>JARWLC010000014.1:66059388-68459388 GCA_033318265.1 Phyllotis vaccarum | reverse complement strand
ATCCTGTCTGAAAGGGAACATCCAGGCCTCTACCTCATATACACTTTAGTACCCACATATCCCATTCCCAGTCGGTGGTAACTTACCTCTCTTAGCCTCTCTTTGCTCATCTGTAGAATGGAACCAGCAGCCATTTCCTACAGCAGTGAGGCCCACAGAAGGCACAGAGCCAGCTGCCTGACACAAGGTAGGTGCTGCTGCCTTGCAGCACTCTACATTTCTGCCAGAGCTCAGGGTGCTTTCTCATTCTCACAGATGAATAAGCTGAGGCCTGAGAGAGGTGACTCACAGATGAGCACCCCTGCTCCAGTGACTCGCTCTATTACCCACTCCACCACAAATGCATAATTGTGCTCCACCCCAGGGGCCCCAGGGGGTACTCAGAACCAGAAAGCTGCCTTAGGAGAAGGCAAACCTGCCTCTAGTGAGGTGGCTTTGGGGCCCACATTTGCCTCCCCTTTGGGACAAAGGGCAGTCTTACTAGGTCCCGCCCAGAGTGGGAAGGCCGGCAGATGACTATAGAGGGTAAGGGGCAATGTCCTAAATCATAACTTTGGGTAACAAACTGAGTGTCTTCTTTGTTTTCCAGGGTTTTTGTTTGTTTGGTTGGTCTTGTTTTTCAGTCAGAGTTTCTCTGTGCAACAGCCCTGGCTGTCCTGGAATTTGTTCTGTAACCCAAGCTGGCCTCCAACTGCCTGGTTCAAATCCACCTGTCTGTCCCCCCTGTACTGGGATTAAATGTGCCACCACCACTACCTGACTGTGTTTGTCTTTTAACTCACATTACTGACCAGTCTAAATGAATCCTCCTTTCTCTTGGTTCCCTAAAGCCCTGTGTTACATACCCATGCTCCCCACAGAGACAAGCATAGCTTGGACAGTATCAATGTTACTACAACAGCTGCTACAGTGTCAGGCTCCTGCTCTGCACCCGGCTCTGTGACAACCATGCTGTAGTATCTCATTTTACCTGCTCTACACAGCCTCTTCCCTCCCCACCGCCCAGAAGGAAGAGTCTTAAGGATACTTAACAATTTATCCTTCAAAATTGGTAGGCTGGAATTCAACCCAGACTCTTCCCATCTGCTGTAACCATTTCTCTGCCAAGATCAGGGAGATATAAAGACAACCGGGTCACTTAAAGTGACCACTTCCTGTCAAACAGATCTGAGAATACTGTTTTCACTCTTCCCGAGGCTGCTTCCTGACCTCTCCCCCATAGGCTAATGTACTGCATGGCTGCATCCAAACAGTGCCTCCCCTTTGCCAGACCCTCAGTCACCAAGCCTTCCCAGTATTAGCCAGGCTCCTCCCTGGCCTCTAGTACAACATACTGCCTCTTCTGGAGGGCCAGTCACATCCAAGCAGTTATTTATTTACAGTCCTTCCTTCACGTGGGTGGGGCCCTGTCTTCACTGTTTTACAGGCTCTACACAGAACTGGAATGTGCTGAGCTGCATTTACCTCATGAGTGTGGAGGAGCAGGAGGCTGGGCATTGAGATAGTGAGGCCACTTTCCTGGTCAGGCTTCTAGATAAGGTCTCTAATGGGGGTTAGGGTGGGGAGTGGCAGACCTACCCCTCTGGACCAGCGTGCCTAGTTCTCACAGCTTCTGGGAGCTCTGGAGCTGAGTTCACCCCCATCTCTCTGTGGTAACTTCTGCGCTTCCCCAGCTTCAGGTAGCCACCTGTTCTCCAGGAAGCCCTTGGCTAAACCAAGGGAGCATGTAGCCCCCAAGGCACCATATTTGTTCCCATTGTCATCCCACTCCGGCCACTCTTGAGAGGTACATGATGCCAGTCACAGAGACATATGCCAGGGCCACTGAGCCAGGACAGTTTCCCACCTGACATCTTTCTCTCTATATGTTCCTCTTTCTACATGTGGGCCTCACTGTGATCATTTCAGATGTACTTAGGATTCCTCTGCATAAGGACAAAGATCCTTTCCCATCCCCTCAGTCTCCACATACAGGCTGCAGGAGTGGGGCCACAGAGAAAGTAAATGGGGTCACTTGCTGGAAACACACGGAAAATCTCAAGAACATGGCTATCCACAGACCAGATTCCACACAAACAGGATCTCAGACATACTGGGGAGAGAAGGATGCAAACGAACGAAGCATCAAGGCTTGTGGAGCCCCACAAATGGGGACACAACGCAAAGCATCTAAGTCTCAAAATAAACCAACACAGCAGGAGTTTTCCACATTTAGAAAAACAATACAAAGTTCTGAACACCTTGCACAAGACTGCACAGCTAGAAATGACCCAAGAGCACCGTTTCTATTCTCTCACGGGCAGTGCCATACTCATGGGCCACTGTGGATAGTCCTACAATGCTCAAGTCCATCTATCCCTTCCAGAGGGGACAGGGAACCAGAGACAGGTCTTCTTCATTGCCTTGCCCTGAAGGCACTTCTGCACAGGGCTTTTCCTTTCTTGCTCAGTTGGAGCCCACTTCCTCCATGAAGCCTTCTTTGGTTACCTCAGCTTGTTGCCAGTCCACAGCACTTCTAACATTTCTCTTAATACCCGAGGTTTGTCTCTGTGTATATGTCCTGCCTTCCCCAACCAGAATGGCTGGAGCACTGCCTCTCCAAAGCACCCAACACTGAAGGCACTAGGAATTGACTGTGAGGGAAACCTATGACCTCCTTCCCTCTCCATCACACAGAGGATCCTGCCAAAGAAACTTAACACCCCCTCCACCCTTGGAGCCTATGTTTCCTGGTGTCCACGCATCAATTTCCACCCAAGTAATTGCAGCCCATCACACATACATCATCCTCTATATTTGAAACTCTTTGAGGTTGTCATGGGAACTGCCTTCGTCTTCATTCACTGATCAGACCTCACAATTAGCTTTGGCAGCGGAAGTCTGTGTCAATGGTAATCACCAGGAGGAGGAAGCAGAGGAGGAGCAAAAGGAAAGATGGTCCTCCTTGGAGGTACGGCAGAACCAGATGCAAGGAAGATACCGCTGATGTCCTGTTGGACAAAGAGGCAGCCCCAATACCACCCCTCCACCTCTACTCTGACAAATAAGGTGCACACACTGAACCCCTGGCATGGAGCATCGCTCTGCCTGTACTTCATCCTTCTGTCCGTGGGAATCACCCCTCCTAATGCTACAACCTTTTTTCACAGATCTTTACATTGGGCTGACCCCCCCATCATAAAGTTATTTTGTTGCTACTTCATAAATGTAATTTTGCTGCTGTTATGAATCATAATGTAAATATCTGATATGCAACTCCAAGAGGGTTATGCTCACAGATTGAGAACCATGCTCAGGAGAAGGTGTTGAACTATTCCACTAGGGTCAAATTCAACTGTTTTTTGAACCACTACTCAAATAAAGGAGCCTATATGACGCCACAGAAACAAGAGGCACAGCACCTCAGAAAGCCCAAGTGGCCTGAGAAGCCTTCCAAGACACATTTAACCCCCCTCAAAGATCTGTGAACACCCTCAGATATGCCCGGCAGACTGCCTCTTTCCATACCTCTGCCATCGGTTTCAAGCACTCCAGGAACAGCAGACAACTCTTCACAAGCCACCACATCCAAACTCAAGACCTAGTCCTTCCCTTCCCAGCTGGTCTGCAAGGGGCCCAAGACTGACTAAAGCTAGACTGTCCTCAAGGCGCTCCTCCCTTCCAGCTTTATAACAGCATTCTCTTCTCACTCCACCCCACCCAGGCTTCAGTAAGAGATGGCAATTCCTCTCTTCTAGAATCATTCCTAGCATCTTTGGGGGAACCAAGTTACCTCTCTAAGGAGCAGGTCAATAAAAGTATAAAGGCAGGCAAGAACAGCCCAGTGTCTCCCCAACATGAATAACTCAGAAGTGGAACACTATAGTCTAGTACCCGGCCACTTGTTTTGGCCCAGCTTTTTTATGTACTCCCCTTCCTATATCCTTTCTGAGAACCTGGAGTCGTGCTAACAGCAGTGGGAAGCGTGGATCTGTCCACTCACTCCCTCCCCGGGTCAAAGCAGCGCTGGAGCTCCCACGAGTCAGTTAGCAGTTTGAACAGAACAGACCATACCATTTGAGAACGCAGACCACTTCCTGCATTTCTAAGCAGTCAGGCAACCCCCAGACCCGAGTTCACCTGAAAGGCTACTAATGATCCCACACGGAGATGCTTTCCCAGCCCCCCATGTCCCACCCCTGCCTCAGTAATTAGTAGAAACTCAGACTGTCAGCTTCTTATGCAAATAGTAGACAAGGCCACCAAAGTATATACAGTATAAGAAGTATAAGTATAAGTGGTCTTGGCAGAAGCCTGTAACAGGCCCTGATAGAATCTTCCAGAACAGCCAGCTGGACCCCAGGGAGTGCACAAAGATAAGGGGTCCCATCCTCTAATTTCCTTTCTTCCTGAGCACTCCAGTCTTCTTCCATAGATTAGACAACTGAGTCCCAATACAGTCAGCCCACCTACCACCACACTGCCTTCTCCAGAAGACAGCCTAGGGCCAAGGGCTGACCCTGGGTCAGGCTTGGGAACAAGTATTTGCAGAACCAGAAGTTAAACATGAACAAAGCTCACAGAGGCTTTGATCAGGGCTGTGGGTGGAGGGTCCCTGTGGGGAACCACTCCTACTGTGTTTCAAAGAAACGCATGGCCATGCCTTCAAGAATAAGTTCTGTAGTAGGTTAGAATCCAGGGGAGCATTGTTCTCCTCTACACCATGGCTATGAGCCATGATCCTCAACCCTGAAGGCTATTTCCCCAACCTAAAAGAGGCTATGGTAAGGACCGATCTGGAGACCACCCAGGGAAACCCTATGTCCAGATCACAGCTCTGCCCAATAGATCTTCTATAACAGTAACTTTTAGAGACAGGGTATTAGTATATAGCTGAGACTGGCCTGGAACTCATCATGTAAGAGGCGGAACTACATAAAGAGTTAAAGCTAGATTCCAACTCATGAATGCTTTCTGCCTTCATCTTCCAAGAGCTGAGATTACAGGTACAAACCACCACTTCCAGCAAACATTCTTTATCTGCACCGGCCAACAAGAGCCATTAGCCCCATGCAGCTAATTAAAAGGTAGCATTGTGATCATTACTGTATTTAATTTTAATTTAAGTAACTGTCCATGGCTTGTGGCTCTCACATTGGGGGACTCAGGTAAATAATGCTTTTAAAATCTAAGATGGCCATTCTTGAGAATGTGCTAAATATATATATATATATATATATATATACATACATACACACACATATATACATATATACATACATACACACACACACACACACACATTTTATGAGACATTCAGCTGAATCTTTCAGAAAGCTCACAAACCTGACTTCAATCCAGACACAAGACTAACTCCAGTTATAAAATAAAGTTTAGGACTGGGGATGTAGCTCAGTCATAAACCACTTACTTGCCTAACGTATTTGAAGTCTAATCCCCAGCAACCACACACACACACACACACACACACACACACACACACACACACACACACACAAATAAATAAAAGGCTGTGGATGTGGTTTCATTTAGTAAATGCTTGCTACGCTATCATCAGGACCTAGTTGTGAAACCCAGCACCCATGTAAAAGCCCAGCATAGCTTGTGCTGTAACTCCAGCACTGGAGAGGAGGAGACAGAAGGATCCCTGAGGCTTGCTGGATAACCAGTCTAGCTGAAGCTGCAAACTCAGTGGAAGATGGTCTCAAAAAACAAGGTGGTTAGGCTGGAAAGATGCCTCACACTGGCTGTCCTTGTAAAAGATACAGGTGCAATTCCCAGCACACACATGGTGGCTAACAACTATCTATAATTCTAGTTCCAGGGGACCTGATACCCTCTTCTGGCCTCCACACATACATGAATACATGCAAGCAAAACACCCATACACATAAAATAAAGATGTGTGTATGTGTGTGTGGTACGTGTGTATATGTGTGTGTGTGTGGTGCGTGTTGTGTGGTACGTGTGTTGTATGTGGTGCATGTGTGTGTGAGTGTGTGGTGTATGTCTGTGTGTGTATATACTTTTTTTTTTTTTAAAGGACATGAACAGGCCATGGTGGTAAGAGACAAAAGGGTCTCTCCATTCAAGGCCAGCCTGGTCTACATAATGAAATCCATGTCAGCTAGGACTATACAGTGAGTTACTGTCTCTAAAATAGAAGGCAAACAGCAAGTGAGGAGGACATTCAGTGTTGACCACTGGCCTCCACACATGTGCACGCATGCACAGACACACACACATATATACACACACACACACACAGTATAAAATATGACCAAAAATGTTATGACCAAGGTTAGGTATTCTTCTGCAAGAAGGCTGTCTTAAGGAATACAAACTACACCTGTTATACTTCCCACAGACCCAGGAAGAATCTCTCACTCCAGAAGATGCCTTCATAAGTATCACCAGTCTGAACCCAGCCTCTATCCAGACCCATGCAGTCACAGGAAACAGGGCACCTCCCCAGGCTAGCTAGTGTAAGAAAACCCATAAACATCACATTCTTTCTTCTAACATTGCTCAGTCAGCCTGCTTAGAACCTACCAGAAGGTCTGCAGCCTCCTCCACAGGAAGGAACTGACTCCTCCTTCCACACTCATTTGTAAACTGACTGGCCCTGTTTCCTCTGATTGTCCTGAACAAAACCACTCTGACAGATCTCCAGATAGGCTGACAAAATTCTTTGCAGTTTCGGGTCTATCCGATCAGGAAATCAGCGTTCCTCACATGTGCATCTCTTCTTAAAGCAAGTCCTGGGAGGACTGTAGAAACGCCTCAGAGGTTATCATTGGTTCTTGCAGAGGACCCAAGTTCAATTCCTATTACTTATGTGGTTTTAAAACCATCCGTGACTCCAACTCTACAGGGATCCCACACCCTTTTCTGACCCCAGGGCACCAGGCATGCACATGATGTGCTATCAGAACACATGAAACAAACCTAACAAATATAAATATACACATAAACCTGAGGAGGGGAAAAGTGAAACAAATCTAGATGTTTCCATTTATCTCCGTTCCAATGAATTCGGCGGAGACTCACTGCTGGGGCTGTCCCCTCAGCCCTCTCATCTTTCTACAGTCACCACCTGCTGCACAACTGAAGAGGAATTAACACGGAGTCAGTCTTGGGTTGGCTTCTCCTTTCCCGACTTGTCAACTGGAATTCTGGGCCTCCTTCCCACCCCACCCCCCTTCTCCTGAGCACACAAGTATTGGTGATTAGCTCTTCAAATTCTAAAGGCTATCTAAACCACCTGGGCATCTGGCTGAACTGCAGGTGTGGGTTCAAATGGTCTGGGATAGGGCCAGAGATTCTGCGTTTCTGATAAGCTCTAGAAGACACTGCGAATCCACGGAGTAGCAGGATAGACGTGAACTCAGGTGGGAGCCTCACCCCTCATCTGCAGCAGAGCGACTCCACCCTGCGCATCAGATTCACCTCAAGAATCTCAGTCCAGTTTAATCTGCTCTAGGCCAGTTTCTGGCTGGTGGAGCCTCTTTATATTCTCTCCAGGTTATCTCAGTGGAGAAACCCTGATCTACAGTGTTTGACGGACAGGGCAGTGAAGCGCAGCTCTGTCCACAAGGCTTCTGGAGAGTCCCCCGTTTCTCCGAAATCCAGATCTTAGCTTGTTCAGGCTGCTTCCTAAGGAAGCATGCCACTCCCACAGTCCACAGCTAGCCTTTCTACAGCCTCACCACCCTTTCGACAATCTGTTCTAGAACTCTCAAAAATTGACATCAAGCTAATGTTTATCATTTACGAAATCTGAAAACCTGGACTTGTCGCACTAATCTACGTTACTTCGTTACTTTGTTTACCATGGTGATTCTGTAAAGAATGATTCCTTGGAGCACTTGGGGAGATACTCAGTAAGACGTAAATGCCCAGTGGTGTTTGCCTCTCCTTTCCCTGGTGTAAGCCCCTCGTACCCAGGAACCCAAATTGTTTTCCTATCCCTAGTTATGCCCCCGAGTTAAAGGCCTACTTCATATCTTTCTCCTTGCCGGAGCATACAGAGACTCTGTTGTCACAAGCAATTCTAGGCACAGTACCTTCTGGCCACTGGGCTTCCTGATGTGACAGGCAATCTGGACCATCTCTGTACCCTCAACAGTGTGGCACCACACAGATGCTCCCCTTAGTCTTGGGCCCTTTCTCTACCCTTGCCATGTTTCCTTTAAAAACCCAATCTCTTCCCTCCAGCCAACTAGCCTTATGGGGTTTAAAAACAGCATCTCAAAGACAGTTAGCTGGTTGCCTTGCCCAGCCTCTTAGGCTGCACACAGGCAGGTGGGTTTTTTTTAAAGAAATCTCATCTGTACTTTCAGCTGCTGCTTCTCCCTTTGCAGAACATCTCCTCAGGAGCTGAACCTACCAGCTGGTTTGGAAAAAAACCTATCTGACATTGTTGAAAGACCCCTAGCCCCCAAGAGCTGCAAGGTTATCTTATCAGAAAGCTGATATACTTAGGTGATGGCTACCAAGTACTCTCTAAGCACATACCATTTCTCCGCTGTTCATCCACAATGCTCTTCTGCTTCCAACCTGATACATGGATTTCTCTGTACAGGTCTGCTTTTCCTACTCACTCAGGTTGTTAACGTCCCTTGCCCATGCTCAGGACCACAGTTCCTGGTGTGCGGACACTTCCCTTCCTATACCTGACTCTAGAGTCCTGTTCCACAGTTGTTCATCCAGGAAGCCAGATTTACAGGCTTACAACTCAAACTGATGTTTATATGTTGAAGTTTAATTCTGTCACTGTGTGCAGACTATCTACTGCATGCAGGCACATGCATTTTTATCTTACATTTCATCCTTGTAACACCCCAAAAAGAATTATCCCTATCTCAAACTGAGAAAACCAACATTACAGGAATTTGCTATGTCACCCTCTTGTGCTCTGCACTCAAACTCTACTTTAAGAAGTCTGTTTTTATTCAAGTTAAAAGAATCAGAGCAAACTGACACCAGCTTAAGCTCTGAATCTTTCTGGAACTAGAAGTGAAGACCAAAGTAGAGGTACAAACTCATTCAGATGTGTTATACCTACTGCCCACCGAGAAGCAACCACCTGCCCCTGGGAAGCCATCTTTAATCTTTAAATTCTGAACTACCAAGTCCAGGGATTCTGGTGCACCCTTCCCAAAGCCCCCCCCCCGGGGGGGGGGAGCCAGGTAGAGAAGCAAAAGGAAAAAGACAATATAAGTGCAAGTGCCCCCTCCCATATCTACTGCCCGTATAGGACAGTGCCAAGCAGCTGTCAGCAGACACTGTGGAAGAAATGCCAAGGCAGCTAGAGTGGGGAGGCAAAGGATGCCCAGAGGACTAGAGACTCAAGGGTACAGATGAAGGAGATGGTAAGACTTCCGAGGCTCTAGGAATGAAGTATTCTACCACACCTGAAGAGTCAGAGGGAGAAGGAGCTAAGCACTTTGAAGATCTAATGATTAAGGTCACTACAGTCCCCTGGGGCGGTTAAACACTTCGCTCAGGGGCATCTCAGCCAGTGAATGAGCCAGAGACAAGCCCATAAGATGAAGTGTTGTCTAGATGGCAGTTGTTGGCTTCCTGGGCTTTCAAGCCTTTATGAGGCTGTTTTTGTAAAGACGGCCACTAGTTACCATTTCATCTCCCCCCCTCCAAACCAAGCAAAGTAAAACAACAAACCTCTTTCTTCAGAAAGTTTAAATATCAAAGAGAAGTACCCACCTTTGGAGCACAGCTCTATTTAAAAAAAAAAAAAAAAATTAGGACCATCAAGATGGTGGGCAAAGGTGTTGGATACAAAACATGAGGACCTGACCTTGATTTTCAGGACCCACCTAGAAGAAGGAAGAAAACTGACTCTCAAGCTGTCCTCTGACTTCCACATATGCACTGTGCTTCAGAAATACATGCAAATAAACAATGAAATAGCTAGCTTTAGGAAAAAAACTCATTCCACTGACCCCACACTACACTGTTTGTCTCGAATCTGAAGCCAGCCTTGGTCCACAGACCGACATGTAGATCTTCTGTCCTCCAGTATCACATTTTTACCTGGCCCTAAGAGCCTAGGGGAGCTGCCAACTTGTCCCTAAGCCTCCAATGCCCCAGGTCCATAGGATCTTTATCATGACCACCTGGCAGCCTGGCCAGCAGCTCACACAAGAAGATGACAGGCCTTGGCCTCTTTTCTGCCCCTTTCATTCAGGTAAAGTGGCCAAAACTGGAACTTAATGCCATCCACAAGGGCCACCAAGAATATCTAGTCCATTGGCTTTGACACTTTTACCCCTGAGTCTATTAGAGGAGTAGAGAGAGATCCTGGGATAGTAAAACCCATTAGGAAGAAGGAAATGAAGGGATTTGGTCATGCAACATACAGTTTTCACAACCAAACACCAGCTAATACCTATCTCAGGTCTCTAAGAAATGACCTGGAGGGCACAGGGTGAGCAGATTGATAACTGTGGCCAACATTAAGTAGCATAGAAGGGCTGAACACTATTGCCCTAAGGCTAGTGTGGGGGGAGGGCTGGGGGAGACTGCAGACCAGATTCAGGTATCTGCTTTAGCTAGTCAAGGTAAATAGGGAACAGACACAACCGTCCCTGGATAATGATTTATAGTGTGTAGCAAATGGACAAAGGGAGTCAAGGAACAGAACCACCCTAGCAGAATCCACTTCCCTGTATCTTTGTCCCCAGCTAAAGTCCTGTCGGCTTGAAGTACAGCTCTCTACATTCAGCAGTCAGGGAAATCCCAAGTGTGGGCGGGTGGCATACCCAGCCCAGCCACAGGTGACCTTATGCTCAGAGCACAGCAGTTCCCGGCCCAGATGAGGGGGCTTTAAAGGCCACCATCAACTCCATTTCCCCCAAGAGAAGACAGGGCCAGAGGGACAGAAGAGGTTCTTGGACAAATTAGTGGCTGGCGGGGCTAGAAACCCTACAGACAGCATAGGCTTCTGTCTCTGTCCAGCACCAGTTCCGCTGCCTGGAGCAACTTCAGCGGCTCCGCGCTTCGCCTAATCTGTTCTATTGGCTGGTCCCTACTTTACCAACTCTCTTGCTGTCACAGCTGCCACCAACCTCGTGTGGAGCATTCATCACCATAGTAGGAAGGAAAGAAGCCCCACACAGGGTCACTACCCCTCTCGTTGTCCCCCCATCTCACTGTCTGCTCTCATCCTCTCATCAGCTACCCTGAATACAGGGAGTCCTTGACAGTATCTCAAAAGCACATCATTCATTCATAAACTGGCATCCAGTCCCTACTACGTACCAAAAATACTACTATGCCAAAAAACCCTTTGGTCCCAAAAAGTATCCCATACCATTGAGAACCCCAATTGTATGTCTCACTAAATTCCCCATTGAGAAAAACAAGAACCCAAGGAAAGGTTTACGGGAGAACCCCCCCCCCAATTCCATCAGGACAGCACAAAAGTCAACCTGTCACCCTGAGCTTCCCCTTTAAATTCATTTGCTTCCACCTCCAGTGCCTCAGTGCCACCACAGCTACCCACATCATCCATACATCAGTCACCTTAAAATCCACCTGAGGCTTTGAGCACAAAGAGAAATTTCTGAAGCTCAAGCTAGACATCTCCGTCCTGCATCCCTTATAAACACCCGGGATGAGGGTGTTGGCTCTACACTCTGCAGAGGGGCTGAGTTACTCTCATACAAACCATTAGCCTGGAAAAGGAACCCACCGGGCTTCAATAGCAGGCTGTGCTCCAAAGCAGACCAAGTGACCAGAAATGAAAGGGCAGGACCTTCATGATGGCAATGCCCTCAAGCAAGGGACAGGCCGGGGAGCCTAGCAGAGGCCCGCTTACCTCTTTAAGAAGCCCCACTTTTTTCTTCAGCACCTCACACTTGCGAAGTTTGCAGATCTGGTGTGTGCGGCGATTGGTGCAGCTGGTACAAGACCCACAATTTTCCAGCCTCCGGCAGGGCTCACAAGTTCCACACCTTTTTCTTTTCTTTCGCCCATCTCCACCCCCTCGCAGTTGGGTCTCACTCCCAGCTATAGGAAGCCCAGGCCCCTGGAAGCCCCCTACCATCACCTGGCCCTGCGGGAAATCGTAAAGTCCTGGTAGGTCCGGCTGGACCGCCAAGGGCACCTGAAACTGGCTCATGATGCTGCCGTTGAAGGGAGCATAGGTGCCAGGTTAAACTGCTGTTCAGTCTGCTACTGCCTGTAAATGCCACCAACAGGTCCTTCTCTCCTAACAAGTCTACAAGGGCGAAGGCAAGGAGCTTCAGTCTCTGGGATGGGTGCTCTTCTTAAACCCTCTTCATCTCCTCTGCAGCCGGCTGCCAGGGCTCCTTCCAGGACCAGTCTCCCACCTGCAGGGCCCCAGGATCAGGGGCAAGACCGTAGCAGCAACAGCCCCCAGGAAAGGTTTCATCTTGGCTGGGTGGGTTCTTCACCCTCACCCTCCCAGGGCTCAGGCATGAGGTGAGCCAATGGGTGTGTGGTGGGGCAGATTAGGGTGAGGAGTTTCCTCCTGACACTTCTCCCTCCCTGGGTCAGGATGATGGAGAAGGCTACGCTGCCTGGGGGGGAAAGACACAGAAAGGGGAAGCACATCACTAGGGGCTCAGGGACAACTTTCACGTGTTATCTCTTCCTGCTTCTGGGAATTGAGAAAATGGGGGAATCCAGGGTCTGAGTCAAACGAAGTTATTAGAACCTCAGATGGAGATACAGGGGACCAGCGGGAGGGGGTTACTGGGGGGGAGCCAAGACATTCAAGAGGATGACGGGTGCTCAACTTTCTGAGAAAGTTGTTCTGTGCAACACACACACACACACACACACACACACACACACACACACACACACCCCACACACACACCTTCCACTGGCTTGTGAGTTTCATTAAAATAAAATCCAAGCGAGGCCCCTCACTGGGGGGCACAGGACCTTCCCCGAGGTAACAGCTTGCAAAATAAAGTTTGCAGAGGCTCGCTCATTGGAGTGAATGGCACCCAAAGCACCAAGGCGGCCTGGAGGTGGGGGGCGCGCCCGTGGGGAGTCCTGAGTCGGCTACCTTGCCGCGCCCCGGGAGCCGGAGCCTCGGGGGGGCCACAGAACAAGAGCGACCCGCGCCGCCAAGGGGCGCGGGGAGGGGGCGCACTGGGGCGCAGGCCAGGCTGCGCGCGCCGCCGCTGCCGCTGCTGCTCCGGCTCCTTTGTTCTGGGGCCTCGGCCGCTCCGCTCCCGCAGCACCGCAGCCCCCGCCCCGCCACCCCCACCCCGCAGCGCCGCACGGCCACCCGGAGCTCCCTGCCGGGTCCCTGGCTACCCTGCTGCACCCACCCTGGCCTTGCCACGGTCCCCGCGCCGCCCCTCCCCCTCCCGCGCTGCCCCTCCCCCACCGCGGAGCCGGAAAGCCACCGGCTGCACCGACCTGCCCGCCGCCTCCGGGGCGGAGCGCACAAAGGGGCAAAGTTTCCCAGCCTGCCGCTGCCACCGCCGCCACCGCCACGACCCAAGGTGTGCGCCTCCGGGAGCAGAGCGCCTAGCCGGGCCAAGCTCGCTGTGTGCACGGAGTTCCCCCCGCCCCAGCCCTGGCCGAGCAGGGGACAGTGAAGGAGGAAGGAAGAGGCAGCGGCAGCGGCCGCGGCGGCGGCGGCAGCAGCAGCAGCAGCAGCACCAGCAATGAAGGCGGCCGCGGGACTCCCCGCCCCCCGCGCGCCGCGGCACGTGCTCGCCCGGGGACTCCCCCGCCCGGGAGGGCGCGCACGTGCGGTCCCGCCGAGGCTGGCCGCTAGGCCCGGGACCGCGCAAGAGCGGAGTTCCCGGGTAGGGAGCGATGCGCGCGCGGGCCGGCGGGGCTTTGCACCTGCAGCGCCTCCTTGGGCCTCGCGGAGGGGCCCTCCAGAGACGCGCGGCTGTCCCCGCGGGCTGGCCCGTCCCTGCCCTCCGGCGGGCCCGAAGCCCAAGCTGTCGAGGCGGGGCGGGGCGGGGCGCGGACCTACCCAGCTAGGCCCTTGGCCCAGCTGCCTGGGTGTCCCCACTTCCTGCCACTCCCTGTGTGTTCGGGACGGCCCCACGCTCGCCTGCAGCCCCGAACACGATCGACCCTCTTTCCCCTCCTCCGCTGCCGCTCACTCAAGCCGAGGCAGGACAATAGGGGACATCGCGCGTTTGCGTACCGAGTCAGCCTGGCCGGCGAGTAGGGGGTGCCCGAAGGCAGAGACCGAGTGCCAGCTGCATGGCATCCGTGTGGGGGTCATAGTCAAGCTCCCTACCCCGGAGGACTCCAGGGCCCGGCCATCGCCAGCCTCCCTGGCGTGGCGCTTGGGTTCTTTAGCGTTTAAAACAAAGACTAATCGAGACCCCCGCCCGCCCTAATTCCCAGAGTAGAGGGACGGAGCGCACAGCAGAAAGGAGCCCAGACTCCAGATGAGCCAAAGTCGCCACTGAGGCCTAAACCTCGCAGACACTTTGGAAAAGTTACCCCGGAGTGTGTTCCACACAGGGGGCAAGGGACAAGACACAAGAGTATTTCCAATTTGCCAAACTGCCCGTTTCTCATTCTGCTTTCCCTCCCACCCTGTTGTTACTGGCCAAATTGAAATTCCAGGTTAGATTAATTCAGCTCCACCCATCTGGTCTGAATGCCAGGCTAGAGTGCCCACAGCTGCCTTCCACCTACTCGGGTTGCTGTGGAGAAGGGTAGGTTTGTACCCTCCCTATGCACGGGCAAGTCCTAGCAGAAACAGCCATGGGGTGGACTAGCCTGACCAGTTTGGGTGGTGCTCACCCGACCAGGTACCTGGCAGGCGTCCTCATCGGCTGAAGCTAACAACTCAGCCAGAACTGGAAAAAGAGCATTCAGCCGACTATTTGTGTGTGTGTGTGTTTGTGTGGAGGGGGGAGGACTGATCTCAAACAGCGCCCGCTGTCCAGAAAGCCCTAGGCAGTTAGTTGAAACAGCACAGCCAGAGATGTCTGGGACTTCCCTCTGGCACGCCTGATATTTGACAACCTGTTCAACTTGTCAACTGGGTGGGTGGTGAACATGGCTGCAGCACCTACTTCCTACTAAGGCCTTTGGAAGGACTCAAGAGTTTCTGCTCAGGGAAATTATGAGTAGAAACGACAATATGAAGAAGTTGTGGACTTGGCAGATATACACAGACGCAGTTACAGGCATGTACACATACACAATAGGTGAATGTTCAAAATGTTTGATGTCTCTTAAGTGGTTACACATGCTGATTGTGTGAGTTGTCCCCTTTCACTTGCCTATTTGATTGATGGGCTGGATGTGAGGTGGAGAAAAGAGCTTAGGATCAGAGAACTGTGGCTTCCAGATCTGACGCTACCATTGGCCAGTGATGCATCCTTGAACTGGGTACACACCATCTTCTCAAGAGAATCCAAATAAAGTACTTATTGGGTTCACCAAGTGACAATTATTCTTTGGGGTTTTTGTTTTGTTTTGTTTTTCAAGACAGGGCTTCTCTTTGTAGTCCTGGCTGTCCTGGGACTCACTTTGTAGACTAGGCTAGCTTCAGATTCAGTGAGATTGCCTGCCTCTGTGGTGCTGGGATTAAAGGCCAGTGCCACCACCCTTGGCTCTATAAATGATCCTTATTGTTAATAGAGCAGCCTTGTGAGTTAAGTATTGTCATTCAGCTACAAGTCTGTAGATTTAAAAGCAGAGCCCAGCAGCTCTGATTTGCCTCAGTAATTGGTGGCAGCAATTAAACAATTTATTCTGAACCTTTCTTCTAACTCTTGGGCTTAGATAACCTAATGGAATGCTGGTGTGTGCTCACCGGGACAAAATACAGAGCTGCCTGTGGCCACCCACGTGGAGTGAGTAGATGAGGCCTGGCTGTCCAGTTCAGAAGCAGACCTCAGCTATAGAGGAGCTCAGGGGTAGGGACATGAAAAAAAGGTGTTAGAGTGAGCCATGGGTCACATCTCCAGAGCAGCCAAGCTAGGTGACACAGACTGAGCCACAAGACCTGGCAGAACCACTACCTGGCAAGCCTTCCCAATCACTCTTATTTCTGAAACTTTAAATATCAGTTCTTATGTGGCTTCACCCCAACTACCCTGTGTCAGAAATTTTTTCCCTGGTGAGAAATAAAAATTTACCCCTTCTTCCTAAGGTTCCAACAACAAAGCAAAGTACCCTTACTCAAAGTTTACCCTGGGAATCTGTGAATGACTTACAGAATGTTGCTGAGGGGTTCCTGGCAAGAACATGAGCGACGCCTAGACACCTAAGTAGCAGCGGCACTTAACAGGACAGACTTCAGAAACAATACATGGAGACCTGGTTAACGGTACCAGTTTATATACTCTAGTACCTCCTACTTGCAATTAGGGCAGAATTGAGTGCAAAGGGCTGGGAGGAGGGGCTTGAAGCTCAGGTAAGGGGCAATAACCCTCACCCCTAACTTCTATGGGGAAATGTCAAAGGTCAGCAAGTTGGACTTGATGGGCTCTTATAAGCAGGCAGATCATCCGATGCAAATGGTCACTTTTTAGTCACAGGAGTGAGTTCAACAACATACCCCCACCACCTTCTAGATTCTTGAAAACCCTTCAGGTCTGGGCATAAATGTCAATTCTTCCAAGAAGTTTCAGTAACAGATGTCAGGGTTACTCCCACATTTCACCCACCTTCCCTCCGGGGAACAGTCATCTGGGTTATAACTGTTTGCATATTTCCTTCCTCATCATCAGGCCAACTCTGAACGGCCAGGACCACGTTATCCTTTCTCTTTGGTCAGAACCAGCACCATATCAGCGTGTACTGAAGGAAGAAGAAACAGGTCAATTGTGCCAGCTAACGAAGTACCCCCAAACCACTGAGAACCCATAGCCTTCCAAGTTCCTTCCCTGACTAGTGTTCAGCCTACCCAAATTCTTCAAGGGTGCTTCAAATGAAGTCTTTGTCTTGGGTTTTCCAGACTTCGGTGTTATGGCTTTATTCTCCTGCAGCTCAGGCCAAATGGGCAGCTGAGGAAGGGTGAGTGGGAACCAAGGTTCTGTTCTGTGCAAGGCTTCTTGATAATTGCATCCAGGAGCTACAGCATCACTGACTCCTGGGAATTTTGACAAGTCATACTCTAGTTCACCCTAACCTACTCCATCAGAAACCCTTCTGGTCTGACCCAGAAATCTTTTTAAAAGCCTTACATTTGTCAAGTTTTTTTAAAATATGTATTTGCTTATTTTGTGTGTTATATGTGTGTGCACACACATGCCACAAATATTCACGTGGCGGCCAGAGGACAACCTGTGAGAGTCTGTTCTTTACTTCTACCTTATAAGTCCTGGGCATTGAACTCAGGTTGCCAGGCTTGGTGGCAAGTGCCTTCACCTGCTGAGCCATATTGCCAGCCTCACTGATGACAAGTTTAAGAAGCTCTGGATTAGAGGCAGCAGTTGGGAAGCAAGTTCAAGCACCGGGCAGAGGTCAGGGTCTGGCCCTGAGGTACTTGGGAGAGAGGTCTGCCCTTTGTGAGCTGGGCCTGGCTGGTCCACTCCTCGACAGAGGGTGGAGTCTCCTGTAGGAAAGTGTGTAAGGGTAGAAGAGATCAGAATCCTGCTGGGCCTGCAGTGCAGCTTCAGCTCCACTGATGAACTGAAGGTGACTTATGAGTGTAGCAGAAGGGATAGGCACCATAACTTGACGTGTGTGCTTGATCAAGAAGGGGGGGGTGTCACGTGCTCAGTGGGAAAAGGCACTCTGTGTCCAAGTCAAATCCCCACTCTGGATTTGATCCCCAGAACTCCCATGAAAGTGAAAAGAAGGAACGGACTCCACAAAGTAGACCTCTGATTTCCACGTGTGCACTGTGGCATAGGTGCCCCCAAACAAAATAAAAGTGTAAAAACTAAAAATAAATGATTGGGAACTTATCAGGGGAACTGGTACTGTTGGGACTGCTGAACCTACAAATACTCCATGTGACAGCCTCGGGAGAGACTCCCACACCTTGTCTTCAGATAGGTTTTGTGTCTGATTGGTGGAGGGGGTTTTTGATATGGGCCCTGGGCTTGCTTGGTTTCACCGTCTACTTTTTTTTTTTTTTTTTTTAATGTTGATTCTAAGAATTGAACTCAGGACTCCTGGCTTGCACATCAAGTGCCTTTACCCACTGTGACATTTAATAGGCCCAGCTTGTGTCGGTTTTCAATACTGAAGATATTGGGAAATGCACTTCGCTTTGGATGTTTCTTTAGTTATATTCGGTTTGGGGGACATGAGTTTTGTTGTTATTGTTAGTTTGTTTGAAAATATGTTTATTTTCATAAGTATTTTGCCTGCATGTAAATATGTGCACTGTGTGTGTACCCGGTGTCTGAGGAGACAGGATCCCATGGAGCTGGAGTTGTGAGCCACCATGTGGGCAATGAGAATCAAATCAAATGAGTCATCTTTCCAGCCCCTGGTCATGTATTTGTTAAAAACAAACAAGCAAACAAAGAAACTAGGATCAGCTGGCATTTGCATGGAGTTTTCCCATTTCAAGTCATTTCCAAACACATTTTTATATGTGTAGAGTGGTTCAAACAGAAATCACAAAAATGCTACCTTCCTTTTCTTATGGAGTTGTACTCTTTATTGCCTTAGAGATAAAGTTTCAGGGGCTTAAAGGAATAATAAGTCGAAAGTCATTTGATTACTGAGTAACAGGAACTGCTCTACAACCCAGCTCCCATTAATTGCATGAGGGCTGACATGCCACCAAGGATGGCTGTTGAAGAAAATTGTTGAAGGCTTCAAAGGCTGTTGACATTCACTGGTTGATGTTATGGGTCATGGAGTGTGTGGAGATTCACTGGAGGGTTCTATGGGGTCACACGATGTGTGTGAGATTCTCTGCTGGGTTCTATGGGATCCAGGATGTGTGTGAGATTCACTGGAGGGTTCTATGGGGTCATAGGGCATGTGTGATGCTCTAGACTATGCTTTTGCTTGTGGATTTATTTTTCAAAAATCATCTTAAAAGGTTTACTTATTTTTATTTTATGTGTATGCACAAATGCCTCCATACATATATGTATCTGGTGTTTGAGAAAGCAGAGGAGGGCATCAGATGCCCCAGAACTGGAGTTTACAGGCAGTTGTGGGCACAGGATGGGTACTGGGAACCAAGCCCAGGTTCTGTACAAGAGCAGCCAGTGCTCTTAATCACTGAGCCATCTCTCCAGCCCTCGCCTTTGTGTTTTATAACGAGTTTTGTGACTTCATTTTGAATTTGAGTTGACTAGAATAGGTTGTGTTAATTGCAAAGAGAATGCAAAGACAAAGAGGAGAAATCACCTGGAAACCCTCAAGTTAGGGAGTCTGGGCAGGGTAGGGGTTCTGCTTGACTCAGCATGGATTAAGGCTTGAGTGCCTCCAAGTTTGATTGACAGAATCAGTTATGTTGCTAGTAGGAATCAGTTACATGATACTGCAGTAGTAAACAGTCCCTGGATTTTAGTGATGTCACATGACAAAAATATGTTACTTGGGGGGAAAGATGGCTCTATAGGTACCGTGCTTGCTGCTAGCATTCCACCTGACTTTGGATCCCCAGCACCCATGCAAAAATTCTGAATACCCTAACACTGGGTACAACAGAGACTGTTGTAGTGAGTTCTCTGGGTCCCGTGCGCCAGAGGTCCCGGACCCACAGACCTGCCGCCGGGACTGCTTATCCGCCCACCGCCCGGGTCCCCAGAAACGACTCAGACGCTTCTATTAACTTCATGCTGTTTGGCCTATGGCTCAGGCACATTGCTAGCTAGCTCTTACATCTTAAATCAACCCATTTCTATTAATCCGCAGGCCACGTGGCCCGCGTGGCTCACCCGTGCCTCCTTACATGCTGTTCCTTCGGCGGCTTCAGCTCGGTCTGCCTGACTCCACCCTGCTTCTCCCACCTAAGCTCTGATTTCTCCTCCTACCTATTCTATGGTACCTGCCATGGCCCAAACCAGCTCCTTTATTTAAAGATACAGCACACACAAATGCATTCCCACATCAAGAGACTATTGGAATTTTTTGGCCAACAATCCCAGCCAATCAGTGATCTTCAAATTCAATGAGCTATCTTGTATTTAAAAAAATATGTGAAAGGGCTGAAAAGATTGATTGGCAGTTAAGACACTTGCTGCTCTTTGCAGAGGATCAGAATTCAGTTCCCAGCAGCCATGGTCAGGCTTCTCAAAACTACTTGTTTATTTAGGTTTTTTTTTTTTGAGACAGGATTTCTCTGTGTAGCTCTGACTGTCCCAGAACTTGATCTACAGACCAGGCTGACCTTGAACTCAGAGATCCACTTGCCTCTGACTTCTGAGTGCTGGGATTAAAGGTGTGCTCCATCACCTCCTGTTTGCTCACAACTGCATGTAACTTCCAGCTCCAGGGACCCAGTGTCCTTTCCTGACATTCATGGGCACCTATCCACACACCCCCTCCCCTGCATACATATAATTTTTAAAAATTACTTTAAAAAATTCTCAAGGTAGAGAGTGATAGAAGACATCTGATGCCAACCTCTGGCTGTCATATAAACACCCAACACACACAAGAAATTTTATATTGTTTGGGACAATGAGAGGCCTCCATAGATAAAGGAACTTGTTGCCAAATCTGGTGATTAGAGTTTGACTCCCAGGTCTCTATGGGAGGAGAGAACCAACTCTTAAAAGTTATCCTCTGATCTCCATATAAAACATGCATACACACAAGAATGCATACACACATTCACACACCTACCTGTGCACACACAAAAGAAATAAAGATGTGGTTTTTAAAGTTTTTTTACACTTCAGTCACAGAACATGTACACTGCAGACAGCTGCAAGTGGACACACCTCTCGTCAAGCTGGAGCATAGGTGTGGGGCAAATGAGGCACTAGTCCTTAAAACTTTTATCTCAAAGTGAAAGCCATCTCTTCTGCTTTAATCCCTCTGACCTGTGCAGCCCACAGGCAGGCAGGGAAGTACAAAAAGAAAAGCATACTTTTGCTGTGTGCCTGAAGGAGTGGAAAAGTTATTTGGTTAATGGCATTGGTAACTGATGCGCAAGAAAACTGTGTGTAGTGACTGTGTAGATTTTGTTAGTGTGATTCATCTTGCCCCTTTCCAGGACACTGTCCCCTCCTAGGGGCAGAACCCAGAGCAGGCCCAGAGGTTTGGACTTCAGGGAAGCAATCCGGGTTAAGGGGAGGAAGGTGGAAGAGGAGAGCGGCCTACAGGACAAGCTCAGTAGAAATCAGCTTATGGACAAATCTAGCAAAAAGGGGCTTGCAGCACGAGACACCAGGGGCTTCCTTGCTGAAACCTCCAAAATAATGTGGCACTGACAGAGGCATTTCCTGCCTCTGTCTTTACCTCCCACTCATCCTTCCTGGTTAAGCTCTTCAGGAAGCCTTTGACAAGTCCTGAGACCAGGTCTAAGCACATCAGTCACCTCGAAGACGTGCGTGCGCCTGTCTTACACACTGGGCTGTGGACAGGACCATATCATAGGCTGGCAACTGGATGGAGGCTGCCTTAGAGTAGGACGCAGAATGATTGGCTCAAAGGCTATAGCAAAAATCTAGATGAGAAAAAAGAAACGGAGTTGTGGACTGGAGAAAAAGTCTGGAGAAGGGTTTGGAGAATGGAGAAAATCCATAGTGTAGAGGTTGACTGGTCAAGGGACAAAGAAACAAGGGGCCCAGAGGAAGAGAAAGCAATGAATGAGGCTGGGTCAGATATGTCTGATTTGAGGCACCTGGGGAACACACCCACAGGCAGACTCAGGAAGTAACTCTTACAGTTAGATCACACCTCTGCAGGGAGAGCAAACTGGCTGGATCAGCTGCTTTGGGCTGCTTCTGAGTAAACATCAGCATTGACACCTCTAACAAGGTCTGAATTCCTGTTTGGTTTATTTATTTATTTTTTGATACATAGTCACTTGTTAGGGTTGACCTTGACTTTCCTTTGTATGTGAGGTCAAGGCTAACTACCAAACTGTAGTAGCTCACAACTTTAATCTTAACCTGGATGTGAAATAACTGGGCAAGAAGGTATTTAAGGCAGGTGTAGAAAGACAGATTCGTGCAGTAGAAGCCATGAGGAGCAAGGCTGAGGAAGCTGGAAAATAGCTGGGTTAGATTTGATTGTCTGTTTCCTCTCTCTGATATTCCAGCTTTTCCCCAATATCAGACTCTGAGTTTCATTTAATACAACCATAATGTGTGCAATACCCCATGTTTCCCATTCAGTTGTTATGCCCATCTATGATATCACCTCTTCTCTCTATATATGGAGATGCTACTCCTAGATGCCTGAGTTCCCATTCTGGATCTTTGAGGTATTAGTTTGTGACTGTGTGAGGTTACCTCACATTCTACTTCCCATCTGTAAAGATGACATTAATGATATACTTTATCAGTGTGACCATATAAGCTGCTCTATGCAAAAGCCCTGTCTTGGACTTTGGTATATATACATCAGGCACTCAGCTGGCCCACCCTCATCCTCAGCTAATCTCTTAATTCCTTTCCCAACTTCACAGAGAAATGATCTTACAATATTTTCACCATATGTAACTATGACAGCCAGCATTCACATATCAATAACCAATGAAAACATTGTGTATTACTTACAGTGGTAGTAGATACTGTTTGGGTAGTCAGGTGCTAGGTATGAGGTGAGGCCATGGCTCCCCGGATGGGGCAATAGTTCAGCTTTTTATGTTGTTGTTGTTTAAGACAGGGTTTCTCTGTGTCATCCTGTCTGTCCTGGAACTCACTCTGTAGCCAAGGCTGGCCTTACAGATCTGCCTGCCTCTGCCTCTGCCACCACTACTGCTCATGGCCTGGTTCCCTTTTTATAGTCAATCAAAACTAGGTTGTATCAGTGCTGCTCTAGGCTGTCCTGGGCTTGTCTCCTCTCAGGCTCTCTGTTCTTTCCATCCCAGCCCGTCTCTGGCTCTGATTCCCTACTTCACAGACATGGATCAAAATGCGTTTTGGGCCTCAGCAAGGCAGTCCTCTGAAGAGTCTGGGAGGCAATGCAGCCAGCCAGTCAGGAGTTAGTTTCAGATTCTTGCTTCTCAAAGTACAGGCCAGAATTTGAAGCAAGAGGTCCCTGAGAGCTTCTAGCAGGACTGTATCTCAGCAAGCTCCAGAACTGCTGGTCAGAAGTTGAAACAGATATAAAAAGACTGTGGGGGTGGGGGTTGGTGTCCACCCTAAAATGAGGAAGACAGAAATGCTACTAGCTGGACTTCAGAGGAACACAGGCCTTTCTTGCTGAACTGGAAGGAAACTTCCAAAAGTACTCACACCAAGAGACCCAGTCATAGGTGCTGCTCTAGTATTGTTCCTGGGGAGAAACTGTATCCTATCACACTAGACCTTTCATGTTCTGAGCCAGGGGTGGAAGCCACCAGCCCACATTGCCATGTCTACTCATGTCTTCTGGAGGTCTGGATTAATGGTGACGAGACTAGGTTATGACCCACTGCCATTCCAGACTATAACACGTGAACTTTAATGTCACCTTGTAGAAAAGTATAGAATTATTAGTGAATCAAAATCTGTAAGACAGGAAGGAAGCAGGACATGAAGAGGCCACGGGAGAAATAAAATATTGGCTATCCAAACAGCACCACACAGTGGGCCACACGGACAGGCAGTCAGTAGGGCCTGTGCAGATCCACAGACCCACAAGGAACCTCATGGCTGCTAGGTGGAAAAGGTGAATAAGAAAGCCTGGAAGTCTGTGATCACTTGGCAGAGAAGCTGCCGCTCACTTTTATAGCAGATAATGCAGAGGAAGCTGAAAAAGACTTCTGGGGTACAAGAAAGAGTCTGCCCTTGGCCAAGAGCCTTCTCTGGAAGCAAGCAGGAAATTGCTTCATGTGGGATACCAGAAGTTGGCTTCCTGTGGGCCCTTCTTGGATGTGGGCACCAATGTCAACACAGGCAAAATCTTCAGGAATAGGGTTGCCACATGTTGCAAATAAAATATAACATATTCAATTGAATTTGAACATCAGCTAAAACACAACTTCTTTACGTGGAGAGTATATATCTAGTCAATCACCCTGCTCAGGACAGACGCTTACTAAACCTGGAGTTCACTGATTGGCTAGAGTAGCTGGCCGGGCAAATCCCCCAAATCCTCTGTCTCTCAGCACTGGAATTCCAGGTGCCTGCCCTCTGGGCTGTGGATCCTAGCTCAGGTTTTCAAGCCTACACAGCAGGCACGTTACCCACTGAGCCATCTCTCCAGTCCCCCCACCGCCCCCCCCCTTATTTTTAAATTTAGAACAGAGTTGCATTATGTTAGTGCAGAGGTGGGGCAGTCTCTGGTAAATTGTTGCTCTGTCAAATGTTTTGCTCTACAAGGGTGGGGACTACCAATGTGGTTTTACATTATTTACATTATTCCGGGTATGATAGTTGAGGAATGTACATTGTTAAATAATGCTGTTTTCATCCAGGAGACAAACTGTTTCTTTGTCCAGAGCAATACAATTCTCCTTAACCAGACAAATTATTTCCATGTAGCAGGCACTGACTCTGAGAGCCACAGAATAAAATGAGCTGGCTGTTTACCTTAGTAGGTAATATTTCTACGTATACAATCAAAACAGCCTAAATTAAAATATAAAAGATTTGCCAAACAAATGAACAGGAAACATACTATATACCTAACAGGTAAGAAGGAAAGAGCGTCAGAGAGGAAACATGGGAAACCAATAAAGGTGTAATTAATAAAATGCAATAGCTGTAGCTGTACCATAGTCCAATGCATTCATACCCCATAATTCTCTTACATTTTTCACTGTTCTTTAATATTGAACATTTAGGTTTCTAAGGGTTTGGGGTTATAAATGAATTTTCCATGAGGAATCATGTACCTAGATTTTTATGTACCACTTTCTTGGACATACAGGCACTCAGAGAATATAAAATATTTTAAGGTACTGGTTTAAGCATTTGTAACTTATTTCCCAGAAGTGTATACATGTTTATGGCCTATCCTGGGAAAGAAAGAAAATGTTAGTGGGTTGTAGAGGTAGAGATGGCTCAGCAATTAGAGAGCAGACAGTGCTTACAGAGGACCTGAGTTAGATTCCCAGCACTCATACTGGACAGCTCACAATTACCTGGAACTCCAGCTCCAGGGGCTCTGGCGCCCTTCTATAATTTACATAGAAACCTGTACTCAAGTGCACACACACACACACACACACACACACACAAATAAAAAAATCTTTTTAAAAAGAAAAATATTTTTGAAAACTGTTTTCACCCTGTTAGTTGGCACTTTTAATCACACACACACAAGGAGGGGTCAGTGAGATGGCTCAGGGACCTGAGCCCCATCCCTGAAACCTCTGTGAAGGTGGAGCCAGCTCTTCAAAGTTTTCCTCTGGCCTCCACATGTACTCCCACCTTCTACATCTTACACACACAAATAAATAAAAACAAGTCTTAAAACAAAAATAAGATGGATGGTGGGTATGAAGGCATGAGCCTTTGATCACAGACTTGGGGGATGGGGTAGGAGGCAGAAGCAGGAAGATGTCTATGAATTGAGGCCAGCCTGGTCTATCTAGACCAGCCAGGGCTACATAGTGAGTGCCTGCCTCGATACACAAATAAGGAAATAAAATGGAAAGTGATTGAGGAAATAAAATGGAAAGTGATTGAGGAAGGCATCTGGCATCAACCTCTATACACATGTATGCATATGAACACATGAAAAAGCATACACACCAAATGCATACACACATATATAATGGCAAGTGGAACATCAATGCCTTTAAATGGTTCCTCAAAAAAGGAAGCACGTTCTGATTGGTCTAATAGAGTGACTGACATTACATGCCTGGAACTTACCAGAACCCCAATGTACAAGCTCTGGCCTCAGATTCTGGTTGAAAGGACTAGAATGTTTCATTGCATGGTGTTCGTGGTTACATCTAGTCACATCCTGAGGTTTGGGGACAGTCTCTCATGTCAGCCAGGCTGGAAACCAATACCTCCAGGAGTGGCTGCGTGTTGGAGTGGGCCTGTAGACATTTGAGGTCTGGGCTTTCCAACGCAACTAAATATGGTGGTCTCTGGCTTCATGTTTTAGATGTCCTGCCTAATTGATCCTCAGTTTGTGTGTCTACAAAATGGGAGGGTTTCATGCTTGCTGCAAAAGCTGTAACTGAAGGAGACCATAAATAAAAGTATTAATGTTGCAGGAAGCACATAGAGCTGTTAGAGTCTGGGAATCTGAGTGGCACAATTCTCTCTGCTCAATGGAATAACCTTGGCAGCATGGGGACTCATGCAACCATGGGCTTCTTCCTAAGCTCTGTCAATCTTATACCCTCATTTAACTTGGGGTTCCTTGGCAGGTGCTGTCACATACGTGGGTGCCTGGGGCAGTCCTAGCCAGAGGGCTCATGGCGCTGGACAAGAGCCAAGAGATTTGGGCTGGGTCAAGCCATTTGGTCATTACTATTTGGGAAGGTGGTGGCCGGCTTCCAGGAGCCAAAGCTGGTACTCGTGAAAATGTGCTTTGCATTTTAAACAAGCCCTCAAGTAAATATTCTTATCTAAGTCATGTCCTTGGGAGAGTATCTTATCACAGCTCAAGATCTGTCAGGAATTCCTCTTTTGAGCTGTTTCTGTCTAAGCAACATTCTGAATATTCCCAATCAGTCATTTGTGTCTCTATCCTTTGAAGATAGCTTAATTTTAGAAGGCAGTCAAAAATAATTTTCGAGAGACATGAGAGAAGAAGGTACAGTCAAGTGTAGGTAAGACATTTAATTTTTAAGTAGAGATGTCACTTGTGACATTAATGTGTCCTGCTACTCTTTAGACTCCAATGCCCGGCACACCGCCACTTGATGTGTCTTGTTGAATGGTAAACAAAGCCAAACTGTACAGAGACCCACAGAAAGGCTCCAAAGGAACCTTGAAAAGACTTCTGGACAATAGCAGCCTCTTTGGGACTAATAAATCCTAGTTAATGTGCTATTGTAGCACCACGTTACTCACTCGTGAGGCCAAGCCTGGACTGTCTTCAAAGGCATACACTAGCCATTGACACTGGACAAAAGCAGATATTCTGAGATGGGTTATTTATGTTGACAGTCCACAGAACATCCAAGCATGGAATCCTTAGTAACCCCTTCTTACAGGAAGACTTCAGGACACTAGCACTAACCCAGACTCTTGCAGAAGAGCTGAGGCATGCATCCACACCTTCATGCATCTCAATGTTTGGAGTTAAGCAGGAGTGCACTGGCTGGCCATCAGGCCCCTGGGTGGTTCTGGTTTTTAAATCTTCCCTTAACTGGGCAATGGTGATGCACACCTTTAATCCCAGCAATTGGGAGGTAGACACAAGTGGAAGTCTGTGAGTTTGAGGTCAGTCAAGCCTATAAAGTGAGTTCCCAGACAGCTAGACTGTTATGCAGAAAAACCTTGTCTCAAAAAAACAACAACAACAATTTTTTTCATTTTTTTTCTAAAAGTTAAAAAAAATATGTGTTTATGTGTACCACATACATGTCTGGGCCCTTGGCGGTCATAAGAGGTGCACTAGGTCCCTTGGAACTGGGGTTCTGCATGATTGTGAGCTATTATGTATGTTGGGAACCAAATCTAGGTGCTCTGCAGAGCAAAAAGTGCTTTTAGCTGCTGAGCCATATCTCCAACCCCACTGGAGAAAACTCCTTACAAGTCACTCCTCGGTCTTTGCTTCTTTATGTGTCTATTTCCCTGGCCTTCCTAATGTCTTGCACTCTGGAGTGAGAGGAGACACTGAGCAAGGAGTAGATTCTCTGCTGGTGAACACTAGGGAAAGCAAAGGTCTATAGATGGAACAGAGAGCCTTTTGGAGCAGCAGAATCACAGCTTTAAAAGATAAAAAAAAATCCTCAGCTTAATCCCTCCTGGCTATGGAACCAGTTCCAGCACACAGGTCATCTGAGGGCACACTCAGGGCACACAGCC
The DNA here is from genome assembly GCA_033318265.1 of Phyllotis vaccarum. Taxonomy (NCBI): domain Eukaryota; kingdom Metazoa; phylum Chordata; class Mammalia; order Rodentia; family Cricetidae; genus Phyllotis; species Phyllotis vaccarum. The sequence goes on along the minus strand of JARWLC010000014.1, from coordinate 68,431,384 downwards.
AGTCACTAGGCGGGAAGGAAGCTGCAGTGAATGCAGGCCTCCTGGCTCAGCCCTCCACCTTCTGAGCAAGTCCAATACCCACCCCCTTTGGAGGTAGACAAGGGACCTCACAGACTCCTAGACTGAGCAGCCTGCTCTGGCCTCAGACACAGCCAGCACAACGCTGCCCAGGGCAGCAGACAAGGGTGCAGCCATGGACAAGTCTCTGTGGTCTTGTGCAGCCCTGGTCTCTGCGTATATCAGGATTGCCCTGTTTTCCAGCTTCATGGTCTCCCTGCTCTAGGACATCTGGGTCCAACTGGTCATCAGGTTTGGTGGCAAGCACCTCTTCCCAGTGAGCTATCACGCTGGCACGCAACTTTTGCAGCGAAAATCCCACTACCCGGTTCAAATGCCATCTGAGACTGGGATTTGCTCTTATTTGGGTCTTCTGTGTTTCTCTTTAAGAGATGAGCTGCCTGCCCCATCAGGACCACAGGGTCACCTTCTTGTTATCCTCTGCTTCACCCATGCCATCATGCACTGGTCTGAGATGGCTTTCTTATTACTGTCCACCCATTCCTCACCTCACTCTCGAGGCTTCCATGGAGGGAGTCTCTAAGAATTGTCAGCTCTCTCTGGCTCTTCTGACGCCCACCCCTACCAATTCCATCTATTGTCTGGGGTTTTGTAATCCTTGGAACCGCCTTGTAAAGTTCCTTTGCTTGCAGCTTTAAGAAAACAGAAGTTCAGACTAAAGCCAGGATTTGCACTCATGTTTATGTTGCTTAAACTCAAGTCCTCCATCTACTCCATGCTATTTCCTCATTCATAAAGCTGATATTTGAGCATGTGATGGCATAGACTTTGAAGACAGTCTATAAAGCAAGAAACTTAAAACAGAGGTCCAAGGACTTTCCTAAGGGCACCCCTTTGCCTGGTTTCTCGTGCCAGTGACCACCATGTACAGAGGTTTCTCACTATGGGGTAATGTTTGCTGGAGATCCTCAGTTGTAGGCAACCTGACACCCAGAGGCACAGCAAGTAGGACTCCAAATCAGACAGCAGAGAATATGGCATGAACCCACCCCAAGATAGACCAGCTTAGGTGTACAGGACAGTTCTGGACAACAGTGACTTATAGTTTTTGTCTTTCTCATAAAGAAGAATTTAGGGGTGGGTAGCAATGGGTTGATGCTGCATTTCTCTGGGGTCAGGGCCCAGGCTGTTCCCATCTTCTGCATCCCCATGTTATGGGTATTTCATGTTGCTCCTCAGGGTCAGGTGGGGGGGGGTGGGAGTATCTAGGAGTAAAATTTAAAGGCTCATTCCTTTTTTCCCCTCCATTCTCTTCTCATTCCCTTCTTTCTTCTTTGAGGCAGGATCTCATGTGGGCCAGGCTGGCCTCCAAGTCACTAAGCTACTGAGGATGACCTTGAACCGATCCTCCTGCCTCCACCTCCTGAGTGCTGGGACCACAGGATGCCCTACCACACCTGGCAGTATTCCATGAAGAGACTGGACCTTGTGTGTGCTAGGCAAGTACTCTACCAACCGAGCATCATCCCAAGTCCCCAGAGTGGTCACTTCTGTTCATCTTCTGTTTCTGCCATGTGCTCTAAGAATCTCAGTTACACAGTCTAACCTAGATTCTGCTCACAGCCTTGAGGAAGCAGGCCCATAGTTTGTTGCTGACAGCAGAAAGAGGTAGTAGCTGAAGGACATTGCATTGTTTACTACAAAGCCCTTATCATACTCTACTTCTCCTTTTCTTTTCCTTTGCCCAGTGCTTCCTGGATTTGTCACTTCCCTATGCTAAGCACTGGAGCTACAAACAGGAGCTGCATGTGGTGGTTCAGGATCAAGCTGGGCAGAAGGCACTTCTTCATGAGTTCAAAAACAGTCAGGTCTACAAAGTGAGACCCTGCCTCAAAACAAAAAAGCAAAATGTCTTCTGGGGCTGGAGAGATGGTTTAGTGGTTAAGAGCACATGCTTTCTTCAAGAAGATGTAGGTAACTGCAACCCAAGCAGCAGGCACATAGGACAGGAGGGCTTGGTGAATGTGGTCCTCATCAGGTATGCTGGGCCAAAGGTGTGTCCTGGGGGTCCCCACAAGGTCAGCTGTGTGGCTGAGATGTGAAAGTCGTGGGAAGAGTCTGTGTGGGAATGAGATTCAGGAGAGCAGAGTGGGGATCAAGAAAATGGGAAGAGGCAGATAAACCTGGAGGGTGGGGTGGGTGAAAGGGTGGGGGCTCCAAGGCTTCCAGCTGCAAAGACTAGAGGGATGACTGACCACAGATAACAGTACAGGTCTGATTTCAACTACTCAGCACTCTTTCTTGAGCTTGGGAGTAGACATGCCCAAGGTTGTCCTTCCTCAAAGCTGCTCAGGCCCAATTCATTTTAGCCCAGGTGAATCACATAGGAATCTGCATATAGACGCTCTAGGCCAAACCAAGATCTATAAATGACACTCAAGGCCAGGGCATGGCGGCTCATACATACGTAGTTCCAGCATTTGAAGAACTGAGGCAATGGATTGCTGAGAGTTCAGTCAGCCTGAGCTGTATCATAGGCTCCAGGCCAGTGTTCAGAGTGAGACTCTCTGTGACACCTTTGGAGGCCAGGGTAGGCAAATCACAAGTTTGAGGCCTGTCCCTGTCTCAAAACATACATTCACAGGAAGTCACCTCAGCTCACTGCTTCCCAGTAGAGGCTTTAGCTCTGTTATGGCTATCTACCATTCCTGTGGAGAAGCAGTAAATAAATCCCTTTCCTGTTTTTTTTTTTGGGGGGGGGCTCCCCTTTGTTGGAGTGTTTTTTCTAAAGTCTTACTAAATTCAGGGAGACCATTCTCTCAACAGACATTCTAGGTCCTAGCAAACACTGGGCTCTGAACTTAACCTCACAGTAACTTGCTTCTGTTTGCAGTGGAAGAGTCTGGGTAGTTCTTCAGTGGCCAAGGCACAGGTGAGGACATAAGTACAGTCACTAAACCACAACAGAGGCTATGAAGACTCATAGATGATAAGCCTGGTGGTCGTTTTGTAGGAGGCACTACTTTAGAATAAATATTTTTAAAAATTCATGTGTAGACACCTATGTGAGTTTATGGCAAGATCAGAGAACAAGTGCATGATCGCTCGGAGAAAGACAAGTGAGACACAGATAGAGCAAGGGATACAAATGTTTCAATCAAAAGAGGTGGAGAGCCCGAAGTCCCAGCAAAGGGTAACTGTGCAAGAGGACAGCGAGCCAGGGAAGGCTAAGGTAGTACTTACTTGACACTCCAAGTTATTTCCTGCTTGTTTTCCCAGGGACCCTGGCGTTTTTCATATAACAGCCCCCACCCGCTCCCAAGCTCTTCCCTTTTCCTTTCCAATGTATGAGAGTTTTCACAACCTTGGTCCACATTTGAAACAGTTCCAGCGCGGCATGCTTCATTACAGCACAACCTGTAAAGAAGCCACTGTTTTTATGTGCTAATCTGTTACTTGACTCTGAGGGCCCATCCAAACTCAGGGTGAGAAGAGCTACTAGGATACCCCAGCGCTGGGCAGGGACCATTTGAGGCAAACTGCTTAAGCGATCCTCAGTCTCAGTGTAACTCCGGCTCTGCAGAGAGGTGAAAGTCTGGAATATCTGAGGACAGAGCCACCCAGAGAGATAAGCCATGAAGGTCAGGGAGTGGTGACCCATGGTGAGTTCAAGGCCTAACATCCAGACAGTGGTAGCTCACACTTTAATCCTAGCTCTGGGAGAGTTGAACCAGGAAGTAAAATAGCTGGGTGGGGAAAGAACTATAATGCAGGAAAAGTTCAACATTCTATCTGAGGATCTGTGCAGACAGGATTTACCCTCTTCAGCCCGAGGAGTTGGTGGGTGAGAATTGGCTGTGGTTTGTTTCCTCTCTCTGATATTCCAGCTTTTCCCCAATATCTGGCTCCAGGTTTACAATACTAGGTAGAATTTGTGCATTACCACAGAGCACCCCCCCCCCCATTATACTGCTGTTTTGAGACCGAGACAAGGTCTCATGTACATGTCTCTAGGCCAGCTTCAAGTTCACTATACTGTAGAGGATGGCCTCAATTTCTGATCCTCCTGCCTCCATCTCCCAAGCACTGGAATTACAGGTGTGTGCTACCATATCTTACTTCTGGATAGATCCTGTTCCTACAAGCTTCATCCTGACCTCCTATAGTAGTATGTAGTATATATGATTTTAATATATATTAGTATATATAATTTAATATATATGATTTTATTTTAGAACATGTTTCATGAAGCCCAGGTTAGCCTCAAAGTTCTGACTTTTCAGACTCCTACTCTTGAGTGCTGCAATTACAGATAGGTGCCACCACATTTTGCTTGACATTTACATATTCTAAAAGGCAACACTTGCAAATAGAAATGTTGAATTATTATCACATCAAGACTTAATACTGAAAAATCAAAGAGAGGACTGTTTTTATTGGTTGTTTTTGAGACGAGGTCTCATTGTGTATTCCTATCTAGCCTGGAACCCACCATGTACACCAAACTACCCTCTCTGCCTCCCTGCCTCCCAAGTGCTGGGATTGAAGGTGTGTACCACCACTCCTGGCTGGAAGATTGGATTTATCTAAAAAATATTTTTTGAGTATGAGTGTTTTGTTCATGTGTATATCTGTGCATTACATGCATGCCTGGTGACCACAGGGGCCAGTAGAGGGTGTCAGATCCCCTAGAGCTGGAGTTACAGGCAGTTGTGAGCTGTCTGATGTAGGATGATGGAAGACCAGGAAATACTTTAAGTGCTGAGCTATCCATCCAGCACTGCTGCCCTCCACCTTAGGAGGGTTGTTGGGTTTATCTCCCAGACAGAGTCTTATTATGTAGTCCAAGTCTGCCTTAAACTCAGGTCTCCCAAGTCTTAGGATTTAAGGTGTGTTTGAGCATGTCCAGCTCAAGAGTGCATTCTTAAAACTATAAATTTATTTTCTGCATCTGGCCTTAAGCTTCTTCTTTGAGTGCGGGGCATGAACAGCCACCCCATTCACTTTTCAGCACAATCCTCTATTTCTCAGAGGCTGTCCAGGTCACTCCGACTCTTCCTGACCTTCACAGGTCCTCACTGTTCTGTCCTGGGTACCTACATATGGCCGACACTTGGGAACGTCTGATGATATGTGAGGAGCCAGTGTTCCCGCTCTGGTCTACAGCTCATGTCTACTACAGCAGCTCCTAGGAATAGACGTGGGATTCAGTAGTTTGGTCCCTCAAAGAACAAAAATGCTGACTTTCCCACATAACAAGCATCCGATTTTCATCCATAGGCTTTCCTAGGCCTGCTCTAGGAAACCCAAACCAAGGTCTGTTGGCAGTTTTTCAACAGAGGCGCAAAGATAAGTCAACAGAGCATCAAAGAGATGCCATCAGATGGTGTTGAGACAACCACAGGCTCATGCACATTAAAGAAAGATGGTCCCTATCCTTAGATACACAAAGTGCTTCAGCATAGACCACAGGTCTGCAGAGAAGCTAGAACAGGAAGACAATAAAAACAGAGTAGTCAACATCTGTGAGCCTAGTTATTTGGCTTTTTAGATATAATTGCAAAGGTATAGATAACAAACAATAAACACCCCTCCACCCCACCCCAGATACACATCTACAAGGCAACAGAATGAGAGAAATAATCTTAAGTCATGTACTTCTCTAATAAGAAACATACCCCAAATACCAAAAGGACTCTTATAAGTCATTAAGAAGCTAAATCTATTGAAAAGAGGCAAAGGGTGTGAATAGACACTTTCTTAAATAAGATACTCAGATGGTTATGAAACACAAAAGATACTTGGCCTGTCAGCTCTCTAAGGCATGCTATGACAAGCACCATGAGGTAGCACTCTATGGGCATGAGGCTGGCAATAATGAGAATGGCAGATTCCCATGAATGGATAAACAAAATGTGTCACAGCCATAAAATAAAATGTTGCTTAGTCATAAAAGGAAGTGTGGATATATACTACAATCTGGATAAACCTTTGAACATGATGTGCTGAGCAACAGAAGTGAGTCACAGACTACACATGGAGAATTTATTCATACAAGATTCATCAACAATCTAGACACAAAGAAAATAGATCTGTGGTAGCCTGGGGCTGGAGGCAAAATTTGGGGATGGGGGCAAACAGGCTTTCTTCTTAGAGGGATCAGAACGTTCTAGGATTTGGTGCTGGATATAGAACCTTCTGATTACATTAAAAAACAAAACAAAAATCCTGTATTGCACAATTTAAATGGATGAATTAATATGACATGTCATAACTTTAACTGTTAACACAAACCTAGAGAAACCTTGAAGAGGGAACCTTAACTGAGTAATTCCTTCACCGGATTGGCTTGTGAGCATGTCAGTGATGCAGTCCCTTGATTCCTGATTGATGTGGGAGGGCTCAGTCCATTGTGGGTCTGTGCTGTGTAAGAAAGTTAACTGACCATGAGCCCCCAGCCAGTCAGAAAGCTGCATTATTCCTCCACTGGTTTTTGTGACAAGTTCCTGCCGTGGCTTCCTTTGATGACAGACTGTAATAAGTGAACCCTCTCCTCTCAAAGTTGGTTTTGGTCATGGTGTTTATTGCAGCAACAAAAAGCAAATATTTTTTTAACCTGGGATAAAGAAACTATTAGACAGTTTATCCCTGGTCCACGAACTGGCTCCTTGAAGCCCATGCCTAGTGGGGAAACACCTTTCCCAGCCTTGATAGTTGGGTGAGGGACTTGGCCCTACTTCAACTGGATATGTCAGACTGAATTGACTCACCTTGGGATTTCTTGTCTTCTCTGGGGAGAGGAAGAAGGGCTGAGGGAGGACTGGGAGAAGGGGCGGGAGAGGGAGCAGTAGGGGTTATGAAGAAATTAAAAAATAATAAATAAATAAAGGGGGGGAAAACCCCTTATTGGATATGTTGTTGAAAACATCATATATTTTTCAGTAACTTTCCCACACCATTAAGGATGGTAAAGATTGCTGTCTCCCAAGACACTAAATTCTGGTTCATTTGGTGTCTTGTATGCCTGCAGGACTGTGGAGGGCCCAGGCGCTCCTGGTAAATCTGGCAATGGAGAACTTCAATTCTATACATCTATGAGTTTTCCTTGACACTTAGGGCAGCACTACCGAGTTACACTTTGTCTCTGCTGCTGTGAGACTCACTCCTTAGTGTTGCCTGACGTTCACTGCTAAGGTGCAGAGGGTAAACAGAAGACCAGGACAGCCAAACCTAAATGTCAGGGACCATTCTCTCCCTGTCTGTCTGGCAAACTCTTAAGCTCCAGGACTGGAATTAACTTCCTTACCCCTTCTCCTCAGATAGGAAGAGCTAAAGAAGATCCTTAGAGTATGCACTGTTTCTCCATTCTGGCTACACAGTGGGCACCCACTTCATGTAAGGTGGGGCTTAATTGGCTGGTGGCTCTGAAACAGTCCCTGCACAGGAGCAGTTGGTGAAGAAAGGCTAAGACTTTTCTTAGGTGAAAACTGGTGTCTATTATGGAGTCCAGAATAGGTGGCAATAGATATATCCTGAAATAAATGAACAACTAGATTAGAAAAGCAAACTTAAGTCAGCTTTATTTTTAAAGTGCTTGAAATTATTAAAAAAAAAAAAAAAAAAAAAAAAAAGACAACAGCAGTCTGAGGGCAGCACAGCATACACTCCAGTTTGAGGATGCTTGAGGATCAAGGGGATGTGCATAGCCAGATGGATGCAAGGTCAACATTTGCTAGCTTCAGAAAGTCAGGACCAGACCATAAGCAGGATGTCTAATTACTGCTTACAGGTTCCTTATAAAGGTGTTTACCTGCAGGAAAAGAAGATTTAATGTTACACCGCACAATTTCAACACACCCCTCAGTGTATGTGAATCCAGTCTCACGAGCATTTATGAGCTGCCCAGGGTCAGACAGTGACCAATGGAGGCTGGGCACAGAGCTCACGTGTCTTCTGTCCCCACTTTAGAGAGGGATGTCAGTGGCCCAGCAGACGCTAGGAGTCAACTGACTGATACTAACTCAGCTGCATACTTGGAACCAGGGATTTGATTGTAACTTACATAAGATCCCAGGGCTTTGGAGTATGAGGATCAGGAAGGTGAAGCACAGCACTGGAAACCACCCAGAAAGCCACGGTTCTGCCTACCTGTCTCATGAGCTCTTCTTGTTTGGCGGCATTTTCAGAGAAATCATCACTGACGTTCAGCACTAGCACTGGCACATGCTGGAGAGCCTCAAAGTGGAGCCTGGAGCAGCAAGAGAGAAATTCCGGGGGAACGTCACTCACCCACCACACTAAGCATTCAGAGCCTCATGACTCTGCCTGTGGATAGTATTTTTAAAAGACGTCAATAAAGCTGCCTGCAAAGTGGAAGGCTGAGACATCTCTAGTCCTGAAACTGCTATTGAAGTCAGCACTCCAAACATTTGAAGTGAACATACCAAGCCTAAGGGAGGACAGACAGAAACTAAAAATGTCGAGTCCATTATAAAGTATAATCTGGGGGAAAGGAAGGAAGGAGAGAGGGGAGAGAGAGAGTCTACCAATGCCCCTTGGGGCGCATGGGCTGTACTGGAAGTGACATCTCCCAGCTGACAGATGTTGGGCAGTTCTGGGCTGTGTGCTCAGCTTGTGCTCTGCTGGGAACACACTCACTTGGTAGTCTTGTTAATAAACCAGTCTTCATGCTGACCATGCAGCTGTTCAAGATAGGCCAATTCAATGCCTTTTTCTTCTTCTCTGGCCCTCTGGTATAGTCTTTCCAAACACACCTAAAAAATAACCCCCTACTGTTACATTGAAGTCTTATAGGGCCAGACAACTCACAATTATCTGTATGTCTTCTTTGGGCAGTACAAGCCATAACCTTACTTCTGTTACCTTGTTCTCTTGCTCAGAACACTGGACCATTTCGTCTGGTACCTCTGCCTCAGACTCTTCTCCCACTCACCCAGTCAGCCACACTGGGAACCTGAGATGACCCTTCTTTCTCCTCTTTTCAACCGTGTCAAGAAGCTGGGAGTTTCTAATCTCTCTAGCTGGCTCTGCCCTCTCACCTCTCCTTGGCGCTCAGGCCTCTCTGTCTCCTGGAGGTGAAGAAGTGCATGGAGGGAGCACAGGCCTTATAGTTAGTCAGCTGTTCTGTGAGAGTCCTGCAGTCTCCGTGGGCTGCCTGCTCTCCTTCCTCCCCCCACCCACAGGTATGAGGTTCTAAGGTAAGGCACACCAAGACTCTGGCAACAGCCATTTTTCCTTCTAGGTTGTCCCTAACTCCAGTCTTCTATGGTATGTGTGTCCCTGCTTAAAATACTATGTTCCATAGGCTCTTTGCCATCTACAGACATAACCACAGGCTTCAAAAAATTGTGAATTTGCCACCCTCCTGCCTCAGCTTTCCAGGTGCTCGGATACCGTGTCTGGCTTGTGAGTGCCATTCTACTTATAAAGTGGCAAGCAAACACCCACTCTGGAGTAGACATCTGCACAGGTCAAAGATAACCAATATGAAATGACATCTGAGTTCTGACACCAGCTCCCTCTCTTGCCCTTCTTCAGAACTCTGTCTGCCTCCACCTGCAGGTCTGAGCTTCCCCGCTTTATCTGGCACACAAGGCCACCCCTCATGCTCACCACTTCAGCCAGATCTGGCCTCCCTCTTATGGACAGACCAAGCTCCTTCACATCTCAAAGCCTCTACTCCAAATGTTTGCTTTGCCTGAATTGCTCTGTTCCTCTTTCCTGGCCAAACATTTGAGTATTCAGTACCAACTACCCTGAAAGTATGAGTAGACTGACCCACCGACTCAGCACTCTCCCCATTTCCCTTAAGGAAATGAAACCATGCAAACAAATCCTATTACCCCCACCCTGTTTTATTTATTTTTTTTTTTTTTGAGGTAGCTCCAGGTCTAGTCCAGGCTGACTGGAACTTTATTGTCCCTGTTTTTGAATGTAGTCCTCACTCAGAGCACTGTGATTACATTTTCAGCAGCAGTCTATGCACATAGACACTCTTACTCCATCTTCTCAAAGTACACAAGGCACGAGCTCTTCCCATCATAGACCCCCAACTGCCTCTTCAGAGGTCAACCATGTTACATTCCCACAAGCAAGCAGCTTCAGTTAAGCTACTTCATTTTCCCCTTTGAAAAATATTGTCTGAAGTGGAGTAAGTGAATATTAAAAGAAATATAACCATGTTTTCAAATACAGGCCAGGACAGAGTAATTCTTGCAAAAGCTATTTATAATTATCTCGCATCGAGTGTAGACAACCATTGACAACAGCCTGGGTCTATTAAAAATCAGTTAGCATTTCCCTTTTTATTATTAATTTGCTAAACTGAACAAAATTTTCTTCCCTTTAAAGGCTAGATAAAAGTTGAGGTGGTGCACGCCTTTGATCCCAGCACTTGGAAGACAGAGGCAGGCAAATCTCTGAGTTCGAGGCCAGCCTGGTCTACAAAGTGAGTTCCAGGACAGCAAGAACTAAACAGACAAACCCCATCTTGAAAAACCAAAATAATAAAATAATGGAGTCTAGACAAAAATCCTACTTTGAATATTTGGCATAATTCTAACTTTAATGACATGTCATAATGAGTTACTTGATTTATTATATTATTTTTCTGAGACAGGGTTTCTCTTTGTATCCCTGGCTGTCTTTGAACTCGCTCTGTAGACTACCAGGCTGGGCTTGAACTCAGAAATCTGCCTGCGTGAGTCCTGTGTGCTGGAATTAAAGGACTGCCCTACCACACCCAGCTAATAAATGATTTTAAAGAGTCCACAGAACAGTTTTATGCTGGTCCCACTTCATTTCAGTCCCCATAGGGAACACACACCAGAATGTGATGGGAAAGAAGGTGTGGGTAGAAGTGGCAGGGCAAGGACTCTGTGGCCAAGCTTCCCCTGACCTGCTCAAGTGGCTCACTATACCGCTCAAGTCTCAAGCTCAGGTGGTACTTGTCCCCATGCAGCCCCCAAGCACTGTATCCACAATTCACTGTTCCAGACAGGGATGGGAATCCTGAGGCATACAGCTAGGGCACTATCTCTTCTTGACTCTAAGAGGTAGGGGAACACAGGTCCAGCCATTTCTCTTCCAATTATAGTTATTTTGATTGCCAGCTTCCTTGAATTTAGGGGAGGACAGATGGACAGGGGCCTGGAGCCTGTCTCACAGACTCTTAAGCTAGTATTTTCTAGGAGTCTGTGTTGTGCTGGGCGCTAGTTTGAACCCATGTCCTTTTCACCCTCTGGCATTCCTGGGTTCCTGTATCTAACATCATCCAAACAGCACTAAAACCTCAAACCAATCACAAATAAATTATCCTTTATTCCGACATTATGTGGCATCAATTCTTCAAGTATCATTATACAAGATGAAATGATTCAAAGTCTCCAAAGGGACAAAGCAGCCCCCAGTGACAATCACCATTATTACCTACCCTGTCATTTCACACAGGTCCCGAGAGGCATCAAGAAGGAAGTGAGGGAGACTGGCTTGCTTTACGGTCCCTGGCAGTCTTGCTTTACTCTCTGCTCCTCCAGCACTCCTGCCCTGGCCAAGATGACCATGCTGTTGCTCAGTCTCCCTCATAATAGGTTAGGTCAACACTCTCCCTTCTCCTCCGTCCAGCCACCTCATGACTGCTCCAACTCCACTCAGTCCTACTCTGCAACACCTCACTGCTGAAGAGCCTTCCTTGTGCTTGGCCATGGAATCTTACCTCAGCTATATTCGTTCATTCTCTGTGGGAGAAGGCCCTTCTTTTTCATTCAGGGACTACTTTCCACCTGTAAAGCCACCTGCTTTTACAAGGCACCTCCTCCTCCTCTTCTTTTTTTTTTTGAGACAGGGTCTCACTATGTAGACCTGACTGTCTTGGAATTCACTATGTAGAACAGGCTGGCCTCAAGCTCACAGAGGTCCACCTACCTGTACTAAGAGTTTCTGGCCTGGACTAGCACCAAGATCCATCCAAACCAGCTGTCCCAAACAGAATGCCCTCAGCTGCTTGGTCCCGAATAATCACACAAAATCTTCTACTAACTACATGCTGCTTGGCCTATAGCTCAGGCATACTGCTAGCTGGCTCTTGCATCCTAACCCATTTCTGTTCATCTGTCTGCCACATGGCTAGTGGCTTTACCTGTGTTCCATTACATCTTGAACTCTTAGGTTGCAGCTCATCTCCCCTCGACTCTGTCCTTCCTCCTTTATGCTCGGATTTCCTGCCTGCTTCTAAAATGCCTTGCCATAAGCCAAAGCTGTCCCTTTATTACCCGATGATATTCATAGCATACAGAAAGACACTTCACATCGCCTACCTATGGCTCTCGAGTGCTGGAATTAAGGGCTCACAATGTGTCTCTTCTATTCCTCCTTTGCAAACAGTCAGGTAGTGTGCCTCAGCTATCCAAATCGCTTCAGTGCACAGAAGACTCTCCTTGTGAATATCTGGTCCAATTGTATCTGAACCTAAAGCTCATCTGGAGCCTCTTACTCAGCGCTGTGATCTAGCGTGCTGAGCGACCTCAGCAGCCATCAGGGCTTCTTGGGGCCTTCCTGGACTGTGATACACAAGCTAGTTTACATTTGTCTATGCTGGGGGATATTACTTTAACTGTGTACAGGTGTGCTGCATTTGTTTAGCAATGTAAAAATATGTGTTAAATTATGTAAAGATAACTGTTTCATCTTGCCTGCCTAAGGCACCTGATTGGTCAAAAAAAAAAAAAAAAAAGGTGAATGGCCAACAGTTAGGCAGAAGAGGGATAGGCAGGGTGCAGGGTGGGCAGAGAGAATAAATAGGAGAGGAGAGAATGAAGAAGAAAGAAAGGAACAAGCCTGGGGCAGGAAGCCAGGCAGCTACCATCAGATGGGGGGAGCAGGAAAGTAAGACATACGGAAGGAAGAGCAGTAAAAAGTCCCAGGAAAAAGGTAAAGAGAAACAGATTAAGTTAGGTTAAAAGAGCTAGCCAGAAATGGCCTAAGCTAAGGCTGACCAGTCATAACTAATAATAAGCCTCTGTGTCATCATTTAGGAGCTGGTTGGTGGTCCAAAAAGAAAAAGCCTGGTACAAAGCAGGCCTAAGGACCCGAGTTCCATCCCTGAAGTCTATGGAAAGGTGGAAGAGAGAACACCATGTCCTCTGATTTCCACACAAGCACTGGGACTTGTGTCTACTTGTGCATGTAGGCACTTACACTATGAGCACACAAACAAAGTTGTCAGAAGAGGAGGAAATAAAGAAGAAATCAGAAAAAAGAAAGGCAGCCAGGCATGTGAGGCAGGCCTTCAATCCTAGCACCTGGGAGGCAGAAGCAGCGGCAGGTGCGTCTCTGTAAGTCTGAGGCCAGTCTGGTCTACACCATGAATTCCAGAATAGCCAGAGTTACATAGTGAGACACTGTCTCAAAAAAAGAAACAAAAACACCTGTCCAAACAAGCAACCCCCTCCAAAACAAAACAAAACCCAGGCTGCACTAAGAAGCCTCCTGCCTGGCTGTCCCTTCCTTCTAGTCCTTTCCTTGAGGCCCCTGCAACGGGACATAACGGGCGCTCTCCCCCTTGTTCTTAACTCTGCTCAGGGTGCTCCTAAACTTGCTTCTGTGCACAAGCTCAGCCCCAGGCTGCAGACAGCTGGTTTGCTTTCTGCAACATTGGGCTTTCTTGGCATCTGACTATACCTGTGAAGTGTCTCTCAAAAGCTGACAGCAGTATCCCTCAAAAAAATGTTTTGCCTTGACTTGGAATCCTACCCTCAAGAGTCTTTCAAGAGATCCACTATATAGATAAGACTGCTTCAGTGAAAAGCTTTCCAGGGTCTAGCTAAGGTTACTATCAGTCAACAAGAGCCAAGGGCTAATGCTGTCTCCAGAGATGTCCTGTCATGACATCATCCCATGGGTCAAACTGGCTCCTAAGTTCAAGCTGCAGAATCAGAGCCAGAGCACACACTTCTGCAGTCCTCCTGCCCAAGGAGCTTCTTAAGAACCAAAGTGTGGGCTATAAATAGGATGAGGGAGGAAGCATCTATCTTTCCTTTCTTCCTTCCTTCCTCATATCATAGTCAGAGAACAGAAGGAACCACTGCAGCCTCAGTTGACCTGGCCCGGGAAGGAGCTATGGCAAGTGGCTGCAGGCCTGAGTGTCTGACCTGCAACCCTGAAGCTGTGCAAACAATGCCTAGTTTGTTCTAGCTTATATCTCCACCAAGAGGGCTACTTCCATACAGGTGACTGGAGCTGCAGAAGGCCCTGGTGCTCAGTGCTAGAGGACTGGTGTATACCTACATTCTCTTTCCTGAGTGAGGCCATAGATTTCTCCAACCAGGAAATCAGCTTACAGGAGGTCACTTATGTTTCAAGAGGTTCTAACATCTAAAGTTTCAGGTTCAGAGTTACCTGGGGAGAAGCCTGGAGATAGATGAAGCCGTGTAACAATAGCCGGTTTGCAAACTCCTGCAGGAGAAAAGAATGCCAGTCCTGATAGATGTGCCATTCGACGTCACTGAGGGAACCATTTTCAAAAAGATTCTTTGCAAAGATATACCTGGTTGGGAATGTTGAGTGGAAGGTTGGGGTGAAGGAAGAATGGGAAGTGAGATGAAAGACAGAAGGAGAAAAGAAGAAAAATCAATAACTGGCTTGTTCATTTTTATCCAAAAAATTTAATCATTCTAGCTCTTATCAGCCCCTTAGGAAATCTGAATTATCTTTTTAAAGAAACATTTTATTCTATTATTCATGTATATATGTGTGTGTGCGTCTTCATGTAGGTTTGTGTACATGCATGTGGGTGCTTGTGGAGGCCAGAAGAGGGCACTGGAGTCTATGGGCTAGATTCAGAGACAGGTGTGAGCCATTTGATGTGGGTGCTGGGAATGAAATTTGGCTCCTCTAAGAGAAGCAAATGCTCTTAACTGCTAAGCCATCTTTCCAGCCCTGGAAATCTAAATTCTCAGTCTATAGCACCCATCTTGCTCAGCACTATAATGACAAATGGCACCTGACTTGTAGCCCATGCTACAGCTCAGTGGGTAACCCACTACAAGGAAAGAGACTCTGGAAGGGACACTAGCCACGACACATAACATGTGCATGGAAACCTGAACCTTTCAGATTTCCTCATTACATAGCAAGACTCCAGACAAAACCCAAGTGAATGCAGCGTAAAGCCACTCTCCCACACTGCATTTCAGAATGAGGGTTTCTGAGTCTCTAGTAGAAACTAAATCACCAGCAACATCCAAACTCCTTCAGATCCCAGTAAGCCAGTGTGCCCCCAGGGCACTGAATTCCTATTCCTATGGCATCAGCTCTGGAGCTGACTTCAATAACGCCAAGAGCACACAGGAGTGTAGCTTCCTCTGCTGAGCCTCCAACCAGATCAAATAAGGCTAAGGCTGAAACATCAACTAACTTCTCTCTCACCCACTACCACAACAGAAGGAGGATCTGGTCCACTAAGAAATCAGAGGCCTAGAAATCATGGCTTCCAAAGGCTCAATTCTGCTATTAAAGCTTGATAAAAAACACAATTTACATCCATAACAAAGAATTCCAGTTTCTAAGGTAGCCTCAGCAACTGGTTCTTCTGGAAAAATGAAATTCAAAATCCTGTGTGAACGGCTCAGGGAAGTACAATCTGCAAAGCTGCAAATGTCACTGTTAGGAGTGGCTTTCAAAGTGACTCTGCAGGTCTGATCCAGTTGCAGCTTCTATAAGCCATGTTGCCTTGGAAAGTGACCTGACTCTCAGCCCATGGCCAGGAATGACTGCATATCATAATTGTACAGTGCTTAGAAGAATGACTACCACTCAGTAGTCAACAGTCCTACGTCATTATAACTGCTCTTCCTAGGCCATGAAGAAACTAATTTGCAAACTCCAAAAGTGAAATTGCCCAGAGTAGAATGTTTTTGCAACATTCTAGTGAGGGCAACAAGGTGACTTTTGTAATTCAAGTTTTGAAAAATACTGCCAGCTTCTCCAAGAACAGCTAGAAGACAAAAGCTGTATCTTGCAAATAAAAATGACCAAGTCTGTGGTAGGGGCTTCTGCCTCCCCTGAGGCAGGCTCTTGCCCTGTTTCTCCATAGCTGTGGAAATGAGAGGACAGAGGAGTGGGGCCTAACACTAAGAGCTGTGGGGAGCTGCAGCTAGAACAGGGCTGAAGGACCTAGCATCCTGAGCTCTGTTCTAAAGCCACACTGTGTTCTCATTAACCAATCAAAAAACATTTCCATTTTTACCTCCCTACAATCATTGTCCTGGAATATATTTTTAAAGGAATGGGATTCTAAATACTCTTGAGATTAGAATTTATAACAGGTTATCCTTCCTACTGGAAAATATCCTCCTTCAATGAAAACGGCTTCAGTGGTGGAACAGCACACAGTACAGCCAACTGCCTACTCCTTTACGAGGAAATGTCAAGACCCAGATAGTTCTTAACAATCAATTCATTTCTACCAGGCATGGTGGCATATGCCAGCAATCCTCATACTCAGAAGGCAGAGGCAGGAGGATCACCTATGAGAATGAGGTCAACCTGGTGACACTGATCTAGGCCAGTAGTGCTACAGTTGGAATCTTTTTTAAGTAAACAGCAAAGCCCCTGTAACTGACAAAATATGTCTGTTTCCCTCAGAGGGGATTCTCATAAGCCCACCACACTAAGAAGCTAGAATTCAAAACAGCAAGTCTGAATGCTACCAACAGCCTAGGTAGCTTATGTAGGTCAAGTTCCTAGCCTGGGAGGTATGGCCCAGGAGAGGAGAGGAACACAGGCACATCTGCAGTAGAAATGAACTAAAACCTGGAGCCCAGCCATAAACACTTATATTTTTAAAGAGCAGACTCCTCTTAGGCCCTGGAATGAAGGATTGCATGATATGCTTTCTTCCACATATCTGGTGGGATCCTGAAGTTCAGTCAAAATAGTCACGTCATTTACAAATGAAATTATTGCTTTATTTCACATGTATGGTGGTTTGCCTGTATGTCTATATATGTATCATATGTATGCCTGATGCCATCAAGAGGGGGTTGGATCCCCTGGAACTAGAGTTACTGATGGTTGTGAATAGCCATGTAGGTGCTGGGAATTGAACCTAGGTCTTCTGGAAAAACAGGAAATGTTTTTAACTGTTGAGCCATCTCTCCAGCCCATAAACTCTTATTTTTTAACTTTAGGAAACTTTCTAGTAAGAGGTACAACTATACTTAACTTGGAATTAAATGGGTAACCAAGTATCTCCAGTGATGGAGTCAGGCAAAGATACAGAATATGCCATCTTGAGTCACAGGGCTCAAGACAGACCATTTTCTCCCACCAAAGTCATTCAAACTTTGCACAATGACCAAATGAAGGCACCATGTGCCTTTGTGTGTTGGTGGACTGAACCCAGTGCCTGATCTCTGGAACCTGTGGCCTGGATGAGCATGCTTTCCCAGAACAAATGGACTCACTTGCCAAGCTGGCCACTAGACCTGACACAAAGCCCTTACATTTACTCCCCTAGGCAGATGTCTGTGGTGGGCTGTGTTTGCTGTCTTACCTGTCACTGTACACAGACCTCTCAAAGATTTGCACAGACTTCTCCGCCTGTAGGAGTCTTTCTGGGAGGGGCTCCAGCTGCAGTTTCAGACGACTCATAAAGGAAAGTGTCTGGAATGTGTAGGACCATCGTGCTGGCTCTTGGTACATCATTTCTAGCAAGTTTCCAAAACCTTTGGAAGTGCTGTCCTGTGGGAGAATGCAGAAGGGGAGAATTTCCTAGGTGGTGTATTATTTTATAGGACACACCTCACCCTCTGCCCTTCCTCAAGAAGATTCAATATTTAATGTCAAAAATAACCATAGATGTTTCCTTCCACCCAAAACATTAAAAAAAAGAAAGAAATGATTTTCCAGCTTAGATGAAACTGTGTAAAGCAGGGAAGACGGTTCAATCTTGTATGGTGAGAATCTGACAGAGATGACACATCACACTCAATGGAACAGGAAGAGCAAACAGAATTCACATATAGAATAATGGACTTGTGAAGTCTGTTTGGGGTGAGTTAACTGACTGTCACCTACAAATTCTCCTTCGAATCAATTCCTTCTACTTTAATGCCATGATTCCATTTGCCATTATTCAAGGCAGATAAGAAAGAAAACAATTACTTATTTGAGAATCTAAATAACCAAAGAATTAAACAGATATCTGTGTCTTTCTTAGAAGAATCATACCTTGTTCACACACAGTTTAGTTTCTTCTTCATTCTAGGAACTATGAAATGCAATTTGAAATACTGATTCTGAATGGTCAGGTGGGAACATGTCGTGGACACTCAGGGGCCCAGGTAGATTTTCTAGGCTCAGTTACTGAGTCAATGTAAAAGGCAATTTTAAGCAAAGCAACCTTGTATCTTCATTCATTGCTGACTGAAGGTTTGTGTGGACATGGGCGCTGTAAAGAGCAGAGGAAAAGGAAGTGACACTCACTTCAGAGTTCACTAGACTGTTATTTCATGTCATCTTCCAAAGAGCTTCCTGAGGTGAGTAATGTCAGAACCATTTACAAAGGGGGAAATCCACTGAGAGGCTAAGTAACTTACCTGTTTAAGGTCCTATGGGGAATAAATAGGGAATGGGGCTCAAACTGAACTTTCTCTAGCCTCTTCATTCTAACACCCTCCTATAAAGACGAACAAGATGTAATAAGTGGATTCAGGGAGTTCACAATGTGGATGGCTAAGACATAAAGAGCTAGAACAGAAGGCCAAGCATGTGACAAATGTACAGTCATTTATGCTGTAAAGAACCAGAAGAAGCTTCTGGTAAAGAATATCATTAAGTCTGGAAATAAATGACAAGCAGAATCGTCACAGAAAACACAAACACTGCCCAAATACAAGGCTGGGGAGAAGGCTCAGTGAGTAAAGTGACTGTCACCCAAGTATAAGAAGAGTCCACATATGTCTGGGCACAATAGCAGGCCACTATCTCAGAGCTGCTATAGCAAGAGGAGGGGGTCCTCGGGAGCCCTGGGCCAGCAGCATGGCATGTCTCCAACAAGATAAGATGGAGGTGAGGCTACACCCAAGGCTGTCCTCCCATCTTTGGTTTGTCAGCCTGTTCTTATTTATCAGTGCGGCAATCCCTTGACTCTGGTTGAGATATTTGCTTTTGTTTCCTATTTTGGACAATAGCTCTCTCAGCCCCGTTCCTTTTCAGCTGCAGAATATGTGTATATACATATGTGTGTGTATTTATTACATAAAATATACAATATACAAAATATACGGTTCTATATCTTTTATAGTATATATAAATATATATTTTAAAATTGTGTGCATATGTGTCTATGTTTGTGTGAGTGTACTTGTACGTACATAATTAAAATAATAAAAAATTTTTAAAAGGAGGAAAGAAAAAAGAACAGGCAGGTTTTATTGTATGAAGAAAAAATTAAATACAAGAGTTTCCTCCCTCTAATTCCAATAAACTAATGAAGACTCCACAACATCTTAAAATGGGAAATAAAGCAGTAGTGAAATCTACAAATGTAGAGCAAAACCAATTAAAAACTCAAGGGAAAATGACAAGGAAAGACAGGTGGAATAGAAAAAAAAATCACCAATGTTAATATTCATGTTTCACAGCTAACAGAAAGAGTAGACCCACCCCCCAAAATGAGAATTCAGAAGGAACAATCATTTTCCCCATGTATTTGAATTTGGGCTACCTCTTCAGTGATTACTAAACTACACCCAAGACATTTCCCTTTTCCTAAAAAATCTACATTGATTCTGTCCTACAAATAATGGCATCTTAACCACTGATGAATCACCTCAACTATATATATATATATATATATTAAGTATATATATATAATATTATTCTTAAAAGTTGACAAAGTCAGGTGTGGTAGCACATGGAAGCCTGAGGCAGAAAGACCTTGTGAGTTTGAGGCCAGCCAGGGTTACATAGTAAATTCCAGACCAGCCTTGTCCCATAAGATCTCCCACCATTAAACAGAAAAGCAGCAGCCATGATTATGTCATGGTAAGAAGTTGAGTACCCAGTACTATCCTCCCACAGGGAGGAACAGAGGACTGGACAATGACATCAGAGGGAGCTTCACAAAGGGCAAAGAAGAATAATGACCACCCTCCCCAGCTATTTACTAGTCTTCTGCAAACTCTACCCAAAGCAAGCAGGAAGATAGAGATGAGTCATGAATACTGGAAAACTCTTACAAATGATTCCACTTGGAGGCCGCTACTATTGTCTGATAGCCTGGGCAAAGGACTCCATATGGGAACTGAGTCAAACTATCCAAATACAATCAACTGCTTCTCATCAAAACAGCAGCAGGTGGTTGAAAGACAATGATGGTAAATATCATAACAATACATATATATCTACTCAGAAATATGCTAAATAAGAACACTACTGGGACAACCAGATAACTGATTGTTTAAAAAATAAAATGGGGCTAGAGTGGTTAATAGTACTTGTTACTGTCCTACTAGACCTGGGCTTTATTTCTAGCATCCACACTGCAGCTCGCAACCATCAGCAACTCTAGTTCTAGAGGATCTAATGTCCTCTTCTGGATTCTGGGGCACCAAACATGCATGTGGTGCACAGACATACATGCAGGCAAAACACTCATACACATAAAATAGAAAAAAAAAAAAAAAAAAAAAAGGATGCTGAGGAGATAGATTAGTGATGAGAACCTGAGTTCAGATCCTCAACACCCATGTTGGGCACGGACATGCCAGTCAGTAGTCCAGCACTGTGAGGGTTCAGGGACAGGGTCTATCTTAAGAGAATAATGTGGAAAATCAAAGAACAGGACACCTGATGCCCTCCCCATTCAAATGCACAGGCAAGTGCACACGCATGTACACACATACATATTAGAGTCATGCAACTTTTGTTTTGTTTTTAGAGACAAGGTTTCTTTATGTTGCCCTGGCTGTCCTGGAACTCACCCTATAGATCAGCCTGGCCTTGGACTCAAAGAGAACTGCCTGTCTCTTTCTCCTGAGTGCTAGGATTAAAGGTATACACCACTGCTGCCAGTGAGTCTTACAACTTTTAAAACCACATAGAGCAGAAAGAAATACAGGAGGATGTTTTTAAAATCTTGAGCTATTAGAGGCATAAAAAACAAAAAAACAACACCCACAAGATGGCTCAGAGTGTACAGGAACCTGCTGCTAAGCCCGACAACCTAAGTTCAATCCTATGGACCTGAATATTGGGAGAACTGACTCCTGAAGGTAGCTCTGACCTCCAAAGGTATCATGGCACTCTTCCCCTCCACTAAATAAATAAATGCAAATCTAAGGGCTGGGAAATGGTTCAGTGGGTAAAAGTGCTTGCTCTGAAAGCACGAAGGCTCGTTTGAAATCTCAGTACCCACGTAAAAAGCAGAGCTTTTGGGGTTAGAGACAGACAATGAAATCCTGGGAGTGGAAAACTCAGCTCCCAATAGCAAAGATTTTTTTGAGTGTACTTTAAAATGTTACTACTTGCTTCTGGCATACTCAGAAAAAGATATGCATACATACAAACATATAAACAGATGATTGGGAAAACATACCTCCAATCAACACAGCATGCCAGCCACACCCCTGGCACTCAGATCCCAGTCTACCATGTTCTACCAAACAGAGCACTGGTGAGTACCTGATGGGCTCTAAGCAATCACTCTTGGTAAACTGTGTGGAAAAGAAATGCATTGCACAATACATCACTCACATGGGGGAGACCTGGAGGTGTTCTTAAGAGATTAGGTCTGAGAATGAGAAAGTCCTCTTAGTCTCACTGTACACAGGGCAAAAGAACTTGAACCAAGGAGCCTGTGTCACAGGGGTTCAATGTGGTTCAACATATGAAGAACTGACCAATCATGAGTGGCTAAAACAAGATTGAGCCCCTTAACACATTCCCGGTGCCTGTCACAGCTCACGAGACCAGCAGCATGTGTTGCCACTCCTTCAGCTATTCTGAGCTTTGTCCACACTGCTCCTTCCGTACTCACAGTAACACAGCAGGGCTTGAAAGTTAATCTATGACCTTGGCAGAAGCAGCAGACCTGATGCAGGGCTGGGTCAGGAGGTATGAGTAAAATGTGGTAACATTGGTCCAGCCTGGAAGAAACTGTTGTCTCTGTTGACAAAGGGAGGCTAAGAAGTTCTCACTGACAATTAGTCCTGCCAGCCAGCTTCAATAACAACAGTATAAATACTTAAGGGTAGGAATGACAACATCTATCTTCAAAGCCCGGATGGTTAGGCATGCTTGGGAAACCACAAAGACAGGAGGCAGGTGCATATACAGACATACAGAAGCCACAAAAATCAAAACTCAACATATCCTTTGAGGTCTGTTTTCTCTAAAAAAGCTATTTTAAACAGACAAGCTGGGCTACTTCATCTTCTCAGAGCAAATAACATTATTTCAATTGGACTGCTTGCCCACGTCTGCAACTACCCCCGATAGCTGAAAACTTACTTTTTGGGTGCCATCAGTTTGGATATTCTGCCATGTTGCTACAGGTTCTGTAGCCACCTGCCACTCTGGGTGAGTATTCACGAGTAACTTCACAAAGGTGGACTTGCCCACAGCTGCAATGGAAATGGCATGAGTTGGGATGCTTCCCAAGCCCAGATGAAGGAAGCAACCACCAACCTCTGCCACAAGTGCCCATCTCACAAAACAAGGTCAGCTCTTCAGCTTCAAAACTCGGCAGCCATATGATTCACTGTCAGCTTGGTGATGGAATGGGCAGCTAACCAGCTACCACAGTGAATGCAGGCAACAGGGAGCAGGCACAGTCCCTTTTCTGAGCCTTAGCTGTTGGTATATGTTATGTTACATAAACATATAGAGGAAGCACTTTCTTAGAGTAGATTACTTCAACGTCTGAGTTATTTTTTAACTTTAGTAGGACACAGTCTAGATTTAGGCTCTAGTTTTAATGAACCTACCTCCCAGAGCAGGGTATTCACTAACTGTTGAAATTAGAACTGGTGATACGGCTCTAAAGCTGGATCGTGGCTATAGGATTTCTAAGTGTAAGGAAAGACCACTATCAGCCTAAGAAAGATCACAGAAGACTAACTTGTGCTTGGGATTATCAAGCACTGAGGTACGCTGGTGTTAAACACTGGATGCATTTTCTCCTCAGAGGACATGGGTGACAGGCACTAAGCAAACATACAGGAAGCCAATGTTAAATCATGTTGTGCTGAGAATGGAAAAATGCAGAATGCCTAGGATGAAGCTCAGGAAGTTGAAGGGGCTCCTTTGAAGAAAATGATATTTAAGGAAGCCCAAGATGAGCAGTCAGCCAGGCAAAGGGTGGGTGAAAGATAACCTACATGAGAGCAGCAAGAACTGAGGTCTGGGAAAGGCAAGGGAGAGAAGGCTGCAGCTCCAGGTTAAGAGCAGTTCAGGATGGGGATGGCCGGGTAGACAGGCAGCGAAGTCAGGCAACACAGGGCCTCACAAGGTAAGTTGGAAGCAGTGGGTTTCAGCAGGGAAATAACAAGATTCCTCCTCGGCTTTTCAGCTTTTTTTTTTTTTTCTTTTTCCCCCTATGTATAAGAGTGTAGAAGAGGATGTCAGATCCCCTGGAACTGGAGTTTTGGATGATTGTGAGTTGCCATGGGAAATGTCCTCTCCGCTCCCGTTCAATTCTTATTCAGCCTGCAAGGGTTTGCTCAGATGGCCCTTGTGTGCCAAGCCTTTGCTGACACTGATACCTCTGAATTGGGCTAGCTAATCCTTTCCAAGTGGCATGGTGTTCTATGTGACTCCATCACTACAATGACAACTGTTTCCCTAGGTGGAGGATAGGGCTTTGCTAGGTCAGCAAACCTAGCCTCACATTCTGCCTGCACAAACAAAACATTAATTTTAATCCCCCCCCAAAAAAAGAGAATATGGTGGTTCATACCTCTGATCTGAGCACCTGGAAGGCGGGAGGCAGGGGATGGAGGCAGGGGAGGAAATAGGCAGATCTCTGAGTTTGAGGCCACCTGGTCTGTATACTAAGTTCTAGGCCAGCCAAGGTTATACACTAAGACTCTCTCTTGGGAGAAAAGAGAAAAAAAAAAAAAAAAAAAGTCTTCAGAAGGGATCTGAAGCTCAATTTTCTTTATCAGAGGTGGTCTTTGAGAGGGAAAGAGAGCCCACACACCAATCTGTGGCACTGTGGCATTCATCACAGAGCACTCCACTCCTGAGAACACAGGAGCACAAACAGTTTTATAGTCACGCTCTTCTGTACACCCCACCTCCACCCAGCTTTGCCTGCTCATCTTGCTCTGCCCCTGCTCTTCCCACACAGAGGTGAGTAAATGCAGCTCCAGGCCAGCAGCTTAATCCATCCTCTTCCAAGTCCAACACCCTCTACTTAGCTCCCAATGTCTAATACACTGCTGAGTTACCAACTGGGTGAGATGCAGATTTTTCAAACCTGCCTGTGTTGAGTAGGTATCAGCTTAAATATGTGACCTAGGAAGCTAATATTTAGAATGTAGTTGTTCAGTAAGTCTGAAAGATAATTCTTATGTTTAGCCTGAAAGTTATCTAAACATTTAAATGGTATTTACTCAGTGTGCCACATGTGTGCAGAGGACAGAGGACAACTTGCAGGACTGGTTTTCTCCTTACACCATTTGAGTTCCTGGGAACTGAATTCATGTCCTCAGATTTGGCAGCAAGTGCCTTTACCCACTGAGCCACCTTGCCAACTCTTGAGAACTATTTAAAGTAATATGAAAAAGCCAGGCATTGGTGGCTCATGCCCATGAGCCCTGCAACTGGGAGGTTAAGAATAGAGCAGAATTACTGCAAATTGGAGGCCAGCTCCAACTACAAAGTGAGACTGTCTCAAACAAACAAACAGTAAACAGATAAAAGCAGAAGATGAAGGCAGCTGTTCTGCTGATTAGAACTAAATGATTGTGAGACCTGCTTGTACCTGCAGGTTAGGGAACACTTTTTATCTGGGCTCAGACAGTATCAGTTCATCTCAGGGCAGTCATAACTCTGAGATTTGAGTCATGTCAGTTAAATACATGTTAGCAGGGGTGGGAGAGCCTGGGTAATTCACTATGGAGCAGCATTTACTAAAATACCACCATTAGAACTGAGCTGTACTAGGGCACCACCCACACATGTGGAATAATCACTTCAATAATGCAAAGTACTTAAGTAAAACCTAGAGATGGTGTTAATTTCCAGTGTTTTAATCGCTACTTTCTTCCAGAGGACCCCTGAGATCAGTTCTTAGCACCCACACTAGACAGCTCACAAAGTCTGTAACTCCAGTTTCAGGAGGAACTGATGCCCTCTTCTGGCCCAACAGGTACTGCATGCAGGTGTACATTGCCCCAGACAGACATTCCTGCATACACATAATTAAAAATAATAAAATCTTTAAAGACAAATGTCTTAAAAGTATTCTGAGGCTTCAGGGTGGGGTTTGGTTCTCTACTGCCACAGTCTTGATAATGACAAGAACACCCATGTGTACAGCCAGCATCTCTTCAGATCTATACATTTTTTTAAATCTTAGATTTAGCACAACTTAGAACCCATCACTGTTGTCTGTTTCACTGTGTCCCACCTCTCAGTCCCTCTTCTGAGCCTTAGCTGTTGGTATATGTTATGTTACATAAACATATAGAGGAAGCACAGAGTAATTACTTCCACAAGCCAGACAGAGTCCTGTGACTGCTCATCTTTTCCTAGCCATGGCTTTTTCTTCCCACAAACGTTTCTATAAACTGTATGTTTGTTATAGTTAATTATGCTACAATATGGTAGTGACAGAAACTGACCTACTGCCCCAGATACCATACTTTCTATTATTCTAAATTTAATATACTGGCATCTCATGGGAGCTTTAAAAATACACTATCACCTTTAGGCATTTTCTTTTTTTGGGGGGGGTTCCAGACAAGAGTTTCTCTGTGTAGCCCTGGCTGCTCTGGAATTTGCTCTGTAAACCAGCTAGACTCAAACTCAGAAACTTACCTGCCTCTGCCTCCCAAGTCCTGGGATTAAAGGTATGTACCACCATAGCTGGTGTTTTCTTTTCCTCAATAAGATGGAAAACACGAGGGAAGGAAATCTGAAGGTTTATTAAAGGCAATAATGACAGTAGATATAAATAAGATGTCCCAAGACAATGCAGTTTTATGTCAGGAACTGCGTCTACTGCTGTGTGCCCTCATTCAACAGAGGCTCTCAGAGCACCTATCGAGTGACACTGCAGCTGAAGCAGTGCAGCAGGCCCAGCTCTGCTCTCAAGGACCTTCATCTTCTCCAACCTTGACACTAAGCCCAGGACCATAAAGGTTCTAATCATAAAAGCATTCTGGGAAAGCTTAGTAAACCAATCACCAAGAGCTAAAGAAACTTGATACGTTTATTTGGTTTAAGGAAAGAAGGAAGGGAGGAGAGGGAGGGAGGGAGGGAAAGAGAGAGAGAGAGAGAGAGAGAGAGATCCTCATAGCTCAGAGCATGATGTGAACTCAGCCTTTCTGCAAGAAAGTGACTGCTGGGGCTCTCCTCCCCTGTGCCTGCCCCAGTGACTCATCCTTCCACTTTCTCTGAAGCCTCCTTGAACTCTCTCCAGCTCCACTCCATCCCTAGGCAGAGTTAATTACTGCCTGCTCTAGTTTACCAAGGTATTAGACTGTAATTATTTGTTCACTCTTCCCTGCTTACCGGCCAGGCTGGGAGCTCTTTTTATGAAGACAGGCTGCACCTTTCTCCTTCCCTAGGCTGGGTGCCTAGCCAGGTACTAACAATAGAAATGGGGATAAAAATAAGAAGACTCTCAGGGACAAGAGAATCCAAGACCCAGTATTAGAAATAGGTAGGTTCTTCCCCACCAAGATTCTTTCCTCTTTTAAAAAATGTGATACGAGTAAAAGACACAGCACTGGCATAAGGAACCTACTTTTGAATGCAGGAAAAACATGTCTTTGGCAAAGCCCTCTACTGCCTTACACACAAGTCTCCAGACTGGGAGGGATTTACTGTCTCACAGTAGGTCTTTGAAAGTGAA
Source organism: Phyllotis vaccarum (assembly GCA_033318265.1). Taxonomy (NCBI): domain Eukaryota; kingdom Metazoa; phylum Chordata; class Mammalia; order Rodentia; family Cricetidae; genus Phyllotis; species Phyllotis vaccarum. The sequence continues at coordinate 68,404,260 of JARWLC010000014.1, read as the reverse complement.
GAAATAAGAATGGGCTCAGGTGACCCACTGACAGTTACCTCACATGGCAACCTGCACTTCAGATGGGGTTTGTAATCTCAAAGTAATGGATTTCAGGAGACAGTGGATGACACATACACATGAACAGAACTAAAAGATCAGCTAGGTTGCAAAGTTTCAATGCAGGATCACAGAAGCCGTTCCTTTACTTCTGTGTACCACTGACTACCTTCCACACGGATGTGACAGGACAGGAGTCTGGCAGTCACTATGAGCACAAGGGCAGGGCAACACAAAAGTAAACTGGACACTGGTGGCCCCAAGTACTGAACATGCAAACAATCTCAACAGCACATAGGTGCAGTCAGTTATGAGTAGGAAGTTCTGCCAGCCCACACAGAATGAGTAATTCTGTGTGGGGCATGTCATCTGAGTGTGTAGTGATAGGAGCAATTGGTGACAAAGCCAAGTCAGATGCAGTCTCCCAGGTCACTCTGCATCATGTCCAAGGCTTTATCTACCCCCACATCAGGCATCTTAGCCCCATATCTAGTCTCTTGCACTTTGGATCAACAGCTCAGGATCTACTCAGTGTGTCTCACAGACTCCTCAGACAAAATGTAGCACTCTTCCCTTATTTCATCCTCTGCTTCCTGAGTCACAATCCACACTGTAAACCTAAGCACCCTCCTCTAACTTCTAGGCAGTCTCACCAGACTACCCTTTGGCCTGTCATTTCTTTCTCTCTTCATCCAAGCCCGTGCCGTCTTTCCTCCTTCAACTATAACAGTCATAGAAACTAGTTTATTTACTCTAGACCTTTCCAATTTACCTGCCTGTGCTGTGGACAAGCTAGAAACAAAGCCGTATGGGCACTTTAACAAATGTGGCACAGGAAATGTCCATTTTATGAAGCATTTGTTTACTCACTTACTGTAGTCTGTCTCTCATCTGGTATGGCACCCAGTGACTTCAACTCTCCAGTAGCTCGGCCAGACTCCTACTGCCAAGAGTATACACTAGAGTCTACAGGCTCACCAACATCTGGCTAGTCATCCTCTGCAAACCTCTTCTTCTGCCATTACCTTATTTTTCTGTGACTGTGACAAACTATCTGACAGAAGGAAGTTTACTTCAGCTCACAGTTTGAGTCCATTGTGATGAGGAAGTCATGGCATCAGGAGGGTAAGGCAGCTTTGCACCCAAACACAGGAAGAGAGGAAAGATGAATTCTGATACTCTAATCCATACAGGAGCCATGACATAAGACCACATACACACAAAAAAGAAGCAGTGGGCATGGTGGCACTCAGAAGGCAGAGGCAGGTGGATCTCTGTGAGTTTGAGGCCAGCCTGGCCTATCGAGTGAGTTCCAGAACAGCCAGGACTACACAGAGAAATCTTGTCTCAAAAATAGTAAAAGGATGCATTCTAGTAACTAGGTCATTTTAAAAATAAACTCACTAACATGTTTCAATCTTTCACAGAAAGAAAAACTGCTGAGCACTGGTGGTTCATTCCTTTAATCCCAGCACTTGGGAGACAGAGGAAGGCACATCTCTTGAGTCCAAGCCCAGCCTGGTGTCTACAGAGAAACCCTGTCTGAAAACAACAAAGAAACAAGACACCGAAAAACAAAACAAAACAAACCACCAAGAAAACCTAAAAAAAGTCCAAACTCTTGCAACTGCAGCTACCATCCCATGGCATGTTCTTCTAGGAAACATGTCAGCTGTTTTAACCTACCCTCCGAAATACTTCGTCTCCCCATTCTCCTTGAATCTATGACAACCAGCTTTCAAGCCTACTCCTGAAACTGTTCAAGATCACCCAAATCTTCACTCAAACAATATTACGCAATCCACATTCCCTCCCTTTGAACATCTTTGCTTGGCTTCCAGGAGGTCATTGTCTCTTCTCTTCTCCTACCTCAGTGGCCTTCTCTCCTCACTACTCCTCATCTTCCACAGGCTACAGGACCCAGTCCTTTCCTTAAATATCATCTATATGTTTAGCTCTGCATTTCCACTCACATACCCAACTGCATACTCAACATTTCTACTTGGCTATCTAATAGCCACACAGAAAACCCAACATCCTAAAACCAACCCTTGAAAGCACCAACAATCTGTGCTTCCCAGCCTTCTCCATTTAAGACAACCTGAGCTGGGTGGTGTAATGTCACGCAACTCTAATTCCAGTTACTGTATGTTCAAGGCCAGCCTGAACTACATAAGCAAGATTCTGATGGTGGCTGCGGGGTAGTGAAAAATGAAAACATATGGTCTGGGCTGGAGAGACGGCTTAGCAGTTAAGAGTACTTCTTGCTCTTTCAGATGACCTGAATTTTCCCATTACCCATACGGAGCCTCACAAAGACCAGTAACTCTCCCAGCCTCTGAGAGAATCTGCACATATATACACATGCTCACACAGAGATACAAAACTAAAAATAAAATAATCTTAAAAAAAAAAAAAAAAAGGCTAGGATGGATTTCAGTGCCACAAGATGCCATGATAAAATAAGCACACAAACACTCATTTGTTTTGTTTTTTTTAAAACAAACAAACAAACAAACAAAAAACCCAGGCTGTCCAGGTGAAAATGATTGAGGTCATCACTAGCCCCTCTAACAGCACACATCTCATCTCTCATCAGGTCCAGTTGGCCCTGGCTTAAAATGTAATATTCACCTGGGCCCAATTTATCCTGCTATTACTGTAGTGGCTTTCTAATAGACATCTTCTGCTTTCAGTGTCATCGGATAGGTGATGCCTTTGTGCCTCAACACCTCAAACCATTTAACAGCTTCCTGTCTCAGGGTAAAACCCACGATGGTTTGGGGGCTGAAATGGATTCCCTTCTATTCACTGAACACACCATTCTATCCCCAGGCTTTCCTACTTGCTCTGCCTGGGCGGTTTGTCAGCTCCTCGAATGATTCAATCTCTCACATCATTTAGGCTACTGATCGAACACACCGCCTCATCATTAAGGTGGTTGTTGATTACTCTATTTAGAAAACAATTATCCTCAACCTGTCCTGGATGTGTTTCCACCTTACTCATCACCACCTTGCTTAATTTCTATAGTTTAGTGGGGAGTAACCTATGTATCACTCCCTATTCAGATTCCACCAGTGGAGAGTTTTTATTTGCTCTGTTCATGGCCTATCCTCAGGGCCAAGGGCAGTGCTGGCACAGGGAAGATGCAAAAAGGGTGTTTTGTTTTAAGAAAAAGATGAGAAACACTGGATTGTCTTCAGTACTCCATACTCGCTGATCCTATTGTAAGTCAGTGTCTGTGCAGAGCTAAGTACCCTCAGAATTTAGCAACATGAAGTTGAGCTACTTTGCTTCAATGTTGCTTTTTTTCGTCTTTAAAGATACTGGGTTACTTGTAACAACAACAAGTTACAGATATTTCTAAGTTCAAAAAAATGAGACCTGTCCAAAAGAAGCAGGCAAATCTTTGTGAGTGCAAACCAGCTTGGTCTAAACAGCAAGCTCCAAGGCAGATAGGGCTACATAGTGACTGTCTCAAAATAAAACAACACTGTAAAAATTCACGGTGCAATTGAAATGGTGGTATGGCGAAATAGTGAAAATGGAATCTGTTAAGAATTGAGTCTAAATAAAAAACGGGTCATTTTTAAGTGTATGTCCCGAATACTGCATGCGACATACTAAAATTATCTTTAATTCTATGTAAACTGGACATTTATTTTTATTTTTGCTAAATCTGGTAATCCTATTTTAGGAAGACAAATGGCACAGTGTGTGTGTAGCGTCTATTTCTAGTAAAAGAAACACGCCAGTAAACCAGTACAGATCTGGGGCTATCTGCAGCCTCAGTGGCTGCTACGTCCACATGCGGGAGTAGGCGGGAGGGTTCTGGGGCCCAATGTCCCCCAAATCAAAACCCACGGTGCACTGTGGGAGAAAATCCTTAAAAACAGAAACAGCAGGTCGGGTGGTGGCAGAAGAGGGTGAAGTGGGCCGGCTGGGGCATGATCCGAGCCCAGCTTACTTTCTCAGCCTGTCAGTCACCTACTCGGCGGAGGCCAAGGCTCGAAAGCCACGTTCTGGCCCTTACCGATGTTGCCTTCGATGGAGAGCCTTCGGGGGCCGCCCCCGTCGTGCATGCCCCTGGCGCGTGGCGCATCCATGAGCGCGTTCAGAGGCAGGGAGCGGAAGGACGCGCGGAGTCGACGCAGAAGGAAGCGACCTGCGGCCATCCTAGCCTAGCTCAGCGAGGCGGGCACTTCCGCCCGGGGCACTTCCTCTTGCCATCTCGAGGCTCTCAGGGCGCGGCCTCTGACGTCAGAGGACCGTCAGGCCGGAAATGGCTGTTTTTAGCCCGCTAAAAGGCGGGGGAGCTAAGGGACTGCTATGTTCTCGCGATGTTTGCGGGGACACTGCGCCGCTGTCTTAGAGTGTTGGTGTAGGAGGGTTTGCATGACTAGTAGAGTTAAGTAAGGCGTTTATAAACCCTCTCTTGGTTGGTGTCTTAATTATATTTTAAGTATGTATATATAACACATTTATTTACTTATTTATTTCTAGTGTGTGTGAAATCACATTTTATGTATAAATACACACATTTATTTGTTTATTTCTAGTGTGTGTGGAGTTCAGAGGACAATTTGCAGGAACGGTTCCCCATTTTCACTATGTGGGTTTCTGGGATCGACTCTCAAAAAGGGGGAGCTTGCAAGATGGCTTAAAGGCTGCTAAGCCTATCCCCCTGAATGTAGTAGCAGTCTTCAGGTCCCACATAGTAAAATACAAAAAAAAAAAAAAAAAAAAAGGAAAAAGGAAAAATTTAGAATAATCTAAGTGGAATGGAATGCTGATGGAGATTGGAGCTCCTAAACTCCACCTATTTCCACCACCACACCAGTAGCTATGTCTGTAAAAATATCCTTTATATTTCTTTGCTTAATAAAAACAGAGCTAGAAAATATTTATACACACATGTTGCACGAATACTAATTGGTCTTTAATTAAAACCCAGAGCCAGCTATAGGAAAAGTTAAAAGATCAGAGAGACAGAGGAACAAGCCACAGCCAGCTCTCACTTAGCTAACTACTCAGGTGGGAAGGGGAAGATTCTGTCTCCATGAATCCTCAGACTGAATGCCTCTGAGTCCTCAGCAGAAACAGAAAGGGCAAACTGTTCAGCCATAACACTTCCTGGTTCAAACTTCCTAGTACTGGGATTAAAGGGGTGTGTGTGTGTGTGTGTGTGTGTGTGTGTGTGTGTGTGTGTGTGTGTGTGTGTGTGTGTGTGAAGCACTGGGACTTGGAGCAGAGGTATGGGATCCCAAGTGCTGGGATTAAAGGTGTGTGCCACCACTGTCTGCCTCTGTTTCTCTTTTGGACTGGATTAATCTCTGGTAGTCCAGGCTGTCCTTGAACTCACAGAGATCCAGATGGATCTCTGCCTCCCTAGTGCTAAAATTAAAGGTGACTTCTATGGCTAACTCTGTGGCTGGCTCGGTCCTCTGATCTTCAGGCAATCTTTATTTGATATATGATATATCATCACACAAGAGAGATACATATAAATAAATAAAAATAAAAAATGTAAAGGACCTAAGATAACGTTTGTCTTGTTTGTAGAGTGGAGAAATAGTAGGTATGGGTAAAAGGGAGATATAGAAAGTCAGATAGGTATGGAGGATGGGGGAAGGTTGGGACCAGTCACCCTACCCACTGTCTCCCCAGGTGGACAGGTGACAATTCCAGAGCATTCTTCTAAAGTAAGTTGGTCCCCACCTGTCCTTGAATCCTCTGTCTTATATATCTGTGTATATGCAGTGTGTGTGTGTGTTGTGTGTGTTTCTGAACTTTGCTTCCAACAGCCAGTCTTGTGACCCGATTAATAAGCCGGATAATTATCACAACGAGGCATATTATTAGAGTCAATATTTATTCAAGCAACCACAATAGAAATGCAGAAAATGCAGGAAAAGGAAAAAGGATCCACCTGTCCTGAATGGAGCTTCCTTCCAGGCAGCGGAGAAGCAGAGAGAGAGAGAGCACTGTCATGGCGCAGAACTTTCAACTGTTTTTTGCCCATGCCTTAAGGCTACAGCTTCCAAGTTCATAGGTGAACCCCAAACCTGCACCGGCCCAGAGGCCACTCTCTCAGGTCAGGTCAGCTCTCTCTCTCTGTCTCTCTCTCCCCCCTCTCCCTCTTTCTCTCGTCTTAAGAAACCTCTAAACTCATCTATAAAACTATATATGTAATATATGTGTAATCTATATATGTAATATATGTGTAATCTATATATGTAATATATGTGTAATCTATATATGTAATATATGTGTAATCTATATATGTAATATATGTGTAATCTATATATGCAATCTATGTGTAATCTATATGTAATCTATATATGCAATCTATATGTAATCTATATATGTAATCTATATGTAATCTATATGTGTAATCTATATGTACTCTATATGTGATCTATATATGTAATCTATATATGCAATCTATATGTAATCTATATGTGTAATCTATATGTGTAATCTATATATGTAATCTATATATGCAATCTATGTGTAATCTATATATGTAATCTATATGTAATCTATATATGTAATCTATGTGTAATCTATATATGTAATCTATATGTACTCTATATGTAATCTATATATGTAATCTATATATACAATCTATATGTAATCTATATGTAATCTATATATGTAATCTATATATGCAATCTATGTGTAATCTATATATGTAATCTATATGTAATCTATATATGTACTATATATGTACTCTATATGTGATCTATATATGTAATCTATATATGCAATCTATATGTAATCTATATGTGTAATCTATATATGTAATCTATATATGCAATCTATGTGTAATCTATATATGCAATCTATATGTAATCTATATATGTAATCTATGTGTAATCTATATATGTAATCTATATGTACTCTATATGTAATCTATATATGTAATCTATATATGCAATCTATATGTAATCTATATATGTAATCTATATGTAATCTATATATGTAATAGAAACAATCATCAAGCAGTGTCCAGCAGAGGGAAATAGAGGCAATGACATAACCAAAATAAAACTACAACCAGAAGAAGAAGAAGAAACACAAAACATGTTAAACGTCCAGAACACTGTCCTGTGGCAGGACAGAGATGACTGCACCGCTGTTTACCTTGAATAATATGAATCTAGTACTTAAATGTTCTTAAACTGAGATAGGAAATGATTATAACTGAAGCTGTCTAATCTTCAGCCCCATCAAAGACCTGAGAAGGAAAATATATAATACCCAAATAAGCTGGAAGTACGAGTGAGCAACTTTTGAAATTTACTAAGAGAAGACAGTGACAGCCAGCTGTCTGGACAGTCACCTACAGCTTTTTGCAAAGTTTGAGTATCTAATTTTTTTGGCTATAGGCTTTGGAGATTTGACAGATTTTTTTTTTTTTTTAGAAGCAGGGTATTCGAGAAACTGTCTTGTCTCGGCAGGTTTTAGAAGTCTCTTGTCTTGCATGTTCACTGTCAGCCGTCAAAGTGAGGGCAGTTCTTTGCCCAGCAGGCCATTATCTGCCTGTCTCTTGGAGAAGTGTCTGAGGAAGCACACATAGAAGGTCAAAGAGCTCCTGTGTTCCCAGGGTACATCCTCACTACTCCCCTGCAGGCTGGGACTGTGGATCTTGCTTTCTATTGATTTGGCTTAGATTTTAGAGCAATGTGTATGGGTTAGACACAAGCAATCCTCCAAAGGGCCTTTGCTGACCAAGGCTCTTCTGCCTCTTCCGAGAAGCCTACTAGGTCTTCCCCAGAGACTGTAGGAAATCACACAAATTCTGATTCCAAGATCTGCTTCTGGAAAATAGATCCTAAGACTGCACTCCTCCAAGAAGTTTTGGAAACATGCTCTCCCTCCCACCACTCCAAAAACTAAAGTATGGGTTACTGTCAAAAAATTTGAGGTCTCTGCACTTGGCCAGTGGGCCCCACTGTCTCTAAGTAGCTATGTTTGCAATGGCTGGGATCCAAGCTATATTTTTTAGGAGCATGGGTACCAGGACTAGGCAGATGAAGAAAAGGACATCAGGCAGGGAAGAGGGCCCATTTCTGATCCTAACAGGCAGCATGGTCTAGTCCTAGTAAGCTAGATATGATGGGAAATGGTGTATAAATGGAAACTCAGAAGAGTTAAAGTCTTGGTGAAGATTCCCTAGAACCAAGAAAACTCAAGTGTAAGTGACACTAAAGCCAGTATTCTTTCTAAAATGTCATTTTATCTTCATTTCTTGATCGTTAATAAGAACAAGAACCAGATATCTGGCAAGGTAGAGTAAGAACTCAGCATTCAGAAATGTGAGTCCTTATCAGTGATGTGGGTATAATTATAGCACCGACCTCAGGAGCGATGTGGGATTAGAAATGTCGTGTGGGGAATTGGAGAGATGGCTCAGTGAGTAAGAGCACTTGCTGCTCTTACAGGACACCTGAATTGGGTGCTTAGCACTCTTGGGTGGCTCACAGTTGCCTGTAACTCCAGCTTTAAGGGATCCTGTGGTCTTTTCAGGTATCTGCACTCACGTGCACATATACCTACCCAAACACATGATTAAAAAAGGAGAGAGAGAGAGAATAAAAAGAAGCCCGAAGAGACAGCTGGCTCAATGATTAAGCGCACTGGCTGCTCTTACAGAGGACCCATATTTAGTTCTTAGCACCTGCATGGGAGCTCACAAGTATCTGTAACTCCAAGGAGATGCAATGCCCCCTTCTGTGCTTCCTGGGTACTACATACATGTGGTATACAGAAATACAAGCAGAACCCATCCACATAAATATATCTAATGAGGAAGAATAATGCCTGAAAATCCCTTAGCATTGCCTGTGAGACACACATATAGGAACACATAGAAACAAAGAGCCTCCACACTAAGAAGTAAGGCTTGAAGGTTTTAATGTTTTGTGGTTGGTAACAGCAGTCTTGAAGGGATCCTCAGAAAAGTCCTTCTGACTTTAGAAGCATTTCCTGTGGACAATGGAGGGCCCAGCCTCATCATACTCTGGCTTGCTGATCCACATCTGCTGGAAGGTGGAGAGAGAGGCCAGGATGGAGCCTCCAATCCAGACTGAGTACTTCCGCTCAGGAGGAGCAATGATCTGTAAACAGAAAATGTGACAAATCATGACCAGTCCCCAAGAGAGCAGATAAACAGTGGGGTACAGTGTTGCATGCTGGGAAGCTTCTCACATCCTGGGAAGCTTCAAGACCAGATGCTCACAAGAGTCTAAGATTCTAAACCATCCAGATCAATACAAAATCCCATCTAAAGTAAAAATACAAAATTAATAATAAGCAAGGAGGATCAGAAATCAGAAATTTTCTCAATCCATTACAGAAAAAGACAGCCTTCGTGGTCAGAAATAAATAGGCTAGGGACTAGAGAGGTGGCTCAATAGTTAAGAGCATTTGTTACTTTTACAGAGGGCCTGAATTCTGTTCCCAGCACCCACATAGCAGCTCACAACTATGTGTAACCCCAGTTCCAGGGGAATCTGAAGTCTCTGGCCTGTACATGGTACACATACACACATGCAGGCAAAATATACACACCCAAAATAAATAAATCTAAAACTAAATCAATGAGATAGAAATGGTAGATAATTAGATCGCTGGTCAAAATGTTCCCTACCCTACCCTACCCTACCCCATCTCCTCCATTAGAAAGAGTGAGTTCTTTCATCCTGTGGCTTAGGTCTGTGCCTTGTGTCTCCTTGTCCAGTGGATGGTAGCAACCATGACACAAACAGGAACGGAAATGTACTTGCATGGTTCGCCATACTGTCTGTGCCTCTTCCTTCTTCATGGGAAGAGCTTCTCTATAGGAGCTGCTGGTCCTTCATCCTCAACCTTGAAATCTGAGGTGCAGGACTTGACCTGGGCTGAGTAGACTCATCAAGCTGCCCAGCCGAAGCTGACTGGATTGGCTGACTCTCTGATGACCCACCCGGCTGTGTGAATAACTATGCTCATTGTTGTGTGCCTCTGAAATTTCACAGGTGTTTGTTACTCAGCAACAGCTGACTTGTACCAAAATCAATACGGAGAGCTTTGGTCCTTATCTAGGAGGCTCTCACTTTTATGCATGCAACGTTAATCCTTTCCACATTTCAGACAGCTTTTAACTCCAATTCATTTTCTAGTTTTTGAAGCTTCTGAAGTGTTTTTTGTTGTTGTTTGTTTTTCTGGTTTTTTTTTTTTGAGATAGGATTTCACGTAGCCTTAGCTGGTCTTGAATTCACCTCAACTCTATCTATTCATGCATGTATATATGTATATATGTATGTATATATGTATGTATATGTATGTGTGTATATATATGTATGTATATATGTATATGTGTATTATGTATGTATCTACCTACCTACCTACCTATCTATCTATCTACCTACCTATCTATCTATCTATCTATCTATCTATCTATCTACCTACCTACCTACCTACCTATCTACCGTGGGGGGATGAGGTGTGTGCTGTAGGTATACGAGTGACATGGTACTTATATTGAAATCAGAGGACAGCAGCCTTTCACCACGTGAGTCCTGGGGAGTAAACTCTGGCCTTCAGGCCTGATGTCAGGAACCTTTATCTGCAGAGCCATTTCTCAAAACAGGGTCTAACTATGTGGCTCTGGCTGTCCTGGACTCACTGTGGAGACTAGGCTGGCTTTGAACTCACAAAGATCTGCCTACCTCTGCCTCCCAAGTGCTGGGACTAAAGGCATGTGACATTATGTTTGCCTTTTGAAAAAAAAAATTTAAATATTCTTTTTTTCTTCTAAGACAGGGTTCACTGGCCTAGAACTCAGAGATCTACCTGCTTCTGCCCCTAAGTGCTAGGATTAAAGTCATGTGCCACCACTGCCCGGAAATTCTGCCCCCCCCCCCAAAAGACCCTATTAACAGTAAAGTTCCTAGAAATCCTTGAGAGAACAGAGAACAGTATGATTGTTTGGAGACCAGAAGCCAGGGATGTCACCAGACAAATGGGATTCCTTTGACCAAGAGTCTGAGATCAAGTACCATCATGAGAAGCATTGTGGGGGACACTGCAGTCACAATGTTCAGTGGATCAGAGCTGCCTAGTCAAGGTCTAGAGAATGTCGCTGGGAATTTGAAGTGAGAGCCAGCCCTGTGGTCACACATTCCCTCTCTGGAACTTTTCATTCCTTCTTCAAGTCATTTGTGTATGTGTGTGTGTGTGTGTGTGTGTGTGTGTGTGTGTGTGTGTGTGTGTGTGTGTGCACATGGTTGTTTGTTGTATTATGTTGTATGCATGTCTGCATGTATGTGGATGCTAGATGTTGACATCTGGTATCTTTCTCAGTCTCTCTCCACCTTATCTTCTGAGACACAGGTCTCTCGAATCCAGAGTTTACTCATCTCGCTAGGTTGGCCATCCTTTGAGCTCTAGGGATCTGCCCCACTCTGCCTCCCTGGTGCTGGAATTACAGATGTGCTCCATCCATTTTTGTATGTGGGTGCCAGGGACTTAAGCTCATGGCAAGTACCCTGCTGACTGAGCCATTTCCAAATCTCTATTCAAGTCATTTTTAAAGTTTAGTAGTATTTTTTCTTATTTTTTTTTTTTTGTATGAGTTGGACATGGTGGAACAAACCTTTAATTCTAACACTCAGGTGGCAGAGTCAGGCAGATCTTTGTTTAAGGCCAGTCTGTTGGTCTACAAAGTGTATTCCAGATCAGCCAGGGATAAATCATAAATCGTGAGACCTTATCAAAAAGAAAATAAAGGAGGGAGTGAGAGAGGAAAAGAAAGAAAAACGGAAAGGAGGGAGGGAGGAAACTATATGTATATGTGTCTCTGTGTATCCACGGAGGCCAGAAAAGCACTAGCTCTTGAAAGCTGTAAATTATAAGTTCTGGGAACCAAACCTGCATCCTCTGGAAGAGAAGCAAGCATTCTTTTTTGTTTTGATTTATGAGATAAAGTCTCACGGTGTATCTCTGTCTGGACTGAAACTCAGTACGTAGACCAGGTTATTCTGGAACTCACAGATATCCACCTGCCTCTGCCTCACAAATCCTAGGACCAAAGATGTGCACCGACATGCCTGACCCAGCAGCAAGTGCTCTTAATCGTAGAGTCGCCTCTCTGACCCCAGTTGCTCTCTCTCTCTATTTCCTTCCTCCTGATTTCCCTCCGAATTCCCTCAATATTGTAATCACCTCAAATTCTTTCAGTATCTTCTCATACGATGTTCAAGTGGTTATGGACTGAGCCATGTAAGCATATATTTATCCTGTCATGGCCCCAAGGAACATAATCCCCCATGACGCACTTGACTGCAGACCAGAAGGATAATGATGAAGCACGCAGGCACCAAGCTCCAGGGCCCAGCAACATCTTCCACACAGGCAAGTATTTGTTTATAGACCAGCAAAAGGGAAGTAGGACCAGACCCAACTCACCTTGATCTTCATGGTGCTGGGAGCCAGGGCTGTGATCTCCTTCTGCATCCTGTCAGCAATGCCGGGGTACATGGTGGTGCCCCCAGAGAGGACATTGTTAGCATACAAATCCTTGCGGATGTCAATGTCACACTTCATGATGGAATTGTATGTTGTCTCGTGAATTCCAGCTGACTCCATGCCTGGGGGAGGTTTCAGAGTTTAGTTAATATCTATGCCTTCAGAAATGTAGCTCATATAGGGCATAGTGGCTCACACTTCTAATCCCAGGCACTCGGGAGGCTGAGGTAGGAGGGTCAATGAATTCAAGGTTACAGGATGAGACACTGTCTCAAAACCTAAAAACCACCAGAAGTATAGCTCCAGCCCCTTAAAGGATCCTCCACATTGCAGCTGCCCTGGTCAGACCCTCGATCAACTCTCAACTGGATCATGAGCTTAGACCTCCCCTACCACCAGCTGTGGCCCTGCATTTAGTGTCTTCGTGACTCAGCTGATCTTTCTGCTTCCCAAAGCACATTTCTGAAGCAACACACTTCTTTCCCTGGCTTTAAGGAAGTGTAATTCATATGCTAGAAAGTTAACCCTTTTAAAGGATTAACTTTAGTAAATTGAGTCATTGTTAGTATATCCACAGAGCTGGACAATTGTCACCACAGTGTCATTCTTTAAAGAGAAGCTGGCTTTGAATTCACTATGCATCTGAGGATGACCTTGAACTCCTGATCTTCCTGTTTCCGTAGTGCAAGCACTGGGACTGTATGGGTACACTACCACACCCAACTCTAGAGCATTTTAATGGCCCAGAGAAACTCCAAAGCTATGAGTAACCATTCCCCATTTTCCCCTTCCACACTGCTCAAGAAAGTGGCTTTTTACTGAGTATTAATTATCTCTTAGTCCTTGTCCTAGTACTGTCCGGTAATTCCTTTTCTTAAAAGTTTACTATTAATTTTACTGGGGTATGTGTGTGTGTTTGAATATGGGTTTGCGCACATGAAGACAGTGCCCATGGAGGTGGTGTCAGATTCCCTGGAACTAGAGTTACAGGCTGTTTGGGGCCACAAGGGTGTTGAGAATTGAATCTGGAAGGATCAGTTAGTGCCCATAAATTGTGAGCCATCTGTAATATGCGGTTTCTGGCCCGGAGTTTCAGGTCTAACCCCAAGATTCAGACTCACTTGCAGCCCCACTGCTGCTTACCACCAAATAATCACACAAAGGCTTCTATTAATTTCATGCTGCTCGGCCTATGGCTCGGGCATTTTGTTAGCTAGCTTTTGCATCTTAACCCGTTTCCATTAATCTGTCTTGCCACATGGCCCGTGGCTCTCCTGTGTTACTTTATGTATTGGTTCTTGGGCGGCCAGATGGTGTCTCTTTTGACTCCATCCTCCTCCTTTTCCTATCTATGCTCCAATTTCCCCGCCTACTGCTAAGATGCCTGTCATAGGCCAAGACTTTATTAACGAATGATATTCACAGCATATAGAAAGACATCCCACATCAGCCACTTCTCTATAATGCCCCATTATTTCCACTAGAGATTGAAGGAGATACTATGCCCAGTGTGACAGTGCTGGGAAATAGAGAGGCACAGGATCAGCACTGAAAATCAAGTCTCTCTGCACCACTGTATAGATTCAGGCCTCTATGGCCTAAGTGGTAAGTGATACAGACGTGATCTAGATTGACCTCTAACGTCATTATTAAGTTCACACTGTATTACCAGTCTTATTTTTCCTTCTAAAAATATTTAATTGTATATGTGTGTGCCCACATGAATTGGTGTGCACCGTGCTCATGCAAGTGCCCATGAAGGCCGGAAGAGGGTATTGGATCCCCAGTACCTGCAGTTACAATCAGCTGTGAGTCACCATGTGGGGTGCTGGGAATTGAACCTACTTCCTCCGCAAGAACAGTAAACGCTCAACCACTAAGCCATTGCTCCAACCCCATCCTGCTTTTTTCTTTATCTTGATTTTCTTAGGTTTCTATTTAAAATTATGTTTTTATTTACTTGTTTATGCAATAATGTCCCTTCTTAGGAAAATTTAGGGCAGATCAAAGCAACAAAGTTCCCGTGACTCTAAGTATTTCTCTTTCCACTCCTCCGCCCTGCACCTTCCAGCTCTGCCTCCTCCACACTGCACCCTCTGTCCTATATCCACACATCTTGCACCCTATCTTATAACCCTCCGTCTTGGATCCTCCACCCTGTATTGTGGGAACAGCTTCTTCTGAAAATATCTCTTACCTTTAGAAAGTGAGCTTTTACCAGACCTTGCAACAAAACTAATTAATGTGCATTGAGATCAATTAAAATGATGTACTCAATCTGATGTCCTGAAGTATACTCAGCCTGTTTAACTTGCCTTTAAGAAAACAATGTAAGCAACCTTACTATACTTTGGACTTCCTACATAATCTCCTTTTACAACCTAAGGTAATTGGATAGCTTTAATCTTAAACTATGTATGTTTCCATGACTGGACCCTGATGATCTATAGTGTGTGTGTGTTGTTGTTGTTATAACGATTTGCTGAAATCAGTCAACAGGTTTAAAGCAATCTTAAAGAAAATAAACACCCATAAACATTGGAAGCAACATGATACAGATTGATAACATCTGTGTATGGCTCTGGGTGCTATTCTGGGCTATTTGGGAGTCAGTTAGATAACTTCTTTTCTTTATTAAACTCTGCTAAGGATTTCTGTAAAGAATTCTTCATTTCTTTCTCATACGATGTGTTCTGTACAGTTCAGTAAATACAGATCAAAGCTTTTTACTAGGCACTGACACTAGGCAGGCACCAGACACATACAGCAGACAGATGACAGACTGAACACAGGGTGTAGACACTAGACAGATGGAAAAGAGAGGGGAAATTCAAATTTAGGACTGCGTTCGGTCTAAACTATTCCAAGAAGAGTCTTTCCATCCTTTAATATGGAATCGAACCATTATATCCCTTTATTCTGCACCCTCAATCCTGCACCCCCTCACTCCGCACTCTCTACCCTGCACTCCCCTAGCTTGTACTACTCCATCCTGCCTCTGAGTGATAAGCAGGTTCCAGAGGCAGCACCTCACCAATGAAGGAAGGCTGGAAGAGGGTCTCAGGGCAGCGGAAGCGCTCGTTGCCGATGGTGATGACCTGCCCGTCAGGCAGCTCATAGCTCTTCTCCAGGGAGGAGGAGGAGGCTGCTGTTGCCATCTCATTCTCAAAATCCAAGGCCACATAACACAGTTTCTCCTTGATGTCTCGAACAATTTCTCTCTCAGCTGGAGAGTGTAGAAATGGTGATGTAGTTACTGGGCTCTTCAAATTCAGCTGTATCATGTGCTCTCTAGAAAACTCCAGTCTACCTTGAGTCTAGCCTTAGGAAGAGGACAGAACTGCCCCAAAGAGAGTCAGGGGTCTCCTCTATGCTGGGCTAAATGTTCCATCCCTCAAAAAGGCTTGATTCTCAAGCAGAAACCCAAGGGACATTCTTCTTGCTCTGTCACACTGTCTTGACAATGCACAGTCTTGTGCTTGAAGAAAGCTAGCCCTGTCCTCCCAGAGCAACTGCATGGGGGACCTTTATCCTCCCAAGAGGCTGTCTTAACACTGCACGGTTCCCAGTCCACCCCAAGACAGCTTGAGGTCAGAGGCACGAAATTCTCATCATTCTCGAGAACTTTTGGCACTGGATAAGGCTGGGTTTGAGCTCAAGTCTGAATGAGGAAAGGGGTGAGTACCTGTGGTCACAAAGGAATAGCCTCTTTCTGTGAGAATCTTCATGAGGTAGTCCGTGAGGTCCCGTCCAGCCAGGTCAAGACGCATGATAGCATGGGGCAATGCATAGCCCTCATAGATGGGGACATTGTGGGTCACACCATCCCCTGAATCCAGAACAATGCCTGTGGACAGGGAAGACAAAGTTCATTTTCATCTGTCTGTTTCTGGAGTCTGTTACTGAGTAATCTTCCATTATCATGTTTTGCCTTTAGTAACTAAAAAACAAACAAACAAAAACAAACAAACAAACAAACAAAAAACCCATGAGAACGCTCAGTGTGTGTGTGTGTGTGTGTGTGTGTGTGTGTGTGTGTGTGTGTGTGTGTTTTCTTCTAAATGAGAAGATTGGGTTCTAGAAGGCAAGTACTATATCTCAATTTCTTGGATTCCTTGAAATACATACATAATAATGGACACTTGTCAATTTACTCTAAGTCTGGACTGCACATTCTATTGTTACTTTTAGGCTGCGCTTTCTCTATGCCGATGTCAGGTCCCCTGGTTTGGAGTTGCCTGATGTAAGTGCTGGGAACTGAACTTAGGTCCTCTGCAAAAGCAATGCGTGCTCCTACCTGCTAGGTGTGCCTATTGCTTGATACAGACTTTGTGATGAATGCTCAGGTAAACTGCAAACATGCAAAAGAATACATTTTAAAATGCATTTATGATACTGTACAAGTCCGTGTTGGGATCACAGATTCTCTGCTTCCTGGGCATCCTTCTATAGCAAGGCTACATAACTATGTGCAAAGTCATTGCAATGAAAGGGTGGGATAAACCCCTGGTATGACCGTGACAAGGAAATAATCCTTGTTCACATGTATATATATTCATGGATTCATATTCATCGTTTGTTTATGTACATTCTTTCCAGCTATACAAGCAGGCTCACACCCAGTGTGCTCCATAGGCATTTTCAATTCTTACTTCCCTGGACACGCTGTTCCTTTTGTTCAAAGCACAAACCTCTGTAGGAGTCCAACTTGACTCTACTTCCCCTGCTGTAGTATATGTTATATTGGTAAATTGTCATGTGCTGTTTGAGCTCACTGAGAAGATGGCTCTGGAAATGGAATTGTCCCCACCTCCATTTCAGACCCAAGCATCGTATCTGTCTCAAAGTGCCGTCCGAGGCCCTATCTGCGGACGAGCTGACCCTCTGCCTCTGGCGGAGAGGAAAGAGAACAGAAGAGTAAAGTGTCCTGTCTTTGTGAACAGCTAGGAAGCTAAACCACTTCTAATCAAGGGGATCAGAAATTCAGCCATGAAGAGAAACTCAATCAGGAATTGCAGGTGGCTACCTCAACTTCCTCGGCCAGTTTCTGTGGATGTTTATAGGTTCCCAGATTGATAACGTTACCTATCTGCCATTATTTATTCTTTTACTTGGAGGAGATCTTTATTGGGAGCTCCAGCTGACGACCTTAGTGGGGGCTTCCCCACCTGATTTCTACTGGATATTTTGAGTAACCGATCTGATGATATTTTGCTATCTACGGGTCTATTGCGATTTATTCTTTTCCTTTGGCTTGCTATAAACTTGCTGCAGACTTTGTCGTTCAAAATCATAAGTATGACTACCACAGATCATTTTGAGGACTGTGAAGAAAACCTGGAGCCAGAAACTCTACCAACCTGTGGTGCGGCCAGATGCATAGAGAGAGAGCACAGCTTGAATGGCGACATACATGGCAGGGACATTGAACGTTTCAAACATGATCTGGAAGGATGACAAGGAAAGGACTGTCTCACAAACATCACAGCATCTCCTGGCCTACAGAATGTTCTATAATTTTCTTGAGGGCAAGAACTATGCCAACTCTGTGATTCTTCTTTAGCCCGCTTCTGCTTCCCACGGGACCTGCCTTGGTGGCCCACACATACAGCAGGTCTGTAAAGACGTTTTGCTGTATTGGTACATGATGGGGAAGAAGTTCCTGGCCAGGCTGCTTCCCTGTGCACAGTGCTCTTACCTGGGTCATCTTCTCCCTATTGGCTTTGGGGTTTAGGGGGGCCTCTGTGAGCAGGGTGGGGTGCTCTTCCGGTGCTACTCGCAGCTCATTGTAGAAGGAGTGGTGCCAGATCTAGTTGAGACAAAAGCCAGAGAAGCCCTGCAGACTCCCCAGGGGTGTCTATTTAGTGAGAACTGGGCCCACATATACATGCCAGGATCCCAGCAGGAGATAGTACACCCTTTTGATGAGTCTGACCAATGAACACTTACAGGGGTATGAGGATGGGTACTAGTTAAACAGAGGGGCTCTGTGCTCTCAAGAGTCCCCTGTCATTTCCAAAGCTCCAATCCATATGTTGGGATCACAATAAATCAGTGTCTAATTTCATTGCCAAAGTACCCTAGTGGAGAAGAAAGTTGTTTCATCTGAGATGGGGTCTCCTTCTATGACCCAGGCTGGCCTTGAATTCACAGCAGAGGGGCAATCCTCCTGCCTCAGCTCCCAAGCTCTGGGATTATAGCTACGATCCACTGCACTTCACAAGAAAGTTGTTTGCTCTTTAATCTCCAGCTCACAAATTAAGAAGCTTAGGCTGGGTACACAGTTTGCATACACATTTCTTTGCTGTTCATTCCATCATCTTGCCTCTCTGTAATGAGAAGGCTTTCACACACCTGAAGATGCAAATAACTGTAAGTGGATTACACAGTACAAATCAGCCATTCAGCCCTCATTGCCAGGTGCTGCTGATATTTCCACTTGTGATGTCATCGTTGCTCTGCATTTTCTTACACAAAACAACAAAAACTTCCAGAAACTCCTAGCATATTACTTGATTTTTTTCCATTGGAGAATCAGAATACTATGTCAGCATTGCCCTTGCCTGAATTTATGGCAGGGCAAACAGTTAGGAGTAAGAGCTGGACCTGCCAATAGCTGTGAGCCGCCCCATGTGGCTATAGGAACCTAACCCAGGTCCCCTACAAGAGCACCAAGTGCTCTTAACAGCCGAGCCATCTCTCAGCCCCAGCTCAGCTGTTCAGCATTTTAAACAAAGGCCCATGCTTGGCCTGATGGAGTCATGCAGGAGAGGCAGGGGCTGGAAATTAGGCATGACTGGACCCTTAAAGGATGGTTGAAGAGTTGGGAATATAGAGAATTGTATAGATGAGTAAGGGCAAAGGAAACAAGAAACCATGGGAAGCCATTGTCATGGTCTGGGGAAGAGATGTTGGGGGCCCAGGCTGGAAATTATCTAGAGAATGGAAAGGGAAGGGGGAAGGTTATCAGAAGCACCCCTGAGGAAGATTGGCAGTGCATGGCACGCTGTAGAATAGGAGACTCAAGATGAGATATCACCATTAAAATCACCACACTGCGGGCTTCAGATACCTTTTCCATGTCATCCCAGTTGGTGATGATGCCGTGTTCAATGGGGTATTTGAGGGTGAGGATCCCACGCTTGCTCTGAGCCTCGTCCCCCACATAGCTGTCTTTCTGGCCCATTCCCACCATCACACCCTGTGACAGGAATGGAGAAAAAAGTGATTGGCTTAGGGGTCTACACACAGAGACCCAGTTACTGCAACGTCCCTGGAAAGGAAAGGGATGAGGAAAGGAAGCAGGAAATGGAGACAGGAAGTGAGACAGGAAGAGGAGGTGAGTATTTCTCATAGGCTGATCCCTTTTCTCTCACAGAAGACTGTGGTTTTCTGAAAGAGAACAAAGCCCATAGACAAATGTATCTTCTTATTTTATACCCTCTGCAGAGAGAGAGGGAAGAGAGAGAGAGAGAGAGAGAGAGAGAGAGAGAGAGAGAGAGAGAGAGAGAGAGAGAGAGAGAGAGAGATATCTCAGCATAGTTCTTTCAATGGAGGCCCAAAGGGCTCACTCCCAGAGGCTCACAGTATTGGATTCAGAGAGAACACACCTGATGGCGGGGGCGGCCCACAATGGAGGGGAAGACAGCCCTAGGAGCATCATCTCCTGCAAAGCCTGCCTTGCACAGGCCAGAGCCATTGTCACACACAAGGGCAGTGGTCTCTTCTTCACACATGGTGGGTGTGGCTAAGTGAGCTGAGGGCTGGAGCACCTATGGGTTGGAAGAGAAATGGACAGTCAACCGCTTGTCAGGTAATACAGGAGATAATCTTCTGGCTCTGGGGTCTGAGCAACTGGGGTCCCGTTCTAGGAAAGACAGACATAGATGGGTTTGGCTTCTTTGTTTCTGAAAGCTACATCTCATACCTCCCTTCAGCTGTTAAGCACTGAATTATTCTACCATAAATTCATTTTTGGCGTTTACATCAGTATCTTCACACCTCAAAATGTGACTGGATTTAGAAACTGGTCATTACAGAGAATAACTGAGTTTAGAATGAGGTTTTAAACCCATTATGACTGGTCTCTAATATGGCTGCTTTCATGGGGTAGTATCTGTGTAAGAAAAGAAAATTAGAATACAGATATATGGAGAATGAGGACTATGTGAAGGCAGCTTTCTAGAAGCAAAGGGAAGATCCTGAGGAGAAGCCAACCCTGCTGACATCTTGATCCCCAGACTCCTAGTGTCCAAGACTACCGCGTCCGGTTTCTGGGGTGTTCGAGTCTTGTCCAGGCGAGGGGCGTCGAGGTTAAATAATCTGCACTCAGGAGTCGTTTAGGTTCCATCATTCAGGATCACAATGAGAGACCCGAGTTTTATTCAGTACATCTTATATCTTAGACCTGTTTCTCCCCCTGCCATGCTTCTCTCCTGCCATGCATCTCGCCTAGTCTTTTCCCCTCTAGCTTCCCGCCATGTTGGTTTCCTTCTGCCCCTTCCACTCACACTGACTCTACTCTCTACTCCGTGCTTGGTTCCAGCTTCTCTCTCTCCTCCATGCTTGTCTCCTTGTGTCTCTCCTTGTATCTCAGCCTCTCCTCTCCTCCTGTGTCCCAGCTCTCTACTACCTTCTTAACTCTCTCACACCCTGCCCCCTCATCCGGGCACACCCAAGGTCTTGGAGGATCCCAAAAGACTAGCACTCAGCAGGTGGCAGCGATAGTGATAAGGAGACATGTTTTTCCTTTTTCCCCCTATTAACATAAGGTTTTAGTCCTTTGGGGAGGAGGATGGGCCATAAGGGCCAGAATGGCACTATTCGGGAGACAACACAAGACTGTTAGAAAACAAATATATGTCCTTAAAGGCCCTCACCTGTAGTACTGTGTTATGGCAATCAGCCAAGAAATACATTTTATTTTTATTATATGTGTGTGTGTGTATTTACTTTAATTTTTGAGACAGGGTCTCACTATGTGTGCCATGTGTGTGTCTGGAGGCCAGAAGATGGGGTATCTGCCTCTGCCTCCTTAGTGTGAAGTGTGTGCAGTATGTGTTTACACCTGATTTTAAAGATGAAAAGGCTGCAAAGCTGTCACTTAGTGGAGAGGGTCATGAGAGCACTGAACAGTCCTTAAACAAGTTGAGAAGTGTTACAATATACCTGGGGCAGGATCCGTGTCTACAGGAAGAGAGCCTTACATATTGATAAGTAGGCAGCCCCAAAGAAAAAGACTTGTGAGAAGACAGTTGACAAAGAAGGGCAGCAAAACCTACCCAATGACAGATCCCAGCCTCCCCAACAAATCAAATAAAACCACCTTCCACCTAGCACATATATATTTTGGTATGTTTGTATATGTGTATATGTGTTCAGCTATGTGTCTATGTATGGGCATGTGAATGTAGGTCAGGAGACAACCCACCCAATCACCCCCTCCCTCCTTCCTTCTCTCTCTCTTACACACACACACACACACACACAGAGAGAGAGAGAGAAAGAGAGAGAGAGAGAGAGAGAGAGAGAGAGAGAGAGAGCAAGAGAGAGATATTTTACAATTTTATGCAAAGGAGAGTCTTGGAACAAGGAGAAGAGAACCTGTCTGGGAAGGGAGCGCCCTAAGGTGTCAATCGGCGTGTGTGACCACAGTCGGCCCTATTTTGGATGGAAAGGGAGACATGCTACACACAGCTGTGATGGATCTCAAACAGCCCTATGTTGAAGCTGGCCAGTGAAGAGCCAGGCAAAGAGATTGTGTTTGGGGATTTTGATCAGGAGGTCACACAGGGCAGGGGTAGACATTTATTAACACAAGGATCAGAGGTTAAGAGCCCTGGCTGCTTCCAGCACCCACGTGGTGGCTCACAATCAACTGTAACTTCAGTTACAGTGGCTCTTATGCCTTCTTCTGGCCCCCTGAGAATCAGGTATGAATGTGATACACAGAAAGATATGCAGGCAGAATCCCCCCCCAAATAAAATAACAATTAGAAAATTGTATGTGTGTATGGGGGGGGGGCACATGTTCCTTGGCATGGAGTGGAGCTCAGGAAACTGGAGTCGTTCCCCACTTTCACCTTTACCTGGGTTCTGAGGATTGAACTCAGGCCATCAGGCTTGGGTAGCAAATACTTTACCTGGTCAGCCATTCCGTGAGCATAGCTTTGTTTAAAACAGTTAGAACTGAGAGGCCAGAGGGATGAGTTAAGAGCACTGGCTGTTCTTCTAGAGGACCCAGATTCTATTCCCAGCACTCACATGACAGCTCAAGACTCTCTGTGACTCCTGTTTCTGTCTGTTCCAGGGCTTTCAACACCCTCACACAAACATACACAGAGAAAACACCAATGCACATAAAATAAAATTAAATGAACTAAAAACAATAGAATTAGAAACCATTTTAATAATGAAAAGAAGTTAAAGAAGTTATTAAATGTTAGTTGGCTGTGAATTGCTAGAGACCTCCAACACCCGCACACCCAATGGAGAAAGCAAAGGTGCCAATATAATGAAAAAGGTGCCCAGTTACTCCCATCACACTGATGAATGATTCCAAGTCTGATGGCAAATCATATATAAGTATGTACACACACACACACACACCACATACACACATATACGCACACATGCACACACATGCACTCACGCACACATGTACACACATACACACAGAAACACACAACCACACATACAGACACACACATACATACAAAAACACATACATACACATACACACACACACACACACATATTTCTTGAGACAGGAAGCTCTATGTAATCCATGATGGCCCAAAGTTAGGGCCTCTACTTTGAAGGTGCTGAGAGCCACAATGTCTGAAAAAATGTATTTTTAATTTTAAAAAGGTTATGGTTCTGGAGATGTGACTTAGTGGTTAAAAGAAAGTACTTTCTGCTCTTAAAAAGGATTCGGACTCAGTTCTCTGCATCTATGGCCACCCATAACTCCAGTTCCAGGGGATCTAACACCCACTTCTGAGCTACTGGGGAATGCATGTATATGGTGCAAGATACATACATGCAAGCAAAACACCCATGTGCATAAAATAAATATTTAAAAATTTACCTGTTTTATAATTTATAGCATATTTTCTAGCTGAACCTCAAAATAGACCTGAGACAATATATTTTTGAGTCCCATTCTATTGGCTTGCAAATCAAGACTTAGAAAAGTTAAAGAACTCAGCTGGAGACCTCCTAGCCAGAATAAGGTGAGCAGACAAGCCAGGCATTGATCCAAGACAGGTGCAGAGCCTGAGCCTGTGCGGTGTTGTCCTTGTCATGGCTGAGGGACGGTCATAACTTCTCCTTGTATGGGATTTTTCTTTTGCCTGCTTTTTAGGAGCACACAAAGGGTCCTCTGTCTCTTCTCCCTGGGCATCCTCTGAACTCTTTCTATACCAGGACCAGGTTTGCCCTAACACATAACTCAAGGTCTGGTACACAGAAGGTGCTCAATAAATGTTGACATAAGGGTCCCCTCCCAGACCTGTCTGCTCTGCTCCTGGGATCCTCAAGCACTTGGCTTGCTCCCCCCAAGCTAGGCACCAGCTGCACTGACATAGTGAATATTCTCCTGAGGGAAACCAAGAGGAAGGGAGCCACACCTTTGGGCCTGCCCCCTCAGAGGTCCCCTCAGCACTATACTTCAAGTACCTATCGCTTTTCTTCCTTTTTAATTTAGCTTTTTTTTTTTCAGTCAAAGTTCTTTGTCCAAGGCAGGAAGCCTCTTTTAACTCACAGCAATCCTCCTGTCTTAGTTTCCCAAATGCTGGGATTATAAGTGTTTTGCCTCCAACCTAATTTCTCTTTGGTGCCTCTCCCAACTCTCTCCTTCTCTTGACTGGATCTCATGTACCACAGGCTGGTCTTGAAACTCCCAGTATAGTCAAGGATGACCTTGAACTTCTGACCCTCTTGCCAGCCAGTGCTGGATTAAAGGTGCTCAGTACCTACAGGTATGCAATGCTGGGGAATCAAAGCCCAGGACTTGGCGCGTTGCTTGGGTAAGCACTCTGCCAACTGAGCTACATTCCCAGCTGACCCCCATTTGGCTTTTCATCTTCTTTCATCTTCTCTCTGGTTTCACGGAGCCCTACCCCACCCAAACTCATCCCCACAAGGAATCCCAGGCTTGTACTGTTTTCAAGGCTGGATGGCCACCAAGGTATCCACTGAGTGACTTCAAATTGTCAGCAGTTCCTCTCTCCCCTCCACACACACAGTAGTTCAGGGGCTTAGAATCACTTTTCCTTTTTTAAAATTTTTCTTCAGATTTATTTGTGTGTATGAGTGTATCACCTGCATGTATGTATGTGTACCACACATGGACAGTGACTGCTGAGGTCAGAAGAAGGCACCAGAACCCCTGGAACTGCAGTTACAGATGGCTGTGAACTACCACGTGGGTACTGGAAACTGAACCTCTGCAAAAAACAGCAAATGTCTTCAACCACGGAGCCACCTCTCCAACCCAGAACCATTTTTCTATGGCAGAGCCAGAGATGAGGTAGGGCAGTGAAGGTAGGTGAGAACTAGAGGCCCTGAGGGCTTTGGGCCATCTGCTACCGTGTCTCTGTCAGGGGAGATGCTTGACCTTTCTAGTTATTTTGGTTGATCTAGAGCCAACGTAGCTGTGGTTTGCTGAGGCCACAACTACTTTGCATTCATGGGAAGCTGAACAACTGGTGTGGCCATTTTAGCATGAGCCCCATCCGGACTTCATCGAAAGAATCTCACACAATTAGAAACACAGTGTTTGGGTTTTATCCTCTCTCAAGGCAGCCCTAAACTAGACAGGATGAGTGCAAATAATTGGCTCCCTCACTGATCTCCCTACTAACCTCAATTCAGCATGGGGACTGAAGGGCAAAAATCCATCCTCAGCATGTCAAAGGGTCAGGTTTGGCCCTGGTGTATCACCTCTCCTTTGGTGCCCCATATTCTCCCCAGGACCATCTCCCCACAGCCCTTCCCATCTCCCTCTCTGGCTCCCAGTTTCTTCGACTACAAAATAGAAGTGAGAACATCTATCGTGCAAGAAAAAAGATTATGAAATGGTCCAATAGTAAAGAGCACTTGCTGTTCTCACAGAGGACCTGAGTTCAGTTCCCAGGACCCACACAGTGGCTCACAGTCATCTATAGATCCAGTTCCATGGGATCTGATGCCTTTTTCTGACCTTTGAGGATTATTAGCCTAAAGTATTAGCCTAAAATCTCTAATACTTTGAAAAAAATGAGTTAAACAAATACAAGGGATTTAAAGGGTTGCACAGACTGTAACCCAGGATAGGCAAATTCTGGCCTACTCTCTTATAGACTGAATGTTAATTTTTTTTGACATTTTTTAAATGATTGAAGAGAGGCTTGGTAGGTGGCCCGGTGGGCAGAGCGTTCCTGTACAAGTGTGAGGAGCTGAGCCAAGATCCCTCACTGCTAGCTCCTCCATAATCCCAGTTCTTGGCAGATGGAGATAGGAAAACCAGCAGCGCAGAGCTTGCTGGCCAGTTAGCCAACTAGTTGATTCAGCGAACTCCAGGTTCAGTGAGAGAACCAGCCTCAAAAATAAAAGGAAGTGATGTGGGAATGTCTTTCTGTATGCTGTGAATATCAATCTTTAAATAAAGGAGCTGTTTTGGCCATGGCAGACACCTTAGAGGTAGGTGGGGAAATCAGCAAAGGTACGAGAATGAGGGTGGAGTCTGGGACAGATCGAGCCAGCTGCCCAAAGAAGAAACATGTAAGGAACACAGGTGAGCCATGGGCCACGTGGCACACAGATGAATGGAAATGGGTTAAGATGAAGGAGCTAGCTAGCAATGTGCCTGAGCCATAGGCCAAACAGCATGAACTTAGTATAAGTGTGTGAGTCATTTTCCAGAACTAAGAAGCGGCTGGCAGCTAAGCAGTCTGGGACAGCAGGTCTGTGGGTCTGGGACCTCAGGCCGCCCAGGACCAGGAAACCCTATTGTAACAAGGAAGAGTAGTCAGGAGGTCACCCAATGCTAATGTCAACTGATGGCCACTACAGACATACATGTGGGCAAGGGCACATGCACACACCCCTGCAGACACATGCATAACACAAACCACACATATTCAAAAAGTTAAAAATAAAAAGCATATTTAGCCATGTGTGGTGGTACACACTTTTAATCCCAGCACTTGGGAGACCAAGGAAGGCAGATCTCTGTGAGTTCAAGGCCAACCTGGTGTATATAGAGCAAGCAAGTTCCAGGACAGCCAGGGTTACACAGAGAAACCCTGTCTTGAAAAAAACAAAAAAGAAGAGAAAAAGCCTATTTTCTTTTAAAATGGTAGAAAAATAATAGTTTATGACATGTGAAAATTATGTAAGATTCAGTTTTAGCATATAAGGTATTTATTTTAATCTTGAGACAGGCTGTATCTATGACTATGTAGCCGAGGGCAGCCTTGAATTCTGTTCTCCACCACTCAGTGCCGAAATCACACACTTCGGATTCCTAAGTGGGCCTCTGCAAATTGCTTTATTGGGACCCAGGCACACCTGCTCCTGCCCACACTGTCTGGGATTGCTTTTGTTACAGCTGCAGAGTCGAAGGTGGTTATGATAGACCTTCAGTTTCCAAACAAAGTCAGAACAACTCACTGTGTAGCTGAGATGACCTACTCTCCTGTTTGTACTTCCTCCGCTCCCCGGTGCTGGGATACAGGCATGGAATCACATGCAAGCGGTTATTCATTTATTTTCTGATCCCCAAGAATCTGCCCATATCACCTACTCTTCTGCTCTTTGCCCAGCCTCCCATCCAGGGTTCCAGTTCAGCTCTTGGCCAGACTCTTCCCCTGAGCTCCAGATCTGTCGAGCCAGCTCTGTGAGGTTTATGGAGCCCAAGGTATCTCAGCCCAGTACTGTCAGGCTGGCAGACATCAGTGTCTAGCAGGAGCTATACTGAGAGAGGCGAGAACCCACAGCCAGTGCCCAGCATGCTCTCTCTTCCCTCCTAACCAATCACAGCCCTTTCTGATCCTACCTCCACACTACCACACATGGTAGTGGCACTTCTGCCCCGTGCCCGGTCCTCTCACCCTCTAGAGCAGTCTCTTCCACAGGATAAATCTCTTGCTGTTATGTGTTAGGCTTAACTCCATCCATGCTACTCCACTGCTCAACCCTTTAATTCAGCACCTAGAAACCAAAGCATTCCTCTCTGAAGTTACAGGGCCTGCTTCTTGCCTTGAAATCTAAACGGAGTAGAGTTGAGTCACTCACTGGCCCAAAGATCAAAAGATCACTATGCTTCCTTTTTTTTTTTTTTTTTTTTTTTGCTTGGCCTGTCCTTCTCTAGGGCTCAACTCAGGTACTCAGGCATCCTTCCCTCAGGAAGTCATCCCTGCTTACAGCTTAACCAGAAGCTTCTCCTGGGCTTCCCCCTTTCATACACATAGATTCTCCATTGTGATTCTATTTTTAATCACATTTTATTCCAATACAGTGTTTCATAAAGCCTGGGCTAGCCTTAAACTTACTATATAGACAGAAACAACCTTGAACTTCTAATCTTTCTAGCCCCCACTTCCCAAGGGCCAGGAACATAGGCTTGCACAACCACATTCTCCAGGTGAGAATTCTTAAGTGTGAGAATGCAAGACTAGATAGACCCTTGCCACACTGGGCTAGGGGCTATACTATGCACATTTTCTCCTCACTCTGAGAGATGTTCCTGGGAGGTGCCATGTCATGGATGAGGAAATGGAGGTCACTCAGTAACACTGGATACCAGCATCCTGACCCCAGCCTGCTCCACTTGGATGCAGCTCACAAAAGTGGTAGAGGCCCTCTGTGTGTGTGTGTGTGTGAGTTGTCATGTTACTTCATAAATGGTGTGAGATATTTTGTTTGATAGAGACTCACACTGAGGCCTAGGTTGGCCTGGAACTCACTGTGTACCCCAGGATGGCCTTGAGCTTTGGGCAACCCACTTGCCCTAGGCTCCCAAGTACTTAGAATATATGCATGACCGGCGAGGGTGCATCTTCTAGAAAAGTTGCTTAATTGCCTGGGTCTCTGGGACTTCATCAGAGGAGACCAGGCTAACCGTCTTCTAGTCCCCAAACACCATGAAGCCATGGAACATTTGTTCCTCCTTCATGCCTGACCTCCCTCATTCCACAAAGACTTTATAGCCTTCTGATACTGTGAAAATTCTCCACTCACCTCAGCCAAGCTCAATTTGGAGAACAGAGAGACCAGCCAAGACCAACTGAAGGACACTTCTAACACAGGTAGCTAGCTCATGGATGCCAGGGCCACCGTTGGCTATGACTCAAATACCCATGAGAAGCTGCTTTTCTGCAGTGACACATGACCCATGGCAGAACAGGGCAGGTGGAGACTACAGAAGTCATACCCTGGAGGTGCTCCCTCATCAGAAATGCCTTTTTTCCAGCAGGCAGCAATGTGCTCCAGGCACCACTACCACCACGGGCCTTGACCTGTGACCTGGGTCACAGAAACCAAGCAAATCTGGAGTTGTATGGATACAGAGAAGGCCTGGCAGCCCCAGAAAGAAAGAGGCTGCAGAAGTTAAGCAGTACTCACCAAGGGTGTGAGAAATTCTTCTCTGAGGGACGGAGGGCCGTGCAGTCTTTGGCAGAAACACCAGAGCAATATAAAACCCCTGAGGCAGATCTTCTTTAAACAAGAGTCCCTAAAAAGGCCAGCTGATGGTGTGGTAACAATATTACCATATAAGGTGTTTTTTTTTTTTTCTTCAATAAACCAGCCTTTGGGGGTGGGGTGAATAGAGGGTGGGTAGAGTGAATTATCTTTTGAAAACTGTATGCAAAAGGATTCGAATGGTAACAGTCTCTGGGCCATGGATTTGTTCCTTTTAGGCCATACTTGCATAAACAAAAATCACACCAGGCCTTATAAGCTGCCCAGAATGAGGCCTGATAGGACTGTGCTCCTAGAGAGAGAACCATACCAAGAATGGCAGTGGCCTCCTCTGTTCCCGCCTCCTTCCTCAGGCCCTCTGCCTGCTGCCCCAGGGTCTGCCTGGGACATTCATGCTGTATCCAACAGAATGCATGCCATTGTGCTTTGTGGGGTGTAAGCCCAGGACAGCAGAAGGCTGAGGGGAAATTCCATCTATGCTTGGCAAAAAGAAAAAAGAAAAAAAAAATCCCATGTGCTCCACCGCTTCACTGCTCTGGAATCTCCAGTCACCTTAGACTTCCTCCACAACTCCAAACTTCCCAGTTCTCCTTCCCTGAGTTGCTCTGCCAGTACCCCAGCGCTGGGAAATGCAGAATGGGGGGGCCTGCCTCAAGACTGAGCACTCCTAGCAAGACCCATGGGCAGCAACAAGCTTCCAGAGTCCTGTGCTTATGAATTTTCTTACCTAATGCATTCTCTCCCTGGGCAGCTGTTCTACAGTGTCCACTACCAGCTCTGTGGCAGTTAGTTGTCAAAATGTTCAGCTGTCAGGTAACTGAGGGTTCTCCAAGCTCAGCTGTCCAAAACCTGTCTCCCCTACCCCTGAAACTGTCACACCCCCAATTCCCTCCGTTAGAGCCTTTCCTCTCACTCTGTCCCTTCAAGAAAGCCTGTCAGTCTAGAGCTTCTTCCCCCCCCCTCCATTTCCAGGTACCCGGGCACAGTTCTGTGAATTCTAGACCAGCCTAGACATAACAATTTTAAGGTAAGAAGCAGTTATAAAGGTGGAGATATTTTATAAAAAGTGTCAAAGGGATACATAGGAAGGATTGGAGTCAGGAAAGGGAAGAGAGAAATGATGAGATGATATTTTAATTATAGAAATAGGAACACATACACATGCGCGCATGTTCACACGCATGCATACACAAATAAATGTCAAGGACAAGGTGTCACTGCGTAGCTTCAAGTGGCCTTCTGAGTACAGGGATTATAGGGAGGCATGTGTGTCATACTCATGTCTTAAAATGTCTTTTCAGTAGTGAATAGGACAAGGAAAAAGGGAAAAATAAGAAAGTAGTGTTGGAACAGGATTAAATCTTGCTTAGGTACCATAAAGTCAGACATCAGATTGTCACCATGCCCCACCCCGTAGCTGTAAACAACAGTCTGTAGATGGCCCTGAATAGGACTCCTCCGCCCTCTCAGGGTATTCACCCCAACCCTCACTTAGAGTTCCTTGATGTCCCTAGGCTGTGGAGAAAGATGGAAATGTTAGGAGGGCGTAGGGGAACTGCTTTCCAAGAGGGCAGTTTGGGAGATCTAGAGTGGCCATACTTTGTTCTTGTCTGGGTACCTGCTCAGACACAGCTGCACTGATGTGACCTGCCCACCTGAGTGGGGAGGGATAGCGTGGACAGTGGCCAGGCTACCAGCTTTGTCAAATGGGCACAGGACAGGTGGTTGGGTTTGGGCTTTCTTGCCAGCCCCCACTCCAGGGGACAGCCAGCCCACCTAGGACTCCTTCCAGAAAAGGCAGTGTCCCTCTGAAAGGGGGTGGGGTGGGCAGATGGAAGCCTTTGGACTAGACTGATTTCTCTACCAAAGAACTATGTGGCCCGCCAGCGCTTCTAGGAATTCCCCCACGTGACAGCCAGTGTTTGGACATCAGTTCTGCGGGGGGGGGGGGGGGGGGGGGGGGGGGGGCTAATAACCAAAGGTCCAAAGAGAAAAATTTGAAACCTGCCATCAGTTAGGTGAAAAGATGTTTGTTTCTCCCCTGATCCCATGAAGAGCTGGGAACAGACTGTACTCCTTCTCCTTTGCAAGAGTTCTAACTAAGCCTTGGGCTGGCCTGGGAGTTGCCTTGGGATCTGGGCCTCTCCACAGTTCTGTTCCTCCCCTAATTATCAGATACTGTCCTCTTCCCACACCCACATTCATCCTCTGGCAAGCCATTTGGGATATCCTAGCCTCAGCCTAGAACTAAGTAAAGCTGTAATTCCAGCACCCAGGAGAATCATAAAGTCAAGGTTAACTTGGATTACAAAACACAAACAGTCATCAAAGAAAACGAAAACACATTGCTCTTCCCATGAAACTCAGGCCTGTCACACCAGAAAGATGGCTTTACGTGGAAGCGGGACCTTCCCTTTAGTTTTTGGTCAATACTGTCATTTCCTTAGGAAGAGCAGGGGACCTATAGATTGAACAAAATCTAGGCTGTTAGGACCCTCAGCTGACCTAGTGAGGTAAGAGCAGAATGTTCTAGAATACCAGAGTCTCCAAGGGTGATTTTGAACAAGTGGCTGACAGATCTCTGTATGTACAATCACATATTATTTGTGCATATGAATGTGTGTGTATGATGTATACGAGCAGGTTTATGTGCTATAGTGCATGCATGGAAACCACAGGACAATTGTAGGGTTTATTCTCTTTTCATGGATTCAACTGAGCTCAGGTCATAGTCTTGCTGTACAAAGCTCACTGTGCCATCTCGCTGACCCTTGCCTAATCATATTTAATCTTGGTATTACTGACTTTTTTTTTTTTTTTTTTTTTTTTTTTTTTTTTTTTTTTTTTTTTTTTTTTTTTTACAGAAACCAGGAATCTACCTGTTTTGGGTTAGTCTAGCCCAAATCTGTCCTTTGAAACTGAGCGTGATTCTTCTCCTAGTGTTGAGAGCCTGGTGTTTGCCAAGAACTTTTGGAGTGGTCCCTTGTGATACTGTAAAGATGAGATTCTCATAACATAATGCACTTCACTTCGGATTCATTTCCATAGTAGTTACTTTTCTGTTGCTGTGATTAAATATCACAACTCAAGCGATTTACAGAAGGAGGGGTTACTTGGGCTTACCATGGCAGGAAGAGGTAGCGGCAAATAACAGGCATGGCCTGAGAGCTCTCACCCTCAACCTGAGGCACAAAGCAGAGAGCAAACAGGAAGCTGGGAAAGACAATAAACACTCAAAACCTGCCTTCTGATGATGTACTTTCTCCAATAAGGCTCCACCTCCCTCAGGTTCATGACTTTCTCAAACAGTTTTGCCAACTGGGGCTAAGTATTGAAATACCCAAGACTCTGGGCAAATATTCTCATTTAAACCACCACACTTCATTTGAAAACATACCTGCAAAGAGTCCTAATTTTACTTTTTCATTTTAATTTTTAAACACGTACACATACGAGCACAGGTACCTGAGAAGATCAACAATGGGAACCAGATCCCCCAGAGGAGTTACAGGGGCTGTGTTCTGCTTGCCCGAGTGCTGGGAAGTGAATTTAGGACCTCTGTAGAGCAGCAAGGGTTCTTAACCGTTGGGCACATCCCCTGCCCAGAGTCCTGCTTTTCTTACCAGGGGATTAAGAGCTCTTAGTTATGCAAAACAACTTTAACAAGTCAAAGGAGGAAGCTGTGAGAAACAAAAGGAGGACTGCATATAAGTGAAAGTGTGTAGTGAGAAATCCTTCAGAGAGGCAGCTGCCCGCAGACTGTCCATCAGGCTGCACGCAGAGCCTGGCTGCTTCTGTCTGAGCTCTAACTTGGAACATCCAACTTTCCCTTTTCCTTCTCTCTCGGTTTTATTTTGTTTTGTTTTTCTTCAGATACTCTCCAAACCTTGAACATTGTGTCCTAGGTACTCCGGCTTTCTTATTCTTTTTCTGACACCCACCACCCATCCCATCCTCCAGGCTGCTGTACACATTCTTCTCCTAGAACCACACATGTGTGCAAATGAAGCCCACACCCTCCTGCCTGGCGTGTGATGCACATAAATTCACACAGGCACACACACACACACACACACACACACACACACACACACACACACGCGCGCGCGCACAGTAAATAAACCTAAAAACAAAATCTAAAGACAAAACATATAGTAAATGTGAGACATGCTGGCATACATCTAACCCCAGCACCAAGGAGATGGGAGGGAGGCAGAAGGAGCAAGGAGTTAATGTTCATCCTTGACTGCATAGTTAATGAGGCCAAAGACCCTATCAAGAAATAACCACCACTATCATCATCATCATCGCCAGAATAACCATGATGACCCCACTACTATGCCACCTACAAAAGAAAATTCCGAGCAATACATCGGAGCTTCCAGGTATGACAGAGTTATCCCAACACTAAGTCACATAATCCAAGTGTCTCAGTTGGAACCTACAATGCCCAACCAGGTGCCAGCAGAATTATTTTTCTTCTCTACGTGCTTTAGTGCTATGCCATAATTTATATTGGAGGGCAGATCCTATCTACTAGAGAATGCTGGCTTTATGTTATCCAGATGGTTATGGATACCTCACTCATTGTGGCAAAGTGGTTGTGGTTCACACTTAAATTTGTGTATGAGGGTTTGGTGTGTCTGTGTACCATATATGCACTTGGTGTCTGTAGAGATTAGGGTCTGGGTCCCCTGGGTCTGGTGGAGTTACAATTGTAAGTTAGCTGTCAAGTGGGTGATGGGAACCAAACCAGGGTTCTCTGCAAGAGCAGCCAGTACTCTTAACCACTGAGCCATCTGTAGGGGATTATGTTGTTCCATTGTAAATAATTGTCCCCGCCTTTGAGTTTAATAAAAAACTCTGATTGGCCAAAAGCAGACAGGAAGTATGGGCGGGGCTACCAGACTAGAAAAACTCTGAGAACAAGAAGAACAGAGAAGAATGCCAGAAAAAAGCCGGAAGAAGCAAAGGACAACCATGCTGCTCTAAGAAAAGGTACCGAGCCCCATGGCTAAACAGGATAAGAGTCATGAGTTAGCTGAAGGGTAAAGAGTTAGCAAGTTATATGCCTGGCCTTAGGCCAATCAGCCTAAAACTATTGTAAGCATCTGTGTGTCTCTGCGGGTCTGTGGGTCTGCGGGCCTAAACCTTGAGGTTAGGCCCGAAAGTCCAGGCCAGAAACCTCCTACTACACCCATCCATCTCTCTAGTCATGATTTTAAAGAAATTACTGAATCCACTTGTCTGTGTGCTGCTTCATTTCTCCATCTATTTCCCTCCATGTTCAACCAACTTCTTCTTTGCAATGATTTATCCCAGGTCTGTCTGAAATCTTTCCAGAAGTTCTCAGAGCCCACCTCTAGGAAATCTGGTGGGACTTGGTTAGTAAGTGTATGGTGAATATTTTCAGAATGAATGGGAAGTGAAATCTAATAAGTACAACGAAGACATATTTTCTCTTTAGGGTCTCCTGGTTACTGTCCTGTGTACATCTGTCAGTTGTGAGGAAATAGATTTTGTGCTATACAGGAGTGTGGCTCTGAGGTCAGAACATCTTTTTTTTCATATTTTAAACAGTGCTATTCACACAATAGGCTGAATGAGTCATGGTCTGGAAGTATGACTCATATTTTGGGGAGTCAGTAGCCCCTAGTCCAGCTGTGCACGTGATGTTTTACCATCTAATCTACTCCACATTATTGGGACCACTGCCATTGGCAGACTTAGATTCTCATCCTTGACATTTATTGTAGGCATCTGCTGCTGCCTCCCCTTGCTCAGCATCCGTTTCCGCTTCTAAAGCTACCGTGATATTCTTTGAAAAAGAATGCTCCTTGATCCCAGACCATGCAGCTCAGATGGGATACGAGCTTTCAATAAAGGCTTGACCAATCAGGTGATTCCTTCCTTCTGGCCACAGTGACTGGTTCCAGGATGAGTTGTGGCCAAAGCTATGACCCAACAACTCAATTACAGGAGTTGTGTTGGATCTGCCAGGACAATGGGCTATTACACTACAGCTGTCCACATTACTTTAATGGAATAACTCACTTAAATAACCAAACCCTGACCCAAGGGAATCGTGGTCACAGTGGGCCCAGCTGTGTCTGGTCATCAGTTGGATTTTCTGTCAGTGCAATGAAAAGTATTTGAACTAACACAAATTCCTTTCATTCTCTGTGGTCCCTTTTCTAGGCCAGCTAAAGCTTCAAGTACCATAGTTATTAGAGATGGCGTGCTTTCAAAGCCAGGATGCCATCAGGAGTGAAAATACTTGTGTGACCATATCCTGGGTTTACCATGAATCAATTTAAGATAATTCCAATCTCCCAAGTCTCAGGAGAGGGGAAGAAGTGCTAGGCTGGGTCAGAGATGTTCAGGATACAGAGGTCTAGTGTACTCAACAGAAACTAAGGTAGCCACATGGCCAATGCTTGCTTAGCATGGATGGTGCAATGGGATGAACTTTGCCGTTAGTACAATGCCATTAACATTTTAAAAAAGGTTTCACTGTGTAGTTCAGGCTGAGCTTCCTGCCTCAGCCTCCACAATGCTGGGGTTACAGGCATGTGTCACCATACCCAGAATCATTAACTTTTTTACAGGCAGAAAGAGGTGAACTTAGGACTGCTGGGGGCGGTAAAGCTATAACGGCAAGGAACAAGCAGAGGAGTATCTAAGAATGGCCTTGCTTCCTTTGGTGTAGGAGACAGCTCCTCTTCTGTCACCCACCAGCAAGCATTGTAGTGTTCAATTTAAGCAACAGACTGTGTTCTTGCCAAGCTCAGAAGTCAGAAACAATGGTAGGCCATTGCAGCAGCTCCCCTCAGGAGGAGGTTGATGGGAAAAGCAGAGCTTCTCAGGGGACTGATCAGCAGTCCACTGAACCCAGAAGCTCGGTCAGGACTTCTCCAGGCATAAGACCAGCAATGTGCTCCTTAGGCAGTTTTCAGCTCGCCATCCACCAGGCTTTGTCCAAAGATCTGTGCTAGCTCTTGAAGGCAAAGTTTATGTTGAACAGGTTCCAGCAGTGAGGTCAGCCTCATGGAAGGTTTCCATATATGATATGTGTCTGCTGCTTTGCCGACACTGTTACCAAGGCCCCCTTACTGAGGCAGTTCAGAGAAGCAGGTCTTGGCTAGGTTCCCACATTTAAGGGGGCAGTGGAGTTGGGTTTTTTGAAAAACAGGAGGTCTTATTCTTTTGTCCAGTTAGTATATGTTCTCTCTCGTTGGGACAAGCTGGAAAAGGGTAGAGGGAAAATGAAGATAATCATCTCTTAATCCTAACCCTTGGTACTAATCATCTTTTTCTGAACGCACGCGTCCATGTATATGCCAGGAAGGCAGCATTGTGGTAAGGTTCAGAGTATCCATCTGGGGGCTGGAGAGGTGGCTCAGTACTTTCTACTTCTGCAGAGGACCTGGGTTCTATTCCCAGCACTCTCCATGGCATCTCACAACTTCCTGTATGCTAGTTCTAGAGAACCCAAAGCCCTGTTTTGTCTCTGCAGGCACACATATGCACATGGTGCACACCCCCCCACACACACGCACGTTAAAAACATATTTACTATTTCTCTCTGTTGGTGTTTACAGGTTTCTAGGCTACCTTTAAACACTAGCTCAGTTCGTGATGAAAAGTGACGTATCACCTACAGTCTCACACACCATCCTAGACATTTCAAAGAAGATGAAGCCAGCACAGAGGACTCAGCAGAGTGGATGGCTAGGCAACTGCACCACTGGGTGGGACTCTGGAAGGCTCAGTGCGTTGGCTGAAGGCTGTGAGGCTTAAGGAGATGGCAAAAGCCACTTAAGACAACACCAGAACAAGAGGCAACTTCCTGCCCTGGTGGGGCAGTGAGCAGGCAAAACCACACTGCCTAATTACAAGTGAATGGCAACACAGTTCACTGCGGGATGCACCCTCCCATTTGCCCACAATTAAACTTTCCATTTAAAACGTGATGCCCGTGATCAGACCGAAAACTCTAGAGTGTAACACAAGTGGGCTGTTTATTACACAAGAAAATAACATTCTAACCTTTTAAATAATATACTTTTTTAAAAAACAAAATCAGTATGGGGAGGGGGCTGTGAGCTCCAGATGACTCCCACCGGAGTGATAAGCTCCCTTAGTAATGCCGGACACAGGAACAAGCCAAATCCTTCAAAACGGCTTTCAAGGTTCTTTGCAGATGCTCTTATTTAGTCAGTCCAAAGGTAGAGACAGACAAGTTGGCGGGTAAGTCACAAGGGGGACAAAGGGATGGTAATTAGATCTAAAAAAGACAAAGAGACACTTTCTCTTGCACCCTAATTTTTGAGTTAGTTGCTTGGTATGATTTGCTCATTTTCAGATTTGCCTTAAAAAATAAAATGGCTTATTTTCAAATAATAAATTAAAAAGACCAACAGTCTCACACTGGCATTATCCCTTTCCTATTCTGTCTTAAAAGCTTAATTCCACGGGTGGGGGGAGTGTCAGTAAACTGATCAAGGTATATAGCTCAGGAGGGGGATACGACTCTTTCTGTAAATTACATCTATTTATTTAGTGTGTGTGTATGTGTATACACACACACACATACCACAGTGCACAAGTGAGGTCAGAGGGCACCTTGGGGAAAGTTGAAGCTCTCCTTCCATCATGTGGGTCTCAGGAATTGAACTTGGGCTACTGGGCTTGGAGGCAAGTGCCTTTACCCAATGAGTCATCTCCATGGCTTATCGAAGGTCTGTGATGGTCACAATCCTGTCCTTGACAGTGACATGACTGCAGTCCTGAAACAGGGAGAGAAACAATGAACTTGTGGAAAATCCTTTAGTCATTAAACACTTTTTTAAATTTGTATTTGAGCCTGGGTTGTGGGAACGGCTTCACACTCCCTAGGTAGCCCAGGATAGCCTTGATCTTCCTCCTGCTGCGCCCTCAGAGTGCTGATAGTGTAAGTATCTACTACTTTGTTTGGTTCATTAGTACCGGGGGTTAGACCCAGGGTCTGAGGTGGGTGAAGGAAGCGCCCACCAGCTGAGCTACACCCCCAGCCCTAAACCTCTCATATAATATCCCCAGAGCCAGAAGACAGATGCCAAATGATCTCTTATTTGTGGTCCTGGCTCTGAACCTCCCGCATTTGAGTATATGCACTAATGTGTCAGAAGAAGCCAGAAAAGCAGAAAGGACGCAGGGTAACAAAGGGTGGACCAAAAGCCGGAGAGGGTCGTAGACGTCAAGTACTACAAATGGGCTTAAGATAATAACGGTGGGTTTATCTGGGGAGAGAGAGAAAGAATAATACAGGGAGAGGGGGAAGAAGAGATAAGTAACACTAAGGGTGCCGGAAAAACATAGGGAACCTATTATTTTTATATGTTTACTTTAAAAATACATACAACATGCTAGGTGTGGTGGTGTACACACCTAATCCAAGCAGTGGGGGGCAGGGGGGGCAGGAGGCAAGTGGATCTCTGAGCTTAGGGCTTTTTGGTCTACATAGTGAGTAGTAGACAATTGAGACCCTCTCCTCCCCAACATATATTGTTGGTCAATGGCTGGAAGAATACAAGTCTCCCCAAATAATATGAGCTATTGCCACTGACCTTGATTGCCTTCCAGAACTCAAAGGTAAGACTCTATTGCTGAAGACACCACACTCCTTTGGACACAGTACTTGGAGGATTTGAAGAACTGACCTGGAAAGCCTCCTTGCTGAGGACTGGCTTTCATGGTATTGAAAGGTAGCATGCAAACGGCTAAGGGAAAGAGTGACTAGATGTCCTACCTAGCTGTAAAGCCTAAGACTCACAATAATGGCC
This sequence comes from Phyllotis vaccarum, assembly GCA_033318265.1. Lineage (NCBI taxonomy): Eukaryota > Metazoa > Chordata > Mammalia > Rodentia > Cricetidae > Phyllotis > Phyllotis vaccarum. The sequence goes on along the minus strand of JARWLC010000014.1, from coordinate 68,365,195 downwards.
AGACATTAAGACAGCCACAGTGGTGCACCAGTGACCATTTTATTTGGGGGGTGACTAACAGTTGTCTAATTGGACCTAAGGCTTTCCTGTAGGAGGGAATTCATACTTGAGGTCACAGTCCTGAGAGAGGAACCCGCTACTGCCTAATCAATATAGTTTCTGACTGTATTCTAAATACCCCTCTACTTACATATACACGTAACTCTCACCCTTCACCAATAAAGCTTCCTTTTTACAACAGATGAAGAGAGCTACAGCTGCCCGAAATACAAAAAAATAAGTCACATACCACAAAGCAACCAGGAAACCCAAGGTTTAGGGATAATCCCAGAGGAGGGGAGCAGAAAGAGTGAGTGAGCCAGAGGCTCAGATGCCTGCTGTTAAGACAGTGACCCCCAGACTTGACAGGGAAAATGCAGCCATGAAATATCAACAGCATGGTTGTATAAACAAGACAGAATATTTGACATCAGTTTAATCTGCTACCGTAGACTGGAGGAATCTCACATGCCCCACCCCTAGATGACAGCTACAGGTCACTGCTGAGACAGAGATGACTAGTGTCCTCAAGGTATGGGCTCCTGCATACACGGTCCGATCCCGAGTGGTTATCTCAGAACACAGGTATATAAGCAAAGCTAAATGGACTCAGTAGGCTGTATATACGCGTATGTGTGTGTGATCATAACAAAGAAGAAATCATGAATTTGGGAGGGAGAAGAGGGGACACGGAAGAAATTAGAGGGGGAGGGAGGTATGGGAATGATAAAGATGAAGCACTCTTGTGAACTTCTGAAAATAATTATGTATACAAATAAATAAAATGTACAGTAACAGGTCTGGGAATCAGCACACTCCCACCACGCTCTACTCACGGTCTGAGTCAGCATCACTTGTAAATTCAGAAGAATTAGTAGGTTTGTTGCAGTGTTGGGGGCATTCAGACATTAAAAGTCACCTACCATCACTTGGGGGGCGGTTCTCACTCTGGCATAAAAAGGCTTGCTTGTTTATTTAAGAGTCTACAGGATCTGGCTATGTAGCTCAGGCTGGCCTCAAACCGGTGATCCTCCCATTGCAGCCTCCTCGGTGCTGGCATTAAAGATGTGTTACCCCATGACCAAAGTCAGGAAGAATGTAACTAGAAACCTGGGCACTGGTGTTCAAGGCCTATGTGATGGTACAATCTTCAGCATTCTGTCACCTAAACATCATTATATCTCAAGACAGACCAGTCTGTGTGGCCCTGGCTTGTCTAGAACACACTGGATCGATTAGGCTGGCCTCAAACCTACAAAGATCTGCCTGTCTTTGCCTCCCGAGTGTTAGGATTAGAGGCATGTGCCAACACTTTTGGCTCTGTTTATTTATTTTATTTTTTTTAAGATTTATTTTCTTCCTCACTTTTATCTGAAACCTATTGTCAGAGTTTGATTTACAAGACTGGAAATAAAGTTCAATAAAACAACATGAAAGCGATAAATTAATAATACACATACATTTTCAGAGGGTATTATTCTATGAAGCTTAAGTTTTTGTGCTTGGGAAACTGAAGTATATCAGCACACACACATATACATACGTGTGTGTGTGTGTGTGTGTGTGTGTGTGTGTGTGTGTAACTCTTCTGTCACACAAAATCTGTCCTCAGATTCCATGGCTATAGCCTTCTGTGGTTTCTTTGATACATTCCTCACTCTTTCATGCTTTATGGCACGGGGCTCTGGTTCCTCTATGTTGCTTGCTTTCCTCTGGACACCCCTGCCCCCCAAAAAATAAAGAGGAAAACTAGAATAAAACTCAGAATCATTGATATGCGGCTGACCTGACACCTTGAGATCTCATCAGCTAAACCTGCTGTCATGGAACACTTCCTGGGTGGGGGTGGGGAGGTGAGAACCCTATTTCCTATGCAAAATTCCAAAATGAAATATGCTTAGTTTACCTAGCTTACGTGGACTTTCCATGGCATTTAGATTGCTCACTGAAACCTAACAGCTGACACTCAACAAAGTAACACTTAATAAGTGGATAATGCGTTAGCTACTTTCTGTTATTACTTCCTTTTCTAGTGATGCTGAGGATCGAACTCAGGGCCTCATGCTTGGTGAGCACACATTCTGTCTGGGCTCCACCCGTGTCCCATTCATTACATCTTCTCATCAACCCTGTAAAGTAAGTATTATTATCCCACATATCAGATCAATGACCCAGGAAGGGTCAGAGCCTCACAGACAGGAAGTAACAGGTGACAGAGCTGAGATCCAATCCTATCTCCACTGCCATTGCTTCCTGCGTCCATGCTGACTATGGAACTCTGGGAAGGTGAGAAGTGACTGACGGAACTCAGGTGGGTTAGAAAGGACCATACACTTCATGGGCTTTATGAGCTTGCTGGCTTCTACATAGATACGTACGCAGAACAGAGGGGGGTCTCGGCCGTGAGGGTGAAAGTCTTTCTGCCGGCAGGTTGAAATCTCTTGAAGGCCATAGTCAGTTAACTTAAAGAATCCGGTTCTGAAATAAGAAAGGGCAAGCTCAGTCAAGGCATTCCTTCAGAGGCTTCCCCTCAGTCCCAACACACCTTCCAAGCAAGCACACTGACTCAGCAGGGCAGAGGAATTTTAAGACAGCTTCCCCAGTATACTGGCTTATAACACTCTTCTCTTAGGAATGGGTCATGGTTAAGGAATAAATTATCTGGCGATTATAAATAGGAATCAAACAGGAATTCTTTTTTTCTTTTTAGACTTATTCACTCTATTTTATGAGTGCTTTGCCTACATGCCTGATGCACAGTGAGGTCTGAAGAGGGTGTTGGAAGCCTCAGAGTTACAGGTGATTGTGAACCACTGCATGAGTGCTGGGAATTGAACCCGGGTCCTCTGCACAAGCAAGAAGAGCTCTAACCTGCTGATCCGTCTTTCCAGTCCCCAAACAGGAATTCTCCAGTTGGAAATTAAGACCAAAAGCGAGAAATTCCTTTGAGCAAATCAACAACAGATTTAAGTAGGAATAAAGAAAAAAAAGGCCCAGTGAACAGTCCCTTAGGTCAATTAGGATTCTTCAGTCTGAGGAATGGGGGCAATGGCAGGAACAGAGTCACGAAGCACTGTGGGATCACAGTAAGTGCACAAAAGGGGAACTTTAAAAAAGATGAAAAATAGAGGGACTAGTTCATCACTGTCTCCATTATTGGCTCTGCTGGAGAATTCAGAGTGAGGACAACACTGGCAGCGGGAGACAGTGTCCAATGTGGGGTGCTTATCCTTTGACCTCGAGCTCTTGAGGTCCTTATCACTTTAACTCAAATACTTCAAATTCCTTCAAGGTTTTTCTTAGAAAGCCGACATTATCGATATATCTTTTAGAGAATAGCGTGTGTTTACTGGAATATGGAGGTTAAAGGAAGCCTTTGAGAGCAGCCAACTGAGGTAGTTTATGAATTTTATTTTTTTTAAAGGGTCTTGGGCCTGAAGGATGGCTCATGGGTAAAATGCTCGAGATACAAACACGAGAACCAGACATCATATCCCCCCATCTACAGAAGAGCCTGGTGGGATGGTGTGCATCTAAAATCCCTAAGCTCTCCTGCCTAACCAGTGATCTCCAGGCTCAGCTAAAGCCCTTGTGTCAAAACCAGTAAGGCAGAAAAGCAACAGAGAAAACCTCCCATATCCCCCATGTCAATCACTGGCCTCCACTCATGTGAACACTTGTGCACAGGTACCCTCCCATGCTTCATGCACACATGTAAGAGAACACACACACACACACACACACACACACACACACTCACTCACTCACTCATACACATACACACTCATACACACATACACACACACACTCACTCACTCACTCACTCATACACATACACACTCATACACACATACACACACACACTCACTCACTCACTCACTCATACACATACACACTCATATACACACACACACTCACTCATACACATACACACTCATACACACACACATACACACACACACTCACTCACTCAAACACATACACACACACATACACACTCACACACACTCACTCACTCATACACATACACACTCACACACATACACACACACACTCACTCACTCATACACATACACACTCATACACACACACATACACACACACTCACTCACTCACTCATACACATACACACTCACACACACATACACACACACACACTCACTCACTCATACACATACACACTCATATACACACACACTCACTCACTCATACACATACACACTCATACACACACATACACACATATACACACACACTCACTCACTCATACACATACACACACATACACACACACACACACACACACACACACACACACACACACACACACACATACACGGTTGGTTTCGATAATAGAGAACTTTTGCCCCTTGTCAGACCCAGAACCACATCCTAGGTACTCACTCTTGGAATTTGGGGGAGCAGACAATCGCTATGGATTCTGGTAACATCATTTGATAAGAGCAGTGAGTGTGCAGATCCACACTGGACAGAAAGGCCGTTTGGGTTGGGTGAGTCTAAAAAAATGAAAACAGGTCAGAGAATTCCCAGTTACCCAGCTGCTATGGCCCACTAAGGGAGACAGGTCTGAGAAGCTTCAACAGCCGCCCCAGTGCCTTCTTCAAGTAAAGAGCTATTTGCAGCCATGAGGAACATATTTGACCCTCACAGTGGTGTGTGAGAGAATGCTAAAGGTCCTCCAATGACCAAGAGATTTTTAATACAGTGTGTGGCCTGTAGAGTTCAAGACCACATACTTGAAAATGGCTGAGACAGATTTTTATGTATTTAGAAACAGGGTCTGACTCTGAAGCCCAGGCTGCCATGGGAATCACTACGTAATCCTAGCTGATCTAAAACTTACCTCCTGCCCCAGCCTCACACAAATGTGAGGGACTAGGCCCAGTGTGAGCACAGATTTTTAAGTGTTCTTCTCATCCAAATGTCAACTCAGCATTCACAATGTATACACATCTCAAAACATGTTACACAACATGTATAGGTTTGTATGATTTGTCGCACAAAATTTTTTTAGAGCTCTGAGAAACAAGAGGAAGAGGCTGAACACGAAGATGTCTGGGGCCAAGGTCGGGGGTGGGAAACAGACAGAGCTCTGAGGGAGCCAAAGAACTGACACTGGCATTTTCCTCTTGAAATTAAAGATCCAAGAAGACCTATAGCCGGCTCATTTCATTTTTTTTTAAAAATTTACAATCATGTATATGTGTGTGTGTCAGAGACCTTGCAAATGCATGCCTGTCTGTCCATGTTACATGTGGACGTGCAGCTCAGAGGACAGATGACTTGGGAGAGACAGTTGGGCCACAGAAACTGAACTCAGTTGACAGACTTGGCAGCAGATGCCTTTTTATGCTGAACCATCTGGCAGCCCCTTTTTGTTGTTTTCAATCCCAAATTATGAATAAACGGTGCAGAAATATTACAGAGGTAAGATAAGCCAAACTTCTCTCCATGTGTTCCTAGCTGGACCCTCACTGAGGACTGTGAACCTTTATTTATCCATGCTTAGCTCTACCTGGAGCCTAAACAGTAAACTACTTGGAGCCTGCCCTCCCCTTTATTTATTTAGTTTCTTAAAGATTAAGTGTTACTTAAACAACAATTGTTTTACTTATGTTTACACGCATGAATGTCTGTGTGAATATGTGCCGAATGTGTTCAGGTGTCTTGGTTAGGCCAGAAGTGGGTGTCAGATCCCTTGGCACTGGACTTATAGGTGACTTCGAGCTGCCCAGGAGTGATTTGGGAAACCAAACTCCGTATCCTCTAAAGAGCAGCTGAGCCGTCTCTCCAGCACCCCCTTCAGCTTCTAACCCCTCTGCTGTCCACCCCCCAGCTTCCAACCTCCTCTGGGGCTCACCCCGCAGCAGACCCTTACTCTGTCCTCACTGGGGTAATGGCTGCCTGACAAGAGTGTTCTCCTTCACACATCAGCTCAGCCAACTCTCTGACCTCAGTTCTGACTCTGAGGGCGCTGTGCTTTCTCCCTATACAAATGAGTCCCTTGTGTGCTTCTGATGTACTGTCCTGCGGTCACATTATCTTGCTCCGCCTGCCTTTTCTCCCCCCTCCACTGCTTGGCAGAAACACACACACACACACACACACACACACACACACACAGATGCCAGAATGTGAATAAATCCTGAAGGGTTAAGCAGAGAAATCAGATGTAAAAATGACGTATCTTACAGTTGCAGTTCAAGGTTAGATCCAGGCAGAGGGGACAGCAAGTGTTGAGAGAGCATTAGGGGGTAAACTCTAAGGAAAGTTAAGAAAGGCCGGTGGGAGCAGTAGAGGGAAGACTCTTGGAGGGAGGAAGTGGGAGGGGTGGAGCAGGCTCCTGGCAGGGTCCTGTTTCCTTATTTAGAAGATGTTGGTGTAATGGTTACTAGAACTGCAGAGTTAGTCCATGCACAAACACTACCAGGCTAAATTTAACATATAATGCTTTAAGATAATCAAAGCCAAATCAAAACACAATGCCATCAAGCCATTTCACACTCAACAGATAACCAGTCTGCCAGCCCAGCTCTGCTAAGAGCCACCTCATCTCTCTCCCTTCCCTTAGAGCCCAGCTTCAAGAGTGCAGCCTCTCTCATCCCTATAATCTTCTTGCTATGACTTTCTATTTTGTTTTCTGGAGACAGGGTCTTACTATGTAGCCCAGGTTGGCCACGACTCATTACCCCCCCCCCCCCCATTTCACCCTGCTAAGCGCTAAGATTACAGGCTATGCCACCACTGGATTGATATCTTCAGGGAGCTCCCAACTCTAGCAGGTCATCCCTAGAGCCCAATGCAGGTGAGCATCCTGAATTCCCTCATTTAATGCCCTGTTCTATGCCTTCTGGCCCTCACACATTCCTTACTCTCCCACATCCTCACTTCCTGTCATCACCCACTGCATTTTCTGCTCCCTTAGTAGCCAGACTCCCTGGCTGCCGGCAAATACATTCTTGCTGTCAGCTTCCTCACTTTCAAAGCTGTTTGGGACAGTTTAATACAAAAGTTTCCCAGGTCACTCTCCTGCTTTGACCGTGCATCTTTTTCTGAGGAAAACTCACAAATTCCAGCCAACAGAACCACTCACTGATGCAAGAGCACAGTGACCTATCCAATGCTGACCCCTCCCTGGTGAAACTCTCCTTTGGCCCCTCATTACATATCATTATAAGTCACCTCAGGTGGGAATCCCCCTCCCTGAAATCCATAGTGTCTTGTGTTCACCTGCTGAGGAATATAATGCATTCTGCCTCATGTGAATAAGTACTTTATTTTCTGTGTGGTCCTCTTTTGTGTTCCCAGGCACAATGGCAAGTTTTCTACCTGCCATCTTATATTCTTAGTTAGGCAAACCAGTATTTATATAACTGAACTTCAAAGGATGGAAGGGACAGGAGGCTGCCATACACGTCAGCACTTTCCTAGTTCTGAGTACAGGAATGTACAACCCCCCCCCCCCAATCTAGAAATAAACCACCCCATTGTGGCTTACACCTGTCATATGCCAAGGAAAGTCGCTTGCTCAGTGAGTCAAGAGCCTTGAAAGTTAGAGAAACATTCAGAAGTTCCCTTTAGAGAGGAACTGTGTTTCCTTGAACACCATCAGAAGTGTGCATGGCCATGCAAAGGCACTGCTTCATAAAGACACAGAACCACCACAGAACGGACTTCCTAGTTAAGACAGTTTCATTCACACAGCTGTCAGGTACGGAATCTCCGTGCCACATCCACAAACATCCCAGGCCAGCTTCCCTTCACCAAAGGTACCAGAACATTGAAGGATTATTTTTAGTAAAAGATAAAGTTGAGAAAAACTGCAAAAGCTCTCGGCAATGCTCCAAGTCAGTACCGGAGCACTGGTAGTCACGTGTGCAAACAGACAAATTGTGTGGATGGAGTGTGCTCTGCTCAGGGAGCCCCGCCCCCAGGGGAGTCAGCTCTTACGTGGATCCAGCCAAGGGTAAGGAGTCCGAGATCATCCTGCATAAAGAAGATTTCTTCTTCATTCTCCGTGTGGCAATAATCAGGTCCGCCATTTTGTCTGGGGATGAGAACATGTGTGATTGTGAATTCATTTCTCATCTGCAAAGGAGAAAAAACAGGTCATAATTCCCTGGGGCTCTCAACCCCATTCTCTCTTTTTTATCACACATAATTTAAAAGCCTTTTTTACATGCCAACCCCAGCTCCCCTTCTCTTCCCTCCTCTAACTCACCCCCCATCCTTCCCCCAATGACTCCTCAGAGAGGACATGCCTTCCATGAGAGTCACCAAAGTCTGGCATATCAAGGTGCAGCAGGACCAAGCCCCTCCTCCCCGCATCGAGGCTGAGCAGGGTACCCCTCTATAGGGAATGGGTTTAAAAAGCCAGCTCATGCTCTAGGGATAAATCCTGGTCCCACTGCCAGAGGCCCCACAAACTGCCCAAGCCACACAACTGTCATCCACGTTCAGAGGGCCTAGTTTGGTCCCAGGCAGGTTCCCCAGCTGTCAATCCAGAGTCAGTGAGCTCCCAGTAGCTTGGGTTAGCTGTCTCTGTGGGTTTCCTCATCGTGCTCTTGACCCCTTTGCTCATATAACCCCTCCACCCTCTCTTCGGCTAGACTGGGAGCTTGGCCCAGTGCTCAGCTGTGGATCTCTGCCTCCGCTTCCATCAGTAACTGGGTGAAGGTTCTATGATGACAATTAGGGAGGTCATCCATCTGATCACAGAGGAGGCCAGTTCAGGTGCCCTTACCACTGTTGCTTGGATTAGCTGGGCTCATCTTTTTGGATTCCTGGGAATTTCTCTGGCACCAGATTTCTCTCTAACCCCCAAATGGCTCCCTCTGTCAAGATATCTATTTTGTTCTCCCCAACTCAACTATACGTCCCCACCTCCCCTTACATCCCATGCCAATTTACTCAAGACATCTCTATTTCCCCTTCTCAGGGGGATCCATGGACGTCTCTCTTAGGGTCCTCCTTGTTACCTAGTTTCTCTGGGGTTGTGGATTGTAGTCTGGTTATCCCAGGATAAGTACGCTAAAGCAAAGACAAACCCTACTCCCTCTTCACAGAGAAAGTGAAGCCTTTCTACCCTGAATCCCTTCATTCACAACAGTGAGTGCTCATGTGCCTTTTTTCCTGGTACTCAGTAAAGCCACAGTGCTGAGACACATTCAGGATCTCCTTCTTAGCACAGGCTGGGCCAATGGCACAGCCCTAGGGGCTTTCTTATAGCAGCCAACAGGTCTGCTCGGGGTTCTTGAGCTGTTCTGGAAAGAGCCCCACCTCTGCTGCCCAAAGCAGCTTCCCTGCACCAGCCTCCTCATTAAGGTCTAGATGAGGTTTGCCTCACATCACTCACTGGCTTATTTGGAAGGGAGGAATGGGTTCAAGCTTCCCTCAGCAGCCTTGCCTTCCCCACACTTCCTACATCTCCTAGTAGACACCCTGCTCAGCACTCTCTGTCCCAGAGTTCCTTCCATCTCTGCAAAGGACACTTTACAGACACATACAAAGACCTTAGGTAATTTACATTGCCAGGCCCACCAGGGAGAATCTTAAAAGAGAAGAGAAAATAAGTAAAGCCTTCCTGCTCAGTTTAGAATTAAGGCTGCCCGCCCTTTCTTCCTTTCTTCTTTCCTTCCCTCCTTTCTTTTCTTTCTTGAGACAGTCGTATTCCGTAGTCAGTACTGGTCAGGACTCACTATGTAGTTCAAGCTGACCTCAAATTTGTGGAAAGCCTTCTGTCTCAGATTCCCAAGGGGTAGGATTACAGGCATGTGGCACTAGACACCACTCCTAACTAGTATTACAGTGTGTGTGTGTGTGTGTGTGTGTGTGTGTGTGTGTATGTGTGTGTGTATGTGTGTGTGTGTATGTGTGTATGTGTGTGTGTATGTGTGTATGTGTGTGTGTATGTGTGTGTGTATGTGTGTGTATGTGTGTGTGTCTGTGTGTGTCTGTGTGTCTGTCTGTGTGTGTGTATGTGTGTGTATGTGTGTGTGTATGTGTGTGTGTGTGTGTGTGTGTGTGTGTGTGTGTCTGTGTGTAGGCAGGAGAAAAATCTTGTGTGTTATTCTTCACATTCCATTAATCTTTTTTTTTTTTTTCCTTACTGGCCTGGAAATTGGGAATTGTAAAGTAGGCTGTTTGTCTGGCCCATAAACTTGAGGGATCTGCCTCTCCACCTCCCCAGCAACCATGCCATGCACTCTTGCGGAGACACTGGTGCAGAATCAGACCACAGATATCCAGTCTGAGAGTTACAGGAGGCCACAGATGAAACAGTCCCAGTTCAGGCATGTACTACTTCCTTACCAATTTTCCACAGAGGACTCCACAAGTTTCAATGCCTTTGGCAGTATTGGCACTGGCAAGCTGGAGAAATTCTGAGCACAAATTGCGGGGTACCACAATGTGGCGCAGGCCTTCAATGGTGGGAACTGAAATGGACAAGAGAGCAAAGTATGAGGTCATGGGGCCAAGGATCCTGAGCAGAAATCAGAGCTGACAGCATGGAGGAGGAATGCTTGGTCATTGGGATTCCCTCAGTGAGTCCCTCTCCTACAATGGCACTACACAGGGATATGAGGTCTCTTCTCCAACATCGGGCCATAGCTGACCAGGAGTTGCGACTATATACTTTAGTATCAACCAGATTGGACAGAGCACTATTTCTGGATGTGACCATGAAGTGTTTCTTAGGAAACTGGTATTTATGTGGGTGGTGCCTGGGCTCTGTGAGAAAGGTCCACTCTCAACATAGGTGGACAGCATGCAGCCAGCCAGGAACTGCAGGGAACAGAGAAAAAGATATCCCGCATTTCTCCTGGGTCATACATGCTCTTCGACTGTCTTAGATGCCAGGTCTTCTAAGCTCTGGGTTGTGGACATGTGCTGGAATTTCAGGTTTCTGACTTTAGCCTGAAACTCACACAAGTGGCTTCCTTGGTGTGTGGGCAAACCACCAGCCTTCAGCGCATCCACCTTGACGAAAGCCTGCTGTGGGGATGTTCAGCCATGTAGGCCAATTCCCCTAAGAGCTGTGCGACCATGGGAAACTTCTTCACTTGCACTTTAAAGAACTTTACAGATGTGGCACACACAGAGAGACTTGTCTCAAGGGCAGAGCTGCACGGATTCCCCCTTTAGAGCAGTGTGGTAGGGATGGGGTAGTTAGTGTCTTGGGATCCTGGAGCTGCGGACGACTATTGTGCACCTCAGCCTGGGAATGCTGCATCCTGAGGCCCGATTATAGCAGGTGACTGAGCCCAGAAGAGCCACAATGACATGATTCTGGACCTAGTGGGAAACCAGTCACCCTCTCCTGCCCTTTCCCCCTTCTGAATGGTGCCACCTCCTGCCTGTCCCCTGTATTTGAAAGTGTGGATTCGTGGCTCCACAAGCACATAGCTGAAGAAGGCTGATTTTTGAATCGGATGGAACTTTGGATTCTTGTTTTATGATCCTGACCCTTCAAGAAGAGAAGGTTTTAATCGTTCAAGGTAATGATCACCTTCTACTTTTAAGGTCTTTGAAAAGAAAGGTCTAATGGCACAGGTTTGATGGCACACAACAGTCTTCTCGGCAAGGGGATCCCAAGGTCAGTGCTAGTCAGTCTAACAGAGATGCTCAGGAAAGAAAGCAGCGCAAAGGGAAAGACGGAGGAGCTGATGGCTCCATGGGTACAGAGACTGCTGCTTAAGCGTGAGGAGCAGAGTTCAAATCCCCAGAAGCACATAAAACACAGGTACAGTGGGGCACATTTACAGTCCCAGTGCTCCTATTGGAAGATGAGTGGCTGGAGAAGGGTCATCAGAAGCTCACAGGGGACAACAAAGAGCCTTGCTTCAAACAGGGTGGAAGCTGACTGACCCTCAAGGGTCATCTGGCTACCTGCTGTGCCGTGGAACACACATTATAAGAAAGTTTAAATAAAGGTCAAGCTCCCTGAGAAGGAATTCCTAAAGCAGTTTGTAAAATTTACCCAGGATGCCCAAGAGTGAATCCATTCATGAACTCCACAGAGAAGCTGTGTGAGACCGACCCAGCTAGCTGGGGAGGAAGGAACTTCCTCTGCCATGTTTTCATATTAAGAACAAAGTAAACAGATGCGCCACATCCACACATTGAACTGCCAGACCTGAACTGCCAAAGGGGACGGTGCTGACCAGCAGAAAGCACAGCAGCAGCTGACAACCGCATCTGTGGATGATGGATGAAGGCTTGGCATCCATCCAGCCACCACTCAGCCCACTCTCAGAAGGCATGTCTCAGCCCACAGGAGACACAAAATGGGAAAGACTCAGGCCTCGACTGCAGGAAGTTAGAATCTGGCTATTGACTAGACTAATGATGGTACTATCAGAATTAATTTCAAAACTACCAAGAATAAGATGATCTCTGGGGATTCAGTCAATCAGACTGAACAGGGAGGTACTGGAAAAGCTTCAAGAAAAGCAGGGAAGGCAGACCCTAAGGCTGAAGCTAACAAAGCTGTGGATAAGATATTAGAAAGTGTTCCCCAGGGCACAGGCCATGCAGGAAGGAGCAGCAGAGGACAGAAGTCTTGGGGATAGGAGTGGGGCCAGGCCTCAGAGCACAGTTCTCCTTCCTGTCTTACAGATGTTTGAAGATGGCTCACAAGGTTTTCCAAATAAACCAAGTGACCACCTGCAATGCACAGCACTCTTGTTGGCCAAGCCCTTCACAGATGAGGAGCACTCCAGGGCATAGTGATTCAGTGGCCTTTTAAAAAGCCAGTCACAGAGCCCCATGTGGCACTAAACATTTTAAAACTGCTTCCAGGGAGTGCCACCTGTGACCTCTAGTTCACTGAACACATTTCTGCAGAACCTTTACAAGTCGAGGGTCTGTGTTCCTGGAAGTTTTTAGAAAACAAACTCAGATTAACCTAAGTTAAAGGCCATTCTGCAAGACAGAGTAACACAATAGGCTGAACAGAAAAAGGTGGTACTTATCATGCTAGGCTCTGTTGACAGAGTCAAGGAAGCAGGTATCAGCAGGAGGACTCACCATTTTCTATGATGCTTAGTGCTCCAGGTTTCAGGGACCTGTCCACCACAGGCGGCTTAGATGGCCTCATGGTTCTGTTGCAGTCTGAAGTCTGGGTGGGTGAGCTGGGGACATCTACACAGGGCTTTTCCAGATCAGGTAGCAGCGGTCCATGCGGGCCAGGGTCCACCTTCCTAAACTCCTGGACAATTTTTAGCCGCTCTTTTTCCAGCTCCTGCTTCTGGATCATCTCCTCAAAGGCATGGAACTGCTCCTGCTCTAGCTGCTTCTGCTTCTGCTGGGCAACCCTCTGCCTTTCTTTTTCCAGCTCTTGCTGGACGGCGATATTCCGAGCAAGTTCCTCCTCTTCCCTTTTCTATAGAGGAAGAAAAAAAGGGTCTTAGCTAACACTTCACCTCCCAGAAGGAAAGCCTTCTCAGCAGAGAATTCATGCTTTGCTAGACACCTCTACAGCCACGGAGCACAGTCACCACCCTGTTCTACCAACCCAACATACACCTATCTTCGCGGTACCATGGTGTGATAGCTTTGTTCACGGCCAACTTGACAGGCTCTAGAATTAGCTTGAGAACAAGCCTCTGGGGCATGTGTGTAGGGATGATCTTGACCCATCTTCATTGCAGATGGGACCATTGCCTGTGCAGGGACCCTGGAATGTATACAAAGGGAGCCGACACCAGAATGCAAGCATTTATGCTGTTTGTTTCATTTTTAGTTTTTAAAAGCTTAAAATAGACTTATATGTTTACTAGAGAGGGAACATGTACCGAGGAGGTCAGATGACAACTTGTGGGAGTCTCCAAACTTTTCTAGTGATTGAACAAACCCCTTTCATGCATTAGAAATGTATGGCTCAGAGCTGTCATTCCCTCTGCTGACTGTTACCAGCACTAGTGTGCTGAAGAGAGAAGCAGACAGCTACACTTTAGCGTGAAGACACCCCTCCAGTGTGCAGTTCTGCTCTACAAGGGAGCTTGAAGGGCTCTGAGTGTTTCTCCACAGCCCAAAACTATTCTTAACAAGACCCACTGCACAGCACTGGGAAGATTAATGATATAAAAGGCTTTTGGGGTAAGCACACGATCTAAACTTCTCACACCTGAGATCTGAAATAGCTTATGCTCTGGCAAGAACATTCACTGTGGTCAGGTCTCTCACAGAAGGGTGCAGATGCCTGTCCTCAAGTCACCCTCTAGGACATATAGGCTGACTATGTTAGAATCCTCCATGTCTCCACTTGTTGGTGACTCTTTTGAGTCACTGACCTTTGTGCCCCCCCTAAACCAACCAACAAACAAACTAGCCCATTAAAAATCACAGACTCCATTTGCTATGACACAGCACAGCCCTGGGGCTGGCTGAGAAGCAAACACACCGTTCTCCTGACTCCCACTGACCTTCTGTTCTCTGTACTGCTCATATTCTTTGGTGTATCTTTTCAAGAGTTCTGTCTTAAGTTCTTCTGCTTTAGGGAAAGCAATGTTCTTTAATTTCTGAAATACAAAACCGAGCCTGAGAATCGTAGCATTCTAAAGTCATCCAAAGAAGAAAAAGAGGACAAGAGTGACAGCTGTGTCCCTCGCACACATGATTTGAGCCCCTTCTCGCTGCCATCCCACTACCCCTTCCTATGCTGGAGAGACAGCCCAGTTCTTCTTTCTGGCTCTCAGCTGCTCTGGAGCTTAGAGACAGAACACCAGTGCAAACTGGGACCTACCTTGACTGCATCTTTCTTCTCAGGAATGATGGCTGATTTGTAGTCTCGGTGTTTTGGAAGTTTTTCAATGAACAGCCTAAGGAAACAGACCAGGGTGATTAAGGTATACAGAACACGCCAATGAGACCCTGAGACAATGCAGCCACTGTAGTAAGAGTTTCTAGGGGTGCTGGGGAGACCAGGCACAGCACGCAAATCCAGATCTCTCCTCCCAAAGCAGGGAGTACCAGCAAACACCAGATTCCTGCATTAAAGAGGAGAGTTCCAGGGTAGGTGGAGTTCCAGGGTAGGTGGCTCAGTAGGTAAAGGCACCTGCAGCCAAGGCTGGGGACCAGAGTTTAACCCTTAGCATTCACATGCTGGATGAAGAGAACTCATTCATCCAAGCCGTTTACCACCCTCCGTGAATGCCACATTGCAGGCAATCCACCCCAACAAAAAAATAAATAAAAGTAAATTTTAAAAAATTGCCAAGAAGAATGTAGTGTGGATTGATGCCTATAATTCCAGCTCCAAGGAGGCATTTGAGTTTTAAACTACACTAAACTACTTAGTGAGAATGTCTTAAAACAGAAAAAAAAAATCTCCCCAAGCCCAAAACCAAATGTAAATAAAAGCCTGTGATATGCCCAAATTTTAACTCCAAAGAAAAAGGTCTTTTCCTTGTGACAGAAAAGGCCTCTGTTATAAA
Source organism: Phyllotis vaccarum (assembly GCA_033318265.1). NCBI lineage: Eukaryota > Metazoa > Chordata > Mammalia > Rodentia > Cricetidae > Phyllotis > Phyllotis vaccarum. Next base: position 68,349,698 of record JARWLC010000014.1, on the reverse strand, counting down.
ACATGCTTCATTCTGTGCCGGCTAATCTTGGCTGTCTACCTGAATTCTACTCTGGCATTTTCCCTAATATCTGGCTCTGGGTCTTTAATATTAAGAACAATTAGAATTTGAGCTACAACTACTAGTAGATAATAATAATAATAAATTAAAAAATTAAGTGACTGCACACATAGCCAGTATCTACCATGTGTAGGTATGATCGTAGTCAGTAGCAGACACAGGAATGAAAGATGAGGACAAGAACTATCATGGCGATCTAATACCAGGACTGGAAACTTCCTAGGTGCCAACACAACACAGCCGCGGCCAGGTGGGTGCTTTTGTCTGGGGTTATATCTGGTTGCAGACTAGAGAAAGCAAATCCATCAAAACAAAGACGTGTCAGCAAACACACAAAAACCACCTCATAGGGCAACAGAAAAGGAGGCGAAGATGCAGAGAGACAGGCAGCGAACACCCAGGAAGATGCAGAGAGACAGGCAGTGAACACCCAGGAAGATGCAGAGAGACAGGCAGTGAACACCCAGGAAGATGCAGAGAGACAGGCAGTGAACACCCAGGAAGATGCAGAGAGACAGGCAGTGAACACCCAGTGGAACGACGCTCAGCTTCACCTCAGGTGAAGGAAATCCAAAGTAAAGGTGTGGTAGTTTTGCTATCAGTTTGGCAAAGGCTTCAAGGTACACTGTGCCTGGCATAAGCATGGGTGTAGGAAAATATGTGTTCTCATGTGTTAGCGAGATCGTAAACAGATCTAACCTTTTTTTTTTTTTCCTTATTGGAAAGAAAAGATGGGAGTTAATTATTCAAAACTTAAGATGTACAAATCCATAAAACTCTCCATTTGGCCTCAAGGAACTTATGGAAGAGATCAGCATAGGATATATGCATACACCAAGATATGCATACAAGAAGATTCAGCATGGAATTACAAAATCAGGGGAAGCAACAATGTCATCAAGGCAGGATAATGGAAAAAGTCATTACATATCCAAATGTGAAACAATGTTGTCAATCATGCACTCATTCAAAACTATCTACTCGGAATTTCCTATAAGGTGCCAGTCAAGCTGGGCTCTGAGAGCTGGGGATATACTGTAGACCCACTTAAGCTTTCCCCTCATTATAGAGCACCCATTACAATAGACAGCAGACATTTTTTAAAAGGAATATGTCAAAGAATCAGTGCTATTAGGGATGGAGAGATGGCTCAGAGGCCAAGAACACTAGCAGATCTTCTAGAGGATGTGAGATTGATTCCTAGCACCCACACGGAGGTTCACAGCAATCTAACTCCTGTCCTGTGAGGTCTGACACTCTTTGGGCTTCCTCTGGCACCAGGCATACATGTGGTTCACAGACACAAACACTGAAAAACCACCCCCACACATGACACAAATACATTTCAAAAAAGGAATCAGTGCCAGGAAGGTCATTATCAACAGGAAAGGCAGTCAGGCAGTGACTGGAAAACGGGGCTTGGGGTGAAGGAGCTCAGGGAAGCATTTGAGACAGCGTCTGAGTAGGGACTGGAAGAGAGCTGGCCATGAAGAGATGCAGGAGACTGTAAGGTAGATGGAGAAGGCTCCATGCGGCCCCATGTGAAATGCAGTGTTCCTAAGAGAATGAGCTCAGAACAGAGTACAGACTGTGGTTGCATGCATTCACTTTAAGGACAAAAGACATATGCTTGTATATGTATAAATGCTATCTTGTGGGAACAAGTCCATAAGTGTTATATGTGCTGGGTGGGACATTTATTATGTGTGTGTGTGTGTGTGTATGTGTGTGTGTGTGTGTGTGTGTGTGTGGCCATGCATGTGTCACAGTACACACGTGGAGGTCCGGGAACACCTTGAGAGTCAGGCTCTCTGCTCCATCTTTACATGGGTTCATGGGTTCCAGGCATTGAACGCCATCAACTTTCATGGCAGATGCTTTGCCCACTGAGACATGTCACCAGCCTGCCACTTAAATTTTTGTTTTAAATTGAATTCTTCTAATATTTGAGGGAAAATAATCATGAACAAGTATTTCTGTATGAAAACAACTCATTCAAAGAGCATTCAATAGAAAGTTGTATTAAGAATCCTTATCTTATATATTCCAGTTTCCAAAGTTAGTCATCGAAGTGAACCTAAGCATGAGAGACCCCCTTCTTTGGTCTATAAACCCCAGTCCCAGGAAATGCCTTCAGTACAGGTTCATTTGCAGAAAGAGGATTTGTGTCAGAGAAAGCTCACACCAAACAGCAGACCGGAACTGCTTTTGAATATTCTAAGTTCCTTCTGTGCAGCCTTCTGATGCCCATAAAAAGCTGTGAAAGAATCCATGGTCTGGCTTATTGTCTGTGCTCACCATGAAAGTATGTACTGATCCCACATGCTGAAGATCTTTCTTCTATACTGGGGTCTGCAAAAGGCAATGCATTCCTTCAGCAGGAAAATTACTACCAAGGGGGGGAGATACGCCTGAGATCATTAAGATTCCTGAACTGCTCTGAGAGGAAGGACAGGCATGCCTTTTAAATTCTGAACTAAAGCATCCATGAAAGATCCAGAACTATATTCGGGGCGGGGAGGTGGTGGTGAGGTAAATGTCTCCCCCCACCCCCGGCTGCAGTAATCGGCGGAGTGAGCAAGCCACTTCAGGCAAGCTAACAGGAACACACCAAGTGAAAACCAGTCTCAGAGTCACTGGGCTACAACTTCTCTGCAGCCGCCACCCACTTGTCAGATCACAGACTAAGTAAGAATCAGGGTCTGGAAACAGGCCAGAACATTTAAGGTAGCCACATCCATTGCTTCAGGCCTAGTCAACCCAATGCAGTCCCAAATTAAATCCCCAATCCAATAAATCAAACAAATGAAATGGTAACCCTATCCATAACTCTGCCCTGGGCCTAGCTCACTGTGTGCAGGGGCAGACACCCCATGTCAGGCTCACCGCAACACTAATATGTCATTCAGACTACCACTGGGTCACATCAAAAAAGACAAAAACTAATTTCTTAAGCATCCATTTGTATTATTGTTGTTTTTACTAGTGCTGGGGACCAAACCCAGAGCCTTCTACATTCTAGATAAGCTCTGAGCCTCTGAGATGTAGCTGCAGCTCTTTATGGGACTCTTACAGCATTAAAACATTTGATTCTACTTCTCAGGAGCTTGTTCTTACAACCAGGAAAAATCCAGACACTGGGGTTTCCCAGAGTGGGCAGAGGAGTGCCTAGTGGGTATAACCAGGGATGCTGATAAGCTTCAACACCCAGCTCTCAGTCACAGAGCCAAGAAATGTTCCCTACTGGCCAGAAACCATGCTAGAGCACACTGATGAGAGACTCGGTGTGTAATGAATGACGTGCACATGCGGAACTGGTTAGAGTCAGTGTCGCTTGGGTACAGAGGAATGGAGAGGGAGATTATGATCTCAAGAGACTGTGTTCTGTAAGTCTAAACGGAAAATATAAAGAACCTGTGTTCTAGAATGAAGCCTGAAATAGGAGGTGTCACTACAAACAGAAACCCAAGCTCTTTCTTAACCTGAGTTTGCTTCTCTGCAGATCAGAGCCAGAGGGCGGTGTGCCTGCTTAGTACACACCACCCTGTCAGACCAAGGAAACCCCTTCTTAGCCCGAGTTCCTTTGAGTCACGGGAAACTCTTTAGGTCCTACTGCACTAAAGTTCAGACTAGAATTGACAAGACAGACCTTTCCCATCATCCCCTTCTTCAACCACACAGTGCTCTTGTCACTGGGGCTTTAGGAGTCATGGCTTGCCAACAGCCTCGAGACCTAGTATTTATGTGGCCTATCCAACTCTGATGAGAAACAGCTCAGGGAAAGTCTTACTATACTAAGTCAGACAGCAAGTGGCTCCTAGTCATCTGGTGACTGTGTGACTACAGTGACAGGTAAGAAGGAAACCTCTTCTCTACTGCTCATTAGGCTGTAGAGTGAGAACAGGAATCTTGGCTCCGCCACACACCAGCGGTGGTCTGGTGACTGGCTGTCTGCACAGAGAAAGTGGAGTCAAAACACTGGCCAATGCAGACACACCCTGCTTACATGCTAACTCTCGAGTCTAACAGCCGGGATTGTGGGCACACACTGAGGACTAAGTCTCCTACCCAGGAAATTCCTGAGTCAAATAGTGCCACCTTTGGTCTTGTGCCCTTGTCATTTCACACATGTGAAAGCTGCCCACTTCCCTACTGTTAGCAGCTGTGAGACTTACAGGTAAGCACAGGGGCAGATACGGGGGGTATCGTTCACAGGGATCAGAGAAAACTATGGGGGTCTTACGTGATGTACTTGTTGTAGAGAATAAACGCATGCTCAATGTTGCCTTCTTCAGAGTAAATGGATGCCATGCGGATGATCTCAACACCAGAGCGAAAGTAGCGACGGGGTGGGATGTCTTCATTTAATTCAACTGCACTCCCAAGTTGGGACAGAATCCTCACCCGGTCTTGGGGTGGGAGGCTCACATCCGCATGGTCAGACATTGGACCAGTAAGTTCTGAGACAGACATGAGAAAACATAATATCAAAGCCAGGGTCTATCACAGGAAGAGTGTATCACAAATCTCTTAAAAAAAAAATTATAGAAAGAGCCAGGCACGGTTGAGCACACCTTTAATCCCAGCACTTGAGGAGCAGAGGCCCAGCAGATCTTTGAGTTCAAGGTTAATCTAGTCTACATAGTGAGCTCCAGGGCAGCTAGGCCCTGTCTCAGAATAAAACAGAGCATAATTAAACAAAAATTAGAGAAAATACAACACGACATGCAGTGGTTCTGAATTATCCCTCCGACCTCTCCCCACCCCCCGGAATATCCAAAGCCTGATTTGAGGGCTGAAAGGCTAAAAGAAAAACAATCAGTCCTTGTCCTTGTCCCACAATTTGATGCCACTGTGGGCTGGTCTATCGTTCCCTGAATCACTCATCAGCAAAGGCCTGGTAGAACACTGTAGAGAAGGAAGCATCTGCTATTTTTCTGTTTCTCTATCCCGATACCTATTTCCATTTACATAATACCTGACGGTGTGTTCAGTGAACCTTTATGAAGACTGCTCTGTGAATTTATGCTGACCATTTTATTTCACCAGAGAATAAGTGATATTTACCAGGATACACTTCCTCAGTTTTGAATGCAAGGTGAATGGGGGGGGGGGGCTCGCTAAAGCACTACTTGATTTCAGCCCATCACATTTACCATTTTCCAGGCCAGGCTGTTAGCACCCAGAAGCACCGATGTATACTTGTCTCCACAAGCCAAACAGGGCTTAAAAGCAAAGTGGCAATTACCTCAGATGGGATGGGAAACTCCAGGAGTTCCTACTCATTGGAATCCAAACTCCAGTGAATCTACATTCTTTCAGATGTGGCTTCTGTTTACTCAGGCTCTGGGCTCCACGACACCATCATTCCACATAATCCAGGGCAGAATCGGGGTTGTTGTGCACTAGATCACAGCAGACCCCAGCCAGGCTATTCTAGAATACACTCTTATCTTTCTCTGCCAGGATTCACAAGTTTACAGTCTTGTGAGTTGTTATTTTTCTGAGTTCTACTCATCTGTCTTGTTTTCTGCAGGCCAATTCTACTCTAGGCAAATTCTACTTCAACCTTTGGGTGGCATTTCGTTCATGAAGTTCCCCACTAAACCTTCTCTCCTAACAAAATCTGGGGGTTGCTAGGAATGTGAAAGCATTGGTAATGTAACACACCCCCTCCTGCGAGTGTAAAATCCGCCCATGTCCCTAACTGCTGAACTGGGCACTGCCCAGCAGAGCTCACTGGAATGGGATGCTGGGCACCTGGGCACCTCTACCTGTGGGTAGAGAAGGGACCCTCCTCTGGAAGCCAGCGAGTGGCTTGGGTCAATACAGGGTTCAGCAACCATGCAGAGGAAAGAAGGCGTCCGAAAAGAAGAGGAAAGGACCAGGAGGGGGTCTGGAGGAGCGAGAGGAAGGAGCAGAGGGGAGTATGACCTTCCAGAAGGCACTCAGTCAGGTTTCTCGAAAATGCAAGGAGTGTTGAGACCGGGCCTGGCTGGTCAGGAGCGAGCCCTGGGGACAGGGCTATCCCGGAGCTCCCTCGCGGCGGGCTGAGGCCAGGGCTACCGGCCCCACACTCATGGCTTCTCCCCGCGGGGTCCCACCGTGCCAGGATCCCCCGTCCCGCAGCATTCCCGGGACCCTTCCCACCTTTCGTGAAGGATGACAGTCGGAGCTTCCGGAAACGTCACCTCCGATGACACGCCCACTCTCGCCACTACTTCAATTCCACCGCAAGGATGTAAGACCTGGAGTGGAGAACGGGTGGGTGGGGCTGGAATCTTCCACCAATGAGAGCAAGCGCTGCAGCTGTCCTTTTCTTAAAGGAAAATGAACCAGGAAGAAAAGAGGACCCAGGGAACGAGAGAACAGAACTGCGGACCGAACCAGTATGCTTTAAAAATTATTTTGAAGCAGCAGTTTTCTGCCAATAGCTCCTCCAACTTAACATTTCATGGGGTGAAATGCAGTCTAGCTTGATATTCATGACTCAGATCACACCTCTCCAAACGAAACTTTACTGACTACCCATCTAAGCAGCCACCCAGCAGCCATCCTCTGTCAGTGGGTCCTGTTTTTGTTTTTATCCTCTCTTTCTCTCTCTCTCTCTCTCTCTCTCTCTCTCTCTCTCTCTCTCTCTCTCTCTCTCTCTCTCTCTCTCTCTCTCTCTCTCTCTCTCCTCTCTCCCTCTCTCCCTCTCTCCCTCTCTCCCTCTCTTCCTCTCCCCCCCCCCCCGTGTGTGTGTGTGTGTGTGTGTGTGTGTGTGTGTGTGTGTGTGTTCACGCCCCTCCTGTGCACGGGAGCTTGTTGCAGGGAGGGGGGTGAGTATCAGAAAACAACTTGTGGGACAATTTCTTTCCTACCATATGGGTTCTGGGGACTGAACTCAGTTCATCAGGCCTGGCAGCAAGTTCCCTATCTACTGACCTACCCACGGGTCCGTTGGTTCTAATTCTTATCACAGACCCGTCTACTGTAGGATTCTCCTAAAATATTTCTTGAAAGAAGGGAGATTTTTCTGGCTATGGCTCTATCGCCAGTGCCCGTAATGGCTTGTGGTCCCAAACTCAATACATATTTCTTGCATGTGCAGGTGTTATTAAAATAAAGGGTGTCTCACTGTCCCCAAGGTTACAGGGATGAACTAACCAATTGTGAAAACTGGAGATGACAATGATAGGCTGATCATTATGTTCTTGGGATCAAATTTTCTCTGTGGAACAATCAGAACTAGGAGAAAGAAGGGGATGGGCCGGGGGCCCATGTTAATTTAGTAATGATATATCATATTAAGTCTTCTGGAATACTTTATGGACATGTTCTTGCTGTGAAGGGCTGCCAGAGACTAGGGCTGAGAAGCAGCAGAGGGAAATCCACTAAGATGAGCTTTGAGCTCCCTCCACCACGGGCACTGCCTGTCCTATGCTTTGCTGAGGAGTCGGTGGTTGTGAGGAGATGTAGGATGCATTCTAAAGACAAACTGGTCACAGTATTGACCTCTTTACTGTGAGCCCATTGGAACTGAAAAAGACATAAGGGTGAGCCATGAACACTCCATGAGGAAAAATGTGGTTTTATGGGTGTTGGATTTGTGCACTATTATTGCCGGCAAATTATATACCTGATGCTTATTTCCAGAATCCACGAACTGTAGGCAGCTTTCAAGGACCAAACAATGGGATTAAGGAGATTTTATTACATCTTTAACTAGGTCAGGAGTAGGGTGAAGTTCATTGGGTGCACTTCTTGGGGCATGATGTGGTCCGAAGTTCTTACCTTTCACTTTCTTCGTAACTGTTAGCTTCCTTGTGATGGACCAGGCCATCTTGGGCCTGCATCTATTTTTCTTCCATTTTAATCCCCCTTCCTTTATTGTGGGAAATACTTGCTGGAAAAGACTTTGTTTTGCATTCTTAAACTCACAGAAGCCACTTCCGGTCACTTTCAAGAACCAGGGCTCTTCTCAGTATCCAGATGCTCTGGAAATGGACTCTGCCCCCTAGAAGCAAACAGCAGAGAGGCAGAAGCCGCTGACTGTAAGCTTTCCTTCTGCTGGGCTGAATTCTGCCCACATACTGCTACTTTTTATTCCGTAGGCTATGTATACACCCCACCATTAGGGTCTTTTGTGCTTGAAAAGCATCGAAGATGTTTTTCTTTCCTTCCTTCCTTCCTTTGTTTTTTTGTTTTGTTTTGTTTTGACATAGGGTCTGACTCTGCAGCCCACCCTGGAATGGAACTCAACAGGTAGCCTGAGCCTGAACTCAAATGAATGAGAGATTCTTCTGCATTAGCCTCAGGAGCGCCAGGACCACAGATGTAAGCCATCTATCTGCTCAGTTCCATTCTCTCTCTTTGTCTGGGTGTAGCCAGTATGGCAGTTATAACTGGCTTACTTCACTTGCAAACAGCCACTATAGAACCTTGAACCTCCAGCATTCTGTACCAGCTTTGGGTGCGGGGCCAGGTAAAAACCAGAAGAAATTGAAGAAAGAAGGCATTAGTGAAGGCCAGGTAAAGTACAGGTCCAGAAAAAGGGTATTTGTGTGGATTTTTTTATGTTGTTTTGCTGTGGGAAATGAGCCAACACACCTTGTCTCCTTTTGTATTTTCAGAACTGGAAATTCATTCCTTTTATATATTAAGAGAGTCTAGTAATGATCATGAAATTTGCACACTGAAGAAGGAATTTTAAACAAGTTTTCTTATGTTGTGTCTCCCATTAGCTTTCATGCAGATTGTAGGTCACTTTTCATAAAGCTCACAAAGGCATTTACACACAGTTCATACTCAGCAGCCTAAAAACAGCGACAAAGGCACGGCTTTCTCTGATCTGTATCCACTTAGTTATCTTAACCCACTTAAGTGTATCCTTAAATACTTTTAAGGTGCTAGATATTGAGCCTAGGGCTTCATGTACACCAGACAAGTCCTTTACCACTGAGCTACATTCTCAGCTCAACAAAATATGTTTTTGTTTGTTTTTTGTTTTGGGATCTTTTTGTGTGTGTGTGTAAGAGAGATGGTTTCCCTGTGTAACCCTGGCTGTCCTGGAACTCACTTTGTTGATCAGGCCAGACTTTGGTCTCCATCCCAGAAATTTCCCAGCCTCTGCCTTTCGAGGGCTGGGGTTAAAGGCACCATCACACCTGGCCAACAAAAACTTTTCCACATAGAAATATTTTCATCCTGAGTAGTGCTGGGTAAACACTGTAAGAGAAATGTCTGCTTCACAGAAAGCCTGGATTGCCTTTATCCTTCACCTAACCAAATTCCTTCCTGGCCCAGGGCAAACCTATTCATAAGGCGCCTTGTTAGTCAGTTTTCATTGCTGTGAAAAGATGCCAGAGGGAACGACCCAGGAAGGCAGATTTATTTTGTCTCACAGTTGCAGATGTTTGAGAGCATCATTGTCCTTATTGCTAAAGCAATCATAAGGACCAGTGGTGAGGCAGAGCACCATCAGGAGGCAGGAGACTGATACAGAGACTGGAAGGAGCAGGAACAGGATTCAGATTTCAAAGCACACCCCCTTGCAACACACTGCCTTTAACAAGACTTCACCTGCTAGTTTCTGTCACTTCCCACTAATGCCATCACATTGTGACCCAACCTAAGGGTCAATACATTGATTGGGTCAGAGTCCTCATGAGCCTATTATTTTAAAACCTTCTAAGCTGGCTTTTAAATACTGTTTTCCATTCGTATTTTACTAGATGTATGTTTTCCTATTTATATTCTATTACTATTTTTTAAGGAAAGCAAAATAGTGAGGCATACTGCATGCTTTCTCGTAAGGCATACTGTGTGCTTTCTCATAAGGCATACTGTGTGCTTTCTCATGATATTTCAAAGCAGTATGAACCAGCTTGACCCGATGGACTTTATGGTAAACAATAAAGTGAGGCACTTGAAAAGTGCAATATGGTAAGTTACTCCACACCTCAAGTTCAAGGTCAGGTATTTGCAGCCTAGCTTTTGTGAGCTCCTTTTGCTTTTAAGTCCCTCGTTGGTGTTTCTGCTGTGACTTCTGGTGATTTCCACCAGCTTCTTTGTCAGTGATAAAGTGAGTCAGGGCTGAGCTGCTAATGATTTACTTGAGGAGTGGTAGGTGGAAATGTCTGAGTATAATCCATCCCGGGGCCAGTTTTTAGGAATGCCTGCCTGAATCTATCTAGGAACCTTAGCACAAGTAAGGAGATAATATGTGACATAAGCTTCCAGGGGCCACAAGGATAGGGACATGGAACAGACCTCTACAGATGAGCACTGCAGATACAGTCCTTTAAAAAGTGTTTGCTCTTTCCATGATCGTGCATGGAAGACTTGGGAGTGTGGAATGCAGCCTTACATAGGTGACATTCTCAAGGTTTCATTCTCTTTCAGTTCAGTGTCATATTTGATAAACCCGTCTCCATGGTACTCCTTTGTACTCTGTGATAGGTCTTGGGTTTGGGGCTCACGGGGTTCACGGAGGTGGACTAGCCTTCTGGCTAAGAGATTTGTTAGAAGAGTCATTAATGCCATGGACAGACAGACAGCAACATGGCCAAGGCTCTGAAGAGAGTTCAGGCCCACGAGGCAGAGTCATCCACAGGCTGTGGATTCACAGGCAGGTCCACACACATCTGGGCAGTGGGGGAAGATATTTAAAAATGAGATAAAATTAAGGAAGCTGTTTGCTCACTTAGAAGGTGTTAGAAGGGATACAGTAAAGAGTCGACCTTCTCTCCTTGGCTCCTTTCCTGCACCTTCACCACATGCAAGCTGGGTGACTGTCTTGGCCACACCACCACAGGCACCATCAGTGCATCTCTGGCTGAGACAGAGAAGGGAAACAGGCACATAGGTGCAGGTTCCATATCCTTCCCTAGGGAACAACCAGAGATCATTTCCTCATGAGTACCCTCGGACAGACTCTTCTTGTTCTCCACAAGGGCCTTCAGAGCCAGGAGTCACAAGACAATGCCAGTGCAGAGCCCCGATGTGCTTTGGCCACAGAGGAGCGCCCACTCAGGATTGGACTGGAGCCACAGCCAAGAGCAGGGCCAGAGAAGCCTGGACTAAACTCTGTGCACATTCTAAATCTCCGAGGCATCGTCTCCCCATCTGCTGAGGGCTGGTATCTGGAGGAGATCTAAGACAGAGGATGGCAAGAAAGGCGGGACTTTGGGGAGGCTCAGAAGGCAATAGCAAGCTGAGAAGAAGGTTCAGTCAGCAAAGTGCTCAACCTCAGGAGCCTGGAGATGTCGGTTTGGATCCCTAAAATCCACAGAAAAGCCAGGCACCACCCTAAGCCTTGTTCATGTGGCAAAGTTTCAGGCTGCCGAGAGAACCTTGTCTCAGAATGTGGAAGGTGCCTAAAAACCAACACCAAGTTTGTCCTCTGACCTCCACACCTGCATGTTGCAAACACTCTCCTTTCCCTAGATCCAAGCCTCAGTACGATGGTTGTCATAGATTACACCATGAAAATAACTTTTTTTTTTTTTTTTTTTGAGACAAGGGCTTCCTATCTGAAAGAGGTTGGTGCAAAGGCATAATCCTCCAGTGTTGCTCTCCAGAGTGCTAGGGTCACAGGAATGTGCCAGTACACCTAGATTTGTGCCCTCTTTAAACCTTGCAGCCTCTGCCCACCATGGCCTGAAGCTCATTAAACCAGCATCCTCCAGGAGCTCCAACTCCAGCAGGAGACCTGAATCCTCTTCTGGCTGGAGCCTGGCCCTGGGTCACATCCTGAATTCTGTTCCCCACTGTCCCTGCTATGTGGCTTCTGTGAACCCCATAACCATTTCCTGTCAGCCTGGTGGCTCTCTCACCCCCATGCATTCCCTGTTCCCCTCAGCAGACCCTCTCCCTGGCTGTCAGGGAATCACTTCCCTTGCAGTCAGCTCTCAACTCCCCAGGTTCCCGGGCCAGCTCCATGCCAAAGCCTCCCTGTGCTATGCCAGCCTTCACCAGGCTTCTCCTCCTTCCAATCTCTCACAAGTGCCCTAAATCCCACATGCTAGGACCGAATCCCACTTAAAGTCAGTCTTTCTCTAGACACTGAGAGGATCACTGCCATCCCATGAGCCCAACTCAGAGCCGGCCCTGTCACAGACTCCTCTATCTAGTCTTCATTCCCTAGCATCTGAAATCCCACAATCCCACACACATGGCCGTCACTCATCATCATTGGAAGTCAGCGACTTCCAGACTTACCTGACCTCCCATTTCAACCAGCCTTGCAACTTCTTCATTCTAATTTCTGGAGTCGCTTTGGTCAATCATTGTTCTGCCCAAACTAACCAGAAGAGGTCTCTCTTTAAAACCACCACTGTTCTTTCTGCCTACAGGACAGTGGAGACCATGGCTCTCTGGGTCCCAAACAACAGCACTGCTCACTGGCAGGAGTGCAGTGTATCTGACCAATGCCAACCCCTCCCCCATGAGACTTCCCATAGGCCCCTCTTTACAAAACACCACAAATCACCTCAGGTGTGGCCCCTCTTCTGCTGACACCAACAGTGCTCTGTATTTATCTCCTGAAGAGTATAATGCATGCTGCCTTGTGAACAGGTGCTCATTTCTGTGTGGCCTCCTGTGTGTGTCCCCAGGCACAGTGGGCAAACCAATAATGATTTATACAGTTGAACAGAGAAGGATGCAGGTACAGAGCCCGAGATCTGAATTCAAGTGATCTCTCCAAATGTAGAAACAAACCACCTGATTGTGGCTTACAGCTGTCACATCCCAAAAGGAACAGCTTGTTTGGAGTTTTGGGTCTTGAAACAAGAAAACATTCAGAATCAGTCTCTAGGGAAGGAAACTCATTTCCTTGAAGATCATCAGAAATGTGCATGGCATGTGCCAATGGTTGAAAATATGATGGAAGAGTTCTTATTTAAATGCCTCATATATACAGCTTTTTGACACATGGTCTCTAGAGCATGTCCATATCTGTCCTATGACAGCTGGTTTTCACCCCAGCCTCAAAAGGAACTGGAATTCTGTAACCAGAGTTACTTTTAGTAGCAGATAAAGTTTAGAAATGTTTTTGAAGCCCTCAGTGTTGGGACACAGCAGTTGTGTGCTCAGAGACAAAAGAGATGGAATGACTTGACTGCTGAGGGAAAGACTTGGCCATGTTCTTCTAAGAGACAGAGGAGGCTGCCCTCAGGGAGGTCGGATTTGCTTAGATGGATCCAGCCTAGGGTGAGCAGTCCCAGCTCATTCTGTATAAGACAATACTCAGCTCCTCTGCTCTGCTATGGGACAGTCACATGTGTTATGATTTACTCCTCTTTGATTGCCAAGAGAAAAGAACTCTTCACAATCCTCTCTCAGCGCACGCGACACCCCAACCCACTCCCAGTGAATGGCTCTCATCTTTCTCCCTCACCTCAGTGTTTCACAACCTTGGCTTTCTTGTGTTTTGCTGGGGTACTGTATAAATTCCCCAATACTGAGGGCAATGCTCTATTGATGGGGGATCCCTTTGAGACCCTGGAACTCTAGGGCGATCAGTGTGCACATGCAGCCTGGAAGCACAGCCTCCCAAGTCTCCAACTATATGCGAAGACAGTGCACTACGTCCAGCAAAGCCACAGTGACACGGTCCTCAACATAGCTGGGACCAGTCACCCCTTTCCTGATAGTTTCTCCCAGATGAGTAGGAACGGAACAGCTTACCGTTGCTCCTTCACTGCATTATACCAGAGTGTGGATTCCCGACTGCACAGGCTCACAGCTGGGGAAGGCTGACTCTCACCTGTTTCTAATTGAGACAGAGCATTGCAATATGAAGATCTTTCTCATTCAAGAGGTTTGACTCATTCGAGGTAAGGCAAGGATCAACGAGTCCTTTAGAAACTTCCAAATAGCCAGGCCTGGTGATATATATATGCAGCAGAATCTCAAGTCAGTCCTACTTGGGCTAAGAAGTCTGAGAAAACAAATGGAAAACATACTCATTGTAATGTTTGATAACTTTATTTTTTGGGGACATTTGCAGGTTTTCTTTTTTAAATCTCTTATGTATGATCTGCGTATATTTTGAAAAGGCATGTTCCTGTGTGAGCAAAGACACACAAGTGCTTCGGGACACCTACAGAGGTGAGCAGACTACCCAGAGTGCCATTCTTCTCTGGCCTTTGGTCAGACAGTCTTTTCGGTGCTGCTGTGTCTGCCCAGCTGGCTGTGCTGTCCGTGCCAGGCCTTCTCCTGGCTTAAGAAAACTTCAGACACAGAAATGGCCAACTGTACCCAGTGTTCATGTGCTTCCTGAAGGTTCATTTCACTGTCACTGCTGGGGTTACATCCACTGATCATTGATGTGGGATGTCTGTCTGTACACTGTGAATATACTTTGTTACCACTTGTTAATAAAAGAGCTGTTTCGGCCTATGGCAAGGCAGCTTGGAGGCAGATAGGAAATTCAAGCAGAGAAAAGACAATGGGCAGAGGACACAGCAAGCTGCCACCCAAAGAAGCTAGATGTGAAGGTACCAGCAAGTCACTAGCCACATGGCAAGACATAGATTAATAAGAACGGGTTAAGTTGTAAGAGCTAGTTGGTAGTGAGCCTAAAGCCATAAGCCAAACATTTTGTAATTAATAGAACCTCTGAATAATTATTTTATAAATATCTGTGGGACTGCAGGTGGGAGATTCCTCCAGACAGTAGGCCCAAATGGGTCAGGGAAACTTCTGTCTAGAGCTCATCTCTCTGGTTATACTTGAGGATTTCCTAAGAGGGTCTACTAAATGCTGAAAACAATCTCATGTGACTTAAATTCTCTTGAATTCACATCTATTCCTACGCCACAAGATTTTCTGAGAGTCCAGCTTTCAGAGATTAACAGTACAGCATAACACCTTCCTTATGAAAAGGAGATGATTTCAATATTTGTGAGTCTTCAAATCTCCCCAGAGCCTATAAAAGGCAAGGGTCTGACTTCCAATAATATCACCTGGCTTAACCTATGTCAATAACCATTTTTACAAGACAGGGTGGCATGTAGTAGGAGGTTTCTGGCCCGGACTTTTGGGCCTAGCCTCAAGGTTTAGACCCACAGACCCACACAGATGCTTTCAGTAGTTTTAGGCTGATCGGCTTAAGGTCCAGGCATATAACTTGCTAACTCTTTATTTACCCTTAAACTAACCCATGACTCTTATCCTGTTCAGCTATGCCACTCGGTACCTTTTCTCAGAGCAGCATAGTTGTCCTCTGCTTCTTCTGGCTTCTCTCTGGCATTCCGCTCTGTTTCTTCCTGTTCCCAGAATTCTCCTAGTCTGGTAGTCCTGCCCACACTTCCTGTCTGCCTTTGGATAATCAGTGCTTTTTATTAAACTCATAGGCGGGAACAATTATTTACAATGGAACCACTTAATCCCCCTACAGTGGCAGGACATACAAACACAGAGCTTTGTCACAGGAGGCTCTGTGACCATAGCTGGATACATGGATTATTCAGAAGCTCAAGGACAGGGACAAAGGGACACAGCATTTTCTGTGGTGTTCAGTGCTCCAGACACCTGTTCACCAGCACGGCCTCACCTTACCTGTGAGCTCCTGTCTCACTCCTGTGTGGCTGACCCAGATGCAATGGGAACCACTTCTACACAAGTCTTTTCCAAGTCAGGAACCTGTGATGACTAACCTGGCCTTGTTAACCTCACACTTTCCCCAGGCTGAGTGGCTAATGCCAACGTGGTAGGGGCTAAGTCTTTAGAGACTTCCTCTAGGCCATACTAGTGCTGGCTTGAATGGCATGGCACCTATAGAGGGGCCTCAGCCTTGGTAGATGACCGTGCTGTACCAGTGACCACCTCCCCACTGTTTTTACACCAACAACAACTGGCCCAGTAGGACAGGAGTTCCCCCTGATAAATTATTTAGATGGGTTTTATAGGTTTTTATTTTTATTTGCTGAAGGCAGCATTTGGCACCACTTCCCCCTCTTCTTTCATTAAAGAAGAATAGATATAGGCCAATACTTCACATCTCAGAAGAAAAAGCTTTGTCAGCATGGAGATGTCGAAAGTGTAGTTCTGTACAGGTCTGACATGCTAACACAGAATCCATGCTTGCCTCGATACCATTGGAGACATGGAACAGTCACCCCCACTTACTGAGTTGCTAGTTACCAGATAAATCTCAATCTTCTCAGGAGAACCCCCCCCCCCCCCGTGTGTGTGTGTGTGTGTGTGTGTGTGTGTGTGTGTGTGTGTGTGTGTGTGTGTGTGTGTGTGTGTGTGCGTGCGCAAATGAGTCTGGAGGTTAGACATAGATTTTCGGTGTGCTCTTCCAGAGTGGTCTACCTATGTTTTCTGAGAAAGGATCTATAACTGGTTTGGAAACTCACACAGTTGCCCTGGCTGTCTGTCCAGAGAGCCCCAGGGGTTGACCTGTAGCTGCCTTTTTAGTGCTTATTGCAAGCATGAATAGTCCTGCACTATTTTTTATCATAATAAATGATGGGTTCTTAGCCTAGGCTCAGGCCCTCATGCGTGCACTGAGAATCTCTATGCTGTAACCTCGGTGCCTCTTCAGTGTCTGCCCCCATAACCTGTCATCTACAGTTCTGTTCTATAGCAGTGCATGTGTAGTCTATATCCCAAGCAAGGCTGAACAGCTGAACCAGCTCCACAGTTATACCTGCTGTCTTGGTGGTCTCAGGTAGATTCCAATAGGAAGTAAAGCCTCCAATTTTGCTCCTGAAGATCACTTGAATTCAGTGACAGGTAAAAACCACAAAATGTCAAGTGATAAACTCCTACTTAGTGTTTAGAATATGTTTACATCAGAGGAGCTCAGCCCTTGGCAGACCATCAACGCCAACATGTGGAACAGCCCAGCAGACAGACACACTGCACATGTGATTCCAGTGAACACTGCACACCGGAGCCCTGTGGAGCCCTGGACTAATGTCTGCACTGACCTTGCTGTTCAGATTCCCGGGTACCAAGGTAGGAGGTGACATTTTAGGCTTCTGCCTTTGGTAAAAGTGATTTTTCAGTCTAAGAGCACTGAAATGGCTAATGGAAAGTTTTAATATTAGGAAAGAAAGACAGGTCGGGAGAGGCAGACGTGTCTCACACATGACTTGACCCCAAACCTGCCACCCTGCTTTTCTCTGCTGCTTTGCAGCACCAGATCCTCTTCCTGCCCAGTGCTTGGGATCTGGGGATTCTGTCAGAGCAGCCCTGTGCTGCTCTGGATATTTTAGGTCGGCCACGGAGACAAAGAAGACCCACCTTTTTCACCATCCCAGGGCCAACAGTGTTTCCATATTTACTGTCTTTATTCAGTTTCTCCACAAAGCATCTAAGGGACTAGAAACATAGTGACTAAAATGTACAGAAAATTCTCAGATGTCTAAAGGAAGCCCGGAGGACGTGTGGTCGCTGTGCACAGGGTTTCAGAGATGCCTGGAGTCAGAAGAGGCACATCCTGAAATTCCAAATCCCTTCCATCCAGTGCTTAGAGAGAGAAAGACCCACACTCTCAGTCAACCAGCATGTGCGGCAAACAGCAACTATCAAGACGTAGCTAAACTGTCTTGCTTGCTTGTCATCCCGCACTCAGGAGACTGAAGATAGAATTAGCGATTCCTAGAACTTCTAAGAAACAGATCCCTACAGCTCCCGATAACATCCAGCACTATCGGGACACAACCTCACCTTAGAGATCAATAGGTAACTACAGGAGACAGTGGGGGTGCTCAGAGGTGGGAGGAGCTCTGCTGTGGGGGGCTTGAGGAGAGGTTCCCTCTAGCAGGGTTGGGGAAGGAAGGATGCAAAGAGATAAGGTAGGAATCAAATGGAGCTTGAAGGCAGAAGGGGAGGGGCCAGGCTAATTGCCATTGGCCAGGTGTGGCTTCAGGGGCATTGTGGCTATGCTTTGCTAATGTTCTGACCACAGTGAGCACTGTGACCCTGCAATTTGTAATCCTGTAATGGCTGAAGTCAAAGCACGCATGGCAGAGTTACACACTTACTTTAAAAGAATTTTAATAAAATGGCCTTTAAATTGGTGCTTAAATTTATACATGAGGAAAACGTTCCTTTAAATCAGAACAGGTTCAGCTTATACATAAGGCTTGATAGGAGCTTGGTACACAGCAGAGGTCAACCATGACGTGTTATGCCCAGATCAAGGAGACCACCCCCCAAAAGACCACCACAGTGACCGAATCCCATATGTAACAGCAAAGAACCTTTATTCAAGCTTAAGCTTGGCCTCTCTGCCTGTCCAATGCAAGGTTAGAGAAGAGAATGCCCAGATCAGTCAGGGTAGTGGGTTTTTTGTTTGTTTGTTTGTTTGTTTCATCAAAGTAGAGGTTGGGATGAGGGGATTTTCAGGGTTCAGGACCCTGTTTGGCTGACATTTGTCTAGATGTTTTCATGAGAATAGCTGTGTGCTGGGCACAAGGATATCTGTAAATCTTATCTAATCTAAACTAAGGTTTATCAGATACTTCCCCTTAGATGGTGGCTCCTTTCTGGATCGTGTCCACTTATGACTTTTCCTGGAACTACCAGGTGCTTCCAGTGAGGCTCAGACCTATTGTCTGGCTGGTTCTTAGTAAGCCTGTCATGGCAGCTATGTGGCCAACCTGTTCTGGGACCCACAGAAGTAGTGGTCATCCTCTTAGACCCCAAGAACTGAGGTGACACACCTGAGTACTTGTTTGGAGAGTTTATTTGGAGGATCAGAGCAGGAAACACAGATACTCCTTGTGGGAGTCCATGAAGATTTCAGCTTCTGGTTTGTTGCCACTTGACTCAAAGTCAGAGAGTCTGCATAATAGGACATTTGGCTAAAGGGCATGATTCCCAAGTGGCTTATTCTTTGAAGCCTAATGGCAGGATGTTTGACCAAAGTCAGGTTACCCCTTGCTTTGCTCCCCAAGGCTGTATAATAGGATGCTTTTCCGTAAGGCATGGTTACTAGATGTTTTGTGAATTAAGAAGGTGTTTAGGCTTGTTTGTAAACCCCAGGTCCAGGAGGGTTGCACACTGAGCCCTGAGTATGGCACAGCTGCCTTTCCATCCATGTCAGCCAAGGTAGCTCTGCTCACGGAGCGCTAGCAGATATGGCAGTCAATTCCCCTCACACCCCAACACTACTTCTGAGCAGCACTAACCTGGAAATGCCGAGGGAAGGGCTGCTGCTGCCATCAAGCATCTTGGTGCTGAGTGTGCCTGGCTACACATCAGCTCTCCCTACTTCTGTTAAAATGCTCCCAGGCACTTTCTCTATTTCCTTATCACTGAGGTACCCCATTGAGCCCAGAGCACAGCCTTTCAGGTGCTGATTGACTGAGAGAATGACATCATAAAGCTATACTAGTAGCCCTAATTTAAGACTTCTAGGAAAAAAAAATCTCAAAAACCATTACAGCTGTGGGACTTGCATTTTTGCTAGGTTCCTGTCTTGAAATAATAAAAAAATCCTGTTTGACTCTTTGCCACCTGAATTGTCCAACACCTCCCCCCCCCTTTGCCGCCTTCCTGAGGTCTCTGAAACTAGCTGAGGCTGACAGAGTTTCGGTCCCTGTGTGACGGACAATTGATCAGATGGCTGTTTGCTCAAAGACTCAGGCTCTCAGAACTCTCGGATAAAGCTTTGTTCACAGGATTTATGACAGCTTGCTCAACTGCTCAGGTTATACTTCCTGAGTTCTTGGGACCCACCTGGTCAGCAGCTTGACCTTCTGGACTTCACTGAGGGCCACCCTAGATAAGGCCCTGGGACCACATTCCGGATATAACAACCTGGGTGGGGCCACCGAGGAAAGCCCTACCACTAGAATTATTAACCAAAACAAGCAGGAACTTTCTGAAGCTTGCACAATGTGCCCATCATGACCATTGCTCCAGGAAATGAATATCCCCAGGTGGTCCCCTGCTGGCTGGTCCCTGCTTGCTGGTCTCCTGTTTGCCCAAGACTCTATTGTTTCACAGGAAATACGCCTGCCTGCCTGTCAGCCTTCCTAAACTATCCTAAACCGACCTTTGGCCCTGCCCTGTTGTAACCTTCTGAGCCCCGGGTATCCCCTCCCCTATTCAGAGTGAGCCCAGACGTACCCCCTTCCCTATCCAGAGTGCAGTATAAGAATTCTACTCTGAAAGCATTCGGGGCTCTTGGCTTCCACAGTGCCTCGAGCCCACACACGTGTGTGTACCGGTATATCATTCATATTCATTAAACTCTCTTTTTCTTTAAAGTTAACAGTGGTCATTAACCGTGGTCTTGGGGTGTCTTGGGGTGCTCTAGGGGTGCCTGCCCATTACAGTCTCTCCTTCCCAGCTCTACAATTCCTCACTGTCACCAGGTTAAACACAGTGTCTTGTGAGGAAAATGACTGAAGATAAGAAAATTTTAGCTTGAAAGATGCTCCTGAAGGGACACAGAGCTCCGTCTATACTCTGCTGTCCTCCAAAAGTCAGGAAAAAATAAAGGACCCTGTGCTGTCTCTCGGCCCCTTGTAACCCAGTCAGCAGCATGCGTGCAGGAAGAATTCTATTTTGTTAGAGGCCGCTGGCTCCAGCTCCTCAAGGTGGCGCTATTATCTGGTGCTGGCCAACCCGCCTGAGTCAATAGAGAACACATGCGTGCTCTCGCGAGACTGGTTTCTCAGCCTCTTCCGTGGCGTCATGTGGGATACTGAACTGCAACCTATAGGAAGATATTACGTCTAAAGCGGGGGCCGTTTGGTCGACATAAAACCGGGTGCTTCCTACCTCGTGGTCTCTTTCTCTCTCTCTCCGCCCCGCCGTGCGCACGGACGCCGGCCCGGCTCCTGGGCGCGGGCTCTAGGCCACGTGGCGGATGGCCCGGCCCGGACCACGCCGGGGCCTAGCCTAGCTCCCTCTCCCTCACCCTCTCTCTTTCCCTGCCGGCCCTCTGCCAGCTCTCTCTCCTCCCTCTCCATTTTCCATAAGCTAAATGCTCTCCCCCAAGATACATTAAAGCTGTACTGCAGAAGGATCCTAAATGTGTACTGCGTCTTTCCTTGCGGGCGAGAAATAGGCGCGGGACACTATTTTTCAGAAATAATTTTGACTTTGTGGCCAGAGCTGGCTTGTAACTCACAATCATCCTAAAATTGCCAGGGATCAGCACCAGTCTCCTGCTTCAGCCACTTGGGAGTTGGAGTTTCACCTATGAGCCCAGACACTCAGCTAAGAATTGTTGCTACAACATATTTTATAGAATGTTCATTTTTGTAGCTGTCAGTTATCACCAGTGTTTGAAGAATCAGCAGAGAAAAAGGGAACACCAAAGGTCTCTTGCTAGTCACACCCTGTCCCAGCTTCAATCTCCTGGTCTATTAACCTACATGTTCACTAAATCCCTGTCTGCCCTGCATTTCAAAATTCCCATTCTGTGTCTCCTTTTATATTTATTTTAAAATAGTCTTAGGCTCCCTTCATCATTCAATCCCAAGTAACCTGTATTACCATGGTAACACATCAATGTTCCATGGTCTCCATTTTCTGTATTCTAATATTTATTCTCCCCTCATATTTCTGTTTTCTCTATGGTCTCCAGGGCCTGTGCCTTCTGTGAACAGCTGACACTGGCCTCTCTCAGAGCATCAGCCTCCCGACTGCTCTGTGTTCCTCCCTCCTCCTTTTAGTTCTCTTTATCTATACAGATGAGTCCAGACACTGGGGATGTTGTTTTATTTCCTTAAACAAGAGTTGACTCTCCTGCCTCTGGTTCTGAAGGCCTAAGATCACAATTCTCACTAATTTCCCTAAAGGCTTGTTTGGAATGTCTCCAGGGTTACAGGGCTATCTGTGAACTGTTTGTCAAAAAAATGGGTGACCTCCTCTACCAGGAAGGTGCCTTCTTTGACCCAGTGTGCTGTGTCAGAGGCTGCACGGCTGCTCCTGTGCCCCTGACAGTGACTAACAGTCCTTCTCCGCCAGAGAGAAGAGACTTTCCTCTAGTCCACAGGGTCAGGGAGGACACAAGCAGCCACGAAGCACGAAGGGACAGCTATCTAGCTAAAGTCAGTCAGTCTCAGCTGTTTTCCTGACATCCCAAGACTACTGTTGATCAGCATAACTTCGGAATGCTAAGTTGAAAACTGTGTGGAGGGTAGATGCTGACATGAAACATCTTGGAACTGAGTGTTCATTTCTTCTGCATACCCAGATCTCTCTCTCTCTCTCTCTCTCTCTCTCTCTCTCTCTCTCTCTCTCTCTCTCTCTCTCTCTCTCTCTCTCTCTCTCTCTCTCTCTTCTAGAAACTTCCAGGTTTCTGATGTGTGGGAATGCCCTTCTTTATGCTGTGAATCTCAATCTTTGAATAAAGGAGCTGTTTTGGGCCATGGCGGGTACCATAGAAAAAGTAGGAGGAGAAATCAGTTTAGGTAGGAGAAGCAGGGCGGAGTTAGAGGGAGATCAAGCTGAAGCCGCCGAAGGAGCAACATGTAAGGAGACACGGGTGAGCCACGAGCCACGTGGCCAACAGATTAATAGAAATGGGTTGATTTAAGATGTAAGAGCTAGCTAGCAATGTGCCTGAGCCATAGGCCAAACAGCATGAAGTTAATATAAGCGTCTGAGTTATTTTTGGGGACCCGGGCGGCTGGGCGGCTAAGCAGTCCCGGGCGGCAGGTCTGTGGGTCCCGGATCTCTGGCGCCCGGGACCGAAAACCCACTACTACAGGTTTCCATGTTCCTAGACTCTGCAGAGAGCCCCAAAGCCTTCAGCATGTCATCTCACTGAAGAAGATGAAGACACGTTTAGTAAATCAGTAAAAGAGGAGATGTTGTTTCCAGTGCCACAGCCCTAGACAATGTCAGAGCCAAGGCCATAGTTAGGGCACAGGATGGTTTTTTAGACACATTTTGTCGCACATTGGTTTGACTGTTCAGAGTATAGGAGTCTGTCCAATAAAACAAGTATTAAAGTTTCTTTCCTTCCTAACATTGTTAAGATGGAAATATGAATATAGTAGCAGTAATGGGGTGGGATATGGTTTGTTAGACTCAGAATCAAAAATTGTGTGTGTTCAGGATCAGTGATGCTGAACACTGAGGCATTCCAGGGGGAACCCCAAGACTATATCAGGTGCTGAGTGGCTGAGAGAGAGAATGACACCATAGAGCAGGTAAAAGCCAATAGGAATCTCAGAAGCCATATATAAAAGGGACAGATGGGGGCACTCTGCAGGAAGGCGAGAGGAGCCCTATTTGGTTGCCATCTGGGCAGCTGGAAACATACAACCCAGACATAACAGTTCCTTTTCCAATACTCTTAGTTCAGGAGAGTCACGTTTCTTACAAGTGGTCATTGATAAAGGCATCTGTCATTGACTTGTGATGTTCACACTCAAATAGCTGACATTAGTATATGTTATATGGTCAGATAATGTCCTTGCTGGGGAAGGAAGGACACCTCTAGGCTGAGTAAAAACAGTCATTCCGAAAGCCTCTCATTCAGTCTGATTTGCAAACTGATAGCAGCTTTCACTAGACATGTTTGAAAAGTTCCTTTTGTGGCCCAAGTAGTAGCTCAGCAATTAATAACATGGACTGCTCTTTCATGACACCAGTCTCCTTTCCCAGCCACCATTATTAGTATACATCCACATGTGACTCCAGTTCCAAAGTATCCAATGTCCCCTTCATGATGCACATCCATATGTATGCAAAAACCCATCTGTAAACTTGAGGGGGGCTCCTTTGGGAGCTTAGTTGAGGTAAGTGAAGTTCCCTGAGTGTAGCTGTCTAGGTCCAAGCCTCCTGTCTGCAGACTTCTTAGTTCTCCTTGAGCTCTGCTTTACTTGAACTTGGCAGAGTCAGGTCATCCTCAGATCTGCTGCATATCATGTCGCCGGAAAGAATGAGACGCTGGGATAGATCTCTGAAGAAGTTGGAGATACTAGAGGGAATAAACACCACAGTCAGATCTTACCCAGCTGTCTTCTAGCTTCCTCAGCCTCGATTCCCTTCGAATAATCCTTCCCTCTGGGTTTCAATCCTGTCTTAAGTACACTTTTAGTAATTAAGGTGTGGCCCCACCACACCTGCTTGGGAGCCTGGAATTCCTTCTATAATCTGAAGTGACCTTGACTCAGTTTGGATTAAGGGTGTAGGTCACCACTCCCAGGATACTCCCTGTGCTGGGATTAAAGGTTTGAATCACCATTATCTGATTTTCCTAGACTGACTGTGGTTAGAGCTCTGGGACTTCTGGAGCTTTTACTAATCCCCCAAATAGACTGTGGGTAGATTCCCTTTGATATCTCCAAAATTTCTGAAACTTTATTAAATCCCCACAATATCATTTCTATCTTTCTGCCTAACTGTAGGAATTGTTCCACGGATAAGACTTGACTTTGCATTTTTTTTCATACAGAAGGACCTATGAAGATGAGTATTTTATACATAGACCCTCATTTATCTTTTCTATCTAGGTTTCTCACGCTTACCATGAAACTCTTGGTGTGTTTATATGAGGAAGAGCTGGCAGTACAATACAAGGCCCAAAGTGCCATAAAAATTTCAAACTTTTGTTTGTTTTTTAGCTTAGCACCATACTTGAGATACCTGCAGCTGAAACCCACAGAGTCTCTTTGTAGCCCTGGCTGGCTTTGAACTCATACGGATCTTTTCCCCAGTTCTTGTCTTTTGAATGCTGGGATTAAAGGCAGGTGTCCGCACACCTCTTTTGTGCAATGTTTCTGTAAATCAGGGAAATCTCTAGTTCCTGTGTTCTCGTGGATATCAGGAGAATGCACAGCTGCCCAGGTCAAAGTGGGTGGTGTGGTGTGACAGTCAGCTCTCTAACATGGAAAACACCTGAGATATCTAGCTTAGAGTATTAAAGTTCTGTTTGCCTCAGTCACTTGGTCCTGTGCATCATTGTCATGTGGCAAGGAAGGATGTCAAATGCAAGGGACAATCAGTGGAGCAACTCCCTTCTCCATAGCCTGGACAAACAAGAGAAAGAAGGGCCTGAGTATGTAGTTCAGTGTGTAAAAAGACTTGTGTGTGTGCTTCAAAATCCCAGTGTTTGGCAGGCAGCAGCAGGAGGATCAGAAATTTAGAGACATCATGTACAGAGCAATACCTCTCACACCCTGCCCCCTCATCCGGGCACACCCAAGGTCATGGAGGATCCCAAGAGACTAGCACTCAGCAGGTGGCAGCGATAAGGAGATTTGTAGTTCCTTTTTCCCCCTGTAAACATAAGGTTTTAGTTCTTAGGGGAAGAGGATGGGCCATAAGGCCCAGAATGGCACTTATTCGGGAGACAACATCTCACTCCCCTTTATTAAAAAAATATAGAGAAGGAAACCCCTGTCTTAGGATCGACCCCTAGCCCCTGCTACAGGACCCGTCATTGGATGTGCCAACTCCTGTCTTAGGTAGATATAGCAGGCGGGGAAGTTGCCTGTCATTGGGAGAGTCCTTCTAGCATTGATATGCATATCTGAGCATCAGTGTGGGGGGGTGTCACAAGGCCAGAAGCCTGTTTTATTATTTCCTGCTGATGACCTTGCTGCTTTTGCAGCGTATTAGAATGAAAAGACAGCATGCCAACCTTTGAGGCAAAATATTAAAAAGGGATATAGATCCAGACCATTGGGTGATCTAGCCACTTAGGGTATTCTAAAAGCCACTAGTCTAAAGGGGTGTAAAGGTATATGCTAACTGCAAGGTGTAATTTAAAAAGATTGCATTCTAGGGACCCCAAAAACACTGGTTTAACAATATGCAACTGCTGACTTAACATTTTCTATCTTACTTGAGGTACACAAATATCAGAATATCCAAGGTTACACAATAGCAATTATTACATATGCAAAATGTCAATAGGGCAGTTTGTTGGTTGAGGGATAAATCTTAAAATGTATTTGTCCATTTAAAGTCTCTGGAATTTCAAAGGCAGTCACCACTCTGGCTGATAGCTGGTTCAGCAAGGATGCAGCTCTGGCTGTCTGGCTCAATGCATTTTCCGAGGCTGTAGCTCCAAAAGCAGCAGGGTGATTGTGTAGTTATTCGAGTTTCTCTTTTGCACCTGGGAGATGGATCTTGGTCTGAGGAAACGCCACCGGCATCACTGCAGCTGGAACTCGTACCAACAGGGCACTGGGATGTTCTTTACTCCAATCAGTTGCTTAAGCTGAAATTTAGAGCTGAACAGTTTAAAGAGAAACCCTCCCCACCCTCCAGGGTTCGAATCTGGGTGAAGTGACCAAGAGGTATGGGGTAGCTTAAAAATGAGTGCTGGCATTCTACTTAGCAGTGCTATTAAAAGCAACTGCCTCAATCATATGCTATAAAGACTTTTTATATGGGCACCGTATTGGCAGCCGTGTCAGTGGCCTAAATTGAAGGCAAAAACAGTAGAAAACAAGGGGCTTTTTTTTTTTAACTTACTTACTGGCCTCATCAGAAGCTTCAGGAGCCACAATCTTTTCATGTTGAACAGGACATACACACCTCTCAGGTATCCAGATTGGCTTCTCAGCACCTGGTGGATAAACACAGACAGCCCACCCCCAACTCTGGCCAGCACGTGCTGGCGGTCGCCATTGTCTAGAGGATGCATTTTTCCATCGAACCATAGCTTCTGTGGAGGGGGGAACAGAATAGTGTCGCTGGGCAGCACTATATCCTTCATAATCCAGCAGCAAAAAATTTAAAGTAAATAAGGTAAGAGAAAGAAGGGCCTGTGGGCCATGACAGTTTTGGTATATGTCACCCTCTTTTAATTTTTTTAAATAAGTTTTGATGTGCTGGTGGGTCCTCTCAACAATAGCTTGTCCTTGTGGATTATAAGGGATACCAGTACTGTGTTTAATATCCCAGAGTTCACAAAACCGGGAAAATTTTCTGCTAGTATATGCTGGACCATTGTCAGTTTTAATTTGTTTAGGCACTCCCATAACGGCAAAAGAAGCTAGCAAATGTTCAATTACTTGTTTAGTTTTCTCTTCTGAATGTAAGGTAGCCACGATCATTTTTGAATAAGTATCTACAGCCACGTGTAAAAAATGTTTGGTTCCCAAACCATTGACATGAGTGACATCTATTTGCCATATATCATTTGGTCTGAGACCTCTAGGATTTACTCCAAAGGATGGAACATGAATAAAGGGAGCACAAGTGGCACATGTGGAAACTATAGAAAGGGCCTCTGTTTTGGTGCATTGTGTCTGATGTCTTAACGTTTGAGCATTGAGATGAAATTTTTTATGTAATTGTAGAGCCCTATCATATTCTAGAGAGGCAAAGATTATTCAAGTAGCTTCATCTGCTCGCGCATGAAGCTTTGGCAAGTGGTCCAGGCAAGCCAGAATGTCCTCTAATATGTCCTACAAACACAAATTGCTTTCTGGACCATATCAAAATCTGTAAGCTTTGTAACTGGGTAACAATTTTTGATGATTCCCCCACATGAGGGGCCACTTCTAGTTGGGGCATAATATTGGCCACATACAAATATTAAAGGTCTCTGCATCTCCCTTCAGAAGTTTAAAGGGACCGCGTCTCTATACACAGCCATTGACTTGCTCAGTCACAAGTTCTCTTAAAGGGACAGCGTGTTTATTCGCGGCTAGCAAACAGAGCAGACCAAAGAAAATAACTGCTACCAAGAACTGTCTTTGTTTCTTTTTTGTTCAAAACAAACAGAAACCTTCAATCAATCACAATGCTACTGACTAGGCTTTCAGTGGATATTCGGTCCACACTGGGAAGCCATCTGCTACAAAGAGGTTTTTCGGTCCCGGCGGCCAGACCTGCCGCTTGAGACTGCTTAGGCGCTCGCCACTCAGAAAATGACTCAGACGCTTACATTAACTTTACGCTGTTTGGCCTATGTCTCAGGCACATTGCTAGCTAGGTCTTACATCTTAAATCAACCCATCTCTATTAAACTGTCTGCCACGTGGCACGTGGCTTATCTGTGCTTTTTATAAGTTTTTTTTTCTTTTTTTTTTTTTCTTAACTTACTTCAGCTGGATCTCTCAATGTCTTTTATAAACTTTAAGGCTCCCCCCGTCAAGAACCATGTACTAAACTCCCTTATCCGAGTGCGGTCCGAGCTTTTATTTAAATTCCCTGTTTCCTTAGTAACTCTCGAAGTTCAGAACCAGCCGAACTTGCGAGGTTGAGTTTCCCATATTTCCATATATATTTCTTATCTATTAGGCGCCTATTCCTGGGTACTTCTCAGATCCTCCCCCCGGTCTCTTCACCGGTGAGCCTCGTCCGCTTATCCCTCTTTCCTGGATCTCGGTGGGACCTCCACTTACCGCGTGGATCTCGGTGGGACCTCCACTTACCGCATCCGGTTTCTTTGGGACCGAGTCTTGTCCAGGCGAGGGGCGTCGAGGTTAAACAATCTGCACTCAGGAGTCATTTAGGTTCCATCATTCGGGCTCACAATGAGAGAGAGTGACCCGAGCTTTATTCAATACATCTTATATCTTAGACCTGTCTGTCCCTTAGCCATGCTTCTGTCTTGTCACTGCATCTCGCCTAGCTTTTTCCCCTCTAGCTTCCCGCCATGCTGGATTCCTTCTGCTCCTGCTCACACACACTGACTCTATTCCATGCTTGTCCCTAGCTTCTGCCTTCTGTGTCCCAGCTCTCTACTACCTTCTTAACTCTCTCACACCCTGCCCCCTCATCCAGGCACACTCAAGGTCATGGAGGATCCCAAGAGACTAGCACTCAGCAGGTGGCAGCGATAAGGAGATTTGTAGTTCCTTTTTCCCCATGTAAACATAAGGTTTTAGTCCTTAGGGGAAGAGGATGGGCCATAAGGCCCAGAATGGCACTTATTCGGGAGACAACAGAGCAAATATAAGAGATCTTGCCTATATAAAGAGAATGTGTGGGGGGGAATAAATTGGGTCACTTTCAAGGACAAGCTCCCAATGATCAGAGATCTAGGCCCACTCTTATTAAAGTTTCCATCTGTTATGCCCAGGTCGAGGGGACCCCCAAAAGACCACCACAGAGACCAAATCCCATATGGAAAAGCACAGAGCACCAAGCCTGGGAAGGATCGGGTTTCTACGGGCATCTTAGTGAGACTGAGGGAAATAGGTGTGTGCCGTGCTCAAGGACTATATGGCAATTGAAATGTTTGAAATACCAGCTATTTCCCCTTAGATGTTAGCCTCTCCCTGGGTAGTGTCTGCATATGGATTTTCCTGGGGCTATCGGGTGTTGCCAGTGAGAAACTCAGGCCTAGTGTTCAGCTGGTTTTTATTAAGCCTGTCATGGCAGCTGTGCAGCCAAGCTGTTATGGGCCCCACACCATCCCCCTGTAGTAGAACTCAGCTGAGACTAAACCCAAAATACGTGGACTTGTGTGAGCATTCTTGATCCCACATAGCTAGTAGGAAGGTCCTTTTCATGGAAATTTTATGCTTACCCATGTGGGTATGCAATTCCTCTGCTCCTTTCCTGTCCTGTGCTCTGTGTCCATTTTCTTAGTTTTGTGTGCTCACAGAGACTCTGATCCTCCACAAATATGGACACTTGGATTTCCCCCCTTATTTCCCTTTCATTTTTTACTTGATTTATTGTTCTACTTAAAACTTCAGGCCGAATATTGAATGAGAGTGGAGAAAGTGGGCATCCTTATCGTGTTACCAATTTTTGTCTTTGAGTCCGTTTATTTGATGTATTATTGACTTTCATATGGTGAACCATTCCGGTATCTCTGGGATGAAGCCATGTTCATCACAGAGAATTACTCTTTGCAGTTTTTAAAATTCTGCTTGCAATGATCTTATTAACAATTTTGCATCTCTGTTCATCAGTAAGTCTGAATTTTCTTAGGTCAATTTATAGTGAGTTTGTTTTCAAGGTGTCCGGTGCTCAGATCAGTCTGGCTTTTGTAGTTCTTTAGAGATCTATGCCACATTTGTGCATTTTCCTGCAGATAGGAATCTGTACCATTTGTTCTTAGGGTAACACACCAACAATTTTCTATAATTTCCAAAGGACTATTTATGCTGGTAAAGTCAATTTGGAATGTGCTTAAATTATGTTTACAAACTTTTCAAAAGTAAAGAGATTTTTGTCTGGTAATATATAGCTTTTATTCTCAATTAGTAATTACTAATATTGACCTTTTTAAATTATAGGGGTCTTTTCATAACTGTAAATACACATGGTTTTAAAATCGACTAAGATGTGACATCAGCCAGAAGTTTTAACTAGCAGTCATCTGCCCATTCATTCAAGGAATGACTTCATTGCTGTTCATTTTCAAAAATAACTCTGATCTGTCAGCTTACACAGATCTAAGGTGCCGTGCATATTACCACGAGTTGCTGTAAGGAACGTCCAGAATACAAACTAAGGTAAAATATTTTTATTAGTGGCTACCACGAGTTTCTACAGTCTACTCTGGGACTTGGTCTACTGCCCTGACATCAGATGTCCTGTCCTTGGCTTCCCCTTGCAGTGAATCAGAGATTTCCTGGGAGACACAGGAGCCTCTGCCTGAGTGCTGTGGGACTCTTGCCCTTGAGCTCATCCTTCCCCTGTTCTCTCTGGTGTTCACAAGAGCATGAAGCCATGCTGTGCACAGCTGTATGGCACTGCCGCGTGATACCAGTGAAACTGGCTGTCAGTGGATGGGTGGGCTGACATGGTTTCTGGCAGTTGGACAGGACTGTTAAAAATATTAGCATGTGTTTCTTTCTTTCCTGTATATGCATGTAAGAATGTGCATGTCACAGCATTTTCTGTTGCAGAAAATCAAACCCACAACAGATGTCTGTCAGTATTGGATAGGTTAAATGAATTGGGGTACACTGACTTATACCCAGACTAATTAATGAAATGCTCTGAAGCTTTTAAAAACTAATGTAGATATAAATATATGTGTGTGTGTGCACATTTGGGGGAAATGAAAATATAGTGTTTGCCTTTGTACAAAATGATCATATACATGTGTGAAAGTCAATAGCATGAGCAAATGTCTACATTTGACTACACTGTAAAGAACACACGGGCATCTGAGGAGGGAGGGGTGGGAGGAGGATTGAACTTTTGTTCTTGTCCTGGGGAACTGGAGCACTGCAGGAGGGAGCATTACCTCCAGAGGGAGCACTACCTCCCCTCCAGAGGGAGCACTGCCTCCAGAGGGAGCACTGCCTCCAGAGGGAGCACTGCCTCCAGAGGGAGCACTGCCAAACATACATGCACTGCTTGTCTTGAGCTACAGAGAGCGCTGTGGGGCCAAAGCCAGGCTGACAAATCAAGCTTTTCTGCTGCCTCCTTTACGTCATCACAGTGAGCCACTAACGTGTACACTAGTGAGGACAGGACAGGGAGTTTCTAGCTCTATCGTTGCTCCAGGTCGACGTGCTGGTGGTTGGGGACCGTCCCGCGTGGGGTGGGCGGCGGCATCTGGGCGCCCACGTAAGCAGTGGCCTCGTGGCCACTGTGGCCAGGGTGAGTGGCTGGACACAGCTGGCCGTGCCACGCCGAGGAAGAGGGGCAGAGACCACATCCCGGAGAGTCTGGGTCTCAATGGTCTCGAGATCTCGGTCCTTTCCGCCTCCCAGAGCTCTGCCTTCTGGGGTCTCAGGTCTGTCCGGACCGGATCGGTCTTCTGCCGGTGGAGCTCGCGGAAGAGCAAGGGGAGCGGCTGGATCGCCCCTTGATCACAGGGACCCGCAGCCCTTAGGTCGCTATTTAGTTGCACACAGTGTGAGGAGGGATTCAGTCTGAGCTGTAGTACCCCGCCCTCTGTACCAGCTGGAGACGGTCTGTCACTTGCAGGACTCAGGGTGGTGGGGGGGGGGGGTGACATTTTACAGTTTTACTCACAGGTGCTGGTAAACTCTTGACTTCCAAATTTCAAAAGTCTGTGCTTTTATCTCCACAAGTAAGGAGTAGCCGAGCCAGGCGTGGGCAGACCGGCCTCTCTCCACCTCAGAATGCATCAAATCCTTTAGGAGCAATACCTAAAACTCAGGACAGACACACAGCTCTCTCCCGCCCCCAGACTTCGGCAAGTCCTGCCTTTTATCTCCTGGATAGCGTCAGTCTGACAGCTTCCCTCCTGCATCTTAGCGCAGAACTTTCTTGACCTGTTAAGACAGTCCTATACGTATTGTCCTTTTAGCTACTCTCATTTCCCTCCGATGCATTTTTTTTTATACAAGAAACCCCTAAATATAGTGAATTATTTAACATTGAAATGGAGTGGGGAGACAGGAAAAG
Organism: Phyllotis vaccarum; assembly: GCA_033318265.1. Classification (NCBI taxonomy): domain Eukaryota; kingdom Metazoa; phylum Chordata; class Mammalia; order Rodentia; family Cricetidae; genus Phyllotis; species Phyllotis vaccarum. The sequence goes on along the minus strand of JARWLC010000014.1, from coordinate 68,317,421 downwards.
TTTAGGAAAATAAAAAGCCAGCTCCTCAAGGTGGCCTGAACACTAAGTTGCACTGTTCTGGGGTCCTAGATGTTTCCAGCTCAGTCTCTTGCCACTCGGTCCTCACTTTCTGTGATTCACAGATACTGAATGAACCCTGCTTAGCTGTAACTCATGGACCCCTCGACTCTGACTCTCCACGCTGACCCCTGGCATGACTGAAGTTCAGGTTTTCTACTCTTGTAAGAAATAGCTTTCTTCTGATGATATTGACATCAGTTATGTGGGAACTAAAAACACTTTTCAGCAAAAGGATAGAATCTGGGCCTTTGCAGCCTGTGTACATGTGCTCCTTAGTATTTTCATTAATATTTTAACTTGGCATACAAAATAGGCTTTCATTATATTTTCATGCACAAAATTATTATACTTTGCTCATGTTCATTTCCCACAGTTCCCCTCTTAGCCTTTGTACCTGCCACTGGATTCCTTTCCCCAAATCTTCATATTATGTGTTCACAGCAAGCATATGTGTATACATAATGTATATATATTTAAATTTAGATTCCAGTGTGTGGAATATACTTGATCTATTATGTCCCTAATGATATCCCTTGTTGCTTCATCCCTCCATTAAGACCTTTTTATTCTGTTGTAATCCTGTCTGCTTCATGTCTTGTATGTCGCCTTGGTGTTTCATGACATAGTGAATTTTATCGGAGACACCGAACTTGACTAACCTCCATCCTTTGGAACAAGTGGGAAGATACCTCTTGGTAGACAGTAGATATGTAGGGTGCATTATGCCCATTTCAACGTTCCTTTGCAAAAGGTAAGTGAAAGTTAATAATGTATTCTTTCAGAATGCTGGATCCATTTTCTCTTCATGTGTAGAACTGTGACATTGTGATCATTTTACTAATCAGAAACGGGTCTCATGTTAGTGTCATCTAATCTTCACACAATTTTAAGGAGAGAATATCATCATAATGCCCTAACTATAATGTAACAAATAAAGTAAATTTATGCTAATGTGTTTCCATGTGTGAATGTGTATACTTGAGAACACTAGAAACAAAATAACACAGTATCCCTTGTTACTGCTGCAAGTTCACTGAAAATTAAAACTGTGGGAGAAAACATTCTGGACATTTCTTAAATGGAATTAGGTGCTAACATTTAGATAAATAGGAATAATTTTTTTCTATTTTTATTTTAATGTTGACATTCTGATCTTATTCCAGATTGGGGCACAAATAAGAACAGAAACACACACATGTATATTTCTTTTATGTATGTATGTGTATCAGTGTTGGAGTTGTGATTCCACGATCACTGGACAATCACAAGTTCAAAGCAAGGCTGGTATTCACAGCAATGCCAGGAGAGACTGGGATTGTTATTGTTACTGACACATCGTGGGAAGCTTCCCCCAGAGATGCTGTTAACCTTCAACATTCAGCTCAGTCACAGAAACATGCACCATTTTCTACTGTCCCAGCATGGTGCTTGAGAAGACTGCTGAACTCAGTGCATCATGACTGATATACCAATAAGAAAATCAATGTGATGACTGATCTGTCTAGGAGGACACATGCGGAACTGGTTAGAGTTGGTGTCTTGTGGGGGAGGAACAGAGAGGGAGATTTATTACAATCTCTAGAGACTGCCTTTTGTAAGCCTAACTGGAAAAAAGAAAGAATCCATGTTTTAGAATGAAGCCCGAAATAGAGTTGCTAACCTGGGAAGTATTACTATAAAGTGGAGGTCATGCTCACTTCTACCCTGAGTTGCTCTCCTGCAGAACAGAGCTGGAGAGCTATGAGCCTATTCAGTGCACTGCCCTGTGAAGAACAAGGGACGGATGCCAGGGACGTCCTTCCTGAGGCCCCGAGCTCCTTTGAGTCACACAGGCAACTGAACGGATGCCAGGGACGTCCTTCCTGAGGCCCCGAGCTCCTTTGAGTCACACAGGCAACTCTTGATCCTAGAGTACCGAAGTGGAGACATGACAGATAAGACCTGTCCCATCACCCCCTTCCTCAGTCACACCGTGCTCTTGTCCCTGCTGTTTTAGGACTCATTTCTTGGTGACAGCCTTGAAATTTTGTATTTGTGTTGCCTACTCAAAATGAACAGCTCAAGAAAGGGCTGTGAAGAGCCATTGTACCAGGCTTTTCTTAGGCCACCAACCAGCTCCCAAATCATGACACAGAGACTTATTAGTTATGAATGTTCAACCTTATCTTAGCTCCTAATGTTTCTCTTTATGTTTTGCCTTGGGCCTTTTTACCCTTCTGTATGTGCTGCTCTGTGTCTGCTGGCTGCCTGGCTGGCCCTGGGGCTCTCCTCCCCCGTCTCCCTCATGTTCCTCAAGCCTAGATTTCTCCTCTTATTTATTCTCTCTCCCACCAGCCCTGTGGCGGTTGGCTTGCAGCCCCCAGGGCTTAGCACTGTTTAATGGCCTACAGTGTTCACCGGCACCAATTGATCCATTTCCATTATCAGGAACTATGCCCAAGCAAGTGCTGTGATTTAGAAATCGGGAAGTTAGCAGAGGACCAAGAAGCTGGCTAAGGTCAGGTGTTGCTTGTGAACTGCAGGAGTTACTCAAGGTCAAAGGGCAACCCCGGTATATAAGGCTTCCCCTGAATTCCAAAAGCCACATTCTTGGTTCAAGAGTGACCCATATGTGTCTGTCTTTCAATCTGTAGGCTTTTGCTCAATGAAGCTCGCTCAGGTGAGTGCAGGCATCACACAGCCCCACCAAGTCCTCTCTGCCTAGCTATTGGCTGTTTAGCTTTTTATTCTACCAATCAGGTGCCTCTGTAGAAGGTGACATTTCAGGCTCTTGGATTTGGGAAAAGGATTTTTCAGTCTGAGATAGGCACTGAAATGGACATGAGAACGGTTCTAATGTCCGAAAAGGGAGAAAGAAGGCAGGTCCGGAGAGGCAGCTGTGTCTCACACATGACTTGACCCCAAACCTGCATCCTGCTCCTCTCTTGCTCTGCAGCCAGATCCTTTCTCCTGCCCAGTGCTTGGGATCTGAGCAGCTCTGTACAGCTCTGGAGATTTTAGGTCAGTCACCAAGACAAAGAAGACCCGCACCGAGAATGTTCTTTCTCACTGCAGTGCTGACAGTTGTTCAACATTTGCTGCCTTTCAGTGGTTTCTCAATAAAGAGTTTAAGGAAAGGAACGACTGAGATGAGCAGCAAATGTCAAAGTGAGGCCCAGGGTTCCAAAACAGCACAGAATGAAAAGAGGCACACCTTGAGAGCCCTTGTCTCCTTTATTTTGAAATATAAATTCTTTCTGCGATTATATGTGGAGGATTTAGCATAATAGATATATGACTAAATCGGTGAATTTTTGAAGTATTTGCTTAGTGTCATACTTTAGATAGCTCATGTCCATATTATACCTATAGAAAATAAATACATATTCTTCCATAAGCAAATATGTCTCTATTTTATCTATGTTCTTATTAAAATCAAAAAAGTCCACAGCCAACACAGGTAAGGGGGGTGCTCTAATACTGAGATGAGTGTGATGTTGTAGTCATCATCTTTTTATCATAAAAGACACCTGCGATGGCTAGCTTATAAAGAGAAAATGGTTGTTGTCTCACAGTGCTGGAGATTCCATGTAACAGTCAGCTATTGGAGGATGTCATGGCAAGGGACACTCAGGAGAGCAAACTGCTTAGCTCAAGCCTTGGACAAACAATAGGAAGTGATGAGATGTGGCTCAGTTGGTAGTGGTTGCCTGATATGCTGGTCCTTGGATCCCTTTTCAGCACTGTATAATACTGGATGTGGGGTTAAACATGCCTGTAATCCCCTAAATTGGTAGGTAAGTCAAAAGGATCCTAAGTATAGACATTCTTGGCTATATAGCAAGTTCCAATCTGAATGGGCTGCAAGTGTTCTTGCTTTTAAAAAGATAGTGATCTGTGTATGGAGGTTCTTGCCTTTTAATCCCAGCACTCAGGAGGCAGGTGCTGGTGGATCTCTGAAGACAAGGCTAGCCAGGTTTACCTAGAAAGCGTCAGGCCATCCAAACTTACACAATAAGACCCTGTATTAAAAAGAGAGAGAAATGGGGGAGGGGATAGACTGGTTCACCTTATCCCTTCAATAATGACTGGAAGCCTGGACCCTCTTTTAAAGGTTCCATCACCTAGTAGTAAACCTCCACTGTGGTCTAAGCCTGAAAGACACCATATTAGTTACATTTTCTGTTGCTGTGATTAAAACACCATGGCAATTATGGAAGAAAGAGTTTATTTGAACTTCCAGAAGGAGGAAGTCAATAACGCCAAAGTAGCGGCATGGTAACAAGTGGCAGGAATGCGGGGAGGAACAAAAATTGACAACTCACATCTGGAACCACAGCATCAAGTGGGGGAGGGTGAACTGGATTTGGAGGCGTTTTTAAATATCAAATCTTGCCCCTTGTACTATACTTCCTCCAGCAAGGCCATATCTCCGAAACTTCCTCCAACTCCTCCACCAACTGGGGACCAAACGTCCAAATGACTGAGACAATGAAAGAGATTTCTCATTTTTTAATTTTAATTAATGTCTTACTTATTTAGAGACAGGATTTCACTGTGTAAACTAGGTAGGCCCTAAAATGACAAACATCTGCCTCTGCCTCCAGAGTACTAGAATTAAAGGTGTGCACCATTATACCCAGCTGACATTTCTCATTTAAGTTACCACACACATGGAGTTGTGGGTGCATTCCTGATCGAGCATGTGGTAGGACCATTTTCACCAAAATCCAATATTGGCATATTATAGTATCCACGTCCTGTGTTCAATTTCATTTAGACAAATCCTGTCTGGCATGCCCTGGTCTTCAGCTTCTACAATCAGCTTTTCTAGTGATTTTTTTCTCCACAGTTGCAGCATTTAATTCTAGATACACTCAATACATCTTCTGAACCCACTGGTTTTTATGCTTATGTTGTATCCCGCTGCCTTGCTGAAGGCATTTCTCAGACCTGAGAGTTTTCTGATGGAGTGTTCGTATTTAAGTATAAAATCCTGTCTTCTATTAGTAAGGACACTCTAGCTTCCTTCTTTTAAAATGTGTATGCCCTATAATTTATTTTCTTGTCTTTACTGTTGTTGCAAAGACTTCAAGTAGTTTGCTGAACGAGAGTAGAGAAACTAGACACCCTGTTTTGCTCCTAACTTTAGTAGAAATGTGTTGCACGAATGAATGAGATTCAGGGATAGATCTCTGAAGAAGTTGGAGATACTAGAGGGAATAAACACCACAGTCAGATCTTACCCAGCTGTCTTCTAGCTTCCTCAGCCTCGATTCCCTTGGAATGGCTCCCTCTGTGTTTCTATCCTGTCTTAAGTACTCTTTCAGTAATTAAGGTGTGGCCCCACCACACCTGCTTGGGAGCCTGGAATTCCTTCTATAATCTAAAGTGACCTTGACTCAGTTGGGATTAAGGATGTAGGTCACCACTCCCAGGATACTCCCTGTGCTGGGATTAAAGGTTTGAATCACCACTCTGATTTTCCTAGACTTACTGTGGTTAGAGCTCTGGGACTTCTGGAGCTTTTACTAACCCCCCACATAGACTGTGGGTAGATTCCCTCTGATATCTCCAAAACTTCTGAAACTTTAGTAAATCCCCACAGAAATGGCTTGAGTTTTTCCCATGTAATATAATATTGACTATCGGTTTATTACATATAGTCATTATTATATTAAAACACGTTCCTTTTACTACAAGTATCTTCTGGGATTTTCATGAAGAAATTTTGAATTTCATCGAAAACCATTTCTACATCTATTCTGATTACTGTATGACAATAGTCCTGAGTCCATTTATTTTATGTATTAAACTCATTGACTTACATGTGCCAAATTCATTTTATTAAGAATTTTTCGCATCTGTGTTCATCAGTAGGTCTAAACTTTCTTGGGTCAGTTTCGAGTGAGTTTGTTCTCACCAAAGTATGTGCATTTAGGCAAATCTGAAGTACAAGATCGATTTGGCTTTTGTATTCCTGTAAACTTGTCACATTTGTGTATTATTCTGCCTACAGGCATCTGTCCTATCTGTTCTTTGGGGTACATAGCAAAAATAATTTTCCTAATGAACAATCATTTCATAATTTAACGTCAGCTTGGAATGCATCTAAGTATGTTTGCAAACTTCACTCTTTTAACTTCTACCTTTTCTTTTTCAGCCCTTTACTAACAGACCTGTTTTTAATTTCGGGAGTTTTCAGAATTGTAGATATATATGTATTTAAATTGCTCAGAATATGACTGCTCCCAGAAAGTCATAGCTAATGGTCTTTTCCCCGTTTATTTACTCTTTCTTTCAATAACTGACTTTTCTGTCAGCTTGCTCAGGTCTACAATTATTGTAAATATTATTTACAAAGAGTATAAACTTCAGAAATTTCAAACCAAAAGTTAAAACTTATTTAAAAATTTTCTACCATAAATTTCTACAGTCTAATGCGGGACTTAGTCAGATTACTGAACTTTGGTCTTCCACTTGGAGAATTCGGAAGTTTAGCAGTAGGCACAGGACTTTATGCCTGACATTGTGTGGAAATTTTGGACTTGAGCTTGTCTTTTATCTCTGGGTTATTTTTGGTGTTGCACAAATAAAGGAAACTCAGAGCCAGATAGTCAGGGAAAGGCTGAGATATCAAAGAGAGCCTCACTCCTCCTGGCTTCTTCTGCCTGCTCTGTCTTTCTATGCCTGCCTTAAATATCCTCTTTGGCCAGTTGTTTCACATCCAGGTTAAGATTAAAGGCCTGACACCACCACTGCCAGCCTGGGAGCCTGTAACTCCTCCCATATACTAAGATGACCTCAAACTCAGATTTGCTGGGATTAAAGACATTGGTCACTACTCCCAGATATTCCCTGTTCTAGGATTAAAGGTGTGAGTTACCACTTTCTGATCCTCCTAGACTGACTGTGCATAGATCCCTCTGATATTTCAAACTGGTTTTTATTAAACTTGAAACATATCCCCACATTTTGGTATTTGTTAAAACATAAAGCTATGGTGTCCACAGCTATTGTGACACCTTGCATGCAATACCAGTAAAACTGGCCGCGGATGGAAAGGTGGGCTGACACCATTTTTGGCAATTAGAGAGTATTGGTTTTTTTTTTTTTTTTTAAGTGTTCACAAGTGATTCCTCCATTCCAGTAATTCCTTGTCTAGGAATTTACATATAGTATACACCTGTAGGGATGTTCACACCACAGCCAAGATCAAAAACAGCCCAAACAAAAAACTCCAATCAGGTTAAGGTGGCCTATACCTTTAATTCTAGAACTGAAGAAGTAGGAGGAGGTCTATCTCTGAGCTTTCAAGGCCAGGTTACTCTCAAAAGCAAGTTCTAGATCAGAGTGCACTACATAGTGAGACCTTGCCTTAAAACAAACAAACAAAAAAACTCCAAACAGGTGGAGGCATTTCAATTTTGGAATGGTTAAATGTTGGTACTTTTAATTATGTTGAACACAGTCAATTAAATGTTCTGTGCCATTTAAAACTAGAAAGAACATAAACATATAAATGAGAAATATATTGTATAAAACCTTTGGTATATTTCTTTTTTAATATGTTTTTTATTTAAAAAGATTTTCCCCTCATGGGTATATTTCTTTTCGACGGAAAAAGGACACACCTGTGTGAGAAAGAAGTAAATGCCATAAACAATATACAAAACGTGAACGATTGACAACGCTGAGATGGCAGGCATGCTGGACTATCTGTCCTGAGCAGCTCTAGACGCAGGTACTAATTTGCGTACGTGCGATACCGACCTCCAGCTACAGATGGCACTGCTGGAACCAAGGACCGGCTGACCCCAAATCACCCTCCGCGCGCCGTGTGACGTCATCACGCCACGACACAGGCGAGCTAGCGAGGCCCGGGACACAGCCCCGCGTTCCTGCGCTGGCGTTCTGGATCCCGCGGCGTCTTCCGGCGGCCTTGAGGTCGCCACGCTGGCCGCTCTGGCTCGCCTGGCGTTGGGTGGGTGGCCCATCTGCGCCCACATGAGCCAGCGGCATTATGGCCGCAACGGTCGCGGTCGGGGCCGAGACTTCTCGGGCCGTGCTCCATCCAAGAAGAAGGTCAAAAACCACATCCCGGAAAGGTAAGGAAGGCGCTTTGGTTCCGCGCTGGGTCGACCCGGCTGCCGTGGCGGCCTCGTTCTCTTCCGCCTCCCACAATCCTTCGCGCCGAACCCCTCCAAGCCCCGCGCTCTAGGGGCTCAGGTCTGTCCCGGCCGGGCTCAGTCTGTGGGGCTCGGGCCAGCGCGGAAGTGCGCGCCGGGGCGCGGCTGCCGGTACTGAGTAGTCCTTTGATCCCTGGGAGCCGCGCCGTGTGAGGAATCCGGTCTGAGCTGTAGTCACCGGCCCTCAGAACCAGCTGGAGAGGTTCTGTTGCTTCCGGGACTCTGGAGGCGTTCCCCTGCCTCTGCCACGGGTTGTTTACGATTTTGCTCACAGGTGCTGCGAGCTCCTTACTTTCTTGAGACTGTCTGCTCCCCTTCCCAGATTTCAGAAGTTTATTTTCACGAATAAAGAGTAGCTGAAGCCAGGCGTGGCCAGACTGGCCTCTCGTCTTCCTAGAATTCAAAAGTTCTTTTGTTATCTCCACAAATAAGCAGTACCTAAAACCCAGGATGGATAGACTGCCCCTTCCCCATTCCCAGACGTTAATAAACACTTCATCTCTACAAAAAAGCAATACCTAAAATCCAGAATGGGCGTAATGACCTCCCACCGTCTTACACTTGAGTAAGTTTTTATCTCCTGAATATTCTTGGAGTCTGTCAGCTCTTCCCCATTATCACCTCAGGGCAGAACTTGCTTGACTTGATGAAGAAGGCAGATGCAGACATTTATCTACTCTCATTTCCTTCTAATACACTCTTAACAGGCTTTTATGTAGTTAATTATTTAAACTGAATATCGAGTAATTGTAAAGTAAAGCTTGATTTTTAAAAATAAAAAGCCAGCTCCTTGTGTCCTGCACACTAGCTTCCACTGTTCTGGGGTCCTCTATGTCTCCAGCCTGATCTCTTGCCACTCGGTCCTCACTTTCTGTGATCCACGGACATTGAATGAACCGTGCTTAGCTGTAACTCATGGGCATAAACTACCCTCCCGCTCTGACTCTCTATGCTGATCCGTGGCTTGACTAAAGTTCAGGTGGTCTATTCAGATAAGAACTGAGAGATTTCTACACATTGAATTTGTGTGGAAACTGAAAACACAATGTAGTGAAACTGTTGAATTCCAACTCTTCAGACAGTGTGTAGGTATTCATTACTTCCTGCTATTTTTTAATATTTTTAGTTATGCAAAATATGAGTCACATTATTACATTTTCCTACATATATGTCATTATACTTTGCTCATACCCCCAGGAAAGGAATACACCTTCCCCTTTCTCCTGCCCACATTTTGCTAGTTCGTTTCCTCCCCCTAAGTAATTCACTGTTTTCATGTCTTATGTATGTATATTACATTATGTATTTGAAACCAGAATTCACCTCGGGGAAAGTACACTCTGTTCGGTCTTTTTCTGCCTCTTGTTGACCCTTCCCTTCTTTGGTTCCTTCCTCCGACACATCCACTTCATGTCTGACATACCACCGAGGCATCTGGCCATTTTGAGTGTGGGTATTTCTTGTTTGTGTTATTTTATATCTATTTTCAAGATGGGGAAACAGGAAGAAGAAACTGTAGGTTGTTATGTGTGGAAAATGAATAAGCTGAATGACAAAGAGCAGAGTACAGGGACATTCTGTGTGCTAGGTGCCCCATTATTTGGGGGCCTTATTCTGTTGGGAGGCAAGGCTGACAAGGCTGATGTTCTGACTGACAAATACCCTTTGTCACAGGTGGAAAGACTATCTTCCCGTTGGACAGCGGATGCCTGGGACTCGGTTCATTGCCTTCAAAGTTCCTTTGCAAAAGGTAAATGAAAGTTAATTCAGTATTTTTTTCAGAAATCTAAATTCCCTGTGGAGAACATTGGCTTTCAACCTGGTTACTCTCCATTTTCCTGTTTGATGTCACTTTACTAACCTGAAATGAGATTCACAGACCAGTGGACTCTTCATCCATATCTCATTTTAAGGAAAAGACATTCTGATTGCCTAACGATACTAGGAAGAATAATTATTACGTTGTATTGTGTGTCCTCCTGACTAATGTGGATGGTCTTTGTTCCCTACAACTGAAAGATTGGGAACTGCCCTATGCTTTTTATGTGCTTATCTCCTGGGGCTGGAATAAATACATAATGTGGTGCAAGACTTAAGCAGATTTTCTCTCTCTTACCTCACTCTCTGACAGAAATTTGAAGCAAAGCTTATGCCAGAAGAATGCTTTTCTCCTTTGGATCTTTTTAATAAAATTCAAGAACAAAATGAAGAACTCGGATTGATAATTGATTTAACATATACTCAGCGCTATTATAAAGCAGAGGTAAGTAGAACTTCTAAATGGGTAAAAAAATCATTAGTAATTTAATACTTTCTGTCCTGTGGTGATGTGAAAACTAAGCTTCATTCATGAGTGGTAATACTTTTAAAGGAAAAGCAAATAAGTTTCCCTAATTTCATGTTGAAATGAGATTGGAGGCCAGGCATGGTAATGACTGACTATAATCCCAGATTTTAGGAGTCTAAGGCAGGAGAATCACAAGTTCAAGGCCAGTTTGGATTATATAGTTAAGTCTTATTAACAACAACACACACACACGCACACTCTTTATTTGAGTCCTGAATTGAACTATAATATGTAGCAGTTATTACCTAAGTCTCTTTGATTAGCAAAACCTCTGTAACCACTGACCATTCCTTCCCCCATCTCCTATACTCTAGAACCCTAGTAACCTCTTAACCTGCTTTATTATATGAATTTCCCAGTTATATTCCACAAGTAGCATAGTGTAACACACTTAAAGTTTTAAATTAATTAAAATATTAATTTTATCATTTCCTTCCTTCCTTTAACCTCTCCTGATCCACCCTTTTGAAATTCATAGCTTCTTACTCTTTATTATTGCTGCATGTATATGCAAATAAGTATACAGATGTAAACTGCTGAGTCCATTTAGTTTGCTTATGTGTATGTTTTTTAGGGCTGGCCACTTTAGGGTGCTTATATCTGAAGACCAATTCTCCCTCTTCCTGTGGTTCTTAATTGCCTATACTTCTTCATCTAGGGTAGGGCTCTCTTCAATTTCTCCTATCCATGTTGCCATGCCAACTGGTATTATCTTGTTCAGATCTTATATAAGCACCCATATTGTTGAAATTTTATGGGTGGAGCCTTCCATGTCAAATCTACAAAATATCTTGTAGCTGACTTCCTGGTCTTTGGGCTCTTATAATCTTTCTACTTCCCTCTTCTGAGATGATCTTTGAGCCTTAGTTATAAGGGTTATGCCTCAGATCAGTTTATGCTGGGAAACTCATAGCCAGTTCTCTGCAATTTATTTGGTTTTTTTAGAGACAGGATTTCTCTATAGCTGTGGCTGTCCTGGAACTGATTTATAGAACAGGCCAGCCTTAAACTCACAGAGATCCACCTGCCTCTGCCTCCCAAGTGCTGGGATTAAAGGCATATGCCACCACCACCCATTAGTGATTTTTAAGGTTATTTTTATTTATTTTTATGAGTGTTTTTGCCGCTCTGTGTGTGTGTGTGTGTGTGTGTGCCTGTGGAGGCTAGAATTTGGCATTACATCTCCTATAGCTGATATTACGGATAGTTGTGAACTGCTGTGTGGGTACTGGGAATTGAACCTGAGTTTTCTGCAAGAGCAGCCTGTGCTTTTAACTATTGAACCATCTCTCCAGCCCCAGTATCATATAATACTTGTCTTCTTGTGTCTGAGATATTTCACTAATTATGTCTCCAGTATTTATTGAAGCATATACCAGAACCTTTTTCTCTTCTGGCTCAATATTTACGTTATCTGTATATGTTGTATTTCATTATGGTTCCTATCTATTTCACTTCATTCTGCCTTCCTTATCCTGTGTGTGTGTGCGTGCGTGTGCGTGTGTGCGTGTGTGCGTGTGTGCGTGTGTGCGTGTGTGCGTGTGTGTGCGTGTGTGCGTGTGTGCGTGTGTGTGTGAGAGAGAGAGAGAGAGAGAGAGAGAGAGAGAGAGAGAGAGAGAGAGAGAGGGAGAGAGAGAGAGAGAATGTTTTGCAGGTTTGTTTTTTTATGAGAGAGAATCTCACTCTTTGGCCATAACTGGCTTGAAATTGACCATGTGCACCAGGCTAGTCTTCAACCTACAAAGATTCACCTAGTCCTGCCTCCCATATGCTGGGATTAAATGTGTGCACTACCATGCCCAGCATGTTCTGTCTTATTGAAAATAAATGTCATAAAAATTGTTAGTTGGTTGTCAGTTTAAGGATTACTGTCGACGTCTCTCACTTTCTTTTTGTCTCTTGAAGTTTGTGCTTTGAGAGATCCAGTCAGCGTGTATTCTCTAATGTTGGCGCTGGGCCAGCACAACCAGATACAGCATGGTGCTCCCCTCTCCTGTCCTTCTGCTCCCTAACCCTGGTCTCCCTCTCCTGCCCCCTTCCCTTTCTCCTTACTGTTTTGTCTGAGGTTTGGTGATGTAGCCCTGGCTGATCTCGTGATCTTCCTGCCTCAGTCTCTCTAATGCTGGAATTACAGACATATAGGACTTCACATAAGCTAATTTTTTTCTTTTTACACAGTTTGAAATAGTATCTCATGTATCCAGGGCTGACCTCAATTGCTGAGGACTGCCCTTAAACTCCTGACCCTCCTGCCTTACCCTCCAAGTACTGTGATTACAGGCATGGACTACCCCACCCAGAGTGATTTCCTTTTCTAAAAAGTATTGTTTTAATGTGTATGTATGTGTGCTGCCATGAGTTTATATGCCCACATTCATGCTGGAGCCTACAGACCTTAGAAATGGTCTCAGTCCCACTGTGACCAGAGTTAGGACAGCTGGGTGCCTATATATGAGCTTTGGAAACCGAACCCTTGTTCTCTGCAGGAACAGTAAAGGCTCTTAACTGTGAGCCATTGTTCTGGCTGCCTGATTTTCTTTTTAACATTACAATTTCCAGGGTGTCTATATATTTTGAAATGGGTTCTTGCTATGTTGCCTAGGCTGATCTTGAACTCTTGTGTTCAAGTGGTCCTTCTGCCCAGCTACTGGGACACAAGGACTACAAACAAGGATATGCTACCATGCTTGACACGAGACACTTTCATAGGTGGTCATGTGTCTTTCCATTAGGCGGCATATATATAATGAGTGGTTGTCTCTTATACTATTAGTAATTACTAATGACTGATCTATTGGTTCCTTTAAAGCTTCAAAAAGTTGATTTTCTTTTTTTCTTTTTTCTTTTTTGAGACAGGCTTTTGCTGTGTAGCCCAGGCTGACTTCAAACTCAAGATTTTCCTGCCTCAACCTCTCAGGGTCTAAGATTACAGGTGTATGCCACCATAGGAGGCTATACAAGGTGAATGTTATCATTTAACGGTTTCTCCTTGTTTATTTATTCAGTGATGTCAACAGGATTCTTTCCTCTGTATAACAGCTTTCAAAATAATATCTTGGTTGGGTACCTAATACTTGCCAAGTGACTAGTCAATATTTGATTTTTTTCTGTCATTACAAACCCCCCTACAGTTGTTTTTTCCAGTTGGAGCACAGGCAAAGGCCCTCTCTTTTGGCAGTTGGAGCCATTCAGTTTGGCTCCTAAGCCCTCTTTTGAAAAATATTCTTGAGAATTTCATGCATGTATAATTTGTATTTTGATCACAATCACCCCATCACCACAGGTAACTCTTCGTGGTTTGCACCCCCAATGTCATGTCCTATTTGATGTACATTGCCCATTTTTTTTGTACGCTCACCACATGCTGAAAGGTACTGTGGACAGCAGAAGGTATTAGATCCCCTAGACTTGGAGTTCAGGTGGTGTGAGCTGCTTGATGTGGTTGTTGGGAACTGAACCCAGGTCCTTGGCAAGAGCAGCAAGTGCCCTTAAGTTCTAACCCTCTGAGCCATCTCTTTACCCTGCCCTGTTGTCACATTTTTAAAAAACTCAGTAAGTTTAAAATTAGTGTTGCCCAAGTGCACATAGATATGAAGCCATCTTCTGGAGCACAACCAGCTACCCAGGACCACACCCCCGGAGAAAGTGGACTCCCCCGTCCCAGGTCACCCTGAGCTGCCAAAGCTCCTCTGCTAGATTAGACCATTTCTTAGTCCTAACTTTTACGTGTCTAAATCATCTCTAATCACTTTGTCTGCATGAAAGGGTTCTGGGCTCATCTGAACTGTTTCCTGCCCACCCTGACTCAGCCTTTGCATGGAACTTTGTTTCCTTTCAGTGGGGATGATATTTCAGACATTAAAGGTCAGATATGTTCATTGCTGATAGACTGACATTGTTCTGAAGCTTTTCTTGTGGACAGAACTAGGAACTCTGTAGAAATCGTGATAATGTTTTCCACTTAAATGCAGTTATGTATTTTTCACCTAACCTCTCTTTTTTTCCCCAAGCTGTGTGTGTGCTCGCACGTGCGTGTCTGTCTGTCTGTCTGCCTGCCTGCCTGTGTCTGCCACATGTGTGCAGGTACCTGCTGAAGTCAGAAGAGGGTGCCGGGTCCTCTGGAGCGGGAGTTACAGGCTGTTGTGAGCCTTCAGACATGGGTGCTGAGAACTAAAGCACATCCTGGAAGAGCAGCAAGCGCTCTTAAGCACTGAGCCATCTCTCCAGCCCTCACCTGTCCTCTTTCTCTTGCCCACAGCTGCTTTGTCCCGCTCATTACTATGTGAAGGCACAGAAAGGTGAAATAATTAGAACTCTTAACTTAATTTTTAGTCACACCATTCACATGGAATCTGGTATGTTTTGTATACCTAGTGACCCGTAGTTTTAATGAAAATTAAGTGCTATTTCCTGGTTGAAATAGCTTTGTAAGAAGTGGCTCTTTAGCTAGAATTACTCTTATATAGTAAGTTTATTATTAGTTTATATTCATACTCATATCTTTCGTTATGTACCTACAAATGAAATAATGAACATTTTTCTTTGTTTTGCTTTGTAGGATTTGCCAGAAACTATTTCTTACATAAAAATTCTTACAGTTGGCCATCAGGTACCTGATAATGACACGATTTTTAAATTCAAGTGTGCAGTTAAAGAATTTTTAAAGAACAATAAAGACAATGGTGAGTCCTCGTGGATTTTCTTGTTTTGCTTTCTGTCTGAATTCTGTGCATTTTGAATAAGTTTGGAGACTTTTTACAATCTTTTTTATTTTAATTGTGTTTGTGCTTATAGCTATGTGCATATGAACACAAGTACCCACAGAGTTTCACCTGGGCTTAAGGGAGATTGCGAGCCATCTGACACTGTTCTTGGAAATTGAATTTGGGTTCTCTTCAAGGGCAGATATCCTCAAGTACTGAGCCTTCTCTGGTGCAGTTCCCAAACTTTATTGTTAATATTGTAGTGTTAGGTCTGTTGTCTTTGGAAATATCAGCTGGTAGTAATAACATAGTGTGTTCCTCTTGTTAGCCACACAGAAACAAAACTTGAGTGAGTGAGTAATGTGTAATATGATGGAAATGTTTTCCTTTTCATGTGATAAAGGGGAGAGATGTAGAAGATTATCAAGTTACTTAAAGAGACAACAAAAGTCAAAATTTAGGAGTGAGCCATTCCCTTAGGAGACCAAGGTCAGGAGTTAAGCAGTCTCCTAGGAGAACAGCACAAGTAGGCTAGTAGAATTTCATCTTTGCCACATATACTTAAAGTATTTCTGCTGTTTTCCATTTGAGTACAGTTGTTGTTTACTGTCAAAAATGAAGTAGGCTGAAGGCTATATATAGCTTAATTGTGGAGCATTTGCCTCGCTTTCCTAGGCCCAGTTTCAAACTTGAGTATTGCACCTCCAGTTTCCTCTTCTTGGTTAGACAAATGGCTTTGTCTAACGCAGCTTTACCCTGATGGCTGCCCTACAGTTTACATCATTGTATCTAATCAATATTTGCAAAATTTCCACAACCTCAAACTCTTGATAGGTGATTCTTAATTTCTAAAACCACTTTAATTTTTAACGTAGAAGTAATATTTCACTGATTTATGTTACTCTTCAGAAAATTGTCTTTAACTTATTTTTGGTGTATCTTGTTTACTTAATTTTGCATTTCCCGTTTTACAGACAAACTTATTGGTGTCCATTGCACCCATGGCTTAAACAGGACTGGCTACCTTATTTGTAGGTGAGTTGCCAACCCAAAAGCCACATAGTGTTCAGTGTGTTTTATCTGGTTATAGTGGTAATGTGAGCGAACAGAGAAATGGGTGGGTATAGAACAGGGTTGTCTCCACCCAGAGACTGCCATCAGCAATACCATTGTAGACTTCACAAATGCAGATAGAAGTATGTTTATGTGGCTTAAAGGACAATAAACATTCAGATTTACAATGTAATGTGTGGTAGGTATCTTCTGTGGGAGTATTTGAGAACTTATTTTTTAAAGGTTGTACTGCATTTTGATTTTTGGTTTTTCCATACCAGTGAACATACAAGTTAGAAGTTTGGGGTATGATAAAGCATTAAAGTGATATGAGCATCTTTGGATCCACATGGCACTGACTCAGCAATAATCTTACTTGACATGCAGATGCCTAATTAGGATGTAGTCTGATGGTTCTTAAGAAATTGCTGTGCTGTGCTCTGTGCTGTTTGTCCATTCAGAAGATCCTTACTGAGATCTGGTTTGCGTGAGCAGTATAGGTGCTATTAAACTATTAAAGAGATTTAACCCGCCTCTGGAGAAATAAGACTATAATGTTAATATAGAATTGTCATTGTCAAGTGCCGAGGAGGACAGGAACATGGTACATGATGGGGAAGGTTAACTAGTGCTAGCTGAGTAGCAACAGTGCAGAGACTAGACATACTTGTGGAGGAGGTGGGCAATGCAGTAAGTATGTCATAGAAGTGGAGCTGCAGGAATAGGCAAGAGCCACAGTCAGGCCACGCAGAGTGCTGTTTGGAGGATGTGTTGAACCCATCTATGTCTGCTGAGTAAAGAGTACTCTAGATAGGTAGAGATAAGGGGTCATTAGGTTTTTGTATGAATTGAAGTGTTAACCGTGTCGTGGACCAGGATGTCGAGGGCATTTGGTGGAAGGATATGGTCATCACTGTCAGGACCCTCGTCTCATGCTGGATTGGAGGCAAGGATAAGAGAGAAGTGGGTGATGGTGATGGTGATGGTAGCTCCAGTTTCTGACTCATACGGTTGGTTACCAAGTATTTTTAGCTGTGTTAACTATTCCCAGTTGATTTGTATGTTGCTGGTTCCTGATGAATACGTGGCAGTATCAAGGAAACCCCTCTTTTTAGTCCACAAACCTTTTTGATGAAAATGACTACTACATTTGTCTTTTAAGCATTTGCCAGTTTGGTGATGCATTTCCTTCTTTAGTTATATTATTATACTAATGTAATAGATTCCAAAAGTTGGTCAATCTTGAGATAATCTTGTCATTCTGTAACTTGGATTAGATATGTAGTATTTTTTTGGGATTAATATGTCTTCACTTGTAAGTGAAATTGGACCTGTTTTGATTTTTGTTTTTTTTTTTTCATATATTTAAGTGACCCAAATTATGTTGTTTTGTTAGATATTTGATTGATGTAGAAGGCATGAGGCCAGATGATGCAATTGAATGTAAGTATGGGGGGGTGTCGCTATTTTTCCCTTTCTATAAAAGCTAAAGGTGAAAGTGTGGAGCCACTTTTCAGTTTTTTTGGGGAAAAAAAAATTCATATGATCCAGTATAAGATGCCAAAAAGAAAGTGGAGAGAGAGAAGGAAGGAAAGATACTCTTGGGGCTGGGGATGTGGCTCGATGGTAGAGCACTTGCTCAGCATGTGTGGAGCCCTGAGTTTGATCTCCAGAACCAAAAGAAAGAATATAGTGATAAAGGTGGTCTTTTGACAAAAGTTTGTGAAGGAATGTAATTGCAGGTGATATGTGAGATGTAACAACCTAATGGTTGGTTAGTGAATATGAGCTTTGGTTTGCTTTCTCTGGGTAAGATTGGTTTTGTGTAGCCATTTCTAACAGCTCATCTTCATCCACTCCTCAGTATTCAACAGGTGCCGGGGGCACTGCATAGAAAGACAGAACTACATTGAAAACCTGCAGAATCGTCGAGTCAGAAAGTACGTCTTACATTTTGCTGAGTGAGACTTGTGGTTAGAAAAACCTCTTTTATATAGTTCATGTAGCACATTACCCTAGCATCTGGTTCACTTGCTGAGCAAAACCTAAGCAAATAGGTGTGTAGGGGGGGTTGGGATCCTATATTCACAAACCAAAGTACATAGTCACTTAAGTGGCCACTGGAACTGGAATCTGGTGACACTGTGGACACTTCTCTTTTAGGAACCGGAATGTTAGCACATCTGGGTCAGGTGGTCTTGAAGACTCAGCACATCTTACGGAACATGTCCACAGCACTAACAAGCCTGTGAACCAAGGACCTCGGAACAACAGACCTGGTGGTCATCTACCACCTCTCCGGCGTTTTCATACCCAGAATTCACAGCAGTTCTTCAGGTACTTGGGCTTCCCTCCTTCTTAGAGCTGTGATGGAAACTACTTCAGACCAGGAAAGTACATTAAAGAATGGCCTGTGTCAGCTAGTAGGGCTCATGCTGCTCTGCAAATCAAATACTGAGTGGGAAATAGGCTGCTCTTCAGAGGCAATTGAGAAAGGAAATTATGTTTTATTATTTTAAATTTAGTTTAACACAGGAAGAGTTAGATGGAGATACTAGAAAAATAAAATCTTAATCTTACGTTCTTGTGGGTGTGTGTGTGTGTGTGTGTGTGTGTGTGTGAGAGAGAGAGAGAGAGAGAGAGAGAGAGAGAGAGAGAGAGAGAGAGAGAGAGAGAGAGAGAGAGAGAGAGAAACCCAAGATTCTACCTCTGAGGTACATCCGTATATGCCCAGACTTTAAGAATCTTACATTTATGGGTCACATAGTTTTTGAAATAAAGAAGTCTGTCATTTAAAGGACAAACACAAAGCCAGGCCGGGTATTCAGTGAGCTTGAGGTCAGCCTAGACTAGAGAGTAAAATCCTAATAGAGATAGTTGCAAATGATTTGAATAGATTAAATTATACAAGTATTTTACTGAGGAAACGGGAAAATTCTCAGTTTAGTTAAAGTCTATTAGAATTCTCCAGAGAGATAGAAGATAGAAAAAGGGAGCAAGGAAGAGAAGGAAGAAGGGAGAATGTGGGCAGGTAAGGAGAAGGGGCCTTCACTAGAGTGATGATGTGTGACAACAAGCCCTTTGCAAGCTGGAGACCCATAACTATGGTTGTTATGTGTTAAAGTAAGTTGATACATTGTTACACTTTCCAAAAGGTGCTGGGGTGACACTTGAGAGTGGGAGTAACCCTCTTGAATCACTTTTAATGACCATAAAGATGCTCATACATGTTCAATTCCATGTTGAGACTACACTTCTCAAATCCTACTGTCCCAGACAGCTAGGTGCTCTGCGTACAGTAGTACATATTATGAGATGCTAATCTCCAAAATAATGATGGTGGGAAAACTGATAGTAGCCTAGAACTCTTGAGAGTGGGGAATACAGCTAAGTAAACATAACCATGCTGTGAAATTTTATAGAGCCACTGAAGTTAGTTTGTTTATAATAGTAAAAAAATAGTAGCAGAAGCTGGAGAGATGGCTCACCAGTCTTAACTGCTGCTCTTAAAAGACTCAGGTTCAATTCCCAGCACCTATATGGCTCCTCACAACTTCCTGTGACAACAGTCAGATGAAAAGGGATAGGATGGAGACCGAAGAAACAGCTGATCAGATTTGACTGAATGAGAGAGGGTGTGTGTGTCACAGGGTAACCTCTGCTGAACCCTTCATACTCCCACGTTATCTCAGTTCACTGTACATGCTAGGCCAGCTTCCCTCTTCCAGGGATCCTCCTGTCTCCGCCTCTCATGTTGTCATAGGAATTACCCACATGGGCATCCAGCCCCAAGTCTTCACATTGAGCAGCAACAGCTTTACTGCCCAGCCCTAGCTCCATTTTATAAACAAATGAAGAGAAAGATAAGTGATTATTGGGTCATCCAGGTAGGAAAGAGTAAAATCAGAGTATCTGTCATTTTATAAAGTGTATTATATGTTAATCTTGACAATGATTTATTACTTCTTTTTTAAGAAAATTTTCACAAAACCAGAGTGTTTACCAGAGAGGCCTTATCCCTCCACCTGGTCCTCCTGGAGAGGACTATTCACAAAGAAAATTCTTCTGGAATGTGAAGCCAAACAGCAGTCAAGCAGCCCAGAATAAGAAGTGGACTTCTGGTACTTACCAGAGACCTTTCTACCCAGCCTACTGGGGATGGACTCAGTGAGGCGCACCTGGCTGGAGGCCACTTGAGATCAGAGCTGGACAGAAGACAGCTGGATGACTTTTTAATAAAATCAGGTCAAAGGAATTTACAAAATTTTTAAACGTTTTTTTAACTTTTTAAAATCTTTTATTGTTCCTTTACGAGTGTTAAGTTTAAAGGTGAATTGTATTGCTCGCGGACACACAGTGATTATAGCACTCCATGATACTTCTACTTCTAGGCATCAACTTTTCTCAAAGATTTCTGAATATATAAACTTGCAAATTTTTTAATTACCTTTTATTTTCCACATATATTTCCTCTGCTCATGCTTGTAATATGTATGTGTAAGTGTAAAGATTCATAGTGTTTTACCATGTTCTGTTACTATCACAGTCTTCAACAATGTCTTTTTTCCTGACTACTCAAATTTTCTACAGAAAAATCTAGCCAGTAGGTAATTTCTTTGGAACCTGCTTTCTTCACTGATGAGACTCTGATCAATGTTTTTTCCTTGGTGGTCAATGTTGAGATTTAACCAGCCTCTTACTGAACTGCCGGTTTAGCATCTAACCCAGGGAAGTGTACATTCTTAGGGACTGATTTTTAAGTTGAACAAGACAAAACTAACCAATAACCAGAGTGCTGGTTAAATCATAATTTATTTGACAGGGTAACTGCCACCAACAGGGTACAACCGTCCAGAAGGTTTGAAAACCTCTAGATTTTAAAGGTTGACCAGACTAGGAATGACCATACATCCTTGGCTATATGGAAAGACTGAGGGTGGTGCTGACCCTGAGGCCCTCTGTTCAGGATCTGTCCAATAGCCTCCCACACTGGACTGGTGCTTTTCCCCTGGAACATACTTCAGGCTACTTGAAGGTGCTAATTACTTCAGCTGTAGAACTCACTCAGGAAGTTGCTCATCATGACGTCATAGTTCACAGCAAGTGTTTGGTGGATGCCTGGGCAGTTTGACTTTTATCTTTAAAGCCTCTGATTTTTGAGGATTTGTAAAACTATCCAAGTGATGTCACACATGGTAGTTCTTTTCTCTCTTGTGTATAAACATGTGGAGTCTGACCCTGAGAAGGCCTCAGCAGTTCTTCTATTCTAGCTTGGGGCTAATTTGCTAGGTCAAGTCGCTCTAAGCTCAAGTGGCTCTTAAAGTTTTTTTCTACGCAACACATTTAACAGATTCAAAGTGCTTCTTGCTACAAGGCTCCCCTGCAGAGTTCCTCCTCAGAACATACTGCTGTAGCTGACGGTTGTGAAGGGAAAGAGGAGTGCATCCAGTGGAAAGAACACCTCGGCAAGCAGCTTCTGTGGAGAACACTGCCTGCACAGGGCTATTGCGTGAGCTCTGCCACCTGTTCTGCTCCTCTGCCTTTGGTTGGATTACAAACACTGCGGAACTCAACTTTCATTCTTACACACCCTGGTCTGGCTTCATACCATCTAAAGACTCGAAGGAAGCAGCAGTTTCTAGTGGTCTACGTAGTATTTTTAAATTTTTTTTTTTTAATTTTTTTTTATTTTAAAAGCACACACGAACACTTTCTTAGGTAGTCTTTCTGAGATTACCATGTAAAAGGCATCTTCCATGCTGTCCAGTTGTTGAGTCTCAGAGTGGCCAGCCTAAGTATTTTTGCCAATTCCATCCATTGTTTAGGTAATATTCTTACAGGTCATCATTTCTTGATTTTCCAATTTGTGATAATACGTGGTGATGAATTCTTCCTATGGCACATGAAGATTTTGCTCTTGGCCTACCCACCCCACAGCTGTTTCCCAGCACTTGGTGACATTCATGTTCCTAGATAAATAAATGTTAGTCATCATGAGCCATAGTGTTCCATGGTTGTGAGTTCTTTTAAGTCTTCTTTCCCTCACATTTTTGCCTTTCAATTGGCCGTGTTCTGTTGGTGCATCACCAGTTTATCCTCCATATCATAGCATTATACAGTCTCAGTGTGAGTGAGTGAATACCGTTTGGTTTGAGTCCTTTCTGGAGCCATGATGGAGTATTAGACAGGCGATACAGAGTACAGGAAAGAGGAAGGAGTCTGTTAGAATAGGTTTTTGAAGGTGGCTGGTACCTCACTGTCATGTGGTCTTCTGTCTTGCTCCTATCTCTTTCCCCCTAGTCAGTTCCTCCTTCCCTGTCTTTTATGATGTGCTTGAGGCAGGCTCAGATGCTGTGTGGCTGAGATGCTCTCAAGGATGTCAGTCATTAGATCAGGATGTCAGATTAGATTAGAGACCTTATTTTAACATATTTGCCTCTGTAAAGACTTGGTTTCCAACTGCAGTGATATTTCAGATGCTGGGATTTAGAGCCTTAACCCCATCTGAGGAATCTGAGGAAACACAGCTGAGTCCAAAGGAAGCATCGCCGATTCATTACACTTGGGATATAGCTCCTGACCGTGGCTCTCTTTCCTCTTGTTTCTTAGAACCCTCCTTAGGTCTCCTGGGTCCCAGAGTATCACTTAAGTAACTGCAGTGCTGAATCACAGACTGTGTTTGATTCTTTTTCTATCCTGTAGCTACAGTTTCAGGTCTGCAGTTCCAGTGAATCTGTTCCTTCTGTTTAGGACTTCACTGATGGCTGCTGAAATCTTGTTCCTCTGATCTAGAACCTTTGTCTGTGCCCTGTAATTTTCTTTTGAAGTCTTGGGGGTCTTCTTTATCTCAGGTGTCATGATGTGTTTTCTGTTGGCAATGGTATATACCAAGTGAGCCCTTTCAGTCTGGTAAATTGCAAGAAAAAAATTATTTTCAAATTTGTTTATGTGCATTAGTGTTCTGTCTATGCCTGTGTAAGGGTGTCAGATCCTCTGGAACTGAGTTACAGGCAATATTGAGCTGCCATGTGGGTGCTGGGATTTGAACCCAGGTCTTAAAACAATCTTATTTAATGCTGTATTGTACATTATTAACCCTAACTCTAGGGTAGTTTCTGATTGGATGTTGGATATCTTTTCCTGGAACTTCTGGTTTAATTATGTATTTTTATTTAACATTTTCGTGTTAATTTCTTTTTCTAGTATTTTTCTTCCTGATATACTGGGCTAGAGGGTGCTGGGATTGAACCCAGGGCCTCCTTTATGCTATACATGCACTCTTATTATTGAGTTATACTACCAGTTTCCTACCTATATGATTTATATAAGCATAATAAAATCATAAACGAAAATATTTTTGATATGTGAATATATTACCTATATGCTTGGAAAAAACAAAACAAAAAGAAAAAGAAACAAACCAGACACAGGGTCTCTGTTTGTTGCCTAGACTGGCCTTGAACTCCAAGGCTCAAGCAATCCTGCCCCAGTTCTCCTGAGCAGGACTACAGGTACAGGATCCCATGTTCAGCTCTAAATTTTAATTTCTAATAGTTAGCTCTTAAAAAATAAAACAAAAAACCTACATTTAATAGCTTGACTGTTATGTCTTTAATACACTCACATTATAAGGGATCTCATGTGGGATCCTAATTAAACATCCTTTACAGTAAAACTAACAGCTTCCCAGAAATGTGTCCTGAAAACAAATTCCTATGTCTTCCTTTCCTCTTGGTAGAGTCAAATGACTTATGGCCTTGGGGTTCCATGCTCCTCTCCCTGCCAAAGCTTTAAGCTGGCTTTTCAAGTCTCTCATTGAGTACTGTATACCCTTCTGTCTGAATGTTAGCCATTTTGTGGTTTTACTAAGCCCTACACTCTGTCTTGTCTTTAAAGTTGTTCTTTGGCTGTGATTGGTCCTGTGGTCTCGGCCAGCCATTCATACTCAGCTGTATGAATCACTCTCTCTGGTCTTTTCCCAAACCCTACCCCCAATAAATGATCTTCTACACACTGTACCTTGTGCCATTATTTAATCATGCTACTCTGGGTTCTGTGCCACCACATCAGAGTCCATGAACCCACCTAGTACAAAAGTTACCCTTTGTGCAGAGGAGGAGCAGATATACAATGTTTTGCCTTAGGAGCACTCAGGAGGCAGAGGCAGGCAGATCTCTGAATTCAAGGCCAGCCTGGGCTACAGATTATATTCCAGGACAACCAGGGCCAAACAGAAACCCATCTTGAAAAACCAAATCAAAGATTCTCAAGCCAATTAGGACACTTGACTCTGGGCCTACATGGCACCTCTAGTTCCACACCAGGTCCCCTCCCCCCTTTTTAATATGACCCACTTTCAAGTAAAGGAGAATGGTACACAAGAGGCAGTGGGAATTGGCTCCCTGAGCTGATGCCAAAGCATGAGATGATGATCCAGGAGGGTGCAAAATCCACTGTCCCTGGGGAGGATAGGAGGAGCCTGGCAAGCAGACACCCTTCCTGTCCTGCTGTGGATTATTTGCCTAGGTTCATCTAATGAGCCTTCCAGAGAAAGTCCAGACTAAGAATACCATGCCAAGTGTCTTCTTGACATACAAAAGCTGGGCAACACATTGTATCTCATGGCTTAGTTGCTTAGGTCTTTTTCCTCATCACTCTGTATATGTACCTCAAAGAATATATCAGTGACTTGATTCTTGTCTCAGGGTCCTCGGGTATTTTATAGATCTGGAAGTCATGAGCTTTTGAATTGTTTAACACATGATTGATACACCTAGTCTCTTCTACTGACTTTGACATACTATAAACAATTAGGTATTTTGAGAACACCTATATCAGTTACATTGAACGTAACAATCTATCAGTAATTAAGGTTTCATCTGGGCTTATATTTACACAACATGGGGATTAAGATTTAACGTACAAGAGCAGTTATGTCAGAGTCTTATAGCATAACACTCTTGACTAGGCCCTTGAACCAATTTGCATATCTTATATAATGGTCTCTTGTATCTGTAGGAAGAGATGACTTCTTAAAAAGAAAACTAAAATGCATTCTTTTCTATATACACCAGAGCCGACTGACAAATATACAACAGCCCCAAACTCCACCCTTGAAATCCCCCAGCTTCACAGCCCCTGACAACTGCTAATCTAGTTTTTTTTTTCCTTTTCTAAAATGCGGTGCAGGTGGGATTGGTGTATAGACTTCTGGGTAGAGTTTCTTTCATTTAGATGCTGCTTTCGAGGTCTGTGCTACAGGATGGGTCTGCTGCTCACTCCTCTCTGTTGCTGAATTATTCCTTTATTTGGTTCTCTTTCACATCGCTTACTCATTAACCAACTAAAAGATACTTAGGTTGATGTTAGGGTTAGGGAGAAACCTGGTGCTAGGGAAACTCCCAGGAATCCACAAGGATGACCTCAGCTCAGACTCCAAGGAATAGTAGAGACAGTACCTGAATTGACCTCCTGTAATCAAACTGATGACCACCCTAATTGCCATCATCTAGCAACTCATGGGAGCAGATGCAGGGATCCAGTTAAGCACTGGACTGAGCTCCCAGGCCAATCAAAGATAGAGCAAAGGGGTCAAGATCATGATGAGGAAACCCACAGAAACCGCTAACAGGAGCTGGGAGCTCACTGACTATGGACTGACAGCTGGGGAACCTGCATGCTCTCTGAAATGTGGATGACAGTTGTGTGGCCTGAGCAGTTTGTGGGGCCTCTGGCAGTGGGACCAGGATTTATCCCTGGTGCATGAACAGGCTTTTTGGAACCCATTCTCTGTAGAGGGGTACCTTTCTCAGCCTTAATACAGGGAGGAGGGGCTTGGTCCAGCCTCAACCTCATTAGGCTTTTTTGAGCCCCCATGAGAGACTTTATACTCTTTGAGGAGTGGGTGAGTACAGGGAAAGCTGGGGTGTGAGTGGGAGGAGGGAAGGGAAAGGAAACAGAGGTTGGTATATTAAAAAAGTAAATAAATAAAAAAATGTCAAAAAAAGATATTTAGGTGGCCTTTTTTTTAAAAAAAAATTTTAGACCTACCATAAATGTTTTATGTGAACATGGTTCCTCCCCACCCCCCTTAGAGTGGTGTAGTGGGGTTGCTGCCATGTATGGTTAACTATATAATAAGCTGTCAAACATTTCCAAACAGATGTACCAAGAAGAGATGAGTGTTCCAATTACACCCTCACTAACAATATTGTCAGTGTGTGTGTAGGACAAGAACAGCCTTTGCTGTTTGCTCCTCAGGGGCACTGTCCACCTTGAGTTTGGTTTGGGGGTTGTTTTTTGGTTGTTCAAGACAGGGTTTCTTTGTGAAGCCCTGGCTATCCTGGAATTCTGTGTAGACCATGATGGCCTCAAACTCAGAGATCTGCCTGCCTCTCTCCTGAGGGCTGTGATGAACGGCCTGCTCTACCATACCCAGCTCCACACTGGTTTTTTGTTGTTGTTTTGTTTTGAAGACAGGGTGTAGCGAATTCATGATGTTACATTGTATACAATCGTCATGCCTACATATTTAATAAAAAGCGCTGATTGGACAAACACAGACAGGAAGTGTGGGCAGGGCTACCAGACTAAGAACACTCTGGGAACAGGAAGAACAGAGCAGAAATGCTACAGAGACTCCAGAGTTGCCAGACAAGCCAGAAGATGCAAAGGGCAACTATGCTGCTCTGAGAAAAGGTGCCAAGCCCCATGGCTGAACAGGATAAGAGTTGGGTTAGATGAAGGGTAAAGAGTTAGCAAGTTATATGCCTGGGCCTTAGGCTGATCAGCCTAAAATTAATGTAAGCGTTTGTGTGTCTCTGCGGGCCTAAACCTTGAGGCTAGGCCAGAAAGTCCGGGCCAGAAACCTCTTATTACAACAGGGTGTTTCTTTGGCATAGTTAGTGCGTGCCTGAATAAGCTGACTGGCCAGCCAGCCCCAGAGACCCACCTGTCCCCACTTCTCCATTCCCTCATGAACTGAGCTATTTAACTCAAATTTTAACAATTTTGATTTAAAGAAAAAAGATGTGTTGTCTCACAATTTTTTGAAATAATTTTAAAGATACAATTGGCATACACTATACATATTTATGATTGTTTTGGTATGTTTGTATATGTATGCATGAAGCCACAACGAAATTACAACATATCTGTAACCTCTTTTCACCCAAGCCTTTCCAAAGAATTATCCATCTGTTGTGGCATTATGAATTTATTTCATGTAAAAATGGAGTCAGTGTGAGCTCTTCACATGTCTGGCTGTTGGCATTCAGCATTGCCTGGGATGCCAGAACAGCTTAGCTTCTGGTCCACCTTTCCTTAGTAACAAGAAAAGACCCTGAAAGACCCTCCCGGGGGTGTGGGGACCCCCGAAACGGACCTTCCCTCAGGATGAGACCCCAGGACCCAAGGACTGAGCCAGAACCACCGGTCAGATGCAAATAGCACGAGGGTTTATTGAGCACAGGGCCTGTGGGCTGAAGCCACTCGGATGGACTTTCAGCACCTAGGCCTTTGTTTAGGGTCTTTTTATAGGGTAAGGGGAGCATAAGCACATGTACAGGAGCAGAAGCATAGTTACAGGGTTCTCATTGGCTAGTTTGAATGAGGCCACCTGTGGAAGAGTTGAGGTTAGGTCACCATCTGGTTTGGCTAGTA
The DNA here is from genome assembly GCA_033318265.1 of Phyllotis vaccarum. NCBI lineage: Eukaryota > Metazoa > Chordata > Mammalia > Rodentia > Cricetidae > Phyllotis > Phyllotis vaccarum. Next base: position 68,289,429 of record JARWLC010000014.1, on the reverse strand, counting down.
TTACCTATTCAGGCCCGTTATCTATCTTTTTCAAGGCCTCTTTGCTTGTTATTTCTTTTTTGGAATTTCTAAAATAGTCCTTGACTAGGGGAAGGTCTCGTAGCCATAAAGTCATTATGGTCATTATCTCTCCTACCCTCCCGCCCTGCCATCATCCATCCTGAACACCGTGAAAGCTTTTATTGAGAGCAAATGCTTAATGGCAGGATGTCCTTGAGTGAGGAATGCCTGGCGTCTGGCCCCTGACTTCAGTCTTCTTTATGTCCTCAGATTGGAGACATCTAGTGTTTTAACTACAGGTCTTCTTCTTCCTTATCATGTCTTAGACAGGCTTCAGTACTATTTCTTGAGAAAAGGGGAGACTGCTAGAACAAAAGGGAGTTGTTTAAGGGAGGGGGAAGAGGAGTCTCACAACCCTTTAATATATTGACCCAATGGATCATATTGCTATATCCACCAATTATGAAAACCCAAGGTGTGTTTTCTGGGTCTCCCTTGGTTTGGTGGAAGTGGAGCAAGTATAGGCAAGCTTTCTTCTGTTTTTAGCAGCTTTCCTGAGTCTTGGAAGGCTAGCTCACAATGGATTCCAGGCCTCTGGCATATCATTGCTTGCTTGTTATTGTATGAAGACATTCTGTCCCACTCAGCTTAGACAAATTGGTAACCAGTGTACAGTGAGTCTGCTTCACAGAAGCTTTGGTTTAGAAATGTTTTTACTGTGTGTGTGTGTGTGTGGTGTGTGTGTGTGTGTGTGTGTGTGTGTGTATGTGTGTGGTGTGTGTGTATCCGTACATTTTGTTTTGTATGTGTGTGGTGTGTGTGTGTCCATGCATTTAGTTTTGTGTGTGTGCGGTGTGTGTGTCTGTGCAATTTGTTTTGTGTTTTTAACAATAGTAATCTCACTGCACAAGACAGCTGTGCTACCAAGATAACATCCTCATGTAACACCGTATTGATGTAGCTTTCTGCACCCTGTTATTTAACATTAGTATGACTGAAGATTGAATATATCAAAGAACTATTCCCTCCCCTTGTTAAAGTTAGACAAGTCAGAAATGAAATTTAACTTTTTGATATTTGTCTTTCTCAATGTTTCTGTTTCTTTGTCCAAGTTTTTAAAAACACTAATGCTAAATGTCTCAATCTACCCTTGGGGACAGGGTGGAGCTTGTGGTGGGGAGGGGAGCAAGAGTCTCTGAATTTCAGGACAGTCTGAGCTACAAGATGAAACCTCCAAGAAACCCAAATAACTACAACAAAATAGTTGGCACTTTTGGAACCCTCAGTGACCAAGAGTTTTTTTGTTTTTTGGTTTTTTTGCTAATAAATCCTGTTTTGCTCAAAGAAAAAAAGCTTCACTGTTAGCTGTGTTTCCTGTGTTTTGCATTCAGGTGACTTAACTTGCCATAGCTCTTCTTCCATGGCTATCAGCATTACAATGGGGGGGGGGTTGGCGGAGTGCTGGGGATTGAAGCCAGGGCTTTCTGCTGAGTCATACTCAGTCAGCAGTGAGCCCAGATGTTCAGGTCCAGGCTGGTGAAGTCTGAAGCTGTCGTGCTTAACCCTAGCTGAGTGATGCGGACCTTGTCATTTTTGCACCAAATGCACCTTAAGGTGGTGCAGATTTCACTGGCCAGTGTCATAACGGACAGGCCATATGAATCTTAGGTATACAGTTTGTGCTGATGTCTTCTTAATCTTCACTAAACAAGGCTCCCCTTGCAAACAATAAACCTACTAGGCCCAGTGTTTGGGGCAAAAAAGACTGTTGAGCAATTATGGAAGAAAGTGCTTGTCATTGTGCCTAACTCAGTTATAAGACAGGGCTCCTCTTGGGATCCCAGATTGACTTAATTTCCAAGTCACCTTGTTGGCCAGAGGCTTCTGCAGCATGCAACCTGCACACCTGGGTACCATTGTTTTACCAGGATCATCCACATGCCTCCATGATATACCTGTCACTTAGCTCCCCAGCCAAAAAGCATACGCATGTGCATCTGAAATGGGATATCTGCACTACTTGACTGTGTTGTTGATCCTGTATAACCAGGTCCCTGCTGGTGTTAGCCACTGGCTCCTTAAAGGACCCTCTTCCTAAGGGCAGTCTCTGGAGCATCCCTGCTTCACTCCCCTCCCTGCTCAGGAGACCACCCTTTTATGAGGTGTTGGCTCTGGTCATCTTTTGGGAAGCCTCACTATTTTTATGCTGACATCTCAGCATCTTCTCCTTTTGGTCCTTGTCACAGCTCTGGGGGTTTCCCATTATCCCCTTGCCTGAAAACTTCCTCAAAGTAAGAACCTACCATACCGAGTGGACCTCGGTGAGACCTCCACTTACCGCGTCCGGTTTCTTTGTGGTCCGAGTTTTGTCCCAGGCGAGGAGCGTCAAGATTAAATAAGTCTACACTCAGGAGTCGTTTATTAGGTTCCATCATTCAGGCTCTCTCTGACACTGAGAGACCTGAGCTTTATTCAGTACATCTTACATCTTAGACCTGTCTGTCCCTTAGCCATGCTTCTCTCCTGCCACTGCATCTCGCCTAGCTTTTTCCCCTCTAGCTTCCCGCCATGCTGGATTCCTTCTGCCCCTTCCACTCACACTGACTCTACTCCATGCTTGTCCCCAGCTTCTCCTCTTCTCCCGCTTCTGCCTGTGTCTCTCCTCGTGTCTCCTTTGTCTCAGCTCTCTGTCACCTTAACTCTCTAACACACCCTGCCTCCACATCCGGGCACGCCCAAGGTCATAGAGGATCCCAAAGGACTAGCACTCAGCAGGTGGCAGCGATAAGGAGATTTGTAGTTCCTTTTTCCCCCTGTAAACAAGGTTTTAGTCCTTAGGGGAAGAGGATGGGCCATAAGGCCCAGAATGGCACTTATTCGGGAGACAACATCTCACTCCCCTTTATTAAAAAAATATAGAGAAGGAAACCCCTGTCTTAGGATCGACCTCTAGCCCCTGCTACAGGACCCGTCATTGGATGTGCCAACTCCTGTCTTAGGTAGATATAGCAGGCGGGGAAGTTGCCCGTCATTGGGAGAGTCCTTCTAGCACTGATATGCATATTTGAGCATCAGTCAGGAGTTACAAGGCCAGAAGCCTGTTTTATTATTTTCTGCTGATGACTTTGCTGCTTTTGCAGCGTATTAGAATGAAAAGACAGCATGCCAACCTTTGAGGCAAAATATTAAAAAGGGATATAAATCCAGACCATTGGGAAGCCACTAATCAGGGTATTCTATAAGCCACTAGTCTCAAGGGGTGTAAAGGTATATACTAACTGCAAGGTGTAATTTAAAAATTGCATTCTAGGGACCCCAAAAGCACTGGTTTAACAATATGCAACTGCTGACTTAACATTTTCTATCTTACTTGAGGTAACACAAATATCAGAATATCCAAAGTTACACAATAGCAATTATTACATATGCAAAATGTCAATAGGGCAGTTTGTTGGTTGAGGGATAAATCTTAAAATGTATTTGTCCATAAAAGTCTCTGGAATTTCAAAGGCAGTCACCACTCTGGCTGATAGCTGGTTCAGCAAGGATGCAGCTCTGGCTGTCTGGCTCAATGCATTTTCTGAGGCTGTAGCTCCAAAAGCAGCAGGGTGACTGTGTAGTTATTCTGAAGTTTCTCTTTTGCACCTGGGAGATGGATCTTGGTCTGACGAAACGCCACTGGCATCACTGCAGCTGGAGCTCGTACCAACAGGGCACTGGGATGTTCTTTACTCCAATCAGTTGCTTTAGCTGAAATTTAGAGCTGAACAGTTTAAAGAGAAACCCTCCCCACCCTCCAGGGTTTGAATCTGGGTGAAGTGACCAAGAGGTATGGGGTAGCTTAAAAATGAGTGCTGGCATTCTACTTAGCAGTGCTATTAAAAGCAACTGCCTCAATCATATGTTATGAAAGCTTTTTGTATGGGCACCGTATTGGCAGCCGTGTCAGTGGCCTAAATTGAAGGCAAAAACAGTAGAAAACAAAGGGCTTTTTTTTTTTTTTTTAAACTTACTTACTTATTTACTGGCCTCACCAGAAGCTTCAGGAACCACAATCTTTTCATGTTGAACAGGACGCACACACCTCTCACGTATCTAGATTGGCTTTTCAGCACCTGGTGGATAAACACAGACAGCCCACCCCCAACTCTGGCCAGCGGGTGCTGGCGGTTGCCATTGTCCAGAGGATGCATTGTGGCTGATGCCTTAACGTTTGAGCATTGAGATGAAACTTTTTGTGTAATTGTAGAGCCAAAATTATTTGGGTAGCTTTATCTGCCCACGCATTGCCTTTGGTCAGTGGTCTAGGCAAGCCAGAATGTTCTCTAATGTGTCCTACAAACACAGATTGTTTTCTGAACCATATCAAAATCTGTAAGCTTTGTAACTGGGTAACAATTTTTGATGATTCTCCCACATGAGGGGCCACTTCTAGTTGGGGCATAATATTGGCCACATAGACACTATCAGTATAAATATTAAGGGGCTCTTCAGGATATAATTGAAAGGCAAGTATCATAGCAGTAATTTCTATCAACTGAGCAGAGGCCTGAGGCACTACTACGCTTTTTATATGATCTCCTTTTACAACTATTGCTTTTTTAGTCTTGGAGCCATCAGTGAAAAGTAGACGTGCCCCAGCTATAGGTTGAGTCTTTATTATCTTGGGAAAGATAAAAGGGCATAATTTAAAACTCTGAATGATTTTATGTTTAGGATAAGCTTGAACTATCTGTCCTTTAAAGGTGCACAAAAACAAACACCAGGAATCATCATTTTGAATCAAATTAGCAACCATTTCTTGGGTATAGGGCAAAACTATTATATCTGCATCTTTGGCAAATAAAGCCCGCCCCAAGCATCTACCCTTCCATAACAATTGAACTATTAATTTAGGATAAGGAATAACTGTGCGCCCAGGTGATGCAGAAAGATGTACCCAATAAATGGGACCCTTTTGCCAAAAAACACCAGTAGGTGCAAAGTTAGAGGCCAAGACTAAAAATTGCAAAGGCTGTTCATAATCTATCTGCTGTACTGACATATCTTGTAATGCCTGTTCTATTTTAGTAAGGGCCTTCTTGGCCTCAGGAGTTAAAATCTGGGTAGATGTGGGTTCAGCATCTCCCTTTAGAAGTTTAAAAAGAGGCTTAAGTTCTCTTAAAGGGACCCGGCAGCCATTGACTTGCTCAGTCACAAGTTCTCTTAAAGGGACCGCTTGCTCAATTCGCGGCTAAGTTTTCTTAAAGGGACCGCGTTTTTATTCGCGGCTAGCAAACAGAGCAGACCAAAGAAAATAACTGCTACTAAGAACTGTCTTTGTTTCTTTTTTGTTCAAAACAAACAGAAACCTTCAATCAATCACAATGTTATTGACTAGGCCCTCAGTGGACACTCGGTCCACACTGGAAAGCCATCTGCTATAAAGAGGTTTTTCAGTCTCAGCGGCCAGAAGTCTGAGACACACAGACCTGCCACTTGAGACTGCTTAGGCGCTCGCCGCCCAGAAAATGACTCAGATGCTTACATTAACTTTACGCTGTTTGGCCGGTGTCTCAGGCACATTGCTTGCTAGGTCTTACATCTTAAATCAACCCATCTCTATTAATCTGTCTGCCACGTGGCACGTGGCTTATCTGTTCTTTTTTATAAGTTTTTTTTTTCTTTTCTCTTTTTTTTCTTTTTTTATTTTTTTAAACTTACTTTAGCTGGATCTCTCAATGTCTATTATAAACTTTAAGGCTCCCCCCGTCAAGAACCATGTACTAAACTCCCTTATCCGAGTGCGGTCCATCCTTTATTTTAAATTCCCTGTTACCTTAGTAACTCTCCAAGTTCGGAACCAGCCGAACTTGAGTTTCTCATATTTCTATATTTCCATATATATTTCTTTTCTATTAGGCGCCTATCCCTGGGTATTTTTTCCCAGATTCCCTCCCCTGGTCTCTGTACCGGTGAGTCTTGTACGCTTAATCCTACTTTCCTGGACCTCGGTGAGACCTCCACTTACCGCGTCCGGTTTCTTTGTGGTCCGAGTTTTGTCCCAGGCGAGGAGCGTCAAGATTAAATAAGTCTACACTCAGGAGTCGTTTATTAGGTTCCATCATTCAGGCTCTCTCTGACACTGAGAGACCTGAGCTTTATTCAGTACATCTTACATCTTAGACCTGTCTGTCCCTTAGCCATGCTTCTCTCCTGCCACTGCATCTCGCCTAGCTTTTTCCCCTCTAGCTTCCCGCCATGCTGGATTCCTTCTGCCCCTTCCACTCACACTGACTCTAATCCATGCTAGTCCCCAGCTTCTCCTCTTCTCCCGCTTCTGCCTGTGTCTCTCCTCGTGTCTCCTTTGTCTCAGCTCTCTGTCACCTTAACTCTCTAACACACCCTGCCTCCACATCCGGGCACGCCCAAGGTCATAGAGGATCCCAAAGGACTAGCACTCAGCAGGTGGCAGCGATAAGGAGATTTGTAGTTCCTTTTTCCCCCTGTAAACAAGGTTTTAGTCCTTAGGGGAAGAGGATGGGCCATAAGGCCCAGAATGGCACTTATTCGGGAGACAACACTACCATAGTCTCCTCTCCACCTCTGAGAGCCTGCTTGCCAGGCTACAGTGAGGCTGGAGAAAATGGAGACCACACAGCTCTCCCTGGCCTTCAGGGGTTAAAGGCAGAGGCTACCTTCCACAGGGAGACTATAGAGACAGATGTCCCTCTCACTTGTCTTGGGGAAACAACAACCCCACTAACTCATGTGGGAACCAGGTTCTGAGCAGGCCCAGAGCTCATGCAGCTATCCTATGGCTGCTTGAGCTCAGGGTCTATGGCCTTCCATCTGGATGGCAGAATAGCTGGGGCTGAACAGGACACTGGCTGACCAAAGGCTGGTGCTAAGGAGGGCAGAAGGGCAGGTGCAGACCCTTGAGATCCATTTTGTCAGGACCAGGCACAGCATGGACAGAGAAAAATCCAGCTATAAGGAGCTTGTTGCTGTGGCAGGACATGTGAACCGAGTACTTATGCGCCGTCCAACATCAGGGTTCTCTGAGCAGCTATGTGCAGGGCTAGGCTCTCCTTCAGAGAGATGCCATGGCCTAAAGGAAATAGTAAGCAGGGTGGCAGGCCTTCTACAAGGGACAAAACCATTGAGCATCCATACCCTACTCTGCTCTACAAATTATTAACCGAGTTCAGAAGGCAAATGGATGTCACCTGCTGGAACTGGTCAGCTCCCTGACCCTGGGATTTATGAGTAACAAATAACTAGAAGCTAGCCAGAGGGGCCAACTCAGGACTGCTCACAAGATCTCCACTGCATGCCACCGGAGGCTGATGCTATTAGGGATGTTCTCGGTTGTGCAGTAGTTGGTAAGAGTGCAGAAGAGGGTTCCAGCATGGGCCTGGAGCCCTAGAACCTACCTGGAGGTTTTGTAGCAAAGGTGTGGGGTTGTAGCAAAGAGTGGGTTTGTCTGTTTTTTTTTTACCAACTCAGTGATGTAAACTTTTATAATCCTTAGGAAGGAAATCTTGCAGGAACACATAGTTGGAAATATAGAATACCTGTGATGTACACAGTGAACAAATGGGTCTGTGGGCAGGCAGCGCTGTGCTGTTTATGTATCTAGAGATGCAGAAGGCTTCTAGGAGGGTGAAGAAGGATTTAGTCAGGTGCTGCTGAACAGACATTCTCCAATGTCAGTGCCTGCTTCCTCTCTGGTGACAGAAAGACTCGAACAGGGCCTATATGGGTCCTGGGAGGGGGAAGGACAGAGGACTCACATGGCTTCTCTCCTCTGCAGGGCTCAGGATAGGTGTGCAAGCACATACAGCTGTCTCTCCTGGATGCTGAGATTTGAGACCCACAAGTCTCCCATGGCTCCATATCATATCCGCCAGTACCAGGACAGTGACCATAAAAGTGTCCTGGACGTGTTTGCAAGGGGCGTGGAGGAGCACATACCTATCACCTTCTGCCACCTGCTTATGCTGCCCCGAACCCTCCTGCTCTTACTTGGGCTTCCACTTGCCGCAATCCTGGTGTCTGGCTCCTGGCTGCTGGCTATTATGTGCGTCTTCTTTCTGGTCCTCCTCCTACAGCTCCTTGCCAGACAGCCTTGGAAGGAGTATGTGGCTACGTGTTTGCTCACAGAATGGCTGACATCACCAAGTCCTACCTGACTGTGTGTGGCTCAGGTTTCTGGGTGGCTGAGTCTGGGGGACAAGTGGTGGGTACAGTGGCTGCTCAGCCAGTCAAGGATCCCCCACTAGGGAGGAAGCAGCTGCAGCTCTTTCACCTGTCTGTGTCCTCACAGCATCGAGGACAGGGGATAGCGAAAGCACTGGTCAGAACTGTCCTCCAGTTTGCACGGGTCCAGGGCTACAACGATGTTGTTCTTGAGACTAGTATGATGCAGCAAGGTGCCTTGACTCTCTACCTGAGCATGGGCTTCCAGAGGACAGGCCAGTATTTCATGACTATGTTCTGGAGGTTAGTGGATATTCCCATAATTCAGTTAAAGTACTCCCTCCCTTCTGCCTAGGAAGTAGGGCTGGGATCTATGCTTCTGTGCAGGAAGCAGCCTCCACTCCACTCTACAGGAGCCAGTGAACCTTGTCAGGGTGATTGATGAACAATAAAATCTTCTTGCTGGTGCACACCAGATCCCAATGTATGTGATGGCTGCATTCTGGATTTCCGGGGTGCCTGTGTTTCATACATATCACTAGCCCCATGTCACTGTTGAATTAGGAACAATGTGAAATACTACTGCGTGTATTTCACTTTTGAAATTATGGAGAAGTATCTGCTGGAGAAGGCAGCTCACGTAGCCTCAGGACACATGCGGGAGCATGGAAGTTGGCTGAAGCACCAAATATCTGTACTCTTCCAGCAGGCCAGATGGGCATGGCTCAAGAGCTTTGTAGAGCAGCCAAAGCTAAGGCAAGGCAGAAGTCTTGCAGGTGTTACCTGGAAAACATGCCAGACTCAAGGACAAATGTACTTTGTGCATACAAGATATGTAGGGTCACAGAGCAGAAGCTGGCTGCGGAACTGAGAGAAGGGTCAACAGATAGGTTATTTTTGTCATAGCAGGGTAGTGAGGTGTCTAGGATAGAGTGAGGGCCGATTCTATGAGGAAGAACTGGATTTGACTATGGGGCAGGGGGTGGGAGGGGGTGGAATGGGCTTGGCAGAATCAGCTGGGAAGTTACAGACAGGAAGTTAGGGACCGTTGGCGCGGGTACAAGAAAGGGGATATATATGAGGATTGTGTTGTTTCATTGTAAATAATTGTCCCATCCACTGGTTTAATAAAAAGCACTGATTGGCCAAAGGCAGACAGGAAGTGTGGGTGGGGCTACCAGACTAGGAAAACTCTGAGAACAGGAAGCACAGAGCAGAAAGCCAGAGAGAAGCTGGAAGAAGCAGAGGACAACCATGCTGCTCTGAGAAAAGGTGCCGAGCCCCATGGCTGAACAGGATAAGAGTCATGGGTTAGATGAAGGGTAAAGAGTTAGCAAGTTATATGTCTGGGCCTTAGGCCGATCAGCCTAAAACTAATTGTAAGCATCAGTGTGTCTCTGCAGGTCTGTGGATCTGCCGGCCTAAACCTTGAGGCTAGGCCAGAAAGTCCAGGCCACAAACCTCATACTACTCCTTGCTCTGCTGGGTAGCTGGAGAGTAAAGGGGTGGAGCTCCATATGAAGGAGCCACAGGCCAGTGAGGGAGAGAGTTTTTAGCCTACACACAGGAGTGTAGGTTTTTAAAGTTGAACACTTTGTCTTTTTTGTTTTTGACGGTGTTAAAGCACGGATGGACCCCTAGCCCTCTAAATGGCGGGGCTAAATGCCCAGCCCCATGTTGGGCGCCAGATAATGCAGGAAATCTTACTTGGTATATATTAATATAAGATTAATATTTATTGGAAAATAAATTAACACTCACGATAACAGGTTATAGCTTAGGAAGATATTTGAGTGATTGGATAGCCTAAGCGATAGATGTGGATCTAATCTCTCAAGAAGGCAGGAACAAACGGGGCTCTCTAGATCTCAACAGTCCCTCTTGAATGGGGCCTGCCACAACCCCTTCAGGAGCCCGGGACCCTACAAGCGTCTTCGGACCTTATCAGCTGACACCTGAATCCCACCACAGGGAACTTCAGAAAATACTATAAAGGGAATGAAGCAGGAAACAGATGACAGGTTCACAGGGGTGGGCCCAGTGTGTCATGCCAGAACTTGCTCATTTAGGTGTGATTTACGGAGTCACAAGGAAAATGGATATGCACCAACCTCCACTGTCATACTCCAGGTCTTGGCATTTGGCTTAAAATTATTCTGGAGCCACTAAGGAGTTGCCTGCTTAGGTCTGCTGCCCAGAGAAGGACAGACGACAGTTTCTACTTAATGCTACTCAGAGGAGGGAAGCATTCCAGATATGCTTGTGTCTGTGGTGCCAGATGAAGAGGAAGAGAGGCAAGGTTGGGGCTTATGTCACACTATTTACAGGTGGGTTGTCTGGGGCTTAGCTCTTTGCCTTTCACTGGGTCAAGTCCTTTAAATAAGGAGAAGAGACTTTTCTGGAACTTGAGCTTGGGAACACAGTTCTGTGATGTAGGGACCCTAAATAGGATATACAGTTCTTGGGGCATCACATCTTCCAGCACAGATGTGCCATCTCAGTATGGAAGACCAAAGAGCCTGTAACTGGGTTACAACAGAAGGAGCAGTTTATATGTGTGCTGCATACGAGTCATAGTATTAAAAGCAGATGTTCTTCTTGATCTACAGATCAAGAAGATCTCTTGGTCAGAGAGGATACCTAGCACTCCTTAGCTAGAGGCTATAAAGGGGAGGAGGCAGGGGAATGATTTGGTGCTGCTGACACAGTATCTCTTCCCAATATTAATGTCTACTTCCTCTCTGGTGACAGCAGAAAGAGACCCTTGAACAAGGCCTACGTGGGTCCCGGGAGGTTGAGAGGGGGAAGACCAGGGGGCTCACATGGCTTCTCTCCTCTGCAGGGCTCAGGATAGGTGTGCAAGCACATACAGCTGTCTCTCCTGGATGCTGAGATTTGAGACCCACAAGTCTCCCATGGCTCCATATCATATCCGCCAGTACCAGGACAGTGACCATAAAAGTGTCCTGGACGTGTTTGCAAGGGGCGTGGAGGAGCACATACCTACCACCTTCCGCCACCTGCTTATGCTGCCCCGAACCCTCCTGCTCTTACTTGGGCTTCCACTTGCCGCGATCCTGGCGTCTGGCTCCTGGCTGCTGGCTATTATGTGCGTCTTCTTTCTGGTCCTCTTCCTACACCTCCTTGCCAGACAGCCCTGGAAGGAGTATGTGGCTACGTGTTTGCTCACAGACATGGCTGACATCACCAAGTCCTACCTGAGTGTGTGTGGCTCGGGTTTCTGGGTGGCTGAGTCTGGGGGACAAGTGGTGGGTACAGTGGCTGCTCAGCCAGTCAAGGATCCCCCACCAGGGAGGAAGCAGCTGGAGCTCTTTCACCTGTCTGTGTCCTCAGAGCATCGAGGACAGGGGATAGCGAAAGCGCTGGTCAGAACTGTCCTCCAGTTTGCACGGGTCCAGGGCTACAGTGACGTTGTTCTTGACACTAGTATGATGCAGCAAGGTGCCTTGACTCTCTAACTGAGCATGGGCTTCCAGAGGACAGGCCAGTATTTCATGACTATGTTCTGGAGGTTAGTGGATATTCCCATAATTCAGTTAAAGCACTCCCTCCCTTCTGCCTTGGAAGTGGGGCTGGGATCTATGCTTCTGTGCAGGAAGCAGGCTCAGCTCCACTCTACAGGAGCCAGTGAACCTTGTCAGGGTGATTGATGAACAATAAAATCTTCTTGCTGGTGCACACCAGATTCTAATGCATGTGATGACTGCACTGGGGGTTTGGGGGCTCTGCCACACACTGGCTTTCTGGAGTGCGTGTGTTTCATACATATCACTAGCCCCATATCACTGTTGCATTAAAAACAATGTGAAATACTACTGCGTGTATTTCACTTTTGAAATTGTGGAGAAGTATCTGCTGGAGAAGCCACCTCACGTAGCCTCAGGACACATGTGGGAGCATGTAAGTTGGTGAAGCACCAAATATCTGTACTCTTCCAGCAGGTCAGATGGGCATGGCTCAAGAGCTTTGTAGAGCAGCCAAAGCTAAGGCAAGGCAGAAGTCTTGCAGGTGTTACCTGGAAAACATGCCAGACTCAAGGACAAATGTACTTTGTGCATACAAGATATGTAGGGTCACAGAGCAGAAGCTGGCTGTGGAACTGAGAGAAGGGTCAACAGATAGGTTATTTTTGTCATAGCAGGGTAGTGAGGTGTCTAGGATAGAGTGAGGGCCGATTCTATGGGGAAGAACTGGATTTGAATGACACCTCTTGGTAGCCAGTCTTCTCACAGGCCAGCACCACTTTCTGGAGGCTGAGTACACAGGTCTGCATTTCTAAGAGGATATGGGGATGAAAGCTCCCTATTGCTGGTACTCCTGTAATCCAGGCTGCATCCAGCCTGAGTTCAAAGGCCCAGGGACTCCACATCTCAGGTGCTTTGTGTCCGATTGTACCATCTTGCAAACCTCTAACTTGTTGGAGACTGAGGACTTGGTCCTTTTCATAAGCCTTGTGAAACCCAAGGCCATAAGTTTCCTGATGATAAGGTGTTTTCACTGATTGCTAGAATAGGTCTTAGTAACTGATTGCCAGAATAGCCCTCAGTAAAACCACAGAATATTCCTTTGTCTGCCTTCCCGCCTTTCTAGAGTGGGTGGGGCGGTGCTGAGCCCACAAACATGCCATTTGCCCTTCCCCCACAGCTGCTATTTGCCATCCCCTACCCCCTTCTCACTCCCCTCCCCTGAAGAGTGTATATGTTACAGCTTGCAGCTCAATAAACGGAGACCTTGACACGATTCAGACTGACTCTGTCATTCTTTGCTTGCTTGGTCTCCTCTCACCCTCCATTGATATTTCAGGTGGAACCCCCTCGAGACCCACAAAATTACAAGTCCCACGGGACGGGGCACTAACTCAAGGCTGCAGTGGGATGTGGCTTACATCTTCCAGGCCATCTCTTTCAGCTAGTCTATCTTAACATTGGGGTGTTATTAGACATGTGGGGTATCTTGCTATGTCTCCCAACCTAGGCTAGAGATTGCTGATCACAGAGTTCCACTCACCCCTGAGCCAGTCATTGTGACACTTGGACAATATGGAGGTCCTGTTTCATTGTGGCATTACCTCTAATACAGCTTAACTCCAGAGGGGTCAACCAGACAAACCTTGCCCTGGTATGCTGACAGACCTTGTCATGGACCAATTTCAACTACATAAAGATCCCTTGCTATGTCTCTCCAAACACAAGTGACTTCATAACCCGGACTATAGGTCCCATTCTTTCTTGCTACATGACTTCCTTTGATCTGGCCTTGACAGTCACTACAGTATAATTTCTGTCCATCCTCACCTAGGGATGGTGACCTTCTCCTGGGAGGCCTTCTCCATCACCCTAAGTCCACCAGTGTCCACCAACGGGTCTGCAATTCCCTGAGCTAGTTCCAGCTGCACATTCAATGTGGTGCCTTGTGACAACCCATATAAGGCAGGGATGCTGAGACCATGCAGCATCTCTTCATAATAGTTAGGAGAGGATAATCAAGGCTTCTTTTCTTTGGGACAATCTTGGACAAGTGGCACTTGATTTGCATCATCCTCTGTCCCCCAGTGATGTGGGAATGTCTTTCTGTATGCTGTGAATAAAGGATTGCTTTGCTCCAGGACAGGCACCGTAGCACTAGGCAGGAAACTGGAGTATAGGTAGGAGGAGGGCAGAGTCAGACACAGACGAGCCAGCTGCCCAAGATTCAGCACGTAAGGAACACAGGTGAGCCACCGGCCACATGGCAGGACAGATTAATGGAGATGGGTAGAATTAAGATGAAAGAGCTAGCTAGAATGTGCCTGAGACATAGGCCAAGCAGGATGAACTTAATATAAGTGTCTGAGTCATTTGGGGGGGGGGGGAGCGGCCATGGGCATATCTGGACTATGGGGCTGCTCTGGCCAGAAATCTCATGTTACATGCCAGAGTACTCAGGTGCGACTCAGAAGGGAACTATGGGTATGAGGTACCTAGAGAACAATCTCAGAACTGCACTGTGAGAGAACACTATGGCTTTACACACTAGATCTTGAGGGGACCAAGGTGGTGGAACTGACCATGCATGTGGGACGCATATGGAGTCACCACTTTTGAAGTTGTTTGAATGAAATGAGGTAAATAATCTGTCATCTCCATGTATATGCTTTTGAGCTAGTACACCATTTCCAGAGCTCTCGTCCAGCTGGGTCATAACCTGAAAACCCAGGCAGAGAGGCCTCCAGCAGTCACGGCTCCCACAGCACTACTGTAGGCTTTTCCTGACTCCCATTGCCATAGAGAAAACAGCTGCTTCTGCTGTATTGAGCCAGTGAGCTCTCGAGACTGGCTGTCACTGTGGCCTAACTAACCCCAAGTCCACAGACCACAGCCACAACTTCACACTGCACAGCACTTGTTCATGTCAATGTTTACTGGACGGAAGCCGCTTGCTACCTGCGTGTCTTCTGTGGCTGCTGCACCTACCTGGCTCTTCACAGAGCTTTGCTGACCCTTAACCAAGCCCATCTTGAATGATACAATCAGAATACAAGATAAAGTGAGAAAAAAGAATCCGTCCAATATGGTTTTATACTAGTTACATAAGCCTGGGGTAGTGAGTTAATGTTGCTATACTCTTTTAGCTGCCTGTGTGAAGTGGGACAAAGACACATCCACTTAATAAGCTATGGGAAGTAAGTGATTTATTATTTATTGGGTACTTTAGGCTGATTTGGAACTTGTGGCTTTCTCCTGCCTCAGCCTCCTAGTACCCGGGCTATTGGAGTGAGTCACCATTCCAGGTCTAGAGTTCAAGGAATTCGGAAGCTTAGAAGGGCAGTGTGGAGAGGTCAGAGGTTAAAGGTGAGATGCAAGCTGATGGAAGAATCACTGAGAGCCTACAGCATTCATGGCTGCCTGAACTTTTTATTCCAACTGTATAAAAACAAAATGTGCTGAGGTACAGACAGACAGAGGACAGTGACAAACAGTCACAGGGATCATCATCTTTAAGAAGTGAAGAATAAAAGGTTGAGCTGGTAGTGGTTTCTTTTTCTCTTTTCCAGTGATGAGTATGTTAATTTTATAACCACGAACAGCTAGTGATTAACACTGTGATTTTCTGTTCATGTTTTGGGTATCTTATAAAACATCCTTTGTTGACATTCTACAAATGATACCATCCAATAATGTCCCAATACTCTCTTCTTGTGATGACACTTTATATATCTGTAAAAGTGAATGATAATCTATGAGTGCTGACATGTCCATGCACTGTTACTACATACACATTTACATGTGGCATTATCACTTTATTATGACACTAATGATTTGCGATCACAAATATGTTTACAGTATTCAAAGTAGGTGGTAATCTGTCACTCATGTCAAATATCCTTTATAAGCATAGTTATTAATATAAAAAACCAATTTCTCAAAATACAAACCACATTTGTATCAGTTTTAAGAGCCCACACCTATATATTAACTTCATGAATCACTGAATATTGAAAGAGATCCCTTTTCTTACAGTTCTCATTGACTCCATTCTGAATTACATTCCACACAAACTTGTATTTCTAAACCTCTCTGTTTTCACTTGTAAGGGTGTTTGCCTCTGTGTAGTGTCCAGTTCCCAGAAGAGAGCACTGGATCCCTGGAACTGGAGTTACACATGGCTATGAGCATTCTGGGAATCAGAGTCAGTGCTCTTAACTGATGAGTCACCTCTCCAGTCCCACACTATTTCTTAAAAGTCTAAACAGTTATTGGGAACAAGAGAAGAGGCAAATATGAGTAAAAGCAATAAAAGGATTTGAGAAAATGTAATGAATACCATTATCTCGTGTGCCAACTAAAAAGCTGAACAGTCCAAAATTCGTAACAGTGATAAGCAAATGACATCTGTATAATTCATCTACTAGACTCTTAAAAATGTGGATTACAAACCTTTTTGACTTCTGAGAGCTTTGTTATTTCTGGAAGACTTTCCAAAGGCACCTGCTGGCCTTGCACTTGAGATATTAGGTGTTCCTGGTGTGTCTGTTTTCCATCCTCTTCAATGTAAACAATCAGAACCGAAGTGTTACTTTCTGAGATACCAAATTTCTTCAAAGCCTCTGAAATCTATGATTAAAAACCCAGAAGAAAATGAGCCAGTGCCTTCTGTCTGGAATAGCTTCGGGCCTGCTCAGTCAGCGCCCCATTTCTCATAGCCTACTTTCCATTTCCACAGCCCCTCCTTACAAATGCACTTTGCTCCTCTGATCAAGTTCTGACTTCTTGGCTTTGTACAGAAACACCAGTGGCTTTATCTCCAAGTGACCTAACAGACTTTAACTAATTTGTTTGCCTATTGTCATTTATCTTAGGGCAGGCTTAGCTTTGGTCTTACTCAACTACTTCTCAGATTGCATTTGTCTCTTCAGCCCCCAGGCTGGGTCTTGAGCAGGAATGTCATCTAACACTGGGGAGCTCTGCTGCCATGCCGACTGCAGTGTATGAACTCTGGAGCAAGTGTAGTTTGATCCCTGCCATGGGCTTCCTAATTTTCTCCGATGATATTAGTACCTGCTTGTATTAACAGCAGTACAACAGCAAAACTTCATCAGCAGAGTTCACACACAGACTGTCATCACCTCAGTAACCTTCATTTAAAAAGCACTCTTGGGCTGGGTAGATAGTTCAGTGGGTAAAGCACCTGCCACAAAAGTGAGAGGATCTTTGTTCAGATCCTCAGCACCCATATAAAGGCAGGAGCAGCAGCAATTGTCTGTAACCCCAGTGCTCCTACAGCAAGACAGAGGTGGAGACAGAAGAATCCAAGAAGCCTGAAGGCCAGATGGCCTGATGTACACAAGTGGCAAAAACCAGAGAGAGGCCTTGTCTGGAAAAAGGTCCAAGGAGAGGACCAACACCTGAGGTCATCTAGAACTCCAGAAGCACACCCATACTCCTACAGGAGATATGCATACCACACACCCACATGCACACACAGAGGGGGCATTCCTCTGAGGATTTCAAACCATGAAGCTTTCTATGGCTGGAGTGTGTGAGTAAGCATGTGTTAACTGCTCTACCAGGCCACAGGAAGTTCCACCTCTGGGAGTTTACAGGGAGAGTGACAGAAAATGTATCTATAGCTCAGTGGGGTTCTGCCAGTTTCTTAAACAAAAATGCTCAAGGGGTCTACTTAACTTGGGCTGGGCAGATGTCAGCCTCATGTAGTTTAAACTTTGACCAGGAAACTGACTCTACAGCTGGATGCAACACTAAATGTCTCTGTCTAGACCCCTCTACTCAACTATTTTGGCTCAGTACTAACAGCTGACTTTGAGGAATCTGGTCTGTGGTCCCCTCTCAACCCTACGCTGGGGGGGGGGGGGGGATGGGGGTGGGTGGGAGGGAGGGCACATGTTATCATAACAAGGCCAACAGAAATAAGGTCAGTGAGCACATTACATTGTTGTTTGGGGAGAGGCTAAAGATGATTTCCGTAGACAGAGTCCTTGTCTTCATTTTCCCCAGTCTGTGGAGATGCACAGCTTTGTTTGCTGCTACAAGTATCTGAAATGGGTCGACGATCTACCAGAGAGAACACAGATTAGCACAGAGAGAACCAGGAGCTTCCCAAGATCACTGCAGTCCAGCTGTTATCTGATCACCATTTTTATGGACTGTATTTAAAAACTATGGCCCCAAGGGCTGATGTAACACAAAAAAATTATTAGAACTTTAAAGCTGTCAGATTCTTGAAGGCTAAGACAGAACAGGCCACATCCTAAATGTCAGGAGCATTGTCTTCTTTAATCCTCACATACTGGATGAAACCAGTGCTGGTCATGTGACAGAAGGAGGTAACCAAGGTAAAATATCAGGTGGGGTACCTGTGTGTGTGTGTGTGTGTGTGTGTGTGTGTGTATCTTTCTGTATGTATGTGTGTGTATATGTGTGTACATGTGTACGTATGGGTGTGTGTTCAGTCCTAGCCCTGTTGCTTGCCACATGGGGATCAGGTAAGTTGCCATCTGTCTTACCTATTAGAAGAAAACAATGTACAGTCATCCCCTTGCAGGACTGCTCAAGATTGTTAGAATATGTACAGTGCACTGACTGTCGTCGTCCCCGCCCCCCCCCCCCCCCCGCCCCCGCCCCCAGGTCCTTGAGTTCAATTCCCAGCAACCACATGGTGGCTCACAGCCAGCTATAATGAGATCTGGTGTCCTCTTCTGGCCTGCAAGCAGAACACTGTATACATAATAAGTAAATCTTTTTTTTTTTTTTTTTAAGAATATGTACAATGCACACAACAATAGGACACACCTTTCTGTGCTATACAAAGTTGGCTGTGACTTCCTCAGTCACCCTAAGTGGGAACCTCATGCCTTAATGTGTGCTATTAACCACTCTGCCTTCTGTGGTGGATCAAATGAGAATGCTCCCATAGGTCATACCTGAATGCTTAGATCTCAGTTGGTGGATTGTCTAGGAAGGATTGGGAGGTGCACTGGTGAGGAGGGGACCTCATTGAGAAACTGTCTCAGTAACATCAGGCTATAGGCAGACACTTTCCTAATTAGTGATTGATGTGAGCCGGCCCAGCCCTCTGTGGGTGGTGCCACCCCTGGGCAGGTGGTTCTGGATCCTAAAAGAAAGCAGGCTGAGCAAGCCATGGGAAGGATGTGATTAAGAGCAGCCCTCTTGGCCCCTGTGTCAGCCCCTGCCTCCAGGTTCCTGTCCTGTTTGAGTTCCTGTCCTGACTTCCTGTGATATGGCAGCATAAGCCAAATAGCTTTGGTCTTGGTGTCTCATCTCAGTGACAGAAACCCTAACTAAGACAGAAGTTAGAACCAGGATAGTGGAGCATTTGTGACAGACCTGTCCATGTTGGAGAAGATTGTGGAAGGACCTTGTAACTTTGGGCTGGAAGAGCCACTGAGTGCTGAGAGCTCAGTGAGCTGTTCTGTAGAGCTTGGAAGCGAAGAATGTTGAATGCATTATGGACGTCAGAGGCCTGGCATGTGATGTTTCAGAGGAAAGTAGAGACTCTACAGGGTCTTCTGTATGAAAAGTCTGTGGTATCTGGTAAGCTGGGACTGAAGAGTCAGCTATGATTACCAAGACCAGCACTTAGAAAAAAAACCTTTGAGTTCTGGGACAACTGACAGCTGGACCTGAGAAATTAGCCATGATTAAGGACACAGGTATTACTGAGGAGAAATCTTCTGGAAGGTGTTTCCTGCAAACACACAGACTTGGTTCCAGAGGCAGTCAAGGATATACCTTGTGCAGGCAGCTGAACTTGGTAGTGTTAGGAGTCACTCAGGTGGTGCTGGTTTTGAAGGAATGAAGGGGTCATGGAGATTACCGAGGGCTGGCACTGTGAGTGGCCAGAGAGGCCACTGGTGAAGGTGTGGTCCAGCTGTAGAAGACCCCAGCACTTTGGAGATGCCAGTGCCATGTATGACCACTAAGAAAGCAGTGACAGTGGAGTGGGGCCTGTCTAGGCTTAGAAGACGAGCTGTGTGTGTTACAGAGGGCAGAGCTGGAGGACTGTCCCAAACCCTTTGAAAGAGCCCAGAAGATTGTGAGTGGGTCCCAGACATTGGACACTGTGTTGTTTACACGGTTGGAGTTTGGTGGCTTTGATTGTGACTGTGCTGTGGTTCTTCTTTCTTGAAGGAAAAATTACTTTTTCTGTAATTCATAGGAGCCCACAGTTAAGAAAGCTTCCCATTTCCATGCCCTTTATATAGGCTTCCAAGCAGAAGGGGTGGCCCAGTGGACCTTCCCAACTCAAGAGACTGGATTAAAGGTGTGTCTTCCTAGCTCAAAGATCTGAATTCTAAGTGTTATCTTCTAAGTTCAAATGATCCAGTTAAGCAAACATTTCCTTACAGGCCTGCCCAGCAATTTTTGGGTTTTAGTTCATTTCAGATGTAGTCAGTTGACAACCAAGAACAGCCATAAAAGCTGCCACAGGAGTTGTGGCCTTATTTGGGTTTGAGGTGTTACTGGGATGGGTTTTAGCCCATAGTAGGTCCAGTTCTCTGTAAGTATCCTGTGAACAAGATGGGAGCTCTTATCTTCTGACCCAGTGCCATGCCTGCCTCCTGCCACACCTGCAGTGATGCTCACAACAAGCCACAGCCTTCTATTTCCTAAGATGGGAAACTGCACTTAGGGTTTTCTTTATTTGCTGTTGTAAATTAAAAACACTGTGTGACTTAAGCAAATGCTTTTTAATATAAATAGTAAATAATTTTGAAAGGAGAATCTTAGGGTTAAATTAGCATATTCTTAAATGCCTGGCATGGTTAATTCATTCTCATATTGTGTACTTACCACATTAGGGTTTATCAAGGAAGCATTGATAGATCCTTCCATGGCCTTTCTTCTCAAGTCTCCTGCATTTTTTACATCTTTAAATAACAGAAGGGTCACTCGGCATTCAGGAAACAGATCCAGCTGCTGTGATAACTGCATCTCAGAGACAAGGAAGGCTCTCCTGGACAAAACACAGACCCACAGTGTTTTCTATGTAAGAGACTGTATTCCCCTTCCCCACCTGGTTCCTCCTCACCTCTGTCTGAAAGTCTCACTGTCCTAGACTTGCTCAATCTCCTGCCCTACTCCTCAGGTCCTAGAATGGCGTGTGAAAATACATTCAGCTGTAACCAACCTAACAACATCCTTGTCTTCTACTTTCCTGTGTTTGCCCTAGGGGCTTTCCTGTTGCTATGCTGGAACATTCTGACCAGAAGCAACTCAGGGGAGGAAAAGGTTTATTTGACTTACAATTCCAGGAATTCAAAGGCAGAAATCACACAGGGACAGTTTGCTGACTCAGTCACTGGCTTCTGCTGAATTTGCTTTTTAATACAGTTAGAACTAACTAATTTCATAAACTACATAAAATCCATTTCCAAAGCATCTTGTTTATCTTTATAAGGTGTGCTCCTGACTGCACTGATCTGTTTTTAGTTCTCCTGTTCCTGGGGAAAAGCCAAAGGAAGTGAGCGGACGGTGCCTGGTTTGACAAGATGGGCAGCTTCTGTGCATGGTCAAAAAGACAACTGCCCCAGCAGATACCAAAGAGCAGGATATCAGGAATGATGGATCTCTGATTATCTGCACTAACACCTTAACTTACTGTATTCTTAAATTCCTGACCTATTTTATTTATATTTTAACAAAACCTGGCCACAAATATTAAGAAGATAATTTATAATACTCAAGTAACATACTTTACTCAAAGATTTGTTTTCTAACATGGAATTGACATAAAGCATAAGATTATTAAAACATTCTCACTAGGTGTGGTGGTGCAAACCTGGTATCTCAGATGAACAGAAAGATGGCTCAGTGTGAGGGCTCACCTACTGTGAATGATGTTCTGGGTATGACAGACAAGCGACAGTTACAAAAAACAAATGCTAAAAACAACTTCAACCATCACTTAATGGAGACTGAAGTTAGCGCACACTCTACTCCTGAGCTCCAGCACTGAAGTCTTACTGATTCTTTGGTGGGCCGATCTGCTAGGCTCTAATCAGCCTTCATATCTGTAGGATCCATTCTTAATTTCCTCTCTCATGGGACTAATTGGAAGTCTGAGGACAATAAAATAAGGTGTCCCTTTATCCCCTTGAAAGGTTGAGAACAACCTATTCAGCCAATGGCAAGGTTTGACACTAAAGAGCCATTAAAAGCTGTCATGTTGGTAGGGAAAATGGCTTAGTGATCAAACACTTGCTGAGCATAGACAAGGCCATATTCAATTTTCAAACAAAACAAAATCAATGCTGTCGTGTTGCTCTGCCACAGCAGTAATAACGTTAAGCAAAACCATGGGAAAACAAAAATGTGGCTAAAGGTGTCGTTTTAATCTTTATTTTCTCCTTTTCTGAGCCAGGCTGGCCTGGAACTCCCGATCCTGCTGCCTCCCTGACACTAGTGGTGACCATACGCCATTCCATCATGCTCAGCCCGTGCTCAGCCTAACCACAGAGTTCTTAGAGAAGCTCCTCACCGGGGCTGGAGGATGGTTGAACAGTTACGGGCAGTTGCTGTTCATGCAGAGCACCTGAGTTAGGCTCCCGACACCAGGTGGCTCACAAACACCTGTAACTCCAGCCCCCAGGGCACCCACAAAAGTGCATAACATATGTAGACACACACATATACACAAATTGAAAATAAAAATCTTTAATTAAAAAGCTGCATCTAAAGAAAAGGTACTGAAAAGAGGGGCCGAGGAAACAGTTTAATTGGTAGAGTGCTAGACCAGCATGCACAAAACCTTAAGTCAGCTGAGCTCGGTATAAAACCAGTGTGAAAGTTCTTATCTACAATCCAGGCCCAAGGCAGTCAGAAGAGATGATCAGAAGTTCAAGGTTGGAGAAGGTGGGAGGGAAATGCAAACCAAAACAACTCTGAGATACCACCTTACACCTGTCAGAATGGCTAAGATCAAAAACACAGATGACAGCCTATGCTGGAGAGGATGAGGAGCAAGGGGAATACGCCTCTATTGTCGGTGGGAGTGTAAACTTGTACAGCAGCCACTTTGGAATGCAGCATGGAGGTCCCTGAGAAAACAGGACCAATCTCAATGACCCAGCAATACCACCATTGGGCATATACCCAAAGGATGCACATTTTTAACCCCAAGGGCATTAGTTTAACCATGTTCAACAGCAGCATTATTTGTAATAACCAGAACCTGAAAACAACCTAGATGCCCCTCAACTGAAGAATGGGGGGGGGGGGGGGAGAATGACATCCTGAAATTTTCAGGCAAAAGGATGAACCTGGAGAGTATCATCCTGAGAGAGGTAATACAGTCCCAGAAAGAAAGACATGGTATGTACTCACTCATAACGGGTTTTTAGACATAAAGCACAGGATAACCAGGCTACAATTCACAAACCCCACGTGGCTAGGTAACAGGAACTTGAGATATCCATGGATCCCCCTGGGAAGGGGAAATAGAAGATCTCTGAGTAA
Source organism: Phyllotis vaccarum (assembly GCA_033318265.1). Classification (NCBI taxonomy): domain Eukaryota; kingdom Metazoa; phylum Chordata; class Mammalia; order Rodentia; family Cricetidae; genus Phyllotis; species Phyllotis vaccarum. The sequence continues at coordinate 68,266,252 of JARWLC010000014.1, read as the reverse complement.
ACTGGGACCATAATGGGGAGGAGCAAGGGGAGGTGGGAAGAGATCATGAGAGAATGGGATGGTTGAGACCGGGGAGCAACAGAGAGGGAGAGAAAAAGAAATAGAAATCTTGATAGAAGGAGCCTTTGTGGGGTGCTCGGCAAACAACATGTCCCTGGCCTAGACTCCAAGCAATAGTAGAAAGGGAGGGAGCTAAGCAGGACTTCCCCTACCATCAAATAATGATCACCCTAAGTGCCATTACAGAACCTTCATTCAGCAACTGAAGGCAGAAGCAGAGATCCATAGCTAAGCATCGGGTTGACCTCTTGGTTCGGCTGACGAGAGAAGAAGAGAGTATATGAGCAAAGAGATCAGGATCATGAGGAGACTCATAGAGGCTGACCTAAGCTATTGGGAGGGAGCTCACTGACTCTGAAATGACAGCTGAGGAACGTTCATGGAAAGAGCCCTTTGAATGTAGATGACAGTGGAATAGCATGGGCAGTTTGTGGAACCTCTTGCAGTCAGACCAGAGTTTATTCCTGGCGCATTAACTCACATCTCGGAGCCCATTCCCTACATTGGAACACCTTACTCAGCCTTGATTCTGGGGGGAGGGACTCAGTCCTACCTCAACTGGATATGCCAGACCAAACTGGCCCATCTTGGGATTCCTTGTCCTCCTTGGGGAATGGGGAGGGAAGTGGAAGCTGAGGGAAGGGGGGGGCAGGGGTGTGTATGGGGAAGAAACTTGATGCTCTTGCAGAGGATCAGGGTTTGATCCCCAACATTCATATGGTGGTTCACAACCACCTGGAATTCCAGTCCCGGGGTATGCAATGCCCTCTTCTGACCTCCAGTCTTTTCTCATGTTAGCATCTAACCAAGAAAAAATGGTACCCAGTATGCTCTGTCATGTAAAAACATGAACAGAAAAAACAAAACAAAACAAAAAAACGTAGGGAACAGGAAAATACAGACATTTTTGAGTACTGAGATTATTAGGTGATTTTTATTGTACTCTTAAAATATTTTGTTGTATGTATTCTGAATGTTCTACAGTCATCAACAAAATGTAGGTGAAGAAAATGATGTTCCTTGTTTTTTTAAACGTTTCAAAAAATATTTTTACCTGAGTGTTGGTCTGCATGTATGTATGTCTGTGTATAACAGTCTTGCCTGGTATCTGTGGCAGCCAGAAGGTATTGGATTCAGTGTACCTGAAGTTATAGACTTTTGTAAAATGCAGTGTAGGCCTCAGAATAGTCTGTTTTTGTTTAGTGTAAGAGTGACTTAAGCCAGAAACTTTGGAATCATCACTTAATATTGATTTAGTTTGACGTGTAAAATTTATGTTGAAATTGAGTTCTCAATGTGAGAGATTAAAAAGTGGGGAGGCCAAGTGGGGGCTTCAGAAAGTTTCTAGGACTTTGTACTTAAAAGAAATCATTAATCTACTTGTGACTATAAAGTTAATAGTTTATCTCCTGAGGAATTAGGACTTCGAACTCAAAATGTCTTTAATCCAAGAATATGATAACCAAAATAACGGTTTCTATCCCCCAGAGAGATTCTGTTATAAATACAAGTTTTTCTAGACCTCTAACCTGACAATGAGGCCAGGCATATCTCTGAGTTTCAGGCAAGCCTGGTCTACAGAGTGAGTTCCAGGATAGCCAGGCAGAACCCGTTTCCAAGGAAGGGCAACACCACCACCACCTCACCCCATTATGTACAGTGGTATTAGCAGGAGAATGTGGTCTAGGGCAGATGCTTCTCACTGTGTCTTTGCTCTACCTCCAAATCTGACTCACCCCTCATCAATAGCACCCCAAGAGCGTCCTCATTGAGGCCCTGCCCACCAGTAATGCAATTCTACCCTATACCGATGGTCACCGGGATCCTTCAGAAGCTAAAGTCCTAACTTTATATCACCGGGTCCCGCATAGAGCGTCTGTACCCTGCCTGACTCCTCTCCCGCCCCGATGACCTGCCCTCAGCTTCCAGTGGCCAGGCTTCCCAATCGGGTGTCCCTGTCCTCGGGGCTTCCTGCCCCGGTCCCTCGGTCCCAGCGCTGGGCCTTGTGCGGTTGTGCGTTCTGCACGCGGCTCCTCGTGCACCAGCCTCGGGCATCGCTTACATGGGGGCCCCGACGCGAGCAAGCGATGGGCCCTCGGGCCCCAGTTGCACTCCCGAGGCCACATCACCCTCACCCGCGGCCTGGGAGGGCTCGCGACTAACACTGGCGACGGAAGACGCACGCCATCGCCCGCAAAACTGTGACCGAGAGGAGTGGGCAGAGGTTCGCAGCGGGCGGAACTCACCATCAGTCTCCTGTCCGTCCAGGAAGATGGTCCCCTCGGAAACAACGCTCTCCACTTCCGGAAGTGCCGGATCGTTAATCAGGTAGACAGGTTCCGAGCCACCCTGTTTCTGGATCTTGGTGGGCGGGTCCATCTACTTCTGTCTGAAGTTCTGTGGACTTTTCCTACTACTTACTTGCAGCTGCTTGAGGGCGCTGAGAACTGGTTCTGTTCGTCCCCGCCTGGAAAGTGCAAAGGACCCACAGGTCGGTCCTAGAAGTTGAGGTATGGTGTTGAGTGTCGGCTTTGTTTTTAGCCCATGTTTAACGTCCTCCGGTTTTTCCCGTAAAAAGAGAACTATTCACCAGGACGAGAGTCACAGTTTCGGAGTTTTTGAGACTCGGTTTACTGTGTGTGCTCAGGAGGAAGCGGGGATCCAGTGAGGTAGAGTCAGTCTTACAGTGAAGAAGGGGCTAGTTCCCAGAAGGCATCTGCCTCAGGCAGTTGTGGTAGACCTGGGCACTACTCTTGGGGAAGGATGGCCATGAAGGTAGTGAGACCGGATTTCGGTTCGTGCTACCTGCCAGAGAACCCAATAAATTGAGAAAGGGATTGAATCTTAAAATTACAGTTTATTCAGAGGGACAGCAGTCTGTGAAGAGAGCAGATTAATTATCCTAGAGACATGCATTCCATCTCATCTCCAGTCAGAGAAGGAGATGGGGCTGGAGGCACAGATGGCCAATTATCCTGGAGCTAGCTCCGTTTTGCCTCCGGGTCGGGTGGTTAGACACATTTCTGAGATGGGATGTCTGTTGTGTTGTGATATCTTTTGCAGCCCTTCCTCATCTGCAGATGTTTGGACTCGGGGCACTTCTTGAAATAGTTTCTACTAATATTAACTTTATGCTCCTTCAAAGGTAGCTTGGCTGGGAAGTTTTAACTCAAAACAAATTAGAATGTGTCCATGCTAAGCTAATATGTACATTTTGGTTCCTTCCTACAGTATGGAGTATGTGTGGCTTCATATATAGAATATGAAAATGTCCTCAATCATTCTTCACTGCTAGAAGTAACTCTGAGATCTTTATCATGTGAAAGATGACATTTTGACAAAATGCACCTGGTTGATTGTCAGAATGGCTTCTTACTTGTAAGAGAATTCTCTAGCACATAAAGATGTACGTCAGAGCATCCATGTGAATGAGGAGCGCCTATAACTTGGAGTGAGAATTTCTGAAATGTACCTTTGTCTGAAACAAACATAAACAATAAAAGTATGAGCCAGAGTTGGAAAACAGTGTCAGATAACCATTCACAAGAACCATTTCTCTGCAACTTCTTGGCTTTTGGAAAAATCTGTCACAAGTGACTCCATTCTTACTGTTGGTTTAATGTCTGGGTCCCATGAGGACACGGTCCTTCAATTGTCAGTCTTCCTATTTCAGTTTCCCCAAGTGCTGGGATTACAAACAAGCAGTATCACGCCCAGTGTGATGTGATTCTCACACCTTACACATCTCTGAAGATGTTCTCTACAGACTTTGCCGATTGACTAGAGTGGTTTGGTCTTACCTCTCATCCCTGGGATGAGATCTGTCCCTGTTGATTTGATCTGATTCTGTGTTGAGGGTTGGTGATCGATGTCAAGGAATCAGTGCCAATAAAAACCTTTATGTCCAGCGTTAGGCAACTCGGAGGTATAGAATGAATGGCTCTAAGACCTACCTATTTATTTACTTTTTGTTTTACTTGTTAGTGTTACACTCTCACATCTCCAAAAACACTAGAGGGATGTACTTCTGCAGAATGTTTGTAGACATTCGCCATGTAAGGAGAACACAAGACAGAAGTTAATGAGCAAATATTTAAGGCAAACTAACTTAAAATACATATTTGGTCCAGGAGATAGCCCAGCAAGCCTGAGACCTAAATTAAATCTCCTGAACCCACCTGAGATGGAAGGAGAGAACCATCTCCACAGACTTGCTCTCTGACCTCCACACAAAGTATGACACACAATAAAAGTTGAAAATTAAGCACTTATCTCTAGATACTTTTAAATCTACTTATCAAGTGTGTTTAAACCCTAATGTCTAACGCCTGTTAATCATTAGGAAACACTGCTCAGAATGTACAGTTAGGGCATGTTGAATTATCCTCGATTAGAGAGAATAGTTGATAAAGTTAGGGGCAGATGAACACAGGCCCAAGACAGATTAGTAGCATTAACAATTTTGATTAGGAGGAAAACAGTTGTTAAAGTGCTTCTCAGCTGCTGGGTTTTAGAAAGTTTATATAATACAAGAGGCATAAATTATATATAAAGGAGTCAACAATAGTTATCATCACTACATGGAAGAATTACACAAAGCCAGTGTACCCTTCCTGTTGGTTATATCTGTCTAGTTTTTTGTTTGTTTTTAGCAAAATTTAGGTAGCTGGGTAGTGTACTAGGTCTACAGCACTAACTATTTTAAAACAAACTTTGGACCTATAATGGGGAACAGTGTTACTGATTACACATAGGTGTAGTAAGAAAACCATCTATGCAGCAACAAGGTATGTCTTACCAGGGTGAATACATAGAGAACAGGATTTTAAATAGCAGGACCTGCAAAATGACAAGATTGTGATTTGGTTTTGGTTTTAATTCTGAACGATGCTGGTTAAAATAATAGAAATATCAAAAGAATTATATTGGCCACAATAAATTTTGTATAAAAGGGGACACTTGTTGATCATTCTGTATGAATTAAATGTCTTTAACTGTAAACAAGTTCAGACAGATCTCTATACACAGATATAGGGTATTAAATTTACCTGGAAATAATTATTTTTAAATTGGCTATTTTTTAAGTGGTTATTTAAAGAACGGTAACATGAACAAGTTAGACTTAATGAACATTGACTTCAAACTGGCCTTCCTAAGTAGTTAAATTCTGACAAACTTAACAAAAATTGTAAGTAATCATGTTAATTAAACATTTTATGTTTTTTAAAAGCAATTATGCAAATGTTAAGAGCAGATTAATATCCTACAAGAACTCACTGTTTCATACAGAGCACTGGCTTTTAGGGTGTGTGGATGTGCTTAATTATGGCCTAAAGAGTCCCATTAACAATGTAGAACTGCAACACCCACAGACCTGTGTGCCTCACTTTGACTGTTTGCCGCTCATTCCAACTTCCTGGGTTTGCCCTCATTTTTGTTTTCTTTTTCATTTTGGAAAAGTCCAGTCATTTCATTCAGGGCAAAATCCTATTTTACCATAGAAAAGTCCTTCATTATCTTAAATATTCCCTTTCATTGGGCATGGTGGTACACACCTTTAATCTCAGCACTAGGAAAGCAGAGGCAAGTTGATCTCTGTGAGTTTGAGGCCAGCTTGGTCAACAGAGTGAGTTCCAGGACAGCTATATAGCTTTGTAGAGAGACCCTATCTTAAAAAATAATTAATACAAATAAATAAAATATTCCCTTTATGTTTTTTCATGATAAGACTATTCTTATACTTTCTTAAAAAATATTCTCATGTTTATATGGAGAAGGTGAGTCACTCTTGCCTGTGTGGTGGTTTTGCTGTTGTGTTGGCTGGTATGCGAAGATGCTTGGATGTGAGCATAGCTCAGAGCTCCAACAACTGTCCTACCTGGGCACTGTCATTTGGAAAATGAATATACTGGGGCTGAAAAGGGCCCAGAAGGCACAGTTGTGTCCTCCACGTGATGGATGCGGAGTGGGGAGGTCTGTGGACTACAGATCCATTTTAGTAGAAGCAGGTACAGCTGAGGCAAGAGTGAGCCCTGCTGTGAAGGCCCTTACTGATCTAAGAGGTATAAGCACATGGTAAGTGGTCAGACCCCAGGTTCCTCCTAGAGCAGTGGTCCTTAATCTTCCTAATGCTATGGCCCTTTAGTACAGTTCCTCATGTTGTGGTGACCCCAAACCATTAAATTATTTTGATTATGCTTCATAACCCTAACTTTTGCTACTGTTTTGAATCATAATATCTAAGTGTCCAATATTTCCAATGGTGTTAGGTGGCCCCTATGAGAGCTTCATTCAGTTCCTTTGGGGTCCTGACCCACAAGTTGAAACCACTGCCCCAGCAGGTGCATTCAGGCGACCAGGCTAGGAACTGTTATAATAAGGTTCTTTGGCCTAGGGCGGCCAGGGGTTTAGACTTATAGATTTGTAGTCTTGGACTTTATAGTAGCCTGTTGTTGTTTAGGCTTTAAAAATGATCTAGACATTTATATTAAATTATTGTTGTTTGGCCTATGGCTTAGGTATATTGTTAGTTAGGTTTTTTATTTTAATTTAATTTATTTTTATTTATTTGTCTTGTCATGTGGCCTGTGACTTATTTGTGTTTTTTATTTTTATTTATTTGTTTAGTTTTTGGTGGCTGGGTCATTTGTCTTTGACTTTGTTTTTTTTTAATTTATTCTGATTTTTTTTTGTCTGTTTTTTTATGGTGCCTGTCATGGGCCAAAACAGCTCTTTTATTTAAAGATTGATACTCACAGCATACAGAAAGACATGTGGTTGGGCTGGGTGATTTTTTGCTCAGTGCCATGGGCTGTGCGGGGGTGGGGTGGGGGGTTAGGGGGAGTGGGGGGTGGGAGGGGGTGGAATGGGCTTGGCAGAATCAGCTGGGAAGGTACAGACGGGAAGTTAGGGACAGTTGTCACAGGTACAGAAAAGGGGATATATATGGGGATTGTGTTGTTTCATTGTAAATAATTGTCCCACCCACTGGTTTAATAAAAAGCACTGATTGGCCAAAGGCAGACCGGAAATGTGGGTGGGGTTACCAGACTAGGAAAACTCTGGGAACTGGAGGAACAGACCAGAATTCCAGAGAGAAGCCGGAAGAAGCAGAGGACAACTATGCTGCTCTGAGAAAAGGTACCGAGCCCCATGGCTGAACAGGATAAGAATCATGGGTTAGATTAAGGGTAAAGAGTTAGCAAGATATATGCCCCGGCCTTAGGCCGATCAGCCTAAAACTAATTGTAAGCATCTGTGTGTCTCTGCAGGTCTGTGGATCTGTGGGCCTAAACCTTGAGGCTAGGCCAGAAAGTCCACGCCAGAAACCTCATACTACTCCTTGCTCTGTGGGGCAGCTGGAGAGTAAGGGGTGGAGCTCCATATGAAGGAGCCACAGGCCAGTGAGGGAGAGAGTTTTTAGCCTACACACAGGAGTGTAGGTTTTTAAAGTTGAACACTTTGTCTGTTTTTTGTTTTTGACGGTGTTAAAGCACGGATGGACCCCTAGCCCTCTAAGCTGGCGGGCTAAATACCCAGCCTCATGTTGGGCGCCAGCTAATACAGGAAATCTTACTTGGAATATATTAATATAAGATTAATATTTATTGGAAAATAAATTAACACTCACGATAAGAGGTTATAGCTTAGGAAGATATTTGAGTGATCGGATAGCCTAAGCGATAGATGTGGATCTAATCTCTCAAGAGGGCAGGAACAAACGGGGCTCTCTAGATCTCAGCAGTCCCTCTTGAATGGAGTTGGCCACAACCCCTTCAGGAGCCCGGGACCCTGGACAAGCATCTTCCGACCTTATCAGCTGACACCTGAATCCCACCACAGGGAACTTCAGAAAACACTATAAAGGGAATGAAGCAGGAAACAGATGACAGGTTCACAGGGGTGGGCCCAGTGTGTCATGCCAGAACTTGCTCTTTTAGGTGTGATTTACGGAGTCACAAGGAAAATGGATATGCGCCAACCTCCACTGTCATACTCCAGGTCTTGACATTTGGCTTAAAATTATTCTGGAGCCACTAAGGAGGTCCCTGCTTAGGTCTGCTGCCCAGAGAAGGACAGATGGCAGTTTCTACTTAATGCTACTCAGAGGAGGGAAGCATTCCAGATATGCTTGTGTCTGTGGTGCCAGATGAAGAGGAAAGAGAGGCAAGGTTGGGGCTTAGGTCACACTATTTACAGGTGGGTTGTCTGGGGCTTAGCTCTTTGCCTTTCACTGGGTCAAGTCCTTTCAATAAGGAGAAGAGACTTTTCTGGAACTTGAGCTTGGGAACACAGTTCTGTGATGTAGGGACCCTAAATAGGATATACAGTTCTTGGGGCATCACATCTTCCAGCACAGATGTGCCATCTCAGTATGGAAGACCAAAGAGCCTGTAACTGGGTTACAACAGAAGGAGCAGTTTATATGTGTGCTGCATACGAGTCATAGTATTAAAACCAGATGTTCTTCTTGATCTACAGATGCCGACACTCTTGGTCAGAGAGGATACCTAGCACCCCTTAGCTAGAGGCTATAAAGGGGAGGAGGCAGGGGCGTGATTTGGTGCTGCTGACACAGTATCTCTTGCCAATGTTAATGTCTACTTCCTCTCTGGTGACAGCAGAAAGAGACCCTTGAACAAGACCTCCATGGGTCCTGGGAGGTTGAGAGGAGGAGGGCCAGGGGACTCACATGGCTTCTCTCCTCTGCAGGGCTCAGGATAGGCGTGCAAGCAGATACAGCTGTCTTTCCTGGATGCTGAGATCTGAGACCCACAAGTCTCCCATGGCTCCATATCATATCCGCCAGTACCAGGACAGTGACCATAAACGTGTCCTGGACGTGTTCACAAGGGGTATGGAGGAGCAGATACCTAGCACCTTCCGCCACCTGCTTATGCTGCCCCGAACCCTCCTGCTCCTACTTGGGCTTCCACTTGCCGCGATCCTGGCGTCTGGCTCCTGGCTGCTGGCTATTGTGTGCATCTTCTTTCTGGTCCTCCTCCTACAGCTCCTCGCCAGACAGCCTTGGAAGAAGTACGTGGCTACGTGTTTGCTCACAGACATGGCTGATATCACCAAGTCCTACCTGAGTGTGTGTGGCTCGGGTTTCTGGGTGGCTGAGTCTGGGGGACAAGTGGTGGGTACAGTGGCTGCTCAGCCAGTCAAGGATCCCCCACTAGGGAGGAAGCAGCTGGAACTCTTTCGCCTGTCTGTGTCCTCAGAGCATCGAGGACAGGGGATAGCAAAAGCACTGGTCAGAACTGTCCTCCAGTTTGCGCGGGACCAGGGCTACAACGATGTTGTTCTTGAGACTAGTATCATGCCGCAAGCTGCCTTGACTCTCTACCGGAGCATGGGCTTCCAGAGGACAGGCCAGTATTTCATGACTGTGTTCTGGAGGTTAGTGGATATTCCCATAATTCAGTTAAAGTACTCCCTCCCTTCTGCCTAGGAAGTGGGGCTGGGATCTATGCTTCTGTGCAGGAAGCAGGCTGCACTCCACTCTACAGGAGCCAGTAAACCTGGTCAGGGTGATTGATGAACAATAAAATCTCCTTGCTGGTGCACACCAGATTCCAATGCATGTGATGGCTGCATTCTGGATTTCCGGGGTGCCTGTGTTTCATACATATCACTAGCCCCATATCACTGTTGCATTAAAAACAATGTAAAATACTACTGCGTGTATTTCATTTTTGAAATTGTGGAGAAGTATCTGCTGGAGAAGGCAGCTCACGTAGCCTCAGGACACATGTGGGAGCATGTAAGTTGGCTGAAGCACCAAATATCTGTACTCTTCCAGCAGGCCAGATGGGCACGGCTCAAGAGCTTTGTAGAGCAGCCAAAGCTAAGGCAAGGCAGAAGTCTTGCAGGTGTTACCTGGAAAACATGCCAGACTCGAGGACAAATGTACTTTGTGCATACAAGATATGTAGGGTCACAGAGCTGAAGCTGGCTGCGGAATTGAGAGAAGGGTCAACAGACAGGTTATTTTTGTCATAGCAGGGTAGTGAGGTGTCTAGGATAGAGTGAGGGCTGATTCTATGGGGAAGAACTGGATTTGACTGACACCTCCTGGTAGCCAGTCTTCTCACAGGCCAGCACCACTTTCTGGAGGCTGAGTACACAGGTCTGCATTTCTAAGAGGATATGGGGATGAAAGCTCCCTATTGCTGGTACTCCTGGAGTCCAGGCTGCATCCAGCCTGAGTTCAAAGGCCCAGGGACTCCACATCTCAGGTGCTTTGTGTCCGATTGTGCCATCTTGCAAACCTCTAACTTGTTGGAGACTGAAGACTTGGTCCTTTTCATAAGCCTTGTGAAACCCAAGGCCATAAGTTTCCTGATGATAAGGTGTTTTCTCTGATTGCTAGAATAGCTCTTAGTAACTGATTGCCAGAATAGCTCTTAGTAATTGATTGCTAGAATAGCTCTTAGTAACTGATTGCTAGAATAGCTCTTAGTAAAACCAGAATATTCCTTTGTCTGCCTTCCCACCTTTCCAAAGTGGGTGGGGTGGTGCTGAGCCCACAGACATGCCATTTACCCTTCCCCCACAGCTGCTATTTGCCATCCCCTACCCCCTTCTCACTCCCCTCCCCTGAAGAGTGTCTATGTTACAGCTTGCAGCTCAATAAACGGAGACCTTGACAAAATCCACACTGACTCTGTCATTCTTTGCTTGGTTGGTCTCCTTCTCTCACCCTCCATTGATATTTCAGGTGGAACCCCCTCGAGACCCACAAAATTACGAGTCCCACGGGACGGGGCACTAACTCAAGGCTGCAGTGGGATGTGGCTTACATCTTCCAGGCCATCTCTTTCAGCTAGTCCATCTTAACATTGGGGTGTTATTAGACATGTGGGGTATCTTGCTATGTCTTCCAACCTAGGCTAGAGATTGCTGATCACAGAGCTCCACTCACCCCTGAGCCAGTCATTGTGACAGTTGGACAATATGGGGGTCCTGTTTCATTGTGGCATTACCTCTAATACAGCTTAACTCCAGAGGGGTCAACCAGACAAATCTTGCCCTGGTATGCTGACAGACCTTGTCATGGACCAATTTCAACTACATAAAGATCCCTTGCTATGTTTCTCCAAACACAAGTGACTTCATAACCCGGACTATAGGTCTCATTCTTTCTTGCTACATGACTTTCCTTGATCTGGCCTTGACAGTCACTACAGTATAATTTCTGTCCATCCTCACCTAGGGATGGTGACCTTCTCCTGGGAGACCTTCTCCATCACCCCAAGTCCACCAGTGTCCACCAACGGGTCTGCAATTCCCTGAGCTAGTTCCAGCTGCACATTCAATGTGGTGCCTTGTGACAACCCATATAAGGCAGGGATGCTGAGACCATGCAGCATCTCTTCATAATAGTTAGGAGAGGATAATCAAGGCTTCTTTTCTTTGGGACAATCTTGGACAAGTGGCACTTGATTTGCATCATCCTCTGTCCCCCAGTGATGTGGGAATGTCTTTCTGTATGCTGTGAATAAAGGATTGCTTTCGTCCAGGACAGGCACCGTAGAACTAGGCAGGAAACTGGAGTATAGGTAGGAGGGCAGAGTCAGACACAGACGAACCAGCTGCCCAAGATTCAGCACGTAAGGAACACAGGTGAGCCACCGGCCACATGGCAGGACAGATTAATGGAGATGGGTAGAAATAAGATGAAAGAGCTAGCTAGAATGTGCCTGAGACATAGGCCAAGCAGGATGAACTTAATATAAGTGTCTGAGTCATTTGGGGGGTGGGGGGAGTGGCCATGGGCAGATTTGGACTATGGGGCTGCTCTGGCCAGAAACCTCATGTTACATGCCAGAGTACTCAGGTGCGACTCAGAAGGGAACTATGGGTATGAGGTACCTAGAGAACAATCTCAGAACTGCACTGTGAGAGAACACTATGGCTTTACACACTAGATCTTGAGGGGACCAAGGTGGTGGAACTGACCATGCGTGTGGGACGCATATGGAGTTACCACTTTTGAAGTTGTTTGAATGAAATGAGGTAAATAATCTGTCATCTCCATGTATATGCTTTTGAGCTAGTACACCATTTCCAGAGCTCTCGTCCAGCTGGGTCATAACCTGAAAAGCCAGGCAGAGAGGCCTCCAGCAGTCACGGCTCCCACAGCACTACTGTAGGCTTTTCCTGACTCCCATTGCCATAGAGAAAACAGCTGCTTCTGCTGTATTGAGCCAGTGAGCTCTAGAGACTGGCTGTCACTGTGGCCTAACTAACCCCAAGTGCACAGACCACAGCCATAACTTCACACTGCACAGCACTTGTTCATGTCAATGTTTACTGGACGGAAGCCGCTTGCTACCTGCGTGTCTTCTGTGGCTGCTGCACCTACCTGGCTCTTCATAGAGCTTTGCTGACCCTTAACCAAGCCCATCTTGAATGATACAATCAGAATACAAGATAAAGTGAGAAAAAAGAATCCGTCCAATATAGTTTTATACTAGTTACATAAGCCTGGGGTAGTGAGTTAATGTTGCTATACTCTTTTAGCTGCCTGTGTGAAGTGGGACAAAGACACATCCACTTAATAAGCTATGGGAAGTAAGTGATTTATTATTTATTGGGTACTTTAGGCTGATTTGGAACTTGTGGCTTTCTCCTGCCTCAGCCTCCTAGTACCCGTGCTACTGGAGTGAGTCACCATTCCAGGTTTAGAGTTCAAGGAATTCGGAAGCTTAGAAGGGCAGTGTGGAGAGGTCAGAGGTTAAAGGTGAGATGCAAGCTGATGGAAGAATCACTGAGAGAGAGCCTTGAACACTACAGCAATCATGGCTGCTTGAACGTTTTATTCCAACTGTATAAAAACAAAATGTGCTGAGGTACAGACAGACTAGAGGACAGTGACAAACAGTCTCAGGGATCATCATCTTTAAGAAGTGAAGAATAAAAGGTTGAGCTGGTAGTGGTTTCTTTTTCTCTTTTCCAGTGATGAGTATGTTAATTTTATAACCACGAACAGCTAGTGATTAACACTGTGATTTTCTGTTCATGTTTTGGGTATCTTATAAAACATCCTTTGTTGACATTCTACAAATGATACCATCCAATAATGTCCCAATACTCTCTTCTTGTGATGACACTTTATATATCTGTAAAAGTGAATGATAATCTATGAGTGCTGACATGTTCATGCACTGTTACTACATACACATTTACATGTGGCATTATCATTTTATTATGACACTAATGATTTGCGATCACAAATATGTTTACAGTATTCAAAGTAGGTGGTAATCTGTCACTCATGTCAAATATCCTTTATAAGCATAGTTATTAATATAAAAAACCAATTTCTCAAAATACAAACCACATTTGTATCAATTTTAAGAGCCCACATCTATATATTAACTAAATGAATCACTGAATATTGACAGAGTTCCCTTTTCTTACAGTTCTCATTGACTCCATTCTGAATTACATTCCACACAAACTTGTATTTCTAAACCTCTCTTTGTTTTCACTTGTAAGGGTGTTTGCCTCTGTGTAGTGTCCAGTTCCCAGGAAGGCCAGAAGAGAGCACTGGATCCCTGGAACTGGAGTTACACATGGCTATGAGCATTCTGGGAATCAGAGTCAGTACTCTTAACTGATAAGTCACCTCTCCAGTCCCACACTATTTCTTAAAAGTCTAAACAGTTATTGGGAACAAGAGAATAGGCAAATATGAGTAATAGCAATAAAAGGATTTGAGAAAATGTAATGAATACCATTATCTCGTGTGCCAACTAAAAAGCTGAACAGTCCAAAATTCGTAACAGTGATAAGCAAATGACATCTGTATAATTCATCTACTAGACTCTTAAAAATGTGGATTACAAACCTTTTTGACTTCTGAGAGCTTTGTTATTTCTGGAAGACTTTCCAAAGGCACCTGCTGGCCTTGCACTTGAGATATTAGGTGTTCCTGGTGTGTCTGTTTTCCATCCTCTTCAATGTAAACAATCAGAACCGAAGTGTTACTTTCTGAGATACCAAATTTCTTCAAAGCCTCTGAAATCTATGATTAAAAACCCAGAAGAAAATGAGCCAGCGCCTTCTGTCTGGAATAGCTTCGGGCCTGCTCAGTCAGCACCCCATTTCTCATAGCCTACTTTCCATTTCCACAGCCCCTCCTTACAAATGCACTTTGCTCCTCTGATCAAGTTCTGACTTCTTGGCTTTGTACAGAAACACCAGTGGCTTTATCTCCAAGTAACCTAACAGACTTTAACTAATTTGTTTGCCTATTGTCATTCATCTTAGGGCAGGCTTAGCTTTGGTCTTACTCAACTACTTCTCAGATTGCATTTGTCTCTTCAGCCCCCAGGCTGGGTCTTGAGCAGGAATGTCATCTAACACTGGGGAGCTCTGCTGCCATGCCGACTGCAGTGTATGAACTCTGGAGCAAGTGTAGTTTGATCCCTGCCATGGGCTTCCTAATTTTCTCCGATGATATTAGTACCTGCTTGTATTAACAGCAGTACAACAGCAAAACTTCATCAGCAGAGTTCACACACAGACTGTCATCACCTCAGTAACCTTCATTTAAAAAGCACTCTTGGGCTGGGTAGATAGTTCAGTGGGTAAAGCACCTGCCACAAAAGTGAGAGGATCTTCGTTCAGATCCTCAGCACCCATATAAAGGCAGCAGCAGCAGCAATTGTCTGTAACCCCAGTGCTCCTACAGCAAGACAGAGGTGGAGACAGAAGAATCCAAGAAGCCTGAAGGCCAGATGGCCTGATGTACACAAGTGGCAAAAACCAGAGAGAGGCCTTGTCTGGAAAAAGGTCCAAGGAGAGGACCAACACCTGAGGTCATCTAGAACTCCAGAAGCACACCCATACTCCTACAGGAGATATGCATACCACACACCCACATGCATACACAGAGGGGGCATTCCTCTGAGGATTTCAAACCATGAAGCTTTCTATGGCTGGAGTGTGTGAGTAAGCATGTGCTAACTGCTCTACCAGGCCACAGGAAGTTCCACCTCTGGGAGTTTACAGGGAGAGTGACAGAAAATGTATCTATAGCTCAGTGGGGTTCTGCCAGTTTCTTAAACAAAAATGCTCAAGGGGTCTACTTAACTTGGGCTGGGCAGATGATGTCAGCCTCATGTAGTTTAAACTTTGACCAGGAAACTGACTCTACAGCTGGATGCAACACTAAATGTCTCTGTCTAGACCCCTCTACTTAACTATTTTGGCTCAGTACTAACAGCTGACTTGGAGGAATCTGGTCTGTGGTCCCCTCTCCCCCCTACACTGGGGCGGGGGATGGGGGTGGGTGGGAGGGAGGGCACATGTTACCATAACAAGGCCAACAGAAACAAGGTCAGTGAGCACATTACATTGTTGTTTGGGGAGAGGCTAAAGATGATTTCCGTAGACAGAGTCCTTGTCTTCATTTTCCCCAGTCTGTGGAGATGCACAGCTTTGTTTGCTGCTACAAGTATCTGAAATGGGTCGACGATCTACCAGAGAGAACACAGGTTAGCACAGAGAGAACCAGGAGCTTCCCAAGATCACTGCAGTCCAGCTGTTATCTGATCACCATTTTTATGGACTGTATTTAAAAACCATGGCCCCAAGGGCTGATGCAACACAAAAAAATTATAGAACTTTAAAGCTGTCAGATTCTTGAAGGCTAAGACAGAACAGGCCACATCCTAAATGTCAGGAGCATTGTCTTCTTTAATCCCCACATACTCGATGAAACCAGTGCTGGTCATGTGACAGAAGGAGGTAACCAAGGTAAAATATCAGGTGGGGTACCTACGTGTGTGTGTGTGTGTGTGTGTGTGTGTGTGTGTGTGTGTGTGTGTGTGTGTGTGTGTGTGTGTGTGTGTGTGTGTGTGTGTACATGTGTACGTATGGGTGTGTGTTCAGTCCTAGCCCTGTTGCCTGCCACATGGGGATCAGGTAAGTTGCTGTCTGTCTTACCTATTACAGGAAAACAATATGCAGTCATCCCCTTGCAGGACTGCTCAAGATTATGTTAGAATATGTACAGTGCAGGGGCTGGAGAGATGGCTCAGAAGTTAAGAGCACTGACTGTTCCCCCCGAGGTCCTTGAGTTCAATTCCCAGCAACCACATGGTGGCTCACAGCCAGCTATAATGAGATCTGGTGTCCTCTTCTGGCCTGCAAGCAGAACACTGTATACATAATAAATAAATCTTTTTTTTTTTTTTAAGAATATGTACAATGCACACAACAATAGGACACACCTTTCTGTGCTATACAAAGTTGGCTGTGACTTCCTCAGTCACCCTAAGTGGGAACCTCATGCCTTAATGTGTGCTATTAACCACTCTGCCGTCTGTGGTAGATCAAATGAGAATGCTCCCATAGGTCATACCTGAATGCTTAGATCTCAGTTGGTGGATTGTTTAGGAAGGATTGGGAGGTGCACTGGTGAGGAGGGGACCTCATTGAGAAACTGTCTCAGTATGATCAGGCTATAGGCAGACACTTTCCTAATTAGTGATTGATGTGAGCCGGCCCAGCCCTCTGTGGGTGGTGCCACCCCTGGGCAGGTGGTTCTGGATCCTAAAAGAAAGCAGGCTGAGCAAGCCATGGGAAGGATGTGATTAAGAGCAGCCCCTTGGCCCCTGTGTCAGCGCCTGCCTCCAGGTTCCTGTCCTGTTTGAGTTCCTGTCCTGACTTCCTGTGATATGGCAGCATAAGCCAAATAGCTTTGGTCTTGGTGTCTCATCTCAGTGACAGAAACCCTAACTAAGACAGAAGTTAGAACCAGGATAGTGGAGCATTTGTGACAGACCTGTCCATGTTGGAGAAGATTGTGGAAGGACTTTGTAACTTTGGGCTAGAAGAGCCACTGAGTGCTGAGAGCTCAGTGAGCTGTTCTGTAGAGCTTGGAAGCGAAGAATGTTGAATGCATTATGGACGTCAGAGGCCTGGCATGTGATGTTTCAGAGGAAAGTAGAGACTCTACAGGGTCTTCTGTATGAAAAGTCTGTGGTATCTGGTAAGCTGGGACTGAAGAGTCAGCTATGATTACCAAGACCAGCACTTAGAAAAAAAACCTTTGAGTTCTGGGATAACTGACAGCTGGACCTGAGAAATTAGCCATGATTAAGGACACAGGTATTACTGAGGAGAAATCTTCTGGAAGGTGTTTCCTGCAAACACACAGACTTGGTTCCAGAGGCAGTCAAGGATATACCTTGTGCAGGCAGCTGAACTTGGTAGTGTTAGGAGTCACTCAGGTGGTGCTGGTTTTGAAGGAATGAAGGGGTCATGGAGATCACCGAGGGCTGGCACTGTGAGTGGCCAGAGAGGCCACTGGTGAAGGTGTGGTCCAGCTGCAGAAGACCCCAGCACTTTGGAGATGCCAGTGCCATGTATGACCACTAAGAAAGCAGCGACAGTGGAGTGGGGCCTGTCTAGGCTTAGAAGACGAGCTGTGTGTGTTACAGAGGGCAGAGCTGGAGGACTGTCCCAAACCCTTTGAAAGAGCCCAGAAGATTGTGAGTGGGTCCCAGACATTGGACACTGTGTTGTTTACACGGTTGGAGTTTGGTGGCTTTGATTGTGACTGTGCTGTGGTTCTTCTTTCTTGAAGGAAAAATTACTTTTTCTGTAATTCATAGGAGCCCACAGTTAAGAAAGCTTCCCTTTTCCAAGCCCTTTATATAGGCTTCCAAGCAGAAGGGGTGGCCCAGTGGACCTTCCCAACTCAAGAGACTGGATTAAAGGTGTGTCTTCCTAGCTCAAAGATCTGAATTCTAAGTGTTATCTTCTAAGTTCAAATGATCCAGTTAAGCAAACATTCCCTTACAGGCCTGCCCAGCAATTTCTGGGTTTTTGTTTATTTCAGATGTAGTCAGTTGACAACCAAGAACAGCCATAAAAGCTGCCACAGGAGTTGTGGCCTTATTGGACTGTATCCCTGGGTTTGAGGTGTTACTGGGATGGGTTTTAGCCCATAGTAGGTCCAGTTCTCTGTAAGTATCCTGTGAACAAGATGGGAGCTCTTATCTTCTGACCCAGTGCCATGCCTGCCTCCTGCCACACCTGCAGTGATGCTCACAACAAGCCACAGCCTTCTATTTCCTAAGATGGGAAACTGCACTTAGGGTTTTCTTTATTTGCTGTTGTAAATTAAAAACACTCTGGGACTTAAGCAAATGCTTTTTAATATAAATAGTAAATAATTTTGAAAAGAGAATCTTAGGGTTAAATTAGCATATTCTTAAATGCCTGGCATGGTTAATTCATTCTCATATTGTGTACTTACCACATTAGGGTTTATCAAGGAAGCATTGATAGATCCTTCCATGGCCTTTCTTCTCAAGTCTCCTGCATTTTTTACATCTTTAAATAACAGAAGGGTCACTCGGCATTCAGGAAACAGATCCAGCTGCTGTGATAACTGCATCTCAGAGACAAGGAAGGCTCTCCTGGACAAAACACAGACCCACAGTGTTTTCTATGTAAGAGACTGCATTCCCCTTCCCCACCTGGTTCCTCCTCACCTCTGTCTGAAAGTCTCACTGTCCTAGACTTGCTCAATCTCCTGCCCTACTCCTCAGGTCCTAGAATGGCCTGTGAAAATACATTCAGCTGTAACCAACCTAACAACATCCTTGTCTTCTACTTTCCTGTGTTTGCCCTAGGGGCTTTCCTGTTGCTATGCTAGAACATTCTGACCAGAAGCAACTCAGGGGAGGAAAAGGTTTATTTGACTTACAATTCCAGGAATTCAAAGGCAGAAATCACACAGGGACAGTTTGCTGACTCAGTCACTGGCTTCTGCTGAATTTGCTTTTTAATACAGTTAGAACTAACTAATTTCATAAACTACATAAAATCCATTTCCAAAGCATCTTGTTTATCTTTATAAGGTGTGCTCCTGACTGCACTGATCTGTTTTTAGTTCTCCTGTTCCTGGGGAAAAGCCAAAGGAAGTGAGCGGACGGTGCCTGGTTTGACAAGATGGGCAGCTTCTGTGCATGGTCAAAAAGACAACTGCCCCAGCAGATACCAAAGAGCAGGATATCAGGAATGATGGATCTCTGATTATCTGCACTAACACCTTAACTTACTGTATTCTTCTTTAATTCCTGACCTATTTTATTTATATTTTAACAAAACCTGGCCACCAATATTAAGAAGATAATTTATAATACTCAAGTAACATACTTTACTCAAAGATTTGTTTTCTAACATGGAATTGACATAAAGCATAAGATTATTAAAACATTCTCACCAGGTGTGGTGGTGCAAACCTGGTATCTCAGATGAACAGAAAGATGGCTCAGTGTGAGGGCTCACCTACTGTGAATGATGTCCTGGGTATGACAGACAAGCGACAGTTACAAAAAACAAATGCTAAAAACAACTTCAACCATCACTTAATGGAGACTGAAGTTAGCGCACACTCTACTCCTGAGCTCCAGCACTGAAGTCTTACTGATTCTTTGGTGGGCCGATCTGCTAGGCTCTAATCAGCCTTCATATCTGTAGGATCCATTCTCAATTTCCTCTCTCATGGGACTAATTGGAAGTCTGAGGACAATAAAATGAGGTGTCCCTTTATCCCCTTGAAAGGTTGAGAACAACCTATCCAGCCAATGGCAAGGTTTGACACTAAAGAGCCATTAAAAGCTGTCATGTTGGTAGGGAAAATGGCTTAGTGATCAAGCACTTGCCGAGCATAGACAAGGCCATATTCAATTTTCAAACAAAACAAAATCAATGCTGTTGTGTTGCTCTGCCACAGCAGTAATAAGGTTAAGCAAAACCATGGGAAATCAAAAATGTGGCTAAAGGTGTCGTTTTAATCTTTATTTTCTCCTTTTCTGAGCCAGGCTGGCCTGGAACTCCCGATCCTGCTGCCTCCCTGACACTAGTAGTGACCATAAGCCATTCCATCAGGCTCAGCCCGTGCTCAGCCTAACCACAGAGTTCTTAGAGAAGCTCCTCACGGGGGCTGGAGGATGGTTGAACAGTTATGGGCAGTTGCAGTTCATGCAGAGCACCTGAGTTAGGCTCCCGACACCAGGTGGCTCACAACCACCTGGAACTCGAGCCCCCAGGGCACCCACAAAAGTGCATAACACATGTAGACACACACATATACACAAATTGAAAATAAAAATCTCTAATTAAAAAGCTGCATCTAAAGAAAAGGTACTGAAAAGAGGGGCCGAGGAAACAGTTTAATTGGTAGAGTGCTAGACCAGCATGCACAAAACCTTAAGTCAGCTGAGCTCTGTATAAAACCAGTGTGAAAGTTCTTATCTACAATCCAGGCCCAAGGCAGTCAGAAGAGATGATCAGAAGTTCAAGGTTGGAGAAGGTGGGAGGGAAATGCAAACCAAAACAACTCTGAGATACCACCTTACACCTGTCAGAATGGCTAAGATCAAAAACACAGATGACAGCCTGTGCTGGAGAGGATGAGGAGCAAGGGGAATACGCCTCTATTGTCGGTGGGAGTGTAAACTTGTAAAGCAGCCACTTTGGAATGCAGCATGGAGGTCCCTGGGAAAACAGGACCAATCTCCTCAATGATCCAGCAATACCACCATTGGGCATATACCCAAAGGATGCACATTTTTAGCCCCAAGGGCATTAGTTTAACCATGTTCAACAGCAGCATTATTTGTAATAACCAGAACCTGAAAACAACCTAGATGCCCCTCAACTGAAGAATGGGGGGAAAAATGACATCCTGAAATTTTCAGGCAAAAGGATGAACCTGGAGAGTATCATCCTGAGAGAGGTAATACAGACCCAGAAAGAAAGACATGGTATGTACTCACTCATAACTGGTTTTTAGACATAAAGCACAGGATAACCAGGCTACAATTCACAAACCCCACATGGCTAGGTAACAGGAACTTGAGAAATCCATGGATCCCCCTGGGAAGGGGAAATAGAAGATCTCTGAGTAAACTGGGACCATAATGGGGAGGAGCAAGGGGAGGTGGGAAGAGATCATGAGAGAATGGGATGGTTGAGACCGGGGAGCAACAGAGAGGGAGAAAAAAAGAAATAGAAATCTTGATAGAAGGAGCCTTTGTGGGGTGCTCGGCAAACAACATGTCCCTGGCCTAGACTCCAAGCAATAGTAGAAAGGGAGGGAGCTAAGCAGGACTTCCCCTAACATCAAATAATGATCACCCTAAGTGCCATTACAGAACCTTCATTCAGCAACTGAAGGCAGAAGCAGAGATCCATAGCTAAGCACCAGGTTGACATCTTGGTTCGGCTGACGAGAGGAAGAAGAGAGTATATGAGCAAAGAGATCAGGATCATGAGGAGACTCATAGAGGCTGACCTAAGCTATTGGGAGGGAGCTCACTGACTCTGAAATGACAGCTGAGGAATGTTCATGGAAAGAGCCCTTTGAATGTAGATGACAGTGGAATAGCATGGGCAGTTTGTGGAACCTCTTGCAGTCAGACCAGAGTTTATTCCTGGCGCATTAACTCACATCTCGGAGCCCATTCCCTACACAGGAACACCTTACTCAGCCTTGATTCTGGGGGGAGGGACTCAGTCCTACCTCAACTGGATATGCCAGACCAAACTGGCTCATCTTGGGATTCCTTGGCCTCCTTGGGGAATGGGGAGGGAAGTGGAAGCTGAGGGAAGGGGGGGGGCAGGGGTGTGTATGGGGAAAAAACTTGATGCTCTAGCAGAGGATCAGGGTTTGATCCCCAACATTCATATGGTGGTTCACAACCACTTCCAGTCCCGGGGTATGCAATGCCCTCTTCTGACCTCCAGTCTTTTCTCATGTTAGCATCTAACCAAGAAAAAATGGTACCCAGTATGCTCTATCATGTAAAAACATGAACAGAAAAAACAAAACAAAACAAAAAAACGTAGGGAACAGGAAAATACAGACATTTTTGAGTACCGAGATTATTAGGTGATTTTTATTGTACTCTTAAAATATTTTGTTGTATGTATTCTGAATGTTCTACAGTCATCAACAAAATGTAGGTGAAGAAAATGATGTTCCTTGTTTTTTTTAAACGTTTCAAAAAGTATTTTTACCTGAGTGTTGGTCTGCATGTATGTCTGTGTAGAACAGTCTTGCCTGGTACCTGTGGCAGCCAGAAGGTATTGGATTCAATGTACCTGAAGTTACAGACTTTTGTAAAATGCAGTGTAGGCCTCAGAATAGTCTGTTTTTGTTTAGTGTAAGAGTGACTTAAGCCAGAAACTTTGGAATCATTATTTAATATTGATCTGGTTTGACGTGTAAAATTTATGTTGAAATTGAGTTCTCAATGTGAGAGATTAAAAAGTGGGGAGGCCAAGTGGGGGCTTCAGAAAGTTTCTAGGACTTTGTACTTAAAAGAAATCATTAATCTACTTGTGACTATAAAGTTAATAGTTTATCTCCTGAGGAATTAGGACTTCGAACTCAAAATGTCTTTAATCCAAGAATATGATAACCAAAATAACAGTTTCTATCCCCCAGAGAGATTCTGTTATAAATACAAGTTTTTCTAGACCTCTAACCTGACAATGAGGCCAGGCATATCTCTTGAGTTTCAGGCAAGCCTGGTCTACAGAGTGAGTTCCAGGATAGCCAGGCAGAACCCGTTTCCCGGGAAGGGCAACACCACCACCACCTCACCCCATTATGTACAGTGGTATTAGCAGGAGAATGTGGTCTAGGGCAGATGCTTCTCACTGTGTCTTTGCTCTACCTCCAAATGTGACTCACCCCTCATCAATAGCACCCCCAAGAGCGTCCTCATTGAGGCCCTGCCCACCAGTAATGCAATTCTACCCTATACCGATGGTCACCGGGTTCCGCATAGAGCGTCTGCACCCTGCCTGACTCCTCTCCCGCCCCGATGACCTGCCCTCAGCTTCCAGTGGCCAGGCTTCCCAATCGGGTGTCCCTGTCCTCGGGGCTTCCTGCCCCGGTCCCTCGGTCCCAGCGCTGGGCCTTGTGCGGTTGTGCGGTCTGCACGCGGCTCCTCGTGCACCAGCCTTGGGCATCGCTTACATGGGGCGCCCCGACGCGAGCAAGCGATGGGCCCTCGGGCCCCAGTTGCACTCCCGAGGCCACATCACCCTCACCCGCGGCCTGGGAGGGCTCGCGACTAACACTGGCGACGGGAGACGCACGCCATCGCCCGCAAAACTGTGACCGAGAGGAGTGGGCAGATGTTCGCAGCGGGCGGAACTCACCATCAGTCTCCTGTCCGTCCAGGAAGATGGTCCCCTCGGAAACAACGCTCTCCACTTCCGGAAGTGCCGGGTCGTTAATCAGGTAGACAGGTTCCGAGCCACCCTCTTCCCGGATCTTGGTGGGCGGGTCCATCTACTTCTGTCTGAACTTCTGTGGACTTTTCCTACTACTTACTTGCAGCTGCTTGAGGGCGCTGAGAACTGGTTCTGTTCGTCCCCGCCTGGAAAGTGCAAAGGACCCACAGGTCGGTCCTAGAAGTTGAGGTATGGTGTTGAGTGTCGGCTTTGTTTTTAGCCCATGTTTAACGTCCTCCCGTTTTTCCCGTGAAAAGAGAACTATTCACCAGGACGAGAGTCACAGTTTCGGAGTTTTTGAGACTCGGTTTACTGTGTGTGCTCAGGAGGAAGCGGGGATCCAGTGAGGTAGAGTCAGTCTTACAGTGAAGAAGGGGCTAGTTCCCAGAAGGCATCTGCCTCAGGCGGTTGTGGTAGACCTGGGCACTACTCTTGGGGAAGGATGGCCATGAAGGTAGTGAGACCGGATTTCGGTTCGTGCTACCTGCCAGCGAACCCAATAAATTGAGAAAGGGATTGAATCTTAAAATTACAGTTTATTCAGAGGGGCAGCAGTCTGTGAAGAGAGCAGATTAATTATCCTAGAGACATGCATTCCATCTCATCTCCAGTCAGAGAAGGAGATGGGGCTGGAGGCACAGATGGCCAATTATCCTGGAGCTAGCTCCGTTTTGCCTCCGGGTCGGGTGGTTAGACACATTTCTGAGATGGGATGTCTGTTGTGTTGTGATATCTTTTGCAGCCCTTCCTCATCTGCAGATGTTTGGACTCGGGGCACTTCTTGAAATAGTTTCTACTACTATTAACTTTATGCTCCTTCAAAGGTAGCTTGGCTGGGAAGTTTTAACTCAAAACAAATTAGAATGTGTCCATGCTAAGCTAATATGTACATTTTGGTTCCTTCCTACAGTATGGAGTATGTGTGTCTTCATATACAGAATATGAAAATGTCCTCAATCATTCTTCACTGCTAGAAGTAACTCTGAGATCTTTATCATGTGAAAGATGACATTTTGACAAAATGCACCTGGTTGATTGTCAGAATGGCTTCTTACTTGTAAGAGTATTCTCTAGCACATAAAGATGTACGTCAGAGCATCCATGTGAATGAGGAGCGCCTATAACTTGGAGTGAGAATTTCTGAAATGTACCTTTGTCTGAAACAAACATAAACAATAAAAGTATGAGCCAGAGTTGGAAAACAGTGTCAGATAACCATTCACAAGAACCATTTCTCTGCAACTTCTTGGCTTTTGGAAAAATCTGTCACAAGTGACTCCATTCTTACTGTTGGTTTAATGTCTGGGTCCCATGAGGACACGGTCCTTCAATTGTCAGTCTTCCTATTTCAGTTTCCCCAAGTGCTGGGATTACAAACAAACAGTATCACGCCCAGTGTCATGTGATTCTCACACCTTACACATCTCTGAAGATGTTCTCTACAGACTTTGCCGATTGACTAGAGTGGTTTGGTCTTACCTCTCATCCCTGGGATGAGATCTGTCCCTGTTGATTTGATCTGATTCTGTGTTGAGGGTGGTGACCGATGTCAAGGAATCAGTGCCAATAAAAACCTTTATGTCCAGCGTTAGGCAACTCGGGGGTATAGAATGAATGGCTCTAAGACCTACCTATTTATTTACTTTTTGTTTTACTTGTTAGTGTTACACTCTCACATCTCCAAAAACACTAGAGGGATGTACTTCTGCAGAATGTTTGTAGACATTCGCCATGTAAGGAGAACACAAGACAGAAGTTAATGAGCAAATATTTAAGGCAAACTAACTTAAAATACATATTTGGTCCAGGAGATAGCCCAGCAAGCCTGAGACCTAAATTAAATCTCCTGAACCCACCTGAGATGGAAGGAGAGAACCATCTCCACAGACTTGCTCTCTGACCTCCACACAAAGTATGACACACAATAAAAGTTGAAAATTAAGCACTTATCTCTAGATACTTTTAAATCTACTTATCAAGTGTGTTTAAACCCTAATGTCTAACGCCTGTTAATCATTAGGAAACACTGCTCAGAATGTACAGTTAGGGCATGTTGAATTATCCTCGATTAGAGAGAATAGTTGATAAAGTTAGGGGCAGATGAACACAGGCCCAAGACAGATTAGTAGCATTAACAATTTTGATTAGGAGGAAAACAGTTGTTAAAGTGCTTCTCAGCTGCTGGGTTTTAGAAAGTTTATATAATACAAGAGGCATAAATTATATATAAAGGAGTCAACAATAGTTATCATCACTACATGGAAGAATTACACAAAGCCAGTGTACCCTTCCTGTTGGTTATATCTGTCTAGTTTTTTGTTTGTTTTTAGCAAAATTTAGGTAGCTGGGTAGTGTACTAGGTCTACAGCACTAACTATTTTAAAACAAACTTTGGACCTATAATGGGGAACAGTGTTACTGATTACACATAGGTGTAGTAAGAAAACCATCTATGCAGCAACAAGGTATGTCTTACCAGGGTGAATACATAGAGAACAGGATTTTAAATAGCAGGACCTGCAAAATGACAAGATTGTGATTTGGTTTTGGTTTTAATTCTGAACGATGCTGGTTAAAATAATAGAAATATCAAAAGAATTATATTGGCCACAATAAATTTTGTATAAAAGGGGACACTTGTTGATCATTCTGTATGAATTAAATGTCTTTAACTGTAAACAAGTTCAGACAGATCTCTATACACAGATATAGGGTATTAAATTTACCTGGAAATAATTATTTTTAAATTGGCTATTTTTTAAGTGGTTATTTAAAGAACGGTAACATGAACAAGTTAGACTTAATGAACATTGACTTCAAACTGGCCTTCCTAAGTAGTTAAATTCTGACAAACTTAACAAAAATTGTAAGTAATCATGTTAATTAAACATTTTATGTTTTTTAAAAGCAATTATGCAAATGTTAAGAGCAGATTAATATCCTACAAGAACTCACTGTTTCATACAGAGCACTGGCTTTTAGGGTGTGTGGATGTGCTTAATTATGGCCTAAAGAGTCCCATTAACAATGTAGAACTGCAACACCCACAGACCTGTGTGCCTCACTTTGACTGTTTGCCGCTCATTCCAACTTCCTGGGTTTGCCCTCATTTTTGTTTTCTTTTTCATTTTGGAAAAGTCCAGTCATTTCATTCAGGGCAAAATCCTATTTTACCATAGAAAAGTCCTTCATTATCTTAAATATTCCCTTTCATTGGGCATGGTGGTACACACCTTTAATCTCAGCACTAGGAAAGCAGAGGCAAGTTGATCTCTGTGAGTTTGAGGCCAGCTTGGTCAACAGAGTGAGTTCCAGGACAGCTATATAGCTTTGTAGAGAGACCCTATCTTAAAAAATAATTAATACAAATAAATAAAATATTCCCTTTATGTTTTTTCATGATAAGACTATTCTTATACTTTCTTAAAAAATATTCTCATGTTTATATGGAGAAGGTGAGTCACTCTTGCCTGTGTGGTGGTTTTGCTGTTGTGTTGGCTGGTATGCGAAGATGCTTGGATGTGAGCATAGCTCAGAGCTCCAACAACTGTCCTACCTGGGCACTGTCATTTGGAAAATGAATATACTGGGGCTGAAAAGGGCCCAGAAGGCACAGTTGTGTCCTCCACGTGATGGATGCGGAGTGGGGAGGTCTGTGGACTACAGATCCATTTTAGTAGAAGCAGGTACAGCTGAGGCAAGAGTGAGCCCTGCTGTGAAGGCCCTTACTGATCTAAGAGGTATAAGCACATGGTAAGTGGTCAGACCCCAGGTTCCTCCTAGAGCAGTGGTCCTTAATCTTCCTAATGCTATGGCCCTTTAGTACAGTTCCTCATGTTGTGGTGACCCCAAACCATTAAATTATTTTGATTATGCTTCATAACCCTAACTTTTGCTACTGTTTTGAATCATAATATCTAAGTGTCCAATATTTCCAATGGTGTTAGGTGGCCCCTATGAGAGCTTCATTCAGTTCCTTTGGGGTCCTGACCCACAAGTTGAAACCACTGCCCCAGCAGGTGCATTCAGGCGACCAGGCTAGGAACTGTTATAATAAGGTTCTTTGGCCTAGGGCGGCCAGGGGTTTAGACTTATAGATTTGTAGTCTTGGACTTTATAGTAGCCTGTTGTTGTTTAGGCTTTAAAAATGATCTAGACATTTATATTAAATTATTGTTGTTTGGCCTATGGCTTAGGTATATTGTTAGTTAGGTTTTTTATTTTAATTTAATTTATTTTTATTTATTTGTCTTGTCATGTGGCCTGTGACTTATTTGTGTTTTTTATTTTTATTTATTTGTTTAGTTTTTGGTGGCTGGGTCATTTGTCTTTGACTTTGTTTTTTTTTAATTTATTCTGATTTTTTTTTGTCTGTTTTTTTATGGTGCCTGTCATGGGCCAAAACAGCTCTTTTATTTAAAGATTGATACTCACAGCATACAGAAAGACATGTGGTTGGGCTGGGTGATTTTTTGCTCAGTGCCATGGGCTGTGCGGGGGTGGGGTGGGGGGTTAGGGGGAGTGGGGGGTGGGAGGGGGTGGAATGGGCTTGGCAGAATCAGCTGGGAAGGTACAGACGGGAAGTTAGGGACAGTTGTCACAGGTACAGAAAAGGGGATATATATGGGGATTGTGTTGTTTCATTGTAAATAATTGTCCCACCCACTGGTTTAATAAAAAGCACTGATTGGCCAAAGGCAGACCGGAAATGTGGGTGGGGTTACCAGACTAGGAAAACTCTGGGAACTGGAGGAACAGACCAGAATTCCAGAGAGAAGCCGGAAGAAGCAGAGGACAACTATGCTGCTCTGAGAAAAGGTACCGAGCCCCATGGCTGAACAGGATAAGAATCATGGGTTAGATTAAGGGTAAAGAGTTAGCAAGATATATGCCCCGGCCTTAGGCCGATCAGCCTAAAACTAATTGTAAGCATCTGTGTGTCTCTGCAGGTCTGTGGATCTGTGGGCCTAAACCTTGAGGCTAGGCCAGAAAGTCCACGCCAGAAACCTCATACTACTCCTTGCTCTGTGGGGCAGCTGGAGAGTAAGGGGTGGAGCTCCATATGAAGGAGCCACAGGCCAGTGAGGGAGAGAGTTTTTAGCCTACACACAGGAGTGTAGGTTTTTAAAGTTGAACACTTTGTCTGTTTTTTGTTTTTGACGGTGTTAAAGCACGGATGGACCCCTAGCCCTCTAAGCTGGCGGGCTAAATACCCAGCCTCATGTTGGGCGCCAGCTAATACAGGAAATCTTACTTGGAATATATTAATATAAGATTAATATTTATTGGAAAATAAATTAACACTCACGATAAGAGGTTATAGCTTAGGAAGATATTTGAGTGATCGGATAGCCTAAGCGATAGATGTGGATCTAATCTCTCAAGAGGGCAGGAACAAACGGGGCTCTCTAGATCTCAGCAGTCCCTCTTGAATGGAGTTGGCCACAACCCCTTCAGGAGCCCGGGACCCTGGACAAGCATCTTCCGACCTTATCAGCTGACACCTGAATCCCACCACAGGGAACTTCAGAAAACACTATAAAGGGAATGAAGCAGGAAACAGATGACAGGTTCACAGGGGTGGGCCCAGTGTGTCATGCCAGAACTTGCTCTTTTAGGTGTGATTTACGGAGTCACAAGGAAAATGGATATGCGCCAACCTCCACTGTCATACTCCAGGTCTTGACATTTGGCTTAAAATTATTCTGGAGCCACTAAGGAGGTCCCTGCTTAGGTCTGCTGCCCAGAGAAGGACAGATGGCAGTTTCTACTTAATGCTACTCAGAGGAGGGAAGCATTCCAGATATGCTTGTGTCTGTGGTGCCAGATGAAGAGGAAAGAGAGGCAAGGTTGGGGCTTAGGTCACACTATTTACAGGTGGGTTGTCTGGGGCTTAGCTCTTTGCCTTTCACTGGGTCAAGTCCTTTCAATAAGGAGAAGAGACTTTTCTGGAACTTGAGCTTGGGAACACAGTTCTGTGATGTAGGGACCCTAAATAGGATATACAGTTCTTGGGGCATCACATCTTCCAGCACAGATGTGCCATCTCAGTATGGAAGACCAAAGAGCCTGTAACTGGGTTACAACAGAAGGAGCAGTTTATATGTGTGCTGCATACGAGTCATAGTATTAAAACCAGATGTTCTTCTTGATCTACAGATGCCGACACTCTTGGTCAGAGAGGATACCTAGCACCCCTTAGCTAGAGGCTATAAAGGGGAGGAGGCAGGGGCGTGATTTGGTGCTGCTGACACAGTATCTCTTGCCAATGTTAATGTCTACTTCCTCTCTGGTGACAGCAGAAAGAGACCCTTGAACAAGACCTCCATGGGTCCTGGGAGGTTGAGAGGAGGAGGGCCAGGGGACTCACATGGCTTCTCTCCTCTGCAGGGCTCAGGATAGGCGTGCAAGCAGATACAGCTGTCTTTCCTGGATGCTGAGATCTGAGACCCACAAGTCTCCCATGGCTCCATATCATATCCGCCAGTACCAGGACAGTGACCATAAACGTGTCCTGGACGTGTTCACAAGGGGTATGGAGGAGCAGATACCTAGCACCTTCCGCCACCTGCTTATGCTGCCCCGAACCCTCCTGCTCCTACTTGGGCTTCCACTTGCCGCGATCCTGGCGTCTGGCTCCTGGCTGCTGGCTATTGTGTGCATCTTCTTTCTGGTCCTCCTCCTACAGCTCCTCGCCAGACAGCCTTGGAAGAAGTACGTGGCTACGTGTTTGCTCACAGACATGGCTGATATCACCAAGTCCTACCTGAGTGTGTGTGGCTCGGGTTTCTGGGTGGCTGAGTCTGGGGGACAAGTGGTGGGTACAGTGGCTGCTCAGCCAGTCAAGGATCCCCCACTAGGGAGGAAGCAGCTGGAACTCTTTCGCCTGTCTGTGTCCTCAGAGCATCGAGGACAGGGGATAGCAAAAGCACTGGTCAGAACTGTCCTCCAGTTTGCGCGGGACCAGGGCTACAACGATGTTGTTCTTGAGACTAGTATCATGCCGCAAGCTGCCTTGACTCTCTACCGGAGCATGGGCTTCCAGAGGACAGGCCAGTATTTCATGACTGTGTTCTGGAGGTTAGTGGATATTCCCATAATTCAGTTAAAGTACTCCCTCCCTTCTGCCTAGGAAGTGGGGCTGGGATCTATGCTTCTGTGCAGGAAGCAGGCTGCACTCCACTCTACAGGAGCCAGTAAACCTGGTCAGGGTGATTGATGAACAATAAAATCTCCTTGCTGGTGCACACCAGATTCCAATGCATGTGATGGCTGCATTCTGGATTTCCGGGGTGCCTGTGTTTCATACATATCACTAGCCCCATATCACTGTTGCATTAAAAACAATGTAAAATACTACTGCGTGTATTTCATTTTTGAAATTGTGGAGAAGTATCTGCTGGAGAAGGCAGCTCACGTAGCCTCAGGACACATGTGGGAGCATGTAAGTTGGCTGAAGCACCAAATATCTGTACTCTTCCAGCAGGCCAGATGGGCACGGCTCAAGAGCTTTGTAGAGCAGCCAAAGCTAAGGCAAGGCAGAAGTCTTGCAGGTGTTACCTGGAAAACATGCCAGACTCGAGGACAAATGTACTTTGTGCATACAAGATATGTAGGGTCACAGAGCTGAAGCTGGCTGCGGAATTGAGAGAAGGGTCAACAGACAGGTTATTTTTGTCATAGCAGGGTAGTGAGGTGTCTAGGATAGAGTGAGGGCTGATTCTATGGGGAAGAACTGGATTTGACTGACACCTCCTGGTAGCCAGTCTTCTCACAGGCCAGCACCACTTTCTGGAGGCTGAGTACACAGGTCTGCATTTCTAAGAGGATATGGGGATGAAAGCTCCCTATTGCTGGTACTCCTGGAGTCCAGGCTGCATCCAGCCTGAGTTCAAAGGCCCAGGGACTCCACATCTCAGGTGCTTTGTGTCCGATTGTGCCATCTTGCAAACCTCTAACTTGTTGGAGACTGAAGACTTGGTCCTTTTCATAAGCCTTGTGAAACCCAAGGCCATAAGTTTCCTGATGATAAGGTGTTTTCTCTGATTGCTAGAATAGCTCTTAGTAACTGATTGCCAGAATAGCTCTTAGTAATTGATTGCTAGAATAGCTCTTAGTAACTGATTGCTAGAATAGCTCTTAGTAAAACCA
This sequence comes from Phyllotis vaccarum, assembly GCA_033318265.1. Classification (NCBI taxonomy): domain Eukaryota; kingdom Metazoa; phylum Chordata; class Mammalia; order Rodentia; family Cricetidae; genus Phyllotis; species Phyllotis vaccarum. The sequence continues at coordinate 68,234,761 of JARWLC010000014.1, read as the reverse complement.
GAATATTCCTTTGTCTGCCTTCCCACCTTTCCAAAGTGGGTGGGGTGGTGCTGAGCCCACAGACATGCCATTTACCCTTCCCCCACAGCTGCTATTTGCCATCCCCTACCCCCTTCTCACTCCCCTCCCCTGAAGAGTGTCTATGTTACAGCTTGCAGCTCAATAAACGGAGACCTTGACAAAATCCACACTGACTCTGTCATTCTTTGCTTGGTTGGTCTCCTTCTCTCACCCTCCATTGATATTTCAGGTGGAACCCCCTCGAGACCCACAAAATTACGAGTCCCACGGGACGGGGCACTAACTCAAGGCTGCAGTGGGATGTGGCTTACATCTTCCAGGCCATCTCTTTCAGCTAGTCCATCTTAACATTGGGGTGTTATTAGACATGTGGGGTATCTTGCTATGTCTTCCAACCTAGGCTAGAGATTGCTGATCACAGAGCTCCACTCACCCCTGAGCCAGTCATTGTGACAGTTGGACAATATGGGGGTCCTGTTTCATTGTGGCATTACCTCTAATACAGCTTAACTCCAGAGGGGTCAACCAGACAAATCTTGCCCTGGTATGCTGACAGACCTTGTCATGGACCAATTTCAACTACATAAAGATCCCTTGCTATGTTTCTCCAAACACAAGTGACTTCATAACCCGGACTATAGGTCTCATTCTTTCTTGCTACATGACTTTCCTTGATCTGGCCTTGACAGTCACTACAGTATAATTTCTGTCCATCCTCACCTAGGGATGGTGACCTTCTCCTGGGAGACCTTCTCCATCACCCCAAGTCCACCAGTGTCCACCAACGGGTCTGCAATTCCCTGAGCTAGTTCCAGCTGCACATTCAATGTGGTGCCTTGTGACAACCCATATAAGGCAGGGATGCTGAGACCATGCAGCATCTCTTCATAATAGTTAGGAGAGGATAATCAAGGCTTCTTTTCTTTGGGACAATCTTGGACAAGTGGCACTTGATTTGCATCATCCTCTGTCCCCCAGTGATGTGGGAATGTCTTTCTGTATGCTGTGAATAAAGGATTGCTTTCGTCCAGGACAGGCACCGTAGAACTAGGCAGGAAACTGGAGTATAGGTAGGAGGGCAGAGTCAGACACAGACGAACCAGCTGCCCAAGATTCAGCACGTAAGGAACACAGGTGAGCCACCGGCCACATGGCAGGACAGATTAATGGAGATGGGTAGAAATAAGATGAAAGAGCTAGCTAGAATGTGCCTGAGACATAGGCCAAGCAGGATGAACTTAATATAAGTGTCTGAGTCATTTGGGGGGTGGGGGGAGTGGCCATGGGCAGATTTGGACTATGGGGCTGCTCTGGCCAGAAACCTCATGTTACATGCCAGAGTACTCAGGTGCGACTCAGAAGGGAACTATGGGTATGAGGTACCTAGAGAACAATCTCAGAACTGCACTGTGAGAGAACACTATGGCTTTACACACTAGATCTTGAGGGGACCAAGGTGGTGGAACTGACCATGCGTGTGGGACGCATATGGAGTTACCACTTTTGAAGTTGTTTGAATGAAATGAGGTAAATAATCTGTCATCTCCATGTATATGCTTTTGAGCTAGTACACCATTTCCAGAGCTCTCGTCCAGCTGGGTCATAACCTGAAAAGCCAGGCAGAGAGGCCTCCAGCAGTCACGGCTCCCACAGCACTACTGTAGGCTTTTCCTGACTCCCATTGCCATAGAGAAAACAGCTGCTTCTGCTGTATTGAGCCAGTGAGCTCTAGAGACTGGCTGTCACTGTGGCCTAACTAACCCCAAGTGCACAGACCACAGCCATAACTTCACACTGCACAGCACTTGTTCATGTCAATGTTTACTGGACGGAAGCCGCTTGCTACCTGCGTGTCTTCTGTGGCTGCTGCACCTACCTGGCTCTTCACAGAGCTTTGCTGACCCTTAACCAAGCCCATCTTGAATGATACAATCAGAATACAAGATAAAGTGAGAAAAAAGAATCCGTCCAATATAGTTTTATACTAGTTACATAAGCCTGGGGTAGTGAGTTAATGTTGCTATACTCTTTTAGCTGCCTGTGTGAAGTGGGACAAAGACACATCCACTTAATAAGCTATGGGAAGTAAGTGATTTATTATTTATTGGGTACTTTAGGCTGATTTGGAACTTGTGGCTTTCTCCTGCCTCAGCCTCCTAGTACCCGTGCTACTGGAGTGAGTCACCATTCCAGGTTTAGAGTTCAAGGAATTCGGAAGCTTAGAAGGGCAGTGTGGAGAGGTCAGAGGTTAAAGGTGAGATGCAAGCTGATGGAAGAATCACTGAGAGAGAGCCTTGAACACTACAGCAATCATGGCTGCTTGAACGTTTTATTCCAACTGTATAAAAACAAAATGTGCTGAGGTACAGACAGACTAGAGGACAGTGACAAACAGTCTCAGGGATCATCATCTTTAAGAAGTGAAGAATAAAAGGTTGAGCTGGTAGTGGTTTCTTTTTCTCTTTTCCAGTGATGAGTATGTTAATTTTATAACCACGAACAGCTAGTGATTAACACTGTGATTTTCTGTTCATGTTTTGGGTATCTTATAAAACATCCTTTGTTGACATTCTACAAATGATACCATCCAATAATGTCCCAATACTCTCTTCTTGTGATGACACTTTATATATCTGTAAAAGTGAATGATAATCTATGAGTGCTGACATGTTCATGCACTGTTACTACATACACATTTACATGTGGCATTATCATTTTATTATGACACTAATGATTTGCGATCACAAATATGTTTACAGTATTCAAAGTAGGTGGTAATCTGTCACTCATGTCAAATATCCTTTATAAGCATAGTTATTAATATAAAAAACCAATTTCTCAAAATACAAACCACATTTGTATCAATTTTAAGAGCCCACATCTATATATTAACTAAATGAATCACTGAATATTGACAGAGTTCCCTTTTCTTACAGTTCTCATTGACTCCATTCTGAATTACATTCCACACAAACTTGTATTTCTAAACCTCTCTTTGTTTTCACTTGTAAGGGTGTTTGCCTCTGTGTAGTGTCCAGTTCCCAGGAAGGCCAGAAGAGAGCACTGGATCCCTGGAACTGGAGTTACACATGGCTATGAGCATTCTGGGAATCAGAGTCAGTACTCTTAACTGATAAGTCACCTCTCCAGTCCCACACTATTTCTTAAAAGTCTAAACAGTTATTGGGAACAAGAGAATAGGCAAATATGAGTAATAGCAATAAAAGGATTTGAGAAAATGTAATGAATACCATTATCTCGTGTGCCAACTAAAAAGCTGAACAGTCCAAAATTCGTAACAGTGATAAGCAAATGACATCTGTATAATTCATCTACTAGACTCTTAAAAATGTGGATTACAAACCTTTTTGACTTCTGAGAGCTTTGTTATTTCTGGAAGACTTTCCAAAGGCACCTGCTGGCCTTGCACTTGAGATATTAGGTGTTCCTGGTGTGTCTGTTTTCCATCCTCTTCAATGTAAACAATCAGAACCGAAGTGTTACTTTCTGAGATACCAAATTTCTTCAAAGCCTCTGAAATCTATGATTAAAAACCCAGAAGAAAATGAGCCAGCGCCTTCTGTCTGGAATAGCTTCGGGCCTGCTCAGTCAGCACCCCATTTCTCATAGCCTACTTTCCATTTCCACAGCCCCTCCTTACAAATGCACTTTGCTCCTCTGATCAAGTTCTGACTTCTTGGCTTTGTACAGAAACACCAGTGGCTTTATCTCCAAGTAACCTAACAGACTTTAACTAATTTGTTTGCCTATTGTCATTCATCTTAGGGCAGGCTTAGCTTTGGTCTTACTCAACTACTTCTCAGATTGCATTTGTCTCTTCAGCCCCCAGGCTGGGTCTTGAGCAGGAATGTCATCTAACACTGGGGAGCTCTGCTGCCATGCCGACTGCAGTGTATGAACTCTGGAGCAAGTGTAGTTTGATCCCTGCCATGGGCTTCCTAATTTTCTCCGATGATATTAGTACCTGCTTGTATTAACAGCAGTACAACAGCAAAACTTCATCAGCAGAGTTCACACACAGACTGTCATCACCTCAGTAACCTTCATTTAAAAAGCACTCTTGGGCTGGGTAGATAGTTCAGTGGGTAAAGCACCTGCCACAAAAGTGAGAGGATCTTCGTTCAGATCCTCAGCACCCATATAAAGGCAGCAGCAGCAGCAATTGTCTGTAACCCCAGTGCTCCTACAGCAAGACAGAGGTGGAGACAGAAGAATCCAAGAAGCCTGAAGGCCAGATGGCCTGATGTACACAAGTGGCAAAAACCAGAGAGAGGCCTTGTCTGGAAAAAGGTCCAAGGAGAGGACCAACACCTGAGGTCATCTAGAACTCCAGAAGCACACCCATACTCCTACAGGAGATATGCATACCACACACCCACATGCATACACAGAGGGGGCATTCCTCTGAGGATTTCAAACCATGAAGCTTTCTATGGCTGGAGTGTGTGAGTAAGCATGTGCTAACTGCTCTACCAGGCCACAGGAAGTTCCACCTCTGGGAGTTTACAGGGAGAGTGACAGAAAATGTATCTATAGCTCAGTGGGGTTCTGCCAGTTTCTTAAACAAAAATGCTCAAGGGGTCTACTTAACTTGGGCTGGGCAGATGATGTCAGCCTCATGTAGTTTAAACTTTGACCAGGAAACTGACTCTACAGCTGGATGCAACACTAAATGTCTCTGTCTAGACCCCTCTACTTAACTATTTTGGCTCAGTACTAACAGCTGACTTGGAGGAATCTGGTCTGTGGTCCCCTCTCCCCCCTACACTGGGGCGGGGGATGGGGGTGGGTGGGAGGGAGGGCACATGTTACCATAACAAGGCCAACAGAAACAAGGTCAGTGAGCACATTACATTGTTGTTTGGGGAGAGGCTAAAGATGATTTCCGTAGACAGAGTCCTTGTCTTCATTTTCCCCAGTCTGTGGAGATGCACAGCTTTGTTTGCTGCTACAAGTATCTGAAATGGGTCGACGATCTACCAGAGAGAACACAGGTTAGCACAGAGAGAACCAGGAGCTTCCCAAGATCACTGCAGTCCAGCTGTTATCTGATCACCATTTTTATGGACTGTATTTAAAAACCATGGCCCCAAGGGCTGATGCAACACAAAAAAATTATAGAACTTTAAAGCTGTCAGATTCTTGAAGGCTAAGACAGAACAGGCCACATCCTAAATGTCAGGAGCATTGTCTTCTTTAATCCCCACATACTCGATGAAACCAGTGCTGGTCATGTGACAGAAGGAGGTAACCAAGGTAAAATATCAGGTGGGGTACCTACGTGTGTGTGTGTGTGTGTGTGTGTGTGTGTGTGTGTGTGTGTGTGTGTGTGTGTGTGTGTGTGTGTGTGTACATGTGTACGTATGGGTGTGTGTTCAGTCCTAGCCCTGTTGCCTGCCACATGGGGATCAGGTAAGTTGCTGTCTGTCTTACCTATTACAGGAAAACAATATGCAGTCATCCCCTTGCAGGACTGCTCAAGATTATGTTAGAATATGTACAGTGCAGGGGCTGGAGAGATGGCTCAGAAGTTAAGAGCACTGACTGTTCCCCCCGAGGTCCTTGAGTTCAATTCCCAGCAACCACATGGTGGCTCACAGCCAGCTATAATGAGATCTGGTGTCCTCTTCTGGCCTGCAAGCAGAACACTGTATACATAATAAATAAATCTTTTTTTTTTTTTTAAGAATATGTACAATGCACACAACAATAGGACACACCTTTCTGTGCTATACAAAGTTGGCTGTGACTTCCTCAGTCACCCTAAGTGGGAACCTCATGCCTTAATGTGTGCTATTAACCACTCTGCCGTCTGTGGTAGATCAAATGAGAATGCTCCCATAGGTCATACCTGAATGCTTAGATCTCAGTTGGTGGATTGTTTAGGAAGGATTGGGAGGTGCACTGGTGAGGAGGGGACCTCATTGAGAAACTGTCTCAGTATGATCAGGCTATAGGCAGACACTTTCCTAATTAGTGATTGATGTGAGCCGGCCCAGCCCTCTGTGGGTGGTGCCACCCCTGGGCAGGTGGTTCTGGATCCTAAAAGAAAGCAGGCTGAGCAAGCCATGGGAAGGATGTGATTAAGAGCAGCCCCTTGGCCCCTGTGTCAGCGCCTGCCTCCAGGTTCCTGTCCTGTTTGAGTTCCTGTCCTGACTTCCTGTGATATGGCAGCATAAGCCAAATAGCTTTGGTCTTGGTGTCTCATCTCAGTGACAGAAACCCTAACTAAGACAGAAGTTAGAACCAGGATAGTGGAGCATTTGTGACAGACCTGTCCATGTTGGAGAAGATTGTGGAAGGACTTTGTAACTTTGGGCTAGAAGAGCCACTGAGTGCTGAGAGCTCAGTGAGCTGTTCTGTAGAGCTTGGAAGCGAAGAATGTTGAATGCATTATGGACGTCAGAGGCCTGGCATGTGATGTTTCAGAGGAAAGTAGAGACTCTACAGGGTCTTCTGTATGAAAAGTCTGTGGTATCTGGTAAGCTGGGACTGAAGAGTCAGCTATGATTACCAAGACCAGCACTTAGAAAAAAAACCTTTGAGTTCTGGGATAACTGACAGCTGGACCTGAGAAATTAGCCATGATTAAGGACACAGGTATTACTGAGGAGAAATCTTCTGGAAGGTGTTTCCTGCAAACACACAGACTTGGTTCCAGAGGCAGTCAAGGATATACCTTGTGCAGGCAGCTGAACTTGGTAGTGTTAGGAGTCACTCAGGTGGTGCTGGTTTTGAAGGAATGAAGGGGTCATGGAGATCACCGAGGGCTGGCACTGTGAGTGGCCAGAGAGGCCACTGGTGAAGGTGTGGTCCAGCTGCAGAAGACCCCAGCACTTTGGAGATGCCAGTGCCATGTATGACCACTAAGAAAGCAGCGACAGTGGAGTGGGGCCTGTCTAGGCTTAGAAGACGAGCTGTGTGTGTTACAGAGGGCAGAGCTGGAGGACTGTCCCAAACCCTTTGAAAGAGCCCAGAAGATTGTGAGTGGGTCCCAGACATTGGACACTGTGTTGTTTACACGGTTGGAGTTTGGTGGCTTTGATTGTGACTGTGCTGTGGTTCTTCTTTCTTGAAGGAAAAATTACTTTTTCTGTAATTCATAGGAGCCCACAGTTAAGAAAGCTTCCCTTTTCCAAGCCCTTTATATAGGCTTCCAAGCAGAAGGGGTGGCCCAGTGGACCTTCCCAACTCAAGAGACTGGATTAAAGGTGTGTCTTCCTAGCTCAAAGATCTGAATTCTAAGTGTTATCTTCTAAGTTCAAATGATCCAGTTAAGCAAACATTCCCTTACAGGCCTGCCCAGCAATTTCTGGGTTTTTGTTTATTTCAGATGTAGTCAGTTGACAACCAAGAACAGCCATAAAAGCTGCCACAGGAGTTGTGGCCTTATTGGACTGTATCCCTGGGTTTGAGGTGTTACTGGGATGGGTTTTAGCCCATAGTAGGTCCAGTTCTCTGTAAGTATCCTGTGAACAAGATGGGAGCTCTTATCTTCTGACCCAGTGCCATGCCTGCCTCCTGCCACACCTGCAGTGATGCTCACAACAAGCCACAGCCTTCTATTTCCTAAGATGGGAAACTGCACTTAGGGTTTTCTTTATTTGCTGTTGTAAATTAAAAACACTCTGGGACTTAAGCAAATGCTTTTTAATATAAATAGTAAATAATTTTGAAAAGAGAATCTTAGGGTTAAATTAGCATATTCTTAAATGCCTGGCATGGTTAATTCATTCTCATATTGTGTACTTACCACATTAGGGTTTATCAAGGAAGCATTGATAGATCCTTCCATGGCCTTTCTTCTCAAGTCTCCTGCATTTTTTACATCTTTAAATAACAGAAGGGTCACTCGGCATTCAGGAAACAGATCCAGCTGCTGTGATAACTGCATCTCAGAGACAAGGAAGGCTCTCCTGGACAAAACACAGACCCACAGTGTTTTCTATGTAAGAGACTGCATTCCCCTTCCCCACCTGGTTCCTCCTCACCTCTGTCTGAAAGTCTCACTGTCCTAGACTTGCTCAATCTCCTGCCCTACTCCTCAGGTCCTAGAATGGCCTGTGAAAATACATTCAGCTGTAACCAACCTAACAACATCCTTGTCTTCTACTTTCCTGTGTTTGCCCTAGGGGCTTTCCTGTTGCTATGCTAGAACATTCTGACCAGAAGCAACTCAGGGGAGGAAAAGGTTTATTTGACTTACAATTCCAGGAATTCAAAGGCAGAAATCACACAGGGACAGTTTGCTGACTCAGTCACTGGCTTCTGCTGAATTTGCTTTTTAATACAGTTAGAACTAACTAATTTCATAAACTACATAAAATCCATTTCCAAAGCATCTTGTTTATCTTTATAAGGTGTGCTCCTGACTGCACTGATCTGTTTTTAGTTCTCCTGTTCCTGGGGAAAAGCCAAAGGAAGTGAGCGGACGGTGCCTGGTTTGACAAGATGGGCAGCTTCTGTGCATGGTCAAAAAGACAACTGCCCCAGCAGATACCAAAGAGCAGGATATCAGGAATGATGGATCTCTGATTATCTGCACTAACACCTTAACTTACTGTATTCTTCTTTAATTCCTGACCTATTTTATTTATATTTTAACAAAACCTGGCCACCAATATTAAGAAGATAATTTATAATACTCAAGTAACATACTTTACTCAAAGATTTGTTTTCTAACATGGAATTGACATAAAGCATAAGATTATTAAAACATTCTCACCAGGTGTGGTGGTGCAAACCTGGTATCTCAGATGAACAGAAAGATGGCTCAGTGTGAGGGCTCACCTACTGTGAATGATGTCCTGGGTATGACAGACAAGCGACAGTTACAAAAAACAAATGCTAAAAACAACTTCAACCATCACTTAATGGAGACTGAAGTTAGCGCACACTCTACTCCTGAGCTCCAGCACTGAAGTCTTACTGATTCTTTGGTGGGCCGATCTGCTAGGCTCTAATCAGCCTTCATATCTGTAGGATCCATTCTCAATTTCCTCTCTCATGGGACTAATTGGAAGTCTGAGGACAATAAAATGAGGTGTCCCTTTATCCCCTTGAAAGGTTGAGAACAACCTATCCAGCCAATGGCAAGGTTTGACACTAAAGAGCCATTAAAAGCTGTCATGTTGGTAGGGAAAATGGCTTAGTGATCAAGCACTTGCCGAGCATAGACAAGGCCATATTCAATTTTCAAACAAAACAAAATCAATGCTGTTGTGTTGCTCTGCCACAGCAGTAATAAGGTTAAGCAAAACCATGGGAAATCAAAAATGTGGCTAAAGGTGTCGTTTTAATCTTTATTTTCTCCTTTTCTGAGCCAGGCTGGCCTGGAACTCCCGATCCTGCTGCCTCCCTGACACTAGTAGTGACCATAAGCCATTCCATCAGGCTCAGCCCGTGCTCAGCCTAACCACAGAGTTCTTAGAGAAGCTCCTCACGGGGGCTGGAGGATGGTTGAACAGTTATGGGCAGTTGCAGTTCATGCAGAGCACCTGAGTTAGGCTCCCGACACCAGGTGGCTCACAACCACCTGGAACTCGAGCCCCCAGGGCACCCACAAAAGTGCATAACACATGTAGACACACACATATACACAAATTGAAAATAAAAATCTCTAATTAAAAAGCTGCATCTAAAGAAAAGGTACTGAAAAGAGGGGCCGAGGAAACAGTTTAATTGGTAGAGTGCTAGACCAGCATGCACAAAACCTTAAGTCAGCTGAGCTCTGTATAAAACCAGTGTGAAAGTTCTTATCTACAATCCAGGCCCAAGGCAGTCAGAAGAGATGATCAGAAGTTCAAGGTTGGAGAAGGTGGGAGGGAAATGCAAACCAAAACAACTCTGAGATACCACCTTACACCTGTCAGAATGGCTAAGATCAAAAACACAGATGACAGCCTGTGCTGGAGAGGATGAGGAGCAAGGGGAATACGCCTCTATTGTCGGTGGGAGTGTAAACTTGTAAAGCAGCCACTTTGGAATGCAGCATGGAGGTCCCTGGGAAAACAGGACCAATCTCCTCAATGATCCAGCAATACCACCATTGGGCATATACCCAAAGGATGCACATTTTTAGCCCCAAGGGCATTAGTTTAACCATGTTCAACAGCAGCATTATTTGTAATAACCAGAACCTGAAAACAACCTAGATGCCCCTCAACTGAAGAATGGGGGGAAAAATGACATCCTGAAATTTTCAGGCAAAAGGATGAACCTGGAGAGTATCATCCTGAGAGAGGTAATACAGACCCAGAAAGAAAGACATGGTATGTACTCACTCATAACTGGTTTTTAGACATAAAGCACAGGATAACCAGGCTACAATTCACAAACCCCACATGGCTAGGTAACAGGAACTTGAGAAATCCATGGATCCCCCTGGGAAGGGGAAATAGAAGATCTCTGAGTAAACTGGGACCATAATGGGGAGGAGCAAGGGGAGGTGGGAAGAGATCATGAGAGAATGGGATGGTTGAGACCGGGGAGCAACAGAGAGGGAGAAAAAAAGAAATAGAAATCTTGATAGAAGGAGCCTTTGTGGGGTGCTCGGCAAACAACATGTCCCTGGCCTAGACTCCAAGCAATAGTAGAAAGGGAGGGAGCTAAGCAGGACTTCCCCTAACATCAAATAATGATCACCCTAAGTGCCATTACAGAACCTTCATTCAGCAACTGAAGGCAGAAGCAGAGATCCATAGCTAAGCACCAGGTTGACATCTTGGTTCGGCTGACGAGAGGAAGAAGAGAGTATATGAGCAAAGAGATCAGGATCATGAGGAGACTCATAGAGGCTGACCTAAGCTATTGGGAGGGAGCTCACTGACTCTGAAATGACAGCTGAGGAATGTTCATGGAAAGAGCCCTTTGAATGTAGATGACAGTGGAATAGCATGGGCAGTTTGTGGAACCTCTTGCAGTCAGACCAGAGTTTATTCCTGGCGCATTAACTCACATCTCGGAGCCCATTCCCTACACAGGAACACCTTACTCAGCCTTGATTCTGGGGGGAGGGACTCAGTCCTACCTCAACTGGATATGCCAGACCAAACTGGCTCATCTTGGGATTCCTTGGCCTCCTTGGGGAATGGGGAGGGAAGTGGAAGCTGAGGGAAGGGGGGGGGCAGGGGTGTGTATGGGGAAAAAACTTGATGCTCTAGCAGAGGATCAGGGTTTGATCCCCAACATTCATATGGTGGTTCACAACCACTTCCAGTCCCGGGGTATGCAATGCCCTCTTCTGACCTCCAGTCTTTTCTCATGTTAGCATCTAACCAAGAAAAAATGGTACCCAGTATGCTCTATCATGTAAAAACATGAACAGAAAAAACAAAACAAAACAAAAAAACGTAGGGAACAGGAAAATACAGACATTTTTGAGTACCGAGATTATTAGGTGATTTTTATTGTACTCTTAAAATATTTTGTTGTATGTATTCTGAATGTTCTACAGTCATCAACAAAATGTAGGTGAAGAAAATGATGTTCCTTGTTTTTTTTAAACGTTTCAAAAAGTATTTTTACCTGAGTGTTGGTCTGCATGTATGTCTGTGTAGAACAGTCTTGCCTGGTACCTGTGGCAGCCAGAAGGTATTGGATTCAATGTACCTGAAGTTACAGACTTTTGTAAAATGCAGTGTAGGCCTCAGAATAGTCTGTTTTTGTTTAGTGTAAGAGTGACTTAAGCCAGAAACTTTGGAATCATTATTTAATATTGATCTGGTTTGACGTGTAAAATTTATGTTGAAATTGAGTTCTCAATGTGAGAGATTAAAAAGTGGGGAGGCCAAGTGGGGGCTTCAGAAAGTTTCTAGGACTTTGTACTTAAAAGAAATCATTAATCTACTTGTGACTATAAAGTTAATAGTTTATCTCCTGAGGAATTAGGACTTCGAACTCAAAATGTCTTTAATCCAAGAATATGATAACCAAAATAACAGTTTCTATCCCCCAGAGAGATTCTGTTATAAATACAAGTTTTTCTAGACCTCTAACCTGACAATGAGGCCAGGCATATCTCTTGAGTTTCAGGCAAGCCTGGTCTACAGAGTGAGTTCCAGGATAGCCAGGCAGAACCCGTTTCCCGGGAAGGGCAACACCACCACCACCTCACCCCATTATGTACAGTGGTATTAGCAGGAGAATGTGGTCTAGGGCAGATGCTTCTCACTGTGTCTTTGCTCTACCTCCAAATGTGACTCACCCCTCATCAATAGCACCCCCAAGAGCGTCCTCATTGAGGCCCTGCCCACCAGTAATGCAATTCTACCCTATACCGATGGTCACCGGGTTCCGCATAGAGCGTCTGCACCCTGCCTGACTCCTCTCCCGCCCCGATGACCTGCCCTCAGCTTCCAGTGGCCAGGCTTCCCAATCGGGTGTCCCTGTCCTCGGGGCTTCCTGCCCCGGTCCCTCGGTCCCAGCGCTGGGCCTTGTGCGGTTGTGCGGTCTGCACGCGGCTCCTCGTGCACCAGCCTTGGGCATCGCTTACATGGGGCGCCCCGACGCGAGCAAGCGATGGGCCCTCGGGCCCCAGTTGCACTCCCGAGGCCACATCACCCTCACCCGCGGCCTGGGAGGGCTCGCGACTAACACTGGCGACGGGAGACGCACGCCATCGCCCGCAAAACTGTGACCGAGAGGAGTGGGCAGATGTTCGCAGCGGGCGGAACTCACCATCAGTCTCCTGTCCGTCCAGGAAGATGGTCCCCTCGGAAACAACGCTCTCCACTTCCGGAAGTGCCGGGTCGTTAATCAGGTAGACAGGTTCCGAGCCACCCTCTTCCCGGATCTTGGTGGGCGGGTCCATCTACTTCTGTCTGAACTTCTGTGGACTTTTCCTACTACTTACTTGCAGCTGCTTGAGGGCGCTGAGAACTGGTCCTGTTCGTCCCCGCCTGGAAAGTGCAAAGGACCCACAGGTCGGTCCTAGAAGTTGAGGTATGGTGTTGAGTGTCGGCTTTGTTTTTAGCCCATGTTTAACGTCCTCCCGTTTTTCCCGTGAAAAGAGAACTATTCACCAGGACGAGAGTCACAGTTTCGGAGTTTTTGAGACTCGGTTTACTGTGTGTGCTCAGGAGGAAGCGGGGATCCAGTGAGGTAGAGTCAGTCTTACAGTGAAGAAGGGGCTAGTTCCCAGAAGGCATCTGCCTCAGGCAGTTGTGGTAGACCTGGGCACTACTCTTGGGGAAGGATGGCCATGAAGGTAGTGAGACCGGATTTCGGTTCGTGCTACCTGCCAGAGAACCCAATAAATTGAGAAAGGGATTGAATCTTAAAATTACAGTTTATTCAGAGGGGCAGCAGTCTGTGAAGAGAGCAGATTAATTATCCTAGAGACATGCATTCCATCTCATCTCCAGTCAGAGAAGGAGATGGGGCTGGAGGCACAGATGGCCAATTATCCTGGAGCTAGCTCCGTTTTGCCTCCGGGTCGGGTGGTTAGACACATTTCTGAGATGGGATGTCTGTTGTGTTGTGATATCTTTTGCAGCCCTTCCTCATCTGCAGATGTTTGGACTCGGGGCACTTCTTGAAATAGTTTCTACTAATATTAACTTTATGCTCCTTCAAAGGTAGCTTGGCTGGGAAGTTTTAACTCAAAACAAATTAGAATGTGTCCATGCTAAGCTAATATGTACATTTTGGTTCCTTCCTACAGTATGGAGTATGTGTGTCTTCATATACAGAATATGAAAATGTCCTCAATCATTCTTCACTGCTAGAAGTAACTCTGAGATCTTTATCATGTGAAAGATGACATTTTGACAAAATGCACCTGGTTGATTGTCAGAATGGCTTCTTACTTGTAAGAGTATTCTCTAGCACATAAAGATGTACGTCAGAGCATCCATGTGAATGAGGAGCGCCTATAACTTGGAGTGAGAATTTCTGAAATGTACCTTTGTCTGAAACAAACATAAACAATAAAAGTATGAGCCAGAGTTGGAAAACAGTGTCAGATAACCATTCACAAGAACCATTTTTCTGCAACTTCTTGGCTTTTGGAAAAATCTGTCACAAGTGACTCCATTCTTACTGTTGGTTTAATGTCTGGGTCCCATGAGGACACGGTCCTTCAATTGTCAGTCTTCCTATTTCAGTTTCCCCAAGTGCTGGGATTACAAACAAGCAGTATCACGCCCAGTGTGATGTGATTCTCACACCTTACACATCTCTGAAGATGTTCTCTACAGACTTTGCCGATTGACTAGAGTGGTTTGGTCTTACCTCTCATCCCTGGGATGAGATCTGTCCCTGTTGATTTGATCTGATTCTGTGTTGAGGGTGGTGACCGATGTCAAGGAATCAGTGCCAATAAAAACCTTTATGTCCAGCGTTAGGCAACTCGGGGGTATAGAATGAATGGCTCTAAGACCTACCTATTTATTTACTTTTTGTTTTACTTGTTAGTGTTACACTCTCACATCTCCAAAAACACTAGAGGGATGTACTTCTGCAGAATGTTTGTAGACATTCGCCATGTAAGGAGAACACAAGACAGAAGTTAATGAGCAAATATTTAAGGCAAACTAACTTAAAATACATATTTGGTCCAGGAGATAGCCCAGCAAGCCTGAGACCTAAAGTAAATCTCCTGAACCCACCTGAGATGGAAGGAGAGAACCATCTCCACAGACTTGCTCTCTGACCTCCACACAAAGTATGACACACAATAAAAGTTAAAAATTAAGCACTTATCTCTAGATACTTTTAAATCTACTTATCAAGTGTGTTTAAACCCTAATGTCTAACGCCTGTTAATCATTAGGAAACACTGCTCAGAATGTACAGTTAGGGCGTGTTGAATTATCCTCGATTAGAGAGAATAGTTGATAAAGTTAGGGGCAGATGAACACAGGCCCAAGACAGATTAGTAGCATTAACAATTTTGATTAGGAGGAAAACAGTTGTTAAAGTGCTTCTCAGCTGCTGGGTTTTAGAAAGTTTATATAATGCAAGAGGCATAAATTATATATAAAGGAGTCAACAATAGTTATCATCACTACATGGAAGAGTTACACAAAGCCAGAGTACCCTTCCTGTTGGTTATATCTGTCTAGTTTTTTGTTTGTTTTTAGCATAATTTAGGTAGCTGGGTAGTGTACTAGGTCTACAGCACTAACTATTTTAAAACAAACTTTGGACCTATAATGGGGAACAGTGTTACTGATTACACATAGGTGTAGTAAGAAAACCATCTATGCAGCAACAAGGTATGTCTTACCAGGGTGAATACATAGAGAACAGGATTTTAAGTAGCAGGACCTGCAAAATAACAAGATTGTGATTTGGTTTTGGTTTTAATTCTGAACGATGCTGGTTAAAATAATAGAAATATCAAAAGAATTATATTGGCCACAATAAATTTTGTATAAAAGGGGACACTTGTTGATCATTCTGTATGAATTAAATGTCTTTAACTGTAAACAAGTTCAGACAGATCTCTATACACAGATATAGGGTATTAAATTTACCTGGAAATAATTATTTTTAAATTGGCTATTTTTAAGTGGTTATTTAAAGAACGTTAACATGAACAAGTTAGACTTAATGAACATTGACTTCAAACTGGCCTTCCTAAGTAGTTAAATTCTGACAAACTTAACAAAAATTGTAAGTAATCATGTTAATTAAACATTTTATGTTTTTTAAAAGCAATTATGCAAATGTTAAGAGCAGATTAATATCCTACAAGAACTCACTGTTTCATACAGAGCACTGGCTTTTAGGGTGTGTGGATGTGCTTAATTTTGACCTAAAGAGTCCCATTAACAATGTAGAACTGCAACACCCACAGACCTGTGTGCCTCACTTTGACTGTTTGCCGCTCATTCCAACTTCCTGGGTTTGCCCTCATTTTTGTTTTCTTTTTCATTTTGGAAAAGTCCAGTCATTTTATTCAGGGCAAAATCCTATTTTACCATAGAAAAGTCCTTCATTATCTTAAATATCCCCTTTCATTGGGCATGGTGGCGCACACCTTTAATCTCAGCACTAGGAAAGCAGAGGCAAGTTGATCTCTGTGAGTTTGAGGCCAGCTTGGTCAACAGAGTGAGTTCCAGGACAGCTATATAGCTTTGTAGAGAGACCCTATCTTAAAAAATAATTAATACAAATAAATAAAATATTCCCTTTATGTTTTTTCATGATAAGACTATTCTTATACTTTCTTAAAAAAATATTCTCATATTTATTTGGAGAAGGTGAGTCACTCTTGCCTGTGTGGTGGTTTTGCTGTTGTGTTGGCTGGTATGCGAAGATGCTTGGATGTGAGCATAGCTCAGAGCTCCAACAACTGTCCTACCTGGGCACTGTCATTTGGAAAATGAATATACTGGGGCTGAAAAGGGCCCAGAAGGCACAGTTGTGTCCTCCACGTGATGGATGCGGAGTGGGGAGGTCTGTGGACTACAGATCCATTTTTGTAGAAGCAGGTACAGCTGAGGCAAGAATGAGCCCTGCTGTGAAGGCCCTTACTGATCTAAGAGGCATAAGCACATGGTAAGTGGTCAGACCCCAGGTTCCTCCTAGAGCAGTGGTCCTTAATCTTCCTAATGCTATGGCCCTTTAATACAGTTCCTCATGTTGTGGTGACCCCAAACCATTAAATTATTTTGATTATGCTTCATAACCCTACCTTTTGCTACTGTTTTGAATCATAATATCTAAGTGTCCAATATTTCCATTGGTGTTAGGTGGCCCCTATGAGAGCTTCATTCAGTTCCTTTGGGGTCCTGACCCACAAGTTGAAACCACTGTCCCAGCAGGTGCATTCAGGCGACCAGGCTAGGAACTGTTATAATAAGGTTCTTTGGCCTAGGGCGGCCAGGGGTTTAGACTTAAAAATTTGTAGTCTTGGACTTTATAGTAGCCTGCTGTTGTTTAGGCTTTAAAAATGATCTAGACATTTATATGAAATTATTGTTGTTTGGCCTATGGCTTAGGTATATTGTTAGTGAGGTTTTTTATTTTAATTTAATTTATTTTTATTAATTTGTCTTGTCATGTGGCCTGTGGCTTATTTGTGTTTTTTATTTTTATTTATTTGTTTAGTTTTTGGCGGCTGGGTCGTTTGTCTTTGACTTTGTTTTTTTTAATTTATTCTGATTTTTTTTGGCTGTTTTTTTATGGTTCCTGTCATGGGCCAAAATAGCTCTTTTATTTAAAGATTGATATTCACAGCATACAGAAAGACATGTGGTTAGGCTGGGTGATTTTTTGCTCAGTGCCATGGGCTATGTGGGGGTGCAGTGGGGGGGTAGGGGAGTGGGGGGGTGGGAGGGGTGGAATGGGCTTGGCAGAACCAGCTGGGAAGTTACTGACGGGAAGTTAGGGACAGTTGTGGCAGGTAAGAGAAAGGGGATATATCGGAGATTGTGTTGTTTCATTGTAACTAATTGTCCCACCCACTGGTTTAAAAAAAAACACTGATTGGCCAAAGGCAGACCGGAAATGTGGGTGGGGTTACCAGACTAGGAAAACTCTGGGAACTGGAGGAACAGAGCAGAATTCCAGAGAGAAGCCAGAAGAAGCAAAGGACAACTATGCTGCTCTGAGAAAAGGTACCGAGCCCCATGGCTGAACAGGATAAGAATCATGGGTTAGATTAAGGGTAAAGAGTTAGCAAGATATATGCCCGGGCCTTAGGCCGATCAGCCTAAAACTATTGTAAGCATCTGTGTGTCTCTGCAGGTCTGTGGATCTGCCGGCCTAAACCTTGAGGCTAGGCCAGAAAGTCCACGCCAGAAACCTCATACTACTCCTTGCTCTGTGGGGCAGCTGGAGAGTAAGGGGTGGAGCTCCATATGAAGGAGCCACAGGCCAGTGAGGGAGAGAGTTTTTAGCCTACACACAGGAGTGTAGGTTTTTAAAGTTGAACACTTTGTCTGTTTTTTGTTTTTGACGGTGTTAAAGCACGGATGGACCCCTAGCCCTCTAAGCTGGCGGGGCTAAATGCCCAGCCTCATGTTGGGTACCAGATAATGCAGGAAATCTTACTTGGAATATATTAATATAAGATTAATATTTATTGGAAAATAAATTAACACTCACGATAAGAGGTTATAGCTTAGGAAGATATTTGAGTGATCGGATAGCCTAAGCGATAGATGTGGATCTAATCTCTCAAGAGGGCAGGAACAAACGGGGCTCTCTAGATCTCAGCAGTCCCTCTTGAATGGAGTTGGCCACACCCCTTCAGGAGCCCGGGACCCTGGACAAGTGTCTTCCGACCTTATCAGCTGACACCTGAATCCCACCACAGGGAACTTCAGAAAACACTATAAAGGGAATGAAGCAGGAAACAGATGACAGGTTCACAGGGGTGGGCCCAGTGTGTCATGCCAGAACTTGCTCTTTTAGGTGTGATTTACGGAGTCACAAGGAAAATGGATATGCGCCAACCTCCACTGTCATACTCCAGGTCTTGACATTTGGCTTAAAATTATTCTGGAGCCACTAAGGAGGTCCCTGCTTAGGTCTGTTGCCCAGAGAAGGACAGATGGCAGTTTCTACTTAATGCTACTCAGAGGAGGGAAGCATTCCAGATATGCTTGTGTCTGTGGTGCCAGATGAAGAGGAAAGAGAGGCAAGGTTGGGGCTTATGTCACACTATTTACAGGTGGGTTGTCTGGGGCTTAGCTCTTTGCCTTTCACTGGGTCAAGTCCTTTCAATAAGGAGAAGAGACTTTTCTGGAACTTGAGCTTGGGAACACAGTTCTGTGATGTAGGGACCCTAAATAGGATATACAGTTCTTGGGGCATCACATCTTCCAGCACAGATGTGCCATCTCAGTATGGAAGACCAAAGAGCCTGTAACTGGGTTACAACAGAAGGAGCAGTTTATATGTGTGCTGCATACGAGTCATAGTATTAAAACCAGATGTTCTTGATCTACAGGTGCCGACACTCTTGGTCAGAGAGGATACCTAGCACCCCTTAGCTAGAGGCTATAAAGGGGAGGAGGCAGGGGCGTGATTTGGTGCTGCTGACACAGTATCTCTTGCCAATGTTAATGTCTACTTCCTCTCTGGTGACAGCAGAAAGAGACCCTTGAACAAGACCTCCATGGGTCCTGGGAGGTTGAGAGGGGGAAGGCCAGGGGACTCACATGGCTTCTCTCCTCTGCAGGGCTCAGGATAGGTGTGCAAACAGATACAGCTGTCTTTCCTGGATGTTGAGATTTGAGACCCACAAGTCTCCCATGGCTCCATATCATATCCGCCAGTACCAGGACAGTGACCATAAAAGTGTCCTGGACGTGTTCACAAGGGGTATGGAGGAGCAGATACCTAGCACCTTCCGCCACCTGCTTATGCTGCCCCGAACCCTCCTCCTCTTACTTGGGTTTCCACTTGCCGCCATCCTGGTGTCTGGCTCCTGGCTGCTGGCTATTGTGTGCATCTTCTTTCTGGTCCTCCTCCTACAGCTCCTTGCCAGACAGCCTTGGGAGGAGTATGTGGCTACGTGTTTGCTCACAGACATGGCTGACATCACCAAGTCCTACCTGAGTGTGTGTGGCTCAGGTTTCTGGGTGGCTGAGTCTGGGGGACAAGTGGTGGGTACAGTGGCTGCTCAGCCAGTCAAGGATCCCCCACTAGGGAGGAAGCAGCTGGAACTCTTTCACCTGTCTGTGTCCTCAGAGCATCGAGGACAGGGGATAGCGAAAGCACTGGTCAGAACTGTCCTCCAGTTTGCGCGGGTCCAGGGCTACAGTGAGGTTACCCTTGAGACCAGCGTCTTGCAGCAAGGTGCCTTGACTCTCTACCAGAGCATGGGCTTCCAGAGGACAGGCCAGTATTTCATGACTATGTTCTGGAGGTTAGTGGATATTTGTACAATTCAATTAAAGTACTCCCTCCCTTCTGCCTAGGAAGTGGGGCTGGGATCTATGCTTCTGTGCAGGAAGCAGGCTCAGCTCCACTCTACAGGAGCCAGTGAACCTTGTCAGGGTGATTGATGAACAATAAAATCTCCTTGCTGGTGCAAACCAGATTCCAATGCATGTGATGGCTGCATTCTGGATTTCCGGGGTGCCTGTGTTTCATACGCCTAGCCCCATATCACTGTTGAATTAGGAACAATGTGAAGTACTACTGCGTGTATGTCACTTTTGAGTCTGGGGACCTGAAGTTTCTGCTGGGGGAGGGGGCAGCTCACATAGCCTCAGGACTCTTGATTGGTAAATGTAAGAAATGAACATGGAAGTCTGTGTTCCTGTATTCCAGGAAGTCATGAACTTTGGCCTGTGGTCACTGACCTCAGACTTAGTGGCTGATACCTTGAGTGCACTCTTCTTTTTTTTAATCCTTTGACAGTTTCATACATTCACACACTGAGTTTCCTGTTGCACTGTCTTCACTCACATAGATTTCATTTTAACTCAGCCCAGTCCAGGAACAAGACAGGAGCATCCCGGTGTTGGAGACAGGAGCCTCCCTCCCTGTGTTGGAGACAGACTGATGGAAGCATCAAAGGGTTATTGGGAAAAGGACGAACATCCCAGGACCTTGAGCTGGTTTAGCTCATGTTCATGTCCTCAGAGTGGAGGCTCATTAAGGAGACAAGTGGATTTGTATAAAATAAGAAAGCTCGTTTACTCAGGGCTTCAGGGAAATCAAATTTCTAACCACTACCTGTGTTTGGGGCCCCTAAGTTCTGTTGTCCCCATGCAGAGAAATCAGTTTTCTCAGAAATAGAATAGGGGCATTGACACACACACAGAACACACCCCACACACACCTACACACCAATCCTAAAGTGTCTTTATTTGGGAATTAGGGGGGAAAAGTGTGCTTTTATCACTTTGTAGTACAGCAGTGCTGTGTAGCTATTTCCTATGCAATGAAACGTTACGTAAGGTCCCGAGTCTCTGGCAGTAAGTGAAACACAAGGCCCAGGAGGTAAGACAACTAACAAGATCAGGAAGCCCCTGGAAGTTAAATGGTTCACTGAGCCCCCCCTCCAGTTGCTGGGGAGGGAGACTCGCCTTCAGAGCTGCCTGCAAGTGGTTCAGGGCTGCAGCATGCATCTTTATGAGTATGGGCTTTTCAGTGATGAGGGTATTGGATCCCCTAGACCTGGACTTATGTGAGCCAGTATGCGTGTGCTGGGAATTAATTCCAGGTTATCTGGAAGAGCAGCGGTGCTCTTGAGCATCTCTCCAGCCCCCCATGGATTACACACACTAGTGATTATCACAGAGTTACAGATAGTGCATTGGAGTCACATTGGGGAAAAAATAGAAATACTCCCCTTGGAGTCATTTTACCAAGACAGAATCCAGGTTTGAACTCTCTGCTTCCTGCTCCGTGTCTTCTGTCCTGTCTGTCTGTTGCATTAGTCTGCATCTCTGCCACCCAGAGGCTTTCCTGTGGATCTGTCCCTGTCCTGTCTTTTGTCTATGTGTCTGCCCTCACAAAGTACTGAACTCTATGTATTGAACAGCATGAACATTGAACAGAAAACACCACATGGGGAAGGAATGGAATACTTTACACTTAAGTGTTTCTCAACATGTGGGTAGCTCAAGACCATCGGAAAACACAGATTTCTGATGATCTTAGGAACCCTCAACCATAAGTTTATTTTGTTGCTACTTCATAACTATAATTTTGCTACTGAGCAGTTTCTCAGTTTCTAAGACCACCAGAAATATGTGTTTTCCAATGGTTGCAACCCACAGGTTGAAAGTCACTGCCTCACAGAAATCTTACAGTCTTGTAAGAGATGAAGTCACTGTCTCCACCTGATCCCAGCTGACCCCATCACAAACATCACTGGTTATCAATCAATACCCATAAACGTTGCTTTCAACCTTTATGGAAAATTTTACAATGCTGCTTTCAACTTTTATATTTTTTGCTCTCAGCAAATGACACCCATGCATTATCCTGGCCAGGGGCATGGAAGGGGGCATAACTTATGGCTGCAGTTATACGTTAGCTTAGGCTATACATGTGATTCCATAAGAAACCCAAGGCCAGTAAGGATGAGTATCACAGTTTCTCTCCTCTCTCTCTAACTATAACTGACACTTTACCCAGTCATTTTCTTTACAACCGAACTCTGGGAATTAAAAATTAACATCCTTACCTGTGAGCTTCTTAAACACACCAAAGAAAGCTTCCAGCTGTGCTGTGCTTTGTCTAAGTGAGCCTTTAGGAGCAGGCTGCCCTCCAGTTTCACAGGGATCCTTGTACCCATGATTTCACTTGGGAAGAATGAGTCCTCGGGTGCTGTCATGCACAGCTTGTCAGCCTGGGGCTTCTAGGCACATGTGCTGGCTTGGGCAGAGTCCTCTCTGAGCTATAAACACAATGTGTTTCCCACTAAACCTTTTTTCCAATTCACAAGGTAGCCTGACTTGGATTTTCTGGGAAGATTTCAGTTAAGACTGGCAAAAACATTATGACAGTTTTCTGACCCCCATCAACTTCAATTTCCTTAGCCTTGGTGATGTTAAGTTCCCACAGCTGAACCTTGTTTGAGCTCTGAGTTCATCTTCAAGTCAAGCAGCATCTAAGAGATGCGGACTTTTCACAATTTCAGCACTTGAGCTGAACATGGCCTCATCCTAATGGAGTGCGGCTTAGAAACACATTGTTCTCTTAAAGGCAGGTTAAGCTGTTTGCATATGCAGTAGAAAAGCAGTCTGGTGTGACCTCAAGGTATATTATTAACTCTGACTGTAAGATCCAGTGAAAAGTCCGTTCTCTTAGAAAGTAAGAAATACCTTCGTATTACATCACTATGTAGCTCAAGCTTAATAAAAAGCAATTTCTTGTTATATTTTATACAAATCTGCCTCTCCTGATTCTTTTATTAGAAAATTGCATTAATATTTCTTAAAACTTCCCAAAATAAGAAAGATTATTAGGGAGTGAATATGAGCAAAATCCAGTGATAAATATGCATGAAAATGTCATAAGATGATTATCTTGTATACTAAATAAAGAGTCCAAAAAGCCTAGTTATTCATAAACAACACCAGCATCTCATCTATTATAAAAATACAGATTTATAAAGCTTTTGGGGTTTGTGTGTACAGTGTATGTTTATATAAGCGTATATGCAGGCATGTATAGAGGGGTGTATGTGCACGGATGCCAGAATTGACAGCAGGTGCTTTCTCCCAACAGTTCCCACTTTATATCTTAAGGCAAGTGTCTCTTGCTGATCACAATTCAGCTAGTCAGGATGGCCATCTTGCTCTGGAATCTGGAACTCTGCCTCCCACACGCTGGGTTTACAGGCAGGCTGGCTCTTCCACTCCAATTGTTATGGGATTCTGGGGATCCAAGCCCTGCTGCTCATGTACAGCAAGAGCATCGTCTCCCCAGCCCATAACATTTTTGTTTTCTTGGGTATTTATTTCAGGAAGGAGAGAAACCCAATCACCTTCCATTTGAGATGCTAGGTATGGTTTGTTCCAGCCTCTCTTTGACATGATCAGAATTGAAGCATTGACTGATGAAATCTTTTTCAAAATCCCTGATATCAAAACAAAACAAAGCGGTAGTGTTTTCTGTGTCTGAAACATCTCCTGACCTGCCTCCTCCCTCAGTCATGTTAGCCCTTTTTCAGATACTAGTTTTCCCTTCAAATGATTGAACACATCATTAGTAGAATTTTCATCTACTAGTGCGTAGTGAAGAAGTCCTTTGTTGGAAGCCACGAGTATCTGACCCGGATCAACAATCAGCCAAAGGGAGTAGGAAAGAATTACACAGAGTCAGACACATTCACAATCATTAGTATGTGTTCTGTGTGAGGCAACACTGATCCAGCTGTTTTACTTTCTCATCACTCTTATGAACAATTTTCAAAACATGACCTCGACAGCCATTGTAATTCACAATTGTAAACTCTTAAAGCTGTAATGTCCTTGATTTAAAAAAAAAATTAAAAATAACGCGATTGAGAGCAAAGGCTGTGTGAAGCCATAGAGAGCAGTAGCCACACTGTGTCTCCTGCAGGCCACCTTCCCTGGGCTGCCCTGGGTACAAGTCACCAGGCTTCTGTCTCAGCTCGGGCACTGCCGCCAGGGGGCGCCGCGGAAAGAGGAGCCGAGAGGGCGGTGCTGAGCCCGCGCCCCGCCCCAACCCCACGTGCTTTCCAGCCCCTGCTGGGAGGGAGCACTACAAATTTTGGCTTGGAGTGATCACACCAGGTCTGCATCAGCACCACAGGAGGAGCTCTCGCTCAGTCCGGAAGATCGCGCCCACGGAAACAAGCCCGCCACTTCCGGAAGCCTCCAGTTCCCCGGAGGTAGAGCACCACCTTCCTTCGGAGAAGCCGTCCTCACAGCTGAGCCTGGGTTGCTGGCAGGGAGGAAAACAGATGCTCATGTTTTCCGGCAGAGGTGGGAGTTGAGATGAGGTTCTGAGTGGTACCTTTGTTCTTAGCCATTGTCATGGTTCTCATGAGAGGCCCTCAAGTTCCTCTTCCTGTGAAAAGAAAAATGTTCACCAAGGGAAGGTTCAGTCTTTCAGGATTCAGAACACTCTGGATCCTGTCGATCTAGGGAGGAGGCAGGGAGGCAGCCTAGTGTTTTACATAAAATGAGCTCCTGGTTGCTTAGAGGCCTGGGGCTGGCTGGTGGACACCCTCAGCAGTGACAAGCATTCCTGAGGCAGTGAGTTTTCCAAGAGAGAACGGTGGAGCCAAAACTCCGGGTGTCTTTGACGTTGTGGAGGTAGCGAGTAGCAGAAGACCAAGACACTGCTCCAAAGGAAGATGGCCACCAAGGAAGAGAGTGGGTGATGGGAGGCAAGAACCTGGCTCTGCAGTCCTGCATCCTTATTAGGCAGCATGAACTCAATTCCAGGAGCACAAGAGGCCATGGGGAGACATTTTTCTGGGAATAGAGTTGACTAGGGTGTATGTATTGAGGGATGGGGTGAATATCAGCAGTAGTTCCTGGCCTTGGTGGTAAACGCTTCCTCACATCTGTGTGTGCCCAGGACTTGGACCTCAACCTGAGCAGGCTAAAACCCTCTAGCCCACCTAGGGCTCTAGCTGGCCTGAGCATGGAAGACATTTGCCTTTTACCCTTCTACGTTCCCTCTGTCTTCTTAAAGCTAGTCATTACTATTTAGCCTCCTCTTCCTCCTGAGGCTGACTATCCAGGTCCAGGTAACAAAGAATTGAAGTCCAGCTGTCATAAGCTCCCTTTGGCTGACCTAATTAGATACCCAATCAACCAGCTCATCCTTATAAACTGCCATTTGCCTGTGGGCCATATCAGTCTTCTCTCTATCCGGAGGCAGCCCTTTGTCCTACCTGGGCAAATACCCCTCCCTCCTCTCTGTTTCCTTTCTCTTCTCCCCTGTACTCTGTCTCCTGCCCTTTTCCCTCTGGGGCAGATAAATCTCCTTTGTGCTGAGAACTTGGCCTTGGGGTGTCTTGTGCTGTTTCTGATTCCTTCACTAACCCTAGAGTCTCGCCTAATGCTACCTAGGCATCATGCCCTAAACGCTTCGCAAGGTACCAAAACAAGGACATCATCTGGGGACAAAACGGTGAAACATATATTTGGCATTCATCCTGCAATGGAAGGCTCTGGTTTGCCGTGACAAAGCTAAAGGATCATTGACAGGTGAACCCTGAGTTTTTCAAAGGTTGTCTTGCCCTAACATCACCCTAGAGGCTCTGCCAAAGACTCTGTTCATCCCCATCTGAATCACGCTAAATCTACTGCCGTTTTGGCTCCAAATGTATGTCCCTATGGTGGAGGCTTAGAGGTGTCAGCTACCACCATGTATCTTGGTCCTCGGCCAACCCAGATGATTCCTTTGTCAACTCAGACAAGGCTCTCCTTCAAATCCTACAGACTATGAGATGCCGGCAGACCATGGAACACAAGCCACAGGTGTGAGTGAATTAGTGACAACGCCTTTTCTTTTATCTCACTTCGGAGCTGGGGCTCGGGTGGGTGCTCACACTGGCAGGTAGCTTGGTTTCATCCCCAGTTGCTGTCCTTAGCCAGCTGTTTTGTGGGTGGCATGCACACTTGTACCTGGGACCCTTCTCTTATACCTGCCTTTGGGGGAGTCTCTCCTGATTGGTTCCTACATATAGATCAAGCCAATAAACATGCACACAGTTCATGAATCTCACTAGTTAAAAGGCTATCTATTGGCTCCTTGTTGGGGTCCATGCTACATAAACTTGAAGCTGGTGTTCTTTCACCTCCCTCCCACATTTCTCCCTACATCCTTCCCTTCTCCCCTCAGAGTCCTGTAAGGCGTCTTTCCTCAAAAGCTTTGACCATACTCTTCACAAGCGTTTCCCTAGTCCTGCTCAGGGGACTCCCTTTGGCCCGAGAAACTTTCCTTCCAGCTGGCAGAGCTAGCTAACCTCTCCCGAGTTTTGACCCCAAGTCTTCTCTGGAAAACATCACCATCTCTCACTCCCCCAACCTCTGGCCTTTGCAGTGTTGAACTTACAAAGGCTTCTCCCTGTCCCTCGGGCCCAGAATTCTCTTTAGAATCTTCAGGATAAGATCCCACCAAGGCTGTCTCCCATCCATCCTTCTAGATCTCACCATAGGCCCGGGCTAAATACTACCCCCAAAGTGCCAGCTTACAGCATTGTCTGGTGCTATACACATCATCTCTCTTGGTGGCCCTTCTTCTGCTACCTAGGCCCCATGTCCAAAGGCTCCCCAACTTTGCACATATTCCTCCTGAGGAGCTTCTATGATGTACTCCACCCTACCTGTATGTCTGTTTTCTCCTGGGAGCCCACTGGCCCTGCCTCCAGTAGGTCCAAGCTAATTGCACCAGACTGGATTACAGCGTGACCTTGTTCAGGAAGCCATGAGGAAAGACAGCATCCTCACTGATCTGTATGTAGGTTAGGACTGGGACAAAGAGCATCAATCTCACAGGGGTAGCTTGCAAGAAAAGGCTGCCCCTCTGCTCTTGCCTGGCTTGTTGAGGTACTTACTTAGCTAATGAGCATGAGGTGTATAGTGTCTTGTTCTGAAGAGCTGTCACGCTCACAGAGCTGCCCACTGTGTGGGACCTGTTATCTGGACAGGACCTGCAGGTGCTAGAAAGGACACATCAGCAAAGCAGCTGCATTAACATGGTGTCTGAGTGAGGTCATGGTGGTTAGGAGGGCAGGAAGTCAGTTTTGACTGTCAGGATTCATTGTCCTGGGACCAACCCTAGCTCAGAGAGCAAGAGAAGCCTAGCTTGTCATGAGCACATACCTCTCTCAGCAGCTTTGTGCCGCGGACTAGTCTGGGAGCCAGAGGTGGCAAAGTTCTGGGTAGGAAAATGTTGAGATATGAAGGGGTCAGAAGGGAGGGGGAGGTCTGCCGCAATGGTAAGAAACTCTGGGCCAGCCAGAGCCAGCTTCTTCTCCGAGTGAATCCTGTGGGGATCCGGAGATGAATAGATGAAGATCCCTTCCCATGTCACATTTCAGCTCTTAACCTTTGGTTTATGACTGTCCAGAAGTCGGCCAGTAAAGTGCCAAGAATCTGCTTCCTAGAGATTCTTCAGGCCCTGGTAGGTTTTCCTAGATGTCATCAGAAGCTGAGGCCATTCTGGTCTGTGATACCAGGTGAGGACAAAGAGGTGAGACTCTTTGTGGATCTGGAGCCCACCACCTTCCTGAGGACCCACGGGTGAAGTATTTTTGGTTTGACCTTTTGCTTTCCTGTAGACCGCATCTCTCCAATTGCTGGAAAGAGGATTTGCTGAAACTTGTGCCTGGGAACACAGGAATTTTCAATGTCTGGACCCTGAAGAAGGAAACGAAGATCTCAGGACAGCAGATCTCTCCGCAGTGTGTCGCCTCAGTACCGAAGGTCAGAGAACGTGTAATTGGATAAGGGGCTGTGACAAGGAAGGACTTCACACGACTTACTGTATTAAATCTTCAAAGCAACCTAGAAACCAGTGTTGTTTATGATCTCCAGATGAGGACACACAGCCTCAGAGAGGTCAAGGGACATGTCCCAGGGCCACATGGCTAGAAAAGGGAGGAGATGGGGATCCTTAGGTGATGCTGGCCTGCCTGACGGTTTCTCACAGTAGTAGCTTCCTGCTTCCTCCTAGGTGTTGACAGAGGCATACTGTGAGTGGAGTCCCTGGTTTCTTTCTGGGAGTCTGGGAGGGGACTGGGAAACTGACATGGCTTCCTCTGTCACCTGCAGGGCTCAGGGAAGCTGCATAAGAAGGTCTCGCTGTCTCTTGTGATCACTGATATTTGAGACCCAGAAGTCTCCCCATGGCTCCTTATCACATCCGCCAGTACCAGGAGAGGGACCACAAAAGGGTTCTGGAATTGTTCTCCAGGGGCATGAAGGAGCACGCACCTACCGCCTTCCGCCATATGTTGGTCCTGCCCCAGACTCTCCTGCCCTTACTTGGGGTGTTTGTGACCATAGTTCTGGTATATGACTCCTGGCTCCTGGCCACAGTATGCAGCTTCCTCATACTCCTTTGCCTGTGGCTCCTTATCTGGTTTTCTTGGAGAAAGTATGTGGCCACATGTTTTCAAACAGACCTGGCTGACATCACCAAGACTTATCTCAATGCACGTGGCTCCTTCTGGGTGGCTGAGTCTGGTGGCCAGGTAGTGGGCATGGTGGGTAGTCTGCCAGTCAAGGATCCCCCACTAGGGAGGAAGCAGCTGCAGCTCTTTCGCCTGTCTGTGTCCTCAGAGCATCGAGGACAGGGGATAGCGAAAGCACTGGTCAGAACTGTCCTCCAGTTTGCGCGGGACCAGGGCTACAGTGACGTTGTCCTTGAGACCAGCACTTTGCAGTATAGCGCAATAGCTCTCTACCAGGCCATGGGCTTCCAGAAGACAGATGAGTACTCTTTCAGCTTAGTCACGAGGTTAATAACTCTTTCTATCCTCTGTTTCACCTACTCTCTCCCCGTTGCTGGAGAACCAGGGATGTGATCTTTTTCTTTGTGTGTCTGTGAGGCTCCGGTTCCCTCTGCTGTAGGAACAAGCGCACCCTGGTAAGTTGACTGCTGCCAGTCACACCAGCTCACTTTTCCTTCCTTTCAGATCCAGTCTTGCTGGCAGAGAGGGGTGGGTGATGGCTCCCTGTCCTGTTCTGCCCTTCTAAGTGTCACTATCATCTTTCTAGTGCCATGATAATATAGCACAGGACCCAACCTGAGCTGATTCTGCACGCATTTTATGTAGGAGTCTACTGGCTATCAGTTTCAGCTAGGTGGTCTCAGGAGTTCCAGCAGCCCCGTCAGGATATGGGATCTTTACAGAGAGGCCAAGATGAATGCAGAAAGCAAAGGCTTTCCTGGGACACCAGACTTGTCATTTAGGGGAAAATCTAAGACTTGCATAGAAATAAAGCCTTCTCTGGTAGAGGCACAGTAGAGTCATGGACCAGGGTGGTAGGTTCTCTGTGAGAACTAACGCAGTGATGTCATGGGAGGAAGGTGACTTCTGATGCAGTGAGAGCGGTTTTGAATGACATCTTCCTGGTGGTCCTCCTGGCCTTATTTGGTCCTGGCCTTATGGGAAGAAAGAACTAAATGGATACCAAACATGGAACATTCTTGTGGATCCAGGAGGAAGATATGGGCTAAAGAAGTGTCACAAGTATAACACCTCCAGTGACACTGGTTATCCTCTGTAAACCCTGCATGTCGTACAGATGGGAAAACACCTGGAACTCTAGTTCAAATAGCCGTTCAGGAGTTGGAACAAAGGCACTCTCAGAACTAATGAGGTTGCTAAGTGTAGACAGCCTTCCTGAGTTGTTGGTAAGGAAAATCCCTGAGATCCAACAAACCACAATACTGTTGTCACTGATTTTGGTTGAATGCCAGAACTAGAGAATTCATCCTGAAGACATCACATGCTTCGGTTTCAGACATGGAGTAGTCCAGCAGGGAGTGAGCTGCAGGATGGATTTCTGGTGCAAAGAGGCTCAATGCAGGCTGCTGAGAGGCAATTGTTGCAGTCTTGCTTAGTTCTGGAACCTGTGTGCTATATTCTTACATGTCAGGAAGATGGAGATAGTGACCTGATAGTAAAATTGTTATGTCTACAAACAGCCACTTTCTGATTAAACGTAAGGCCGATTCCACAGGGGGGAACTCTTATGGAGTATTGTAAGCCAAAATGATGTCCTGTGGCTGTGGAGATCATAGGCCACGGTAAGGAGACTACCACTGTTGTTTTAGTTTTTATTAGGCAAGTATAATGTGTCAACTTGCCTTCGAAACGTTTGTATTTATGCCCATAGATGACTGGTGTGCCAGCCTCAGTATGAAAGGAGACCTTTCACAGTGGGTGGTGGTTATATCAGAAATTCATAACTTGTCAAATTGCTGAGAATAAGTGACTGTTCTTTGATACTGTTCAATATTGAGTCATAAATGGAAGAAAATAGGTGTATGTATCATCTGCTCCAGGGCTTAGGAGAGCTGTGGGAGTGGGCACATAAAGACTTAAGATCTGGAGTGGCTGGAGTGTTTGGTCTGAATTGAAACATCCTCCTATGGAGAGCCATCAAAGGCTCAAAAGGCTTAGGGAGGGCTTTCCCTAGTCACTCCGGCAGTAAACATTTCCTAGCAGAGAGAAGACTTTCAGGAACCCCAGTGTTGCAAATTTTGTGAGTCATTGTGTGTCATTACCCATGCAGTGGTGGCTTGCCATGGATGAAGCTGCCTGGGTTACTCATGCTCTTGTAAGTAACTCCAGTAAACTGGTTCATTCAACTTGACCTGGGTAGAATCATTTCTTTTATCTTTCCTGGTGCTCTGTACAGTGTGGACAGATGTTTGTTCACATACTCAGGGGAAATTAGACACAAAACACTAACATAGGCACAAAAGGGATGGTTTTACTCTCATCCTTACCCACTTGGGCAAGCCAAACTTGATCCAACTGACAGGAACAGAGAGGCCAAGCAAGCTCAGGATGGAAAGACTGCCGAAGAAGGTCATCATCAGCAAGTCCTGACACCTGGGAAAGCTGTGTGACTCTCCGGGTCATTACTGGGTGGGATCTGTCCTGCTTAGGAAGTCTGCCCCTGGAAACACAACCTTAGACTGTACCTGGCCTCCCTGCCTGTTGCCTGCTGAGTAGAAAAGGGACATGGAGTTCCTTATGTACCCTCAAGACTAATGCTAGCAGTTAAATGTCCACCCTGAACAGTGCCTTGTGCAGGGACCAAAGAGCTATCTCCAGGAGGAGGGGAAGGGATTCCCTCAGTGTTCTTGAACCAAATCTACATAAGGCTTCTCCATCTCCTCCTGAAAGGTGCAGAGATGGGACCATGCTGTGCTGATAGCTGTGTGTGTATGTGTATGGGACTGGCATCATTAAGTCAGTAAGTTAAGGCAGGGAAGACTTCTTGCGTTGAAGTCCACATGACAAATAGGAAACTGTGCCATGAGATCCAAGCCAAAATGCAAGTTAACCTGGTAAAATAGAGGTGCCAGGGTTCAGGGGGACAAGCAGAAAGCTATGGCTGCCGGAGTGGAGGTCACTTCTTGGGCTACTGTCAAGGCTTGGAATTTGAGGAATATGGTTATGCCACAACACTTTTGATGGACCCAAGGCCGCAAAGTCTTACAGGGTAACCGGAGGTTAATTTCATATTGGGTACCTTATGTCTAAAAAAGAAATTAGAGGGAAATAGAATCGTTTGGAAAGGTCTAAAGGCAGAGTTAGGATCTCAAAGGTTAGAGCAAGCTGTGGGTGGAGTTTTCTCAATAGTGGAGTAGCAGTGGCAAGAGGGCTCAGCAGGAAAAGCATTTGTGGCCAAGCCTGGCAACCTGAGTTCAATCTCCAGGACCCACCTGGTAGAAGGAGAGAACCTTCCAGCAAGTTTTCCTCCGACGGTCACATGTGCATCATGGTGCATGTGCACTCACATATACACACACCAAGCAAATAAATGAAATACGCTTTAAGAACAAAATGTAATAAACAACCAAACAAAAAACAGTTGTGTAGTCAGCTCCCAAGTATTTTATGCGAGTTGTAAGAGTCAGTCCATCATTTGCATCAGTCCTTCCCAGTTAATGTGGAAAGCTGCTTGGTTCTAAAGGAAAGAGTTTAGGGACGGGCATCCTAAGCATGGAGTAATGAGCAAAGAC
Source organism: Phyllotis vaccarum (assembly GCA_033318265.1). Taxonomy (NCBI): domain Eukaryota; kingdom Metazoa; phylum Chordata; class Mammalia; order Rodentia; family Cricetidae; genus Phyllotis; species Phyllotis vaccarum. Next base: position 68,202,610 of record JARWLC010000014.1, on the reverse strand, counting down.
CCTTTTCATTTATTATTTTTCTATTATTGTTTTTTTTCATCTATTTATTTTATATCCTGGCTGCAGCCTACCTCCCTCGCCTTCCCTCCCAGCCCCTCTCTACCATCCCACCACCCAGCCCCCCCCTCTTCCATTTCCATCCAGAAAAGGGCAGGTTTCACACGAGTAGCAATAAAACATGGTATATCAAATTGCAGTAAGACTGAGCACCTCCCCATGTATTAAGGCTGGACATGGCGACCCAGTATGAAGAGTGGGGTCCCAAAGGTTAGTTAGTAAAGGGTCAGAGCTAGCACCTATTCCCGCTGTTAGGAGTCCCAAAAGAGGACCAATATGCAGAGTGCCTAGGTCGGTCCTATTCAGGCTCCCTGGTTCTTGGTTCAGTCTCCATGAGCATAACTGTAATGTCGGTGCTGTGGAAATGGAAGCAGGCAGATCCCTGAATCATCCCAGACACTCAGTCTGAATAATCAGTGAATGAAAACCTGTCTCAACAAGTGGAGAAGTAACTAAAGAATGCACGCACGCGCGCGCGCACACACACACACACACACACACACACACAGAGAGAGAGAGACACTTTTGATGCATGGTCTTACTACTGAGACTCCAGAGGTTGGTAGTACTTACAGCGAGAGTGTTCTAGTTTCCACATCCAGAAGGAAGTGAGTGCAGTATAGCGTACATATGTGGATATGGAAAGAAGCTTTGACAAAATTAGGACCCTGGGATCCAAATACCCGAGTCTTGCTGCTCGACTCTCTTGTTGAGTTAAATACTAGAAAGACAAGGATCGTCTTAGGAAGAATGAAGAGACTGGAAAACTTGAACGACTTCTTTACTGACATAAAGTGAGTTAGCTTGTGAAGGGGCTTCCACCCACACACACAAGGTGCACAAACCACACCCACTAGGGGCTTCCACCCACACACACTAGGGGCTTCCACCCACACCCACTAGGGGCTTCCACCCACACACACTAGGGGCACAAACCACACCCAAACTTTTCACAGAGAAGTTTCACCCTTTATTAAGCAGGAAAGAAACAGTGGCCGCTTTCTGACTCAGGTAGAAACCAGCAGCAGATGACCTTGCAGGTGTGATGTTTAAGAGGAGGAGAGGGGAGGTCAGTGTTCGAATGGGCTACGATGGAGAGGTAAAGGAGATGGGACCAGGGAAAGGGTGCAGGAGTATTTGTCCCAGACAGACAGAGGACAGACTCTGGGTAGAGAGGAGGCAGACACGGAACACAGGAAAATGATGGTTTATAAAGGTAAAATGGGAAACCCGTGTTAGGATGGGGTGTCTAATTTTAATTGGGCATGTTAATTAGAGGAGCTGAAGAGGGCTTCTGATTGCTGGGCTTCAGTACTTTGATAGCTGGACCTTGGTAGTCAGTCTCAGGAGGAGGAAGTGGCCAGATAAGGGAGTGGACCTACAGTTTTTAGCAAGGCAGAGGGACTGGGAGAGAAGGGCAGGGTCTGCCAGGGCCACGTGCTTGAGTGGGCTACTGTCCATTCAGTTTGGGCCTGACATCCCTTTCATTTCCAGAGGAACGTACAATTATTACTAGGGTCTGCAGTGTGGCCTTGAACTCCATGGTTACCCTGGCCATGAAGGCCATGCAGCTCTGATAAGACCTAAAGCCACAGGACCTAGGTCTCTAACGCTGACCACATGTCCTGCCTATGGTTACTGACATCCCTTTGGTAGGCCCCTTCCTCATTCTTGTTCTAAGGTGACAGTGATGTTACAATGAGACGTTTTGGAAAGGGCTAAACTGACACTTCTATTCTTATTTCTCATTTTGGTAAACCAGCAAGCAGAGGCATATTCTCCAAAGATGAGTGAGGTTCGTCAGGAGCCAGCGATCATTGCTTTTGTACCCCTAGTTTTAGATCAAAGAACTCTGAGAGGCAGTAGTGTTGCAAAAGTAAAAAAAAATCTTTATCACTGCCAGAGTTACTCCACACTGGAATAAGAGAACAGTGGCAATATTGAAACACAGAGACAATGTATAGAAAATACAGAGACATTGGATTCAACCAGAGGTCATCCAATTAGGACAGACAAAATATCCACACACACACACACCCACAAAAAACAGAAGTGCCCTTTTATAAAAGTACTTAAGGGTCAGCCAATTAGAACAGGCAGCATGTTCACAATCTTAAGGTCAGGACACATTTGGTGTCCTGTGTTAATCACCAGTGTGACAGGTTTTACTACTTCATGCTTTACCATCTCTAAGGTTATAACCCCACTGTGACAGGCTTTACATTTCCATGTTTTATCATTCCGAAGGCAGGCATTTCATCTACTGCTTCGGGAAATGGTGCATGAATAAAAGAAACTCTGGGCCAAATCTCTGGGAAAGCAGAGATATCAGAGAAGAAACACCACAGTCAGATCTCACCCAGCTGTCTTCCAGCTTCCTCAGCCTCACTCCTGTGGGCTTCTTCTGCCTGCTCTGTCTTTCTATGCCTGCCTTAACTACTTTCTCTGCTCAGTTGAGGTGTGTCACCACCACTGCCTGCCTGGGAGCCTGGAACTCCTTCTGTACACTAAAATGACCTCAAACTCATATTGGATAAAGGGCATAGGTCACCACTCCCCCCGATACTCCCTGTGCTGGGATTAAAGGTGTGAGTTACCACTGTCTGATCCTCCTAGACTGACTGTGGGTAGGTCCCTCTGATATCTCCAGATGTTTTTATTATATTTGAAAATATCCCCACATAGCCCCTTTTGTATCAAATTTAAAAAAAGGTTATAGCTAACATAAAAAACCATATACAATAGGTACAATAAGTATATACAATGTATACAAACAATAAATGAGTAATGTCCAGCCCATTAACAATTGACAATTCAAAGAAAATATTTCATTAATTATCCTATTTTGATGAGTCCAAAGGATTATACCTAATTCACTTTCTTTCTAACTTATATTACTAACTTATATTATATTACTAACTAAAAACTATTATTTTGATGTCTCTTAAACTTAGACACTTTAACTTCAAAGTTTCTTTTCTAAAACTGTCATTATAAAACTATAACTATCTCATCTTCAACTGCCTCAGAGACCCAAGAAGGAAATAATATTTACACAAGTAAATTTAGGAAGTGCAAACAACTTCCAAAATCTAGAAATGACAGAGATGACATCTATCTTCCTGGACATTCACCCAAAGTTCCTTTATAAAGTTGGGGCATCCATCTTCAGCCTACAGGCCCAGAGTCTCTTTTCATTTCAGTGAATCAGGAAATCTGCTCTGCCTATTTTGGTATAGTTAATCAGTTGTTTCTCCTTGTGTCCTGAAGAATATCTGACAGTTTTCTCTGAAAAGCAGGAACCTGAAGGACCATCTCAGCTTGTTCTGTCAAAGTTCAGAGGTCACTTTCCGAGAAAACCTGCATGTCCAGTTTAAACAGCATACTGTCAAGCAGTCAATACAAGGACAGGTTCTTGTCCAGTGACTAACAGTTGCCACAAAGAGAGTAGACTCCATATGGAGTTTCTTCAATGCTCGTTTTTCTCTTCAAGTAGATTGGTGTTGCCAGGAGCAGACCTGTCTCACTGTCCAGAAAAGTCTAAGTTCTTAAAATATTTTAAATGCCATATTCTATAGATCTCTGAAGTGTTTGAAGAAGATCTGTTCATCTTAAAAATATTTGTTTCATTATGAAAATATATTTAAAACTAAATCCTTTTAAAATCCTTTTAAAAGAAGATTCAATAATCTATCCTTATATCATATATATCTGTATCCATCCCCTTTTTCTGTTTTTTAAAACACAAATCATGAATCTAATTGTTCTTGTTAAACTTTTTTTCTAACCATAACTATTAAAAATTTTTAACTAATTAACCTAAACAATGACAATCATCCATAACTCATTGAACAACCAAAAACAACCCACCCCACCTCTTGGGAATGTGGGTGCCATGTTCTCAAATTTACTTCCTGCTGTCTGGGGGCAATGGTATCTTTTGGGGGTCCTGAAAAGTTTTGTTAAATGTCAAGTCCTGAAATAAGTAGCTATGTCATTTGTTGTCCAGTCTCTGCATAACAAGAAAGCACACAGATTGTCTCAAGTCCTGGCCATAGTAGTCTGTGAATCTGGTTCATCTCAGCGAGCTGCCTCAAAATTGTCCTGAGCAGTTTGTAGTCCAAATCTGATCTTTGGTTGGTGTTTGTCAGCCTAGTGGCTTTGTCAAAGTCCATGTGAAATCATCGTTGTGGGGCCCCATCTTCCTTTTGGATACTTCAAGTTTGCAATTAGGCCTTGTCCTGGATCACTGCAGAAAACTGATAAGAGACTAAAACCCAACACAATGTACAGGAAACTAAATATATAACTATTTATTCAGTATAGGATTAGTAACAATAGAATAGTCCCTTATTTTTTGTTATTCTTCTGTCCCATATCAGGTGGCTCTTGTGATATGATAGAGATTTTGAATTTTCTTTTAACAAGTATGCTGAGTTTAGAGAAGGAGACATGCTTTATATTATAATAAGCAAAAAACTGTTTCATTTTACTAGAGACATATGCCAGAGCATTGTCAGTCTTTATTTGTACAGGTATTCCCATGATGGCCATAACTTCTAGCAAATGTGTGATTACAGAATCAGCCTTTTCTGAACTCAAAGCAGTTGCCCATTGAAATCCTGAAAACGTATCTATTGTATGATGGACATGTCTTAATTTCCCAAATTCTGTAAAATGAAATATATCCATCTGCCAGATTTCATTTCTATGTGTACCTTTAGGATTACTTCCTGCTGGCAATGGAGTTTGGTTATAGAAAGAACAGGTGGGACACCTTTTTACAATTTCTTTGGCTTGGTGCCAAGTGATAGAAAAATCTTTTTTTAATCCTTTGTTATTGCTGTGATGCTTTTTATGAAATTCTGAAGCCTCTAGTACATTTTCTATTAATAATTTATCAATTTCATCATTACCTTGTGCTAAAGGACCTGGCAGACCCGTATTGGATTGAATGTGTGTTATATAGATGGGATGATTTTTAGTCCTGATTATTTCTTGTAACTAAATAAATAATGAAGTTAATTCTGACTCACCATTAATGAAATCAGCCATTTCAATGTGTAGAACAACTCTTTCTGCATACTGAGAGTCAGTGACTATGTTAAGAGGTTTGGTAAAATCCATTAACACCATCACAATGGCATATATTTCCGACTTTTGAACAGAATTATAAGGGCTTTTCATCACTTTATTTATATGTTCTGATTTGTAACCTGCCTTTCCTGATTTGTTTGCATTGGTATAAAATGGAGGAGCACCAGAATTTGGTTTATCTTGTACAATACGAGGAAGAATCCAATTAGTTTTCTTTAGAAATTCAATTCTTTTGCTTTGAGGATATTTGTTGTTAATATCTCCCAAAAAATTACTGCAGGCTTGTTGCCAAGGTTCACTTTCTACCCATAATTGGTCAATTTTTTTCATTAGTTAAAGGTACAATAATTTCTGCTGGGTCCATTCCTGTCAATTGACGATCTTAATTTTCCTTTAAAAATAAGTTTAGAAATCTTTTCCTTTAATTTCTTACTTGGTTTATGTGAAAGAAATATACATTCCAATATAACATTTTCCATTTGCATTAAAATTCCTGTAGGAGAATGCTTAGAGGGCAAGATAACTAGAATGCAATTAAGGTCTGGATCCACACGATCCACATGTGCCTCCTGTAATTTCTTTCCCATCAAAGCCCATTCTTTCTCAGCTTCTGGTGACAATTCTCTCGGACTATTTAAGTCCTTGTCACCATTTAAGGTTTTGAACAAATTATCCAGTTCATCATTTTTAGTTCCAATAGTGGGTCATAAATTGGCAATGTCTCCTAGTAGTCTTTGAAAATCATTAAGTGTCTTCAATCTATCTCTCCTGATTTGTACCTTTTGGGGTCTAATTTTTTGTTGGCCTATATTGTAGCCTAAATAAGTAATAGAATCCCCTCTTTGTATTTTTTCTGGGGCAATCTGTAATCCCCAAGCAGGCAAAAGTCTTTTCACTTCTTCAAAATTTTTTTCTAAGGTATCGATATTTGAATCAGCCAACAAGATGTCATCCATGTGATGATAAATTATAGATTGTAGGAATTTGTTACATATTTGTTCTACTGGCTTTTGTACAAAATACTGTCACAGAGTGGGCTATTTAGCATTCCTTGAGGGAGAACCCTCTCTGTTATCTCTTTACAGGCTGAGAAATATTATAAGTGGGCACTATAAAGGCGAATTTTTCTTTGTCCTGTTATTGTAAAGGTATTGTAAAGAAACAGTCTTTTAAATCAATAACTATAATAGGCCATTCTTTAGGTAATAGAGAAGGCAAAGGAATCCCAGATTGTAGAGAGCCCATTGACTGAATCACCTTGTTTATTGGCCTTAGGTCTGTTACCATTCTCCACTTTCCAGATTTCTTCTTAATGACAAATACAGGAGAGTTCCAAGGGTTGATTGTTGTACTGGGGTTTCTTTCAGTCCCGGGCGGCCAGGGTCCTGGAACCACAGATCTGCCACACCAGACCCCTTAGCCGCCCACCGCTCAGACCCCCAGAAATGACTCAGATGCTTATATTAACTTTATGCTGTTTGGCCTATGGCTCAGGCACATTGCTAGCTAGCTCTTACATCTTAAATCAACCCATTTCTATTAATCTGTCTGCCACGTGGCCCGTGGTTCACCTGTGTTCCTTACATGTTGTTCCTTGGGCGGCTTGATCGATCTGCCTCTGACTCCGCCCTTCCTTTCCTACCTATTCTGATTCCTCCTCCTACTTCTATGGTACCTGTCATGGCCCAAAACAGCTCCTTTATTTAAAGATTGATATTCACAGCATACAGAAAGGCATTCCCACATCAGTTGATTCTTCTATATACTGAGCATTTAACTGCTCCTGTACCAGCTGCTCTAAGGCCTGAAATTTCTCTTGTTAGAAGCCATTGATGGACCCATATAGGCCTCTCTGTTAGCCATTTTAGAGGTAGTTCTGTGGGTGTTTTTGAAAGATCAGCAGCTGTTTTGCCTTATTTCTCTATAACCTTAATGATCTGTGAATGTTTCTCATAATACCTTCTAATGTTTTTTTTCCAGAACCATGTGCTAGTTTATGGCTTATTTCTGTGTTTGGAGGAATATTAATCTGTGTGTTCCACTGTTGTAGTAAATCTCATCCCCATAAATTTATAGCAATATCAGCCACATATGGCTTTAATATTCCTCTCTGTCCTTCTGGTCCTATACACTAAAGCCATCTTGCACTCTGTTTTACCTGGGATATCGACTCAATACCCAAAAACTGAACATTTACCTCCTGAAGGGGCCAACATGGATATCATTGGTACATCCGCCCCTGTGTCAAATAAGCCTTCAATAATAACATCATTTATTTGTACTTTTAATTTTGGCCTTTGTTCATTGATAGAAGCTTGCCAAAAATTTGCTTTATAATTTTTCCTGAATTTTTTCTTTTTCTGTAGATTTTCTATCATTCTGTGTAGTATGTATTTTTAAAATAGGTTTTAAATTCTTTAATTGTTCTGGGAAGGTGTTTCCTCCACAGTGGCAAGGTAAAATTGAATTGGATTTGATATGGGGCTTTTGAAAGCTTCCTTGGGGCATTTCCCAAGGGCAGAAAGTTACCTTGTCTGTCCCTTGTTGATCTGCATTCATTAGTCCAATGTCTTCCTTTTCTATACCTTCTGCACACTCTAGAAGGTAGGGGCGTTCTCTTGGGATTATTCCTAACAAAATCATTGTTTCTGGGAACACCTTGCTTACAATCTCTTTTTATGTGGCCTTGCCTTCCACAATTGTAACATTTAATATTTTGACTTTTTCTTATACCTCTAGAAATAAGCTTTCCTACCCAGTTATCACCACTGTTATAAGACTCTAGATTAATTGTCTCATGAATCCAATCCTCCAAAGGTGCTGACCTTGCTTAAAGGTCTAAGTATTTTTCTACATTGTACATTAGCATTCTCAAAATCCAGTGATTCAATTATTATTTGCCTGGCTTCTGAGTCTGGTACCATTCTGTTTACTGTTGCAGTTAATCTGTGCAAAAAGTCTGTAAAAGTTTCTTTGGGCTTTGAATTACTTTCATGAATGATTCAGTTTTCTTTCCTATTTCTTCAATCCAGTCCCAGGTATTTAAAGCTGCCATGCGACATAAATCCAGAATATGGTCACTGTATAATGACTGCCTGTCAATATCAGCATATTTTCCCTCCCCAAGAAGTTGGTCTTGGGAGACTTCTATGCCTCTGCTTCTTTGTTCTATTGTTTTAGCCTCTTCCCTCCACCATGATTTCCATTGTATAAGCGCTTCTGCCTCTAAAACAGCTGTAATCATATCTAACCAATCTTTAGGGGTGACCCGGTTACAGCATGACCAACTGCTCACCATTTGGTGAATGCATCCCATATGTTACAATTGCTTCTTTTACTCTCTGTAATTCCAGCATTTGTACTGGAGCCCAGCTAGCTTCTGTATCATCTTTATCATTCTTCATTTTTTTAAAGGTTACTGGGTATATAAATGCTGCCTGTTTTTGTCTAATTTTAGATGATCTTGCTGAAATTGGGTCCTCATATTCCTCTGTTTGAATTTGAACATCTTTGTGTTCTCTCTCAACAGGCTTTTTAAAGACCTTTTTCTTTGCATTTATACTAATTGACTTTTTAAGTGATTAAACAGAAGTCAAACAAAACATATTCCTAATAAACAGTATGATATTCATTATGATAGTTCCATCTACCTTATTTATGTTTTCCTTCACTGGTTTTAATACCAAATTGTCTAGTGAAAGATCACAGAATGACTAAGTACCCTCCATTGCTTTAAACAATTTGCCTCTTTTAAAAAATACTGATTTACTCACCAATTGTTGTCTGTTGATAATTCAATGGATTGTGAAGTGGGGCAGCTACCTAGTGTGATAGCAACCCAAGGAGGGGGTCCAAAAAGAAAAAAGAAACAACCCACCAGGAGAAAGAGGCCACTGTCTGAAAGACTTACTCAGATGAGAGTGAAATGGAAACACGTGTGGCCGGTCTGCCTAAGATTGAAGGCTAACACAGAATAGAAAGCCTAGCCTGCTGGTAATTATTCCTCTGGCCGCGTGTTGTTCTGGCTGGCAAGTGCGGTTTTGTTGGGGTAGGGAAGGGAGGAATTCGTGCCCCAAAGTTGGATGCCGTACTGCAGAATAAAGGAAACTCAGGGCTAGATCTCTGGGAAAGGTGGAGATATTAGAGAGAGGAAACACCACAGTCAGCTCTCACCCAGCTGTCTTCCAGCTTCCTCAGCCTCGCTCCTCCTGGCTTCTTCTGCCTGCTCTGTCTTTCTATGTCTGCCTTAAATACTAGCATGGCACCACCACTGCCTGCCTGGGAGCCTGGAACTCCTTCTGTAAACTAAGATGACCTCGAACTCAGATTGGATTAAGGATGTAGGCAAAGGAGCAGAGTTCTTCTTGATCCCTAGACAAAAGAAAGGAGGCTGTGCATCACGTAGCTTGAGCATATATGAGACAACAAAGCCCACCCTGACAGGGACACATTTCCTTCAACAAGGTCACACCCAGTCTAACAAGGCCACACCCCCTAATAGTACCACTTCCTGTGGCTCTCTGGGGGCCATTTTCTTTCAAACCATTTTCAGCCAGCCCTGGACTCCTCAGCTCTTGCTGAGATGCATGTTGGACCTACTTTGGTGCTCTGCTGAGAGAAATCCAGAAACTGTCCTCCTGGGCCTCATCTCTTCCAGCCCATCCAGCACAAGGTTTGAGGACAATCTCTACAGATGTCTGTGTGCCTCCTGTAAAGGCTTCAGGAGACCCCCCCCCCTTTAAAGGCTGTAGGAGACAACCCCCCTGCTTTAAAGTCCTCAGGGCAGCAGGGTCTAGTCCTGGACTAGAACCTCCAGAACTCTGAGCCAAAACAAACTTTTCACTTTGCAGAGAATTATCTCAGGAACTGAATGAGAGTCATGAGAGGCAGGGCTCACACCTGGGTTGCTCTGAAGCCAGCATGCTGTGGCTACAGGTCTGAACAGGGTGAGCAGAAGTTAGAAGTCAACAAGGACAAGGAGAGAGGGAAGGTTTGGGGAACCCAGACAACTGTCCTCAAGGAGGTCACTCACAGGCAGAGCACCCCTCACTCTCCCTCCATCCCCCCATCCCTCTACCCCCGTCTCCTCCAGACTTCCCGCCCATCCCCAACAGGCCAAACCCAAGTGAAGGCTGAAAAGCGGCCTCTTGTTGCTCTGGCTCTGGCAGTACACAAGGCCAGTCTCCAGGACAGAGGTGGGAGGGAGGGGACAGTGCTGGCTCAGGCACAAAGGCCGTGAAGGCATCTAGGACAGGCAGTTGGGATGCATTTTAATTTTGTCTCCAAAGCAGCTGACCCAGAAGGCCATGCTTTGCTCTCCCTGGTGACTGAACAGAGTTTTAGTGAAGCCAGAGGACACCAAAGCCAGGAGTGGCCATGAGCCAGCATAGCTCCAGGATCTGAGCAGGCACAGATTGGGATGAGGCGAAGCAGGAGGCCACAGACAGAGCCTGTGAACCACGGAGTTCTCCTCAAATGAAGCTGGGTTCTGCATGGTGGGTGAGGTCGTGCCGAAGACATCTTCTCCATACTTACTCAGGCTTGCTTGTCTTTCCCAAGCCTGAGGAACAACAGGGATGGCTGCTTTACACAGCCCCTCCTCCACTCTACCCTGTTGTGGGATATTGTGTTGTTTCATTGTAAATAATTGTCCCACCCACTATTTAATAAAAAGCGCTGATTGGTCAAAGGCAGGCAGGAAGTGTGGGTGGGGCTACCAGACTAAGAAAACTCTTGAGAACAGGAAGCATAGAGCAGAACGCCACAGAGAGAAGCCAGAAGAAGCAGAGGACAACTATGCTGCTCTAAAGAAAGGTACCGAGCCACATGGCTGAACAGGAAGAATCATGGGTTAGATGAAGGGTAGAGAGCTAGCAAGTGATATGCCTGGGCCTTAGGCCAATCAGCTTCAAATTAATGAAAGTGTCTGTGTGTCTCTGTGGGTCTGTGAGTCTGAGAGCCTAAACCTTGAGGTTAGGCCTGAAAGTCCGGGCCAGAAACCTCGTACTACACCCTGTACCAGGCTTTTTTTTTTTTTTTTTTTTTTTTTTTTTTTTTTTTTTTTTTTTTTTTTTGGGCAGGGGGCACCAGCCAGCTCCCAAATCATGACACAGAGATTTATTAGTAGTTTTGAATGTTCGGCTTTATCTTGGGCTTTTTATTTCTTCTTACTTTCTTTATATCCTACTACTGTGGAATAATCCTCTTATACACTGTAAAGATTTTTTCACTCCTGTTGGTTTAATAAAATGCTGATTGGCCAATAGCCAGGCAGGAAGTATAGGTGAGTCAACCAAAACTAAGGACGATGGCAAGGAGAAGGGAAGAGTCGGGTGATGGCAACCAGCCGCCTAAGGAAGCAAAACATACAAAATATGGTAACATGCTATGAGCCACTTGGCAAAGCATAGGTAGAAATGTGGGCTAATTCAAGTGTACAAGTTAGTTAGTGACAACTCTGAGCTGTGGCTGAGCATTTGTAATTAACATACACTTCTGAGTCAGTTATTTGAGACTGTATGGTCAGGACAGGAAACGTCCATTTACATCTTCATTTCACGGCTTCTCTGTGTCTGGCTGGCTCTACTCCCAAGCCTAGATTGACTTCAGCCTTCCTATCGCTCTCCTGCCTAGCTATTGGCCATTCGGCTCTTTATTAGACCAATCAGGCACTTTAGGCAGGCAGGGGAAGCAAATGCAACTTATCTGTGGCTCTGACCCTAACCCTGGAACAGGTATCCTTACATTATTAAACTAATGCACCACAAACAAATATAACACATCTTGGCCTAGTTAACATAGCATTCCACAACATACCCCTGCTGGCTTTTCATCCGAGGGTCAAATACCTGTCACCTATGAAACTATACTTTCTGTGTAGGCTGTTGTACATGTGAAGGTACACGCTCATGAGTGCAATGGTTAGAGGTCAACCTCAGATGTCATTTCCCAGGAGGCATGTGTCTGCGTATTGTAACAGCCTCTCACTGGGACCTGGGATGCATCTACTAGGCTACATCGTCATGCAAAAGTGAAAGAAGTTTTGTCTCTAGTGGTTAATATTTGCATCTGGTAGGGTCTGAGTTCTCACAATCAAAGCCACCAGCCGAAGCTGGATAAATGAACTCTACATTCTGTACTACTCTATCTTCCAGGCTTTTACCCTATAGGCAACATACCTTGGAAACTTACTCTCAGTAGTTGGCACTGCTTATCCCCTGTTCTCATGTCTTCTTCCTCTCAGCTTCCTGTAGTGTTGGCACAGATATTAGAAATGAGGGCACTGTGGGTTTCTGTGATTCTGCTTCATTCTCTGTTCTTAGACTGTTCCCATTAACTCTTCTTTAAAAAAAAAAGACATTTATTTATTTATCATGCACCAGATCTCATTACAGGTTTTTGTGAGCCACCAGGTGGTTTCTGGGAATTGAACTCAGGACGACTGGAAGAGCAGCCAGTCCTCTTACCTGCTGAGCCACCTCTCCAGCCCCTCCCCCATTAACTCCTGATATCATCAATTTATTTGCGTTTCTCCTAGATTCTTGTGGTTAAAATCATTCTCTCCAGAACAGTTATGCAGATTTGTAATGTCATGAACTACTGTGGCTCTTTAAGGCTAGTCACAAGGTGAGTTGGAAAGGCAGCATCCTGTTCCCAAGAATCCTGAAGTCATAGTCACACTTGAACCATCAAAGGCTTTTAGGAGCTGGATCAAGTTCAATGTATATTTTTAACATCATCCCCTCTGGCTCTCCCAGAGGAGAGTCATCGGAAGGAAGTCTTCCCTTTGTAATAGCAATTCCATTTCCATTCATAACTCTGAGAAAGTGAAGCTAGAGGCAACTGGCAATATGGTTTGTATAAAGGAAGCAAGAAGAGTAGGTAGCACATGTGCTCTTGGGTCGTGCTCAGAATTATGCCGTGAACATTACTCATCAACCTTGCCAAAAAAATGTGTCAGGTTTCTCCAGGGCCTTGTTCCCCAGAGAAGTCACATGGCTCCTGGAAACTACTACTAAAATTAAATAATTTCCTTAAAAAGAGTTAACCCAGTTGTACCTGTCAATCACCTGTCCAATGGACTATATCCCTCAGGATGGTAGCTTTGCCTTAATGCTCACTAACAAGAAAAGTAATTAATTAGCCCTTTAATAAGCTAATGTATCTTTCCTTCCCAGAGTCTTTCACCCTTAATGCAGTCTGTGGCAGCCACGAGGTTGTGTTCTGTGGGCCCCTTTGTCCTTTATGGTGCTGGCCAGTGTAAGGATACTTTTTTGCCGGTGTGCACTCTTTCTGTGAAGCCATCATGTGTCTGCTTGTCCTTCATGTGGATGAATCCACACCAGGTTAGCCCAAATGGCATGTCTGTCTTCCTCTTACGCTTCTAACTACAAAGCTACAGTAAACTTGTCTCTAAAACCCACCCTCTGGGGGTCATACATTTCAGTCTTTGAATTCTCAAGAAAAGCACCCAGAAGCCACAGGCTAGAGGTGCTTTTTTGACTATCAAGTTTTTCTGGACCCTAGTCCCCCAAGCTAAGAAAAATTTTATTGTTTTCAATACACTACAGAATTCCCATGTCAATTATGTTCAATTGTAGTTTTTTTATTTTTGAGACAGTATCTTGCTACATAGCCCTGACTGGCTGCAGCCTCCTGAACACTGGATTACAGGTGTCTTTCACCAGACGTGATTTTTTTTTGTTTGTTGTAAATCCACCTGCCTCAGCCTCCTGAGTGCCTGGATTAAAGGTGTACACCACCACTGCCTGCCGTGATTGTTTTTAAGTAAAAAGAGTGAGTGGATTTGTCCTGGAATCCTGGACTATAGTGAAGATTACAGAGTACACGCAAAGCATGAAGCACGGGAAGCCTGCAAGTGTGCTAACAAGGCACTGGGGCTCCGAGCACTTACCTCTGCACTCTTTAGCATAGACTGCTATCTCTTCTCCACAGTCTGTAAAGTTGGTATGAACAAAGCAAGGTGAACAGTATCTGTCCAATCCATTCGGAAGCTTTCAAGCCATTCTGCCATCCCCAGAGCTTCTGCTCACTTGTGTGGTTTTGACCCAGGAACTGGGCTGACCCAGTAACTGGACTCCTGAAACACCACTGTGGGTTTTCTTTTGGCTATAATGAACTAGTGAGCTTTGGAGACTGACTGTCGTTGTGCTGCTGTGGGGTGTCCCCCAGAGAGGTGCTGAGACATGGGTTAAGCCAAAAGAAAGTCTTTATTAGTCAGTCGGCAACTACACTGGTGCTCAGATCCCACAGTAGCTCCAAGCCTTCCTCAGGCTGAGCTTTTAAACCAAAAGATACTTTGGTTAACAAGAACAGTTAGCCAGAAGCAGAACTAAAGAAGCTAAAAAGCAAGGTTAGCACGTTTAGAGACTTCCCCGGAACAATGGACTTTGATGGGTTAGGCCTTTGTTCTAATTTTGGCAGGTGGTGCTGTCTATGTGCTAAGTATTAAAGCCATCATGGATTCAGTTGTGGTAAGGTTTTGGTGCCTACCAAGGTCTGGGGTCTTGTTACAACTGCAGCCTGTCACAGCACACAAACACATAAGCACACACACATTCACACAGTTATTTTTTTAAGAGTGCTTAATGCTGATACTGACCACCTAACCATGCCTTGTGTGATGGTTTGAATAAAAATGAGCCTCATAGACTCATAGGGAGTGGCACTGTTAGAAGGTATGACCTTGTTGGAGGAAGTATGTCACTGGGTGGCCTTTGAGATTTCAGAAACTCAAGCCAGGCCCAGTGATTCAATGTCTCCTCCTGATGATTGCAAATCAACATGTCAGCTACCTCTCCAGCACCCTGTCTGCCTGCACACCTGCCATCCTTCCCACCATGACAACAATGGACTAAACCTCTGTACTGTAAGCCAGCCTCAATGAAATGTTTTCCTTTAGAAAAGAGTTGCCATGGTTGTGGTGTCTCTTCACATCAATAAAGACGCTCCGATACTAGGAATTGCGGGCCATAAGCTTTCACCTTTCTCCTGGTAGGAAACAAAGCAAGTACAGCTTCCATTATGGTTAGAGAGCAGCTCATAGCTCATGAGGTCAGTGGTGGGAGGAAGGAAATATGCCAAGCATAGAGTATCAGAAAAAAAACACAAGGTCCAACGTGCCTTCAAGATGTATTGGGACTGAAGCCACTAGGTTTCAGAGAAGCTCCCAAGGATGTGAGGGCCAGGAAAGCCCACAAGCCTTTCAGCTTGACTTCTGTTCCTGCTGGAGGTGGTATGAACCAGAATCTATATGGCTGCAATCACAGCTTCTGCTCCCCACCTCAGACCCCTAATTTAACTTCAGCTTAGCACTCACGTGTTAGAGACAATATCACCATGTCTTGAGACAGGGTACCCATTGTTATGTGACAGTATTTCTGGGAAGATACAATTCTGTAAGGGAATTATATTAGCCCAGGACCCCCAAAACCAAGTTCTCAGAACAAAGGAGATTGATTTGCTCCAGGGGACAAAGGGCAGGAAATAAGAGGCAAAGACAGGAGATAGAGGGTGAGGGAAAAGGGGAAGGAAACCAGGGAGGGGGCAGGGATATCTGTCTCAGAGGGGGACAAAGGACTGCCTTTGGAAAGAGAGAAGACAGACATAGCCTGTAGGAAAGTGGCAGATTACAAGGGTACAAGGGGACCCCATGTTAAAATGAAGTGTTTAATTTTAATTGGGCTTGTTCATTAGGTTAGCCGAAAGGGGCTTTTGATTTCTGGACTCAATATTTTGAGAGCTGGACCTTGGTAGTCAGCCTCAGGAAGAGGAAGTGGCCAAATAAGGAAATAGACCTTGGCGGGTTTAACAAGGCAGAGGGAATGAGGGAAGGGCGAGGCCTGTCAGGGCCAAATTTGTCATGGTGAGACTGGCTAGAGTCCCTTCAGACACACACACACACACACACACACACACACACACACACCTACCCCCATCTACCACAGATAGAGCTTATGTTAGACCAAAGTACAGGCACTGTCAAAGTCCATCTTAGGGACCCAGTAAGTTGTATTGGGTCGCATACAGAAATATTGGTGAATGGTTACTTACAGAAGCAGGAATGATTCAGAAACAGCTCCATCATTAAAACCCACCTCATCATGGGTGACAGATCATAAAAACAGGAAAACTTGAGTAAACTGCGTATCAACACTTAAACAGGCTGGAGAGTATCTTTTCCAGGCGACTGGGTAGGTCTGAATCTCTTAGGTAATTTGGCTGATTTCTTGGTAATTTTTTCCTCCCAGGCAGTTCAACGTGTCTTAGCATTTTCCAGCGGTCTACGTACTGTTCATATATACTTATATGCTTGAGGAGGAAGAGGTAGTCAAATCTGGTCAGTTTCAGGGACTTTCTGAAGTGCTTGAGTTGCTTAAGTTTTCTGCAAGTGGAGCATTTCTCCTCTCCTTCCAACATTTCATCGTTTTGCCTTCCTATAAACACCCGGTGTTGGAAGCTGCTACATAGCATCCATTTTCTCTCAAGCATGATGAGAATGTTAACCTGAAACACTAGCTTAAAGATAAACATCCTGAATTGTCACAGCATCCACCAGGACCTGGGTTCCAGCCTCTGGTTTGCCATGAAGAATCTGCAAGCAGCACTTACACACCACTCCTGAGCTTTCCAAAACTAGCCTCTCCCTACATGAGCTTAGATGTTCTTCTGTGCCCTCTCTGCATCTCTGAGGTCGTTCTCCTGTTCATTGCTGTCTGAGCAGTGCTGACCCTTGCCACGTCTACCCCAAATGCACCTCAAAGTGGTGCAGAGTTCGCTGTCTGGTCTGTGTCTTAGTGGACAGGCTGTAAGGCACGTTGCCGATGTCTCCTTACCAACTCTGAACAAGGCTCCCTTGCAAACAATAAAACCACTAGATTCACAACATTGAGACAAACAAGACCCTTTAGCAATTAAAAAGATATAGCTGGGCATTGGTGGAGCACACCTTTAATCCCAGCACTTGGGAAGCAGAGGCAGGTGGATCTCTGTGACTTTGAGGCCAGCCTGGTCTACAGAGGGAGTTCCAAGACAGACTCCAAAACTACACAGAGAAACCCTATCTTGAAAAACCAAAAAAAAAAAAAAAAAATTATAATCTTTTGACTTGTCTTCAACTCAGTAGGTGCCAGGGTTCCTCTTGGAAGCCAGCGCTGAGTGTTAATTCCCAGGACATTTTGTTTACCGTCTGCAGCATGCAGCCTGCATACTGGGGTACTCTTGTCTTGCTAGGACTATCCACATACCTCTATTCATAGCTGTTTTTTCCCTTCACTGACTCATCTTCCAAGTGAATAAAGACGAATATGGTTTCACCACCACACCACATTTGGCATCCAAGCAGACAGCACATTCACAGCCTCATGTGCGTCTGGAGTGTGATGTCTACTACTTGGCTTGGATGTGGGTCCTGTATAACCAGATTTCCTAGTATAACCTAGTCTCTTCAGGCCTCCCAGCCACCCCTTCACTTGAGGACCATCCTTTCCCAAGGACTGTGCTTCAGTCCTGCCTCATGAGCATCCCTGTTTC
The DNA here is from genome assembly GCA_033318265.1 of Phyllotis vaccarum. Lineage (NCBI taxonomy): Eukaryota > Metazoa > Chordata > Mammalia > Rodentia > Cricetidae > Phyllotis > Phyllotis vaccarum. The sequence continues at coordinate 68,184,904 of JARWLC010000014.1, read as the reverse complement.
TGTCCATTCACTTTGACAGCTGCCCTCACTGCTCAGAAAACAGCCTCTTCTGGGATATTTCTCTGGGCATCTTTGCTCTATCCCGACCTCTCAACATCAACCCCCTCTGGCCCTTGTCACTGCTATGAGGGCGCCCCACTTTTCCTTGGCCCCAAAGCTCTGTGAAACTCCTTTTAGCTAAGAGCCCACTGTAGCCACCTGCGCAGGGAGTCATACAGTGGAGGGTCAAACAGAAGGACCTTCACAAGCCTGCATGTCACTGTTGGGGACAGAGAGGAGCATTGCTTTCACCGGGACAACTCCTTGGAAAAGAATGTCCCTCTGATTTGCTCTTGCCTGTGAGGCAACCCCTCAGCTAAACTATGTGAGATGGATGAGTAGTCTTCCATGCTGTTAGGGGCCTCCAGAGCTCACAGGACTGTCCCCTGTTCAGGGCCTGTCATCCAGAAGGCAGCACTTCTGGAACTGAAAGGCAGCTTAGCAAGTAAAGCCAAGATAGTTGAAGGGGAGGGGCCACAGGGTCCTCCAACATCATTGTCCTAGAACAGGCAAGCTTAAGACAGGGAGACACCATGCCACAAAGGACTTTGCTGATGAGCCAGTGGACCAGGACATGTCACATTCTAGTTCTTGACCTTTGGTTTATGATTATCCCAGAGCCAGCCAATGAAGTGCCAGCCCAGGTTTTCTCCCCAGAGAAGGGGCAGGTGCTGAAGGTCCTGTCAAATCTACAGTGACCTTGGACTCTCTTCTCTGTGCTTCCAGTTGAAAGAACAGAGAGGCAAGGCTGGAGGGGGTGTGTCTCTGTGGGCCTGGAGTTCCTCAACCTTCCTGGGAACTCAAGGCCAAGGCATGTTTTGTCTTGAGCTGTTATTTTTCACTAAGATAAACCTTATATTCAAAGAGAAGGATTTTTTTTCCTTCTTCTTGGGAACACAGGATTTTGCAGTGTATGGACCCGAAAGAGGAAATAGCTGGATACCAGATTTCCTGACACAGGGTCCTGCCTCAAGGCGCCAAAAGTTCAGAGAGCCTGTAACTGAGTCAGGAGAGCAGTGGGGAAGGACAATATGCGCATGCACCACACACAGACCAGCATATTAGATCCTCACAATTACACAGGAAACTGTTATTTTACTGTTTAAAGAGGATGATATAAAGGCTCAGAGAGGGGAGGGGCCCGACTAAAGCCGCAAAGATGAAAAGGGAGAGACCAAGGGAGTGGTCAGGTGTCGGTGACCTCACACTTTGTGCCAGTGATGCCCTATTGCTTCCTGGGTGAAACAGAAAACACACGTGAGTAAATTTTACACGGCTCCTACGAGGCCCGGAGCAGGACTGAAGGGTCTCAGGACACTCACGTGGTTTTCTTTCTCTTCTGCAGGGCTTGGGGAAGGTGTGCTGACAGGTATGACTGTCCCTTGTGGATGTAAATTTGAGACGCAAAAGTCTCCCCATGGCTCCTTATCACATCCACAAGTACCAGGAGAGGGACAGCAAACAGGTCCTGGATTTGTTCTCTAGGGGTGTGGAGGGGCACATCCCCACCTCCTTCTAGCATGCATCAATGCTCTCCAACCCTCATGGTTTTATTTGGGATGCCCGTTGCTCTGCTCCTCATGTCTGGTTCCAGTCCGCTGACCATTAACTGTAGCTTCTTTCTGCTCCTGTGACTGTGGCTCCTTGCCAGCCAGCCCTTGAAGAAGTTTGTGGCCATGTGTTTACACACAGACCTGGCTGACATCACCAAGTCCTACCTCAGTGAGGTTGGCTCCTGCTTCCTCCTCGTGGCTGAGACTGAAGGCCAGGTGATGGGCACGGCAGCTGCTCGGCCAGTCAAGGATCCTCCACTAGCAGGAAGCAGCTGCAGCTCGTTCGCCTGTCTGTGTCCTCACAGCATCAAGGACAGGGGATAGCGAAAGCACTGGACAGTTTACACAGGACCAGGGCTACAGTGACATTGTTCTTCATACAACTGTGCTGATGCTGTGACCTCTATGAGGGCGTAGGCTTCCAGAAGACAGGCATGTCCTTTTTCAACACACTAGCAAGGCTCCTGACTATCCCTTCAATTTATTTAGGTAGCCACTCTCTTCAGCTCAGGAACATGAGCTGTGATCTTATTTCTTATGTATCTGTCAGTCTCCAATTCACTGTATTATCACAGGCAAACCCTAATGTTACAGGGATCATAAGGGCATATTTATCATGCTCATTATAATCCTGTATATTTGATGATGGCTGAAGAACAGGGCCAATGGAGGGCTCCATTTCCCCCAAATCAGCTTCTGTAGAGGGCCATCAGTGACCACTGAGGCACTGCAATAGTCTCATGGCCCGACGAGCATGCGTGGCCCATGCTGACACTGACGAGACCCAGTCTCATGGGCCATCATGACATAGTAGAGGCCACAGATAGAGTGTTTCTGTGGGCCCAGGAAGAGGGTGTGAGATGAGAGAGTGTCCCAGATTTACTGCCCTTGGGTCCAAGGTTGGAGTGGCTTCAGTCCCAAGACTAGATAGCTACTCCAGGAACTTAGATGCTTCAGGCCTGACCATGCCGTTCTACAAGCTTTGTGGATAAATTAAGACACATGTGTGCTCATGTTTTCAAGACTGTTTGCCATTTCTGCAACTTCATCTCTAGCCCTAACATGCTAATATAGGGCTGACGTTGTCTCACACTGGACATTCCCAACCCAGAAGGACCTGCTGATCACAGTAGCTAAATTGTTCTTATCCAGTTAGTATTGGAGCTAATGCCCAGCTTGGCATTACATTCTGTTTACAGCTGTCTTTGAGGGACCCAAAAGTCAATTCTCTGCCATCCTTCCAACTAGTCTTGTCACAGGCTAAAATGTCTTGTGGTTTTCATAGAATAGTTCCAACCAAAAGTGATCTGCATTCCAGGAATACATACTCCTCTCTGGGACTTCCACATAGATAAGCGTGAAATCTTTCTCTTTATTAATTGACATTTCCAGTGTCTGAAAGTGCTATGCAGATTGTGGGGGATGGGAGGGAGGGCATTGAATCATGTCAGGCAAGATATTGCTGGTGTGATACTGTCATAGTTGCTGTAGGTACAGCCAACTACTTTCTGAATGGATTTAAGGATCACTCCATAGAGAGAGCCTGGGTATGGTACAGTAAGGCAAAATTCTGTGGTTAGGTGTATTTAAACACCTTTCTGATACCCACAGTTCCCTTCAGACCCACCCTCTTCCCTTGGACCTACTTCCCTGTACCTCTCTAAAACACAAGAGTCCACCACTGTTCCTCCTGCTCACCCACAAGACTCCTGCTACATAGATGTCTGTGACTGTTGATTTCTGGAACAGTTTCTTACTCAAATGGAGGGCCTTCAGACAGATTTGTGAGTCAGCAAAGCGCAAGAATTGCCCTTCCCAAGCCTCTACTGCTTACACAGCAATTCCAAGAACACTTCCAGGGGACCTGGGAAATGACATAGTGGTGTCCAGGGAGTTTCTGTCCTTATAATGTATATACAAAGTAGAGAAATGGTTTTTCCTCACCTAAAAGAACATGCATGGACTTTGGATTCTGTGAACCTATTGTGGTATGCTTTTCTGTTGCTGTGGTAAAAGTACTCTACCAAAAACAATTTAGGGGAAGAAGGGTTTATTTCATTTTACACATTCAGGCCATAGTCCATCACTGAGGGAGGTCAGGCCAGGAGTTCAAGGCAGGACTGCTTGCTAACACATTCAGCATTCGCTCTGACTAGGGAACTCACTCACAGCGAGGAAGTACATTAAGTACTATGCTGGCTTCTTTGCTCTCTTCTCACGCATAGGCGAATGCTCAGCTAGTTTTCTTATCCAGCCCAGGCCTGCTGCCTAGGGTTGGTGCTGCCCACAGTAGGCTCAGTCCTCTCTCATCAATTATAATTTAAGACAATCCCTCACAGATGTGCTCACATCTCTTAACTTAGACCCCTTCAGAAGATGGATCCATGCTATGCCAAGTTGACATCAGAACCTGATGGCGGTTATGGAAAAGGGTAATCAGGACAATGAAAACATTTCACTGTAGGTTATGGGAGTCCTGGGCTCATGGTAACATCATGCAAACTCCAGCTTCTCACTGGTGAGCTCCATTAGGGCCAGGGTCTCTGCTTTGGGGGTCTCATGACAAAATAGCATCTTTACCTCCAGATATCACACCAATGATAACAGATGACTCCCCCAGTCTATCTTGAGCAGATAATGAGTTCATCAGAGTTGCTTATAGCAGCACAGATGATGAGTGACTTACATCATTGTGAGAGATTCAGGTCGTGTCACTGAAAAGCCCACCTTGACGTGAGTAATGACTATGAGGCAGTATCACTGGATTCTTTAATAACCTGTAAGAAGCTACATCATCAAAAGTGTTTCTAACCACAAGAAATCATTAACTGCTTATGTAACCCCAGTGAGGAGACTTTTGGGATGGTCAGCTTTCTTGAGAGTTTAAGGAATGTCTCTTTCACTCCAGCAAGGGAATGTTTTAATCTGGAGTAAATAATTACACAACATCTACCTATTCTTCCAGTTCTTACATCCATACAACTCTTGCAATGTTCCTTGAGCCACGTATGGAAGAAATATAGATGTCAATAGGACAGACTATGAGTAACACACACTTGTCAGTTGGGTTAGCTGTGATTCTCCACAGCACACTGTTCACTGGAAAAAAAAGAAGTCCCTCTCCAGTGGCAGAGAGAAGCAGCACTCTGTATATGGATACACATGCGTAGGAGGTTTAGAAGACCATTACATAGACATAGGCATCACTTTAACACAGCTTGTGACCTTTCCTGCTCACTTAGAGTACCAAGGCTGGGTCCTCCCCCTGTGAGGTTGGCTCTACACTCCAGAAAGCAGTTAGTTGTACCCACAATCAGGCACAGCATTGCATGCCATCCATATGCATGAATAGGGTGACCATGTAAGCCCCCTTTCCACATGTGCAAAGCCATCCTTTAAAAGCAGACTCCACCGGTTCCCACCCTCTCTCTCTAGTACATTCCTCCTGATGGGCCCGCTGCCCCCTCCCTCCTGATTCCCTTAACTGTTAAAATGGGTTTTGATGAATCTCGTGATTTATTCTCTGCCCCTCACATCATAACAACACCAAGAGCAATGCATTTTTATTTTTTCAGTGGAAAATTAGGGGTTATTTATAAAAATTGGAGTATTTTTACTACAGCAACAGAAAAGCATACCAGAATAACAATTATTGCCTAATTATTATTAGGCAATGCTACTTTTGACTAGTAAATAATGATAAGGCCCAACGAGAGGGAAAAAAACCTAAGAACTACCAGGGAGACTTACAAAATTACCTTTAGGATGCTATCTAAAAAACTTACAGGTTTCATAGGCAGCCCTGGGCTGTTGTTTTTGTGAACCAAGAGGTCATTAAAATGTGCCTCTTGACACAGAAATCATTTCAATGGAAGCAGCTGACCTAACTCAGCCCTTCTTGGAATGAGCTATGCTATTCACAATTGTTTCATCAAAGGTTTCCTCTTGGCATGCTAGCAGCCTAGCAAAATAATCCAAGTCCTAAAAGAAGCTAGAAAGATGGGGGATGGGTTTAGAAAGTCAGAGATCCCATGAGAAACCTTTTGTGGTCCTTTTGAAAATCCATGGTAATAGAAGTTTCCCATGTGGGTGTGAAGATAGGATTTAATATTTCTAAATCTCTTTTGGAGGAAGGGGTATTTCAAGACAGGGTTTCTCTGTGTATCCCTGGCTGTCCAGAAACTCACTATGTAGACCAGGCTGGCCTTGAATTCAGATTCACCTGCCTCTGCCTCCCAAGTGCCGGGAGTAAAGGTGTGTACCACCACCACCCAGCCAAGTAGGCTAGGTATTTCTAAATCTTAAGATAAATTCAGCATTGAAAATGTTATCAGATATTCTGCTATCCTCATAGACTGGAGCCTAGCCCAGCCACCATCAAAGAGGCCTCATCCAGCAACCGAGGTGAGCAAACGCAGAGACCCAAACATTAGCTGGAGCTCAGGAAGGACTGTAGGAACCAGAGAGGGTCAAGGACACCACTAAAACACGACCCACAGAATCAGCTAAGTGGGCCTCATAGCAGCTCACAGAGACCAAAGTGACAAGCAGGAAGCCTGTGTGGGTCTGAGCTAGCCCTCTGCATATATGCTATGGTTGTGTAGCTTGGTGTTCCTGTGGGGCTCCCGACAGTGGGGGTGGGTGGCCTTGACTCTTTTGCCTGCTCTCGAGACCCCTCCCCTCCTACTGAATTGCCTCATCCAGCCTTATATGAGAGTTTGTGCCTGGTCTTATTGAACTTGTGTTTGGTTATATTCCTGGAGGCCCGGAAGGGAAGGGAGGAGCAGGGAATCTGGGGAGGGAAAGCTTCAGGGGATTGGGAAGAATGGAGGGGGCAGAAATTGTGGTCAGGATGTAACATGTGAGAGAATAAGAAAAAAGAAAAAAAATATTCTTTAGAGGCCAAATGCAATCTCAGTACACCTGAAAGCGTTAATAAAATCCACTCTTCCTTCATGCTTTAAAAGTGTTTTTCCGAGTAACATGTTTGCTTTTATTTTTCATTTTTATCTTTTTTAAAATGTAATTTATCTATTTTACATTCCAATGCAGCTTCCCCTCCCTCCCCTCCTTCCATTCTCTACCCCACCTCTCCATTGTCCTTCCTCCCATCCACCCCTCCTCTGATTCTGTTTAGAAAGGGGCAGGCCTCAAATTTTAATTTTATAATTTACTTCTTAAATTTTATGCGTGTTAGTTAGCATGTTGCCTGAACATATGTGTGTGTGTGTGTGTGTGTGTGTGTGTGTGTGTGTGTGTGTGTGTGTGTGTGTACTATAGGCATGCCTAGTATCTGTGGAGTTTAGAAAGGGATCCCCTGTTAGTGGAGTTACACACAGTTATAAGCAGCCTTGTGGCTGCTGGGAACCAAACCTGGGTCCTCTGAAGAGCAGCAAGTGCTCTTAACTGCTGAGCCATCTCTCCAGCCTCTATCTTGTAGCCTTATGTTGTGCTTTTAAAAAATCAACTAGACTTATTTCTGACACTTACCTTGCATGTAAGTAGTTTATTCTGATTATTCTTTCCTCATCTTTTTCATTTCCCTTCAGTTCCCATCAACCTTCCCTCCTCCCCCAAGACTCTTCCCCAGAATCAGGTCTTTTTAGTTTACCTGGTGACCCACTGAGTTCAGCCAGAGTCATATCTGTTTTAGTTTATCTTGTGACCTGCTGAGTTTTACCGGCACCATCTGTGCTGTATTTTATGTTTGTACGTCTAGTGCATGTGCACATTCACATGTGCCAGACACTGACATCATTAGCTGTCTTCTTTAATTACTCTCTATCCCGCATCAAATCTTTCTCTGTCCCACCAGCCAGCTCAACCAATAGCTTAGGCTTGTTTCTAACTAGCTCTTATAACTTAACCCATTTCTATTAATTTGCTTTCTGCCTTGTGGCTGTATTACCTCATCTCCACAGTGTCCACCCTGCTTACTCTACATGCTCCACATCTCCTCACATATTTGCCCTTCTTCCCAGTGTCTTCTGTGCCTGGAAATCCTGCCTAGCTATTGGCTGTTCAGCCTTTTATTAAACCAATCAGATTGACATTTCTTTGCAGTGAACACAAAGATGATTCTACAATACTGTCTTCTGTGTTGAGGTAGACTCGCTCACTTGAACCTGGAGTTTGCTGATTTGGGGAGTCAGGGATCCCGTCTCTGCTACCCACATACCAGGATTACAAATGAACAATCATGCTCACCTGGCATGTGTATGCAGGTGCCTGTGCACATGTGTGTGTATGCACGTGTCTTCCTCAATCACTTTCACCTTTATTTATCATGGCAAAGTCCCTAATTGAACTTGGGGAACCTACTAATTTGGCTGTTCTGGCTGGCCAGCTTGTTCTGGGGTGGGGGTGGGGGGTCCCTTGCCTTTTAAGTGCTGGGATTGCAGTCAGCAAGTATGCTTGCCCAGCTTTTTTGTGGGTCCTGGGGAACCCAAACTCGGGTCTTCACACTTGCGTGGCAAACACTTCATCCATGGAGCCATCTCCTAGTCCCTGCATTTAGTCGCACACAACCTGAGGAACAGAGTTGAAATGATCGTCACAGGTTCTGATGTGGATAAGAAATTGGCTATCTACAACCAAGCACACTCCATCCACACTTCTATGTACATTTTCGCCCTGGGGCTCTTTTACAGGAGTCTTTGGAAGGATAATGTCAGCTCGTGTAAAGGACGCCCTTTTGCTGTTTATATTGCTTTTATAATAGTCTCCAAAACCATAATGCCACATTCCCTTGCAAGCTGGTCTTTGTCTACAGGTTCAACTCTATCATCCACATCTCACTTTTCCTAGCAACCTTCTTTCTGCAAGACCACTGCCAGGCTCTTTGCGATTCTAAGCTACTTCCTAATGTTTTCAACGGTTTCCATTGATGATGTCACAACACCTACCCACTGTTTCTCTATAGAAAGTTGAAAAGGTAGGAGTCACTACTTGCCTGCTGGACCCCTATCGGTAGCTAATTTTTTTCTTGTAACTTATCTGTTTTAATCGTAAGGCCTACTCCTCATCTGGAAATAAAGATAGCATTAAGGGCATTTTCCGAGAAAAATGCGAACTGAAACAGTTTTTCCCATGCTGGCTTCTTTGGGAAGGGCGCCCCCACGAGTTCAGCACTTCTTACTGCAGCCGACTTCCCCATGTCCCAGACGCCCTTTCCCGGAAAGGAAGTTCTGGAGACACTGCAGAAGACCCGCAAGAGACTCCTTGGAGGGGCTCTGACTGTGGCCGTGTCCGTGTCGCTAAGCCCAAGAGTCCAAGCGTGGCCATCACAGCTTCGCAGGTTCTTGGGAATCGGTTGGGACAAAGTGGCCTTTCCTTGACCCTCAGTGAAGTTCTCTGGGAACTTCAGAGGCCAGGGAATGAGGGCCACAGCCTCTCTAGTGGGGCGACTGTGCAGTGTCTCTGTCTCTCCCGTGCACCGACTCTTCAAGGGCAGAGGAGGATCTAGGATCGACAGCTCTTGAACCCACATGCATTCCTTTTCCCAACTTGCACTGAGATTTAGCCCTGTGTTCCGGAGACTCTTGTCCCCCACACCAGCTGCCGTATTGTCTGAGGCCTGTTCAACAAAGCGTCTTCAGTGTCCAAGGCAAGTAACATGATGTGAGTTTTTCTGGAAACATGAAATCAATTTCCAAGTTGTATGGGTGGCACATCCTCCAGAGGTCTGTGACACACCATAGTCTGGTATGGTCAGCTCAGTTCTTCCTGAAGGATGCACAGAAAGGGCCTGTGCTGCACCCGTGAATGCATGAGAAGACTGTGTTGCTGGGTCACGTTATGGGTTAAGAGCAGAAAGAAAATTCATTGTACCCCAGACTGCCGGAAGTCCCCATGCTAAGTAGGAATTGTGCTGGGAAAGCTGAGGCAAAACCTGGAGATCCAGACCAGAACATGCTGAGAGTTTGGGGGTAGCCCAGGTTAGCCCAGGTTTACAGAGACAAGAACCACGGAGCTGCAGCTGTCAGAACATAGGTCAGGACCTATCCTGGGAACATTTAGCATTTGAGAAATGCCTGCTCCCAAAACATTATCAGCAGGCTGAATGCAGCGAATTTTCACAGTGTAAAAGTTTAATTTCATGTTAAATAGATTTCATCAAGAAATAAGAAAATCATTTAGGAAGCTCTAAAGTCACAACAAGACCTTAAAAAAAAAAAAATCTGAGACTAAACCTGTGTGTGCAGTGTACTTAGGGATTGGGGAACAGTACCCAGAGTCGGCAGGAGGTGTCGCTTCCCTTTATGTACTTATAGGAAAGGGAGCTAAGAGCTGAAGACACTCATCACAGGTAGAGAGGGGACTTGACCCCCAGTGGGCCCTCTTGTAACGTCTCTATCTCCTCCCGCTGGAAGCTCCACCTCAGCCTTTCTCTTGGCTGTGTGGAGCCCGAGGCATGGACAATTTAGGTCCTACCTTCAAACTATAAGTCAGGAAATGAAATAAGATTTCAAAGAAGGATGTGCATGTTCAGAATGCAAGTCTCCTTAGCTGCTCAGTTCGAACACAGCTGCTTTACAATTCCAAGAGGCAAAAAGACGCATTTGGGGGTCAAACCAGTAAAAAAAAAAAAATCAAATGGATTCAGCCTTTTTAGTATCACAGGTTTTTAAAGATTCAACACGGAAAATGAGTCTCAAAATTAGGCATAACAAGTTCACTAGAGATGTGGAATCTGGCTAGGGTTAGGTGGGTCCTTGACAGCCTGAAACTATGAACTGAGAACTTCAGCACTCAGCAGCAGGAAAACACAGGACCTTTGCACACACTCTGCTATGCTTGGATATTCCAAACTCCACAAGGGCGGTTATTAGAGCTCTGTCATCGCCAGTGCAACACCTCCCCAGTTTCATTAGAAACTCAGGCCAGAAAGAATTTTTCAGCTCCCAGGAGGCAGGATAGCCAGCCAGCTTCTTCCAGATGGATTCTGTGCAATTCTGGATGGAGTCTGGCTGGAAGATTCTTCTCCAGGCACTGAGATCAAGGTTCAGACGTACAGGACAAAGGCAGGACAGGCACCAAGGCCTGCTCTCAGCCCACGTCGCTGTGAACGTTCTCTACTCCACTGAACTGTGCACAAAAACAGGGGTGGTAAACTGAGTTGTCTCAGCCCAGACTCACCTCAGTCAATTCCTCACCATAGTAATGAGTCAGCAAAGAAAGCTGGCTGGTTGCATAGGAGAGAGGTGTGCCCCAAAGCTAGTGATACTCACCCGTGATCCAACGAGGGCACGTCTTGCCAAAAGGTCACCAAAATCTTGTACTGCTTCTGCCCAGTTCACTGTGGGAGTGGTGCTGTTCTGGATGCTGATCCTGGATCCCTCTCAGTTTCCATATTTGTTGCCAAGGAAGGTTATGTAAGAATGCTGAGTAACTCTCCTCAATTTCCTCCAGCCACTGGAGAGTGGGCACGGTGTGCTGTAACGCACACACCATTGCAAGTCTCTGCAAATTCTTGCTGAACCTGACTTGTATTTGGAGAATCAGCCTCTGCTTGTCATTCTAACACCATGAAAGGAGGGAGGGCACCCCTATTTTAGACCTTCCCACATTTTACTGTGGACCCTGCTGTCAGTTTCAACTTGGAACAGGGTGGTCACATGGTAAGTTGAGGAAGGGATGCTAGAGCTCATGAGTGGGATGTTTTGTAGCCGAAAGTTTCTGCCCTGCCCAGCTGGTCCCACGGCCACTTAGTTTCAAAGAATCACACAAAGGTTTGTATTAATTATAAACTATTTCACCTACTTGCTAGCTCATTTCTCTTAATCTGTGTATTGTCACGTGGCTCGTGGCTTATCTGTACATTTATATCTTGTCCAGGGGCAGCTCTCAGTGACACCATCTAACTCCATCTTCCTTCTGCTTTATCTATGCTCAGATTTCCCTCCTGCCTCTAAGATGCCTTGCCATTGGCCAGAACAGCTTCTTTATTAACCAGTAATAAAGTGTATTTACAGCATACAGAAAGACATCTCACAACAATGTTTAGTGCAATCAAGAAGGAAAGACAGAGGCCTCTGTTGCCTCTAAGCTCCAGGCCCTGTCAAAGCAATGTATCATAATCTATCAGGAAAATAACTGTGAAGTCAAGATAAAATTGGGCTCCTATTAACTGTCCATTCCATAATCAGCTATGTATATATGTACATCTGTGCACCAAGTGATTATTGACTCACAGAGGCAAGAGGAGCCAATACCCTTAACCACTAAGCCATCTCTGCCCTACAAACCTACTATAAAATACAGTTTATGTCTCCACCGTAGACACTCTCAGGACTTGTGGACATCCTCATGGTATCTTGAGCCCATCCATGACTCACCCTCTCACTCCTGTGTGCACAGAGGTCCTTCATCCCTATCTGGGTGTTTGTGTCTTTGGATTTATCATATTCTTCCCTTCCTTGGGGTGCCAGTATATCTACCTCATGGATATCTACATCCCTATGTAGGTTTCTTGGATTCCCAGTAGTCCTTATCACTTGGGTGCTTTTGTTATTGGACAAGTGGTGACCTACACTCCATCTCAGGCACAAACAGCCTTAAATTATGATGGTAGGTCTCTTGGAACCTTGGTGGTCCCACCCCTTCTCTCTTAGGCCGTTTTTGTCCTGAGGAGCTCCATCCATACTGGAGTATGTACGCCATAAACTTCTCTACCTCTGAATCACTAGTATGCTTTATTTTTTTTAAAAAAGATTTATTTTAAAAGTGTTCTGTCTGCATGAAAAACCTTCAGGCCAGAAGAGGGTGCCAGATCTCATTACGGATGGGTGTGAACCACCATGTGGTTGCTGGGAATTGAACTCAGAACCTTAGGGAGGGCAACCAGTGCTCTTAACCACTGATCTATCTCTCTACCCCCTCCCAAATGACAGTAATGCTGTTGCTAGAGGCTGTCAATATCTTTGGAGTAGCAGCTTCCTGGGTACTCTATCAACCTGATGTCTCTGGGACTGGATCTTTTTAAGACAAAGAACTGGTCCTTAGTGGAAAATACACACTTTCTGTCCTCAGAACATCCAAGTGAACTTGAGAATGACGAACCTAAGGTCACTAACCCCGGGATGCTGAGTCAGAGAAAGGCTAGGAAGCTACAGCTTTGTGTCAGGAGAGCATTGGTAGACGGAGGCTCACCTTTCACTCAGAACAGCAGAAAAGTCCGTAGTCCAGCCTACCTTCAAGTCACCTGGGAAGTTAGACTCGTGGGCTTTGAGAAAACCCCAGTGAACAGAGCACACAGAGACACAGAAATCAGGTAAGTCCACAAGCCCCCGCCCTTTAGCTTCATCTATTTTTCTTTTAGCTTGTTATCTCTTTATTTTCACCGTAATGAGTTTTCATTTCCTTTAAGACAAAAAGAAAAAAAAAATCAAATGTGATGGTTTTGAATGAGAACGTTCCCCAGTTGGTGGAACTTTTTTTTAATTTCTCACATTAAATTTCTGAAATTGTTAACCTGTACACCCCCTCTACACAGTCCACCTCTACATGGTTCACACTTCAAACTGCACTGTGTGCCCGCAGGGGCAGGGATGGTGTGTGATGCTCCAGCTCAGCGACTCTCCTAGAGGTCATGCAGATAACCTTTGTCTAGGTCTGCCATTGGCTGGGCCTAAAAAGATGGGTTACTGAGTGAGGGCCTGTTGGTGAGAAAGAGGGCAGAAGGTCAGTGAGGACCACCGGGACCCATTGCCAAGGAGCAGATACAGTTTGGTGGGAGATAGTAATGAGGCTCTTGTTCCTGAGTCAATGGACCTGGATTCTTGCTTGTGACAACGGAGGTCAAGATAAATGGTTTCCCTCTAGCAGGTGCCGCAGAGACCAAGGTGGGCATCAGAGACCAAGTGTGACAGGACAAAAGCTGTAAACTAAAGGGGCAAGAAGATGCTTGTCAGCCTCCCACAGGGGTGAGGAGTCTGAGCTGTCCAAGATCCTCCCTTCCCTTCTGGGTTAATTCTATGGGGATCAAAGCTGGACTCTGGCTCCCTGTCTTGTCACAACCCAGCATCGTCACCTCAGGCTTATGGTCATCAACCAAACACCCAGGTGCCAGTCAATGAGATCTCTACCCAAGGAAGCCCAGGGTGATCTACATGGCCTCAAGGTTGACCTACCTACCAGGTGTTCCTCGGGCTTGAGACAGGACCAGGTAGCCCGGGTAAGAGATTGTATAACATGTAGAAATCAGGAAGAGAGATGGTGGCCTTCCACAAGGGTAATGACCATCCCAGGGTTTGCTGCTTCTCTCTGCTAATCCTGTGGGATCACAAAGTGAATGGACAAAGGCTCTCTCCTCTGTCACATTCTAGCTCTTGACATTTGGTTAATGATTATCCAGGAGCCAGTCAATAGGTCACCAGAGGTGGGACAAGCCCTGACAGGTTCTGGATTTCATCCTGGACACTGCTTTGGTAGCAGGTTAGAGGACAGAGACAAGTTGTTGTCTCTCTGGGTCTAAAGCCCCATATCCTTCCTGGATGTTCAAGGGTAGTGTGCTTTGGGGCTTGACCTTTGCTTCTTAGTAAATTAAATCGTTCTAACTAGGGGAATATTTGCTGAAACTTTCCCTTGGGAACATGAGACTCTGAAATTTATAAATCCTAATGAGGAAACACAGCAGGGGATATCACATCTTTCTTCCACAAGGTACCATTTCAATGTACCGAAGATTGGAGAGCCTGTAACCGGGTAAGGAGAGATCAGAAAGGGAACTGTACATGCCTGTGCTGTATCAAGCTTGCGGTACTAACTCCTCAAAATTCCCCGAGAAACAAGGTGTTACTTTATGCTGATCTGTAGATGAATGCACACAGGCTCAGAGAGTTTGACATGCCTAGGTTTGCATGACTCAGCAGGGGAGGCGTCAGGAAACCAACACTGTCTCCCAGAGCTGGTGTTCCGCTCCCTCCTGGGTGACAGAGGAAACATGCATCTGTGAGTCTAAAGGCTGGAAGCTGGGTGATAAGTGGAGGTTTGGGGAACTCATTTGGCTTCTTCTGGTTCCTCTAGGGCTGTAAGGAGGCAATACAAGCAGATGGAAATGTCTCTTGTGGATGCTGAGATCTGAGATGAAATTTTCCCATGGCTTCTTTTCACATCCGCCAGTTCCAGGAGAGAGACTATGAACAGGTCGTGGATGTGTTCTCCAGGGGCATGGAGGAGCACATCCCCACTGCCTTCCGCCACCTGCTGACACTGCCCCGAACACTCCTGCTCTTAGCTGGAGTGCCTCTTGCTATTGTCCTGGTATCTGGCTCCTGGCTGCTGGCTGCTGGCTGTGTCTTCTCTCTGCTTCTATTCTTGTGGTTCCTTGCCAGCAAGCCCTGGAAGAATTATGTGTCCAAGTGTTTGCTCACAGACATGGCTGACATCACCAAGTCCTACCTGAGTGTGTGTGGCTCAGGTTTCTGGGTGGCTGAGTCTGGGGGACAAGTGGTGGGTACAGTGGCTGCTCAGCCAGTCAAGGATCCCCCACTAGGGAGGAAGCAGCTGCAGCTCTTTCGCCTGTCTGTGTCCTCAGAGCATCGAGGACAGGGGATAGCGAAAGCACTGGTCAGAACTGTCCTCCAGTTTGCACGGGACCAGGGCTACAACGATGTTGTTCTTGAGACTGGCCTTTTGCAGCAAGGTGCTGTGACCCTCTACTACAGCATGGGCTTCCAGAAGACAGGTGAATCCTTCATGGATATACTCACGTGGCTTATGGATGTCTCTCTAATTCATTTCATATACCCACTCCCTTCTGCTCAGGAACATTAGCTGTGATCTTCCTCTGGGTATCTGTCAGCTCCCAGCTCTCTATGCTGTGGAAAAAGTAACTCTGATATTGTATCAGACAAACCATAAAATTGCTTTGGCCATTTTCATTGTGCTCCTGTCTGTTTGATAGTAGGGAAAGAACTAGGCAATGCCACACTCTATTTCCTTTAAAATAACTTCCTACAGAGGGGCAACAGGGGCCAGTGATGCAGTGGGGCAGTTTACTCGGCCTAACTAGCACGTGTAATCCCTGCTGGCTCTGGCTAGCCTCAGTTCAAGGACCATTTGTGGGTCCAGAAAGAGGAAGTGGGACTGGAGAGTCAGTTCATACATCTCAAGGACTGGGGGCTCAAGAAACATAGGTGCCCCATGCCTGATTATTCCTTTCTACAAGTCTCCAGCACTGCTCAGTAGGATGGACCCCATACTAATGCTTGCCAGGCTGTCTACTATTTCATCTCTGCCACCATAGTGCCACTAGATGTCTGGAGTCTCTCATTGTGTTTCTCCAACCCAGGGGGTCCTGCCGGATAGTTGGCGGGGTTTCCCTCAGGAAAATCCTAAGGGATTTGATGGGTGACTGTCATCCTGCCACCTGGTCTGTCACAGGCCTATTAATCTTCCTGAAGTCCCTTAGCCACATGGAGTGGTTCCAGGCCAAAGTAATTCATCACCTGGGACTATGAACCCACTCTGGGCCTTCTGAACATTGCTCTACCTTTCACAACAAACCTACAGTTGAGGTGCATCCCCCTTCTTCGGGCCAGCCTTTCTGTGCTTGCCCAACAATTCAGCCATCCATGTCTGATCCCTCTCCATTACACCCAGGCCACTGTCCAAACCAGTAACTTGTTGCCCCTTGATGTCTACATCAGCTTCATTTTCAACTGTAGGCCTCTCAAGAAAGCCCTGTGTCCAGGAGGTGTAGGATTTCCCTCATTAGATCTCCTACTCTCCTTATGCAGTAAGATCAGGTCTTCCAGGAGCATCTCCAGAGACGTGGAGAGATGGGTCTAGAAAGACGGTTCAGTGGTTAAGAGCACTGACTGTTCTTGTAGAGGACCTGGGTTCAATTCCCAGTACTCGCACGGTGGATTACAACCATTAAGTGCAGTTCAGGGGATCTGGTGCCCTCTTCTCCATGGGCACCAGGCATGGTCTAATGCCCTATTCTTTGAAACACATATCCAAAAGCAAGGAAGTGCTCTTAAACATTCAGGGCACACATGGGCCCTGGATAGAACCAAATGGCAGCCTAGAGAAGGCCAGCAAGATGAAACCTTCTATAAGAGACGATGGATAGATTGAAATACTGGAGAAAAACACCTAGACCTCCAGCTTCTCACTGAGACAGACCCATCAAGGTCAGGGTGTCTGCTTCTGATGCGAAACTTTCCTTGTGGAGACATGACGTAACATCTTTTCTCCAGATGTTACAACATGATAGATGAAAGAAATGATTCCTTCTGTGCACCTGATGACCCAGTGGGCTGATTGGCTTTGGCTGTAACATCATGGTACTCCAGCAGCTGCATACCCAAAGCCCACACTCACAAGGGTGATGGCTGGTGGAAGCTATCACCAGGTTCTTTCACAACTCCCGGGTGACCGCGCTACTAAGAGCCTGTTCACCCGGGCTACCTCTGTAACATAAGATATGGGCTGTGGTGACATATATTTAATAAAACTATCTTAAATCCAAACCAAAGCATACCAAAGCCCACACTCACTGGAATATCAGAGTGAACCACAGAGCCAAGCCATGAAGGTCAGAGAGTGGTGACCGTGCCTTTAATCCTAGCTTCAGGCCTGTGGACAGAGAAAGTTAAGAGAGCTGGGCGGAGGAAGACACTTAGCTTCCCCAGACACTTCCTTGGTGGGCTGAAGAGAGAGAAGTTGGAGCCAGAGCCTTTCCTGGAGACAGGCCTGAGGAGTTGGCAGGTGAGAAGTGACTCTCTCTCTCTGATATTCCAGCTTTTCCCCAGTATCTGGCTCCGGGTTCTTATTATGATACCAAATAGATTTCCTGCCGTACCCAGAGGAGCATCAGCATTACTTGACAGCTGTCCCAGGAGGTTAATGGGATCTCAGTGCATCTGAAGGGCGGGACTTCTGACGCCTTCCTCTGCAGACTTCCGGTGGCTCTGACAGTTGGTGGGACAAAGCCATCTAGCCGTGGCGTCATTTCCCAAGAAGCAGAACTGAGTTCATTCCAGTCCTTGTGTTGTTCAGTTTCATTCAGTAATCGATGGACCAGGAATCTGATGGGTAACTGAGCTCTCCTTGGGGATCAATCTTTACTGATGTGTACTAACTGCCACTAACAAGGCAGTCTTTGCAAAAATAAATAAATGTCCTAAGAAAAGGGAGAATGGGCAAATGTTTCCTCTTTACCTTTAAAAAAATAATGGAGATGTCCACTTCTTTCTTTTTCTCTCGTACTTACCCTGATTCTGAGATCAATGTTTTTAGACTTCAGAGATACATTCATTGTTCAGCATCTACTTGTGGGACAAAATACCTATGCTAACAACTTGTGAGAAAAGTTTTTCTTAACCTCCTTTTAATCTTGATCCCATTCGCTTTCCATTCCTGGATTTCTGCCCTTTGTCCCTGCAAGTGCCATTCCAGATAAAATTTAAGAAAAAAAAAGGGTGGTGGAACCTTGTCATAGAAGCTATGACAAGTTGCTCAGTAAGCCCTTTTGTCCGTATATCTTTATTTGCAATGTTCATGGCAAAGAGTCATGGTCTAATTCGGGGCCTCTGGTTTCTGCTCCACTATTGACACTGGGCCCTTACTGGGGCTCCTCTTGGATATCCTGATGTGGCCGTGTATTGTAGAAATCCTGCAGCTTTGGATTTGAAGGACCTTCTCATGCTCCAGCAGGTCACAGATGGGGTGGATGTTGGGGTGGGTCAACTCATTATCCTGGTTCTGGGCCTGGGCAGTAGCAGGGTTGGTCGGCCCACCAGCTCTCCCTTAGCCTTATCACCAGGGTGAGTTCATCCTTTGCAGCAATGAGCAAGGGGCAGCACCCATTCTCCCACCTTCATGTCCTCAGGGTCAGCTCTCCCACACCCGCACCAGTTGGCATTGCTGGCATGATGATGAAAAGACCCATACAAGAAGCAGAAGGGAGTGAGATGCAAATTCCTGCAGAGCCTCTACTCTTTCCCAGAGAGGACATGGACGTCCACCTCTTTATCAGTCAGTTCGTCTTCACTCTGTATAACCCTTGTCTCCAGATCAACAGTGGATAGAGAATTTACCCCTGCTTCTACTCTTGGCCAAGAATACATGTCTCCTTTGTTGCCCAGTCAATACTCAGCCTTTGTAATGCTTCCACATTTCTGAGGGTGTAAAAGGACACCTGGGGGTGGAGTGTCAAATGTGTAAAAGAGAAAACTCAACTTTTTAATTGTAGACATCTGGAAAATTCAGTATGTAGGAGACCTCCCCCCGCCCCCAGAAATTTGGCACAGGCAAACCAACAACTTCACCAGAGATGTGGAATCTGGCTGAAGTTAGGCTAGCACACGTTAACGATAAATGTGAACTTTAGCACTCAGAGGAGTCTTATCCTGAAGCCACCCTCAGCACAAAGTCCACTGCACTCTTATTTTGCCATGCTTGGAAACTCCAAATTCCCCCAGAGTGGTTCTGGGTTCCCTGTTTCTTCCCACACCCCACTTGTCTTCATGTCCATATCACTATAACCTCAGAGGGATTTCTCTCCTGCCCAGAGAGAAGCCTGCTCAGCCAGTTTCTTCCAGACAGGTTTTATGTAATGGTCCTGGATGTGAGTCCTGGGTTTTCCTAGGGGTTTGGCTGGAAGCTTCCAGACTCAGGCTGAGAGGACGGGCATGGAAGCCAGTTCCAATCCCAGAATTATGAATGTCCTTACTCTGCTGAACTGTGCTAGGACACTCCAGATATTCTGTACTTTTTGTCAAAAATTAGGCCAGAATCTCTTAAATCAACTTCTAACCAATGGATGAGTCAGTAAAGAAATTTGGCTGATTATAAGGGAAATGTGTCAAGGTTGTGTGCCCTAAAGCAAGAAATAGCAAACATCCTGCTACAAAGGCCAACACAGCCTTGTACAGAGAACACCTCTGCCTGGCCACAGTGCCATTGTGACTATTGGTCCTTGAGCTGCTATTGTGGACCCCCTCACCCACCGTGGTGGAGAGCTGTTCCTTCACTGTATTATGTAATGTTCCCTGTGAGCTTTAAAGCCTTTGGCCTCACCCATAGGAATGCTCCACAGATACTCTGTAGCACTCTGTAATTCCCCATTGACCTCATCTGTTTTGTAAAGACTTCGTGTGTTTGTGTGTTTGTGTCTTTGTGTGTATCTCTGTGTGTGTGAGTCTGTCTCTCTGTGTGTGTGTCTGTGTGTCTGTGTGTGTCTGTGTGTGTTTCTGTGTGTGTCTCTGTGTGTGTGTCTCTGTGTCTGTGTGTGTGTCTGGTCTGTGTGTGTGTCTGGTCTGTGTGTGTGTCTGTCTCTCTGTGTGTATTTGTATATGTGTGTGTGTCTGTGTGTGTATCTGTGTGTGTGTGTGTGTGTGTGTGTGTGTGTGTGTGTGTGTGTATGCATGTGTGGATGCACTTCCTTGAAGCTGGAGCTACAGGCCATTGTGAGCCACGTGAGATAAAAGTTCCTCTGAAAGATTAACGAACTTAATACCCCGAAAGGGTTTTTCTATACAGGCGCCTCCAATAACATTCTCTTAGTGAATGTTTTTCCTGTTCTTCTAGACGTTTCTACAAATCCTTAATATACTTGAATGTTAGCGCTATATGAAGAAATACTTTTTACAGGGTGGGCAGGGCCTTTGAAGGTTCACTGCTGTCCCTTCCAGGCTCTTTTGATCTAGTGATTCGGCGGCTGAAGAGACACTAAAAGTAGAATTGCAGTGTCTAGCCGTGAGGAAAGAATGAGAATGGCCCGGGGCTCATACATTTGCTTAGTCACCAGGCAGAGGAGCTGTGGACTTGGTGGAGTAAGTGTGTCACTGGGGGAGGACAGGTCTCTCTGTGTGCTGTGCCAGTGGCCTTGTCAGAGGAGCAGCAGGGTGTCAGCCCACCAGGAGGAAACCCCCGACTGATAGATAATCTGTTAGGCAAGGCCCCCTGAGACCACAGATCCTGGAGTGTCTTTTGCTTCTGCTGTGTCTTTGCTGTTATCATCTTCCTCTGATATCTGGTTGAACTGGGTGTGGGAAAATTCCCCGCTGCCTATAAGGTAACGTGTTTATCTCATGGAAACATCCCATTCTTCTGTCATTTTTATCTCCAAATTATCATGAGGGTGACTTCTTCCCTAAGCTATACCATCTAATTAATAATAATAACATTAGCATAACACAGAGCCTTGATGGATAAAAGTATATACTGTGATATGTTTCATAGCTAAGGCCCAGGAGTCCCACCCAAAGAACCTCTTTAGATCATAACTAAGGTCAATGATCAGGAGAATAATTGAATTCTCTGGAAACTTGGCTGGCCCTAATTCTCTCGATGCTAAAAAGATACAGTTATAGGTCTCAGTGTGCATCATTTGGCCGAAACAGACTTATAATAACTTGAGGTTAAATCAGATGTTTTGACAATAACTTTAAGATGAAAAAAATAACAATCTAGTGTCCATGAGAATACTCAGCTGAGGTTAAGAAATACACAGCAGCCCAACTGTTCAGGTTGGTTAATGATCAAAAGTGATCACTAACTCCTTTTATGGGTTCCTGCCCTCATGGATGTAAAGCTCTCTGTTGTTCCAGAATCCTATCTGTCTGCTCCACACCATGATGACCATGACTTACCCTCTACAGCCGTAAGCAAGCCCCCAGTTAAACACTTCGTTCTATGAGTTGGCTTCATCGTGGTATCTCTTCACACAAAAGTAGCCCTGTCTAAGACAGATATTATAGATTTTATCAGTTGCTTACTTAAAAGAGCAATGTTACGTCCAGTGAATCGTCTATAGACTATAGTCCTTTTCCAGAAGCCATCTCTTCATTTGAGGGAGCTTCTCCGTGTTGCCTTGTCGTTTTCTTACTTCCATTGAGCTGGAAGTACGCTGCCTGGCCCAACTCCAGACCAATTATAGCAAGGCCGGGTACATACTTGCCATGGTCAATGTTGAGTTCTCTGGTCTGAGAGGTTCCAGGCTACCTCACTGCTGTTCTCCATTGGCCACACCTGGCTGCTGAAAGGGCCTTGAACTGAACAATGAATCTCCTTACTCTCAAGGGATTTTCACAAAGGGGAGAAATGCACAGAGCATACTTTTGGAGGAATTTTTTCCCCCCCGCCCCTACCCTCTTTGTCCATCCTCACTGTTACCTGTCACCTTGGGTTCTTCCGGGAGTTGTCATGAACCAGGGAACACAAGTATCAACCAATGCTCAAGCATTTTCAGAAAGGAAACTGCAAATCAACACAGGGCTTCTAGCTGCCTCACAGGGCTTTCTCAGCAGGTAACCTTAGGCACCACGTCAGGGAAGTAGGTGAGATCTTCCAAGGAGGTATGTTCAGGGGGGTGTGCTGGCTAGTTTTCTGTCCATTTTAACATGTACAGCTACAGTTCAGACAGAGAGAAAACCAGATGTGAGGGCCTTCTTTTGTTTCAGAGAGCCCGGACCCTTACTCAGGATGTGTGAACCAGTAGTGAGTTGCATAGTCCTCTTGCTCATGTAGCAGATGTGCATAGGGGAATATGGTGCACCACAGGAAGACCAAGAGTGCATAGTGAGAGATGCGGTGTGAGGAATAGGGAAGAGAGGTGGTGGTCTGGGGGGATTTGTTTCAAATTTAATAAAAACAGTCTGAGATATCAGAGGGATATACCCACAGTCAGTCTAGGAGGATCAGACAGTGCTAACTCACACCTTTAATCCCAGCACAGGGAATATCCCAGAGTGGTGACCTACGCCCTTACTTCCATCAAATATGAGTTTGAGGTCATCTTAGTTTACAGGAGTTCCAGGCTCCCTGGCAGGCAATGGTGGTGCCACATCTTTAATCTTAACCTGGATGTGAAACAACTGGGTGAAGAGGATATTTAAGGCAGGCACAGAAAGACAGAGCAGGCAGAAGAAGCCAGGAGGTGTGAGGCTAAGGAAGCTTTAAGACAGCTGGGTGAGAGCTGACTGTGGTGTTTCCTCTGTTTGATATCTCAGCCTTTCCCTGAGATCTGGCTCTGAGTTTCCTTTATTTGTGCAACAGTGGTCCCTCCGTGAAAGCCACCCCAGAGCCTGCTTCTCTTCAGGTTAATCCTATGATGATCACAAAAGGAATGGACAAGGCTCTCTCCTCTGTCACATTCTAGCTCTTGACCTTTGGTTTATTATTCAGGAGCCAGCCAATGAAGTGCCAGGCTGAGTCTGCTCCCCAGAGCTGACACAAGTTCTAGAAGATTTTCTTTGGATGCCATTTAGAGGCTGAAGCTGTCCTGTATGCTCTCAGCTCTGTGGAACCAGGTGAGAGGAAGGAGGCAGGAGGCCTCTAGTGGACCTGTAGTCTGACCATGTTCCTAGGGATTCAAGGTTGGGATGGGGAAGGGTTAAATTGCGTGGGGTGTTTGGAGATGAGCTTATGCCCTTTTGGTAGATTTAATCTTCTTAACCAGGGGAAAGAGGGTTTTCTGAAACTTGTCCTAGGAACATGGGATTCTTCTATCTAAAGACCCCAAAGAGTAAACTAATAGCTGGGGACATCACATCCTGTTTCTAGTGTTCCATCTTAAGGTATGAAAATAACAGAGAACCAGTTACAGGGTAAGGAGGACAGAGAAGGGACCAATCATGTCTGCGTTGCATACAGATCACCATTATTAATCCTCAAAGCAATGTTAGAAATCAGGTGTTATCTTACTCTGACACACAGGCTCAGAGGGCCACATGGCTAAAAAGGGATGACCTGGGGTTAATTAGATGTTGCTGACCCAGTGTTTCTCCAGTGATATTCTACTTTTTCTTAAGCAATACAAAAAGACACACCCTTGAGCAAAGTCTACATGGCTCCCAGGAGGCGGGGAGCAGGGTGGAGGGGTGGAGGGATGGAGGGGTGGAGGGTACTCAAATGGCTTTCACTCTCTCCTGCAGGGCTCAGGAAAGGTGTGAACATAAAAAGGTCTTGCTGTCTTGTGATTGCTGTTATTCGAGAACCAGAAGTCTCCCCATGGCTCCTTATCACATCCGCCAGTACCAGGAGAGGGATCGCAAAAGGGTCCTGGAATTGTTCTCCAGGGGCATGAAGGAGCACGCACCTGCCACTTTCCGCCGCCTGCTGACACTGCCCCGAACACTCCTGCTCTTAGCTGGAGTGCCTCTTGCTATTGTCCTGGTATCTGGCTCCTGGCTGCTGGCTGCTGGCTGTGTCTTCTCTCTGCTTCTATTCTTGTGGTTCCTTGCCAGCCAGCCCTGGAAGGAGTATGTGTCCATGTGTTTGAATACAGACATGGCTGACATCACCAAGTCCTACCTGAGTGTGTGTGGCTCAGGTTTCTGGGTGGCTGAGTCTGGGGGACAAGTGGTGGGTACAGTGGCTGCTCAGCCAGTCAAGGATCCCCCACTAGGGAGGAAGCAGCTGCAGCTCTTTCGCCTGTCTGTGTCCTCAGAGCATCGAGGACAGGGGATAGCGAAAGCACTGGTCAGAACTGTCCTCCAGTTTGCGCGGGACCAGGGCTACAGTGACGTTGTCCTTGACACTAGTATCATTCAGCAAGGTGCTGTGACCCTCTACTCGAGTATGGGCTTCCGGAGGACAGGCCTACACCTACATGACACCATTGTTGGAAGGTTAATTGATTTTTTAATAATTCATTTCACATACCCACTCCCTTCTGCTCAGGAACACAGACAATGATCTTATTCCTTCCCATACCTGTCGGGCTCCAATTCACTATACTGTATGTAACAAGCAAACCCTGATATTTCAGTGGACAAATAATAAAAGTACATTTTTCAGGCACTTTGGATTGTTGTCTGTTTAATAATGGGTGACAGAGTTGAGGCAATGAAGCCCTGTTTTCACTAAATCACCTTCCTGAAGGTGGTTGTTTGTAGCTCTAAAGTGGGAATGATTTTCATGACCTGAGCAGGATGTGTGGCCTCTACTGGCATAGGCTAGACCCAGTCCCATGGGCCAATATTATCAAGTGGAGACCAAGCATGGCATGTTCCCCTAGGTCTAAGAAGAGGATGTGTGATTAGAGTCCCAAACACACAACACGTTGGCCTAAGGCTGGTTCCAGTTACCATCTCAAGCAACAGAAACTCCAGAACTTAGATGCCTATGTTTGCCCAGGTCACTCCTACAGTATACAGATACAGGGGTGGGTGGGGTGTGGTTCAGAGCTGTGGCCTGGGATGTTGCTTCTCTTTCCTACAACTCCATCTCTAGCAATGCAGTGTCATTTGGTTATTTCACTTTCAACCCAGAGGGTCCTTCTGATTCAGGTTGTCTAGGCTCCTCTTATTTGGAAATGTGCAATTTCCAGGCAGCATTAAGGCTATTTATTCAGCCATGCATTGCATGCTGCTGGAAGCTGTCTCTTTGGGGAAATCTATCTGTCCACTTTCTGCTACCCTGCAGACTGACCTTGTCAGCCTCATTTTACCTCAGGTAGACTCTGTCATAATATGGTGTTCAGTTGGAGCCTCCAGCTCTCTCTTGCATGGTCTGAGATGCCCATTC
This sequence comes from Phyllotis vaccarum, assembly GCA_033318265.1. Lineage (NCBI taxonomy): Eukaryota > Metazoa > Chordata > Mammalia > Rodentia > Cricetidae > Phyllotis > Phyllotis vaccarum. The sequence goes on along the minus strand of JARWLC010000014.1, from coordinate 68,159,831 downwards.
CTGTCTTTTCAACCCTGCCCACTCAGAGGATCTCTGAACAAAGGGAAGGCACCAAGGAGCCCAGTTCCATATTCTTGGCGTTACAGCAGCTCCTCCCCTGAAGCCCACGTTCCCACCTAAGCATTCAACTTCTGACCATACATGGGCACAAACCCAGCTTGTGGCTGACATGTGTAGTATGTGGTTTATGGCCCGGACTTTCAGGCCTTACCTCAATGTTTAGGCCCACAGACCCTCAGACCCGCAGACCTGCAGAGACACACAGATGCTTTCAATAGTTTTAGGCTGATCAGCCTCAGGCCCAGGCATATAACTTGCTAGCTCTCTACCTTTCATCTAACCCATGACTCATCCTGTTCAGCCATGGGGCTCAGTACCTTTTCTTTATAGCAGCATAGTTGTCCTCTGCTTCTTCCGGCTTCTCTCTGGCGTTCTGCTCTGTGAGTCCTGTTCTCAGAGTTTTTAGTCTGGTAGCCCCGCCCACACTTCCTGCCTGCCTTTGGCCAATCAGCGCTTTTTATTAAACCAGTGGGTGGGACAATTATTTACCATGAAACAACACAATACCCCTACAGACATGTCATCACCCCTCAGCTACAACCTATAAAATCTCTGCTTTAGTTCAGGAGTACAGCTTTAGTTCGAGAGTACAGCTTCTCGAGCCTCCATCTCTGGGACTAGAGAACCTACCAGGGAATTACTTTGCTCAAATAAACCTGTTGTTATGCTTTTGAAATTTGGCTTGATCTGACTTACTGCATTGGCAAAGAAACCTAGTATCAGGGACAGAAAATCTATTATCTTGGTGCCAAACCCTGGGAGAAGTTGAGCTCTACCACCTGCTGGCCTCTGACCATGTGGGATGTGATCAGATGTGATCAGGTTTTGACTCAGGATTAGGCACCTATTTCCCAGTCACTGCCTACAGAGGTACTGGGTATCTCTTTCCAGGTCAAAGACCCTTGGGATCCCCTGCCAAGCTGTGGCCATGCCAGGGCAAGCTCATCTATTCCAGAGCAGAGACAGTCTTTGTCCTGGTCTTTGTGCTAGGAAACATCTTTCACAAAGGCTACCCTCATCCCTAGGCTGTCGAGTTGGATGCCTTACTATAGTCTCCAGTCACCAACACAGGCTTGGAAATGTGCAATAGTGGATCTAACTCTGATCCTCAGTTTCTCCTAGGGTATCTGCTGCAAAATTTATCAAAATTGGGGCTGTCTCACACCACATGCCCCCAAATAAATGGTCTGAGCTCCCTTATCCAGAGCTTTTGAGCTCTGCATTTCTGCCCTCCCTCTGTAGCCAGTGCTTGATGGCCCAGGTTTTGTTGGTCAGGGTTTTGGTGGCTACAGACACTTTCTCACACAGGGACTGACCCTGAGCCCTCCACTCTGACTGAGCTGCCTGAGTCCCACACTCCCTCAAGTCTCCATTTCTTCTTGGTTCTCTTGTCTCTTCTCTTCTCTGCCTGCCTGCCTGCCTGCCTGTCTGTCTGCCTGCCTGCCTGCCTGTCTGCCTGTCTGCCTGCCTGCCTGCCTGCCTGCCTGCCTGCCTGTCTGCCTGCCTGTCTGCCTGCCTGTCTGCCTGCCTGCCTGCCTGCCTGCCTGCCTGTCTGCCTGCCTGCCTGCCTGCCTGCCTGCCTGCCTGCCTGCCTGCCTGTCTGCCTGCCTGCCTGTCTGCCTGCCTGTCTGCCTGCCTGCCTGTCTGCCTGCCTGCCTGCCTGCCTGTCTGCCTGCCTGCCTGTCTGCCTGCCTGTCTGCCTGCCTGTCTGCCTGCCTGCCTGTCTGCCTGCCTGCCTGTCTGCCTGCCTGCCTGCCTGCCTGCCTGCCTGCCTGCCTGCCTGCCTGTCTGCCTGCCTGCCTGTCTGCCTGCCTGTCTGCCTGCCTGCCTGCCTGCCTGTCTGCCTGTCTGTCTGCCTGTCTGCCTGTCTGCCTGTCTGCCTGTCTGCCTGCCTGTCTGCCTGCCTGCCTGCCTGTCTGTCTGCCTGCCTGCCTGCCTGCCTGCCTGTCTGCCTGCCTCTCTCATGTCCCCACTCAGAGTCTTTCACTTTCCCCTCCCCCAATAAACCTCTTGCCCCAATTCTGCCCCCAGATCCGGGCAACAGGGCACAACCATAACCCCCAAACCCATCACAGCTCCAGCTGCAGGTAAGCAAGCAGGACCCCTTCGTGCAAACCTAACTATCACCACCCCTCATTGGACCCTCTAGCCAATAAACCCTACTCCATTTCCCAAACCCCCCCCCAACCCCCACCCCCAGCCTCAGTGCTTCCTGAGACACAGACTCCACTGGCTCCAATTTTTCCAAGAGCTCCAATTGCCTCAAGAGCTCCTGTTGGACCAAAAGCAGCTGAGACACAGACAATGCTTGTGCCAATTGGAAGAAGAGATGGGTGAACACCAGTGCAAAAATAACATTCAACACCATAAAGAACGATACGGCACCACTAGAACCTAGTGGTTCAACAACAGCAAGACCTGAACATCTTAAAACAAAAGAAGCAGAGGAAAACGACCTTAAAATACCTTTATAAAGATGATAGAAACCTTTAAAGAAATTAAAGAAGAAATGAAAAATTCCCTTAAGGAAACAGAGGAAAAGACGAGCAAAGAACTGGAAGAAAACAATAAATTCCTTAAAGCAAACCAAGAAAAAACAATCAAACAGGTGAAAGAAACAGCTTAAGACTTAAAAACTGAAACAGAAGCAACAAAGGAGACACAAACTGAGGGGAGGCTGGAATCGGAAAACCTGAGTAAATGAACAGGAACCACAGATGCAGCATAACTAACAGACTGCAAGAGAGGGAAGAGAGAATCTCTGGAGTGGAAGATACAATAGAGGAAATAGATTCATCGGCCAAAGAAAACTCTAAAGTCAAAAAAGCCGTAATATGAAATGTCCAGGGAATCTGAGACACCATGAAGAGACCAAACCTAAGAATAACAGGAAGAGAAGAATACCAGCTCAAAGGCACAGAAAATATATTCAACAAAATCATAGAAGAAAACGATCCCAACCTAATTCTGTCGTACCTTGTGTGTTCTCTTCATGGCATACCTTACAAGGCCTCCCAAAAGGTGCCCACTCTGCCTTGATGTGACCCTACCTAAAAGGCCGTCATACCTGATTAATGCTCCCCACGTCACTTGTGCTGACACCACCGCAGGAGTGACCTTGCCACACTGAGTTTGGAGAGAATCCCATGTTCTTCCCTTATCCCAGGTAAAGTAGGTGAAGTCTTATGACACTGAGGTGGGAACAGAAGCCTGGGTCTCCACGTCCCAAACATTGTAAGGCAAAGGTGGCCTTGTGTTTGCTTTGAGATAGGAGCACCTTGTGATTGCCTGGTAAAGGCAGAAGTCCACAACCTTCACTCAGATTTCACTGGTCCATCTAGGGTCAGGATCCTTTAGTACAACATTTTTATTTCTGCCATTTCCTTAAGGACAATGACATAAAAATGCTTGGATGTATATAAATGTGTTTTAAAAACCAATCAGTAATCTCATTACCCTAAAATAACAAACCTAATTTTTACTTCATTTTCTGATTATTTCTCTTTATACACATATGTTTCTGTGTAGCTTTAAAAACTGGATGAGTTGCTGATACTATTCATCTAGAATTGTGTTGCCTTGACTCATATTCTCTGGTACAACAGAGTAAACAGTCATTGTGAATTGTATGTGGAGAGGAGGTTCTGAGCACAGAACCAGCGTAAGTGCTTATCCAAAGTTATAGGCTGCTTTCCCACAGACCATAATAAGGTATACACTTTTGCTAAACTTTTTAACATAATTTTTAATAAATGCTGATTACTTTACCTACTATATTATAGACTCTTCCATATTTCTTCATCCTTTTGTCTTATTGCTAATATTCTTCTCCTCTAAACCCTCTTGAGCCAGGTTCCCACAGTTCAGATCACCCGCAGCACCACTATCTTCCTTGCCCACTAAGCAATTCATTCTAATCCAAAGTCCTAAAGTCCACTTTCCTCCAAACACGCATATGGTCAGGCCTATCACAACAAAATACCTCAGTCCCTGGTACCAACTTCTGTCTGAGCTGGATTTCTATTTCTGTGAGAAGACACCATGACCATGCGAAACTCTTATAAGGAAAACATTTAGTTGAGGGGGATCACTTACACGGTCTGAGGTTTAGTCTGTTATTGTCATGGTGGGAAGCATGGTGGCATTCAGGCAGACAGGGTTCTGGAGACAGGGTCCTCCATCTTGACCCACAGGCAGCAGGAAGAGTCTGAGACACTAGGCCTGGCTTGAGCTTCTGAGACCTCATACAATATATTCTGATTACAGTGTCCCCTTCTGTTACTCCTCCCAATTCACAGCCCCCCCGCCCCCCGTTTCTCCCTTCCAGCCATCTACTTCTGGGGATGGGCTTTAAAGAGTGAGATTCCCTTGGAGAAAACTATTTTTTCATTTGCTTGTTTACATGAGAATTAAGCATACAGAGAGAAGCCAAATTATGCTGCTGTTTTCATGAGTTTTATGGTTGCGCTGCTAAATCTGAATATTTTGCAAAATATTCTCCAGTAAATTGTTATCTGATTCTCTTCATACTTTGAAGAATGATTGAACACTTCAGATGGCATTTATTAATCTGGGTTGTACCTTGCCAAGGATCCTGATGGACTTGGTGTACTTTATTCTTTGAGGGGGGAGGGAACAAAGGTGGGAGGGTGAATTGAGGAGGAAATGGAAGGGAGTGTGTGTGTGTGTGTGTGTGTGTGTGTGAGAGAGAGAGAGAGAGAGAGAGAGAGAGAGAGAGAGAGAGAGAGAGAGAAACAGAGACAGAGAGAGAGAGACAGAGACAGAGAGAGAGAGAGAGACAGAGAGAGAGACAGAGAGAGAGACAGAGAGAGAGAGACAGAGAGAGAGAGACAGAGAGAGAGAGAGACAGAGATATTAGGGTGCATTGTGTGAAATTTCCAAATGATCAATAACAGTATTATGTTGGGAAGGGGAATCTTTTCATTGGTGCCAAAGACTCACTCGGCTCTCCCGGCATTTGGTCTGGCCATGCTGGGATCCTACCTGTCTGCTCTACCTGTTTCTGTTTTCTCTCCCACCCTAAGGTGCTGGAATCCTACCCAACTACTCCACCCACAACGGACCCGCTCTCTTTCTTTATTTCTGCTAGCTCCCCCACCCTAAACTTGAAAAATGTCCTGATCCTACATCTGTTACAACTTGAGAGTTAGAGCCAGGGAGGCCAGCTTCTGCGTTTCTGTTCCTCCTTACAGCGTCTACCAATCTAACCCTCAGTGAGATACATATAGATCTTTTGTCTATAAACTTGCCAGACATGTCGGCACTCCTGCCTCAGACTATATAATCTCCTTGCTTTGGTTGGCTTCTGTGCTCTTGCTCTCTGGGACTGGAGGATCTACCCAGGGGTTGCTTTGCTCAAATAAACTTGTTGTTAGACTCTTTCAATTCATCTTGATCTCTGACTAGACTCCAGTAACTTGCTTCCCAGAACTAAGTGCCTCTCTATGTGCAGTACCCATGGGTCTCCTTGCTCTTTGCTGCGTTGCTGAGCACCACGTTGCCTCCAAAGCCTCAGTGCCCTCGTGTCTCTCATAACTCAACCATCCAAACCTGTTTCCCTGTGTATCCTAACCAGGACACTATCCACAGCAAGTATGTTACCTTGAACCCTGTATTGGTTGAATTCTCAATTATGAACCCTTCAAGTCAGCTCTGTGTGTCAGGAAGGTGCTGGACTTACCTCCCAAATCTCTCTTTCTCTGTTCACATCGGCTCTCCTCATACAGCAAGTCCAGATCTAGGAGCTCCCAGGACAAGGCATAAGGAAGGTTCCCTAACCAGGTCCCTGTACTTTGCAGTGTATAGACAACAGGGATGAATATCTCTTCTCTTCCATGATATGCACAGGATGTGGATGATGGAAGTGACATCTGCAAAGAGTACCACGACAAGGAAAATTGTCATTTTGAGATGAGTAGAAGTCCTGGGTGATGAGGATGCCTTGTAAATCGCCAGTCCATCAGTGATAGAGTTCCACTGGGCCAAAGATTATCTTGTTGTATGGTTTTTTTTCTTATTGGAAACATGAAACCAACATCTTTTCCCTCAGAAATCACACTTGTAGTTTGTAAATAACTAGGGTTTATTTATGGGAGCACCTATGAGGGGCTCAGAGAAGACTCGGAGAGTATGGTAACCAAAGTACAGCTGTACATAGCTAATTACATACACATGCTTCATCACCAGAGTCTTTTGTATACCTGCATTGAAGCATCTTCTCACCAGCATTGATTGCTAACTGCTTATATAAACTTCAGGAGGCCCCATGAATCTTGTAGACTTCTTGGGAGTTTATGAGCCTCCCTTTATCTTCATAAAGGGATATTTCAATCTGGAGGAAAGAGCTACACAACATTACACCCCGTTCTCCACTAATTTCTTTCAGCTCACTTTCCCTTGGTGTTTCTCGAGCCATGTAGAGAGTGATATAGACGCCGTCAGTACCGACTACAGACAAAGATACTTATTCTCAATAGTCTGACTGGTTATGAGTCTGTAACTACTACCTACGACAAAAAAAAAAAGTTTCTTTAAACAACCATGAGTGACAGCCCCAGCAGTCTATACATATGAACAGTAATATTTAGAAGGCAATTTATAAGCATACAACATCCATATAACAACAATAAAGTAACAATAGCTTCCTTCCTGGAGTCAAAGGTTCCAGCCCACTTACACTGCCAAATGTGAATGCTCTCCGATGAAGTGTGTCTTAAATACAATCAGAGGACAGTAGGCTACATCCATAACAACTACAGCATTTTCAAACTGTCTCAATTACAACTATTGCTGTGACAAAACATGACTATAGCAGCCTCTCTTTTATCCACCAACCAGCTCCCAAATCAGTCAAGACACAGGAACTTATTAGTTATGAATGTTCAGCCTTAGCTTAGGCTCATTTCTTGCTGGATCTTATAACTTAGCCTCTTTCTCTTCACCTATGTTCCCCCTCAGGGCTTTTACCTTTTATTCTGTGTGATCTACTTTCACTGCTTTCCCAGAGATGTCTGTCTGGTGGCTGCCTGGCTGTCTGGACCCATCCTCTCTTCTCCTCCATTTTCTCTCTTCTCTCTCCTCTATCCTAGATTCCTCCTCCTATCCATTCTCTCTGCCCGCCAGCCCCACCTATCCCTCAACTGTCTAGCTACTGGCCATTCAGCTTTTTATTAGACTAAACAGGTGTCCTAGGCAGGCAAGGGGAAAGAGCAACACATTTTTACATAAATAAACAAATGCAGCATAAACAGATGTAACACGCCTTTACATTGTTAAAGTTATATTCCACAACATAAACAAATGTAACACATCTTTGCCTAGTTAAAGTAATATTCCACAACACACAATGACGAAAAACAACTTGGGGAGAAAATGATTTATTTGGCTTACAAATCACAGTCCATTGAGGGAAGCTAAGGCAGAAATTTAAGCCTAGTGCTGGTAACCTGGAGGCAGGAGCTGATACAAGGTTGTGAATGGCTTCTGTTTATTAGCTTGTTTCTTATGGCTTGTTCAGCCTGCTTTTATATAGAATCTAGGACCATCAGCTTCAGGGGTTGCCCCAGTGACAGTGGGCTGGGTCCCCTCACATCATCACTAATTAAGAAAATGCCCATTGGCTTGTTTGCTTACAGCCTGATCTTATTAAGACATTTTCTCAATTGAGGTTGTATCTTCTCAGATGACTATAGCTTGTGTCAAGTTAACATAAAACCAACCAACACACCTATCATCAAGTTTTGTGGGATATTTGTACACTGTGTGAAAATGCTTTGCTGTAACTATTGTAGTAAAAATCCAAACAGCCAGTAGCTAAGGCCAGATCTCCAAGGAGAAAAAGAAAGAAAAATTTAGGTGTGTGGGAGATGCCAGAAGATATAGAAGAAGCAGTATGAGCAGTACATGACAGAATGTAGATTAATAAAAATGGGTTAATTTAAGCTATAAGATCTGGCTAAAAACAAGCCTAAGCTAAGACCAAGCTTTTATAATTAATAGCAAGTCTCCATGTCATTATTTGAGAGCCGACTGACAGGACAAAAAAAGGACTCAGTTTCTGTGGAATAATCATTCCGCACATTGTGTAAATTATGCTGTGACTGGTTTAATAGAGAAGCTGACTGGCCAATAACTGGACAGGATAAGGTTAGGCAGGAAAACCAGATTAAGGACATTGGGAAGAAAAAGGTGGAGTCAGAAGAATTGGCAGCAAGGCATGGAGAGAAAACAGGAGGTGCAAGAAGAAAGAGAAGTAACACCACGTGGCAGAACATAGATTAATATGAATTGTAAGAGCTAGTTAGTAATAAGCCTGAGCTATTGATCAAGGATTTATAATTAATAATGTCTCTGAGTGGTTATTTGGGATGTGGCTTATGGAATAGGGCTGATTATGGTCCCAATGAAAAACTCTGCTTATAAATGGTGCCCAAACATCTGATACCTACATCCAATAAGACCTGAGAAAGCTTTAAAAAGGTTCTAAATACAAAAAAACAGAGCCAAATGTGGCTTCTTAGTTTTAAGTCTCTCATGCTGGCTGTAGTACAGCGATGCCATTACCTGTAACCTTGAGCCAGTAGCACAGCATGGCCAGAGCAAGGACTACCAGCATGCCATGAATGAAGACACATATCAGGTTTAAGTTTTGCTCATGTAGACAGAAAAGATTACAGATATGCAGCAAAAACAGATCCAAATGGAAAAAATTCTAAATGGATTAAAGTGCATTTAAAAATGTACAGTCTCAGAGAGAAAATATATTGTATATAGACAATCATAAAAATAGTTTTTAAAATAATAAAGTCTATAGTAATATAAAGGGAAAAGCCACAAAAAGGTGGGGAATACAGAGTCTAGATTCTATATATTATTGTGTTGTCTTTAGATTTTCTGATTGCTGATGAAGGGGCAATAGCTGCTCAGACACATTGGATTATGAAAACTGTTGGATTAAAACAACCTATATATTTTTAAAATATCTTGACTTCAAAAATACAAGTCAAAAGATATGTTACTTTGGGGAAGAGGTTATGCTTTTATTTCCACAGCAGATGAGAAGGCTGTGAATTTGTGAATTTGATTGGATCATGTTTGTTTAAGGAAGACCCTCCCAAAATTCTGACTACAAAGAAAGAAAGAAACCTAGAAGTACTACAAGACATGTTATATACATTCTACCTGCTCAAACATAAAACAAAAAATCATCTTCAGCTAACTTGTGTACAACACAATTCTATGATTTTATTTATACACTTATTATGTTACCTTTGAGAGTTTATGTATTTTCAGAACAACGGGACCAGACACGAATGAAAATGGATGGCCCAGATGATCCAACATCTCAGAAAAGCTCTGTTGCAGTTTTCTCAGAGTTATGTATCCTAGAACAGTTTCAAGGCTGATGTCTCAGATGGTCCAGCCTCAAACCTACTCCAGTCAGAACTTAACCTAATTATTTTCAGGTCTCTTAAAGATGCAATGTCCCCAGACAACAAGAAGCAGTCTGGTGAAATAATGCCCACATTCCCAAAAGATGGGTTATGGATATTTGTCATCATTTAAAAGGGGTTGGTTACAAGTTACTATTGGTCATAGTCAGAAAAAAAGCCAAAAATGAAGTTAGAGTCAAATATCTATTTTTTGAAGGAAAAAAGAAGAAATGATACGAAAATTATGAGATTAAAGGGTAGATTATTGAATCTACTTTAATTTAAAAAACTATTAATTTCAAAATATTTTATACTGGTATGGATTTTTGGTTTGTTGATATAAATTTAAAGTTATTTTTACTTTTCCATATTTTTACTTTTTTATATGTATGTTTTTACTATTACTGGGTATTGTGCTTATGCAACTATTAAAAATACAAATTAAAAGTTAGTCATCTATAATAGTTAAACAAATAGTCATATTAAGTATGTTTTCAAGGTCATACACAGATATATTTATATATATATGTATATATACATATAGTCTTTAGACATTTTAAAGGCCCACAGAATAATACATTCAATATGTTTAATAACCTGAGGCTTTTCATGATGATGAGATATATCTGCTCCTGAAAATATCCATTTACTTCAAAAGAAGATGATGGGCACCAAAGAACTTCTAAATGGAGTTTATTGTCAACAGTTACTGTCTAAACCGGACCAACAAGATGCAAAAGAAAGTGACAGCCAAACTCTGTCAAGACAAGGTAAGATAGTTCTTCAAAGTTCCCTGCTTCTTAGAAATGTCTGGCAGATAAACAGGCCTGTAGGTCAAAGTTGGATGCCCCAACATTGCCAAAAAACGTAGGGTGATTGACCAGGTGTCCCTGTCATTAGATAACATTTCACCCTTCTTGGGTTTTTGATGGAGTTAAAGACTAAATAATTAGACTTTAAAGTTTTCCTTAGCTATAGATAGATAATAAAATATTTTCTCTAATTTTGTCAAATAAAAATATAATGGCTATTGTAACTGTAATTCTTGCTTGATAACTGTTTTTGTTGCATATAATTTTACAATGTTAAAGTTAAAACCTTCCTTTTTATTTAAACAAAAGGGGGAAATGCTGTGGAATAATCCTTCTGTACACTGTGTAAATTATTCTGTGATTGGTTTAATAAAGAACCTGACTAGCCAATAGCTGGACAGGATAAGGTTATATGGGAAAACCAAACTAAGGGCACTGAAGAGAAGAAGGGCAGAGTCAAAAGACTCACCAACAAGACTTGGAGAGGAAACAGGAGGTCTAAGATAAAAGAGAAGTAACACATGTGGCAAAATATAAATTAATATAAATTGGTTAATTTAAGTTGTAATAGCTAGTTAGTAATATGCCTGAGCTACAGGCCAAGGATTTATAATTAATAACAAGTTTCTGTGTGGTTATTTTGGAAGCAATTGGCAGAACAGAACTGATCACAATTTTGATAAAAATCTATGCCTACATTCATTGCATACGCACTCAATGTGGGGCATGTAAATCACTTAGGGGTTGAGAAAGCTGAAAAATTGTGAGTAGGCTCAGTGGCTCAGTGCTTGCCTACAGAGACACGGCTCTTTTAAGAGGTCCAGCTACTGAGCACTTGAATTGGGTTTATGACCGCTCTTAGCACCCTGCCTGATGGTACCAGAATAGGTAGAAGCACCTACCAGGGCAGGGGCAGGTAGATCAGCTCTAGGCCAGGGCTGACAGGCATGAGACTCTGCTCTCACTGGCCTAAAGAGGACTGAGCCAGCTGCCAGGCCATGTGCTAAGTAGAGCCATCCAGTGGAAGGCCCAGCTGCTGCTTAGCAGTTTGTTTGGCTCACACAATCAGAGAAGGTTGAAGATGCACAAAAAGTCAGGCCCAGACCAATAAAACCTTTAAACATATATACAACATGTCTGGATCTTGTACGGTGTTTTGTTGACTTTGAATTTTTTTTAATGTATAAAAAATAATAGCTATTAAGAGACTGAAAGACATTGGATTATGGAACTGCTTAATTAAACCAACCTATATATTTTAAGAAGTCTAAGCTTCAAAATAGTAGCCAGGTGTGTTGCATTGGGGAGAGGTTATACCTTTGTTTCCATGGGAAACAAAAAACTTAAGGTTCTCTTCAAAATTAATGGAGATCAGATTTGATTGGGGGAGTCCTTCTGAAAATCTTGACTACAGACATAAAAAAAGAAACCAAGAAAGACTACAGAACAGGTGGTGGATATGCTGATCTCTACTATGGGAACAACTCTGAGACTGGATAAAACACGATAAATCTTGTTGGCTGCAGAATCCTCATGACTTGTTGTAATATGCCATCCTCTCATAGACATAGGGTTGGTTTCACAGTCTAAACAAACTAAAAAGTTAACATATGCCTTTTACCTGCTCAAACATAGCACAAAAAATCATCTTTAGCTAACTTGTGCACACACATATTTAATACTTTTGTTAATGCAGATATATTTTACCTTTAAAAGTTTATGTTTTCAGGGAAAAAAAAGGACATAAAAAATGACACATAGCCCAGGTGATTCAGCCTCTCAGAATGCCTTTCTTACAGTTTCTTTGAAATTCTGCATCCATAACAATGTCAAAGCTGCTAGCTGAGATGGTACAGTCTCATACACTACTCCAGCCAGGATCACAGATAAGCCATGCACTTTCCCATGACACCAAGACCAGACAACAGCTTGTTTTTTCAGGACTTGACTATTATTCCAATTTTCTCAGGGTCTCTTAAATATGCTATCACCCTCGGACAACAGAGAGCAGTCCAGAGAACACAACACCCACATTCCCAAGAGGTGGGGTTGTAAATTTTTGATCAATTGGTGGGTTATAAATGTTTGTCATTGTTTAGGGGGTTTGGTTACAAATTGTTATTGGTCATGGTCAGGATAAAAGCTGAACAAAAAAGATTAGATTTAGGAACCTCTTCCTGAAGGGAAAAGGGGAGATATAATAGAAATTATGGGATTAAAGGGTGGATTATTGTGTCTACTTTTGAACAAGAACTAACCTCAAATATTTTACATTGGTATGGATTTTTGTATATTGATACAAATGTGAGGTTATTTTTATTGTACTTTATTTATGTTAATAATCCTGTTTAATGTATTGTATCTATACAGCTCACTTAAAAAATGTAAGGTAAAGTCTTAGTTTCTGAAAGCTTTTCAGGATAATAATAGTGAAAGGACAAGTTAGTAGTTAGTTCATCAATAACAATAAAACTTATAGTCACATTAAGTATGTTTCCAAGGTCAAACATATACTTTAGGTAGATGATCTTCAAGCACTTCAAAGACCTATAGAATATGACATTTTAATAAAATAAAGCTTTTCATGAAAGTGAGGCATATCTGCTTCTGGAAACAACAATTTATTTCACAAAAGGATGGTGGGCATTGAAGAACCTCCATATGCAGTTTGCTTTCATTGTGACAAAGTTAACTACTTGGCAAGATACTGTCCTTGCCCAACTCCTGATGGTATACTATCCAAACTGGACAAACAGGATACAAAAGGAGGCATCTGCTGAGCTTTGCCAAGACAAGGTATGACAGTCCTTCAAAGTTATGTATCACAAGGAAGTCTGTCAGATATTCTAAGCCAAAAGTAGTTGCCCCAGTGTTGCAGAGAAACCTTGGGGTGACTGTCCAGTCAGCTAGCTGTCTTTGTCATTTCTATAGTTTTGGAAGTTATTTGCTCTATACTTCCTCTTTACTTGGGTAATATTCTACCATTCTCCATTCTTTCATGGAGTTAAAGACTAGATATTTATAGTTTTACAGTTTTCCTTGTTACCAAATTTAAAATGGGCGAGGGCAGTGGTGGCTTACTCATTAATCCAAGTACTCAAAAGGTATAATGAGGCAAGTCTCTGAATTTGAGGCCAGCCTGATCTATACAGTGAGTTCCAGATGGCTAGGGCTACACAGAGAATCCCTGTCTTGAAACAAAAAAAGAGACATATAAGAAATGCAAAGCTTTTAAGGTTAAAAAACATAAAAACTAAAGTTGTTTATCTAAGATGTTTTAAGGTCTAAAAAGATGTTTTTGGATGGTAATATAAAGTATGATAAAAATGGTTTAGGTATAAAACTTTTGACTCATCAAGATAAGATAAATGAGAGAATAATATCTCCAAATTTTAGAATTAAAAACCTTTCCTTTTTATTTAGACAAAAGGGGGGATGTTGTGGGATATTTGTGCACTGTGTGAAAGTGTATTGTTGTTATTGGTGTAATAAAAAGCTCAATTACCAATAGCTGGGCAGGAGGTATAGGCAGGATTTCCAAAGAGATAAAGGAAGAAGAGAAAAAAAATCTAGGTGTGCAGGAGACACCAGGAGACATAGAAGAAGCAGCATGGGCAGCACATGATAGTACATAGATTAATAGAAATGGCTCAATTTAAGATATAAGAGCTAAAGCCAAACTTTCACAATTAATAATAAGTCCCCATGTAATTATTTGAGAGCTGGCTGGTGGAACAGAGAAAGAGTCATTACAATCAAGTCTATCTTTTCTGTAAGGCTGATAATAGAATTATTGGTAACAACTCTCCTCCACCGCCTATGTGGCAGTTTGGCTCTGGAAATGAAATCTAGAAGGGGAGAGTTTTCCCATGTTCTGTAACAGAAGCTTGTGGCATACCCAGCACTTTCAGCACGCAACCAAAAACAAAATCCTTAGATCATCCGTATGTGTTTGAGTGTTTTTCGTTCATGTGTGTATATGAACCACATGTGTGCCCAGTGTCCAGAATCAGAAGAGGTAATGAGCAGTCATATGGGTGCTATGAACTGAAGTTGGGTACTCTGAAAGAGCAAGTCCTCTTAACCCCCAGCCACCTCTCCCTCTCCTGGTAGCCTGCTTTGCATAGGAACTGAGAGACTTCCCTGGTCAACAGTTTATAGAATGACCCACTCCTTTCACTGGGGTCTTTACTCAACAAACTTGTGTCCCCAGGAAGTATCTTTATTCCCCACACAGGTACCTTCATTGAAATTACTTCTCTTTTTCTGAGACACGTAAATGTTAGAACTATATAATGAAGTTTTGTTTGCTGCCAGGGTACAAGATCTCCGAGTGCTCCCTGACATCCCTTCTAAGAAAGTTACAGTTGTCCCGACGAGTCGGCAGCTAAGTTGGTATTCAAACATTTCATATAGTTTAACACAACATGAAAAGATCTCACTGATTTTTAACAATGGTTTCCTTGAAAGAGTAGTGCTGCATGTGGCACCAGGAATTGTGTGTGTGTGTGACAGAGTACCTCTATAACTCACAACCATTCTCCATGAGACATTTTTGTCTCATCTTGAAAGGTTCTCTGGGGCTACCTTGCATCTCTCCACCCTTATTAAACTCAGCACGGTGGCTCAAGCTACTTACCAGGCTATAGCTTGAAGCTCACAAACATAGCTTCTTTTTGGCAAACCTTTCTTTATCCATTCCAACTTAACACAAGCCCTTCCGTATTTATATTAAACTGACTAGAACAGATTTTTTTTAATGTAATTTTCCTTTCCCTGATCATTTTCTAATTTACTTGTTAATCCATTTACAAGCCATTTTAAATCACTCAGATCTACCAAAATCTCTCCTATTATGTAAAGATCATGTCATACCAGAAGCTCAGTAAAGCTATTGAATCCCAGCACCCCTTCAAAAGATTCTGCTAAATTAACTTGTTCTTAAGTCTCTGGAAAACATAGTCCTACTTGTGGGGTATCCAACACCAAGGTAAACGTGACAAGCTGGAAGATTCTTCTCCAGGCACTGAGATCAAGCTTCAGACGTACAGGACTACGGCAGGACAGGCACCAAGGCCTGTTCTCAGACCACGTCGCTGTGAATGTTCTCTACTCCACTGAACTGTGCACAAAAACAGACAGGGGTGGTAAACTGAGTTGTCTCAGCCCAGACTCACCTGAGTCAATTCCTCACCATATTAATGAGTCAGCAAAGAAAGCTGGCTGGTTGCATAGGAGAGAGGTGTGCCCCAAAGCTAGTGATACTCACCCGTGATCCAACTAGGGCCACGTCTTGCCAAAAGGTCACCACAATCTTGTACTGCTTCTGCCCAGTTCACTGTGGGAGTGGTGGTGTTCAGTTTCCATATTTGTTGCCAAGGAAGGTTATGTAAGAATGCTGAGTAACTCTCCTCAATTTCCTCCAGCCACTGGAGAGTGGGCACGGTGTGCTGTAACGCACACACCATTGCAAGTCTCTGCAAATTCTTGCTGAACCTGACTTGTATTTGGAGAATCAGCCTCTGCTTGTCATTCTAACACCATGAAAGGAGGGAGGGCACCCCTATTTTAGACCTTCCCACAGCTAAAGGCTACAAATAAATGCTGGCTTTAACCTATGCAGGAAGCCATGACCCTGGGGTATGGACAGTGTATCTCTTCAAAGGGGAAATTTTTACCCAAAAATATGTCTCTCTGAATGGTTGGGGTCTGAGCAGATTCATTCAGCATGGCAGGTGTATCAACACAATGGTTGAGGAAGAGCTGGGGAAATGGAGACTACCAGAGGCCATTTAATAGGAGATAGGTGCAACCCGGGCAGGGAAAGCTTGGCAATGAAGACTTTTGTTCTTGGGCCAGTGTGTGTGAACTCTTACTTGTGACAAATGAACTTAGGAGGAGAATGAGAATCTCCTCCTGAGGATTCTACACAGCAGGGGATCAGGCACCAGGGTGGGCCTCAGAGAGGGGTGAATATGCTAGGAGAGATGGTTCCACCCGGGAGGGGACGAGGGGAGGGGATGAGATGGGCTTTCTACTGTGAGAACAATAACCTCCAAGCCATCTCAGATCCTGATTCCCTGCCAGGTTCATTCTGTGGGGATCATGATGTTGACTGGGACCGAATGTCTTCTTCACAGCCCAGTTGCTTGACCTTGTGGATTATGATTATCAAACATCCAACTTTCAACCAATGAGGGTTTCCTATCAAGTCTGTTACACAAATAGGGTAGGTCACAGATCAGCTTGAATATCCATCACAAGCACGGCACTAAGGCTGATATAGACCCTCAGCCCTGGACAACTAGGTGAGTTCGGCTTCAAGGCAATGTTAGAAGGTCTCTGCATTTGTCTGGAGTAACAGGACCTTCTTGAGACCTTCAGGTCAGGTTTTCTCAAAAGTCTAAATGTTCAGAGTTAAGAGGTAGTAGCTTTATTGAAACTTGGTTTTGGAAATCCTGGATTTGCAGTGTATAGATTCTAGAGAGAGATCAAAGGCTGGCTGCCACAGGGTACTGACTCAATGGTCCAAGGAATTTAGAGACCCAGGGATGGGACCAGGGGGCTAGAGGAGAAGGGATTCCTCATGGGCAAGTGTTTCTTTATCCTGTTTTGCAAATGACAAAACAGGTCCAGAGAGATTTAGTGGTGTCCAGTGTCACACATTTAGACAAGGAGAGAAATTTACATTCCAACTAGTGTGTTTGACCTTATGGTTTCTTCCTGTGATGGTTTCCTCTTAGGTGACAGGACACACACACACACACACACACACACACACACACACACATACACACACACACACACACTGCACCTCAGAGCAACTTTGTCAGGGGACTTACAAGGTTTCTTTTTTCTTTTGCAGGATTACAGGGAAACGTACATACAGAGCTGTCTTTTGGCTTTTGAGATCTGAGACTCAGAAGTCTCTCATGGCTCCCTATCATATCCGCAAATTCCAGGACACCGACCACAAGAGGGTGGTGGATTTGTTCTGCAGAGGCATGAAAGAGCACATCCCAGCCACCCTCTACTATATGCTGATGCTGCCCCGAACTCTCTTGTTCTTACTTGGGGTCCCTCTTACCCTATTCCTGACCTCAGGATCCTGGCTTCTGGTTCTTCTGTCCAGTCTTACTCTCTTTGTTTTCCTGTGGCTCCTTGCAAAATACACTTGGGAAAAGTATATAGTAAAGTGTTTGCACACAGACTTGGCTGACATCACCACAACCTACCTGAGTTCTCAGGACTCCGGCTTCTGGGTAGCTGAGTCTCGGGGTCAGATGGTGGGCATGGTAGCTGCCCTGCCAGTGGCAGATCCCCTCCTGAAAAAGAAGCAACTACAGCTGCGTCACCTCTCTGTGTCATTGGAGCACAGAAGAGAGGGAATAGGAAAAGCTATGGTCAGGACCGTCCTCCGATTTGCACAGGCCCAGGGCTTCAGTGAAGTTGTCCTTACCACCAGTATGCTGCAGTATTCAGCGCTGGCTCTCTACCAGGGCATGGGCTTCCAGAAGACTGGAGAGTCCTTCTATACCATTATCTCCAGACTGAGGAAATCTCCAATGATACACTTAAAGTATTGCCTCTCTTCTGCTCAGGAAGGGAGCCTGTGATCTGTCTACTGTGTGTGTCAGTCAGGATCTGATTGTTTCTGACTGGCTAGCAAATCTAAGGATTAACTTGGTTCCCTATTGCTGGGATTACAAATACAAGCACCATGCACCTGGCTTTTTAAATGTGGGTTCTGGAAATTTTGGGGCCTGGGGTTAGATTCAGATATTTTTTCTGGCTAAACTAACTGCCCAGTTCCTGCTGGAGTCCTGTGGGGGAGAGCTGCTGCTCTGTGTTATGCAGCTGCATAGCCACAAGAAACGTGCAATGCACCATTCTAAACCTCCACTCTACTGGTGCAGACGCTCCAAGGGGTATTCTTGGCCAGTCTGACACCATATTCTGCAATGGAGGAACATGAATGATGCTCAAGGAACCCAAAAACCTGAAGGTACAATTTGGGGGTGGGGGAAGGATGTTAATTTATCAGAATCAAGATGGGCATAAATTCAAGTAAATTCATAAATTGTGGGGATTCCAGAGTGGCAAAATGTAGACTTATGGGTTGTACAAGGATTCATTTGTGCATGTGTAGGACAGGAGACAGATGGTTTCCCCAAAAGGAAAGGAAGAAGCACAAGGCAATTTTAGAGCTTAGTGACTTGGAGTAAACCTGGAATGTTGATTCCAGACCTCCTGTTCCTTCAGTTAATAAATAATTCCTTCAACTTAAAGAATATAATTTTGTTCTGAACATGGTAAAAATGTAAAGACATTACTATTTCTAAGCTTCCATCACTGTTACCAACTGTAGATGTAACACAAGCAGCTGCCCAATGCTCCTGCCTCAGTGCCTTCCTTTGATGATGGACTGTGCCTCAAACAGTGAGCCAAATGAAACCTCTCTAAGTAAAAATAGCCACTGCTATGTAATAGGTTATTGGTTAAAGTATAGTCTTATCTTTTCAATTTGGGTTTTGATTTCCAGGCACATGTATTGCCCTGGCACACACATATGTGCACTTGAGGATGTAGGTATGCATGACTCAAGGCTGCCAGCATGGTCTCCTTCAAATTTCCTCCACAACCCTATATTTCTATCTTCTCACTAAAAAAAAAATTATGGTAAACAGACATAATGCACAATTGGTTTTTAACATTTTTAATTTTGATTGACAGCTCAGGATTTCAGTACTGTGTAGATATTGGAATGTTACAGCTCTAAAGGCTAGCTACTTTATTTGGGGCTAGTTCTAGTCCTCAGAACAGCAATCCTTCTCACCTCTGTTAGAACTACCATCTTGTGATTCTAGATAAAAACCGTTTGATATCTATTAACTTAGCAGACCACTAGCTTCCACCAACCCCAAAGCTAAGGATGACGTCAGATATCATCTGAGCCCATCAAGCTTCCCTTGCCTCTCTACTGTACCTATGTATTTTAAACATGCTTTGATTTATGATCTTTCTTTATTCTGGAAAACTATAAAAATTTCGTGAAACTGCTTACATATTGGATCTGGGATAACCTAAATCTGTGCTCTCAGGTCATGGTCATCTAAAATGGCTCCAGAATAAACTAAATAAATAAATAAATTCCTTTTAAGATGAAAGCTTGGCTTTGTGTCAAATGAATACCAGAACAGGGTGTTAGAACCTCTGGAACTGTTATGAGCCATCATGTTGGTGCTGGGAATTGAACCCAGGTCCTCTGGAAGGGCAACATGTGCTCTTTATCACTGAGCCATCTTCTCCATTCGTGGTTAACCTTCCCAACAAAATCAATATGAAAGTATTCAGTGGGGTTCCCGATTTTATATTTCCTGTTCTCTTTAAAGGTGTTCATTATATGCACAGTGACTTAATTTAACCATTGTAGCTTTATTATGTATCTTTAAACTGTTAAATTTATTTTTATGTGTATGAGTGTTTTGCCTGGGTATGTGTATATGCATCATGTGTATTGAGGCCAAAAGAGTGTCTTGAATTCCCTACCTGCCTGTCTCCTGTCTTGCCATAGGCTAGAACAACTTCTTTATTAGCCAATGGTAGCAACACATATTCACAGCATACAGAAAGGCCAACAACACTTCCCCCTTTCTGTCTAATCAAAAAGGAAGGTTTTAGCTTTAACATAGTAGAATTACATATAACAAAAACAGTTATCAAGCAAGAATTACAATGAAAATATCTAGTCTATTTGCATTTGGCAAAATTAAAGAAAATACTCTATTGTACAAATTGTATTTGGTATTATAATAAAAACTCAATACTGAGGAAAAGCTGAAATATTAAAGAGATAGAGAAAGAAACCCAAACCACTTCTCACCCAGCCAGTTCCTCAGACCTGTCTCCACAAATTCTCTGACTCTAATCTTCTCTGTTCTCAGCCAAAAAGGGAAGTGTCAGGCCAAGGGAAGGAGTCCTGCTCCTCCAGCTGTATCATTCTTTCTCCACCCAGCTATTCACTTCCTGGTTCAATGTTCCTAGTGCTAGGATTAAAGGTGTGTGCCTCACAAGTACTGGGAGCAGGCATGGGATCACAACGGCAGGGATTAAAGGTATGTGCCATCACTGCCTAGCTCTGATAGGGTTTAGACTCCCCCCCCCCCCAGTGGTGGAATTAAAGCCATGGGTCACCACTCCATGACCTTTATGGCTTGGCTCTGTGAATGGCTGTCCTCTGATAGTTCAGACTATTTTTTTTTATCAAATATGCAATATATCACCACAATACTCCATCTTATATCCTATTTTGTGAGTCTAAAGTTTATATCTAATTTACATTTTATCATAACTAAGGACAACTATAACTACCTAGTTTTCAACTACATTAAAAACCACAGAAGATTATATTACTTGAGTAAACAGGAAATTTAGGTAAATAACTTCCAAAAAATGCAAAAAAATGACAGAGTGTAGGGGATTGTGTTGTTCCATTGTAAATAATTGTCCCCCCCCCATGAGTTTAATAAAAAGCTGATTGGACAAAGGCAGGCAGGAAGTGTGGGCAAGGCTACCAGACTAGGAGAACTCTGGGAACAGGAAGAACAGAGCAGAATACCAGAGAGAAGCCAGAAGATGCAGAGGACAACTATCCTGCTCTGAGAAAAGGTACCGAGCCACATGCCTGAACAGGATAAGAGTCATGGGTTAGATTAAGGGTAAAGAGTTAGCAAGTTATATGCCTGGGCCTTAGACTGATCAGCCTAAACTATTTGTAAGCATCTATGTATCTCTGTGGGTCTGTGGGTCTGTGGGCCTAAACCTTGAGGCTAGGCCCGAAGGTCTGGGCCAGAAACCTCATACTACAATGGAGACAGCTAATTTCTCTAAAATGTTGGGACATTCATCTTCAGTCTATAGGCCTAGATTCTCTGGCAGACTCTTGAGTGAAGAAGGAAACTTAAAGGACTGTTTTACCTATTTTGGCAAAGTTCATCAGTCACTTTTCTCTGTGTCCTGTACAACGTTTGGCAGTTTCTTCTGTAAATCAGGAACCTGAAAGACCATCTTGCCTTGTTTTGGTGAAGCTTAGCAGTCACTTTCCTATGTGTCCTGCATGTCTAGTTATACTAACATATCATCAAGCCAAGAACAGTTTCTTGCCCAAATGGCCAGCCTTTTCCACATTGTAGGCAAATTCCATATAGAGTTTCTTTGATGTCCATCATCTTCTTTGAAGTAATTGGTGCTGCCAGGAGCAGACATGTCTCATTGTACAGAAAAGTCCAAATTCTTAAAACATTTTAAATGCCATATTCTGTAGGTCTTTGAAGTATTTGAAGATTACCTACCTAATTAAAATATATCTTTGTATACCTAGAAAACTTAACTAACATGACTATAAATTTGACTATTAATCTGTATTTCTTAATTATACAGTGCATTTAAAAATAAGTTGCACAAACATAATACAATAAACAAGACTAGAAATAAACATACAGTATAACAAAATTGACCTTGAATTTATATTAGTAAACATTATATTAGTAAAAAATCCATAACAATATGAAGTATTTTGAGATTAAGCTTTTTGGATTAAAGTAGATTCAATAATATACCTCTTTTTTTTTTTATCAGTTCCATATCATATCCTCCTTTTTTCTTTAGAAAGAGATTGACTATGACCATTAATCATATATAATCAACCTCCTTTAAATAAAAACAAACAACATTCATAATAATATTTTGGGAATTTGGGAGTAGTAGTATGGGAGTTTCCATACTACTTCCTGATAATTGGGGTGCCGGCAATCCTATGGGGATCCTGAGACAATTTATAATTATGGTTATATCTTGACTGTAGTAGTCTAAGAGGCTGCATCATCTCAGCCAGTTGCCTTGAAACTGATGTGGATGTTGGATCATCTGGGCCATGGTTATCATCAGACACTGTTTAGGAGGTCTTGGTCAATCAAACCATATTAACCTGGAACAATCCACAGGTTCTCATCTTCTGTGGAAACAAAAGCAGAACCTCTTTTACAAAGCAACATATCCTTAAGCCCAAATTTTGATGTCAAGATACCTTTAAAATATATATTCTGGTTTAATTTAGCAGCCTTTACAATTAAATGTCTCATAGCAGTTAAAAGTCCCAAATATAATACAATATACAGTATCCAAGATCTTGGTACATTTTCCATCTTTACATGGCTTTTTTATGTTACTTTTACTGTCTCTTAAAACTTTATTTTATTTTTTAAACTTTATTTCTTTATATAACTGGATATACTCCTTTTCCTATGTCTTCCAAATCTATGTACATTTTTACACACATTGTAATCCATTTAGTTTTGTAGCCAGAAAACTTCAGGCTACAGAGTTTTTTGTTTTCTTATTTTTCCATTTGAATCTGTTTTTATTGTGTATCTGGAACTCTTTTCTTACCAGGAGAGTTTTTAAATTGCTAAGCTGTACAAAGTGGCATCTTTGGCTTCTGGCTTTGCCCTGTTCAGCTTCCCAACATAATGTAGGTAACAATGAGTCACCTTTATGTCCTTGACTCCAGAAAGCAGCATTAAGCAGCATGCAGCCATGTTCTTAAGCCAGTGGATGTGCTGTGCTCTCAGTCCTGTAGGCAGTGGCTGGAAGAAGCCTCTTTGTATCTTGGCCCATGGGAGACTGAGGGACTCTGCCATGTTTCTGATGAAATCTGCTGCAGCCAGGGGATGAGTTTTTGTACTGTAGCCCATAATAAGTGACATGAACTAGGAAAGTGTTCTTGGCTATGTTTTGAAATATTTTTAAAGTCTTTTCAGGTCTATTTGGATCAATGCCATTCTGGGCAACAATTTTAAGTCCAGACAATCTCTCCTAGCCATGGTTCCACAACGCTTATAAAATAATTACTCAGAGGCTTATATTAATTACAAACTGCTTGGTCTACATCTCAGGCTCATTACTAACCAGCTCTTTCATCTTAAATTGACCCATTTCTATGTATCTTTAGAAATTTTTAATTTCCACATTTCATAGCTTGCCTGTGTCCAGTACATCTTTCTCCCCCTGGCAGCTCATAGTGTCTGCTCTGACCTCACTTTTCTCTTGGATTCCTTGCCTGGCTCTCTCGTCTTGCCATAGGCCAGAACATCTTTATTAACCAATGGTAGCAACACATATTCACAGCATACATTCATTCCACAACAAAAGAAGGCATTGAAATCCTGGAACTGGAGTTATGGGTGGTTGTGAGCTGCCATGAGAGTACTGGTAACTGAACCTAGGTACTGTGCAGGAACAGCCAGTACTTTTAACCATTGGGTCATTGCCCCCCCCCCACTTTAATGTGGGATACTGCTCTTGTACACTGTAAAGCTTTGTTACTCATATTGGCTTAATAAAATGCTGATTGGCCAGGAACTAGGCAGGAAGCAGAGGCATGACATGTTGAAAAAAGTAAGGTAGAGATAGAGATGCCAGCCTAATGCAGAGGAAGGAAGATAATGCTGCTCTGAAGCAAAGGTACCAAGTTGCATGACTAAACAAATAAAATCATGGGTTAATTTAAGTGTAAGAGCTAGTCAGTAATATGCCTGAACTACTTACTGGCCAAGTATTTACTATAATACAAAGACTCAGAGTAAATTCTTTTATAAGCAGCTGTGGGACTGCAGATCCAGACCTCAGGGCTAGGCAGGGCCAGAAACTTCCTACTACAATTTGGTGGCTCTATCATATCAATCAATCAATCTATCTATCTATCTATCTATCTATCTATCTATCTATCTATCTATCTACTTTGGTCTACATGTCCCTAGGAAATTCATTTATTTTAGCTTTTTAAACTTTATTATGTCTATTGACAATCTATCAGCTGGGTGATGGTGGTACATGCCTATAATCCCAGCACTTGGGGGGCAGAAGGTGGATCTCTATGAGTTGAAATTCAGGCTAGTCTCCAGAGTGAGTTCCATGACAGCGAGGGGCTACAAAAATATGTGCATATATCCTTGTAGCCCAGGATAACCTATAACTAATGATTCTCCTACCTCAGCCTCCCAGATTGTGAATGCATTCTACATTGTTTCTAACATTAACCACAGTGGAAGCATGTGGCTGACGACTGTTTCCTCTTATCTGGAATTCTTTTATGTGAATAAATCACTTGTCATCACCTATTCTCCCTGTGAAAGGGTGTGAGTTGTTCCTGTTCTTTGAACTGTTGTGAAGATGTTGTCTCAATTTTCCTGGGTGGATAGCAGGGTACATTGTGTCCCAGAATGCATCCTTTGGACTCAGTTGTTTAGTGAATGAAAACTTGTTCAAGATGTACCTGAATTCTACTTGACTTTCCTGGCTAACACTTATGTGTCAGTCTTAAATATCTTTGCTAACCCACTGAACAAAAAGTCATTTTATTCTGTTTATAGTGTGCATTTTCCCAAGGCAGAGCAACTTTCCATATTTAAGGTTCAAATGTTTGTTCTTCTGTGAAGTTGCCTGTTTTTATTTAGTTCATTTTCCTGCATTACCAGTTTTGAAAGTTGAGTCATATAAGCTTTTTATACATTGTGCATATAAGTCTTTTGTTGGCTACTTGTGCTACAATTATTTTCTTGTGTGTGTGTGTGTGTGTGTGTGTGTGTGTGTGTGTGTGTGTGTGTGTGTGTGCATGTGTATTATGGCTAATAACATTTTATCTATCACATTTATTCACTTTTTTCTTTAGGGTTAGTATTTGTTTCTTAAAACATTTTTTATGTAAATTCTTAGGGAGAATGTTAATACAACCAATCAAGAATATGACTATTACCAAAATTAAAAGCCAAATTTGAAGCAAGTTCTAATTAAATACTGGCCAGGTCAATGGGCTCTAGCCTGGTTTATACCCAGATTTCTTGGATATGGTCCCGAATCAAGTTTTGCAACAGCTTAAGAAAGAAAACCCCAAATTCACTGCATTTCCCATCAGGTCTAATAAGGAACCAGGGTATATCCTGATGTATTTACTGCCTGTGAACCTGCTGCCCAAAGGTGATCAAGCATTGGGGTCACTTATGGATGGGTCAGACAAGCTTGTTTAGGGGAGTGAAAACACAGGCCTTGTTATCTCTCATAAACAACAGCCTCCAGCATTTCAGAAACTATCTGTCCTTGGGGAAGTGGCTTGCAGATCAGATATTTTTGTTTTATGGATCTCTTAGGCATAGTCGTCAAAACTTAAAATGTAACTTTGGCTCTCAAAATGGTCTGGAGGAGACGCTCAATGATTATGAGCACTTATTGCTTTTTCAGAGAAACTGAGCTGTGTTTCCAGCACCCAATGGCAGATCATAATTGTGAAGAGAGATTACTGAAAAGTTTTGTGGTTGCAAATAAAAGAATTCCTGGAAGGGGACTGTGTTTGGACACTGATCAACAGACTTAATGAAACACCAGTACCAGAAAAACTGGAATTTTGCAGGTTCAGAATTACCTTATTTGGGGCTGGTTTTAGCTTCTGGAACAGCCATTCTTTGACCTCTCTGTATTGGAACTAACATCTGTGACAATAGATTAAAAACTGTTTAGAATCTGCTGCCATAGCCGGCCACCAGCTTCCCCCATCATTAGATAACTATCATCTAGACCTGTAGATGCCTCTAATGTACCCACCACTGTATTTTAAACTTACCTTGATTTATGACCTTTTCTGTTCTGTAAGACTATAAAAGCTTCATGAGACTGCTTCTACACTGAACACAAAATTTTGGAGTAGCCTGACTTTGTGTTCCTGGACAATGGTTACTTATATGTGCTCTAGAATAAGCCATGCTCTTTATTTCTTTGAGGTGAGAGCTGCTTCTTCCCATCGACACGAACATCCATAACTTCAGGTCCAGGGAATTCAATGTCTTCTTCAGCCCTTAACAGATACCAGGTAGATAGATGTATGATGCACATCCAAACTCTTTGGGAAATTCTTATTTTATCTCAAAATGTTGCTTTTGCTTTTAACCTTTACATATTTAATTTTGGTGGGGAGGAGGTGTCTTAGAGTTTCTATTGATGTGAAAAGACACCATGACCATGGAAACTCTCATAAAGGAAACATTTAATTGGAGTGACTTGTTTACAGTTTCAGACCATTCTCATGATGGGAAACACACAGCATACAGACAGATATGGTGCTGGAGTAGTAGATGAGAGTCCTACATCTTGCAGGCAACATGAAGTCACTGGGCAGTATCCTGAGCATAGGAATCCTCGAAGTCTGCTCCCTCAGTGACACTTCCTCTAAAAGGTCACACCTCCTAATAGTGCCACTCTCTATGAGCTCATGGGGCCAATTACGTTAACCACTATGGTGTGTGTGTCTCTGTGTGTATGTGCATGTGTGTGTGTCTTCAATTGCTTCCCACTTCATTTTTTAAAACTATTAAAGAACCTGCCATGTGTATACATGTGAGGCCATGTGTTCCTGCCATAAGCAAGATACACCCTCCAGAGATGAAGGAATTTATGAACTAGAAGTTATATGATGGCAGACATGTTTAAGGAATACCATTGTTACACCAAGCCCCTTATATGCTATGAATAAGGAGAGATATTTAGGAGTTCCAAAGATTTTAATAACTCACTACGTAAGCGGGTTACTGATTGATCAAGGCTGAAGGACAGAATTGGGAGTCTTTTTTTCTCCTGACATCCCTAAGCAGGGGCAAAACCAGGCTTATAAGTTTTTTTAAAAAAAAACTCACAATTTTCAAAATCAGAAGTTAAAGATTTGCTTGTGTGTCCCATCATTGTCAACTGACATACAATACAAACTTCTGAGTCCAATCAATCAGATTCATTTGTTCTTGGACTACAATGTAGCATCAGGTCATGTACATTTTCATAAGAAACTTCTTGCTAAATAAACTTTTGTGATACTCAAAAAGTTTTTAACCTTTATGTGTAAGGGTGATTTCCTATAGGTATGTTTGTGCACCGTGTACAGGCAGTGTTCAAAGGGGCTGGAAGGCATCGAATCCTCTGGGACTGGAGTTACAGACAGTTGTGAGGTGCCACATAGATGCTGGGAACAAAACATGGGTCCTCTGGAAGGGCATCTAATGTTATTAGCCACTGGGCCATCTCTCTAGACCTCTGTGTCATTCCTGAAAGGCTCTCACTGAAACTGGAGCTAATCTAGGCTGACTGACCACCAGGCTCCTGGGCTAACCTGTCACCTGCTGGAACTCGGATTACAGCAAATACTGCCCTGGCTTTTAATGCAGGTACTGAGGGTTGAACTTAGGTCCTCAGGCTACATGGCAAGCACTTTAATGAATGAACAATATACCAAGCCTTAGTTTTGTTTTTTATAAAAAGCACACATACCTATTAAAGGAGAGAAGTCTGTGGGTTTGGTATGCAGAACATCCCCTGTGCTCTGGCAAAAAGATTTCTGTGGCTCCTTCTCAATGGTTCAGTCATGGCTTTTTGATGCTTGTTTATCAGCAAGGCTGAGAACAAATGTCACATGTCTATGCATGTGCACAGTCCCTACTCCCAGCCTATGTACAGGAAGTGCCATTTGGGATATGTATTAGTTATTGTCTTCTTTCTGGATCAAACAGCTGAAAAGCAGTATCAGGGTGTATCTGGTCTCAAGTTTGAATGGAGGAAGGCATGCTGGGAAGTACGGATTTAGGTCTTATGGCTAATTTTTGCCACAAAGAAGGTACATTTTACATGGAGGTTTTTTTTGATACCCATCATCTTCTTGAAGTAAATTTGTGCTGCCAGAAGCAGACATGTCTCATTGTCTAGAAAATCTAAGTTCTTAACATATTTAAAATGTCAGATTCTGTAGGTCTTTGAAGTATTTGAAGATTACCTTTCTAACTGAAATATATTTTTGTATACCTAAAAAAATTAACATGACTGTAAGTTTTATTATCAGATGATTAACTATCAATCTGTATTTTTAATCATATAATTTTAAAGGAATTGCATAAGCATATCTTAAAATTAGAAATATACATACAGTATAACAAAATTGACCTGAAATTTGTATCAATAAACCTAAATCCATACTAATGTAAAATACATTGAAATCAACTGCCATTTCTTGAATTAGATTCAATAATCTATCTTTTTATATCATTTTTTATATCATTATATCTTTTTAAGTGACGTGTGATGTCTTTTTATATGTTGTAAATATTATTAGTTAGTAAAGGGACTGTTTTGGCTTATGGTAAGGCATTAGAAGTAGGCAGGAAATCTGATCATAGATAAAGAAAAAGGGGGCAGGGTCAGGAGAGGTGCAACCAAGCCTCCCAAGAATTAACGTGTAAAAAACACAGATAGGCCACAGGCCATGAAGCAAGGCAGATTATGGAAATGGGTTGAAAGCTAACTAACAATAAACCCTAGCCATAAGTCAAACAAGTAATTAATATAAGGTCTGAGTCATTTTGGGGGGCAAAGCAGCAACGGGGCTACAGGTAGGTCCGGATTTCAGGGTAGGCCAGTCCAGAAACTTTATACAACAGTCTCCCCAAAGCACTTATGTAGCAACAAGCTTCTAACTCTGTCCTGAGCTTGCTTGCAGCTTTCCTGTTAGGTACAGCACTGCTATGGCTGTCATGGGTAATAGGGCTGTCCTGTTTCTAGTCTGGCCAAGGTGCTCGGTCTGTGTTGTGGAAGACAGCACAAATGCCTAAAGCTCCTTCTACCATTTCTCAGCTCTTACATCATGAAATCAAGTGGAGGATTTTTCAATCTTGCTCCACCCATCCTATGTTGGTTCTGGATTTGGGAAGCAAAGGTGAGGATAAATATTGTGGTAAATTGAACCAGGAACTGGAGGCATATGTACATTTGACCACACTCACAGGTCCTCTGCAGAAGAGAAATCTAGGAACCTACGCTGACCAAGTCCAGTCTAGGTATTGCACTGGAGGAAATGACCAAGGTCAGAGAGTGGGCATCCTTGTGCCGATTTTACCCTGGAGCCTGTGGAGACAGCTTGGGCTCCTGGATATTTCTGGACACCTTAGCTTTATGAAAGTTAGGGAAGGAACTCAGAGCTAGTGATGCTCAGACTAGGGAACTGAGTGCATGTACATCTGTGTTCATGTTTCTTAGAAATGTAATCCTAACAACAAAACCAAGCCATTGCACACAGACAAAACAATCAAACGTCAAAATGTGACTGGGTCAGGTTTGGAAGACGGCTTCTTTGGAGAGTGGTAGGGATAGAGTTTCCTAAGATGGGGAAGTACCCACTCTTGTGAAGCTGAGAAGGAGCAGGGCTAAGGAGCAGGCCCCCTGGAGCACAACATTATTTTGTAAAGCTTTTTTCTCTGTGAGCTCCCTGCCCGACCCAGCCTGCAAACTGTCCTGTGATTACCTGGGAGATGGCGATAAGCAACAAACTATGTAGACTAAAATCACATTAATGATTCAGACTGGTCTAATTTCATAGTTAGACAGAACCATCATTTAAGACACAAATATACTTTCAGAAGTCAGGCATGGTTTGATGTGCCTGAAATCAAAGATTTGGGGGGCCAGGACATGACTGTTGACTTCGAGGTCAGCTTGGGCTACTTAATGAGCACTTCCACTCTACCAGCCCTGATTTCACATGGAAGCTCTGTTCTCTTCACTGATGCCTTCACTGCAAACCATAGGCCTGGTGATCACTGCAGGACTGGGCTGTGCTAAGCTCTGGAAGGAACAGAGAGGCAAGCAGTTCTAGAGCAAGTCACAGTAGGTTAGAGGCAACAGCATGCAGCAAAGCGAGAGGTACGGGGCTTGGTAAGCCGACAGAGCACTGTCAGAGCAAGTATGTGGTGGCAATCTCATCACCCTAGGAATGGAACCTGAGTTGGGGACTCTTGCTTTTGCTTGTCATAGATGAGTTTATGCACAGTAGGGAAGCCATCTTGTGCTGGGGAGAAGAGACTGCAGGTGTACAAAGTATTGTCCAAAGGTGGAAGGTACAAAAGAGCTATGCACACAGTGGTAGGGAGATCTCTGCTCTGAAAACTGTTCCCTAGTTCTGTTTCCACGCACCCCCAGGTGCCAGATCTGAATGCTCTTGGAGGCCATCTGAACAACCCAATGCTAGGCCAAGGAATCATTCTTTATTTCTATCCTATGTAAGTTGTCTTGCAAACTGAGGTTTCAAACAATCATTGCTTTCTGGTTCTATTCTGAACGGGCACCCACAAATAATGAAGCCAGAGCATCTGGGAGCTGAAAAGGGCTTAAAAGCTAATGGTGTTCTCATTTTACAGGTGACCGAGCAACCTTCCCTGCATCTTCTGGTATCTTCCTGAGTACAAGCAAGCACAAATCTGGGCTGCACAACATGACTGCTCACAGGGCACTGGGGGCAGGACCTGCCTTCATGCCCTCTCAGGGAGTCTTTGAGGTGGCCACTGGTCTGTCTACCCCTCTCATTGCAGGGGTGGGAGGTGTCCCGGTCATAAGAGAAAGAAAGCTTTCTGTATTCTGCCCAGGCATTGGGTTAAGAGCAGTGTGGGAATCATTTATCAACACTTCTTTTCCAGAATTTGTGCTTAGGAGATGATGGATGGTCTGAGGTTTCAGTTCCACAGACAGACAGATGAATGGAGATTGGCTAGAGAAGGCTGGAAACTGGGAGACTTAGGTGATATACATTTCAAACAAGCCCATGATGAGCAAAAGCACACCTTACATACCATGCCATGATTCAAAAAGAGGCCTTCATTTTCTGAGACCCACGTCTCTCCACACAGCAGGAAACACTGCCCAGCTCCCTGCTCTGCTCCTCCAGATGGAAAAAATGACCCTTTATTGCTTATTCACCATGAGTCAATGAGCATTGATTCATCTTCTAAAAGTAAAACACACACCAACAGGGACTCCTCATGCCTAGCTCCACCACACTGCATGGGAGTACTGCTTTCAAAACACAGCCACTCCAACCACCAATACCCACACCCCAGAGTACTAAGTTACACATGGACAAAGAGAAAATTTTATTAAATCAACCATTAAAGTATAAATTAGGCATGTTTAGGCTTATAAAAAAGGATTCCTAGGCTCTGAGTCTTATGTCACTCCCAAGGCACTTTTCTTCCCAAGAGTTGGTTGGTCACTTTCTGTGGAAGAAAACACAGAAGAAGTCAGATGCAATCACTAGGTAGCTGGCTGGTCATCTGCACTGCTGAAGAGACTCTCCCTACATCTTGTGGATATCACTCACCTACAGACACAGTGGCAAATTAGGAATAATGTGTTTCTTAGTGTTTTGGGAAGAAGGTCAATACACAACACCTTCTTCATAGCAGTAGACACTAGAATGTAATAGACTGACCAACCCATCAGCTGACAACACCCAGCACAGCAGGGGCCCATGGGATCCTAATACAGCAGGTGGGCCATAGTTCCTGGGGTCTCCCTAAGGCCCAGGCTTCTGGCTGCTCCAGACAGTTCTCAAGTCTCACACTAGTCAGGTCTGGTCTTTAGCTTCTGCCTTTCAGAGTCCTCTAAAGGGCAGTGAGCAGCCTGGAAGGAAAACAGATCTGTGAAGGACATGACCCTTCATGTCAGCAGCCAGTGTGATGTCTACGGAAATGAACTGTTACCCTGCCCTAGGAGGTTCTTGGCAAGCTCTGCTCTCTAGCTTCTCACTCCCTGCTGATTCATAGACACTGTCAGGTTATAGTTCTGGACTTGCAGAAGGGGTTAAAAAAATCACCATTTAGGGATTACAGCTTATCATGAGGGATAAATTGCCTGCGTGGTGTTTGGTTTTGCTGCAGACACATGGAAAGTGTCAAGTCACAGTTGCCTAACATTTGATGAAATCTCAGTCACTGTACTTCTCAAAAGTCTTAGTCAGGCTGCTTCTATCTCCCTCTGCTAAGGAACCTGATCTACCCTCCATGGACCAGGCCAGCCCAGCTAACCATTTTATAGTGCTGAGCCCGCAGCCGGTAGGACTTATATTCCGATCTCCTCTTCTCCTCTTCTCTCCTCTTCTTCACTTCTGGAAGCTGCTCATAAATCCTTAGAAATGACGTGAGTGGAAAGACAGAAGGCAGAACAGTTATCGATGATACACAATGGCTCTCCCCACACACTGGCTCTATGCTGCCCAGGCACCCAGCCTCTAGACAGAGCCAGCCCCTGACAAACATCCACGTTCATGGATGTAGAGAGCTGGCCTGGGGTGCCCACAATCTGGAAGAAAAATGAATGAAAATATAAAACATTGATAATAGTGATTATTTCCAGAAAAAGAATAAAATAAAGGAAGTAGGTAAAATTATGTTTCCTATGCTTTCTGCAAAACCATGTAGTTTCAATGTAACAAAAAGGTATTACTGAGTACACACATACGTGTACACAGACACACATCCCTACGTATGCATATATCAGGACTGACAAGCATCCCAGACTAGTCTGTCTAGCCTTAGCTTACTAAATGCTGGGACTATACAGATATGCAACACCATACCCAGTTTATTGCTGTATTTTTAAAATTAAGTTTTTGGTTAGCATACAAAGAAATGGATTTTCCTCTGACACATCACACATGTATCACTGTTTCCTCGTTTACCCTTCTCATCCTCTCCTACCCCTCTTGCTGGCTCCCTTCATCCCCAAACTGTTCCCTTTCTGTAAAGACACACACATAAATTCTTAGGATTATTTTCTGTGCTTCTCAGAAAGCCTTGACACATTCATCTTGATTATTTTGCCTCTAACAGTTTCAGTTACTATCTTATTTGAAACACAGGAAATAAAGAAAAGTACTCTAGCCTTTCCCACCCCTCCAGTCTGCCTTTCTACTTTATGCTCTGCATACGAAGACAATACGGTATCTGTCTGGGTCTAGCTTATTTTGCGGAACACAGACATTTCCAGTTTTACTCATTTGCTTGGAAATATACTATCAGTCTTTATAGCTGAAGAAAATCCCACTGAATATATGCAAATTTCCTTTACTACATCTGCTGATGAAAACTGAGGCTGATTCCATCTGCTGGCTACTCTGAACACCTGCTGCCACAAGCATGGGCATACAAGCATCCCTGTGCTACGGTGACATAAAGCCCTAGCACAGCTAGGTCACGTGATAGCCTTATTTTCAGTTTTATGTCGACGGTGGCTGTAGCAGTTTCAATCCCTCCTCACCTATGTCCTCCCCTCAACCCTCACCGGCATGTGCTTCATTCACCTCACTGATGTTAGCCATTCTCACTGGAGATGAAAGCTCAGAGTTTTGATTTGCATTTCCCTGATGGATAAAGATGTTGAATACATCTTCAAATATTTGTTGGCCATTTGATTTTTTATTTTGTGAATTGTCTATTTAGTTCATTAACCTATTTAATAGCTGGATGATTGTTTTAATATATTTAATCCTCTTAGAGTTCTTTGTAGATTTTTGGTAATAATCCTCTTAGGGTGGTGTTGTGAAATGTCTCCTGTGTCTCATATGTTTGAACACTGGGTCCCCGGCTGGTGGCACTGTTTGGAAAGGTTGTGGAGCCTCACTGGAAGAAGTACATCATGAGGGATGGACCTTGAGCTTGGACCAATTTCCTGTTTACACTCTACTTCCTGAGGGTGGGTGCAACAGCGGGTCAGCCAGCTTCCTGTTCCATCACCATGCCTTCCCTAAGGCTGCCACTACAATGGACATTATCCCTCTGAAACTGTAGGCCAATAAACCCTTTGTTAGGCTATTCTATCCCAGCAACAAGAAAATAACCAATACAGATACACGGCTGGCTAAGATCTTCTTCCATTCTGTAGGCCAACACTACACTCTGATGATGTTTCTTTCTTTGCTATAAAAACTTAAATTCATGAAATTCCATTTTTAATTCTTAGGTTGTTTCTGAGTTTATCAGGAAATATCGGTTATATCGATGTGTTCTGCCTCTAGCAGTTTCAGTTACTACTGTACTTAAAACACAGGAAAATAAAGAAAAGAGCTAGAATAGCTTATTTTAAATATCGGAGTTAATAGAGAAGAGACACTTCGTTGGAAAGGGTCAGGCAGGCTTGAGAGGAGCGGAGGCTCTGTTGGAAATGAGACAGAGAAGGGAGCATGGGAATTCATACTGGATCCACGCTGGGAATGTGCACGGGTGGACATGGAGTTGCAGAGCTGTGGTACAGGGAAAGGGGCGGAAGCAGGTGGAGAGAGGTGGAGGTGAGCTGTGGTCTCACAGCCTTGTGAGAACTACACTTCAGCCCACAGGGCCGGGGCCTAACTTCAAGCTGGGAGGAGCTTGCAAAACAAGACAAGTGCATGTAGGATGAAGGGAAGGATTCTGAGCAATAACTACTTTCTTCTTTTAAAAGTATTTTTCAATTATTACAATTCAGAAAACAAATGTCACTGAAATCCTAGCAGTGCCCAGAGCGGTGGCAAACACCTTCCCCTTCAGCATTTGGGAAGCACAGGCAGACATGCGGATCTGTGAGCTCAAAGTCAAGCTGGTACTGAACAAGTTCCAGGCCAGCCATCGCTATATGTTTGTCTCAAACAAACCAACATCAATAAAAACAAATAACCACCACATCAGAAGCATCGCACAAGTACCTAATGAGCCCCTAGGCATGTACCCATAACTCAGATTTCAATGGCAGTCTTACGATCAGTATCTGAGCATATCAAACCGATTGACAATGAGTAGATGATGCTCACAATAGCACAACATTCAGAAAGTCTCTGAAAAACAGGCCTGAAGAAATGTCCTGGTCTCTGTGGTCCAGAGCACTGGCTGCTCTTGCAGAGGACCCAGGCTCAACTTCTAGCACTGATTGGCAACTCACACATGCCTGTAACTCCAGCTCTAGGAAATCCAACACTCTCTTCTGGCTTCTGGGGTACTGCATGCATGTGGATGTGCACACTTACTTACATGCAGGCAAAACACTCACGCACAAAATAAAAATAAATCTCAGAAACAACAAAAACTTGGCCTCTCACATCCCTACACTCCATTCACTCACATCTTCTTTCCCAGTTCTTTTACAACCTACGGAACTATCTTATCCACGTTCAGGTCTTTACAGTCATAAAAGCAAAGGCATTTCATTTTCCGATACAGCAACGGACTGAAACTGACCATGCTCCTGAAACTCAAGTGCTTAGTTTAATATAATGTCTTGGGGAGAAATGCCACTATTTCTTATTCTGTAGGAAAAACTCCTAGGATTGCTCTGTAGGGTTGCTAAAGAGTAAAGGGATGGCCCAGAATAAATATTTATTCTTATTTCAAATGTTTTTTAGTTTCATCAAATTTCTAATAAAGACAAACTCACCCCAGGCTCCTTTGATCAGGAGTCACTCTCTCGATATCTCTTTCCCTTCTTTCCTTATGCTCCGAGGAGAAGACTTCACCACTAACCTTCCCATTGGGGATGGACAATTGGGGATGGACCTTCACTTTGGGGACTGGGAAGCAGACTGATCACAGCTGCATAACTACTCTCATCCTTTTGGACTTACCGTTTGGTCCTCTGGATCATTTCCTTCTTTCCAATAGGTTTGTTCTTCTGGACAGAGAGGAGGGCTAGACAAGAGAAGAGGTTATTAGTAGACAGTGACCATAAGGAGAGGTGTGGTGCTGTACAGCCATGCAGAGGACCTGCTGGGCCCTAACCAGAGCCAGCAGTTCAGGGTGGTGGGTAAAGGACCAAGGGTCAGGCCAAAGTCTGAACTGTATTAGGGGAACTATGACCAACGTCTACACCCATTGTTGTAGGCTACAGTGTGAACCCAACTACTGACTAGTTGACAGGTAAAGCTGACAGCTTTAGATGGTATTTTATATTTTCAGTTTTCTTGTATTCTTTTATTGAAATCTGCCACTCAGTGTAACTGCTAAGAGTGCAGATCTTGGCTGAAAACACCAGCTCCTTCAGTAGGAGAGTGTGACTCACTGTAGACAAGCTATTCATTTCTGTGGGGTAAGAGCATTAATACAGTGCTGTCCTTAGACTGGTGCTGTGAGAACAGGGTTGAGCAGGCCTCCTGGGTTTTTGTTGTAGTACAATTTTTATATTACACTCTGAAACCAGGCAAGTA
The DNA here is from genome assembly GCA_033318265.1 of Phyllotis vaccarum. Taxonomy (NCBI): domain Eukaryota; kingdom Metazoa; phylum Chordata; class Mammalia; order Rodentia; family Cricetidae; genus Phyllotis; species Phyllotis vaccarum. Next base: position 68,123,427 of record JARWLC010000014.1, on the reverse strand, counting down.
AGGCTAGTGCACCAAAGAATCATCTTTATGGCAGCCCCCTCCCCCTTTAAAGGATTTATTTATTTATTATGTATATAGTGTTCTGCCAGCACTGCCTGCAGGCCAGAAGAGGGTACCAGATCTCATTATAGATAGCTGTGAGTCACTATGTGGTTGCTGGGAATTGATTTCAGAACCTCTGGAAGAGCAGCCAGTCCTCTTAACCTCTGAGCCATCTCTCCAGCCCCATAGCCTCTCTATAAAGAGAAATGCAGTGACAAGGCTTGCAGAACTGGGCTTACTGGGGGCACAGATGAGTAGAAAGCTAGGATGGGCCAGTCTACTAGCTAAGGAGACTTGAATCTCAGCAAGCAAGGCCACTAGGCAAAATGACGTGGGCTATACTTCTCCTAGGAAGGACAAGTGACATGGGCTATACTTCTCCTAGGAAGGACAAGTGACATGGGCTATACCTCTCCTAGGTAGGACAAGTGACATGGGCTATACCTCTCTTAGGAAGGACAAGTGACATGGGCTATACCTCTCTTAGGAAGGACAAGTGACATGGGCTATACCTCTCTTAGGAAGGACAAGTGACATGGGCTATACCTCTCTTAGGAAGGACAAGTGACATGGGCTATACCTCTCCTAGGAAGGACAAGTGACATGGGCTATACCTCTCTTAGGAAGGACAAGTGACATGGGCTATACCTCTCCTAGGCAGGACAAGTGACATGGGCTATACCTCTCCTAGGCAGGACAAGTGACATGGGCTATACCTCTCTTAGGAAGGACAAGTGACATGGGCTATACCTCTCCTAGGTAGGACAAGTGACATGGGCTATACCCTCTCCTAGGTAGGACAAGTGACATGGGCTATACCTCTCCTAGGCAGGACAAGTGATATGGGCTATACCTCTCCTAGGCAGGACAAGTGACATGGGCTATACCTCTCTTAGGAAGGACAAGTGACATGGGCTATACCTCTCCTAGGCAGGACAAGTGACATGGGCTATACCTCTCTTAGGAAGGACAAGTGACATGGGCTATACCTCTCCTAGGCAGGACAAGTGACATGGGCTATACCTCTCTTAGGAAGGACAAGTGACATGGGCTATACCCTCTCCTAGGTAGGACAAGTGACATGGGCTATACCCTCTCCTAGGTAGGACAAGTGACATGGGCTATACCTCTCCTAGGCAGGACAAGTGACATGGGCTATACCTCTCCTAGGCAGGACAAGTGACATGGGCTATACCTCTCTTAGGAAGGACAAGTGACATGGGCTATACCTCTCCTAGGCAGGACAAGTGACATGGGCTATACCTCTCTTAGGAAGGACAAGTGACATGGGCTATACCCTCTCCTAGGTAGGACAAGTGACATGGGCTATACCTCTCCTAGGAAGGACAAGTGACATGGGCTATACCCTCTCCTAGGCAGGACAAGTGACATGGGCTATACCTCTCCTAGGCAGGGGCTGCACAGCATTAAACAGAGCCTCCCGTTCACTCTGGAACATGTTCTGAAGCTTCCTCTCCTGGACGAGTAACTTCAGGCGCTTTATTCGCTCCCCAGAGCGGGAGATAAAATCAGGCCTATGAAACTGAAGAGCTTCCTAAAGGAGAGGAAAAAAACCCTCATGTTAATGACATGGCCTGTTCTCAAGTGCTTGGAAAAATGGCACCTGCCCCATAGGTTTGAGTGCCCACAGGGGAAGATGCCGCAAGGAAATCAAAGAAAGCACAAAAACGCCTTTGAAAAAAGCTGACTACTAAGGTGGGGTCACCTGCAACTCTTCCAACTGTTGATGTGATATTATTTCCTATAGCCACCAAGGTTTCCAGAAGGTCTGGGGAAGAGCTCAGGTGTGAGTACTTGGTTAACACTGCAAGGCCCTAGAACAGTGCAATCCTGACCAAAGCAGAAGGCCTGCTATTGCACGTGTGGGAGCCTGCACACTGCAAGCAGTGCCATAGTAGTGCCCTCCTCCGTGGATGGAGGTGTGACCAAAGCTCACATGCCAGTCACACAAAACCACATGGCTAAAGCCGACCTGATGTCACTGTACCTACCTGTAGAGTTGCTCTCACAAATGGCCTAAGAGGACCCTGGCCACCGTCTCCACCAGGGCCTCCCAGGGACCCATGGCTGCTCATGTACTGCTCCTGCCAGTTCTGCTCCCTCAGTGGCTCCCTCCAGGGCTTGGTTTTCGTTACTGGTGCAAACCAAGAGATACTAGGGCTGTACATCTTGGGCAGGTTTTCTTTCTTAGATCCAGACTTTCTATTTTCCACAGGAACAAACCATGAGACGCCTACAGGAAACATTTAAAAGAAGAAACTGGAAAGTTTTATTTTTTAATAATCATACCCAACTACAAAGACATGTAATACTGAGTTGCAGAGGACTCAAGTGTTGGGGGTGACAACCCCTAGGGTGCCTTTGAGTTGGTCCTAAGCACAGGAGGACTCTCTAAACATCCCAAAGTGGTGGCTATGGTGGGTAGAGTCCACAGAAGCAGGGAACTCACGCTGTAAGAGACTTAAACACACCTTTGCGAGACTCTTTGCTACCTGGGCTAGAAACTGACCGACCTTCAGAGCAATCCGGCTTGTCCTTCCTCATGTTTCTGTCTCGCAGGTAACTGGTAAGAAGCTTTTTGTCTTTGGCTTTTTCTCCTGACCAAGGAGTCTCTTCACTGTCCTCTTCCAATCTGGCCTCACTAGAGCTGGGTGTTGGGAAAGTCACCCCAACATCCCAAGTATCCTTTTTGGCACCAGTCACAATCTCCAAGTTACCTGAGGGGAAAGATGCATCTGATGTATCTGTGAGCAGACAGGCTGGCAGGCTTATGGGGGGGGGGGGCGCAGGTACAGACACAGATTTAATTTCTAAGTGGGTTTAGCTATCAAGGAGAAAGAAATATAGATTTAGTTGGTTCAGGCTTTCTTCTCCAAGAGAGCAAGGCAGTAAGTTCTTCTCGCCCTGCTGCCGATCACCTCGTATGGAGGAGCAGACAGCAGTGAGCTCAAGACTTAAGGGAAAAAGAAAAAGTCTGTATGAAACCAAATTCTCTTCAGGCATAAGCTTCAAATTCCCCTAGCCCTGCTTTCCTGTTGTTCTGTTTACAAATCAGGACCCTGACAACCCTCCTCACTTAGCCATCCTCTTCCTACTGTTTGTACAAGATGCACACAGCAGTAAACTGTATATGTTCCATACCTTAGTTTTTCTTTTAAAATATGTATGCCAGGGACCTGTGTGCTGGGACTTGAGCCCAGGCTCTCTGCAACATTAACCATTTCTCCAGCCCCAGAGAGCTTCCTCGTTCTATGTAAAAACTTCTTCATATGAAACTACAATCATTAATTTTACCATTGCTACCGATGGCTATCAAAGTTGACTTTAATTTTCTGCTACAATAACTGTACTTCTGACACTTAGCATTTTACACATATTTACGTATATCTATTAGCCAAATTCCAAAAGCAAAAAACAAACCAATCACAGAACAGAAAGACTGGGCCACAGCACATTGTTAGAGCTGCCAGACTGCTTTCCAGAGGCTGTGTTATTCAAACCCCTGCTACAAAGGCACTTATTTCCCTACACTCTTGTTTGTAAACAAATTTTTGCAATTAATAAGTAAAAAATAGCATCTAACTATGCAGGTGCTTTTGCTCTTTTTACCCTTTATCATGAGTGAGGTTAAGTAAGTATGTTGAAGGAGCATTTTTATTAGCAATGCAAAATTTTATTATCAATGCAAAAATATTATCAATGCAAGATTTACCAGCTTGTACACCCTTGTTCAACGTGTGCACATTTTCCTCATTGTAAAGAGTAGAGTCCAGGCTCAAGAAACTACCACCAGATGAAACGGAGTCAGAAGAAATATTGTTTGTCACCTGGAAAAACAAAAGAGACTCTGTTAGCATCTCTGGTAGCCAGAGGCTGCAGGACAAGCCAGCCTACACGCCCCTGCAGCCCTCTCTATTCAAATTGCTGTGACGCAGGTCAAAGAAGCTTGTGAACAGTGTGACCGTCTGTCTGTCTATTATGTGAAGAACACTGCTGTAAGGACAGGCCCAAGCTACTGTAACGCAAAGAGAGCTGGGAATTTCCCTGGGATGTGAGAAAATTGAAGAAGCTGGTAGCTAACCTTGCCTGACACATCTCCAGAGTAAAATTGCCAGCTCACACCCGTAGATAATTCTGGAGCTAACAGAAGAGATGCTAACTAAAGTGATGAAGTCCATAGAGGACCCCTCAATCAGAGCAGATTCAGACACCTTTTATATGACTGACAGACAATTCAAAATGAATCAAGAATAAAATACACCAAAACCCCAACCTCTTTTTAAACTATATTCAGAGCAAGTAGAGCATTGAAGGTCAAGTTAAGGGGTGAAAGCTAACACACCTGGTGGGTGGGAAGAAAATCATACTACAACTGAGTAAATAATACCCCAAACTGTTAACAAAACGTGTCTGTATCCAAGCACACAAACATGGAGGCCAACAGAGGGCAACAGCTTCCTCCTCCAGCGCTAACCACTCTCCATCTATTCCCTTGAGGCAAGCCCTGGAACTCACATTTTCACAGCTAGATCTGAAGCTGGCAAGCCCCAGCATTCCTGTCTCTGCCCTTCCCTCAAATCTGGACAACAGGCATATAAAGGATGGTCAGCTTGTGGGGAGGTGTGGGCACCTGAATGCTGGTCCCCACTGAGATGCCTCCTAAACTGAAGAGTTTAAGCTCATCATAACATGTCTGGGGGTGGGAGGACTCTCTCTAGAGGAGAGGCTTGATCCTAAGTGCCCAATGACATTTCAAAGCAAGTTTGACAGAGGTGCAGTGCAGCTCAAGCCAGGTATCTGCTCCTCTGAGGTATAAAAACTATACTCCAAGGCCTCCGGGAACTTAACCCAGAATCCTGAGAAATAAAGGAGGGGGGGAGGCACGATAAGACATCTGAAAGCAAGAAACACTTTTTTCAGAAAGATTATTGTAAACTGGTGGGTTTGACACCACTGATCCATCAAGTTTAGAGCTCATCATCACTGTCAGACTGCAAGCATGTAAAAGTCAAGGCTAGCAAACGTCCAAGCACAGGAAAGCTACAAACACCGGGCTGCCAGGTTAACCATTTTCCCAGAAGGCAAGGCCACTGAGTGACAGTATGTCCAGGATCCTTATATTTAAACAAAAGGGTGCATATTTGAGAACTAGACGAAGTTCCAAGCATTGTAATGACAATACACACTAAGACCACACTTCCTATAGCATTATTTCAACACTCCAAAAGGTCCTGCCTGAGTAGTCAACTTGTACCACACAAATGCCTACTGAGCACCTCCTGTGTCTCTAGGTTTAGCCATTCTTACTTCATGTTTTGTGTATCAATGCTTGGAGATTTAGAAAGCAAGATTTCTATATACAAATACTGAGTGCCTGAGAGGGTCAAGGAACAGAGAATGGCCCAATTCAAACAAAAGGATGTTTGGTAGGGAAGAGTATGTGAAGGGCAGACCACAGAATGATGAAAACTTTGATGTAGGAGGAAAAACCCCAAAGCCAGCTATAAGTCTAGAACCCTATGAGCTGAGCCAGTGATGTTGTCTCTATTCATTGTCTCTCAAGATACAAAGCTGTCTCTTTGTGCCAGTTTCCTCACTTAGAGATGGAACTAAAGTCTCTGCTCCTGAAATTACAGCAAGTGTAGATCAAAGCTGAACATGCTGACTCACACCTGCAATCCCAACACTTGGGTGGCTGCAGGAGGACTGCAGCCTGAGGCTAGCCTGAGCTACACTGAACTCTGTCTCAAACAAATGAATAGACATATACATAACAATAAAAAAATCAACAAGAGAAATACTAGAAAAAATAAAATCTCAGCTCTACATAAATTTAAGCCCAGCCTGGGCAAAAAGTGAGATACTATCTCAAAATAAACATATAAAAAGGGCTTTGATGGTAGGTTTACCAGTGTAAACTTTGAGAATGCCAGGATGTTAAAAAGCAAAATTGTGGCAAGTACAGAAGGGACAATAAGGGTGTGTGAAGGCAGGTAACACACCTCACCTCTACAGCTGCGAGAGCAAAGTATAGTAGGTGCCAAAATAGGCTGAGTTTCAAGATAGAAAAGTCATTTCTCTATCAGAGAAATCTGAAAATAAAAGGACAACAATTTTATTCATCTCATGCACAATAGGAAAAAAACTCAAAGTATTTATGGGAAAAATTAAAAATATAAATAATGTATGTGAGTTAGAAGAGTCAAAAACTGCTTGGATGACAAGTCTCTCCAGATTAATCTGTAGGTTTTCCATAAGTCTAAAAAGTCCTAACGAATCTTCCTAAAGAAATTTATAAGCTGATCTCAAACTTCCATGGAAAGGCGAAGGATCATAAGAGCCCAAAATTATTAGAAAAGAAAAAGAACAGATAAAAAATAATTTCCCTATTTCAAAACCAAAGTTGCAATGATTAAGACACAGTATAACTGATATTAAAAACTTGGTAAACATGCATTAATCAATCCGTAATTGAGAATAATAAAGTAACCCTTATGATTATGGTCAATGAATTTTCAAGAAGGCACCAAGGCTACCCACTGGAGGAAAGGACAGACCTCTGAACAAGGGATTTAGAAAAAATACAAAAAGATGAGTTTAGACACCACCTTACACACACAAAAATATACGAACAGAGCAAAATAATTATTAAAACCAACAGGTATGTCCAAGCTTTTTCAGTGTTATGTTACCATCTATCAACGGTACCATAGCTATCCTGAGGTGCATAGAGACTACAGGTGGCGGGCCCACATCAAATTTTAAAACAAAATCTTTGTAACCTTGATTAGGAAAAAAATTTCTGGTCTATATCAATATCACAATTCACAAGGGAAAAATGTTAAATCAAACTGAAGTACTCATCATTTGAACATAAAATTTTACTTAAAAACACACACACACACAAGTGCCAGAACAGGAGAACCTGTCCTCAAGTTATATACCTGGAAAAACTTGTGACAAAAATATAGAGCTGGTGAGACCAGATAATACACTTGATCTTACCCAAAAGACTGAGAGGTGACTCCAAATACATAGAACTCTTATGAGCTGAGTGTGAAGACAGATGACCTAACTTAAAAATGGGCAAAAGCTCTGAGTATCCTTCCCTCCAAAGACAAGCACAAAAAAGGTCTTCACTATCCAGTCATTGCTCAAGTCCAGATCAACAGTATCATGAAGTATCTTCACACTGTTTAGGACAGTCATACCAAAAACATGAATAATGACAAGTTTTGGTAGGATGTGAAAAAATTGGAATGTGCAACACATTGCATTTTGAAAAACACAGGCAGTTTCTTAAAACATTAAAAATTTATCATAAGCCATTTCACATCTAAAGGAAATAAAAATGCTTATTACATAAAACTTATAAACAAATGTTCATATTCTGATAATTAAAACAATCTATATATTCTAAATGTCCACTAACAGACATAATGTGGTAAACAAAAAAAAAACATATAGCCAACTACTACTCAACAGGAGGAGGAATTACTGACAACATACCACACAGATAAACTGAAAACATTGCTCTCACACACACAAAAAAGCTAGATGCAAAAGGCTGCATCATAAGCAACTCTATATGAACTGTGAAGAACAGGCACGGTGAGGTTTCCCAAAGCTAGGAATAACTGTAAACAAAAGATAAGGTAGCTTCCTAGATAGAATAAAGAGGACACGCTAATGACTGCACAGCTCACAAGCACTAGAAGCTGTAACACTGGCTGCCTTTGGCAAGTTGGTGCCTGAGAATAAGAGTGGGAAGTCACTCATCAAATACTCAAGGCAGGCATGGTATGTCTCATGTGTTACTGGGCTCTATTACCAGTTCCAGAGAGAACTAACAAAACAAAGGCTTTTAGTGCTAAGTGTGGCAGTAAACTCAATGTTTGACAGTCCTAGGTAGTAGAGATGTTTCAGTCCTATAAAGTGGTAAACCGATTCTATCAATATGCTTAATCCAAAGTCCAGGTTTTAAAATAGGATATCCACAGACATATCCTCAAGAAGGCTGCTGTATTTGGAAAAGTGGAAAGTTTTTCCACACAGAATCTGTGAGGAATGGTTAAAGTGGATACCTCAGGAAATAAACCTGTAGAGCAGGGAGCTCTAAGAGGAAGAGCTACATCTACTTCCCGTGCCAGAAGGCCCAAAGCAAGTGGATTTGCAATCATAGCAGTAAAAACCTCTGATAATTAGGGCCAAGACACACACACTCCTCTGCTCTTTAAGGAGATGGTGCAGAGCTGCTAAAGCAAAAGCTGCTGGGTCCTGCACTTCAGGCCCTGTGTGGTAGTGAATAGGACCACAGGCCCCCTGCATTTCCAAGATACACAAGTAGGTGTGAATGCACAAAAATGAGGGAAAGTACACATTACAGTGCAGTCTTGATAGATTGCTATGGAAAGCTAGACATTCAAAACTATAGTCTAAAAATAAACTCCTCCCAACAAAATGTATTTTTTCAGCCCTCTGTGAAACAAATACTAACTGGGATGATGAAAAACTGGGAGGTTCACACTGCCTAATGGGGATGTTGGTGGTTCACCAGATGGTAAGAGAGTTGCATGTGATCAAACAATTCCACTCCTACGTATATTCCCAAGAGAAAACAGGCCAACACATAAATGTGTACATGCTCACCAACTTTGCTGAAAATGGGCAAAAAAGTAGAAAATCATATCCATAAACTGAATGACAAAACAAAATATGGCATTCAATTAGGTGGAATATTTGGTCATAAAAAAATAAACATGTGCTATGTAGCACAGCATGAAAACATCAGGAGGAATGCAGCTCCACACTCTAAAGCTCAAGGCCTACAGCCAGCCAAGCAAATGGTGCAGATTCCAAAGTTACCATGAAAAGTCGTGCATTCCAGCTGGTTTGGAGACCCACCATTGGGATGCATACACCGTTAAAAATTTGTTGACAGATGCTTCTGGCAAGCAACAGATCAGGTCACTAGGTCCACAGGATACAGTTACCTTATCAGCCTCCGGATGAGTGTGAATTGGCTCATTCTGTTTTCTAACATGGGGCTTCCACATAAAGATTTAAGCGTTTTCAAATTAAATGACGTCAGCTACCATGGTAGAAATTTTCTGTTGTGTATCATCTTGAAAGAACACATATGCTAGCTGGCTGCTTCCTTCGAATATATATTATTATGAAAACTCACCTGCTGGGTGCCCAGTTCTAAACAGACATGAGGAAAGTGCCACCATTTTGGTGATGCTTCTGGACTTTTGTATTAACTTTTAAGTTAAAAAGTACTAGATAAGACCCATTCCCACATTTACTGATTAGACATTAGAAAGATCCAGAAAATAAGACTTTAAATATTGTACTTATGGAGACAGGATTTCACGTAGCCCAGGCTGGCCTTTAACTTGCTGTGTAGGAAAGGGTGAGTTTCTGATCTACCTGTCTCTGCCTCCCAAATTCTGGGGTTACAGGTATTTCCCACTATGTTTCAGCTTGTTTAAATTTTTTAAAAGTCTAAAATTACTTCTAATCTTTTTCATTAATCACACTAGTCAATAAATAGACAACCTAACTGGCAGGTGTGATTCCAGCACTTTGGGAGGCAGAGGCAGGAGAATCAGGAAATCAAAGTCATCTTTGGGTACGTTAAAGGCCAGCCTGGGTTATATGAGACCCTGTCCAAAATAGAGAATCACTCTAAGTATAAAAATTGAGCTTGGGAAAGCACATTTGTTAGCTCATTTCCAGTGGCCTTCAGTTAGTGAGACACCTGAGGGGAGAGATTTTTCCTGAGGAACGGGTGGGCGGTAATTATAACTACCTAAATATAAGCCATATACTCGTCAGTTAAAATGAGTGACCCAATGACCTCCAAACATTCTTCTTGTCAAAGGCTTTTAGAAATGTCCAGATCAACTACAGTTGATGTCCAAATAATTACAGTCTAATAATAAAACACATGGTCCACTAAGAGGTAACATAATTATGTCTGTACACTCGTGACATGTAATTCTTAGAGAGCAAAGTTACAAAGGAGACCCAGAGAGTAAATGATACCTATTATGAAAAACTTCTGGGGCGTGGTGGCACATACCTTTATTGGGAGGCAGAGGCCAGCCTGGTGTACATACAAAGTGAGTTGCAAACATCCAGGGCCTATGTAGAGGCCCCATTTCAAAAACAAACAAGCAAGCTAACAAGAAATGTGTGTAAAACCTTCTCCAGTAGGTCAAAAGGACATTGTATCTGAATAGGTTCTCGATTTTTGTTTTGTTTGTCATGATATCCATGAGTGAGGACTAAATAGGAAAGCAGCTGTGGGTGACACCAACATTCAAGCTGCAGCTATTAAGGTGGTCAACATGCTATGGAGGTCATTATGGTTGAGGTCAGGAAAGCTCCTAGATACAGCAGGGCAGACGAACAGCAGAAGAAAGGAAGCCAAGGACTTAACTCTGCCATCAACATGTGGGAAAAGCAGGAAGTTCACTCATGATCACCAAAACCTTGTAGAATGGCAGCATTCAAAGCTTTTCTATCAAATTGGAAACACGGTCTGAAAGTAGCTTTTTTGCTTTGTATTCCCTTCAGCACCTTAGCCACTGCCTCTAAAAATCCAGAGGGATCATGATCATTCACGGGGTGACTCTACAGTCTGACTCAGGAGGCCAGCTGCACCTGAGCCAGCTTTAGGATTAGTGAATAAAACTTCATACTTGAGCCAGAATTAATTTCTACTTCAGATCTTTCCATTTTGACCAGGTCCCCATATTTAACTTTTAAAATTTCAAAAGAACCATGCTACTCATTTGCTGAGTCTTAATGATTAGGAGCCCGACAGCTTGACAAAGACACCAGATTGTCTTAGTAAATTTATATTACTCTCTTATTAGAAGCTTATCTACTGATAATTGACTATTTAGAAGTACTTACACACAAAATAAATTGTATGTACATTAGCAGTTTAAATGTGCTGCTTCCCTCCCCCATGCATTATTTTAAGTAGGAAATTCGTGTTTATAATCTTGAGGTTGGGCTAATAAAATGAAAAAAGAAACAGTGTTTAACAATGTAATTGCAGTGCAACTAAGTTTAAGAAACAATAAAAAAACTCCAGAGAACAATGAAAAAGGCTACAAAAGACAACAAACGTAAATGGCAAAAAAAAAAAACCCCACACCTCAGAGTATTAGCACATGCTAAAAAGCTGAGTCTCTAAATTGGGCCTGGGGTTAAGACAGCACACTCTCTCCGATCTGCTGAGTGGGAACTTCAAAAACCTATCCAGAGGGATTACATTTAGGGTCAGGTGGCAGTGGGCTAATTTCTGACTAGCTAACTAGGTGGGTTTTGTGATCTCTCGTTCAGTTTGTTTATCTCAATCACCATTCATTTATATTCTAAAATACATCTGCCTAAAACAATGCAAAGCAATCGTTAAAAAACTGCCTTTGTCCTCATGTGATGCACACACATACATACAGGCAAAACCACTCCTGTAAATCTAAGAAACACCCCTCTCTGTGCCTCTCCATGCCACTAGATATGTTCTTTTCTTGTGTGGCAAGAACTACTAGAGAGGGAGCTACTGTTCCTTTAAAGGCTCTGCTCTTGACTACACGGACCAGCCCTTCTCATCACAAATGTATCCATAACCCCTAGCTTTGACACACTGTTAGTACCTTGAAGATTCCCTTCACGACACATACTGAATTTTAAATACCTTTTAGTCCACTTTTACTGTGCTGTGGTACAGAATGCAAGCATACTTACAAAACTGCTTTGGGATACATCAACATTTTGCCTAATGTACAATTACTTTTTGTAATTATTACCCAGGTGGATAGATGCTGAGTTTTGAGAATGGAGCTTTACAGCTATATCTTGAAACAAGCTTGTTAATGCTGCACCACAGCCTCCCGTCCTTTCTTCATGTGTATGTGAGTCTCAAAGAAGCATGTTAGAGCATCCTCTCCACTGGACATATTCCATATTAGAAATATATGTGGGTGGACAAGTACATGTGCTAAAGTAGAAAAAAATCTCCTTAAATCTTCTCTTCTGACCTCGGAAGATGTGCCGTCGTGCCATATCCACAGTTTGGGAATAAGGCAGACAAGGACAAGTAGCATTCACTCAGACACAAAGCAACAAAACCCCAAAACCACATGAAACAAAACAACAAAATGTTATCTTTACATTGTGTACAAACCTGTATTTCTTATTTTCAAATGAAGATTAGACATTACCAACTGTAAAGTAAAAATAAAAATTTTATACAATTCAGGCAGGAATAGTCTAAAAAAGAATTTTGTCCTCTTGTATGAAATTAAGTATTTGTGTAGCCTGACTCAAAATTCCCACTATCAGTATATATGCAAAAGACCTTCACAGAGAGACAAAGATCTACACTGTTGGTTTGTGTGCTGGACAGCTGGGCTGAGTGTCCAGCAGAGCATATGTAAACGTGAAGATACTCAGTGGAGTATTATGCAGTGATTAGTCCCTTGGGTTAGATATGCCTGTGACTAGATGTTAATGGATTCTGAACTTGAGTGAAGGGAGGGAGAAGGAGGGGAAAACAACAGTGTGTGTTTTTTATACTGAAACACAGTTTTTTTCCTTTGCTTTTTCAAGACAAGTGTAGCTCTCTGGCTGACCTGGAACATCCTCTGAAGATCAGGCTGGCCTCGAACTCAGATCTGTCTGCCTCTGCCTAGAATTTCTGGGATTAAAGGTGTGCACCACCACAAGCTTGGCAACACACAAGTACTCAAAATATATTTTTTAAAGGCCAGTCACATGATTGAAATAAGAATGAGTACAGAATGGGACGGCATTTAATCCAACCAATTCTTAGCACTAGTTACTTTTCTCCAGCTGGCATAATAGTTATATATGTAATGCTCAACTGGGGAGAAGGAGGCTGGAGGGTTGCAAGCTTGAGATCAGCCTGGGGTACACAGTAAAACTACATACATCAAAAAAAGATGATAATGAAGATAATGAGGAGGAGGAAGAGGAGACAGAAATGGCACAGAATCCTTAGGGGATTCACTATGACAAAACTGGAGAGGCAGATGATCATTCAGGCAGAAAATAAAAATGGAAATCTGCTTTCTCTGAACACCTATTAATGTCACACAAAAACAAGTTATGGGCACGGATGGAGAGCTGGAGAGACGGCTTACTTTGTTCCTTTCAGAGGACCAGGATTTCATTCCCAGAACCTGCGTAGTGACTCAAAACTGTGTGTAACTCTAGCTGCAGGACGTCTGATGCCCTCTTCTAACTTTCATGAGCACCAGACACTCCATGACGTGCACATACACACAGGCAAAACGCTCATACACATAAAATAAAACAAACAATAACCCCCTACCCAAATTTTATGGTTTCTTATTTGAAACTATATCCAGCAAGGGTGTCCAAATACTTCGTGGAGGAAAATTAGTCTCTGCAGCAAATGGTGTTGGGGATAGCTGGAGAGCAACAGAAAGGCAAGCTGCGCCCATATAAGCTCTCAAAAGTAGCTGAAGCTGGCAAACTAATGAGAGCTGAGATCAGACCCACTAGAAGAAATCCAAGTGTTGTTTTGTGTGACTCTGGGTTGAGTCTTGGTTTCAGATGTGACATTAAACTGCACAGTGAGGAAGGACCATGAACAGGGCTCTGTTAAAGTGTTGCATGGCCAGGGACACCAACAGTCTGCAGTGCAAACAGCCCAGAGTGGAGGCACAAGCCTCTAATCTCAGTACTTGGTAGAAAGGCAGGAGGATCTCTTGAGTGCCAGGCCAGCTAAACTGATCTACATAGTGACATAGTGAGTTCAGAGTAGTTAGGGCTACATAGACAAACTATTCACCAAAAACCAAACCAAAACAAAACAAAAACCCCCAAAACAGACGAGGGCTGGGTAGTTAGAACATGTATCCATTTAAAGATTTTCACTCAGGCTGTGCAGAGGACTCAAGTTGACTAAAGCAGCACTCCTAAAGCCAACGACGTAATTATTGCTTTCAGCATTGCTCTATTTCCAGTTTTAAACTTTTGACCTTTCTGTATAATTAAGACAACAACAACAAATACATAGTGGCGCATGTTTATAAACGCAGGAAACAAACCGTTTTGATGAGTTCAAGCCTTATAAAATAATAAAAAAAAATCTTTTAAAAATAAGTAACACCTGACAACAAAGACAGCAACGACATCAGATGACAGCTACAAGCCATATGAATATAGATGCAAACGTCTTCTTCACACGTCTAGCAAACTGAATCCCGTGGCACATAAAAAAGGATTGCATGACACAGCAAAATGGAAATGACATCAGGAATTCCAGTTTGGTTCTGCATGTGATTATCAATTAATGTGTACCATATTAATAGAAAATGGGATGAGGGGATATCACCTCAATACATGCCAAATTTAACTAAAACCAAAACTTTTTATAATAAAAATAAAATTCAGACTAGAAAAAGGGAACTTACCCAATATAACAAATCACAAGAGAAAAATCCACAGTTAACACATCCCCAATTGTGAAAGACTAAGAATATTCCTCAGCAAACACGAATAAGGACATTGCTTTACCATTAACACTCTATTAGAAGGTCTCGGTAAATCAGAAAATATACACCATCCAAACTGAGAAAAGAGAAAGACTGTATCTGCAGATGGAAGGAAATTCTACAGGAAAATTAAGAGTTAACAAATAGTCCCAGCACTCAGGAGGTAGAGACAGGCAGATCTCTGTGAGTTCCAGGACAGCTAGAGCTATGCAGAGAGACCCTGTCTCAAAAAAAGAAGAAAAAAAAAAAGTTAACAAACCAAATTCAGCAACGCTGTTAAGGTACAACATGTAAAAATCAACATGTAAAAATTAGTTATATATCTATATACCAACAAATAATCAAAAAATGAAATTAAAGCAATTATACTTAAAATAGCATCAAAAGTATAAAACATTTTCAAGCACGAGTTCTTAAGAGTCTCTTAAACAACCTCGAAAACAGGATAGTTCCTTCTATCAAAACTTATGAGAAGACATACTGAATCTAAACTGGTACTGGCAGTAGGAAAAACAAAGCAATAAGACGAAATACAGTATCCAAATGCATGCACAAACACGCGCACCCACACATATACATACACAGTCACATGATTTCTGATGACAGTGCCAGGAACAAATAGGGACAAAGAGTCTAACAAATGATCTTGCCAGAACTAGACACAGCATGACAAGGGATGAAGGTAGACCATTTCTGAATGCTATCTACAAAAATTAGCTCAAATAGAATTTCTTAATGTTAATGCTAGACCAAAAAGACAAAGCCTTATGACATCAGATTCAGCAACAATTTCTTGGCTAAGAGCCCCAAAACACAGGTAACAAAAGGTACATGCTGCACTATTAAAATAGCCATATGTCACAAGGTACAATCAACAAAGTGACTGTGTGAGAGGCTGCCTACAGAATGACAAAATATATTTCCAGATTATACATTTAGTAAGGACCTACTATACTGAAGATATAGGAAAGTACAACAACTCCAGTACAAAAAGCCAAGCAGCTAAGTTTCTAAAGGTCAAAGGACATTTAAAAAAATGCCAAAGAAGATACACAGTTAAAATGCATACACAAGGTCCAACATGGTAAATGACTACAGAAATGTACACCAAAACCACAGCAAGAAACCACTTCCTAGTCAATAGCACAGCTAGTAGATAAAATTCAAAAACAGAAAATAAATCCTGGCAGGAATGTGCTGAAATGGAAACCCTTGTACAGTACTGGTGAGAATGTAAAATCATGCAGCCACAGAGGAGGAGGCCTGCAGGAGCCTCACAATATTGCTGACAGAAGCATAAAAGGACATCCACTGTGGTCTCAGCAGCTGGGCAGTTCCTCATTGACAGAGAATTGTCACATGACTTGGCATTTCCACTTTTAGGTGTACCTCAAGGAACTGCATATAGGGGCACAGGATCAGCTCTATTCACAACAGCTTAAGAGTGGAAAGTATCCAAGTGTCTATCACTGGATGTGTAAATAGATAAAAACTCAGTATGTTATATATACATACCACAGAATAGTATCAAACATGAAAAACTGAAGTTCCCAGAGACATAAGCAGATTATTGGCTGTCAAGGGATAGTGAGAAGGGCAGGGCATGGATGATTATTATACATTCCAAATGTCATTTAATTATGAGAAGGACAAAAGGAAAACCTCAGGACTCTTGAGATAGGGTCATCTCAAGCTCACAGCAATCTTCCTATGTCAACTTCCTGAGCACCTCAAATACAAATGTGCACCACGATGCCCAGCTCAGTGGTGTAAACTGTATGATGTGGTCACATTAACCTTCTACCTGTATCTTTTTCCCTCTTTCCAATGTTACTTCCAGTTTTTTTAATAATTAAAAAATCAATTAGCATATGTAATCACTGTCATTTCATAACTAACCAAAGCTTAAGAAACACAGCTTATGATAAACCAAGCATCTCCTATCTCCTTCCCGATAGGCCAAATGTGTTTGTAAAATCCTACCGACAAAATATTTTTAGCACAAATTGCCAAAATACATATTTATTTATAAATTATTTCACTAACCATATATAAAATATACAAAAATGAAAAACTTGTAAGCTTGAATAAAATAAATACAAATTCTAATTTCCCTCCTTCAATGGACAAAGCATCTCTCCTCGGAGAGTTCTTCTCTAGATCTGACTTCATTTTTTTGAGACAGGTTTATACGAAGTAGCTAAGGCTGACCTCTTGTTGCTTCAGCATCGTGAATGCTGAGACAGCATGTGTGCACCACCATGTACCTGGCTCTAATTTTAGTCTTGGGTGAAGCATCTGCCTTTACCACTCTCTTATTGAAGTAGTGTAGCCCTAACAGTCTCTGACTGCTGTGGCAGCTACCATGAGGAGTTTGGAGGTCTCAGTTACCCTGTAATGTATTTGTAACTGAAATTACTAATGATTTTGAAATTCTGACTTGCTTTTATAATACAATGTTCAGTGATTACAACTTATCTTGTAGCTTATTTCTGGCAAGCATACCCACCAGCTCACCAGGTCTATTTATCCCTATGGCTTTCACTTGTCTTCCCATCTCTTGATTTTCATTTATTTATTTATTTATTTATTTATTTATTAGGTCATGTAGCTCGCCCCATTTTCAATTTTTGTATGACCCTAATGTTTCATTTACTTTAAAACACTGTCATTATGATGTGTGCATGTGTCTAAAGGCAATTCAAACACTTCTCAAAAGACAGAAGGAAAGAATAAGAAACAGACCCCCCCACACACACACACCCCCGGCCTGAACAGAGGCCACGCTAATCTTGAAGCCCCCTGGGTCAGGGGCTTCCTTACTTCACAGATTCTCTGCCTCCAAAGGGTGACTGGCAGGTGTGTGTTGGTGTAAAGAATGACAACAAACAATAGCTGTGCTACACTTTCTCACTCTTTTCCAGCTGGGAAGAAACGTGATAGTGAGGAAAGGGCAAAGGGCTTCTGTTCCACCTGTGTGAGAAGGTCAAGTGAAAAGTCCACAGAAAAGGCAGTCACATTGCCAGTTGACTTTGTAGCCGTGTACCTGGATGTGCCTCCTTCTGGTGTGCTCAGAGGTCATCTGGGGATAGCCTGTGCGCAGTGCCTTCATGCTGGGCTTGCACCGCTTCTCCAGATACCTCCTCTGTTGATTAGTGACACTGCTGTATAATTTAACCCGCCTGGGTGACAAATACAATCTTTCATGGCCAAAGGCTTGGATCAATCGGGCTGTGTCAATGGTGGAAATGGAGCTACTCCTTTCATTTAAAGTCACATCCCTGTCAGTTTGGGTCAACACATCTGAGTCCAAAGGTGAAGTAGTGCTGGATAAAATGTTGGGGCTATCTGTAAGGAGCTCACTTTCCTCTGAGCGTCTAGAATCCGAGGAGGTGTTGCTGACACAATTAAAATCCGGCCGTTTTCTCAAGATGTACTTATCTAATTTAACCTGCTCAATCTTAATCTGACTGGACTTCCGGTTGTGATGAGAAAGCACTCTGCCTTTCCTAAAGTCACCTGTACTCTGGCCCTTCTCTAGGCTTTTATGTGACTTCCTCTGCAGATGCTGCCTCCTCCCCGCCCCCCTCACTCCTCGCCCTCCTCTGCTATCATCCCGAGTACTTTCTGAGGCCTGGAGTGAATGTGTGATGGGATTCTGAAGCAGTTTAGCCAAACGATCAAGTCGTTCCACCAAGGAGAGTTCTTTCTTATCACAAACACCAGGCGGTTTCTGCTGCTTCTGTCGTTCCTGGTACTTATTCCAGAGTTCATTCAAGCTCACTGAGCACTGTGTTGTTACATCTGGGGTGACCTTCTCATCCTTTTTTTGGTCACTTGTCTGTCTTTTGCCTTTTGGATCTCTGGCCTGATTCTTGATGGTATGTATCTTCTCATTGTCTCCCAAATTCAAATTGATGCTGAGGCTCTTAATTCTGGTGTAATCCATCTTGGTCTTGTCTACACTTGGGCCAGGAGGAGGAAGACAGCTGTGTTCTGAATGCTGGTGAAAGAAATCCTTCCAGGAACGCTGCATGAAAACACCCCTTCCCAAAGACTCATGGCAGAAATCTTGCTCGTGGGGCAGGTGCACTGGATGATGGAAGTAAAACTTGGCTGACCTGAAGACAGAGTGAGTGGTGTTTTCAAATGCTGAATGACATTCAGACTCTGAAAAGAACAAAAAGAAAAAGATGCTGAAAGAATTTAGAAGTGTTTGTATTCCCTTTACAAATGCTGTTTTTTATTTAGACATAAAGCATTGTGCTTAGCAACCAGACCAGCATGATTCAAAATAAATGGATTCTGCATTAATTCTGCCACCATGCAGCAGAGCTGGAGCTGAATCACAGATGAAAAAGTGCTTGCCTAGCAAGCACAAATCTCTAGGTTCAATTCCCAGCATTCTATGAACTTATTTATAGTCCCAGCATTCAGATAATAGAGACAGGAGAACCAGGAGTTCCGGATCATCTTCTGCTAGGCAACCAGTTCAAGGCTAGCATGGACTAATTATGTAGTACCCTGTCTCAAAAACTAAAAGCAAGTAGTCCAAGCACTCACCAGAGAGCACAGAAGCCATTGGACCTCTGTGAGATCAAGGCCAGCCTGGTCTACACAGTGAGTTCTAGGCCAACCAAAACTACCTTGGTTCAAAAAAACAAAACAAATCTGGATTGATCTCGTCCATCATGCGACAAAGCTGTGTGACCTCAAGGACAGCCCTTTAGTTCTCCACACTATAATTAGCCTTATATATTCATGACCTGTTCTATATACTACTCTACTTTTTGTATATTCTTTCTTTAAAAAATTTCACCCCGCTTATAAGATGGAAATACAGCAATTATAGCTATGCATATGTAATATAGAGGTTTAAATGACAATGTCTCCTGGAGCCTGGTCTTCAGGTTGTGGTGGCACTGTTTGGGAAGGCTTAGAAGCTGTGGCCTTGCTGGGTAAAATATATCCCTGGGAGCAGGCTTTGATGTTTCAAAGCCTTACATCATTCCCAGTTCACTCTTTATGCTCCATGCATGCAGTTTTAAGATGTAAGCTCTTAGTTTGCTGTTCCTGTCGCAATATTTGCCGGATACCACACTTCCCCACCATGATGGCAATGGACTCCTATCCCTCTGGAATCATAAGCCTAAACAAGTCCTTATTTTTGTACGTTGCCTGGATTATGTTGTATTTATTACAGCAATAGAAAAGAAACTAATACAGAAGTGTGTGATTATCAGTCTGACTATGTTAATTTTACACACACACACATACAAAATATGCCATTGAGTAAAAGAAAATTGGGCTATCTATAAAAATATGGTAGCTTATAAATAACTATAGAATTATTAAATTCCTATATGCAAATTCTTTAAAATACAATTCTAGTCATTATAGCATAAAACCATTAGAAAAGAAGAGAAGAAAAACCCAGATTCTTAACACGACAAAGTATCACTATGAAATTAAGGGTCTGAATATATGGAAAACTCCCCATCTGTAGCATGAAAGAAAACATCAGACAGTAACACTTCAGATTGCTCTAGAGATCTGGTACAATCCCTGTCAAAATCCCAGTTCCTTCTTTTGTAGAAACTGACAAAATAATTCTAAAATTTTTATGCGATTTAAAGAAAACTAGAGACAACAACATGATTCTGAAAAATAAAACCAAGTTGAAGGTGCAATATGTCCCCACGTCAAACCTTACCACAAGTCAACAGTAAGTAAGACAGACCAGTACTATCACAGGGTCAAAGCATAGATCAACATATACTATTAACAATCCTAAAACAAAATTATATATCTATACTCAGTTGATATTCAGTAAAAGTTTCAGGGCCATCTGATGAGGAAAAAGTTGTTTTAACAGCTAGTGTTATGATAAATGAACATCAACATTTATCAAAATTGAAAACTTCTGTGTCCCAAAGAACATTATTACAAAACTAAGCCAGTAGCTTGTAATTCCTGGTTCCTGGGAAGCTACAGCAGGAAAAATCACAAGATCAAGGTCTGTCTGGACAGCACCATCCTCTGCCCATTCTCTTCCTACCGTCCTTACTTTGCAATTACCCTTCTACATTCTGTCTCTATAACTTTTGTCTACTTGAGATATTTCATATTGGTAGAAGCAAAAATATCTGTGGCTTAGTGAGTGTGCTATTTTTATTTGTATATATACTTACAAGGTTCATCCATATAGCATGTGCAATAATTTCCTCATGAAGGCTTCATAATAACCATCTATAAATATCTAACACATTTTCTTTTTGTTTTGTTTGAGACAGGTCTAGTTATATATTCTGCGATGACCTTGAATTCACTACGTAGCCTAAAATTTGTAATCCTCCTGCTTCTGCTTCCTGAGTACTTTGAATTATAGGCATGTACCACAGTGGTGGTAGGAATAGATACTGCAAACTCTTAGACCCATGTATATGAATGCGTGGCCTTGTTGGAGTAGGTGTGGTGTGTCACTATATAGGCAGGCTTTCAGGACTCATATGTTCAAGCTACACTCAGTGTGGCACACAGTCTCCTTCTGCTGCCTTCAGGCCAAGATATAGAACTCTCAGCTCCTTCTCCAGCACCATGTCTGCCTGTATGGTACCATGTTTCCCACCATAATGGTAATGAACTAAACCTCTGAACAATTAGTCTCAATTAAATGTCTTTTTTAAAAAGAGTTGCTGTAGCCTAGAACTAATTAGAACTAATTAGTCTCAATTAAATGTCTTTTTTTTTTTTTAAAGAGTTGCTGTAGCCTTGGTGTCAATTCCAAGCAAAAGAAACTCAAATTTAGTATCAGAGACTGGTGGTAATAGTGTGAATGACATGACCATGCTTTCATTTGAAGAAATATGGACCATGAAACTGTAGATTAGAAAAGCAGTTGAACGCTTGAAGAGGGGCTTAATGGGCCATCCTAGTAGGACATGGAAGACAAGTAATGCTGAGGGTGATTTGCACTGTGGGAGCCTGGATTAAGAGGTTTCAGAGAAGAATGTCAGTATATTGCCTAGAGATGTTTCTTGTGATATTTCAGTGCAGAACGTGACTGTTTTTCACCCTTGTCCAAGAGTCTGCCTGAGGCTAAAATGAAGAGTGTTGGGCTAATTCCATTGGCAGAAAATATCTCAAACAGCCTAGTACTGACTCTGTTGTGGGCTCATAAGTGATGATTCTTATTCAGAGCTATAATGAAAAGAAGCAAGCTGAGTAAGGAAAAAATGCAAAATGTACAATTTGAGAAAAAAGGCAACACCAGAAAGTCAAATGGAGCTAAGTCCTGTGCTCAAGAAGATAGTTAAGAAATGGAATAAAGGGAGTGGTAACCTCAGGGCAGATCCCACACAGCTAAGCTTCCAAACTGTGAAAATGAATTAAAGAACAGATCAGAGCCTGGTGTGGTGATGCATATCTTTAATCTCAGCACTCAGAAGGCAGAGGCAAGCGGATCTCTGAGTTCAAGTCCAGTCTGTGCTACAGAACCAGTTTCAGGACAGCCAAGCTCAGGCAGTGAAGGATGCCATAGAAAACAGAAAGCTGGTGAAGATGTAACTGAACAAGGGAGTCATGTTCTAGCACCAGTAAGCAGCAGAACTTGGCATCTTTGGTCAGGTGGTTCTAGTTTTAGAGCCTATGGGGGCCAGAGAGTAGAATGTAGTTGTTTGAATAGGTCTGATTCCCCATAGGAATACCTGGCCCATAGCGAGTGTCCATATGTGCTTTTGTTGTCATATCAAAGAAGTGATTTGGACCAAACACAGTTTTCTGAAGCTTTACTCTTGTGTCTTCTACTAGTTTTAGAGGCTTAGGTCTTCTATTTATGTGTCTAATCCTTTTTAATGTAATTTTTACATAAAGTAATAATTTAACTTCATTCTTCAAACATAGTTATTCAGTTTTTCTATATTTTTATCTTTCCTCACCACATAGTACTTATACCCTTGGTAAAAATTATATTATATATTGTAAGTGTGAGTAGTTAATAGAAACTCTTTTCAGCATACAGAGCTAGTAGACTCAATCCTTTGCTCCTTTTTCTAACATGGAACTTCTTATCTTCTAACAGGTAAAATTTGATAGCTGAATAGTGATGGTTTATTTCTGTATGCTTTTATCTTTTGTCATAATATCAGGGCCAAAGACAAATGTAAGTTCATTTAATCTGGCTTTTTACTGTTATATACTGATGTTATCCTTCTCAGTATTATAGAATAACTTCAGGTTTACATGTCTTAGCACTTCTAACATCATCATCACCTCACTGTCTGGTGGAATTGGTTCCTCAATCTCTCACAGAAGCCAAAACCCCTGTAGATCCCAAGTGCTTTACATAGAATGGAGAGGTTTGCATATATCTCTGCATACTGATGCATAGGAGTACTTCTATACTTTAAATCATCACTAGATTTCTTTAACGCCAGAAAGAAGGTAAGTCAATAGTCTTTATCCTATGCTGTCTGTGGAGAGTAATTTAAAAAAAAAAAAAAACTATACATGGTCAAGGAAGACAGCTTTTTTTCAAATGTTTTCTGCATGGAGTTGGTTGAATTGAGTATAGAAGGCTGAATATATTTACTTGTTATACTGCTTCTATATGTTTTTCCTAGAATTAACATCTATTTTACAAATCCATACATATATCCATACAGACAAAGCAATATTGAAATATTTATAAGTAAAATAGAAAAGCATCTTATTTTTATCAGAATGAACCAGAAACACGCAGACACTAGCACTCAGGCACACATGCTGACGTATGCTGCATTACCTGAAATACCTATCTCTAAGGATCCTTTTTTCTCTGGGCAGAGTTCCTGAGGGATGGTCTTCTTAACACAGATCTCCTCTTTCTGTTTAATAGATTTAATGTCAGGCAGGTTTTTAGTTTTTCTGTCTAATACAGTGGTATCATCAGAACCTAAGAGAATAAAATGAACACATTAATACATACAAGAAGTTGACCCAAAAAAAACTCTAACCTCTAATATGTAATAGCCAGTCAATGGCATTGTAAAACATATAAATCTATGTCACAATGTTTAGAAAAACGGAAACTGGAGTAAAAAGGCACATATATATAAGCATGTCATATAGAGCGGTAGAATCACTATAAGGTACTGGAGAGATGGCTCAGTGGTTACTTGTTGCTCTTGCAGAGGACCTGAGTTCAGTTTCTAGACCACACAGGAGCTTGCAATCATCTGTATGCAGTAACTCCAATTCAAGGGGATCTGACATTATTCTGATCTCCACGACACCAGGAACTCAGGTGGGACACACACATATAAACAGGCAAAACACCCATATGCATAAAATAAAATCAATTAAAAATATGGACTATCTATATTAAAGTTTAAAAAAAGAATCACCGTAAGAGAGATGAAGAGGTATTAAGTAACCAAACAGAGAAAAAAACTAATTCCAGAAAACAATACCATAGAAGAACTCTTAGACAACCGGCGTGGATCTCTGAGATAGGAAACATTTTAAAGTGTAAATCAGGTCACTGAAGAAAAAGGAGCTGCAGAGAGTGGAATCGGAAAAGCCACCACCAACTATATATTACAGGGTTTATAATGAGAAAAGCTGGTCTTAATATCCTAGAGGACCGCTCAAAGAGCTGGGGTTTATTCCCAAGGACAGCGAAGACCCAAGTGTGTCAGACTAACATAATCAAAATGGTTTCAGAAGCATTCATTTAGCAACAGTTAAAAGATTTTGGGTCTTTCCCAGAATACAAATCTAAAATCTTAATAAATCTTTAAAAAACACCTCCAGTTCATAACTGTGGCATAAATGCCAGCTGTCCTCTAAGACACATTGTCTCTTTCCTCTGAAATGGCGAAGCATTTTACCAGAATAAACACTCAGCCTCCTTGGTCAAGCAACCTGATGTGACCACATGACTCAGGCTGGCCTCTAGGATGGAAGCGAGTGTAACCCAAGAAACTCCTTTATGAAGAAAAGGCTTTTTTCTTCCCCTTCCTTCAGCTGGTGGAGTGCCAGCTGATGGTACAGCTTGATAATAGAGGGAAAAAAATGTCAACAATAAAGGAAGAAAGAGTACTACTGCTCCTGAGCTCTGGATTTTTAGAATAAATGTTTTCTTGCCTTCTTTAAACCCTGTTTAGTTTTGTGTTTTTATTTTTTTATTGTATTTTTATTTTTTTTTAAAAAAATGTCATTTTTTTATCCATGTATCACCCACTCTCTCTCCCTTTCCTCCTCTCAATCCCTCCCAGTCAGCCCTCAGCACCCCCTCACCTTCCTCTCCATCCAGCCCCTCCCCCAAAAGGGCAAGATGTCCCAAGGTGGGTCAGCTCAGCGTGGCACATCACTTTAGGCAAGTCCAATTTCCTCATCCCAATATCAAGACTGGGTTAGATGTTCCTCTGCAGGGAATGGGCTCCTAGATTCCAGCCCATGCACAGGAACACAGTCTGATCCCACCACTCAAGGCTCCTCATACTGCTCATCCCAGCTGACAATAGTCTACCCTTGGAGGGCCTAGCTCCTTTTCCCAATGGATCTCCAGTGGCTATTCTTGATTCAGTGAGCTCCCCAGAGCTCCAGCTAGCCATCACTATGGGAATTTTCCTCATAATCTCTATCCCTTTGCTCATACAGACTCTCCTCCCCTGCTCTCAGCTGGACCAGGAGCTCCGGTCAATGCTCAGCTGTGGATCTCTCCCTCCACCTCTATTCATTGTTGGATGTAGGTTCTGTGATGATACTGAGGGTGGTTACTCATTGATTATAGCATAAGTCCTGTTTAGGCACCCCCTCCACCATTGTTTGGATATCCCCTAGCCAGGGACATCCTGTGAGTTACTGGAGGATTCCCTAGCACCTGGCCTCTTTCCAACCCCACACTGGCTTCCTCTATCAAGATATCCATCTCCTTCCATCTCCCTCTTTGCTTCTCTCACTCAACCATCTCCTTCTTTCAAGATTTGTTCCCAAATCTTCTTGGTTACAACCCATTATCACCCCAATTTGCTAAGGTGGTCTTCTCTATTTTCTCAGGGGAAATCTCTGGATGTCTCTCTTAAGTTCCTTCTCATCCCAAGATGTTCAGGGGTTGTGGTTTGCAGGTTGGGTATTTTTTGCTATTTGTCTAAAGTCCACTTATAAGCAAGTACATACCATGCCTATCTTTCTGGGCTTGTGATACTTCGCTCAGGAGGATATTCTCCACATCCTTCCATTTGCCTGAAAATTTTTAGGATGTCATTTATTTTAACTGCTGAGTAGTACTCCATTGTGTAGATGTACCACAGTTTGTTAATCCATTCTTCAGTTGAGGGGTGTCTAGTTTATTTCCAGATTCTTGAAACTACGAATAATGCTGCTGTGAGCCTAGTTGAGCCTTTGGGGTACGAATGTGCATCCTTTGGGTATATGCCCAATAGTGGTATTGCTGGATCCTTGGGGACACTGACTCCCAGTTTTCTGAGGAACCACTATACTGCATTCCAGAGTTGCTGTACACGTTTACACTCCCACCAACAATGAAGGAGTGTTCCCCTTGCTCCACATCCTCTCCAGCATAGGCTCTCATCTGTGTTTTTGATCTTAGCCATTCTGACAGGTGTAAGGTGAGATCTCAAAGTTGTTTTGATTTACATTTCTCTGATGGCTAAAGATGTTGAGAAATATTTTAAGAGTCTTTCAGCCACTTGTAATTCTTCTGTTGAGAATTCCCTTTTTAGCTCTGAATCTCATTTAATTTGGCTATTTAGATTTGGGGCTCTAGTTTCTTGAGTTCTCTATATATTTTAGAGCTCAGTCCTCTGTTTGATGTAGGGTTGGTAAAGATCTTTTCCCATTTTGTAGGCTTTCTCCCCTCAATCTCTGGTTTGAAAAGCTGTACTATGAATTAGAAAGTTTGCCACATCTTTCAATGTACAACATCAGTTTAAATAAAGTAGTACCCTTTAAAATCTGTTAGCAGTCTGATGAAACCACAATCTCTTTTCTTTCAAATCATGTTTTTTAAGTAAAAATGTAGCTTAAACAATCCCTTGGAGCTCTCTGGCCTTTTCAAAGTTTTTGCCAGCTGTAGAGGTAATTAATACAAGAAAAATACTATGTAAAATCCAGATGTTACATATAGCGTTCTCTAAATCTCATGTAGTTGTCTGGTCCTTATGTTCTCTCTCTCTTTCCTGGGTCATAGGTCCTCTCTTCTCTCTAACTACCTCTGTTTCTCAAGGACATCAGAGCAATGTTGACAAACAGTGAAGCAAACAACCAAGAACCAGCCTGGCCCTGCCTTACCCAGCAATCTCTTTTCTGTCCAATCAATTATTTTTTCATTATTGCTATTACTTCAATTCTAAATTTTTTCATATAATTCTCTAGTACTTTTACTATTTTAGACACACTGGAGCCCTGACAAGGTATCAACAACTTGGCTTAGGAAATAAAGCATTATAGGCATGGACCCTGGTGCTATCCATTCCCTTCCTAGCGGCATCCTTTATACTGGTCCTGAGTTTCTCTCAATCTCTTTAGTATGTTGCATTAATAAGAAATATTGACAATTTAAACATTATATATTTATAATTCACAGTCTTAAATATCTAAACCTTATAAGATATAATGATGTATATATCCTTAAGAGCATGCCTTCTCATTCAATATATTTGAGATTTATCCATATTAATATGTGAGCTTAATAGTCAATTTATGCAGTATTCTTTTGCATTACTCCATCAATTCATCTACCATTTATTTTTGTGCTGGAAAGCAGCAGAGAGCACATGTTTTGTAATAGCTTATATTACCTTTTATGTGACGAGTTTTTCATGTTAACAACTTCACTCCACGCCCTCCTGGAATCTATGCTTCATGTCACTTCTAGACTGGGGACTGCAGATACAGCTCGGATGCTAGAGTGCTTGACTAGAAGTATGCACACATGAACTCTTGGATTTGATCTCGAGTACCACATAAACTGGGAATGGTGGCAAATGCCTGTCTTTGCCTGCATGGAGGTAGTGGAGTTGTAGGCAAATCATAAAGCTGAGGTTATGCTCAGTCACATTAGCAAGTTCAAAATCACCCTCATATGTGAACTCCTGTGTGGTGGTTTGAAAGAAAATGGCCCCCATGGGAGTGGCACTGTTAGGTAGTGTGGCTTTTTGAAGTGCGTGTGGCCTCTTTGGGCTTTGAGGTCTCTTATGCTCAAGCCACATTCAGTGTGGTACTCAGTTGCTTCTGCGCCTGGGGATCACGATGTAAAACTCTCAGTTCCTTGTCACCATCTCTGCACAACACCATGAAGATAATGGACTAAACCTCTGAAACTGTAGGCCAGATCCAATTAAATGTTTTCCTTCATAAGAGCTGTCATGTCAAGGTGTCTCTTCACAACAGAAACAGTCACCCTATCTCAAAGAAAGGATGAAGTTCTAAACTATTTCAGAGTCATAAAAGTATGTAAATCATATGATTTTTCTTTTTTAATCACGTATGTCTATCATACACTTTTGTTTGGCATGCAGACAGGATTTATCTGTTTTTTTCTTACATATGTTATCAACTTTCTAAACTGTCATTTATCCCCAAACTTCATGATTGGCATCATCTTTCTTTTAAGTTTCTACATTCCTATGTTTGCTTCTGGGTCACATTATACTACACTTCTTTATTTTTAAAACATAATTAATTTCTCTGAGATTATAATATCCTCCCTTCCCCTTATCCTCTCTCCAAACCCTCTCCTGTATCCCTTGCTCTTTTTAATTGTTGGTGGTGGTGGTGGTCGTGTGTGTATATGTATACATATATACTAGTAACATAAGATTGATCAGGTTGTATTTACATATGTGTCTCAGGGCCGACAACGTGGGTGTTGTATGACCGAGCGGTGGGCTTCCCTGGGGAAGACTATTCCTCCAGCTTTCAGCTTTCCTTAGTTGTCTGAGTTCTTTTTCTAGAGTGGAGTCCTCATAAGCCTTCCCTTCATGCTAGTATGTCTTATGAATGTCTTTATTAAATATATAGGTAAGTAAGTACAGTTTTCACTCCTCATAAAGGAAATGTCTCTTTATAACAAAGAGACCATTACAGAAAACCACAATTGATCAAAATGTGGAGTTGTATAGCTCAGTCCCAACTGACCCATGTATAACTCAATTCCTGAACCTAAGACTCAGGGATCACTGGTGAAGAGTAGGTAGAAGGATTTTAAGAGCCAGAGAAACAGGAAGTTTGCTGTGAGATTCTGTCTCCTAGAAATGTGAGACACCATTTCTCTGTGACAGTAATACCAATATGGCTGCCTCCTACATGTCTCCTTTTAATCTTTTACAAATAATATTTAGCAAGTTACATATAGTTTTTATGCTGGTACAGCAAGCACTCTTATGAGCCTAGAGATTAATTTAATGACAATCGAAAAACTAGCATAACTCTCTGTGTAGGACTTTCTTAAATTTCAATGCAATTTTAGAACTTTCTCTATGGTCATCTTGCATGTACTTTCGGCACATTTCTAATAACCTTATCTTTTGCACATCTTCTTAAAAAGATTTTAACTACTAAAAATGCACAAAAATGCAGGAATATCACTAGTTATCAAATAATACATGTACAACCTTATCCAGGTTAAGAGATAAAATCTGCATAGAAGCTTATTACACAACCCCTAATTCTTCGTTCCCATCTTCTCCAACACTTGATCTTAAGATTTATAGAAACTGAAGAGAAACCAGAGTATATAATACCTGATTTTAAATAAATACTCATCAGGAATGTCCGAACTTTGTATAAATGAATAATACAATATGTGTTTTCCTTCCTTCACTATCTCTGTAAAGTCCATTGTGTGCTGTTACATACACTTTTCTCTGTGCTTGTAAGTATTTAATGGTGCTAATACTAAAAGTTATCTATTTTATTAAACAAATATTGGCCCCTTGATGGTTTCTAGTTTGGAACTATTACAAATACCTCTAAGAATATGTGTGGGGCTAAGAATATAGATCAGTGGCAGAGTGCATGCTTACCCTGTGAGGCCCTGGATTTAAACCCCAGCAACACA
Source organism: Phyllotis vaccarum (assembly GCA_033318265.1). NCBI lineage: Eukaryota > Metazoa > Chordata > Mammalia > Rodentia > Cricetidae > Phyllotis > Phyllotis vaccarum. The sequence goes on along the minus strand of JARWLC010000014.1, from coordinate 68,093,736 downwards.
TACAGAGTCAGGATGCTAATTTATACTTTCACTGGTAGTGATGAATTCTTTTTCATTTCAGCCATTCTAATGAGTATAAAAAGTACTGCTGTTTTAATTTGTATCCTACTTATCAACAAAGTGAAAATTTTATATACACTTACTGGGTCTTCCACAGTCTCTTTATGTTTCTATGTTTTGGTTTAGCTTTTTTGAAAGAGCATCTTGCTGGAACTAATCATCGTCATGCAAGTTAAAATATGGTATACTTCTAGGAAATAGATGTCCTCTTGTCTAGAGAAAAAGCTGAAAACCCAACCATTTGACCAGAGACCAAGAGTCTGAATGAAGCAGGTGGGATCTGAGAGGGTTGAGGACTGATGTCAACATGAGAACAGATGTCCTGTCTTCAGGACACAGCTCAGCTGAAGGTGATTACTGTCACAGAGAAATGTGAACTAAGGGCAACCAGACATTCTGGGGTTTTTTCTCCCCCAATGAGCCCCAAAACTGCATTTTCACACATTAATAACAAAATAAAATTTCAAAACATCATGTGAACTCTTAACTTGTCAAATTCCACCAGAAATGTGACTCTGCAACATTTGACAGAGATAAATTCAGAGACTTTTAATCAAGATTTTCTGATATTTAATATTCAAAATAAGCTTGATGTAGTGTTTCATTTCAACCAAAACAAGACGTTTTATTTATGGTGAAAATGAAGCTTAAAGCTTTCGGATCTCTCTGAAGTACTTTAAATATTCTAACAGTTTACTTTCCTTTAAATACTTAATGTAGTGGTAAGGACAAAGTTTCCAGAACAAACCAGAAAATGAGTAATTTTCTCACTTCAAATAAAAAGGTTCAGGAAACAAGTTGTAAAACAGGCAAGGTCACTCATTACCTGCAGCATCTTTATGAGGTTTTTCTTTCCCCTTTGTTAGGGCCCTCTTACTGTAGATCCCTTCTGTATGCTTAATGTTCACAGTGAATGACAGGTCATCATCTCTTGTACCTAGCACTTGAGGTGGAAAGTCTGGGGCAATGGCATCATTGGACCCTAAAGAAAAATAAGAAAATAATACAGTAAAATAGTCTTGAAGTCAAGAAAGACTTTCCCTTCCCTTAAACCACTTCTATGAAAAGAGCAGTCTGAGAGGGGCATTGCAGGCTAACTGGAAGATGATCAGTCTGAGAGGGACATTGCAGGCTAACTGGAAGATTATCAGTCAGACTGAAACTCAGACACACGGAGAATAAATCACAAAATTAGCAGGCAAGGGGGAAAATGACTGGGGGGGGGGGTGGCTTCTGGTGTGGATATGAAGGTAAAGACACGTTAGATGGTAGTTACTATACAAATGCACACAAGGCGTGTATAAGAACAATGTACACTGTGGTCACGCTCAACAACAGGATACATTATGAAAACAACTATTTAAACTTAACAGCAGCATATGGAATCCTAATCCCCAGACCATAATTTTACTATACATGAAATGTACATCAATGAGGATGTCTTTAAATCATGGAGTAATTCATAAGCTTTGACTGGAACCATTTGTCTTATGTCAGGGTGTTCTGTATTGCATGAGTCAATCACCACAAGATGAAATTCAAGGCCTGTGTGGCAGCAGGAACACCTAGCCTCTCATGGCTGGACAAAAGTATATTTACTGATTATTACACAAAGCTGTTTCTCTGGGTAAAATATTTCTTCATTCCAAGGTCTGTATTCTAATTCACGTCTCTCTAAAGGGAAACATCACCCCACTGCTACTTTGGTCCTTATCATGAACCTGATGTGGTACTCAATAATCCAAGAGCCTCAGGTGTGCTAAAAGTGTCTTGTCTTGTGACCAAAGTCGTGCAAATCTGTAATGCCCCTCAAAAAAACAACTCTTCAAAGTCAAAGTACTTCTAGAAAATAACTGTCCACTCTAATGTCTACCCTAGATACAGTGACTGCCAGATTCCTATACCAGTCTAACAATGAAACAATGCTGAAAGAGAGCTAGCATGAAGATCAGATAAAAGCTCTTATAGGCTCACAGAGGCCTAGCCTATGTGAGACCGAGTTTAATCAACATCTCATAAAAATTAAAAAGAAACTAAAAAAAGAAAAAAACTGAAAATAAAAATTTATGTGACAAAGATTTGAAAGAATTAAACTTTCTTTTAAATGTATTTCAACATTCCTATATACTCTGACAAACTAATCTGCTGTGTCATATCTATAGCCAAAACCATTTCTGGGCATATAAAGACTCATAGTAACTAGAGAATTATATACAACGCTTTGTCTTTCTATGCCAGGGTCTGACACTGAGTTCCTGACTACTGTGTGTGTAACAGCAATATGCTGTATAGATGTAACAATAAGAACTGGGAAGGTACCAGTCTCATTGGTTCAATGCAATGTAAGGACGCCACAAAGGGATTTCAGAACAGCTGCAAGCTTCTTACCAAGCCTTCTGGATCAAGCCTACAGATGACCTGGTTATCACTTCTTGTCCCTTTCCCCTAGCTCTCTGGCTAGTCCTATTATCTTTTCTTCTTCCAAGTCTCCAGGGCTAGAGCCCTCCACAACTGACCCTTTATTCTTCCTAGGTACACTAGAACTACCAAGAAATGACTGGTAAAACAAAACCAAACGAAAAACTGCTTAAGCCAGGCCCATGGCATATGCCTTTAATCCCAGTACTTGGAAGGCAGCGTCTGAGTTCATGACTAGCCAGGTCCACATAGTAAGTTCCAGGACAGCTAGAGTTACATGGTGAGACCCTGTCTTGAAAAAAACCAAAATAAATACAAAATAAATATTTAAAAAAAATAAATGCTTATCATTGACCAAGAGCTTTCTTCTATTTCAGATTCTAGTAGTAAAGGGTACAGGCAGTCCTCATATCATTTTAATGGAGTTCCACTATATATTGTGGTTCAATACCACTATAATTGGTCGTTATTCTCACCAACCCTTCTACAAACCAGAGCACATGTCAGGAACAACAAACATGAACAGTCAGCTGTTTTCACCAAGAGTGGTGACCATGTCTGACAGCTGCAGCAGATAAGCAAGAGAATGAAGGCCAGTGGGGCTGAGAGGCAGCTGAAGAACAAAAGCAAGCACACAGTGGAGAGCATGTGCTTATTGTTCAGCACCTGTGCAAAGTGGAAATACATGTGGGTATTTGGTCTGGGGCAGAAAGAGTTAATATACTTCTTTCAGAACAGTAAGTAGAGATCCGACCCTTCTGGATCATCTGTGTATTTTCATGAAAGCATTCATCCATCATTTAAATAGTGCCTCTTCATGTGACCCCCACCACCATTTTTATGTGGTTGCATAACAGGACCTCTTTATTGGCATGCCCAATTCCAGATGAAGTGTTTTCTAAAACACAGTTGCCTATGTCCACTTACTCCTTCTCTGTGACGTCACTCTAATCCAAGCCTTTTCAGTACTAAGTCTCCACTAACACTTCCCATCTACAATCCATCATCTCCATAGAAAAACTAGAATAAAGTTTACAAATGTAAATCAAACCATAGTTATCAACTTCTGCAAAGCACAAATATTTTTAAATTGCTTACAAGACCTGCATGATCAATTGTCAACTATGTTTACCCACCAATCTGCTTTCTTTCTGTTAAAGTGTTTGGAAGGCCAATGTTTTGAACTGAGTTCCTGTACCAGGGCTCAGCAGGGCAGATCAAAATGGAAGCATATGCAAGAAAACTGAATTTTAGGAAAGTAGGATCTCAAAGAGACCAGCTTTCAAAAGAAGGTATTTTCACAAACCAGCTGAAGAGAGTCAATTCAACCTAAGAGCAGGAACAAAGCCTCTTCTTTAACCCTTCCAGGGAAGTAACATGCTTAGCAATCTGCTTCCCAGGGTAGGACTCTTGTCCCATGCTTTAGCTTATAAAAACCACTACACTCAGCAGAACAATTTTTTTAAGTTATGTTGTAATTTGTGAATATTTAATGAGTCTAATCAGTCCTTGAACTAAATTTGGAAAAACAATGAACATTTTAAAACAACCCAGAAGCCAAGCTTTGTGGCTCTGATTTCTCAGCAAGGCCATTTGGGAGGCTGAGGCAAGAGGGTCACAACTCCAAAAAGACTGCCTGGGCTAAAAAGCAAGTTCAAACCCAGCGTAGGTAACTCCGTGACATTCTATCTCAAAATTAAAAAGTTAAAAGAAAAACAAAAGGAGGGGAAGCCTAGGGATATAACTCAGTGGTTGGGGAATTGAGCCAAGGGCCCTGTGAATACTAGCTAAGTGCTGTGCTTAGCATGGCATTTGTCTGGAACAAGTTAACAGCTTTATAATATTCACTAGTTCAAAGAACAAATAATGCAGCATTAGCAAAATGTTGTTGCTTTGCAATATCTGAGTTTTCTAACTACACCCACATGTTCATCCACTCATTTAGCTACAGTGAGTACTACCTCTAGGAGCACAGGTATACAGGTGGTTCTTTGAGTACTACCTCTAGGAGCATGGGTATACAGGTGGTTCTTTGAGAGACTGTTCATTTCTTTGAAGCCATACTTAAAAGCAGATTTGCTCAAACATAAGTCTGTGTTTGGAGTTCTGAAAAATTGACATATTGTTTTCACAGTGGCTTTGCCATTTACATTCTGGCACAAAGATTCTAATTTCTTCATAGCCTCATCACTACTTGTTTTATATTTAATGAATTAGTTTTTTTTTGTTGTTTTTTTTTTAAATGAAATCATGGTGGGTGTGGTTACAGACACCTTTATTCTCAGCATCCAGGAAGGAAAGGCAGGTAGAGTTTCCATGAGTTGGAGATCAGCCTGGTCTACATAGTGACTTCTAGGCAAGTCAGGACTACATAGTATACAAAAAAAGAAAGAATTAGAGGTGATTTAACAAGTGTGATTTGTAGGCTAATTTGGATTTAGACCCCATGAACATGTATAAAACGTGTTTTATTTTTTGTTGTTGAATGTTAAGTTCTTCACATTTTTCTGGATATTAAGTCCTTATTATACAAATATGAAATGCTTTCTCTTGTCCCACTTGTCCCAAATGCCTTTCATCCCAGCAGTAGAGAGACAAAGGCAGGAGGGTCTCTGCGAGTTTGAGGTCAGCTTAAACTAGTGAGCTCCAAGCAGACCAGAGAGAAATATTAAGAATCTATAAAACAAAACAATCTCTTATTCTGTGAATTATCTTTCTGTTGATGGGGTATTCTTTGGTGCACACGCATTTTAAATTATTTTTCTCTTTCTTCATTATTTATATTTTGGATATGTTACATTTTATAAAAATGTCATTGCTCTACATTATTTTAATCATCAACCATACATGGAAGGCAAGCCTTGTGTGGCAGCACACACCTTTAATACCAGTACTTGGGAGGCAGAGGCAGGCAGATCTGTGCAAGTTCCGGGCCATTTTGGTGTACACACTAAGTTCTAGGCTAGCCAAGTCTACATAGAGAAGTGCTTCCCAGACTGTAGGTCACAACTCACTAGGAGTTTCAATGATCTTTCACAGGGGTTGCATTTCAGATATTCTGAATATCAGAAATTTATACTGTGATTTATAACAGTAGCAAAATTACAGTTATGAGGTAGTAATGAAATAATTTTATGGTTGGGGGTCAGCACAACATGAGAAACTATATTAAAGGATCACAGTATTAGGAAGGCTGAGACCCACTGCTCTAAAGCAAAGCTCAAGGGGAGGAAGTGTAGGGTCAGAGCCATAGTTAAGTCCAGGTCTGCCACTTTGTACCTCAGGCACTTAAGTACCCTGTGCTCTTATCAGGAAAGACATAATTCTGCTAGGGCAATATTTGATAATATTTGAAAAAGAACACTGATGTACTTTCAATAATTCTGGCAATATGTAATAACTTTGCTGTGTAAATCTATCTGCCTAGAGGGCCAGACTTTTAGTTTGTTCAAATTATTCAAAGCACATAACCTGGGGCAGGGACCTGAAAGAGATTTAAGCATGACTGATTATAGAATGCATAAGCCTAAAGTGCACTAAGTTAGTAAAATCTTCTGTCCAATGTCAACTCTTACTGGATTATTAGTCTCAGTCACTAGGTGCTTTAGTAAGAAGCTTTTCCTTCATCCCTAAGTGTACAGAGTGATTTCTCACTGAGAAGGCACATCATTCTCTTACACCTCGCCCTGTCCCGCAGAACTCTGACATTTCTTTCTTTTCCTCGTTTGTCTGTTCCCCACACTAAGTCATCTCAATGACTTATCTTTAGGTTTAGGTTCACTGCTTCTTCTGCTTGATTGTTTTCTGTTGGGATCTTCTAGCAAATTATTTTTCCTACTATGCTTTTCAAGATCAGAATTATAATATGATCCTGTCTTATAACTGTTATCTCCTTATAATGTTCTCTATCTGGTAAGACCTTAGATCATCACAAGTTGTTTCATTAAGATCACTGAACATATTTTAAATAGTTAAGTATTTGACTAGTAAATCCAATATCTGGGATTCCTCAGGCACTTTGTATGCTCCTTTGTATGGAGCATTCTATATCTTGTGTTTTTCCTTAATATTTCTTGTTGCTAACCTTCAATAATACAAGATAGCAACTGTTAAGGTCAAATTCTACTCCCACCTCAGGATTTGCTACTGTTTATGTTGCTAGACTGAAGACTGTCCTTGCTTATATATGGCCATAAGTTTATGCTTCATTTGCATGGTAGTGGGCCAGTATCTGTGTGAAGACTCAAAACAACTGGAACCATAGCTCTTCATGCCTTTTGGCTCTGTGCTTATTCTAAAAGATTTTAGACTTTAGCCTTCTCTCTTTTCTTATACAAAGTCTCAAGTAATTAACTACAACTCAATCAAAAGTTAAGACATGAAAATCTCCCTCTTTCACTAAAAGATCTGACAATCAACCAGTCAATACAAGTATTTATAAAAACAAAATCTTGAATAATTTTGCATACTACCTGAATGTGAGCTCTCAACAGTGGTATCTGATCTGGAATCCAGATGTGGAGGAACCGTTTCTAACTGTGGAACATAGTACATCTTCGAGCTACCAGATGGCTTATATGGCAAGAGTACTGGCTGGGCTAAGGAGGCAAAGATCGCAGCAGTGAGAATGCAGCACTGACTCTAACACATAAGCACCTTTAACTTGCCACGGAGTGTTCATGTTTCTGAGGATACATGAATGAACTAAACAAATTCACCTTGACTTTCTACATGGGAAATAGATGACACATTAAATGACACAATCAAATTACCTGGTATTTTAATAAATCACAAGCAGTGTGACACATATTGTGAAGTATCAGGAACATTAAAAAAAAAACCAAATCACAATGCTGCTTAATCAGGACGGGGGGGGGGGGGTGCATTTTCAGCAATCTATTCCATAAGTAGATGACTCTAACTATAAAACAGTTTATCTTACATTAAACCCAAGTCCCTACTTACTCTACTCCTAGAGACATAATAAGTCTACTTCACTTGTTGTATAACTGTTTCAAAATAAAGCTTCTATCATAATAAAGGTATGATTTTGAATATTAAGAAAATACACTGAAGTAAAAAAGCAAGATATGACTATTTAAAGATCAGTTTAATGTGTTTTCTATCCATGTTTCTCTGTCTAAGCACTTGTTATCATAAAAGTTAGAATTCAGTTATTCTGTTTTATAATAATAGAATATTAACTTCTATCCTATTCATACAAAGAACTCTGATATAAATGTCAGTTTGAACTTTTTTACAGGAGGCTGAAGAAATGGTTCAGAGGTTAAGAGCACTGGCTACTCTTCCAGAGGTCCTGAGTTCAATTCCCAGCAACCACAGGGTGGCTCACAACCATCTGTAATGAGATCTGGCGCCCTCTTGTGGCCTACGGGCATATATGCAGGCAGAACACTGTACACAGTGAGTAAATGTTGAAAAAAATTCCTCACAGTTGGGTCTCTTGGTGTTTCTGCCACCACCATGAAAGCAATGCATCCCAGGCAAGACAGAACTGTCTGATAGCCTGGCTCTCAGAACGGACTCTCAGAGGCACACCTAAACTACTTTTGCCACCTGGAGCCAAACTCCAACTGGCTCACAAGCCTGAGACATAAAGACAAATTGTTATTTTAAACTGCTGAAAATAATACATACCCGTGAATTTATATATACTTGGTAGAGCTACAGACTGGTCTAAAACCTGGTGCATGTCAGGCAGGCATGCACAGTATCACTGAACCATATCCACTAGCATCCACAGAATATTTTCTTTTCATGTATGTGTGCATGTGGTGTTAATGTTTACATGTGTGGGGTGCATGTATTTATGTGCACATATATGTTCACATTTCCATTCAGTAGGACTAATGTTCAACATGAGTAACAAGTAGTTGTTTCATTAGCAGGAAATACACCATTACTGTGCACTATTAAAGTCCATGTCACAATACTATGAGTCAAATGGCAATAATTCATCTGCCTGACTTAAAAAGTTCTTATATTACCTGTATTTTTACAAAAATCATGGGACAAAAGTCAGTTAGCCATAAGCAGCATGAACTGCAACATACTCTTCGATATTAAGATGAAAATTCTATTCTTTTCACAGGAATGCAAACAAAAACTGGATATAGTAATTCTGTAATGTTATGTCACAATCAGGTTTAATGGTAAGACAGACATTTCAAAGACAATTACTCATAAAAGCAGGTTAACGGTGTAAGACTCACTTGTGTTCTTACCATCTTTGCCGTGAGAAGCTGTGATTTGCTGCACCGAGGACGATGAGGCAAACTTGGTTGGCTTTTGGGCCGTGGGGCCTAGAACTTCCTGTCCACGATCGTCAGCACTAATAAAAATCTCAGATGAGAACGTGGTCTTTTCTGGACTTTCTGTTGTTATCTGAGTGACCGCATCAGATGACACCTTTCCAGAGGATGTAGGAAAGGGAGCCTTCCTCTGTTCTGGTGAACTAACAGGAGAGAAATAAAGGAAAAGAACAGCTCATATCTTTGGTAAGGAATATTTAAGTGACTTTTCTTCAGGGTGTAGCCATTTCTATTAAGTTGCTAATAATTCAGTTAACACTTTATACACATACTAAATAATAATAAAGTAAAATGAATTTACACCTTTAAAAATCATTTTTGTATTTTATAACCAATATCAAAGAAAAATCAACCTGCACCCTAAACACTGTGCTTAGAAACTTCAGCCAAGTTCATCACCTAGAAGTTCTCCCAAAAAAACATTAAGAGATTGTGTGTGTGTGTGTGTGTGTGTGTGTGTGTGTGTGTGTGTGTGTGTGTGTGTGTGTGTACACTGCTTTAAAATCTAGAGCCTGTGTATTAAAGCAAGTTCTATGTGGTGTTTGTAATTCTGAGTCTGGTTTGTTTCAAGCTTAGCTTAATGATCTATACTACTATTCACTTCCTACAAATGACATAACTTCATTTTACTTTATGGCAGAACTCCATTATTCTTAGTTAGCATATTTTCTTTATTCATCTATCTCTTGATAAAAATCTAGCCTGATCCCATGACCTGACTACTGTAGATAGTGCAACAGTCAGCACAGTATGCAAGTGTGGTAAACTGACTTAAATTCTTCAGGTATATTCCCAGAACGGGAATTTGCTGGAGCTGGATGATACAGTATTACGATTTTAGTTTTTGAGGAATAGCAGTTGCCTTAAAATTTATATTCCCCCAATGCTGTGTAAGAGTTCCTTTCTCCTTGCAAGTATTTGTTATTTCTTGATATGAGTTACTCTGACTAGAGTAAGATGAAATCTCAGAATAGTCTTGATTTGCATTTCCTGTTGGGTAGAGATACTGAATATTTTACCATGCACTCACAGAGCGTTTGTATTGACTCTTGAGAACTGCTCAAACATCTATTGATTGGCTGATTAGAGTTTTGGTGTTTATTTTTTTCTTGGGCTCCTAATATTTCTGGAGAGTCGTCCCTGACAGATGAATAGCTGTCAGAACTTGTCTCGTATTCTGTATGCTGGCTTTTCTTCACTCTGGTTAGTATTTCCTCTCCTCTGCATCTGCAGCTATTGAACTGGACACTGAAGCCCTACTCAGAAAGTTAAAGCCTATGCATGCCTAGATCTTAAGTACTTCCTCTATATTTTCCTACAGTATTTTCAAAGGCTAAAGCCTATATTTAGGTCTTAATTTTTTAAACTGATTTTTGTGCAGAGGAAGAGGCCTGCTCTTGGCCTGCTATGCCATTATATGATATAAGGATCTAGGCAGCTCCCCAGGTTCCCTGTCTAAGACACTAATTTCATGCAAGAGTAACCAATCCACAACCTGACTATCACCTTCCAGTGTTCCCAACTCCAATCATCATGTTAGGAAATGAGGTTTGACATCCTTTTTTGAATGATGGAAGCATTCAGACCACAGGAACAACTAAACAAAATATGAAATACTGGATGGATTCGTGGAACAGAAGAAAATCATTGATGAAAAGCTGATGGAATACAAATAAAAACTAACAATATACAAATGCTAATTCTTTCATCCTGGCAAATATACTATGAAACTATAACACACTGCAGATAGGAGAAGCTGAGCGACTGTTAGAAGGAATTCTGTATATTTTCTATAAATCTAAAATAAAATAATTCAGCTACTTTTGGTGGTGCATTTCTTTAGTTCCAGCACTCAAGATACTGAAGGAAGGAATATCACAAATCGAGGGCCAGTCTGAGATTCACAGCAAAACCTTAATCTGAAAAAGTAAAATAAAATTTAAATTTAAAAATTAAGAAAGAAAACACAGTGTGTTATAGTAGAATAAAATAAAGAATATGTCCAGAACACAGAAACACCACATAGGAACTGGAAAGGACACTTAGGAGAAAACTAGACCAGGTTTTTCTGACCACAGACACAAAGCTCTTAAGCAAGCGTTAGACAACTGAACATAAGCATTTGCATGCTGTTTGCTGCCTTGCACTCTCTACCACTGTGCCTGAATGAATGAATCCTATACCAGGCGGTTTCATTCCAGGAATGTAAGGTAAACTAACATTTTATGAAATCGGTGTGTATCACCACCAACAGAATTAAGAAGCAAATGCATATGACCATATCAACAACAGCAGAAACAGCATTTGATAACACTTCATAATCATGCATGAAAAAACTCACAGTAGAGGGATACTGTATAATAAAATCTCTGAGCAAGCATCCTATTTCCAGAGTGAAAGCTAGGAAGAGTCACTGTATACAGAAACAGAATAAGACCATAAACTAAACATTGCTATTCAGTCAGAAAGGAAAAAGCCATTTCTTTCATACTACATATTATGTACACAAACAACCCAAAACATAAAAAAACCTATATTATCTTGGAATATAAGTGACTTTTTAAATTGCCAGATCCAAGATTAAAAATATTTTAAAACCTATTAAATTTACCCTATCAGAAGTTAAAAATTTAAAATATAGAAATATCATACATGGCACTATAAAAAAAATCAAATATCTAATAAATAATAAAGATATAAGAACTCTATTGATATAGGAAGACGTTAAGGATGACCTAAAAAAGATTCCAGGTTTTAATTTGTAGCTGGAGATCATTAATCCTAAACAAGCAAATTTGAATGGATTACAGAAATCATGGTTTACAGAAGTCAGAGTTATGGAAACAATCAGAACTATCAACTGTGCTAGAGAGAGGCATCCCAGTGTTCCAGACACACTCATCAGAGTTCTAAAAACACATGTGGGCTGGGGTGATAGAGCAGCATGGAGTAACATGACCACCTGAGTTCCAATAAGACTAATTTTGAGTGTCAGTGCAGCGCAGGAGATCGGACCAGTTAAAGGTGGGAACTGTGAATCTGTGCTTTCCTAACACACTCATGAATGCATGTTCAGAGGACAGATTCTTTGAGACACTGTGCTTCCAAGCAGGAGAACCAATTTTCCCGTTTCATTTCCCACCTAGTTTCATCAATTTCATAACACTGCATCTTCCCCCTTATAAGAATGCTGATGTCAAGATAGTTGTGACATTAATTTTGAATTCCCTGAATAGGCTTATTGCAACAGGTGATAGAAGACATTTTCCATTTCTCTTTTGCCTACTTCAACCTCCATGCAAACAAACCGGTTTTACTTGGCAGGGTTCATTATAAGTGGAAGCAGATGTCACTCTAATGAGATTGCAGAATCATTTTATTTGTTATTAGCCATCAAGCAAGGACAGGAAGTACAGCCTAAGGCCCTGGGTTTGATTCCTATCACCACAAAAGGAGGGGAAGCACTGTTTTCACATGACTAGGAACACTTAAAATAGCCTGAGGTCAGGGCTGGAGAAGTGGTTGAGTGGTTAAGAGCACTGGCTGCTCCTGCAGAGGTCCAGGGTTCAATTCCCAGCACCCACATGATAGCTCACAACCACTCCAATTGCAGGGGATCTGATGTCCTCTTCTGACCTCCACAAGTACCAGGCACACATGTGGCAAAAAGATATACATGCCGACAAATATGCATGTTTATTCATATATACATAAAAGCATTTTTTTTAAAAAAAATCAACTGAAGTCATGAGGCTTTTTGAGACTTTGTGTAAAGAAATAACTTTACTGATAGCATGTTAAAATATCTGAAGCATATTAGGTTAATAGAACATACTATTATTAATTTTTGCTAAGAGATGGCTGGAGTGTTGCTCACTGGTAGATGGCTTGCTTAGTACTTGCAAGGCTTTTAGTTGACCTCAGACGTTAAGAACAACAATAAAAAAAGAAAAAGGGTGCGACAGAGGGACGGCTAATCTCAAAAAGCCAGAGGGCTGTATGCATGACTCCATTTGAACTGCACCCATTGGAGGACAAAGTGATGGAAAGAAACAGGAGGCAAAGAGGGCCACAGGAGGGAGTGAAGAGCAAATGGAAGGGCAGGGGCTCTACATTTTAATATCATGCTTACGATGGTGGTTACAGAAATTTGTATATGTGAACAAATTCCACAGAATTAAACACATATACTTTTAAGCAATCTAGTTAAGGTTTGTCTAACTGTAGTTTGGTAACATCAATTTACTGGTTTTGATAATACACTTCAATTATGTGAGATAATACCAGCAAGAAAAATGAGTAATGAACACTTAGGACAGTTCAAAACTTTTACATTTTTTAAAATCTACTTACTATTTATTTATTTTGGTTTCTTTCAGAGTTTTAGTCTGTAGCTCAGTACATAGGCCAAGCTGGGTTGGAATTCATGACAATCCTGCTGCTTTGGCCTCCTGGATGCTGGGGTTGTAGGCCTGAGCCACCACATTCAGCTTTCTTGACTATTTTTGTTCTTTTCTCTGACAGTCTGTGTATATATATTTCAAATTAAAAGGAAAACGCAAAGCAGCGGCAGTAGCCAAGATTTCATGGCACACAGAGGTAACACCAATGTGAGGCAGGATGATTGTAAGTTTGAAGCTGGCCTGGACTACAGACAATATTCTATATCAAAACCAAAAAGGGCCAGGCACAGTGGTGTACACCTCTAATTCCAGCACTCTGGAAGCAGAGCTAGAGAGGTCTCTGAGTTCAAGACCAGACTGATCTACATATAAGTTCTAGGATAGCCAAAGCTACACAATGAGAACTTGTCTGGAAACAAGAAGAAAATAAAAACAGTAAATCATAAACTGCTCAGTAAAATAAGCATGATTCGGTATAGGTATAAATAATAAACTGATATTTGCTAAACAGCAAGATATTTATGAAATTTCAAAATATCTGGCATAAAGTATTCATTACACAGGAAAAGAGAGTAACTTTACAATGGTAACATGCAGCTGCCACAACCTTACTAAGCAATTAAAGTGATTATTTTCAACCATGGGACAAATTAAAACTGTAACATGATAGGAAGTAACATAATTTATGTTACATAAAGTAACAAAAGTGCAATTATGAGAAGACTCAAATTAAGGAACATTTTACAAAATAATCGTTTTGTAAAATCCTAAAAGTGTCAAGGTTATGAACATCAAGTACTGAAGCTGGGAGTGGCGTACACACCTTTAATCCCAACACTTGGGAGGCAGAGATGGGTAGGCAGATCTCTGTGTGTTCCAGGCCAGCCTGGTCTTATATAGTCAGTTTCTGGATATCTTGGGCTATGTAAAGAGACTCTCTCACAATCAATCAATCAATCAATCAATCAATCAATAAAAATAAGTAAAAGAAATCACTGAAGAAACAACTTCAAAGGAAAAAATATGAAACACCCCGTAACTAGTACAACATGAAATTCTGAATTGTTTCTTTTGCTCTGAAGGACACTGGGGGAGTAGAGAAGTCCTAATGAAGCCTCTAAGGAAGCAGATCAGCTTCCTGACCCGGGACCCGGGTGTTTTTATTGTCATATGTAGAAGATCTTTTAGGAAATGAGTATGTGTTAAATGAAGGGAGGAGGCAGGTCAACACCTCCTCCCCAAATGACAAAATAGGGAACTCACTCCAAAAAGAATTAGTGTGATCACATGCTGCACTCATGGCTGATTAACAAGTAGATAAATACAGCAAAGACACCAGCTACCGGACACAGTAAGAGAAGAACACAAAATTTTTTTCAACCATACATTAGTCAAAAATATCACGAAGCAATTCTGAACTTAAATACAGTGAAGTCATTCAGTAATCACCATGACCACAATACACCTAAGAAACATAGCACTGGTCAATAGGCCGAAAAAACTAAAAACTACATAAAAACCCTATGAACACATTAGAAAAAAGTGCTAAAAGTTAACAAAAGTGATAGATACATGAGAAATTAAGTATTTACTGTCAAGAAGTAGAAAATGAATTCAAGATGAAAATAGATAAAATTATAAATAAAAACACATTACACAGGGCTTACCAAAACCTGTATTTAAAACTTTAACAAGAATAATCAATTACCAATATCAGAAATAAAGTTATTGCCACAACAGGATATCATCATATCAGCTTATATCAACCCAAAACTGATACCAGGGAAACCCCTGTATAGTCATATGGATTAAACAAGTTAGACTAGTAATACAAACTCCTATCCCTGACCACTTGATAAATTCTACTAACTCCAAATCTTCAGAGATTAGCAATACTTCCAGGAAGTCAGTTCAAGTTTGGTAGATTACAAATGAATACTCCTGAGCATAGATGTAAAAATTAAGGACATAAACTATTCTCTACAAGCGTAAGAAGAGCTTCCCTCCATTTCTGACATTTGATCACCAAGTCTTTTTAAGACTTTCTCTCCTTTCCCACTTTGGTCCTTAGCTGGAGAGGTTGGCAGGAAAGTCTATGCTTCCTTTGGCACCAGGAGAAATCTTAGGCCCTCCATGCATGTCTTCTGCTCTGGCTACTCTGGCCCAAGCTGTCCCAGGCCTACTTATGGCACAATCTCCCTGAGATTTTTATCTGTGAATAATAAACTTCCTTTCAAATTCTTCTGGTGCCAAGAGAACCAAAATTTTGAGTATGAATCAATCTTACTACTGCTAGAGTAATCAACCAACCATGAAAAAAAATTAAAGACAAGAGAAATGGTTAAAGGACCTTCGAGGACACAAGTTACGTTAACAGCACCTACACGGTGGGTCACAACCAACTGTAACTCCAGTTCTAGGGGATCTAGCACTTCTTCAAGCCCCGTGGGCACTACACACACAGTACACATATGTACATGCAAGTAAATAGTCTAGCATGTAAAATAAAAACATAATTTCTAATTATGGGAGAACATTAGCATTTGGATGTAAAATGCCCCCAATTTAGTCCTTAGGCTGAGCCAATGGCCACTGCTGGGAGGTTGTAGAGCCCTCATTGGTGGATGTGGGTTGATAGGGGACAGTTGTGACCCAGAGCCTCTGTTCCCCCTAGTCTGCTGAGAAGTAACAAGCCCTCTCACACATTTCTGTGGTCGTAATTGGAGCCACTTCCCCACCATGATGAACTGTGTACTCCAAGTTCAGCAAAAATAAATCTCCCTCCCTAGTGTTATGTATAATTGCTCCTATTCCCTTACTTTATTCCTGTTTTTAATTATTCACATCAATATAGACTCAGGAACATCTCTTTCATTCTTTGGGTTGTAATTCAGTGCTTAAGTTATTCACTCTGAGGGTGATTTCAGAACTCCAGCCTGTAATTAACCATTTCTCTTAAGAACCTCCTTTCTTTTATATGGAGCATAGTATTTAAGCTATTTACAAATGCAGGTGCAAGCTCCAAATTTGCTCAGCTGTTACAAGATGTCGTTGCTCCTAACCCTCTCACTGACTTAGGCTAAAGTAATACAGTGATAGGTTAGGCTGGTGGGCCAACAAGTTCCAAGATCTGTCTGTCTCTGCACCCACAATGCACCCCGATGTGTGGCTTTTAGCATTGGTACTAGAGATCACACTCAGGCCCTCAAGCTTTGAAAGCAAACATTTTCCCAGCAGCACTACCTTCCCCTAGACCACAAAAACAATTCTCTAATTTTCAAGGTTTAAAAACCAGAAATCGATTTAATGATTAATGGTCTTTGAGATTTTAAGTATGTGCAGTGTAAACATTCACCATGAAGCTCAGAGTTTTAGTGCATTCTCAATAAACAGCATCTTTACTAGTTCATAGTTATAATTTATTTTCTTCTCATTCATAGTTTTATCTCAATCTTAAAGGAATTCAGCTCCGTTAAGTTTGCATTCAAACCTTGAAAGGTATAATGAATACTTTACACAATGCGCTATATTTTGAATTTCTAAACATTATAAAAATATCTATTACTTCCTATGACTTATAATACTCAAGCCAAAAGTATGACGCCTTGGACTTTTTTTTTAAACTCAGATCCAGTTCTTAATCACTTCAGTTTTGTAAAGGACTTTTGAGTTTCTAATCTTTTCCTTCTACATCTCTTAAGAAGAATGCCAAAAAATTAAATGATCTGCCCAAAATTGGGGGTGAAAGCAAGCTCATCCTCAAGAAATTCAAGGAGTATTCAAGAATGTACAAGACACACTATGCAGGAAGTTATTGCTTTGCTTAAATAAGCTGCTACTGAGCTATTCTCCTACCAGCACCATTTGGCACAAGGGACAATGTTGGTGTCTTGGTTTCCCAGTCAGTCACAGGAGCAAGTTATTAGGAAGTCTAAATGAGACTGTTTATCAACGTCACTTCTGCCAGAGATTCTGAAAAACACTTCCCCTTCCTCCAACCCAAGCCTTGGGCATTCCACTGTAGTATGCTATATTCTCAACCATTAACACATGGGTAATTCTCTTCCTTTGGCCATAAAAGATCTATGAAGGAAAAACTATATCAGTGATGAGCTACTATTAGGCTGAGTAAGACAAACCTAATTAACCTGTCCATGAATTCAGTTTCCATTCCTGTAACAGAAGGTAAGAGAGGTTTCACATCCAGAAACATAATTATATTTTTGCTGCTAGGCTGGCTAAAATGCTTATGTGCCAGACCACTCAATATTATAAAGTTATGAAGCATTCAAAAAAAATCTCTTTTAAATACCAAATATGGAAAAATAACGAGCTTTAAAGGGGGGAGAGAAATAAAGAGCATGCAAACAGAAATATGGCTAATCATGACTATGAACTTAGTGTCTAAGGGTATTTGCAGAGGTAAATACTTTTAGATCATGATAACTCTGAGCTAAGAACAGTTTAAATTACTGATGGGTTCAAAATATGAACAGACTACTGGGAGAACAGGTGGGGAACAGCTGGAGAATACATCACTGGGGGCATTGTCTTGGAGGCTCCTCCACCTCATTCTCTTGCAACCATATGATACAATGTTGAAGCCAGCCAACATCAGCCGACTCCCCTCTAAGACCATGACCAAAATGAATTTTTCACCTCTAAGAAAATGTCAGTGCATCTCCAACATATAAACAAGTACCACTAGATGACCAAAGGTTCTTTTCAAAGTTTTAGATTTCTTATATCTGATGTCAAATCTTGCAACAAGCTCTTCACATGTTCACTTATTTACATACCTTGTAAAGACCTCTATCAGACCAGTTAGATTCAATCTCCTATTTAAAAAGAAAAATCACACACACACGCACAAAAAGAAATCATACTACCCTCTGCCCTCACCCCAAAGTCTCTCCATTTGCTTAACCATTTTAAATCCTTTTTATAATACATTCCATCAGTTTGCCTGTTATCACAGTGACTCACCCATCTGCTGATACTGGAGTCCCCTCTGGTTGGGAATATCCTTCCAAATCTGAAATGGTCACTTGTGTTTGCCTTGAGGTTACTATCTGGCTATTCTGAGGAAGTTTGTTTTTCAAGTCCTGAGAAATAGTCTCACTATCTGGAAGAGAAGACTGTGCGACTTGCAAGTCCAGTGGAGATTTAGGTCTTAGATCACCTAAAGAGTCTTGATTCTGTGCTATAGGTTGACAGGTCAATAATTTGGAGGTTGGTTCCAATGACCTTGAAGATATAGTTCGAAGATCAAAGTTAAACCCACTATTAATCCTTGTTTTAGAATCAGGATCCAATGAATGAAACCTTTCATCTAAGGTTCCACTATCCGACTTGGAAGAAGTCTTGGGACAAAGAGTTATACGAACACATGAAAGTGCTTTTCTATTTGAAGGTGGAGTAAATGCAGCTGTACAGTGGTCAGGGGCTGACTGGGAGATCAAATCACCAACATTGGCTTCAACATTTAGATTAGAAAGGTGTGGTTGAGGTATATGCTGAATATTCTCTACCACCCAATCCTGCTGTTTTCTCATGTGGTCATCTACATCTGGGGATTTGCACTGCTCAACAAGAAAACTGGGAGAAGGAAGATCTGCAACTATGTTATCCTGGCACTTAGAAAAGAGGTCTTCTCTGTTTTCATGACCTACATGTGGGGTTTTGCTTTGCTCAAAGAGTTCTCGCTGTTCAAGAAAAATGGAAGAAGCAATATCTGGACAAGAGGGAGAAGAGTATTTTTCCATCTGATCATCTGTGTGTGAAGTGTGGCTTTGTTCAAAGAGCTCTCGTTGTTCAAGGAAAATGCAAGAAGGAAGGTCAGGAGTTATAGTTACACGCTTCTCTTTTACCTCTAGTGTGGAACTTAGTTTGTCCGGGCTAATAATGGTATCCTTACCAGAAAAATGAACTCCCTTGAAACTGCTATAGTTTGTACTAACACTGGGTTCAGAGTAACTGGCTTTAAAATCTGATCTTTCTAAGACTTTTTGTTTTTGATGAGAATGCTCAAAGTCAACAGGTAATTTCTGCCTTTGCCTACTACCTTCAGCTAAAATAGTCATTGGTGAATGACTATGTCTTTCAAGTGATATAGGGGAAGAGGTTTTCAGTTTAAGATCTCTAGGAGAAATCTGCTCTTCAGGGATATGAGTCCTAAACACTCCTAAAGATGGTCCAGGACACTGGATACCTTCAGTAACACCAACCTTAAAAACAGAGGTATCAGAAATGCACTTAGAGTGTCCATGAGAAGAAAAAGTGATGGAGGTAGTGAACTGCTTCGTGGGTTCAGGGGGTAGTATTGATGATGAGGAAGGAAAATCCATTTCTTTAACTGGCACATAAGCAGGTTCTACTAATCTCAATGGGAAGGGGTCCATGTTTGCATGGAATGGCTTTCCAACACCCTTGCTAATTTTGATGTCATCAGGTGCAAGTTTTTGAAATGAGGGATGACTCGGTAATTGAAAGGAATTCCAAACTTTGAAACTGGCACTGTTCTGATCTATTGATCTGGAAAGGTTGCTGTGCCTGCCTCTCCATGGTGATGGATTCCGTTGTCCTCTAATCAAGTCTGAAGGTTCAACAGGTCGGAAAACACAACGGCGGCTGTCTGGTCGTGGTTGTCCAGCAGTGAGAGTCCTGAAACATCCTTTCTCATGGCTCTCAATGACAATGTGGCTGCATACAGCCTCGGGCACACATCCTATTCCCCGTGGATTCTGTAAACCCTAGAAGATATAAATAGGTTCCCACTTAAAGTCATCCAAAGTCATATACTAATCAGTTTTATATCCAATCTAAAAATGACCATGAAGGTCATCTTAATTGTCTATATAAGACAAGTCAAAGGAACAGCAGAAAAAACAAAACTTTACCGAATAAAATGGCTCATGATAATGAAGAGCACTTGGGAAACTCTTTTAAAATTGTTCTACTTGGGAGTGGAGAGATGGTTCAGTGATTAAAGACACTGGCTACTCTTTCAGAGGATCCATGTTCAGTTCCAGCACCCAGGCAGGTCCCAACCATCTGTAACTTCAGCTCCAGGGATTCAATGCCTCTAGCCTCCAAGGGCACCTGTACTCACATACACATGATCTCACACACACACACACACACACACACACACACACTTTTATATAATTAAAAATACTAAAAGTAGGGGCTGAAGATATGGCTCAGGGGTTAAGAGCACTGGCTACTCTTGCAGAGGACCTGGGTTCAATTCCCAGCACTCACATAGCTTACAACTGTCTGTAACTCCTATTCCTACAGATCTGATGCCTTCACACCAATGCACACAAAAAATAAAGTTTTTTTAAAAAACACTAAAAATAGAAGAGTGGTGAATACTTTTACCTACAGCACTAAGGAGGCAGAGGCAGGTAGATCTCTGAGTTCAAGGTCAGTCTAGTCTACAAAGCAAGTTCCAGGACAGCGAGGGCTATGCAGAAAAAAAAAGTCTCAAAAAAACAATATTAATAAATAAATAAATAAACTCTAAAAAAAGAGAAAGAAAGGAAAAGAAAAACACACATATACACACAAACACACACATATACACACAAACATACACATATACATACAAACATACACATATACACAAACACACACATATACAAACATACACATATACACACACACATATACACACAAACACACACATATACACACATATACAAACACACACATATACACACAAACACACATATACACACAAACACACATATACACACACACATATACACACAAACACACATATACACACAAACACACACATATACACACAAACACACACATATACATACAAAACAAAAAAACAAAAGCAAACAGCAAAACTCAAAACTCAGCAGTGATGCTGTGTCAGTGGTAAAGTGTTTCCCTATCATGTATGATGGTATAAATTTGATCCCCAGAATAACACACATGCAAACAAACAACAGTAAAAAAGAGGAACAAGCAGACACACCAATAAACAAGACATAACTATGAGAACTAGAGACACGGAAAGAATGTTCAACATCAAAACATTAGGAAAATGTAAATTAAACCACAATAAATACTTGGGAGCAGACCTCTGTAAGTTTGAGGCTGACCTGATCTATACAATAAGTTCCAGAGCTATTTTTTAGTGAGACCATGTCTCAAAAAACGAACAAGCACCCATGCAAACAAACAAACAAAAACCTCACAATACAATGTTTTTCTAGAGTCTGGAGAGATGGCTCCGTGATTAAGAGCACTTACTGCTCTTGCAGAGAACCAGGCTCAGTTCCCAGCACCCATCCGCAGCCTCCCCAGTACTGGATTGAAGTGCACATGCTCAGCTCAATGGCATCTGTAATGTTCTCTTTCTCAAGATGGACTCTAAACATAGGAATTAACTTCTCTTTAGGTAAGTACTTCAAGAAATAACTCACTAACAAAAGGAAAGCCATTTTTAGATGAAACTCTAGTCTTAAAATATATATACTTCTGAAGCTGAGTTTCCATCTGAATTGTAAAAAGTAGACATGTAACCTCTCAATTATAAAAATACATGGGCAAGCTGGGCATGGTGGCCCATGCCTTTAATCCCAGCACTCTGAGGGCAGAAATAGGTGGAAGCAGGCCTCAAGTTGGAGGCCAGTTTGGTCTACAGAGTGAATTCCAGAATAGCCAAGGTTTCACAGAGAAGAAACTTTGTCTTAAATAATCAAACAAACAAAAAAATTAATTAGCAAAACAACTCATTCTTACTATGATAATTTGAAATTAACCAACGCTTATAGAACCTAGTCCTTCAATGTTAACTTTTAAAGAATTCAGACTCTAGTAAAGTTTTCCCTGCCCCTTCTCTCGCCCTCAGCCTTCATTGCTAGGTTTCTTTTGTACCTCAGACACACGAGCTGCTCTCCCATGTCCAAACAGCTTGGCCTTTATCTCTTCTACTTTCCTCCTGTCATCTTCATTCAGTTCTGAAATGGAGTATCCATAGTCATGTCCTAAATTAAGCTTCAGCTTCCAGGCTGGAAAAAAACCACAGTTGACATTTAAAAATTGTGAAACTGGTTATTTTTCAATGACTACATGAGCAAAGAAAGCAAGCAGCATGTGTCCCTCACTGCCCAACACAAAGCTGAGCTTGTAGTCTCAGTTAAGTGTCTTATCAAGAGCTCCTACGAGGCCATTTCACTGAAGTCTACCCACCCTCCAAACAGGGTATTTCTATGTAATCCAGGGTAGCCCTCAACTCCTAATTTCTGCACCTCGGCCTCCTAGTATGGGGATTTCAGGTGTGTGCCACCGCAGTGAGCTACAAGTCTGAGTTTTTTAAATCATCCTCCACAGATGTGCCTCCAAAGAAGCCACTCTAAATGCTATTCAACTCTTTAATTTTAATTTTTCCTCTAATCAGAGGCTTTTTATCTCCAGTGTTAGTACCTGCTAAAAAGCTTCTATGACAGCTAATACTTTAAATTAATGAACAAAATCAGAGAGGTTTTGACAGAATCAAAATGTACAAGAAACAGCAACAGTCGGTTAATCTCAGAATTCCGAGTCAGTCCTCAACTACTTATAAGTTACTACCTAAAACATTTCTTCATGTCTTAAAAATGGTTATATTTCCTTTACAAAGATACTATTTATTAGAGGTTAATGAGGTTAGTAAATTTCTTTTTAGACTTCTAACCAAAGTTTTAATACTAAAGACCTTGATGAGTGTTTTACCCTTTATACCTTAGATCAGCTACAAAAATTGCATTAGAAAACAAAGAGACAGTATGCCTAGTTTCAGAACATAAAGTAATTTACAGAAGAGCAAATTGGAGGCATTTGTGCCCCCAAAACAAGGATAATGAGAAAATTAAGGAGCACAAACTTTCTTATAGTCCATCTGACATGAGAACCTCCTTCTCCTAAATACATAAACTCAGACTATATCACTGTTTTTATCTTCCAGATTTGGGATAGAAAATATAATCATTCTACAAGTCGACAAGAAAATAAATTTATAACTTCAAATGTCTCATTTAAACTGCTAGGCTATAATGTGTCTGTAGGGGTCAATCCTTACCTTGGGCTCGAACACGACACTCCTCTTCCTCTGCGTTCTTAAGTATCTGTTTGGCTTGATTCAGTGAGGATTCACACTGTAGGAGGTACCTGACATGTGCAGCCAGGGAGTCCACACTACCACAGCCATCCTCACTCTCGGACAGCCCCTCTCCTTCTCTGCTATCTGCTATGCTTGTCTTGGGTGAAGTGTATGGAAAGAAGTTTAGAAAAACATCAGAAACGGACTCCAAAGACTCTGGTAAATTACTGTCCCATGAGCAGCAACCATCACTTACATCACTACTCGAGTCACTCTTTATGAATGTCATCATAGGGATAATAATTTTATTCCCAATGCCTGTACTGCATCCTTCAGGTTCAGACCTCATTACAGACCTGGAAGCTTCATACTGCCTCAAAGTCTCATCAAATGCTACTCGCGCTGTGCCTTCCGCTTCCTGTAGAGGACTTCTAATCGTGGTTGAACTAATAAACTCCCAATTTCCAACACCTCTCTGGCACCTGGGGTTCGTCTGTGTGCCAATGTCCTTAAGTACACACTCAATGGGAGGGACCTCCTCTATAAATGGCTCCCTCTGGACACAAATATCACTTGTGGAGGGTTCTTTGAAGCAAACCACCTTCTTGGATTGTACAAATGAAACATCATTAACATCTCTGAAAGGGACTAAAGGAGCAGGGAAATTACATCGTTTCAGTGCTATATTTTCTGCCTCCATTAAAAGAGTCCGAATTTCTTTAAGAGTTTTGGAACCATCATCTATATCCCGGATTTCCTCACAGCCAACATTGCCAAAGCCTGAAGATTCTGGCTTACAGATGATAACTCCATCATCAATCTGTGAATTTAAAGGCATATTGTTTGCAATGAGAGACCAAGACTCAGAAGAATTTACATTATCTATCAGCTTGTGGACATGTTCTGATACGGGTTGGTGCTTTTCACTGTGTGAATAACTACTAGAAGAAATCTGGTCGGCTTCACCAAGACAACTTGAAACCTTCAAAGCATCTTCAGTTAGATGTGTGTCTGGCAGTTCCTGTGGGTATCCACAGGATGTATCCGACTTCTCTCTGTGTGAGTAAGAACCAGACAGAGGTACTGGTCTACCTGTGTCTATAACAGTTGGCTCAGAGACAGTTGAAATCTTCGGAATATCTTCACTTTGATCTCTATCTGGTAACTGCTTTTGAGTGAATATAACAGGTTTTACTTTTTGAGGGTAGGGACCATGCAAAGCTGTTGGTAATGGAGTCTTTTGATCATCTGGTCCAATCACAGATGAAATTGAAGGCTTCTCTCTCTGCAGGTAGGACCTATGAGTAACTGTTGGCAACTCAGCCTTCTGGTCATCCAGCAGATCTGCAGCTGAAATCTTGTGTTTCTCCTTATGTGAGTAGGAAGAGGGTGAGACTGCAGGTCTCCTATTCTGTTCAGATAGTCCAGGAACGGTTGAAGTCTTCAGAGAATTTTCAGTTGGAACATGATCTGTTGAGGCCTTTTGGTAAAAATCACTGAACTTTTCCCTAAGGACAGAGGAACTAGAAAGCCCTGCTGGAGTCCCTGGCGTCTGTGCTGCAAGTGCAGAATCAGCTGACACTTTTGTAGCCTCTTCTGGGAGATGGCTAGCTGGCAACTCCTGTGGAGAGGAAGCACTGGCCTCTTTCTGTGGGGAGTAACTTAAAGGTTCTGTTGTTTTCCCAACCTTCTGGACAAATGGTTCAGGATGAACAAAACCACCTAATGCATCCTCACCAGTATTTGCCAATTCCTGTTGGTGAGAACCACTAGGCTTCTCTCTATTTGAGTTGGAAACTATCTGTGCCCCAGTCTTCTGAGCAGTAGAGCCAGGTCCTACTGCTTTCAAATCTGGTAACTCCCGCTGGTAAGAGATGAGGGGTGTCTCATCCTTAGAGTAAGGGACAGAAGGCACTACTCCAGAAACACTTAAAACCTGCAAAGCTTCTTCAGTAAGATCTGGCGGTTCCTGCTGATAAGA
Source organism: Phyllotis vaccarum (assembly GCA_033318265.1). NCBI lineage: Eukaryota > Metazoa > Chordata > Mammalia > Rodentia > Cricetidae > Phyllotis > Phyllotis vaccarum. Next base: position 68,068,440 of record JARWLC010000014.1, on the reverse strand, counting down.
AACACTAGGTGTCTCTCTGTATAAGAGAGTAGAGGACACTTGTGGTATATGGGTTTTCTCTTCAGTAGGTCCAATACCACCTAAAACTTCCACAGCTTTTTCACTAAGACCTGGCAACTCTTGCTGGTGAGAAACAGCAGGCCTCTCTATATAGGAGTAGGAGGAGGAAGGCACGGGTGTTATAGCAGTCTTCTGGTCAGTTGGTGCAGGGACAACTGAAACTCCCCCTATGTTTTCAGTTAGAGGTCTATGTGGCAACTCTTGGTTGTAAGAAACAGTGGTACTCTCTAGATTTGAATATGAAGAGGCGATGAGAGGCAGCCCAGGCTTCTGGTCACCTGGTCCAGAAACAACTACAACTTTACCACGGTCTGTTTTAGTTAGCTGACTATCTGGCAGGACCTGCTGGTAGAAAGCAATGGGCTTTTCTCCAAAAGAATAGGAAGTGGGATACACTGGAGGCTCCGCAGTCTTCAGATTGATTGGTCCAGGAGAAGGTAAAACGTTCAAAGCTTCTTTAGGAAGATGACTGCCTGGCAAGGGCTGCTGGTAGAAAATAATGGACTTCTCTCCAACTGGGTGGGAACTTGAAGGTCCTGTGGCTGTACCAGACTTCTGCTCAGTTAATCCGTAAATCCTTGGAATTTTCAAGGACTCAGTGGATAGAGGGTTACCTGACAAGACAGGTTGATAAAAAATAATGGGCTTTTCTCCCAGGTGGAAGGAGCTGGGAGGTACTGCTTGTGCCCCAGTGTTCTGGTGAGGTGATCTAGGAACAGCTGAAACTTTCAGAGCCTCTCCAGGCAACTGACCACCTGACAGAGCCTGCTGGTAGAAAATCTGAGGCTTCTCTCTTTGTAAAGAGGAAGTAGAGGTTACAGTTGGCATAGGAATACTTTGGTCAACTGGCCTAGTAGTAGCTGAAGCTTGCAGAGTCTCCTCAGACAGAGGACCTGGCAGGGCTTGTTGGTAGAAAATACCAGGCTTCTCTTTTTGTAAGTAGGAAGTAGAAGACGATGACATTATTGGTGTCCCTATCTTCTGGTCTACTGATCCAGTTGTACCCAAGACTTTCTGGCCCTCTTCAGTTAGGTGGCTGTCTAAAAACATCTGCTGATAAATATTGGGCCTCTCTTTATATGGGTAAGAAGCAGAAGGTATAGTTGATATTCCAGGTAGCTCATCAGATGGTTTAGAAACAGATGAAGCTTTGAAAACATCTTCAGGCAGGCGACTACCTGAAAAGGTTGGCTGGTAGGGGAAAATAGGTTTCCCTGCATATAATGGAGAAGTAGGGGGTACTGTCGACAGATCAGTCGTCTGGCCAGCTGGTCCTGAGATCAATAGTTTTGTAGATTGTTCTGTTGAATGACTATCTGGCAATTCCTGCTGATAGAAAACACTGGGAATCTCACCATATGGGTGAGAAATCCCAGGCTTCTGGTCAACTGGTCCAAATACAAACGAAACCTTCTGAGTCGTCTCTGCAGGTACATGACTGTCTGGCAACTCTTGGTGGTAAGGAACAGTAGGTTTCTTTTTGTGCTGGGAGGAACTAGAAGACACCATTGGAATGTCAGCCTTCTCATGAGCAGATCCAGAATCAGTGGGATCTTTCACAGTATTTTCAGGCAGGTTGTTTGCCCTCTGGGAATATGAAACAGGTAATTCTGATGCTAAAGGAGTCTTCTGGTCACCTCGGCCAGGAATAACAGAAACAGGCAATGCTTCTTCAGTTAGATGACTGTCTGATAATGTCTGCTGGCTGAAAGCTTTAGCTGTCTCTTTATGTGGCTGGGAAGCCGAAGTCATTGTTAGGGACCGGGTCTTCTCAGCTGATCCAGAAACAGCTGAGACATCCAGAGGTTCTTTGCCTAGATGACTTTCGGACAGAGGATGTTGATAGAAAATAGCAGGTTTCATTCCCTTTGAGTGAAAACTAGATTGTACTGTTGGCAACTCGGGCTTTTGGGCAGCTACCCTAGAAGCAGCTGAGATTTTCATAATGTCTTTAGGTAAATGGCCACCTGTCAAGGCATGCTGGTAAGAAACACCAGGTTTATCACTTTGTGAGTAAGAAGTAGGAGTTACTGCTGGGAAACTACTCTTCTGGTCACTCAGACTAGGAGCAACTGGTGTCTTTGGAATCTCTTCAGGTAAATGACCACCTGTTAGGAATTGTTGATAGAAAATACCAGGCTTCTCTCTTTGTGAATACAAAGTAGGGGTCACTGTTGATAAGCCACTCTTCTGGTCAGCTTGTCCAGGAAATGTTAAAACTGTCAGATCTTCACCAATTCGATAGCCATCTGGCAAGCCCTCTTGATATAAAACATTGGGCTTTTCTCTTTGCGAATAGGAAATAGGGATTACAGGTGATGTTGCAAAATTTGGAGTAGCTAATCCAAGATGAGTTGAAGCTTTGGAAGTCTCTTCAGACAGATGGCCTTCAGGTACAACCTGTTGATAGAAAATATCAGGCTCTGAGGCTTTTTTCTATGTGACTGAGAAATGGAGAATACTATTGGTATTCCAGTCTTCTGATCAACCAGGCCACAAACACCTGAGCCTTTCAGAGCCTCCTCGGTTGACAGCTATCTGGAAATCCCTGCTTGTAGAAAAAAATTAGTTTCTCTCTATGTAAGTATAAAAAAGAGGGTACTGCTGCTGCCCCAGTCTTCAGGTTGGTGGGTATGGTGACATCAGAAACTGCTGATGACTGGCCCAGTAGATGACCATCTTGAAAAACAGTGGGTTTTTCCCTATGTGGGTAGGAAATAGACAGTGTTGGTAATGCCTTCTGGCCAACTAATTAGGGAATATTTGAAATGTCCAGACACTCTTCAGTGAGGTAACTATCTGCCAAAACCTTAGGGTTTACAATAAAAGTGTTGAGAACTTACAGCAAACTGTGTCAAAGCGTCATGGGACAAAGATGAATGTGTTCCAGTGTCTGAATCTCCAAGAGTGTTAGTGACATCTGATTTCAACTTGGACTGAGTAGTTGCAACTTCCCCTCCTTTAGAAGTGTCTCCTTTAAAATAAACAGAAACAAAAATTAAATAATACAATGATTTGTTAATATTATACAAATACATATTTTCAATTCATTTTTTTTCTCTTTGGCCAATGAGATGAGAGCAGTTGCTGAACAGGCCTGATAATCTGGACTCAATACCTCAAACTCATATAAACATAAAAGGAGAGAACTAAGTCAAAGTTTTCCTCTGGGCTCTAGCCACATGCCAGAGTGCGCATGCGCGCGTGTGTGTGTGCGCGAGTGTGTGTGTGTGTGTGTAAATTTGAAACTTTAAAAATGAAGGAAGCTTTATTACCTCAGGCCTTTAAATATTTGGAAATTAACTCTATGAAAGCAATCAACAAATGAGACAGATATACAAGATATTAACTATAAAGCAAACCAAAGTAAAAGTAATTAACAACAGAATTAATAGCTTAAAAATAACAGGATATGCACTTACAAAATATATGGTCTTAAAATTGGAGTTTTTTAACAATTTTCAATTTGATGCAAAAATGTTAGGTTTGGGACTTGACTTCCTCCTACTTTCGATCTGAGCACCTACTATTATTACACCATGAATGGTGGCAGGAGACATAAGGCCCACAGTTACAAAATAAGAAAAAAAATATTATCCATGGTCTAACAAACCACCAGCTGGCTTCAAGGTTTCTCTGGCTGAGCCGGGTTCTATTCCCTGTACCCATGACCATCTGTAACTATAGTTCCAAAGGATCGGAAGACCTCTTCTAACCAGGCACGCACATGGTGCAGATAGATATACATGTAATTACAGCATCTATACAAATAAAATAAACAAGTCTAAAAGAATAAAAAATAAATTAAAAAGAGATTTCTCTGGTCAAGTACAGTGGAAGCAATTGTGGAGAGCAAAGCTCTGCCTGGCTCTGACCCAAGGTGACATCTCGTGATTCATTGGCAATTAGCAGGATGAGGCCAGTAGCAGATCTTATTTACAACTTCTTGCTGGGAGTGGAGTGTTTCTTCTCTGAGTGTCCTTGCTTTCCCACACTACTCCTCTCAGAATCTCAACTACCTTCCCCATCCTGCAGCTGCAGCTTCCTTTTCAAGGTTAGCAGGAAGAGTGATAACCAACCCCTTCACCCTATATATACTCAGTTCATTCTCTTAATAAACGGGGCTCGAACAGATCTCTTGTCCTGCCCTGATTCTTTGTCTTTCTTAGTCCCCTGCCCCTCATCTCACTCCCCTCCTCCAGGGTCTCTGTTGACTTTACCCGCAGGCCGGGGCAAGCAAAGAACTGCAGAGTAGATGATGCATATATCAGATTCAAATTACTTTCCCTAATATTTATTTTTTAAATAAGAAACTGTATAGGTATCTAAGAAGTTTGAACTACACAGCACAGGGAGTATTGACAGTTTGGGGAGACACCATTCTGTGTAAATATGAATCAAGGTGGGGAAGAAAGGGGGTGTGGAGCAGCAACAAGCTAACAAAACTTACTATAATGACAGAATTGCTCTATTTCAGTTTAAAAAGTAATTTTAAATGAAGATAGGTCTGAATAGTCATTTAAATAAACCACAACACAAAAGTCTGACAGCTTGTTCAATCGTCCAGTAATTTACTTAAGAAATGTGTGTACATGTGTTCAGACATTGTTCCAAATACTAAGTATAAAGCAAGGGACAGAAAATCCTACTTCTCACACTATACATGCTAGCAGGGAGAGTCACCACAAATAAACTGGCCAAAACATGGTTTGTCAAATGTTGGCAAGAAAGTAATTAAATATAACAAGTACTATCTAGATTTACATACAAGTAAAGTTTCCTCTCTCCAAAAGAATTATATGCAGGGCTTCTAAATGTAGGGCTCTTGCTTACATGCACAGTCTTGATTTAGCAGGTCTGGAGGTAAAACCTGAAATTCTGTACTTCTACAAGTTTCACAGAGACCCAATGCTAATGATCTAGAGCTAGAGTATTTTAACCTTTCAATTCTAACTCTGACCTATGGACCCTTTCTGCTGAAACTGAATCCCCTTCTCTAGAGTCGCCGTTGAGCTTCAAATGGTAACTGAATGTTGGGAGAAACAGGGTGAGGAATGGAGTTGTAAAGACAGAGGTATCAAAAGTTAACTTTTCAAGAAAATTAAAAGCAAAGAAAATTATGGAATGTAGTCTAACCTGAGGAGAAAATGTGGAGTATGAATATTTTTGTGAGGAAGTCTCTAAGCCAAAAAAGATCAACAGAGCAAAATCTTATTTCTTCCAAAGATTTCTCAGTTTATCTAAGTTTTTCCTTCCCTTTGACCATTACAAAGTACTAGCAACACCATGAAGGAAGCAAACGAGTGGCCACGCACTCAAGACATAACCCAGACCTCAGAAGACAAAGAGGTTTACATGAGACAGTGAGACCTGGGGAGAAAGGACAAGATTAGTAATGTTGAAGAGAGGGTGTTGGGTAAGCTGTTCAAAGGGCGAGAGACTCATGCCGTTAAAGAAGAAATCCCCAGCTCTGTGCAAACTTACAGGCACGTACGTCAACATATCAGGAGTATCCATTGTCATAAACCTAGGGATTATAATTGGAAGTGTTCGTACAGTTAAAGAATTCATGATGACAGATGGCATAACTGTAGATTGCTTTTGCTCTCTCAACTCTGGGAGAGAAATAAACACCAAATGTTACTACTCAGTTCTTGAATTCACAAAGATCACTTTCAGAACTGGGTTGATTAAAGTTTTTATTACAGATAAGAAAGAAAATTGCCAGAAGAAAAGCCACTAGTAGACCATAATTGCCTTCCAGTGTGAAAGGTGCACCTAATAGAAACATGACCAAGACCAGAGAGTGGTCAGGATTTGCTCAAGAATTCTTCCCAGAAAGCTAATGCTTATTAACATAGAAGCCTCCTTAGGAGACAGGACATATGATGACCTGAAGCTGTCTCCAGCCTGAGTTAATAAACTTAAAGTCCTCATTGCTCGTAAACAACATGAGATGCCATCCCAGACTTACATTCTACATGTGACTAAGCCACTTCCTTATCATCATTCCAACTCAGTTGTTATGTGCATTAACACTAACAGCAAAATAGATCAATGCATGTCTAAAGGTTGGAGAGATGGCTCAGCAGCTGCAAAAGCACTTGTTATTCTTACAGAACTCTGGGTCTGGGTTCAATTCCCAGCAGCCAAATGTCAGCTCGAAACTCTTTAACTCCAGTTCCAGGGAATCTAACACCCTTTTAGCCTCTGAGGGCACCAGGTACACACAAGGTGCACATGCAAACATGTATACAAAACACTCACAGACATAAATAAAAATAATAAAATTATAGAAAACATAATGGATTTCAAAATTAAAATTGGCTATAAACAGGAGTTTCAAAATTAAAGAACTATGGGTGTTACAGAAAGTTCACGTACTGCTCTTGGGCATCAAATCTTGGGCATCAAAGGCCCTAAAAGAATATTTCTTTCTTCCTAGAATCAGAGACTGAATGATATCAGGGAAATGATGGCACTGAGAATAGATATTATAACCTACACCAAGTGACTAACAGCGCCAACACAGGCTCTGTACCTCTACCCAGACACGTGACATAACTGGAAAATGGAAAAGCGGTCCTCTTTGATTTTTGGATTTGCAATTTTTTTATTTATTGGTTGATTTATTTATTTTTGGTTTTTCAGGAAAGGATTTCTATGTGTAGCTTTGAAGCCTGTCCTGTAACTCCCTCTGTAGACAAGGCTGGCCTTGAACTCACAGAGATCCATCTACATCTACCTCCCAAGGGCTAAGATTAAAGGCATGCATCACTGCCACCCAGCTGTTATTTTTATCTAATTAATATTTATTTCTATTTTTTACTCAATCCTCAATGATTACATCTTGCCCTTCTCGGTCCTGCCTATACCCCTCTCCACCCTCAAACTCAGGACTCTCATTCACTAGCTGTCACTGTGTGTGTTTGCGTGTGAGTTGGGGGTGTGTGTGTCATACTGTATATTTATTATAAACAGCCTGGAATATCAGAGAACAGAATCACCCACAGTCAAACAGTGAAAGACAGAGAGACAGACATCTTTCTGCATTTCTGTGAGTTCTAAGCCTAACAGCCACACTTTTAATCCTAACTCTAGGATTATGAGACAGAATTGAACCAGGAAATAAAACAGCTGGGAAGGGAAGACTTATAAGGCAGAAGGCAGAAATTAATTCATTCTGCAGAAGTGACCAGTCAGGCTGAGGACCCTTGATGACAGCATTTACCCTGTTCAGCCTGAGAAGTTGGCTGGGTGAGAATTGACTGTTGTCTGTTTCCTCTCTCTGATATTCCAGCTTTTCCCTGATATCTGGCTCTAGGTTTTCATTATGTGCTAAACACAGCTCATGGGGGAGGGGGGATTTCTAAAGATAACCTGCTCAGTCCATACCCTGTTACTGGTGTGTATGTTTTCAGAGCTGCTCATCTGACACCGGACAATCAATTGATGTGTTCTTCCCTGGGGAAGGTCACCTCTACTGCTCCCAGCTTCCCTCAGCTGCCTATAGCTCTTTGTTAGGGTTGAGGCCTCATGGGCTTTTCCCCATCCAGTTTTCTATGACCACTGGTGTGAAATCTGTGGGGATATTTTATAATATAATAAAAACAGAAGAGATATCAGAGGGATCTACCCACAGTCAGTCTAGGAGGATCAGACAGTGGTAACTCACACCTTTAATCCCAGCACAGGGAAAAATCCCAGGAGTGGTGACCTAGGCCCTTAATCCAATCTGAGTTCGAGGTCATCTTAGTTTACAGAAGGAGTTCCAGGCTCCCAGGCAGGCAGTGGTGGAGCCACACCTTAACTGAGCAGAGAAAGTATTTAAGGCAGGCGTAGAAAGACAGAGCAGGCAGAAGAAGCCCGGAGGAGTGAGGCTGAGGAAGCTGGAAGACAGCTGGGTGAGATCTGACTGTGGGGTTTATTCTCTCTGATATCTCAGCCTTTCCCAGGGATCTGGCCCTGAGTTTCCTTTATTCTGCAGCACAAACCTGTTCAGATCATGTCTGGATCATGCTGAGGATCCCCTTTGTTCTCTGCTCCCTCCTCCCTATCATATAGGCTTCTGACAGAGACTGTTTTAAGACACTGACTAAATCAGACAGAGCAGCTCAAATACAACTCTAATTCATTTTTTTATTTCTTTTGTTCATTCATTTTTAAACTTGCCTTACTTGATAGATACCCTCTGTCTTGCCACCTCTTCTTTCTCTCCCTTCACTTCCGCTCTGAGGAAAGGCTCTCCCATAACACACAGGGTGGTTGAGAGCTATGGGTCTCCCTGACTAAGCCTTCTGACTGTGTTTCTTTTTCTTTCTCTTCCCATTCTACCTTTCCCTGGAGCTGCCTGATTCTCCTCTTTGTTCCACGCTCTTCTCCTTCCTACTTCTCTATTTTCCTCTGTTCTAACTCTGGTCTTACTCTGCTTATTTTCTTTCTATTCCTAATGTTAGTAACTAATATCTTAGTGCGCACTACATTGTCTTTGTTCCTTTATCCCCCAAACTTACTGGAGTTGATGTTGATGGGTTTTTTTGCCTATTCCTATATCTTCATAATAATGTTACCTATTCTGTAGTTAGTAATCAACACTTGCAGATGCTGAAGATCTGCCCAGTGCCCAGAACATGGGCACTAAAAATTCAGCTATAAAGAATAATGGATACTGACTGTATGGAGGGAAACTACACTTTATCTTCATTACAGTAACTTAGTCTCAGATGAATATTGAAAATACTTGAACTGAAAGAATATAGGTGCTAAAGAAACCCATCTAATTTTTCACATGCCAAGCTCCAATAGTTTTATAAGAAACATAAAAATCAAGGAATTGTGATTCCTCTAAAAATTCCCCTTTCTACACTAATATGTTTCAATGACAATAAAGTAGATTAAAAACCTTAGATAAAGAATTCCAAAAACAGATTTAAAAAATGCTTGATTTTGTTATCAAAGAAAACACGAGCAAACTCCTGAATGAATTCAGAGATGACACAGTAACAGAGCAACTGAAATAAGAAAGTCAATACAAGGTGTAAAAGATAAACTCAGTAAAGAGATAAAAATACTAAAAAAATCAAATTGAAATTTTGGAACTAAAAAGCTAAGTCAAATACACTGTGGAAATTCACATTAAATAATAAACAGTACATGAGACTGCTGAAAGATTAAATTAACAAATCATAAGAAAAAGTACAATCTATGTATTCAATAAACCAGAAAAAAAAAAAAGAAACAGCCCTAGAGAAAGAGGCAGTCGTCCAGATATAATTTAGAACAGTAAACAGACTAAAAAGGAACGCTGATGTGACACTGTAGTTAGAGCAGTACGCATATGAATCAAAGAAAGGATATTGAAAACTACGAAAAAGAAATGCCAGTCACATCAAGGCAATCTACCAGAGGAACAGTATATGTCACACGGAATTTAACAGCCTAGAGGTATGTGAAGCTCTGAAAGACAGTGACTGACTGCCAACCTAAATTACTATAACCAGCAATGTCCTTCATGGATGAAGAGAAATTTCCTATGGTAAACAAAGAAGTTCATGGCCACAACTAAGTCAATACTGGAGAAGATTCTTGAAGGAAAGCACACTCATAAGGTCATAGACTAAAAATAAACTCTGCTGGATGAGTAACTTTTTCAAATGAAGACTATAAAAGGAATAAAATCTGATAAACAATTAAAGCAAAATTATATCCCTCATTATAATTCTGACACAATAACTCAACACAGTAATAGTGGGTTCACTTCTCTCTCACAATAGACAGGACATCAGAATTAAAAAATAATAATCGTTAACCAAACAATAGTTAAGTGGACTTTAAGAAACACCTACAGAACATCCCACCCAGCTTCAAAAAGCACACTCTTCTTAGCAGCCCAAGACTATTTCCAAAAACAGTCCATTCTTAGCAAAGGGAGCTTAGTGAATAAATAACTTTGAAATAATTCCTTATATAGCTTCTGATCACAACAGAATAAAGCCAGAAACTAACAAGAGAAACTATATAAAATATGAACAACACAATAAACAACATGTCCAGGCCCAGATGGTGTCACTGCTGAATTCTACTGAACCTTTTCTAAAACCTTAAATACTAGTTGTAATGGTCTGAATAAGAATCATCGACACACACACACCCCTGTATATTAGAATGCTTAATCACCAGGGAGCGGAACTCACTGAAAGAATCAGGAAGATGAGAAAGGTGTGGCCTTGTTAGAGAAAACGTGTCACTGGGGTGGGCTTTAAGGTTTCAAAAGCCATGCCAGGTCCAGGTTCTCTCTTTCTGAGTCAAGATATAAAGGTCTCAGTTGCTATTCCAAACCCTCTCTATGTGCTGTTATGCTCCCTGTCATGATAATGAAGTCTATGAAACTGTAAGCAGGTTCCCAGTTAAATGCTTCCTTTTACATGAGTTGCCTTGGTCCTGGTGTCTCCTCACAGCAACAGGACAGTGACTAAGACATCAGTGCAATGTTGTACATTTGCAGTCAGAACACAACATTCAAAAGTCATTTCTCTCTTTCTAGAAATCAAAACCCAAGTTTGTACAATAAGTGCTTTTGCCGACAAGCTCTCTCTCTGGCTCTCTATCAGAACTTTAACAAAAAATTATTTATCTTTATGTATATAGGTATACTGCCTGAATGTAGGTCTGTGCACCACACACATGCAGTACCTGAAGAGGTCAGGAAAGGGTGTGAACTGAAGTTATAAATGTTGTTAGCCACCATGTGGATGCTGGGAATCAAACCCAGGTCCTCCAGAAGAACAGCCAGTGCTTTTTAAACATTAAGTCATCTCTTCAGTCCTTACCAGACCTTTAAGGAAGAATCAATAATGATCCTCAAAGTATTCCATATAATACAAAAGCAAGGAACACTATCAAATTCATTTTATGAAGTCAGTATTACCCTGATACCAAAGATGGATGAAGACCCTCCCACAAAATAAAGTTATGGGCCAGTGCACTAGAAGAATATACAAACACTTAAAATCCTAGTAGAATATTTGCAAATTAAATTCAATAATACATTACAATGATCATGCACCATGAATGACTAAGTTAGCTTCATTCCAGGAAATGTAAGGATGATTTGGCATGTGTAAATCAATAAGCATAATATGCAACATAAGTAGACTCAGACAGAAATCATAATTCATCTCAGCAAATATAGAAAATAACCTTTGAAAAAGTCTAACACCCCTTAATAATGAGACATAAAGAAATTAGAAGGAAAAGAAACATACCTTAATATAATAAAGGCTACATATAAGCCGACATTTTCTAAATGGGAAAAACTAAGTCTAAGGGTATGCACCCTCTCCATTCTGATGAGATAATTATCTGAATCCTTACCTGTAACCAGACCAAAGAAATAAAGACAAGGAGAAGGAGTCAGCGCACTCCTGTTTGCACACAACATGATCATACACTTAGTGAGATGTCTCAGTAGGTTGAGTACTCACCATACAAGCCTGGTAACCTGAGTCTACATGCACTAAAGAGACAAAGACAACTGGATCTCTGAAAAGATCTGACCAGTCAGCCCAGCAGAAGATGGTTTCCAAATAAATTTTCTTCCAAAACTCTAGTTTAATGGTATCATCTATGTTAACACTTAAGGACTTAGAATGCCTGCCCATTTTTCACAAAGAAAGAATAACAAAGTTTTAGATGATGGTGCTTGTAGATTTAGTTTGGCAAGGGCCTCTTACAAATAGAGGATGTCACTTACATTGTTCATATTTGGGGAGAGTGGCAAGGGATGACTCCTTGGTCCTTATTTGAAGTGGCATTAAGAGTCTTTGTGATTACCTTTCGAAGGATCCATTTTCTAATGCCATTGCTGAGAGAGCAAGAATTTCAACATGAACGCTTCAGGGGACACAATCACTTGCCATAATCAATTCTCATCTCCACAGAGGAACATTTTTCGTGACTTAAAAGCTCAAGGGACAGGGATGCAAATAATCTTTCACAGAAGTATACGGAGATCACTTTGAAGAGGAAAGCAGGATTACCTGCTGGAGAGAAGTGGGGAGTGGTGGAAGCAGATTGAGATCTGAGAAGTGTGACCTACTGAAAATGTAGGGTTTGCCATGGTGGGACACACCTTTAATCCCAGAGCTCAAGGCAGAGCTCTACAGGCCACCCTCTGTCAGTTCAAGGCCAGATGGTCTACACAGTGAGTTCTAGGAGGCTACAGTAGTGAGATCCTATCTCAAAAAAAAAAGGGGGGGCGGGGTAGGGGTATAAGGAAACAGATTTTATGTTGAAGGAAAACTAGATGGAAATGGCTAAATAAAAAATTGGTAGATAATTTTCAGAAGTAAACTGAGATTAGAGATAATGACATCTATTAATCTAAGAAAGCTGATGATATGCCTTACTTATTCCATGCCTCAGCGCCTCAAAAACTGTGATGCCAATAGTGTAACTCAGTCCTAAACCTTTAGGCTTCAATGGTAGAAAAATGATGTCTCAGGGTGCCTTTTATTCAATCCAGGTCTCAACCAATTAGACAGAATCACAGTGTTGAGGCAGATCTTCCTCAGATACCCATATATGTAGGCATGTGTGTACGTATGTATAGAAATACTATCTTAACAATTATCTGGCATGTTGGTTAAGTTTTTGCCAACTTAATACAATCTATAGTGATTTGAAAGAAGAAAACCCCAACTGAGAAAATGCCTCCACAAGGTCTGCTTGATGACTGATGTGGGAAGGGAACAAGCAGCCCATTGTGAGTGATGCTACCCACTGTACAAGCTGTCCTGGGATATGTAAGAGCAAGCCAAGAGGAGTAAGACGGCTGCTTCTGCTTCTGCTTCTGCTTCTGCCTTCAGTTCCTGCCCTGACTTTCCTCAGTTATGGAGAACTCAGTTATTTTAATAACTTAGACTTTTCTGGACAGTGAGACAGGTCTGCTCCTGGCAACACCAATCTACTTCAAGAGAATGATGGGCATCGAAGAAACTACATATGGAGTTTACTTTCTTTGTGGCAATGATTAGCCACTGAACAAGAACCTGTTCTGGTATTGACTGCTTGACAGTATGCTGTATAAACTGGACATGCAGGTTCCATAGGAATGTGACCTCTGAACTTTGGCAGAACAAGACAGAGATGGTCTTTCAGGTTCCTGCTTTGCAGAGAAAACTGCCAGACATCCTTCAGGACACAAGGAGAAGCGACTGCCAGAATGGGCAGATTTCCTGCTTTACTGAAAGGTATGCCAGAGACCCTGGGCCTGTAGGCTGAAGATGGATGCCCCAATGTTACAAAGGGACTTTGGGTTACTGTCCAAGCAGACAGGTGTCATCTCTGTCATTTCTAGATTTTGGAAGTTGCTTGTACTTCCTGTGTACTTGGGTAGTAATATTATATCCTTCTATGGTCTTTGATGTAATTGAAGATTAAATAGTTATAGGTACAGTTTTTCTTAGTTATTTTAAAAGGTATATTAGATATGAAACTTTAGACTCACAAGGATAACATAAATAGAATTTTTTTTAAATTTTGTTAAATACAAATAGACTAGATATTGTAACTGTACTTCTTGCTTGATGGCTGTTTTATTATGTAATTTTGCTATGTTGAAATACAATCCTTTTCAATTAGACAGAAATGGGGAAGTGATGTGGGAATGTCTTTCTATATGTTGTGAATAAAAGACTGTTTTGGCTGTGGTGGGGACCTTAGCAGTAGGTGGGAAATCAAAGCATTGGTACAAGAAGGAGGAGGGCAGAGTTAATCAGAAACTCGATCCAGCTGTCCAGGAAACAAGATGTAATGAAATGGGTAAGCCACTGGCCACATGGCAGGGCAGATTAATGGAAATGGGTTGAATTAAGATGAAAGATCTGGCTAGCAATATGCCTGAGCCATAGGCCAAACAGAAAGAAATTAATGTAAGTGTCTGTGTGTTTCATTGGGACTCTGGGATTGCTAGTTCCAAAGCAGTGGTGGACAGATCCAGACCATGGGGCTAGTCAGGGCCAGGAACCTCTTGTTACAAAAGGCATTCCTTAACCCATCTAAACTGCTAGAAAGACACAGCAAGATAATGAATGAATATGAGCTAGATAAAAGGAGGGCATGTACACCTCCATTTTCTATATACATACCTGCTGTTGTCAGAGTATCAGGAGATACCCTCAGCATTCTGAGATTGGAGGAATGATACTGTGGCTCACTGGTTGGTTCTTGAGGAGCAAATGAAGGCAATGGAGATGGGAAAGGCTCGTTAGTGCCCAGAGTAGAATGATCTACCTATGAAATTAGAAAAGAAAAAAGAAAAAGATTCTATTAATTTGACATTTAGCTTGGCTAAAAAAAAAAAAAAAACAAAAAAAAAAACCCTCACTATTATAATAAATACATCAGAGGTTTAATAATTTAACTTTTTAAATTTAATTTCACTTTATATATGTGAGTATTTTGCCTGCATGTATGTATGTGTACCTAATACAGAGTTCAAAGGAAACTACTGGATCCCCTCCAATAGAACTAGAGTTACAGATGGTTATGGGTCACCATGTGGACACTGGGGCTGGAGAGATGTTGCAGCAGTTAAGAGCATTGGCTACTCTCAGAGGATGAGTTCAATTCCTGCACCTATATAGTAGCTCACAACTGTCTGACTCCAGTCTTTGAGGCTGTAATATCCTCCTCCGATTTCCAAGGGCCGCATATATGTGCTACACAGATACACATGCAGACAAAACATCCATACACAAAATAAAATACATCTTTAAAAGAACAAGTACTCCTCACCAATGACCTGTCTCCCCAGCCCAGCACACTTCAGGGCTTTACCAGCTATTTACAATCATACTCTTCCTCAGGTGGTGGTATATGCCTGAAATCTCAGAATGAAGACCGAGGCCTGTGAAAGCTAACAGTGAGATCTGGGCAAGTCTAGCAAAGGGTGAGACTCATATTCTCAATCCATCTGAATTCATATACAGATCATACTTTGTTTGGTGAAGACACCACTAATGGTTCTGTGGTTTAGAATGCTGCTTTATAGAATATCACAGTAACTAGTGGCATTAAAGAATAAACATGAATACATCTCTACTGAATTCATAGGATACTTACAGCACTATTAGGTTTATTAAAAATTACTATAGTAATGTCTTTCAAAACAGAATCCAAAAATAAACATAAGCATGACTTCATCTATTTATTTATCTGCCTATTTTTTTATCTGGAGATGGGATCTATCTATCCATCCATCCATCCACCCACCTATCTATCTATATGGAGGCAGGATCTCACGTAGCCCACCACTGACCTCAAATTCCTCCCTACACAGCTGAGGCTTGATGTGGGAATGTCTCTCGTGTGCTATGAATATCAATCTTTAAATAAAGGAGCTGTTTTGGCCCATGACAGGCACCATAGGAAAAGTAGAAGGGGAAATCACAACATAGGTAGGAGGAGGGCAGAGTCAGAGTCAGACTGAGCCAGCCACCCAAGAAGAAGCATGTAAGGAGCACAGGTGAGCCACGGGCCACATGGCAGACAGATTAATGGAAATGTGTTGAGTTAAGATGTAAGAGCTAGCCAGCAATGTGCCTAAGCCATAGGCCAAACAGCATGAAGTTAATATAAGCGTCTGAATCATTTTTGGGGGCCTGAGCAACAGCGGGCGGCTAAGGGGTCTGGGGCTGCAGGTCTGTGGGTCTGGACCTCTGGCCGCCCCGAAACCAAGAAACCTTATTGCTACAGAGGCTGGCTGGCTTTTAACTCTGATCCTCCTGTCTCTGCTCCTCATGTGCAGGGAGTACAGGCACCTCAAAATAAAAGGCCTAAAAGCCTGGAGGCAGCACTTTGGAGGCGAAGAAAGATCTCTCTAAGTTTAAGGCCAGCCTGGTCTACACAGTGTACTCCAGGACAGCTAGGACTACATACAGACACCTTGTCTTAAATTAAAAATAAAAATAAAAAGCCTAGACCCCCAAAAGATGTCCTTTTCTAAGACACCATAGAACTCATGAAGTGAAGCTGAGCAGTGATGGCACAGACCTTTAATCACAGCACTCAGGAGGCAGAGACAGGCAGATCTCTGTGAGTTCAAGGCCAGGTGAGTCTACAGAGCGAGTTCCAGGACAGTCAAGGATATACAAAGAAACCCGGGAGGGAGGGAGAACTCTGTGAAGTGTCATGAAACAATCTTTCTGACCACATTTTGAGTCAGAATTGGTATCAAAAGATAAAGGAGACTTACTTTCATTATCATTTTCTTTTCAACTAAAATATTCCTGGAATTATCCATAAAAAAAATGTCAAGTAGAGTCACTTACAGATTTTTCAAAATGGCTCTCCTCAGATGATAGCTGTGAAGTAGGTAGCCAAAACAAAGAACTGTCGCAAAGATCATCAAGCATTTTCTCTAAATCTGCGAGCTCCAAGTACTCACCAGTTAAGCCTTGTAGGTCCCATGTCTGGGAAATTGTAAAAAGTAAAAAACAAACACCATTTCCTGAATCAGTACTGAAAAAAAAAAACATAGTTCTACAACTACCATTTCATTGTATCTCACCTCTCTTTTCAATTCAGCAACTCTTTCACTGTGTACATCCGCAGTTTTATATAGGCTGGAGTATTCAGCATCACCATGAACAGTAACAATGCCAGACTCAGCCTTCCCCTGCAGGCCTTCTAGTTTAAAAAAAAAAAAGCAGGGTCATATTGCATTATTATGTATACAATGAAACTGGACTCAGCCCCCACCAGCCAAGGAATTTCACCTTGGCCTTCAGCTTCCAGCAATACCTCTTAGCTCACTATAATCAGTGATGCATCACCAGTCAGTGCTAAAGCAAAGTGGGACTTGCATCACGTACTGCCAAACTGCTGAAAAACTGCTCAGAGAGAAGCAGCAGATGGGTCTTCGATGGGATTACTACAGTTTACATCCTTACCCAAATTATAGTTGGAGGAATCTGTAACTTCTTCAAAGGTCTGCTGCTTTAAATCTTGTAAAACCCAAGAATCTAAAGTTGATACTTTCATTGCAAAAATAATGTTTGAAGATCCTACCTTCTCTGTAAGGTCAACATTATTTACAATACTGAAATGAAAGTGCCTGTGTCTCCCCAAGATCAAGAGCCTGATTGTAAGCTTTTTCACTTAAAGAAGATGACTTAAGCCCTGGAATAACAGAAAGAGGCTTACTGAGCATGTTCTGAGGAGCATTAGGGGGTGACTTTAAATCTGGATCCCAAGACAGAGAGCTACCACCATCATCTTCTTTATGCAACAATGGTTTTGAAGTTGCTGGTTCAAACACCCCAGGAGTAGACTGGTATTTTGGATGCTTAAGCTTATCCATAAAAGAGTTTTCATCATTATAACTTAATAGGGAAAGATCTGGCTTGGGGGGTTCTCTCTCTTGGCTGCCATAGGTTTGGATCTCACTGATAGGACACTCTTGCTTGGAAGGCTCAATGGAGGCGATAACTGCCTCGAAGGCTACATTCTCAGTAGCATCAACATTTTTCTCACCAAAAGTAGAAGCTGCCTTTTGGTTTCTTTCCTCTTGAAAATACAGTTGTGCTGATGTCTCATCCAAGTTGGATTTGACTGTCTGAAGGGGACCACCAGAAGCCTCCAGCTTAGAGATTTCAAGTCCTCTGGAGAGTATATGTGCTTCTGAAACTTGTTCATGACTATCAGGGGTGGCAACTCTCCCAGTATACTTTAACTCTTGAGATTGGGCATGCACTTGAGATGATGCCAAAACATTTCTAATCTCCTTTTGCCTAAAAAATTGGGATAATTCTTTCCGCAGATCTTCATTTCTTCCAAAGTCCTCCATCTTCGGACTCGTCTCATCCTCATTTGGAGCCCATAAGCAAACACTGTCAAGACGGTTAACAGAGGTCAAGGGAGTCTCTTTTCCTCTTTCCAACATGCACCGTGGGAAAGAATACGACATTTTATTAGGAGGAGTAATTTCACATGGGAAGGAAGCCTGGTCCTGACTGGCTGGACATGCTTCCTGTTTCCAATACTCAACATGTGAACAAGCAGAATCAAAATCGTTGTTTCTTCTCGAAGCTATGCTTTCATCACTAATATCAGATAAAGCTGAAATGGAAACTTGGTCTTCATCAGCCAAGTTGCCTTCTGGCTGCTGAGCATCCTTTTCTGTCTGCCAGGACATATATGAAAGCAGGGTATCATAATGATCAGAGTCATTTGGGCTTTTCAGTTCATTGGAAGCATTAGGTGGTACATTCCCTTCATTATCCTCTTGTTCAGATGGGAAAAGAGAGCGTTGAGACCCAAAAGTTGTGCTACCTGTAAGTGGATGTTGAGATATACTAAGGCAACTGTTAACTAAGTCTGAAGATGTTTCTGAGGTGGCCTGGAATAAAGCTTCACTAACTTCTGACGGCCGAGCAAGCCATTCAGTATCTTCTGACTTATCAGGAATCCCCCTGAAAAGTTATAAAGAAATGTTATAAAGAAATGATTAGCTTCTTAATACTTTATTTTTTTAAAATACTAATTAAAAAAATACAAATCCCGTGTCTCTAAAATTGGCTTTACTTGAAAGTGTATTTTTGCTGGACAGTGATGGTGTATGCCTTTAATCCCAACCCTCAGGAGGCAAGGTTTGAAGCTATCCTGGTCAGTTTCAGAATAGCCAAGGATACACAGAGAAACCTTGCCTCAAAAAAACAACAAAAATCTAATCTTCAATTCCTACAAGGCAGTCAAAGATTAGACAAAGAAAATTTTGCGACTAGTGAATAAACCTGGTATTACCTCAAAAGTCTCATAAATCAATTTCAACATTACAAAAAAAAAAAAAAAAAGTTTAAAAGTTTGA
The DNA here is from genome assembly GCA_033318265.1 of Phyllotis vaccarum. Taxonomy (NCBI): domain Eukaryota; kingdom Metazoa; phylum Chordata; class Mammalia; order Rodentia; family Cricetidae; genus Phyllotis; species Phyllotis vaccarum. The sequence goes on along the minus strand of JARWLC010000014.1, from coordinate 68,049,512 downwards.
AATAGCTTCTATGGAGGTTTACTATTTTAAACACATGCTATCTACTATAAATTCATATTCATCTAACTTGTATTCCCCTTCTTACTGATCAGTTAATGGGCTTATGGTCTATTCCCAAAACACAACATAGCTTAATCACTTTGATAATCTAATATGAACAGAAAACTTTGCAGCTATGATTCTAAAGTAATATACAATATAAAGACAGGGGCATACAAGTTTACTTTCTCAACAGCTAGAGTTTTAAATTTAAGGAACAATTTTCTTTCCATTTTAACAGAAAACAAAGCCTTGGACAATTAATTCCAAGTACGTTTTTGAAGAATTACACTATGTCCTTCCATTTTTAATGTTCTAAAAGACATCAATTTGAAATGTTATAAAAATAATACTTGATATTTGCACATAGTATAAAGAAAGCTAACAAGACTGATTCCATAACTGCTGAACAAAATGAAAGTGTAGACACTAGTATCCTAGAGATGATTTTTTTCTTTGCAGAATTTAGTAGGATGGAGGGGAAGGACGGTGGCAACATACAGAAAGATTTGAAATAAGGCAACCCAGGGTACTGGGTATTGAGTATGCCTAACAGGCTATACAAAATCATACATTATTTCTAAGTAAATTGCAATCACCTCATCCATCTCTGCATGCAAAACACTGTACCGATTTAATGCCACAAACGTAATAAGAATACCTAATCCCTATTCCCAAGCCCTCTTTAGCCTAAAGTCACTAATACTAACAACTTACAGTAAGAGTAGAAAGTTTAGAAGGAAAAAAAAAAAAGCCTACCTCAAAGGTTTAAATTCTAGTTCACTTTGTTGAAACAAGGAATCAGGTTCAAATTCCTGGTCTTGTGTCAAACATGTCAGCAAAGGCAAATCAGGAGCAGCAAAGTTATCCTGTATGACTGCAAAGTTTCAAACGTAAAAGAGCTGAGCGATTGAGTAGTGCAGTTTTTGGTGTACTCACATAATACTTTACAACATCTGAGCATGCTACTGCCTGGGAGAGTCTACAGTCATTACAATAATAACATAACAACAGAAGCAACCATCTATGAAACCTGGAAAAGCCAAAGCATTTAGCATACAGTATTTCATTTAATCCATGAAAACTTTGAAGAATAAATACCATTTACTATAGATACCTTACAGGTAAGGAAACATGATTACAAAACTTAATATTAAATAATTTCTTCATATGTAAGGATAAGTGCCAACATTCAACTTCTTTGCAAATTACTATACAATTTAGGTGTTTCATAACAATTAAAGCATGCCTATTGCACAAATCCTAATAGGTATTATAATAAAAACCCAGAACCATATGTTGGGGAAAAGCTGAAAGATCACAGAAACAGAGGAACAAGCCAAAGCTACTTCTCAACTAGCCAGCTTCTCAGGCTGAAAGGGGTAGACCCTGTCTCCAGGAATCCTTAAACTGAATGGGGGGGGGGGGGGGGAGCATGCGCGCAAGCTCTGTCTTATACCTTTCTCTGCCCAGCATTATCACTTCCTGGTTCAAACTTCCTAGTGCTGGAATTAAAGGCTTGTGTGCTTCCCAAGTCCTGGGAGCAGAGGCATGAGATCCCAAGTGCTGGGATTGTGCCAAAATCACCTGACTCTGGCCTTGAACTTAAAAAGATTCAGACAGATCTCTGCCTCTGCCTCCTGAATGCTAAGATGGAAGTGTGTCCCTGACCTCTAGAGCTAACTCTGGCAAACTTTATATTTCTAGAGCCTACACAACATGCCACCACCCATCTTTTTATTATACTGTGTTATTCTGTGTGAGTGACTAGGTGGGTGGACAGATGTGAGCACACAATGGTGCTCCAATGACAATCACAAGACAACTGTCGTCAGTAACCATTTCTCTCCTTCCATTATGTGGGTCTCAGGAATCAAACTTAGATCATCAGGTTTGGCAGCAGATGCCTTTGCCTACTAAGTCATTTTGGTGGCCCCTCAATCTGAAGTAATATAAAACTTATACTATTATATCACAGTGTAATCTAAGGGCTCTGGTCCCTACAACACTTTTAGGTGATAAGAATCAAAATTATATTCAAAATAATACTGAAACAAGGCATCCCTTCTAAAAATTATTGTTTTACAAAATAATTGTCCAGAAAACTGTGTACAATGTTAATATGTAAGCAACAATGTGGCCAATTTTGAATTAACATTCCTTAAATTTTCTATTTAAGCTCTACCATTAGAAGCCATCACAAACACAAATGCTCTTTGGAGTTCTAATTCTGAAATACATAAAATAGGATGTTACCTAGAGTTGCTTTAAAAAACAACAACAACAAACCTACCATGAACTCCTGCTATCTTAGCTCTTCTTTGTTGGTGCTTTGGATCTTGTTTACATTTCTTTGAGACAAGGTCTCTCTATGTAGTCCCTTGGCTATCCTGGAATTCTCTATATAGATCAGGGTGGCCTCAAACTCAGAGATCTGTCTGCCTTTGCCTCCCAAGAGCCTAAGTAATTCTTATATCATTGAAGACATATAAACTAGTATAAAATCCTTATTCCCTATAGCACTTACATTATTATAAAACAAAAATTATATATCCACAGAAATAAAAACAGCAGCTTACTAAAATTGTCTTTAGTGATGTGCTACTAAAACTACTGCTTTTCAACATGAATTAATGACTGCTATGCTACACTTTCTTGACTCCACCTATGTACACAGTGAGGACTCTGCCCTGGCACCAGCCTTCACCCTGGAATTCTCACAACCAATCTTTGTTCACAGTGGTGTTATAGTCCCTCGCTGGGGGCCCTGATGCTCTCACTGCTCTAGATTCTGTACATTTGCTTGGTTCCTCTCCAACTCCACAAAGCTGCTTTATCACAGATATATCCTCTGTGACAAGCAAGGTATCAACTACTCTTAGTGCATTATTCGAATTAAAACTATTTACTAATTGGTTAAAAGTAAGAAATTAATAGTATTTTTTAAAATAAAATCTTAGTCAGTAAAATGCTTTCTGCTCAAGCATGAAAACCTGAGGTCAATTTCACAAACTGATGTAAAAAGTTAGGCATGGTGTTACACACTAGCAATCCCAGTGCTCAAGAGGTAAAGCGGACAAATTGACTCACAGGGCAGCCAGTGAGTGACCCTGTCTCAAAAAGGGAAATGGATCGCTCCTAAAGAACAATACCTGCGGTTGTATGTGAGTATACATACAAAATATTCACATACAAATTACTCTGTAGGTATACTCACATGCATAGTATACATTTGATACACATTCACAACAAAAACCTCTTCAACAGCAGAGAAAATGTAATATGGTTCCTCTTCAGCACTAACTTAGAAAATCATTTGTAAACCTTCAAAGCAGATGATCTTTACCCCAGAAGATCAACTAAGTTTAAAAAAACAAAACAAACAAACAAACAAAAAAAACTGACACTAACACCACAAAGGACTTAGCTGAGCAAAAATTTTCAATTAACTGGGTACACTGAGCACTTCAAAGGATCTGGAGAGATGGCTCAGTGGTTAAGAGCACTGGCTGTTGCTATCCAGAGGACCTGAGTTTGATTCCCAGCACCCACATGTGACTCACAATCATCTGTAACTCCAGCCCTAGGGGATCTGCCACCCTGTGTCACTCAGGTGGTACACAAAAACACATGTAAGCAAAACACCCATACATATAAAATATGAAAAATAAATGATAAAATTAAAAATAGGTTATCTCTAGCCAGGTTCCAGAACTTGCAGAAATCTTTATTATCATAAACACTGACATGTAACCAAGAAATCATAAGTGTTATTAAGTTATAAGCACCATTTGAGCATCTCCTCAAATATCTAAATATGAGCAGAGTCTGAGATTAAAGCATTTGTCTATGTGTGACGCCTGACACGCTGCTCAGCTGCTTCCTCACATTTGCACAGATACTGCTATTTGAGAAAAGGGGCTTCCTTGACAATTTGCCATAACAAACTTTTTTCTGTTGCTGTTAAATTGCCTTTTAAAGATGATCTTATACTGAGTAAGTGCAGCATCCTATACTTCCTATGTCCTCACTTTAACTTCTACACTCTAAGGTGGCAAGCATTTTCATCAAGTGTCAAAATGGTACGTATTTTAGGTGTATTGATGACATTTTCACAATCTTTTAAAAATTCAAACGGTAGGGGCGGTAGCTCAGCAACAAACTATTTGCCGAGCCCTGGGTTACGGTCAGAGCACCACAATCAAAGTAAAAATGCTAAATGCAGCCAAGCTTGGCAAAATATACATATATCACAGACCTGGGAGGTTAGCAGGAGCCCTAGAGTTCCCAGCAGAATGAGATGTGCCACAAGACTCTTTCTGAGAACTAAATTAAATAAATAAATATGGAGAATAAGCATTCTTAGGATTTATACTCATAGAAAGAAAAATCAAGCTCTGGCCAGTAGGCTACAGTTTGGAGACTCCTGTTCTTAAGACCTCAGTAGCTCTCATTCCATTTTACAGCTGCTGTCTTCTGTTTACAGAAACTTCTACACAGAAAAGAAGGTAGCATCCATCTGTGAACTCTTGGATCAAACATAGTAGGTACTCATATACGTGGTGTGTAAGTTAATGGACAAGGCAGCCTTCGATCATCTGGTCACAGCTATTTCCTCCTACCAAGGCCGTCCTAGTCAGGGCTTTCTGTTGCACTGAGGAGACACACCATGACCACTGCAACTCTATAAAGGAAAACACTTAACTGGGGTGGGATATGGGTTCATTATCTCATGGCAGGACAAACTCAGAGATCTGCCTGCCTCTGCCTCTGGAGTGCTGGGATTAAAGACATGCGCCACCACACAGAGCTCTAAACTTGTTTAAATTTCCTTTTCACAAGAAATTTGAAATTTAGCTAAAGAGATCTTACCTGGTCACCACTCGCTTTGTTTCATTTCTTAATCTGCTTATCTCCTTGAATACAAGACTTAGTTCAATTCCACCTCCTGATGCTCCATTTCTTCTCAAATTTTACATTTTGTACTTTACCCTGCTCAGCTTGCTCCTTTTCATTATAAACTTCATTAGAGTTACCACTAATAACTACATGACAGCATCTATACTACACTGTTATATTTTCTCTGCCAATGGAATTAATCAAAATCTCTTCACTCTAGCCTCCAGCACTCTTCAGACAAGGGCAAAAAGCAGCCATGTTCACCAAAATATCACAAGACTGGTCTCTAGATCACTTCCTAACATTCCTCTCTGAAACCTCTTGAGCCACACCCACAATGTTCAACTCATACTCTGCACCACTGACTTCCATGTTCCTCCTAGTGTGGCCCACTTAACTGCTTTTCTAATCCACAATCCAAGGTCCATTTCCTTCAAACAACAGCATGACTAAGTCTATCACAACAAGACTCCAGTCCCTAGTACCAACTTCTGTCTTAGGGCTTCTACTGCATGTGCAAAGACTATGGCAACTCTTATAAAGGAAGATGTTTAATTGGGTGGTTTCAGTCTGTTATCATCATGGTGGAACATGATGGCATGCAGGCAGACATGATGCTAGAGAAGGAGATAAGAGTCCAGAATCTTGTAGGCAACAAGAAGTGAACTGAAACACTTGGAATGGCTTGAACATATATCAGACTTCGAAGCCCACCCCCACAGTGGCACACTATTTCCAACAAGGTCACACCTACTCCAACAAAGCCACAGTTCCTAATGGTGCCACTCCCTATGAGCTTTTGGGGACCAATTAGATTCAAACTAGCACAAAAGTCAACACCTTTCTCAAAAGGGAAGCCTACAATTGATTCAATGCTCCATACATAACATATACTAGCACCCTGGCTTGCATGTTAGCTTGTTTTGAAAAGAATAAGCTCAACTGGGTCCTAGTCTGCTTCTCTACAAAACTCTATCAAATCATCTCTATGGTTAAATCCCTCACTTAAAAGGTATGTGAAGCTTATTAGAGAGAAAGCTGAGGAAGGCACTCTGCACTAAGAAAGCAGTAAGATCTATCTCAAAGTAATGACTCAATTTCTCCATCTTCATTTTCTGTTTTGTTCTCCAAGTCGAGGATGACAATGACTTAGAATGAGTCTAAGAATCAAGTAAGGTAAATATATACAAACCTAAACATATCTGGGAAAAAGGAATCAGTTGAGAAATTGCCATCAGATTGCCCGAAGGGAAGTCTGTGAGGCATTTTTATGATCAGTGACTGATATGGAAGGGCTGAGTCCACTGTGGGTGGAGCCACCTGTAGGCAGGTGATCCTGGATGTATAAAAGGGGGGATAAAAAGAAAGCAGGCTCAACAAGCCAAGGGGAACAAGCCAGTAAAGTGTCCCCCCACACACTAATTCAGTTCCTGAGAGTTGCTGACTTGGCTTCTCTCAATGGACATGTAAGCCAAATCGTCCTGAAGCTGTTTTTCACCATGATCTTATCACAGCAATAGAAAGCAAACTAAGAAATATAGACACCATTTGTCAGGAAACACTGGTCCACTGATGAGAGAACACCAATCAAAGATAATAGGTGATTTTCCCAAGAGCAGCTGAGCTATGGAAGACTAAGAACACACACCCATTAGAACAGAGCCTTCTATAAACAATGGGGCATGCTCAAATGCATATTTAATACAGCTAAGCCAAGCAGCCGGTGTGATTTTGAGCATAGCTCCATAGAGATCCTCAACTGAAAAGAATTCGGTTACCAACAAGGCTAATATGTGACCCCTGCCAACATACACACAGTTTTAAAAATGTAAGCTATTACCTCTGGTTAGACAAAGAGGCATTGGGGCTAGAAAGAAAGCTTGGTAGTTAAGAGCACTAGGTGCCCTTCAAGAGGATCTGGGTTTAAATCCCAGCACCCATAATTCCAGATCCAGGGAATCAGACTTCCTCTTCTGGTTGCCATGCGCATCAGGCATGAAACATGGTGCACAGATATACATGCTGGCAAAAACACTCATACACGTGAAATAAAATATTTTTAAAAAATACAGAAGTGTTACCTAGCAATGGAGAACAGAAGAGATCTAGCTTTGGTCCCATGACTGGACGCTCTGACTGAGCCAATTCACCTTCCTCCATAGAGGGAAAGTTTGATACTTTTGTTCCTTCTATTCTCCTATCAATCCGGGTTGGGGACATATCCAGAGTTTGGGAAGAGTCCCTTTCTTGAGGAAGATGATGCCAAGATTCAGCTCTCTGAAATGGTTTTAAAGAAAAAGATGCTGAGTCATCAACTGAGTCAACACATTCACACTTAAGACTACTGTCAACTCACCAGAGTGGAAAAAAAGAAAGCTATTCCTTCTATGTTCACTTGTACTACATGAGCCTCCTTCTAGACCTCTTCCAATCATTCCCATCCCTAGTAATAGATGGTCACCGATACTTGGGTTATATTTTAAATTCTCACTGTTAAATCAATACATTTGGTTCTGCATGACAAATCCATACTGTGGTTATTTAAAAAAAAAAAAAAACAAAAAACCTGAACAAATATTTCCAAACCTAAAGCTACAGCATTTCCTCAGCAAAATAGGACAGGTACTTCAGAAAATAATTTAGCATATTCTTGTAAAGTTAAATATGCTATTATAATATAATGTAGCTGATCTAGTCCTAGGTATTTCTGTAACAGAAATGAAGTCATGTTTACGAAAAAACAATGAAAAATTAAAGAGCTCATTTCAGAAGAAAAGAAATCAAATTTTAAAAGTCCACACAATATGACTCTAAAGAGGCAAAGCAGAGCCACCAACTCCGGGGTGCTTGATGTAAGGGACTGGAGAAACAGCATTCAGAAACTTGACCATAATAGCAATGCTACATGTCTCAAGAATAATGACATTTACATAACTATCTTTCAAAGCTCATCTGGCAAAATGAATAACAGTTCATTTTTCTATATTTTATTTTTACATCAATAAATTTAGCTATTTAAAAATGGAAATAGACAGCTGGGCAGAGGTGGTACACAACTTTAACCCAGAACTCAGGAGGCAGTAGAGGCAGAAGCTCTGTGAGTTTGAGGCCAGTGTAGTCTACAGAGCAAGTTCCAGGACAGCAAGGATTACACTGAGAAACCTTGTCTCAACTAATAGACATCTTTCCTTTTAAAACATTCTATTTATGACCGAGCAATGATTTTGCAATTTTCAATGTTTTAATTTCTTGTATGTTAAATATCCCATGAGATAATGCACATACACAAAAATTCTTGATCATATTTTTGAGGAATGTAGATCAAAGAAGCAGAGATGAGCTTCCTATCTACTTAAAATTATGTAGTCCTATTAGAATACTGAAATTGTAGTGTAATAATTCACATATTCACATTCTTCATATTATAGCATCTCTGTGCTGCTGGTTAAAAAGGTGGGGATTTGACCAGACTTACCTGATCCTCCCCAGGATCCCACTGAACTGTTGTTTCCAATGACGCTGTACTAGAGTTGGAAAACTGTGCTCTAGAACTGTCTTGATATGATGACTGCTGCCACACATGGCCAGTCAATGGAACAACCTGAAAATCAAAGCACACTTAAGCTGAGTAACACTTGTACAACAGAGGCAACCATGCTAGAATACACTTTTCACTCTATAATATGCTTTCGTGTTGTTATAAAAATGCTACTCTTTAAGCATAACAGCATTACCATCTTCAGCAGAAGCATCTGTAACTACCCACAAGAGACTCTCAAGACTGGGCCTGTTGACCTCTCATAGGAAGATGTAGGGAAAGGCATCATAAGGCAGAAAAACATAGGAAACTGTTTAGTGGCTTGGGATCCTATTTAGTTTGGATTATGTACACTTGATAGCCTACTTCCTTCCCATGCATGTACTATGCACACACATCCTTCTCCAAACAACAAAGCTAACAACCTCAGAACCTACCTCTTGTACACTTCTGTAGTAGTGGGGTTTCTAGGTCCCGCGCAGTCAGAGGTCCAGACACACAGACCTGCCACCCCAGACCCCTTAGCTACCCGCCGCCACTGTTCAGACCCCCAGAAATAACTCAGACACTTATATTAACTTTATGCTGTTTGGCCTATGGCTCAGGCACATTGCTTGCTAGCTCTTACATCTTAAATCAACCCATTTCTATTAATCTGTCTGCCACGTGGCCCGTGGCTCACCTGTGTTCCTTACATGTTGCTCCTTTGGGCTTCTGCTCAGTCTGCTCTGTGCTTCCTGTTCTCAGACCTACATCTCCAGGGCTGGTGTAGCTGGTGGTGGGGGGTCGGATCCCTTGCCCACCACAGGTGATGGGGGGGGGCATCCTTCTCTTGCCCTCACCATCATATGGCAGACAGAGGGTTGTGGCCAGCTATCTCACTCTCATACCCTTAGGGCCAGCTCAGCCTTGTCTTTGCCAATAGGGTCAACTCTACTGTGCTGTCCAGGCAAGGAGCAGGACTCACTTTTAGCTGGTAAAGAGGATAAGCTCCCTTATCTGTTGCAGGTGGTGAAGGGCCAGGAATAAGGGGGGATATCTCATCTCTGCCCACACTACCTCATGACAGATAAGTAGTGTGGATAGCTCTCCCACACTCAAAACTTTGGGGCTGGCTCACCCACATCTCTGCCAAAGGATTGTCTCTGTTGCTCTGCCCAGGTGAGGTTGCAGGGCTTGTTCTCCGTAGTGCTGCAGCTGGTGAGGAGCAGGAGCAGCCCTCCTACTCTCATGGCCTCAGAGCCAGCTCTCCCACCTGTCACAGGCCATATGACAAATGAGAGGCAGAGCCTGGGCACCTAATCTGTGCCCCCCAACAAGGTCAATACAGCTGTGCTGCCCAGACAAGTGCAGCTGGTAAAGGGGAGGGTTTTTAGTCTGGTAGCCCTGCCCACACTCCTGCCTGCCTTTGGCCAATCAGCGCTTTTTATTAAACCAGAGGGTGGGACAATTATTTACCATGAAATAACATAATACCCCTACACACTTCACTCTGAACAATAGCACAGTTTCTATGAACCATTTCAAGAATAATCCCAACGACCCTCCTACCTGGAGATGTAGGTCTGAAAGAACAGACCTTGAGGTGTGAAAGCAGAACTAGCCCCATACCTTGCTCATTTCTGCAAGGAGTGAACTAGCCAGGGCAATACTGAAGAGCTCTTCTGTTGGTGAGGACAAGGGTATGCTGGCAGGCTGACCAAGCCTGCAACTATCTAGGCTCAGGACCAGGATGATGAGTTGGCTCACCTTAGCATCCACCCCATCTGTGATCTGCTGGAGCATGTGAAGGGGCCAGTCCTACAAGCCCAAAGCTTCAGGATCTCCATAACAGGACAACAGGATATCCAAGAGGAGTCCCAGTGAGGGCCCAGCGTCAATAGTGTAGCAGAAACCAGAGGCCTCGAACCAGATCAGTGACTCTTTGCAGTGAACAATTGCAAGTAAAGATATACGAATAAAATGGTTTACTGTGTGACTCACCATGTCACACTACAGTTTCCATGACAAGATTTTTTTCCTTTTTTTAAATTTAATTTTCTTTTATTTGGGGGGAGGGGTGCGAGGGCACAGGTGGATGTGAAGGGGAAATGAATAGGATCAATATTGATGGGAAAGACACAAAGAATAAATAAAAAGAAAGCTGAAAACCAAAAACTCTGAATCAGCCAGGAAGATTATGCTGGGGTAGTAAGGAAGTCTCTACATGATGGCCATGCCCTGGCTTTATGCCACACAGCAGCCTTGAATGCTTGGGACAGAACTGAACAAGTTGGAAAGAAAATTAAGTCACTTACTAATGGGATACAGGGCCCAAAAGAAACCTTCCGTGACTTCTTACAGAGATTGACTTCAGCAGTAAATAGAATGACACCAAATTCAGAAGATAGACAAATAACAAATAAAATACTAAAGCAAACTGAAAAGGAATAATTAAGCCGTAAAGGCAAGAAAGATCAGCACCTTTAGAGGAATGGACCTGAGATACAATCAATACTGATCTCATAATCATGATGATGCTTGGAGAGCAGAGGCTTGAAGAAAAATCAAAAAGCTAGGTGTTTCCACTGCAATAAACAAGTTCAAGGGATTGTAAACAGAGTGTTCCTAGAAACAATGTTTTTTCCCCTAGGAATAATCCGATCAGAAGGATTATGATATGATAAGATAAAGGGGTAAATTACTGAATCTACTCTCAAAAAAAGATATAAAAATGGTAAGATAAAAGGGTAGGCTCTTGAATCTACTCCAGAAAAAAGAGAGAATATAGATTTAATAAGATAAAAAGAAAGATTATTGAATCTACTTTTAAAAAGCAATTACTAGTTTTAAATATTTTACACTGGATTCAATTTTTTATATTGTATACAATTTTAAATATTGATACGAATTTGAGATTTTTGTTGGAGCATACTGTAAATACATTTCTACTCTTGTTCAAGGTATTGTACCTATACAACTCATTTAACAATGTCATGCAAATTTCTAGTCCTTGAAAGTTATTATTACAAACTATTTAGGATAATGTAGAAATGCAAGGTTACTAATTAATCACAATTATTACAATCGAACTTATAGTCATAATAGGTATGTTTTCAAGATCAAACAGATATATTTTAGACAGATCATTTTCAAATATTTCAGAGATCTACAGAATATGGTATTTAAGATATCATAATAACATAGGTTCTTTTTATTTTTATGAAAATAAAACATGTCTGTTCCTGGCAGCACCAATCCATATGGACTTTACTTTCTTTGTAGCAAAAGTTAGCCACTGGGCAAGCTGTCCTTGCCTCAACTGCTGACCGTATACTGTCCAAAATGGAAAAGCAGGACACAAAATTAAAAAACTGCTCAAAAATCCTTCAGAAATGCTGCTTGACAGAAGAGTCTGTCAGATATGGTAGGCCTGTAGGCCCAAGATGGATGCCCCAATATTACAGAGGAACCTTGGGTGACTGTCCAGGCAAGATTGTTTCGGTCTTTCCCACATTTTGGTGGAAGTTGCTTGCTTGCACTTCCTGCTTACTCGGCTAATATTATTTCCTTGTCGGATCTCTGGTAGAGTTGAAGACTAGATAGTTACAGTTTTCCTTGTTAACAAATTTAAAAAAGAAACTCACTAAAGAGGTGTAATGTGTGTAAGTTTGAGAAACACCAAAAGATAGTTTTACAGTTGGTAATACATGTAGTTGAAGTTTCTGATCTACCAGAAACTCTCAAATACCCAGTATCTGCTTCCCAAATAATTGATTCAGAGGCTTAATATTACTTATAAATGCTCAGCCAGTAGCTCAAACTTGTTATTAACTAGCTCTTACACTTAATTAACTCATAATTCTTATCTATGTTTAGCCACATGGCTTAATACCTTTTCTCAGTACAGCATTCTCATATTGCTTCCTCTGTGTCTGGCTGGTGACTTAGTCTTTCCCTTCCCAGAATTCTCCTAGTCTGGTTGCCCACCTACACTTCCTGTCATAGAGGCCAGGCATTTGGGATCTCATGCCTTTGATCTCAGCACTTGGGAGGCACATGTGTCTTTAATCCCAGCACTAGGGAGGTTGAGACAGGAAGTGATGTGTCTAAATTTAATTCCCAACACACATATGTTAAAGAATACTAACAATCACCTCTAACTCCAGATCCTGGGGATTGTATATATCCTTCTGGCCTCTATAGTCACCTGTGGTTACAAGAGTGTGCATGGGTGTGTACACACACATACAGAGAGAAAGAGAGACTGACTTAAAGCCTACTTTTAAAACATGCTCAATAAGCTAAGGTGAACTTAAATCACTAAAGTCAGGAAGATGATGTCAGAACAAAATGAAAACGTCAACAGAGACATAATGATTTTAAAAAGTGACAAAGCCTAGAGAGTTGGAGAAGGAACTCAGCAAAGAAACTGCCTTGTGAGCACAAGGATCTGAAATCAACTTCTATTATTGACATTAAGAGGGGACAGTAGCTGCATCAAGTCGTTAAGAGACCCTTCTTGAGAGGCAGAGGCAGGGGGATCTCTATGAGTTAGAGGCCAACCTGGTCACAGAGATTTCAGGACAGGCTCCAAAGCTACACAGAGAAACTATCTTAAAACACACACACACACATATACACACTCACAAAGAGACCCTTCCTTAAAGGAGGTAGACAGCTTTCCACAGGAACAACATGCAAGGCTGGCCTCTGACTCCACACAGGACACACACAGGCACACAAAACTGCTTATACACATGAACCGACAAATACATAAACATACATGCACATATGCACACACATTAAAAAATTCACGTTACAAAGTTTGGCAATAAAAAATAAACTGAGTTGAAAATAATTTACTAAAAGGTTTCAACTATAGAGTTGAAGAGAAAAAAGTCGGCTCATCTGAAACAACCACATCTGAACAGTGAAAAATGTAAAAAAGTCAATAGAATCTAAGAAATTTATGGAACATAATCAACCTGACTCTATATGCATTATGGGAACTCTAGATAAAAGAAATGAAAAGCAGGCAATGTAGCTGTGGTGGACACACTGGTAGGGAGTTTGCCTCCCATATCAAAGTCCACAAGCTGAAGGTGGTGCTCTCTAAGAGTCACTGCCCAGTTCACTGACTCCCTGAGGTGTATGTAATAAACAGTGTTTACCAACAGTACTTATAATCACTTAGGAGGCCAGGTCAGCAAGGGCTAACACAAAGAGCCAGGTTGTGGTGGTATATGCCTTCAATCCCAGCAGAGGCATTTAGGTCTCTCTGAGTTTCAGGACAGCCAGGTTACACAGAGAGACCCTGTCTCAAAAACAAAAACACAGAACCTAAAACACCAACAAATCCTTTTTAAAAGGTGGCAGACAAACAAAAAGTGTGAAACATCACCACAAAGGAAAATTCCAGGATCAAATAGTTTCACTAGAAAATTCTACCAAACATCAAAGGAACTAACATCAGTCATCCTCAAACTTCCCCATCCCCAGCGGTGGAAGGAATCCTTCTAAGTTATTCTATGAAGCCATTACCTTGACACCAAAGCCAAACAAGAAAAAATACTTCAAGGAAAAAAAAAAACTTTAGAGTCATTTCATCCTTAATGAATATTGATGTTCAAATTCTCAACAAAATAATAGCAAACAAAATTCAGCAGTATATTAAGATTATATGACATGACTAACAGGATTTATTTATTTTTATGATCCACACAGAAAAATTTATCAATAATACACATTAACAGAAGGATAAAAAGAGTCACCTCAATTAAAATAGAAAAAGTGCTTTACAAAGGCAAGCACTGTTTCATGGTTAAAGAAAAAGACAAAAAAACTAAGAACAGAAAACTACCTCAGAATAAAGTCCATGTGAGAAGCCCACTCACATATCACTCGATGTGAAAGACTTAAAGCAAGTTCCTCTAAGGTTTCAAAACAAGGCAAGGGTGCCTTCCTCTTGCCAATTCTGTTCAACAAATGTCCTAACCAGAGTTGTCAAGAAAAGAAAAGAGGCACAAATTGAAAAGATAGATAAGATGATCTTATATATACAAACCCTCAAAAATTACACAAAGACAGACACAAGCACTAGAATGAGTTCACACACCAAAACTGCAAACTCAACATGAGAATGACCAGTTCCAGGGCTGAAGAGATGGCACAGCTGTAAAGGGCTTACCGTGAAAGCATGAGGCCCTACTGCAGTCTCCTCAGCACATGGGCAGTACTGAGGAGAGCTGACCACTGACCTCCATACATTTGCATGTGCACATGCATGCACATATACATGAACATATCACCCACACAAAACCAGTTACATTTCTGTATACAAGTAACTATCTAAAGAAGAAATGAGAAAAGGTTTCATTAATATAGCATTAAAAAAAAAAAAATCAGCAGCCAGTAACCTCAGCACTTCTAGGCTATAGCAGGTCAGCTGGGCATGGTGGTACACACCTGTAATCCCAGCACTTCAGAGGCAGAAGCAGCAGATCTCTGTGAGTTCCAGGACAGCCAAAGACATCACACAAAGAAAAATAAAAACAAAAAGCCACTTGATCGGTATGCATAAGTAAATACTTGAGACTTGTTTCCTGAAGAGCATATGACTCTAATGAAGAAGTTGGAAAAAGCACCAATAGCCTGGCGTGGTGGCACACCAGCCTGCTCTATACAGCTGAGTTCCAGGCCAGGCAAGCCAAGCTATACAATGAGACCCTCTCAGGACAGGTGGTTTGAGAAGGAAGAGGAGGTAAGGAAAAAAGAAAAAAAGCAAATAAACAGATACCCATGTTTGGGGATTAAAAGAATTAATATTGTTAATGTGCCCACACTGCCCAAAGCAATACATAAAGTCAATATAATCTCTATCAAACTCCAGTGGCATTCTTCGTAAAAATTTAAAACAAAAAAAATCCCAACATCCATATAGAACCACAGAGACCCAAACAGTCTAAGCAATTTTAAGAAAGAAAAAGGTAGGTGTCATATTCTTGATTTCAACTACATAAGAAAAATAACTCAATTTTTTAAAATTGTAAAAACTAAAGTCAGAACAAGAAAACACAAGGGAAAAGCTATTTGGTTTCTGGTCTTGGCAATGTTTTCATAGCACACCACAAGCTCAAGGTACAAACTAGAGATGGAACTATATCAAACTAAGAAGCTGTACAGGAAAGAGAACAGCAAAATGAAAAGAGAAGCTGATGCTCAGAGCATGAGGCTCAGGGGTGAGACTCTTCATTCAATATCTAGCACAGAGGGGAGGGGGAGGGGTGGAAGGGGGCACATTACAGAATGGGAGAAAATATCTAACGTGTTTCTCTGTGAGTTCAGAGTCAGTCTGGTCCACATAGTAAATTTCACAACACCCAGTACTCCATAGAGAGATCTTGTTTCTACATAATAAATGTATAGGGGATAGAGATGGCTGTTCTTGCAGAGGACCCAGTGTTCAGTTCCCAGGACTTACATAGAGGCTCACAACCATCTATAACTCTAGTCCCAAGGGATCTGACACTGTCATCTGACTTCACAGAAACCAGGCATACAAGTGGTACAGATATACACAGCAGCAAACATTCACACACATAAAATAAATCTTAAAAATGTACTAAAATAGGTTTTAAAAATATATAGAATTCATGCACCTCAACAGTAGGAAAGCCATGACTGTGGAAACAGATAAAGGTCCCCAGTAGTTTGTATCATACCACCCTGCACTTGCCTAATCTCTGCTTTTCCTGGAAGCTAAAGAGGATTCGGCCTAGTTATTACCTTAGTAGAGAGATGACTGACACATTCAAAGTCCTGAGTTCTTAATTTAAAATCCAATAGAAAACTAACAGCCCAGACAAAGAGTGGGCAAAAGCTCTAAATGGACATTTCTGTAAACATATGAATGATCAATAAACACAAAGGACATGATCATCACTAGCTAGACATGGTGAACAGGAACTTCTGTACAGTATTATAGACAATAAACACAAAAGGACATGATCATCACTAGCTAGACATGGTGAGCAGGAACTTCTGTACAGTATTATAGACAATAAACACAAAAGGACATGATCATCATTAGCTAGACATGGTGAGCAGGAACTTCTGTACAGTATTATAGACAATAAACACAAAAGGACATGATCATCATTAGCTAGACATGGTGAGCAGGAACTTCTGTACAGTATTATAGACAATAAACACAAAAGGACATGATCATCATTAGCTAGACATGGTGAGCAGGAACTTCTGTACAGTATTATAGAAAATGTAAAGTGGTGTAGTCACACTGGAAATAATCTGGTAGGCTCAGGGTTAAACATAAACTTGCCAAATGTCCAGCAATTCCACTACCAGATATATACCCAAGAGAAATGAACTCATATGCCCACACAATAACAGATATGTTTAAAGCAGTATTTTTAACAGCTTAAGACTGGAAAAAATGAGCTTTCCAAGAGCTGTTTCCTCTGATGAAAAGACCATGTGTTCTTTCTTCTGAAAAAATGGCAACCTACTCTGAGGAGATGCTGGGCACTAGATGGAAACTGGAGAAAAGGGGGGTGGGGCTGACAGGAAACAAGGATTTACAAAGGGGTTCATGACTGTTAAAAGCTGAAGACCAAGAATCTCTAGTGCTACAATCCATGAACATTACAGTCTCCCAGAAATATTTTCTTTCAAAATATAAACTTCAAGGAGAAGTGTTTAAAACAATCTAAGCTGAAAGGTCTGCAGGTCCAGCAGGAAAACAAAATGGCAGAGCCTCTGAATCACTCACTGTTCAACCAAGTCTTTAAAAAAGCAGTAGAGAGAAAGAGAGCTGCCTCCATGTGGAAAGCAGTACAGAGAGAGGAGCTAGGTCCACCTGTAAAGTCTGGTCTAAGCTGAGTTCAATCCCAGCATAAAAAGGGGGAACCAAGTCCACAAACTGTCTTCTAACTTCCACCTGCATTCATTCATTCAATCCTCAGCCCCTGCTCTGTTGGAGGAAGACAAGTAGATCCCTGGAACTTGCCTATGGGCCAGCCTGACCTAGTCCAGTGAGCTCCAGGTTCAGTGATGATAGATCCTGTCTCAAAATTAAGATGGAAGGTGTGCTGGCAAACACCTTTAATCCCAACACTCTGGAGGCAGAGGCAGGTGGATCTCTAGACAGATCGCTATGTAGACCAGCATGGTCATACACAAATGCACATGCGCACACAAACGCTATACCACATACACACAACAACAAGAAAAACAGCATTACAATCTTACTACTTAGGAGGACACAGATGACAGAGGAATTGAGTACTACACAATGAACACAACACTTTTAATCACACACTTGGGAAGCAGAAGCAGGTAGATCTCTTGAGTTCAAGGCCAACCCAGTCTACACAGGGAATTTCAGAACAGCTAGGGCTACAAAATGAAAGCCTTAGCCTGTGTGTGTGGAGGAGTGGACCTGGGGAAGGAGGGCTATAGCTCAGAGGCAGAGTTTGTCTAATATGCATCAAGATCAAACAAACTAAAAGTGGACCAACCACCTACACCTTCCTACATTCGCTAATGTAAATAACTGATATAAAAGGAGAGAACGCAGGCCTGCACCTTTATTCCTAGCACTTGGGAAGCAAAGAGTTCAAGACAGCTTCATCAACATAGCAAGTTCTGGCCAGCCAGGGCCACATTGTGAGACTGTCTGGAAAACAGAGCAAAACTTCCAGAGAAGGAGAAAGACACTCCATGCTCTAGGAAACAGTACTTTTCCACTACAATAGATAGGTCATAGTAAACCAGGGAAACAAGTTTCTCACATTAAGTATGGTAAGAGTAGGCTAACTTCAGAATTCTTCCTCTATGCCTAAAGAAATATCTATAGATATTCAAATAAGTCACAACAAGTACGTTAGAAGACCTACTTCAAAAATATAACCTCACTATGGTCTAGATGTGGAAAATGTAGTATTTAGAATCTCTAGCCCAGACTACTTCAATGATCTTCAAAACCAAACTCAGCCAATTCATCACCAACTCAAATCTGACCTGGCCACATCTCTAAATCAGCACAAGCATTTACTCACTAACCTAATTCCTGGACAAACCCTCCACAACCAAATCCATTACCAAGTGTGGTGGTTTTACTTTCTAAACATTGATGCTGATCTTGGATTTGGATGGTTTGTGGCAAGCCATCCTATCTCAGAGCAAGGCTGTTTGGCCTGGAAGCAGGCTAGGCTTCAAAGCAAAGCCCCCGCTGCCTTCAGAAAGAGCTAGCTTAAGAAGCCCTGGCTGCAATTTGTCTTGGGGCATTACTAATACCACTGAGCCACTCTTTAATGAGAACACTAGACCATCAGAAATTTAATCCTGACACCATGACCTTGAGACAATGCCAGAAAAGCTTCCCATCAAAGAGCCTAAACTTTCTACTTCTGCCTTTCTGTCTTGGTGAATCCTTTCACAGCACCATGCCACCAGTCCGCCAACACTTGTCTCTGGCATGACAAGCTTCTCTTAAAAAACAACCTACTTCTCCCTAATCCCATCAATACTTCCTGTTCCATGTAGACCAGGCTAGAAAGACCACCTGCCGTTGTCTCTAAATCAGCAGTTCTCAACCTGTGCATCTTGACCCCTTTGGGAGTTGATTATCAGATATCTTACATTTACACTACAATTTATAACAATAGAAAAATTTTATGAAGCAGCAACAAAATAATTTTATGGCTAGAGGTCCCAACATAAGGAGCTGTACTAAAGGGTCAAAGAAACAGGAAGGTTAAGAAGCACTGCTCTAAATGCTGGAATTAAAAGGCATACTCCATTTCACCCTGCCCATTTCCTTGTTCTAAAAACTTTTTGCCTGAGAGTATTACAGCGACCCTCCTTGTTTATTCAGAATGCCCAATCTTTCTACTAGTTCAGCTATCTACACTACTTGCTATCTTTCCAAGATGCGAATCTAATCATAGACATCGTTCCTTAAACCATTCTACTGACTTCCCAAAACTCCAGGGATAAAGTCTTGACATCTTTGGCACAACACATAAAGCCTTGTAATCCAGACTCCACCTGCTGGCCTTCAATTTCCTAAAATATCATGCTTTAAATGATGCGACCCAGTAGTGATAGAATGTTTGCCTAGAATGCCCAAAAGCGGAGGTTCAATCCTAGTCCTATAAAAAATCAAAACCAAATGAAAAATGTGAAAATGTCACAGTCTTGCTAAGTCTTTCCTCATCTAGGCTTTAAGAAAAACAAAAACAAAAACAAAAAAAAGAACTCTTGTTTAGTTAGGCCCTACAGTCTTCAAGGTTAACTCCCCAAGCTTCATGGACAAGTCCAGATTATCTATTTTATGCATTCACGGCATTTTAACATGCACCATTTTTCTTAGGAGACCATGTGAATTTTATCTGCCTCCCTCCTTAGGGTGGGAACACTAGCGAGGCAGGAGTTTGGGTCACTCAACTTCTCTTAGCAACAAGTACAATATGTGGCACAAGGCGATGCTTGAAGTATAAGCTGAAAGAATGAAGCACTCTCTGCAATACCTAGCAGGCGCTTCACCAATCACACTCCGGAGTATCGCTGTGATGATGAAACTGTTCTGTGACTGTTATGTCCAAGGCAACAGCCATAAGCATGGCTAACATGCACTTGAAAAGTGACTAAACAGGGCCACTGAATTTCTAATTTTAATAATTCTCCCCCCCCCCCACTCCGAGTATTAGGGCTTGAACTCGGGGCCTTGCACACCCTAGGCAAGACTTCTACCACTTAAAGCACCACTGGCCCTTCTAAATCTATTTATTACTAATTAATATGTAAAGAACTACACGTGGCTGATTTTAAACAAAGCAATTCTTGACAGTTAAAAAACATTCAATTAAGAACATGGTTAGTTTCAAAATGCTCTTAGCAGGAACTCTGTAAACTAGGCTCTTCTTCCATGTGGTTTTGACTTCGTGCTCTCTAATATTCCAAACTAGAGCTGAATCACAACCTCTTCCATTCCAAGTTCCTACCACTGGCTAGGAACCCATTAATTGCTACTAATTGGGTTTGCGAGACACACAATGGGCAGGAAGCTTCTCAAGGCAGCTCATGCAGAGTACATAACCTATACTAACTCCTCGGGGACAGGGGTTCTTGCACTTCAATAAAACTAAGGTACCAAATGTACCTCTCCACTAGCTATTCCCCAAGCTTCCCTCCCCAGTTCCCACCTTCTGCCCAAAACGCCTTTCTAATTGCACGCTCTGGGAGTACCAGCTCCCCGCGCATCTGTCATATCTGCCCGAGTTCAAAAAAAAAAAAAAAAAAAAAAAACCCGGACTCACTAAGAGGCGGGAGAGACACCAGATATCATTGTCAGGAAGAACCCAAAACGGCAGAAGAGTCCACCGGCAGGGATCTCCGGCCCGTAGACATGGCGACTCGCAGCAAGTAGGTCCAGCGAGGTCCTGAACCAATTTCACTGTTTCAAGCACTTAGACTGGCGCTTGGGGCCCCGGCCCGGCTGCTCCCCAAAGCTCCGCTCCTCGGCTCAGGCCCGCCCCTCCCCATAACCCCGCTCCTCCCCACCGGCTCCTCCCCACAGCCCGGCTCCCGTGCTTCAAGCGCCTCTACCCACCTCAGCCTCGCTCAGACGCTCCACCGGAGTGTAGAGGTGCCGCGGGGGCGGGGGCGGAGGGAAAGCCTTGCCCGGGTGGGTAGGGTGCGCCTCGAGCCAGGCCTTCGCCATCTCGTCCTCCTCTTCGTCCGTGCTCTCCCGCGGCTGGGACTCGTGAAAATCCAAATCCAGCTCGGGCCCCGCCTCTTCATCAAGGTCTACCTCTTCCACTCTCACGGCCTCGTCAGAGGTCCCGGCCTGCACGGTCTCCTCGGTCGCCACGGCTGAAGCGTCCTCCACCACCTCCTCCTCCTCCTCTTCCTCCTCCTCCAGCTCGCCGGGCCACGGCAGGTCCTCCGGCTCCATGTTGGTGTCGCGCTCCAGGCGGCGGTGGAGGAGGAGGAGGAGAGGGGAGGGGCGGGGAGGGGAGGGGAAGCGACTTGACTGGCGGTTGCGGCCGCGCGCAAGCGCACTCGCCGGCACCGCCACAGGCAAGGCGGGGCTCCGAGTGAGCGCGCGCGTTGCTAGGGACGCCCCGCGGGACACGCGGGAGAGGAGGACCGCGACCTGCTACGTCCGTTTTCGTCACCAGACCTTGCTTATAGTACTGTATGCTCATAATAAACCTAGACCGGGCTCTTCTGGGGGGCCCTAGGACACTTCCTGCTCAATTCACCCCCTTTTTTTTGTCTCTTGTCCTCAAACCCTAGGATAAACCCCAAATAATCACATTTGCAAATTACAGATTTTTAAAGGTTTTGTGCCTACAGTCGGGCACCTAAACCTAGCGGTGAAGGGCATGAGTGAATAGTTTTTGTTTGCTTGCTTGCTTTTTTATTGGACGCTGACGTCAAAAACAGAAACTGGGATCTGACTTTTTACTATTGGCAGTGGTGTGAGAAGGAGCGAGCCCCTATGAAAGCTAAGAGGCCCCTGCAGGGGCCTTCTACAACACAAGCCTAAAGACCAGAGTTCGATCCCCAGAACATATACAAAGGTGGAAAGAGAGAACAAAGTTCCCTAAATGTGCAATAAGGAGGAGGAGGAGAATGTGAGGTAGCCTGGTGGTGTGGCACTGGCCTTTAATCCCAGCACTTGGGAGGCAGAGGCAGTTGGATCTCTGTGAATTCAAGGCCACCTTGGTCCAATAGGTAGTTTCAAGACAGCCAGGGTGACATAGAGTGACATAGATAGGCCATATCTCAAAAATAAAAAATAAAAAGGACAGGCAAAATGGCTCGGATAAAGACATAAGCCCACCCCACTCCCATCCAGCAAAGTTATACCTCCTAAACCAAAGGCATCACCAAGTAAGAACCAAGTATTCAGTTGACTGAAACATTGGATTAGACATTTCTAATTTAAACCAGCACAGACAGACATTTGTTCCTTTCTCCTCTGAAAAAGCCACAGGTGTGGGGATATTTTAAAATATGATAAAAACAGTCCAGTTGGAGATATCAGAGGGATCTACCCACAGTCAGTCTAGGAGGATCAGACAGTGGTAACTCACACCTTTAATCCCAGCACAGGGAATATCCCTGAGTGGTGACTTGCACCCTTAATCCAAACTGAGTTTGAGGTCATTTTAGTTTACAGAAGGAGTTCCAGGCTCCCAGGCAGGCAGTGGTGGAGCCACACCTTAACTGAGCAAAGAAAGTATTTAAGGCAGATATAGAAAGACAGAGCAGGCAGAAGAAGCCAGGAGAATCGAGGATGAGGAAGCTGGAAGACAGCTGGGTGAGATTTGACTGTGGTGTTTTTTCTCTGATATCTCCCTCTTTCCCAGAGATTTGGCCCTGATTCGTCCAATACACAAGTATGCCTAGTATCTGCCTAGTATTTGGAACAGTCTCTGACATATAAGGAGATGCTCAGTAAATACTGTTGAGTTAAATGAACAAAGTCCTGATTGAAATGACTGGTCAAAAGATTATAAATAGAAGACTGGGATAAATTTGGCTTCCCTTGGAGTTCCTATAGCTGTCTGCCTACTGGAGAACTTTTCACTTCCTCTCTCAGTTAGCACCTGGGGTACCAGATAGGCAGAAAATGAAGTGTAACTTCGGGTGTTCGTGTGGGTGGAGGGGAGCTGATTATACCTTGCAGTTGACTCCAGGTGGCAAACCCTCACTGGAAGAATCATTGCCACCAATGGCTAAAGAAATCCATTAACAGCTCAAAAAAGTGATAATTATATGGCATATATAGAAAAACTTACTATATATGCATATATATGTGTGTATGCCTATGTTTTTGGGAAAATAGGCAGATAAGTACACATAAAAATATGATAAAGGGCCAGAAAATTTAGAAATAAAAGCATAAAGGAAATATATATTAAACCAGTGAAGGCAAAATGAAGTATTTAGTTTTATTTCTATTACTGTGATAAACTACCTAGCAAAAAGAAATTTATGGAGAAAGAGTTTATTTTAGCTCAAAATCCCAGGTTATTTACAGCCCATCACAGCAGGAAAGTCAAGGCAGCAAGTCATATCACATCCACATGCAAGAACAGAGAGAAATTAATACCTATATGCTTGCTGGCTTGTTTGTGAAAGATTGTCTTATCAGTTGATATAGGAAGACCCTGCCCACTGTGGGCAGCACTATTCCCTAGGCAGGAGGTCCAGAACTGGATAAGAGTAGAAAAATCAAGCTGACAACAATCAAAAAACATTTATATTTTCATTTCTGTCTGCTCATGACTATAGATGTGATGTGACTGATCTCAAGCTCCTGCCACCAGAACTTTCCCACCATGGTGGACTATATTTTCAAACTGTGTGCCCAAATAAACTCTTTCTCCCTTAAATTGCTCTCGTCGGGATGTTTTTATTACAGCAACATAAAAATAATCAAGGCTGAGGCTTATCCAGCCTGATGACCAATTCCAGTTATACCATATTTTCAAGACCCTTTGTTTGAAACTCACTCACAAGTGCCCATATCTATTCCAGTAGTATTCTTTGGTTATAAGTAATAGAAGTGACTAGTCTGGTCAGTTTGTCTGTTTGCTCCCTTGCTTGTTTGACATAGTATCTCAACTCTAGCCCAGGTTGTCTTGGAGCTATGTAGCTTCCTGCAAACCTGTGGGGATCATCCTTCTTTAGCCTCTATACTGCTAGGGCTACAAGCATCAGCTATACATCTGGCTTCATCTAGTCCATACAGATGAAAAAGAAATGTATTGGAAAGGAGCAGTCTAGCTCACATCCCTTGCAAAATAGAACCCCTCAGTTCACAGTCTAGAAAAAAAAAAATGAATAAGATGCTATTTGAAAACATCTGCATCAGTAACTAAACCACCTCATGAAACAGAGAGGTTGAGAAACATGAGGTTGAATAACTCAAAACAGACTACATATCTACAATTTATATGCTTAATATAAGGAGCAACACAATATTCTCAAGACTCCTCATTTTTGCAAGTGGACACAAACTACAGAATTTCACTTCAACCCTGTTCATATCTACTTCCTGTCTCATCCTGATCATAGGGTCTTTTATCCATTAGATGACCCCAAACTCCATTTCTGAGGGGTCTTACCTTTATAGGATGGCTGTCATCTTTGATTACATGATATTGTTAGATATGCTATTTTTAGAGAATGCCCCGTAAGATCACCTGTGTTCCAGATATATTCTCTTTTAAACATTTTTTTCAGATTCATTTATTAATGTGTATGAACATTTTGTCTGGATTTATGTATATGCACCATGGGTGTGTGCCTGGTACCTGAGGAGGTCAAAGGAAGGTGTGGAATCCCTTAGAACTAGAGTTACAGGTGGGTTTGAGCCACCATCTGGGTCCTAGAACCACTGCAAAACAAGTGCTTTTAACCCATAAGCCTGCTCTCTCTGAATATATTTTCTCCTCACTCCATTTTGTAGCTTTCTCTTTCTAGTTCCCTTTGAGAAGCAGAATCAGTTACCCTTGTCAAATAGAAATCCCCTTCTGCCCTATTAAGCCAGGTGTATGAAAAGTAAACCATTCAGTTTCAATTTCCAGCTCAGTGGCTCCCCCTTGTGTTCAAGTTGTAAACCAATTCTATCTATCCAGAGACCCAGACAAAAATGTGGCAAAAATTCAAAGACAATGAAGCAAACATTTTTCATTGAAAATTAACAACTACTTTTAATTGTCTTGGTTCCCAGGATCATGAATTCTGACTGTAAAAGAAATTTCACTAGTTCTGAAATGATAGCATTTCAGAGGTAAGGCGCCCACTCCCCTCCCCTGACTCCCCTGGTTATTTCATGTCTGGCCCAGTAACAGTCTGAACAGCCCACTAAATGATGCTATAGGCTCAAGGTGAGGGAGTTCACAAGAAGACCTGCAATTTTTTTGCTATTTTTTCTTAGTCAGTATATTAGGAAAGTGAGAGTGGGTGTTATTTAGAGTTACAGATGTGAAGAAGGATAAGGACTCGGATTAGGTTACATGGTTATGGAGGCTGAAAGATCCCACAACAGGTTGGAGAATCAGGGATCCTGGTCCAAGGAATCTCATATATAATTTTCAATCTAAAGCATAAGGACTCAAGAATCTAATGTGATCCAAGGACCAGAGTTCTGTGGTTCAAGAGCAAGGGCATAAAGTATCTAAGCTCCACAAAAGATAGAGTTCTACCCAGGCTCCCAGCTGATTGGTTAATGCCAGCCTACATAGAGAAATAATCTTTCTCACTCAGAAACCTACCTATGAGCTACTATTTAGAAAATCTAGGTGATAACACACACCTTTAAGTCCAGCACTTGGGAAGCAGAGGTAGTCAGATCTCTGAGTTCAATGCCAGTCTGTTTTCTGTATAGGAAGTTTCAAAGCAACCAGGGATATATAGTGAGACCCTGTCTCAAAAAGCAAACAAACAAAATCTCCCTGTAGTTTATAATGTTAGTAGGAAAGGGAATTACTAAGTACTTCCATTTAGCCCTCTCTACCATAACAGACAATTTTAAGGTCAAGAAACAATGTATATTTTTCTATCAGTGGATGGATATCTCTACTTCAACTATAAAACTCAAAGACTGGGGGGAAAAAATCACAGACTGTATTTGAAGATTTGTGGTAGGACAGGCCCATAGGGATAAGAAAATTGGCTCCAACCAGTTGCTAAGGCATGCACATAATGTACTTCCTTAGGAGACAAGCTACAGTCGACCTGAGGGCCTAGCAACAGCCACTGCCCAATGCTCCTGATTGCTCAGAATCTGCCTAGCAACAAATGCTGTCAGATATCTTGATTGTGCCCAGCCAATGAGGGACAACCATGCAATATCACCAAATCGTAACACAGCCTGGGTGCTGGGAGGAGGGTATATAAGAATCTCCCCATTATTGAACAAAGGAGTTAGTCCTTTTCAACTGACTTCTGGAGTCTGAGTCATTGACTCTGTACCTTCTCACCCCCTCCCCCAAGGGAAATGTTAGGACCCAGCAACAAAGATTCATTGGGCCACTGTGAGAAGGATGTCAAGGGACTGGGAAAATGGCTCAACGGGTAAAAGGCTTGCTACACAAGCACCAAGATTTGAGTTCAATTCCACTCATCCATGTAAGCCAGGTGTGGCAGCAAGTGCCTATTTCATGAATTCTATTTGTCTTATAATAAAAACCCAGAGCCAGATAATGGGGAAAAGCTGAAATATCAGAAAGATAAGGAAACAAACTGCAACCACTTCTCACCCAGCCTATTTCCACCAATCCTCAGTTGAAAAAGGAAGTGTCAGGCCAAGGGAAGAAATCCAGCCTCCTTCTGCTTATCCTTCTTTATCCACCCAGCTATCTCACTTCCTGTTCGACTTTCTTAGTGCTAGGATTAAAGGGGTGTGTGTGAGTGAGTGTGTGTGTGTGTGTGTGTGTGTGTGTCAGCACTCTGCCTCCAAGCGATGGAATTAAAGGTGTGGGTCACCACTCTCTGACCTTTGAGGTTTGGTTCTGTCCTCTGATGTATCAGACTATTTTTTTAATTAAATATATCACCATAAGTATCTGTAGTCCTAGAGCTGGGGAAGAGCATACAGGAGCCCCTTTGGAGCTCACTGGACAGTTAGTCTAGCTGAGCTCCAAGTCCAGTGAGATACCTTCTCTCAAAAAATAAAGAAAGGGTGGAGAGATGGTTCAGTGGTTGAGAGCACCCACGTGATAACTCACAATTGCCCATCAGTCTATTCTAGGAGATCTGATTCCTTCTTCTGACCTCCACAGGCACCAGGCATGCATGGTGCACATATGTACATGCAGGCAGAACATTCATACCCATTAAAAAGAAATATTTAAAAACAGGAAAAAATAAAACAGACAACTAAGAATAATACCTGACATTAACCTCTGGATGCCTGCACCCACTTGTTCACATTCACAGGATGTCAACCAAACTGTAATCACCTAGCACTCCTAAGTCCCACCCTAAATGATGTCCCACAGTGAACTCAAGCACCACAGGTAGGTCACCTCTGGTTTAGAGCCAGTTATAACTCCTTGGAGGTCTGCTTTTTTTCTCTTTCATCAGGTTTAGTTGCCATGGTGAGTAGGTATATGTCCCTTTGGGAAAGACAGAAAGTAAGAGTCGGTGTGTATTTCTAAGGGACACTGGGGACCTGATCACTTTCGTTTAACGAGTCCTGGCTCAGAAATGGGAAAGAAAGGAGAAGCCATAATTTCTTGTTTTGTTAGCTTACATTAGGACTCCACACACTTACAGGGTTCTCCTCCTCCTCCTCCTCCTCCTCCTCCTCCTCCTCCTCCTCCTCCTCCTCCTCCTCCCCTTTCTTCTAGTTTTACCATAGAACTTCAGTGAGTTATCCATTTGGCCCTCGGTGCCCACAAGAATCACATCGAAATTTTCTGTGTTTCAGCTATTTTGATTTCCACTTTAACCACGAACCCATCAGGGAGTCAGGCCCACCTTTCCTTTATTGTTAGGGTCACTTTGTGGCCTCTAGTTCTTGTGATATGATTGAAAATAGAAAATTCTAAAATCCTGTTTGCTTCTCTTTCCCTCTCATGTCACGGCAGCTTGCTCAGGACAAAGAGTTTCAGCTCCATTGTCTCATAGTAATGTAGTGGCAGTTTGTTCAAGGCCCAGGTTCTGGAAAAAGCTTTGTTCATAAGATTTATGGCACCTTGCTCCCTGAGTTCTGAGAATCCCCCCTTGGAACAGCCTGACCTCCTGGAGCTCATGCATCATGCTGTGATCTCTTCAGCAAGACCACCGGAGACAATCGCAAGCAGTAAAGCATTCTTCATCCTGGCAACCTTGCAACTTCCTTACCTCACCACACTCCCCCTCCCAAATCAAAGTGTAGTATAAAAATTCTATCCTAAAAGCATTCGGGGCTCTTGGCCTCTCAGTGCCTTGAGTCCACTCATGAGTGGAATTAAACTTTTTCTTTTTATCTTGCAAGAAATCTGGGTCCGAGGTCTTTTTCTTTAATCCAACCGGTAACATGATTATCTCCACAGCAAATTCAAAGAGCACATTTCAATAGGAAAATAACATAAATTCCTCCTTTTCTTCCATTTCCATTTTTAAAATTTATTTATTTTTATGTATATGAGCATTTTACATGTATGTCCGTGCACCCCTCATGTGCCTGGTGTGTGGGGAGGGGTCAGGAGAGAGTATCTGGTCTCCTGCCACCAGGTAGGTGTGGGAACCAAACCCAGGTCTCTAAAAGAGCAGCAAATGCCCTTAACTGCTGTGCTATCTCTCCACACTTTCCATTTTCCTAAGCCCAGATAAAATGAACATTCTCTAAGCCTTCTAAATTACTTAGTGTGGTAGTATAGTGTATATTTAATAAAAATAGTCTTGGAATATCAGAGGACAGAGTCACCCATAGCCAAGCCCTGAAGGTCAGGGAGTGGTGACCCACACCCTTAATCCCATCACAGGTCTCGGTACTTGGGAGGCAGAGGCAGGAAGATCTCTGTGAATTCAAGGCCAGCCTAGCAAGTTCCAGTACATCCAGGACCATTATATAGAAAAGCCTGTCTTGAATAAACCAAAACCAACCAAACAAACAAAAAGGCTGGAGAGATGGCTTTATACAATATATCACTCCAGCTTAGGAAAGGGCAAGAGATACATACACACCGGATAAACACAAATTTCAGAACACTTGTCTCTGGGTTTCTGTTTCACACCGTTGTTCATTTCTGGTATCTATTTTGATTTCTCAACCACACATTGTATAAGCTACCTTTCCCGCTACAACCAAGCAGCCAGACCCTCTAAAATTAAATAAGTTGAAGGTATTCTAAAAGTGTGTTGCTGGCACTAGAGAGCTGGCTTTAAAAAGAAAAAAAAAAATATTTCTTTATTATGGATACAGTGTTCTGCCTGCAGGCCAGAAGAGGGCACCAGATCTCATTATAGTTGGCTGTGAGCCACCAAGTAGCGGCTGGAAATTGAATTTATGAATTTAGGATCTCTGAAGAGCAATGGGTTCAGTTCCTAGTACCCACAAAGGACAATTCACAACCACCTACAATTCTAGGGCACCTGCCTGCACATACATATACCCAGGCACACACACACACATTTATAGAAAATAAAAATAATTATTTGTAAACTACTTTTTAAAAGCATGCTGCTAATTTTTTGAACACTATGTCCACGTACATTATTCATGTCTGCTGAAATAAAGTAGCAAAAAAAAAATCTTCCGCTTCATTTGCTAGGTTAGCTTTGATTTCATAACTGGACCCCTGGGAGATGAGACAATTTGGCTCTACTTAAAGATTTTGATATAATGAGAGGAGGTAAAAAGAGGTGTGGCCTAATGATTAGCATCCACTTGCAAGCATGGAGAAAAGAAAAGGAATTCAAACTGCCCAAGAAGTTAACATCAGATAGGGTGGAGTGGAGAGGGCTTCTACCTGCAAGAAAAAATCAATGATATTTTACAGTATCCTCTGACATTAAATACATTGTTAACAGATTTAACTGCAACCTGACCTGCCCATTTCAGGAGGTATTATAGCCATGGTTGGTATCAGTATTTATTTTAACCAACAGACTTAATATAAGCATATATTAATGAACATACACATTATAAAGCACTATCTTTTTTGCTTGTTGGTTGGTTGGCTTTTGTTTTGTTTTTGAGTTCTGGTTGACCTGGAACTCACTATGTAGACCAGGCTGGCCTCAAGTCCCAGAGATCCAACTGCCTCTTCCCCCCACCCCCAACAAATGCTGGGATTAAAAGTATGTGCCACTACTGCCCATCTATTTTTAAAATTCATTTATTTCTATTTTCATTTCCTGTGTATGCGTGTTTTGCTTGCATATATATGCATATATGTGCACATTCATACAGGGTCCTCAGAGACTAGAAGAGGGCATCAGAACCCCTAGAACTAGCATCACAGATGTTTTGAGCCCCTGTATGGGTGCTGGGAACTTAACCCGGGTCCTCCACATAATCAGCAAGCACTCTTAACCACTGAGTTACCTTTCTGGTCCCTAGAATACCATCTTTTGTGTATGTGTGTGTGTGCACGAGCACATACATGTATAAGACATACGGTGTGCTGGTGTACAGTGTATATGTGTGTGTATGCATACATGTGAAGGCCAAAGTTGACATAGGCGTCTTCTTCAATTGCTTTCCATCTTTTTTGTTTGATTGATTGATTTGGTTTTATTAAAACACGGTTCCTCTACGTAACCGTGACTGTCCTGGAACGCACAGAGATCTACCTGCTCCTGCTTCTAGAGTACTGAGATTAAAGATATGTAACACCACACCTGGCTCTCCTCAATTTTTTTCTGTTTTTTTTTTTTTTTTTTTTTTTTTTTTTTTTTTTTTTTTTTTTTTAAGACAGGCTTTCTCTGTATGACGACGCTGGCTGTCTTAGAACTCTCTTTGTAGACCAGACAGGCCTCAAATTACAGAGATCCACCTGCCTCTGCCTTCCAAGTGCTGGGATTAAAGGTGTGCAGTAGCACCATGTTTGACTCTTTCACATTATTTTTTTAAAGATTTATTTTAGTTTTTATTTATGTGTGTTTGTGCATCTTTGGGATGTTGTCAAGAAAAGTAACATGAATAAGAATGTACTAAGAAGTTATCTCATGTATTTTTTAATTAACAGAAAAGTATATACACATAATTCTTATATGCATACATGATTATGTGAATATAGTTAGAGGAAAGTAGACACCAGGTTTACAGCATGTGTTACCTGAGCAGATACTAGTAGTACTCAGGTCCATATGAAGAGGAAAGAAAGGGGAGAAAAATGAAGGATGGCAAAGCATCTGACAATCACAGAATGATTCTGGGAAGGGCCAATGGTAGCCAGGGTCTAATTTTCCAGTAGTTACAAATCTCCTCATTAAAAAAAAACAAAACAACAAAAAAAAAAAAACCCAAAAAACAGCAAAACCACCAGACAGCAAAATCCAAACACAGAGAATATTTATGACTAAGAGTGTCAGAATCAGAACATAAAGACAAAAACTGCTCAATTCAATTTGAATTTCAAAAGCAGGAGTGGGGGTCCATGCCTGTAATCCTGGCACTTGAGAGGTGAAGGCTGGAGGATCAGAAGAATGAAGCCATCCTCAGCACAAGAAATCTTATCTCAACAAACAAACAAACAAACAAACAAACAAAGAGTATCTTCAGAGAAAGGACATTGTAAACAAATAGGAAAACTAGATTTAAGCTGGGGAGGGAGCAGAACTGCCCAGCAAGAAAGCAAGGTTCACATTCTAACACTACACAGAAACAGTGGGGGGGGGTGCTCTGTGAAGTTGGAAAGGCTTTCCTGATCCATTACCTGAGATTTTGCTTTTTTTTTCTTCCCTTGATTGACATATAATAATCACACATTTATAGAGTAAAATCTGATATGTTGACCCTATATACTTGTTTAAAGATGGAAACAAGTGACATATCCATGACCTTAGGGGTTTTTCAATGTATTTATTTTATTTATATGTGTGATTGCTTTGTCTGCTCAAGTGTATATGTGTGCCTGGTGGCCTCAGAGATGAGAAAAAGGAATAAATCCCCCAGATCGGGAGACATACGTGGTTGTGAGTTATCATGTAAATGTCAGGAACTAAATCCAGGTCCTCTGCAACAAGTACTATTAGCCATGGAGACATCTCTCCATCTCTCCGGCCTGTCCATCGCCTTAATGGTTCATCACCTCTAGTGGGAACATTCAAATTCCACCTTCCTGCTATTTTGAAAGGTGTCACTGGGTGTGAGCATCCTGTTGTAGACTTGGTCCTTCCTATCTAACATATAAAGATTGAATTAAGAGAGCAGGGGCAGGTAAAGGGACAGCTAATTTCTGAAGAGAAATTCCCGAACAGGAAACAGATGAAGCAGAGAACTGAAGAACGGTAGAAAAGATAGACCCATCAAAACTCTTAGCGGGTCCTAACAGAGGGGACAGGGGCTGGCTCTGGCTGGTTCTTGGGACCCTACTCTTTATACTGGGTCGCCTTGTCCAGCCTTAAAACATGGGAGGTGCTTAAAACATGGGAGGTGCTTAGTCTTAACTGTGTCTGGATATACTCTTAGGAGACCTGCCCTTTCCTAAACAGGAAAGGAAGAGGAATGGGGGGGGGGCACAGAGGGCGGCGGGGGAGAAGAAGGGGAAACTGTAGCCGAGATGTAAAATAAATAAATAAATTTATTTTTTAAAAAGAATATTTTTTTGAAAAGTTCTCAGCAGGGAAAAGGGCTTGCTGTGCAAGCCTAATGACCTGAGTTCAAGCCCTGGGACCCACGGGCTGATCTTCCATCGTCTTTGCCACATCCCCTTTCCTTCTTCAGTAACCATTGTGTAACCTCAACTTCAGGGGTGGGGGGTGTCAGAGGACAACCTTGGCATTGGTCCTCATGTCCCTGCCACCCTTTGTCTGTACTGCTTGGTCAGTACTGGGGCTCTAACTTAATGTGAGTAAGCTCTGCCCCACTGAACTCCAACCCCAGCTCTGCTCCTTTGTTTTATGGAGTCTCTCATTGGCCTGAAACTTTGCCAGCGGACCAACCCCTCTCTCCTGAACAATACCGAACACATCACTATTGCTGGGACTGTAGGCACAGCCCACAAACCAGGCCTTTTAGCTGGGTTTTGAGACTCTCAATTCACCATGTGGCTAGCACCTTACTGATTCGCCAACTGAATTATCTCTCTAGTCCCTCCTGTTTCAAGGTTCAACCTATGGGTGACATCTTCAGCTCTTGCCTTTAAGTGGCTGGCTTATTTTGCTTAACACACTGTTCTCCTGGTCCATCCACACTGTCACATTCTTTTGAGATCCCAAAAAAAAAAAAAAAAAAAAAGTAGTTCCACCAAAAATAAAAGACAAAATACTGCCAAAATCAAGGCCTACACAAAATTATTATAAGAAAAAAAGAGACTGTGGAATTACATTCCCGAGCAACAAACGCACGCCAAATAAAAATGTGCCCGCGAAATAGTTGAAAATTATGACCTGCTATTTCAAGATAAGCGAGAAGACGGTAAGAGAATAACATGGGCCAGAATAGAACTGGGAATCAGGCGACAGAACCCTGAAAGGACAAAAACCAAAAGAAAAAAGGCCCTTCACTAGGGAGGGCTGAAACAGAAAAAGACTGAAAGCAGGCAAAGAGCAGAACCAGTTCCTGAAGAGAAAGAAACACCTAAGAAGGAAAAACGAGAAAACTCTGAAGTAACGATGAAATGATGAGACAAAGGACCAGTGAACTGGCTCAGCAGGGAAGGGGCTTGCTGTAAAACCCAACTACCTGAGTTCAATCCCTGGGACCCACAAAAGGGTGGAAAAGAGAACGGAGCTCACAGAAGTGTCCTCCGACCTTCACACTTATGCCATGGCATGTGTGTACAGCGACAAAATGAAAGACAAAAGTGTTCATGTCGGCAGGTGGTAGAAAGGAGAGGAACGGGCACAAATGCAGAATAAATGTTCATTCTTTCCAGATATGCTAGTGTGTGCCTGCACCTCTGGCTACTCTGGAGGCTGAAGCAGGAGGATAAGGGGGGCCAGGGGCCAGCCTGAGCTACATAATGAGCTCTAAGCCAATTTAGGACAAAAAGGCATACTCTACCTCAAAGGAACAAAAAGAAACAACTTTGCTAAAAATAAAAGGGATTTGGAAGTGCCTTTGTAAAGAGAGAATTGGAATGTAGTTATTCACCCAAACATCCAATACCCTAAATATTCTAATGTCACTGGGATTTAAGGAAAAAGAAAAAAATCCCTGAGCATCTATATGGAAAAGATGTGACCTTTTAAAAATTATATTTTATATATTTTTTTTTATTTTGTGGTGGGGCCAGAGGGCAACTTCTACTGTGTTGGGACCAAACTCTGGTCACCAGGCCTGGCAGAAGGGGCCTTTGCACACTGAACCATCTCTGTGTTCCCCATTTGACTTTTAAAAAATATGATTTTGTTTAATCTATAGGTATTTTTGGTCAGCAATATGTCCATGCACCACATGTATGCAGTGCCCATAGAGGCCAGAAGAGGGCAGTAGACACTGGCGTTACTGACAGGTGTGACCTGCCCTGTAAGCACAGGAAATCAAACTCGATTCTCTGGAAGAGCCCAAATGCTGGTAACTGCGGAGCCCCCTCTCCATCCTCTCCCCCCACCATAGGATTTTAAAGAAAACTACAATTGGGGTATCAGGATGGTTGAGTGGTCTAGGCAACAGATGCAAGAAGCTACTGTGAGAATGAGTTTCCAAGAAATAACGGGGAAGAGTTACCAAAGATGCCTTAATAATATGGCTGCCTGAACACACCTGAACTAGTACAAAACCAAGAGGCATGCTAGCAGGAACTCTCATGGGTCCATCCCAAACAAAGAGCACAGACATCTAAAGAACACCAAGTACAGAGAATCCATCTACTCCAAGGACAAGTCTCCTCGGTGATCAAGTGGTCAGTCCTGCAATCATATACATCCAAGTAATGTTAAGTAGACTGAGCAGGTTCCTTTATATATTTATACATGTCTCCTTAGCAAGAACAATTAAGAAAGGGGGGATGTTAAGAATTGTTAAGGGAACAATTAAGAATTCAAGGAGGGGTTGTAACGTGAGAGGAACTTGGAGGGAAAAGGGGGAAATGATGAAACTAAGTTAAGATAAAATTAAAAAAAGAAAATCAGATTTTTGGAGGCCGCCCAACGGGGAATCACTGGATCTAGACCCAGATAGCAGTGGAGTTGGTCAGCTCCCCAATTCGGACCCAGATTCATTGCTTGGAGCAGGTGGAGAAGCGGTCCTGCAGGGCCAGATCTGGGAGCACGTCATTGGCATCAAAGATGAAAACCTGAAGCATGGTTGTGACTGAAGATGGTGGTAGCCATCAGCACCAGCCGTGAGACCTCAGAGCAGCTCCAAGGAGCCTTAGAAACCCATTGAGGCTCAAAGGGAAGAGAAAGGTGGTGGAGGAGTCGTCTGTGGAACGTGCAGTATCTCCCCCCTCCCCCAACAACTAGAGAATGGCGGTCTCGTGGGAAGATGCTTTTTAAAAAGTGGACTCACAACGGGCAGTCGCTCAGGCCTTTAATCCCAGCCTGGTGTACAGAGATCCAGAACAGCCAGGGCTACACAAAGAAACTTCCTGGGGGCGGGGGAGGGTTGACTCACGGAATTAGAAGGAACAGAAATTGAACAGAGCCGCAGGGCAGGGGAGAATTACAAAGTGAGGAAGGGTTTGAGAGTGATATGGGAGCACGGGCCCCAGCGGACAAAGAACATGGTATTGATGAATAGAGCTGGTCCTCCGCCAGAGCGCCCGCTGCCCCCAGCATGGAGCTGCTGGCTGCTGCTTGCCATGCTGGGAGAAGGAAAACGCTGGGCAGCACTGAAGGCTGCAAGCAGAGTTTGGTGAACTCTGGAACTCTCTTGAAGAACCTGTCCCAAATACCCTGCCTAGGCTCACAATCATCCACACTATGGACAACAGCAGGGTATCAAGACTAGTCTCTATGATGAGACAGAATTTATGGTGCTTCTGAAAGCAGAAACCTTGAACCAGATTAATGACTCATTTCAATGAGTATTGGGGGGGCAGGGTGTGTGTGTGTCTGTGTCTCTGTGTTTGTGTGTCTGTGTCTGTGTGTGTTTGTGTCTCTGTGTCTCTGTGTGTTTGTGTGTCTGTGTCTGTGTGTCTGTGTGTGCCTCTGTGTGTGTGTCTCCGTTTGTGCGTCTGTGTGTGTGTGTGTGTGTGTAAGACACACTGAACCTTGCAATGCCACTTCAATATGTAAAGGAGAAGTAGGAAAGACAAGAACGGAACGTAGCGCATGTGAGCTACGAAGAGAAATAGAACGAGAAACACCAGCGCAGTGACAGGTAGGAGAAGGATATGATGAGTGGAAGAGCATGTTGAGCTTAGCAAGGCCTGCAGGGTGGTATGCAACAGCCTGGAGCTAGCACTGGCCCTGGCCCTGCCCCCAGCATGATGGACAGCAAAACAATATGCCCAAGATGGAGAACAGCCCGTTTTTCTGCATTGGACCACCTTGAAAGCCCTCCATGTTGCAAGGTACCCCCAGAAATCATGTTAGCATTTGTGATTCATGCTGCAGCTAGGAGATATGCTGGTGTCTGCGGTCCCTACTGTGCCCCCACACCCCGAGGCCACATTGATATTTGTACCAGTGTTATGTTGATGTCCATGATCTGAGTTACCACTGAAGTCTATGTTGAGGTCCTTGGCCCTTGTTACTACCAAAGGCTGTGGAGATGCCTGGGGTCTGTGCTGTCACCTGAAGACATGTTGATGTCCATAGTCTATGCTGCCACCTTGGGCTTTTTAGAGTCTGTGGTCCATATTGCTGCTGGAGACCACGTTGATATGCGTGTGGCCTGTGGTACTGCCCGAGGCCATGTTAATGTCTGTGGTACACACAGCTGTCAAGCATCATGTTGATGTCTGTGACCCTGCTGTGGCCAATGTGGGTTTGGGGGGAGCATATTTATATCCATGGCCCATTTGACCACCAAAGGCTCTGGGGATGTTCATGGTCTATG
This sequence comes from Phyllotis vaccarum, assembly GCA_033318265.1. Taxonomy (NCBI): domain Eukaryota; kingdom Metazoa; phylum Chordata; class Mammalia; order Rodentia; family Cricetidae; genus Phyllotis; species Phyllotis vaccarum. The sequence goes on along the minus strand of JARWLC010000014.1, from coordinate 68,012,409 downwards.
ATACAGCTAGAGACCATGATCATGTTAATGCCCATGGTCCATGTTAACACTCAAGTCTGTGCTGATATCTGTGACTCATATTACCCCCAGAGCTATGTTGACTGTGGTCTGTGCTGCTGCCAGGGCCCATGTTGGTATCTATCGCCCTGGTGTGGCAGGGGGTCAAGTTGATGTTCATGGGCTATGCTGTAGCCAGAAACCATGTGGAATTACATGATCTGTGTGGCTGCTGACTCTAAAGCACCAGGAAGCTACTTTTGCAGCAGAATCACAGTAAAGAACGAGAGACAGAAGGCTTCTGTGACAGCATGCCCACCCCTAGGAAAAAGAAGAAACAGTTTAGACCGGAAGCCATTGAAAAGAACTCTTAAAAATGGTGACAGGAATACTGAAGTGTAGCTCTACCCATCTTCCCAGAAGATGGCTTCTGGTGGGGGAGGGGGAGGAAGAACTCAGTTTTCTTAAGAGGCTGGCCACTGGGAGTTTGACCATGCTCCAGTGAGTGTATGAGCAACACGAATTAGGTGGACTCCTCCCCCTCCCCCCTCCTCCCCCTCCTCCCCCTCCTCCCCTCCTCCCCCTCCTCCTCCCAGTCCTCCTCCTCCTCCCCCCTCCTCTTTCTTTTTCTGTCTTGGGGGAGGCCACAGTGGTAGGGACCTGGGAAGACTGGTAACTAAATGTGACTGGGGTACATTATGTGAAATTTCCAAATAATCAACAAAAATATTATGTTTAAAAAACCACATTTTCATCAGACATTTTTACAGCGCTCTTTGCTGGGAGGAGAAAGAGGAAGAAGAATACATAAGGAAAGGAAGCATAAAATAAGAGCATTATATCCAACAGATCTCAATTTTAAGTGTATGGATGGAATCTCTTGTCTGTATGTAAGAAACTAGTTTTATTATCAGGAGCATTTTTCTGAGAACTCTACCCAAGAAAGAGCTTCAGACTGTGTCTTAGTTAGGGTTTCTATTGCTGTAAAAAGACACCATGACCACAGCACCTCTTTCCTTTTTAAATTTTTGTTGTGGCTTGGCTTTTTGTCGTTTTGTATTTTTTAATAACTTATTTAATCTTACGTGCACTGGTATGAGTGAGGGTGTCGGATCCCCTGGAACTGAGTTACAGATGCTGTGAGATGCCCTGTGGGTGCTGGGAATTGAACCCAGGTCCTCTGGAAGAGCAGCCAGTGTTCTTATCCACTGAGCCATCTCTCCAGCCCTCACAGAAACTCTTAAAAAGGAAATTAACTGAGGTGGCAGCTTACAGTTTCAGAGGTTCAGTCCATTATCATCATGGTAGGGAGCATGGTGGTAGAAACCATGGCGGCCTGCAGGTGGATATGGTGCTGGCTGCATCTTGACCAGAAGGCAACAGGAAGTGGGCTGTGACACTGAGCAAAATTTAAGCAAAAGAGACTTTGAAACTCAACCCTACAGTGACACACTTCCTTCAACAAGGCCACACCTATTTCAACAAGGCCACACCTCCCAATAGTACCACTCCATTTGGGCTTCTAGGGGCCAATTACATTCAAGCTACCACAGACCATAAAAATGAGCGAAGGGACATGCATGCAGGGATGTGACAGCTGCCCTTTTGTCTGTCATAGGTTGTCTGACCAGTGAGCACCAGAGATGTCCCTGTCTCTAACTCCCTGGAGCTGATACTATAAGTCAGGTTTTACGAGGAAGCGAAGGAGTAACTTGTACAGAGGTGTGAGCAGGATTATAACACGCACAGACTCAACACAGTAAAAAGCTGTTATCAGAGCCTGTAACATGAAAGGAAACAGCGCTGTACTGGAGCCAAGGGAGACCTGAAGCCATAAAGGAGGAACTGTAGTTAGAGAGGGACTTGGCCCCTATACTGGGTCCCTTCATTTCTACGGCTGTGCAAAGAAATGTATCACTGTGATTTGATCTGTTCTGTGTTTGATGGACACTGAGTTATTTTCAGATTTCTTTTCTTTTTTATTATTGCTGTTGACATGGTCTCACGGTGTAGCCCTAGCTAGCCTGGAACTTGCTGTGTGGACCAGACTAACCTTCAACTCAGAGTTCCACCTGTCTCTGTCCCTTGAGTTCTAGGATTAGAGTGTCTGCCAGCAAAATTGGCGATTTATTTCTTGAAAAACAATGTTGAGCTGGGCGGTGGTGGCCCACACATTCAATCCCAGAACTTGGGGGCAAAGGCAGGCAGATCTCTGTGAGTTCAAGCCAGCCTGGTTTATAGAGCAAGTTCCAGAACAGCCAAGGCTACACAGAGAACCCCTGTCCTGAAAAATCAAAATAATAACCGTGATGTTCCTGAGAATATTCTTGTGCAAGTCTGTTGACATAACATACCTGTGCACCAGTTTCTCCTGGGTATATATATATGAGCAGATTTCTGAGTTAAAGAGTTTATGAATCTTTAACATGTGCTGACAAACTGTTTTTCAAAGTGTCATTAACTTCCGTTCTGCGAACAGTGCACAGGATTCCTGCTCCCTGGCTTTGTCAGTGTTCCATTGCTATGAAGAGACAGCATGACCAAGGCGGTCTGTAAAAGAAGGCACTGTGTACAGAGGGGGGGGGCAGGGAGATCTTCCTAGGAAAAGGAAATAAAATGAATAATTATGGATGTGAGGATAAAATGGAGAATCAAGTCGGGGGTGAAGAAAAGGGGGTCATGGGGCGAGAGAGCTAAAAGTGAGGTCATTTGAGAGGTAGTACGGAAACCTAAGACAGTAGACGCTTCCTAAACATATGCATATGTGGAGATGATCTAAATAAAATCACCAAATAATAGGGGAGATAAAGTCTCAACTGGCCACATCTTGTCACCAAATGAAGCTTCCAGTACAAGGATTAGGTTACATCCAAGTAAGTTGTTGGCCAAAGAGATTCCATGATTCTCCCAAATGACCCAGGCTGCTGCTACTATGGGTTACTCTCCACAAACTGACGACAAGGCTCCATTACTGAAGACTGTGAGAACCAAAGTTATATTTTAAGTTTTAATTACAATAACTATGAGATCCATGAAACAAAAAGGCCTCTGAAGTTCAAGTCCCTGGCCCAAGGACAGATAGTTCCTGAAATACTGGCAGCTGTTGTTTATAGTAGATGACCATGTTTTCACTCCCCTACAAGTCTGTTGGACCCATCTGCACTGGATGTACTTGATCACATGTGGAGAAGAGGTTCACGGACAGGATGCATGTTTGCCCCTGACTGGATCTGATGGAAAGTCCTTTAAGCCCCTGAAAACCGTGACTTAAGTCCATTTCCTGGGAACCTGGGTGTGGACCTGGCCGGAGCTCATCCACCTGGCCAGTATTTGATTAATTGAATTGTGGCAGGGGTCTTATTATCAGCTGGTGGGATTAGCAAGAACACCCACACAACTCATTGAACTTGGAGAAGTCCGTTTGGTATCCACATAGAGCCTTCACCCCCATGTTCTAATGTCTTTGGTACAGGAAGGTACTCAGCAGCTACCAAAGAAAATATGTGAACACCAACCCATGCAGACCCTTTGATTATTATGGTGTCCTGCCTGTAAGATACGCTAGTACAATGTTGAAGCTTGTGGGAATAACCAGCCAATATCCAATGTCTTACAGTGCTTGGGTGAAGAAGAACCTGAGACTAGACATCCCGGGCACCTAGGGGAAAACCAAACACCACTGTTTTAAAACAAAAGTTAGCAATACAATGATCCCCAATGACATTCTGCTCTCCTCACAGACCTGTGTTTGCCCAGCCATTATCAGAGAAGTTTCCTCCTGCAGCAAACGGGAACAAGCACAAAGACCCACGGCTAGACTTTATGCAGAGAGGGAGAGGCCTAAATGGGCTGTCTCCACTCAGAAGAGGAGGCAGAAGGAAGTAAGAGCCAGAGAGGATGGAAGATACCAAGCAAACAAGGCCCTCTGAATTGACATGACTGATGCACATATGACACAGAGACTGAGGCAGCGTGCGTAGGGCCTACATGGGGCTGCACCAGGTGGGCTCCTAGAGCTGGAAGGAGAAGTGGACACGTGCCTTCCAATCCGTAACCCAGAAACTATCGCCATTGATAATCATTTCCTGTAAGGGAGTCTCACTAAGGGAATGAATTACTCTTAAGGATAGGCTTCGTGCCCAGAAGTAGTGGTCCAACCAAAAACAAACTCAAAGGCATCTTTGGAGGTTCCTCCTCTCACAACATACATTGTGTCAAGGCTTTTCCTCCCTCCCTCCCTCCCTCCCTCCCTCCCTCCCTCCCTCCCTCCCTCCCTCCTTCCCTCCCTCCCTCGTTCCCTCCCTCCCTCCCTCCCTCCCTCCTTCCCTCCCTCCCTCCTTCTCTCCCTCCCTCCCTCCCTCCTTCCCTCCCTCCTTCCCTCCCTCCCTCCTTTCCTTCCTTTTTCCTTTCTTCGTCTTGTCTTTCTTCAATTTTATCTTGTGTTTATTTTTATCTTATTTTATTTATGATTTTTCTTCTCTCTTTTTACCCTACAAACCCTTTGTGTATATACTGTATCTCGCAGTTTGGTGTTTTGTGGGATTCTTACATGTGCAAATGAGAAGGTCTGTCTCTCTTGTGCCTTCTCTTGGGTTCCGTAACCTTCTGTTTGCTATTTGCATTGTCCAATTCCAATGTGTTAGTTTCTGTTTTATCTTAGTATATTTCATTTTATTATTATCCCTTAGAAGCCTGTTTCCTAATGAGAGACAGAAGAGAGGCAGATTCAGATGGGAGGGGAGGTAGGAAGAAGTGGGAGGAGGAGAGGGAAGGGAAACCGTAATCGAGATATATAAGTGAGGAAAAATATATTTTTAATAAAAGGGAAAAGGCATTTAGTTAGGTGGTCGCTTACAGCTTCAGAGGGTTAGTTCATGATCATCACGGTGCGGAGCATGACGGCATGCAGGCAGGGCACTGGAACAGTAGCTGAGCACTTAACATCTGATCCCCAAAAGCAGGGCTAAAGACTAGGCCTGGCATAGGCTTTCCTCAACCACACAGCTCCTCCAACATGGCCATACCTCTGAGTCCTTCCTAAACAGCCCAAGTATGAACCAAACATTCAAATATATGAGCCTGGGGAGGGAGCCATCCTCATTTAAGAAAAAAAAAAAGCCAGAAAAACAAACAACAAACCCCGCCCCCTTAGCTTTATCAGCACTTGCTGGTATAGAAAAACAAGTTATTGAGGAGGATGGTATTGAAGAGATGGCTCAGCAGTTAGGTCACTGGCCGCTTCTCCAGAAGACTTCGGTTAGCTTCCAGACATCGACACGGCAGTTCATGGACCTCTTTAATTTCAGTTAGAAAGATCCAATGTGGGGCTGGAGAGATGGCTCAGAGACTAAGAGCACAGGCTGCTCTTCCAGAGGACCTGATTTAATTCCCAGCACCCACATGGTGGCTCACAACCATCTGTAATGTGATCTGGTGCCCCCTTCTGGTATGCAGGCAGAGCACTGTCTGTATACATAATAAAGAAATCTTTTTAAAAAAAAAACCCCAAAAAGATCCAGTGCCCTCTTCTGGCTTCCATGGGCACTACACACAGGTAGGGCACAGACATGCATGCAGGCAAAGCACCCATACACACAAAACAATAAAATAAAACGAAGTAGAAGACCTACACAGCCAGCACTCAACATCCCTGGGCTGGGTAATGACTCAGTTGGCAAAGTAGTGTGCGAGCATTAAGACCTAAATTCAACTCCCAGTACCCACATAAAAGCCAGACATAGTGGTGCACATCTGTAATCCCAAGGGTTCACTGGCCTGTCAATCAAGCTGAATCAAGCTTCAGGTTCAAATGAGACCCTGTCTTTAGTTTCCATTGCTGTGGTAAAACACCATGACTAAAGTAACCTGGGGAAGAAACACTTTATTTCACCTTGCATTTCCAGGTAGCAATTCATCACTGAGAGTAGCTGGACTGGGAACTCAAGTAAGGCAGGAACTTGGAAGCAGGAACTGAATCAGAAGCCTTAGAGGAACACTGCTTACAAGCTTGGTCTTGCAGCTTTCTCAGCCTGCTTTCTTATAATACAACTCAGAACTACCTCCTCAGGGAGGGCACCACCAACCCTGACCTATGAGCTGGGCCAACTCACATGAATCATTAATCAAGAAACTGCCTATGGGCAATCTAGATGAGGCATTGCCTTGACTGAGGTTCCTCTTCCCAGATAACTCAAGCTTCTGTCAGATTAAAAAACAAAACAAATAAACAACTAAACTTATTTCAAAAAACAAGATGGAGTGGGTCCAGTGCTTGCTACTGAAGCAGCTGAAGACTTGAGTTCGATCCCCAGGACACACATGGTAGAAAGAGAAAGCTAACTCCTGAAAGTTGCCTTTGACCTTCACATTTGTGCTACGAAACAAATATTCACATGCCAGACTGGGAAGATGGCTCCGTGGTTAAGAGCAATGGCTGCTCTTCCAGAGGTCCTGAGTTCAATTCCTAGCACCCACGGGGCAGCTCACAAACATTCACATGTGCAGCACGCACAAATACAGATAGATAGATAGATAGATAGATAGATAGATAGATAGATAGATAGATAGATAGATAGATAACGGAATAGATAGATAGATAGATATATAGATACATAGATAAATAGATAAATGCAATAAAAGGCAGAACAAAATAAAATAAAGTTAAAAGCAAATAAAGCAAACTCCTGACATCAGCCTTTGGCCTCCATATGCATGTTCATGCATGTGTACACACACACACACAAAGATATCAATTTTTTAAATCAGATGTTAGTTATTGACCCAGGTGTGATGTGCAGTTTCAGCACTTGGGAGTCTTAGGCATGAGGTGAGTTCAATAACACCTTGGGAAGTATGAACCTGCCTCTCACTATGGGGTGAAGAGAATTGATTAAAGAAGAGAAGCAAACTCTAAAAGCCGTCTCACACATAGACCGTCAGCTCATTAACTGTGGCCAAGTTGCCCCACAATCTTCTCAGTAAACGGTTGTGAATAAACAAGAGACCTGACCTCACTTCATGTCACACCTCATAGTCAATTCCAGGTAGATGGCAGGTCTACACGTGAACGATAGAATTACAGACATACACAGTTATAATAATATCAACATAGATAGATCATATAATAAAAGAGAGCTGTATGACACCTCGCCTTATATACTAAATCTAATTAGAGGCTTAGGCAAATGGTTCTGGGTCCAAAACATGTCCTATTCTCCTAACAGACCTGAGTTTGGTTCCCAATATTCATGCCCGACAGATCACAACAGCCAAGAGCTCTAGTGACGCCCTCTTCTGGACTCCAAGGGTACTGTAGTCAAGAGGAAACACCCACACATTTGCATACATAACAATAAATCGTAACTTAAAAAGCATCAGGTTATAATACACTGTATCCGATGAAAGCCCATTTGTTGGGAATAAATGTATGTGGTATGTGTTCAAAAAGAGAGTTGAAATTAAAGGATTTGCTGCAAAATATTAATAATGGTTGTCTCTGTGAAGTGTGATTACAAGGTTCTTGGGTTTTTTTTTTTTTTTCAGAATCATTTGATTTTTTTCCCCTACAATAAACATGTTCTATTTGTGCAAAAAAAAAAAGTTAAAAAAAGAAAATCTATTCAAGCCTTGTTGGCGCTCCATTAAATACTCTCTCTACATTCTCTAATTCCATCAAAGCAGCCTTTATCCTCCCCATGGTCTCTGAACCAGACAGAATGGTAGAATCAATTCACCCTGGAAAAGCATTAGGCTAACTTCGGAAACGGCTCCGCTCTCAGCTTGCCTGTGGTGTGATCTCCTTTCTCACATCTGATCTCTCTGTACTCCATATTCCCCTCCTAGTGGCTTGACTGAACTCCGATTTAATCGCATCCTGTCTCTCAATATTTTTTCTCCAGCATTTAGAGAAAGAGACCGAACCATAAATTCAGACACAAAGCATGATGGGTAACTTTCTGTTCTAGATTCATTTCTGTTGAGACAGATACCCTGGAAAAGGCAAAGTAAGGGAAAAGGACTGTCCAGGTCACAGTCCTTTGTTTTAGGGAAGTCCGGGCAAGAAGTCAAGTAGCTAGTCATATCCATAGTCAAGAACAAAGAGAAGGGGTATATGGATGCTTGCTTGCTCCCTTTGAGCTAGGTTTCTCCTTTCTTGCGCTCTCTGTCTAGGGAATGCCGCCACTCAAAATGGGCTGGGTCTTTCTCTACCAATCAACAGTTATGATAATCCCCCCCCCCCAGACTTGCCCACAGACCAATCTCACCTAGAAGAGTGTAGCGGCACATGCTTTTAGCCCCAGTATGTGGAGTGAGACAGGTGGATCTGTCAGTTTGAGACAAACCTGGTATACATAAAGCGTTCCAGGCCAGCCAGGGCTTCATAGTGAGATCCTGTAGCAAAAGGAAAAAGAAAAGCTGTTCAGGTTATTCTACTAGCCTGGATTACATATAAATTCCAGGCCAATCTGGGCTACAGGAGATGTTGCTCAAAACAAACAAATAAAAATGCAATGCGTCCAAACATCCAGTGTGTTTTTCGGTAAGAACTATGTAACCGTCATTAACCCGTCTTTGAACAGCAAATGAAGTAGTTGTCCCATTTTTTTAGAAACCATATTGACAAATAAGAGAGGGCTCTTTAGAGGTTAGGCTCAGACGGTAAAGATGTTCACGGGCCCTGAGTCAGCCCAGGAGATGGTACTTCCATGGTTCCCACCACATCCTCCCTCCCCACACACCCTAGGGCTGAGAAGCAGTCAGGCAACTACTATTTAAATTGTACTTTCTCTTCTGTTTTTATCCCCATCCCCCCAGGCTGTAGAGCCAAATTTACATTAGTTAAAAACATGAATTATGTGATTCCACTTTATTTTAGGAATGAGGGAATGAATGTGCTTAAATAATTGGAGACTGGTCGGTGTGAGTCATGAGCACTGAAGATTTCCAAGGTTCTGAAGGTCAGTGAGGTCAAGGGACACAGATCTAAATAGCTGTCATTAATCCATCAATATACTGCCTCCAAACGTCTCCTCTGACCACCACCCTTCCTCCCAGTTTGATCCCAGTGCTTTACTCGAGATATTTTTTTAACCAACTGAGATTTCTAATCTGCCGACTCTAACCCTAATGATCCCTGTACCCATACTTCTTCCAAGTATGCAAACTTGTTCACAAGAAACATACATTCATTTTGTTGAAATAGGGTCTCCCATACAGCTCCAGATAGCCACGAGCTCACTATGTAGACCAGGTTGGCCATGAACTGACAGATTGGTCTGAGTCTGGGATTATAGCTTAGGCCACCATGCTCAGCCATTGCTTTCTTTTGAGACAGGGTCCTGCTCTGCAGTCCAAGCTGGCCTTGAGCTTGTAGTCTCTCTATCTCCACCTACCAACCGCAACAATTATTTATTTATTTATTTATTTATTTATTTATTTATTTATTTATTTATTTATTTATTTTCAAGACAGTAGCTCACATACAGTGGACTGGCTCCGTACCCAGGCTGGCCTTGAATTCTTTATCTCCTTTATGCCCACTTCCAGGGTATGAAGATCACAGGCTTACGTCACCGTACTTGGTTTATGCGGTGCTGGGAATCAAACTCAGGGCTTTAGGTATGCTAAGCAAGCGTTCTATCAATGGAGCACATCCCAGGCCCCTCAGTTTACTTTCTTAATCCTGTCTTCTTCCCTCTGCACTTTCCAGGTCACGTTCAGATCTATCTGTGCAGCTAGGATGATGAAAACTATGGTTTGGGCTGGTTCTTTCTTATCTTATACTTGGGCTGATTTTACTTTAAATTCTAAGCACAAATCTAAAGAACTCTGAAGATCTCGATAGTCCCACAGATCTTTACTGCCGTGGAGATGTCTCCTCAAACCTCCAACACCATCCCTACCCCTCCTCTCAGCGGAAGACCCTATGACATACCCTGCTACTCACTGTAACAGCCAGGGAGGTCTCTCCAGTGCCTGATCTGCTGCCTCCTGCATCTACATTCACGCACTGACAACTGTTGTTTAGCAGGAGACAGATCCCTAGCCCTGAGCCTAACTCTCCCATTGAGATCTACTCTCTCCCTCCTTTAACACGATAGTCTTGTATTTGCGATATTCCCTTGCTCTCTTCTATTCTAAGTCTCCCAACTCTATCGAACAGCTTCCATTGGGTCCAAACATGTCTCAGAATCCTGCAAATCCCTCATCTTAAAAACAAAACAAAAACAGCTATCTGTGCTCTCCTTCGGTTTCTGCCATATCCTTGTGTCTTAAGAGCAAGAGTAAATCAAACTTTTCAAATCGTCCCCCCCATCCCTACTAGACTTTCATTTTTCTCCTCATCCCTCCCCAATTCTTTTTCATCACATCAGTCCATTGAAACTAGTTTTATCAAGGACAGGGACCTCCGCCTGGATAAATAGTGGTGGCTTGTCCAGCCTTATACCGTTAACATCGTAACAACTTCTAACACAGACATGATGATGTTTCGTTTCTACTGTTAGCTTGACTTGACTCGGAATCACCTAGACGAGACGCCTCTTCTCAGTCAGACAGGGTTGACTGAGAAGAGACGAGCCATCCAGAAAGTTCAGGTGTGGCGCTCCATGAGACCTGAGATCCTGGGCTGACACAAAAGGGAGACGGTGAGCGGAAGATCAGCATTAATCTCTTTGCTTTCAGACTGTGGACACATTGTGATTAGTCACCTTGTGTCCCCACCGCCCTGCCTCTCTCACAGCACGGACTGTTTCCTCTCAAACTGTGAGCTATAGAAAGGCTCCCTTCAGCAACTAGTTGGGCATTTCCCCACAAGACCATCCATCCATCCATGCTTTCTTGCTTCTCGGGATGCTCCAGGCTCCTCCTCACCCCCCCAACAACCGCCCCCACCCCCGCCTTCTAACCAATGGCTACATGTTGGTAAGACCACATGTGAAGACTGGGTCTTCCCTTTTCTTTCCTCACATCCTCTGTACAAACTCATCCAGTTTTCATGATTTATATGTCATTCTCTGATGACTCCTGAAATTATATTCTGGTTCTGCCTCTCCCCGAAGCTGCAGGCTTACATTTCTAATTGCCAGCTTGACATCTTACTCAGATAGCTAATAGGAAGCTAAAGTTTAACGTGACAAAGTCTGAATTTTCACTCCAGGAAATGTCTCTAACCTCTCTCTCCCGGTTTTTCATTTGATTTATTTTTTTGGTATCCAAAAATGCTATGACCTTTGTGGGTTTTGTTTTTTTTATCAGAACAGAACACTAAGCCTTAGTAGCTATCAACAATACCCAGTTATTTCTGCAAAGTTTCTATAGTTCAAAAGCCTGAACACCGCCTGGGTTGTCTGTCTTGTGGCCTCACCAACTTACAGGGTAGGCGTGTACTGAGATCGAAGCCTCCTTAGAGCACGCCTGTAGAAGGATCAGCTGCCAGACTCCCATCAGAAAGTGGAAGAATTCATTTCCTTGCAGCTTCAGAATGAAAGGTTTTCATTTCTCATGACGGGTTTTCCTTAGCTCCAGGAGGCTACCCAGAATTCCTTACTGCCTAGCTACTCCTGTCATGGTCCCTTACATTCTCAAAACGAGAAAGGGGTGAGTGTGGGGGGGACTAACAAGAAGAAATTTGATATCAGGTGAGGTAATCTTGAAATTCTGATTCTCCTGCCTCCACTTCTCTTGTGGGATCATAGGCATGAGCACCAAGCCTGGCTGGACCACCTACCCCTTTAGACCCATGACTTACTTACATAAACAACCACCTTCAGATTTGTCCTTTCTCTTTACCCTCAGCCTAATTAAGCAATTAGCCTAGGCTGACCCTCCCTCTACTCCCTTACAGAGAAAGAGGGTGAGAAAGGATGATTCTCTTCTAATTACATAAGCAGTCCCCTCTTGATTGACATTTTAAATAATCTTGGCTTCCTTTTCTAAATCTGTACTCTCTCTGTCATGAGTGTTTTGCTATTTCGATGCATCTTAAGCTAGTTTTAGAAGTGGGTAAATTGAAAGTAACCAAGTATCAAATAAGCATTTCAATGTATAGCATCCCTGAGTATAGCATCCAAGGATGTTCAAGCTGAGCAGGAACAGGCGTAATAGTGGACCAAGGGGCTGGAGCTGGGGGGCTCAATTGCTAGAGTGCTTGCTTTCCTAGCCTACTGGATGCTCACATGTACTGGGCTTTGTAGTGGGATTCAGGTGTTATTGAGAGAGGCCTAGAGGCGTATAGCTTTGGAGTCTCATGACCCTGAATGAGGCATGGCCAGCCCCCATTAAGAGCCCGGCTGTACACTGACCTTCCTTTTTTTCTTCCTGTTTTCCTGTGTTCTTGGGGAGAGGCCTGACACTATCATGCCGTGGGACAGTTCCACTCTCCAAGAATTGCCTCAAGATTCAATGTGTATCACTGAGTGTTTATATAACCCAATCCTCTATATGATCAATTGCAAGTGAGAAATTCTACAATAGGGCATAGTGTAGTGGTGCATAACAATAACCCCAGCACTAGGGAAATAGAGGCAGGGACATCATTGGTTCAAAGGCGTCCTCAGCTACCTCATTCTGGCCTACCTGAGACCTTGTGTTAAAAAACAAAAATCTATGAATGGAGACCAAAGTTGACTAAGGGATTGGTGGAGTGTGTTATTAGAGGGATTATGCTACTTTCCAAAAGCTAGTCACTGGGAAGGAGAGAGCATTTTGAGAAAATCCCCCCACCCAATTGGCCTGGGGCAAGTCTGTGGGACATTTTTCTTAATTAGTGATTGATGTAGCAGGGCCCAGCCTATGTGGATGGCGCAACCCTGGATGGATGGTCCCGGGGTATATAAAAAAACAAACTGAGAAGGTCATGCGGAGCAAGCAAGTCAATAAGCAGTATTTCTCCATAGCCTCTACATCAGCTCCTATCTCTGGGTCCTGCCCTGGCTTCCTTCAGCGATGGACTCTTAGGTTAGCTGGAAGAACAAGATTAAACAGAGACTTCCCTCCCTGAGTTTCTTTAGCTCACTGGCATCGTATCGTAGCAACAGAGACTCCAGGACAGAAAGAGGGGAGGCTTTAGTCAGAATATGCTAAGACGGAGGGTTATACAACTCCTCAGCGACACATGTCCTTTGACCTTTGAATTTTGACCTCATGGGGTTCTTAATTTGTTCTTGCTTCAGTGGAAATCACATAAAGCCTGTTTTCTTTTTCCTTCTTTTATATTTTGGCTTTTTTGAGACAATATTTCTTTGCGTAATAGCCCTGGATGTCCTGGAACTCACTCTGTAGACCAGGCTGGCCTTGAACTCACAGAGATTCTCCTGCCTTTGCCTCCCAAGTGCTGGGATTTAAAGGCATGCCCCACCACTGCCCTGATCTTTTGTTTTCTTTGTATTATTTTTATTTATGTGTAGGAGTGTTTTGCTGGTATGTACGTCTGTGCACTATTCAACCCTACTGACTATGGAGTCCAAAAGAGGACATCAGAGCCTCTGGAATAGGAGTGGGTGCTGGGAACTGAACCCTGATCCTCTGTAAGAACAGCAACTACTCTTAGCCACCGAACTATCTCTCTAGTTCCTCACTTAGTATTATTACCTTTATCATATTCCACACACTCTGGTGACAAAGTCAAATTTTCTCTGAGACAGATGCTTAAAAGGAAAGTGTCTGCAAAACAAGTGTTGATGGGGATTCTGCGGGTCTTTCCAGAAAACCCTCAGAGGTGCAGAAATCTGTACACAAGTCTAAGGGTCATGTGGTTGCTTTTTCCCTCAGCACTATGCAACTCCCTACCTCCCACACACTCCTCAGTAGGATGCTGGCACTTAACAGGGCTAGGACCATTGTCGTGATGTTAAAGGCACCTTTCATTGGGTCCCTTGAACAATTCAGGAGAAAGTGCCTGGAAGAAAATTAGAACTCTAATTATGAATTGGCCTGCTGAGATAATGTCTGTAGGCATACTTCACCAAGATTAAATCAGAGGCACACCACAGAAAGGAGATATTCCTGTTCTTGCCTCTTTGAAAGTGATTTTTCTGTCACTGAATTATCTGTCCTAACAGATCTTGAGTTCACTAAAGTTGCATTATGGGAAAGACTCCATTTGAAAATTAATACGCTTAAGGGAACATAAAAGTGAAGTTATATTTCTAACCGTAACAGTGTTAATACAGTTTTCATTTCCCTTCCTCTGTGCGCATGTGTGCGCATGTACGTGTGGATGCGTGTGCACATGTACGTGTGGATGCATGTGTACATGTGTGTGGAAACCGAGGTCAACAATCACTCTCTCACCTTCTTTAAAGCAGGACCTCTCACCGAGGCTGGAACTCACTGACTTGGCTATACTGGCTGACCTGTTAGGTCCAGGGAGTCTTGCATTTCTTCCCGCACAGGCTAGGGTTAAGGATGTACGTCATCATGCCCAGGTTTTTAACATGGCTTCTGGAGACCCACACTCATGCCTTATGCTTGGGCAGCAGGCACTTTACCAGCAGAGTCATCTTCTCCAAAGCCATGCTTGGACTTTTTAAGAAGCATAGTGTCCATCCAACAACAGCCCTGAAGGCAAGATGTTTCTCTCAAAAGTCTGTTTCTCTTAACTACCAAACAACCACACCTTTTGTTTGTCTGTTTGTGACAAGGCTTCTTTGTGTAACAGTCCTGGCTGTCCAGGAATCCTATCTGTAGACCAGGCTGGCCTCCTGAGTTTTGGGACTAAAGGCACATGCCACTACACCCAGCTGGCACACCTCTTCTTTTTAACTTCTTAAATCTTTACAGTCCAGAACCACTGTCTTATTACACCTTTAAATTCATGTTCCTTATTTAAAAGGCCAAATAGAGCCAGGTGTGGTGGCACACACCATCAATCTCGGCATTTAGGAGACAGAAGCAGGCAGATCTCTGTAAATTCATGGCCAGCCAAGGCTACCAAGTGAGATCCAGTCTCAAAAGTTCAAATTATAACAATAACAACAAACAACAAATGTAAATGGAGATGGGGTGACTAAGGGGGCTTTTTAGAGACCTGGATACAACTCTCTGTAACAAGGTGAGGTCACTCAGAACTCCTGGTACACCAGCTCTGGGGCATCCATTATCCTCTGGTCTCTTAGGACACTGCATCTGCAGGTGCATACTCCTACACCAACACATACACTTAATTATTTTAAAATTCTAAGTGACTCATAAAAGCAAAAAAATCATCCCAGATGTCATGTAATTAGTGAAGACCATTCTAGGTCTTCAGAAATCTAGAGCTACAGAATTTTAGCTGTTTTAAGCTATACTTCACAGGAGAGGCAGTTCACCTGTCTCAAGTGCACATAATTCAGTCATCTTTTTCCCAGAGAACCATCCAACCATCACCACTATCTGACCTCAGAGCACTTTCATCACCCCCAAGAGAAACCCCTCAGCCATTAGTGGCCATTCTCCATCCCCGGTCATCAACTGTCAGACATTCTGGCTTTTTCTTCATTTGAATCATGCTCTTAAGAACATTTATGGGGCCTGGAGATGTGGCTCAGATGTTGAGAACACAGTCAGCTCTTCTAGAGGAAGTAGGTTTGGTTCCCAGGACCCACATGGCACCTCACAACTGTCTGCAACTCTAATTCTTCTGGACTCCATGGGCACCTAGCATACACATAATACACAGACGTACATGCAGAAAAACAAAACAAAACAAAAAACACATACAAATAAAATTTCAAAAATTTGAAAAAGAAGAGTAGTTTTATACAGGAATGTGTGGAAATGTGCTTTGTTGATTAAATAATTACATGTAGAATTGCGGGGTTGCACAGTGTCCCAGTCTCATTCCATTGCAATGGTAAAATAGACTAATAAAATGTAATTTAAGGGAGAAAAAAATGCTTATTTCAGCTCACAGTTCCCCACAGTGTATTGTGAGGAAGTCAGAGCAAGAATTTCAGATAGCTAGTTATGAAACTAGAAAGATGGCTCAGAGGTTAAAAGCACTGACTGCTCTTCCAAAGGTCCTGAGTTCAATTCCCAGTAACCACATGGTGGCTCACGACCATTTATAGTGGGATCTAAAGCTTTCTGGCATAAATGCAGACAGAGAACTTATACCTAAAATACATAAATAATATGATTTTTAAAAACAGCTAGCACATCACGTCTGCAGTCAAGGGCAGAGAGAAGTGAAATCATATACAGTCATTCAGTTTCTCCACTCAGTCAGTTCAAGACACTATGCCTAGGGAATGGTGTCACTCACAGTGTGCTAGATCTTCCCATGTCAATCAATTTAATTAAGACAATTCCTGGGGCTAGAGGGATGGTTCAGTGGTTAAGAGAACTGGCTGCTCTTCCAGAGGACTCGGGTTCAATTCCCAGCACCCATGCAGCAGCTCACAGCTGTCAGTAACTGCAGTTCTAGGGTATCTTACAGCCTCACATCAATGCACATAAAATCAAATTAAATTTATAAAAATGATTCCCCACAGACATGCTCATAAGATAACCCAATGTAGACAATTCCTCACCGAGACCCTCTTTCCAAGTGATTCTAGGATATGTCAAGTTGACAATTAAGCTAACCATCACATAGCAATTCCATGTTAATTTTTAATTTCTTAAGATATCCATAGTATAACATTAGCCATTTTTAATCATTTTAAGTGTACAGTTCAATGCTATTAAATAATTCTCACTAGCATGCAGCCATCACCACTACAGTCCAATCTCCAGAATAGCTCATCCTATAAAACACTCAGTCCTTATTTCACCCAGCCCACCCCTCCTCACTGTTCAGGTCTCAATGAACTTGATTATGCTTAACATTTTTAATGTTTATTTATTTTTATTTTCTGTATACGAGTGTTTAGCCCGTGTGTATATCTGTACACCGTATGAGCAGAAGAAGAACTGGAGCTACAAATAATTGTGAGCTGCCATGTAGGTGCTGGAAACCAAACTCTGGTCTTCTGGAAGAATAGCCAGGACTTTTAACAACTAAGTCATCTCTAGCCAAAATTAAGTTTTGATATGCTCAATGTACATTCTATGCCTGCATATAAATATCTTTATGTAGCCGAGGATCTCATGTAAAGAATATATATTTAAAAAAACAAGTAGCATCATTATGTATGGTATTGCTCTGGTTCACCTTGTTAATCATACTGTTCTTCATTCCCAGCTTAATGCTTGTCTTAATAATTAATAACCAAGGAAACCTATAAAGGAGAACACTTAGAATCTATGACCAAGGTGGGAGCACGGCCTCAGGCAGGTGAGCATGGTGCTGAAGAGTTTACATCTAATCACAAGCAAGAGGCAGGGAGAAAGCATGGACTTTTAAAATGCAAAGCCCACCACAAGTGACACACCTCCTAATCCTTCACAAACAGTTCCACCAACTGAGTACCAAGTATACAACTGTATGAGCCTATTAGGTGGGGAGGGTCTCGTTTAAATGAGTGCTGTGTTAGAGATTAAACCAAGCACTTTGTGCACAGTAGGCAAATACTCTAGCAACTGAACCACATCCCCAGCTCTGTGAAAGAACTGAATAAACTGATCTCTGAGTCACTGCTTAGTCAGTGACTCTACTCGGCTGTTTATTCCAGCCAATAGTTCAGCTGTTGTGTTCATACCCAATGTTCTTAGTTTTTGCATTTATATAACTTATTTCCCTTACTCAGAGTATTAAGTAATTTCTGTCTATCATTTTCTCCACCTTTCTTTATCTCTTATATCTCTATCCTCAAGAATGATGATGGTAGGGAGACAGAGAGATGGCTCAGTGGGTAAAGGCCCTTCTGCAAAGTCTGACAGCCTGAGTTCTAGCCCCAGGACCCTCCTAGAGGAAGTAGAGACCCATCCTACGTGTCCTGTGACCTTCACAAGCTCAGCCCAGCATACGCACATACAATGAATTAACAAAATGTTTGATTTTCTTATTTACTCATTTATTTGGTTTTTGAGACAAGATCTCACTATGTAACCCTGACTGTCCTGGAACTTGCTATGTAAATCAACCTAGCCTCAAACTCGCAGAGACCCACCTGCCTCTGTCTCCCAAGTACTAAGATTAAAGGTGTGCACCACTACACCCGACAAATAAAACACTTTAAAGAATAATAATCTGGGACTATAGAGATTGTTCAGCAATTAAAAGCACTGGCTGCTCTTCTAGAGGATGCAAATTTGGTTCTTAGCATCCACATAGCAGCTCACAACCATCTGCAACTCTAGTTCTATAGGATCCAATACCTACTTCTGGCCTCCATGGGCACCAGTCACTCAACACGGGCATACATTCAAGCAAAACTTACCTATACACATAGAACAAAATAAAATAAACTTCAAAAAAAAGAAAAAGTTTATAGTCATTGAATAATGATTTAACTGGGCATGGTGGCATACATCTGTAATCCCAGCATTTGGGAGGCTAAGGAGAGGGGACAGCCATGAGTTCAAGTGCAGCTTGAGCTACAGAGTGAGACCCTATCTGAAATGATGGTGATGATGGTGATGATGGTGATGATGGTGATGATAATGATGTCATTTTTGTTTTTTTAGACTGAGTCTCACTGTCCTGGGCTGGCTATGTAGCCAAGGCTCCTGCCTCCACATCATAGCCTTTACTGAAAATTTCTTCTCTCCTCTTATTTCGGTTTTTGAGACAGAGTTTCTCTATGTCACTCTGGATGACCTAGAACTCACTCTGACTCCCTAGTGCTGGGATGCAGTCACCTGGATACTAGAAATTTCTGAAAGCTGCAAAGCAGTGAAGAAAGCATCTCAGGATCTACAAGGAAAAGGAATGGTTTTCCTTATTTCTATGATTTCTAAACAAAGCTGTCAATAACCAGTACCAAACAAGAGAACCCCGAAACTGAAATCAGCGTAAATGGAGAAGCTCATCGCAGCTCTCAGGGAGGCATGAAAACCCCACACAGAGCACTGAGAATCAGGGCAGCACTCCATGCCCCTGCTGTGACTGAGACCAGACTTGGAATGTCACAGCCTTTCGTGCAAGCCCTCTGTGAGGCAGAGGCAGGAAGATATCTGTGAGTTCCAGATCAGCCAGGGCTACATAATAAAGCTGTCTTTGAAAAAGAAAAAGGTAACTAGTCTCTCTGGGTCTGTGGATTGTAGTATAGTTATCCTCTATTTTACAGCTAATATCCACGTATGAGTATGCACCACGTTTGCCTTCGTGGGTCTGGGTCACCTCACTCACAATGATTTTTTTCTAGTTCCATCCATTTGCCTTCAGATTTCCTGATATTCTTGTTTTTAATAGCTGAGTAATACTCTACTGTGTAAATGCAGCACATTTTCTTTATCCATTCCTCAGTAGGGGGCCATCTAGGTTGTTTCCACGTTCTGGCAATTACAAATAAAGCTGCTATGAACATAGCTGAGCAAATGTCCTGGTGGTATAAGCATCCTTTGGGTATATACTCAGTAGAGTTTTGGGTATGGGTCTTGTGGTAGGTTGAGCCCTCCACAATGACTTCCAAGGAGTGTTCATAGAGGAACACTCAGATCTTCCTGGGAGGGGGAAATAGAAGAGATTTCACGAGTGGACAGAGGGCAGGTGAGGGTGGGAACATGATCAATCAGACTGGAGGGCATGAAGAGTGCTGAGGGGGATTGCTGGAGAGGCATTTCAGGATAGGGGGAAGCCTGGCACAGGGGGATCACCCAGGAGTCTATGGGGAGGAGGCCAGCTTAGTCTCCTAGAAATACTAGATAAGTAGCCTGAACTGGCCATCATATGACCAGATTGGTACCTAGCCCAATTGTCATCAGAGAGGCATCATCCAGCAACTGATGGAGGCAGATGCAGAGACCCGCAGCCAAAAATTGGGCAGAGGAGGAGGAGAAAGGAGTGTGGGAGCTGCGGGGGCGGGGGAAGTGTTACCTGGGTTCATAGGGGCTCGATCTGGGAGACTGAACCAACAACCAGGAAGCCCTCATGAGACTGATGTAGGTTCTGTGCATATATGTGACAGCTGTGTAGCTTGGACACTCCTAACAGCGGAAACAGGAGTTGTCTCTGACTCTTTTACTGTCTTCCGGGACTCCTCATACTGGATTGCCTTGTCCAGCCTTAACACATGGGAGGTGCTTAGTCTTGCTGCAATTTGAAATGCTATGTTTAATTGATACTAATAAGAGACCTGCCCTTTTCTGGACGGAGATAGAAGAGGAGGGGGCTGACCGGGTAGGGGAGAGAGCTGGAGAAAGGGAGGCTGCAGCCAGGGTGTAAAATAAATAGATGAGTAATAAAAGAAAGAAGTTACAGGGAACAAAAATTCAGATGGGAAGAAGTGGGGGAAACATCATGTAATACCTAAGTGTGGACATAAGTGAAATTGTTTCTTCATCTTCTATTTACTTATTTATGTATAATTTGAGACAGAATTTCATTTATTTCAGAGGCTAGCTACTAACCCTATATGTAGGCAACATTAGCCTTGGACTTCGTTTTCTTATTTATTTTATGTATATAGATATTTTGTCTGCATCATGTGGCTAATAGGGAGGCCAGAAGGGAACATAAAATCACCTGGCACAGGAGTTACAGATATTATGAACTTCCAGGTGAGGTCTGAGAGTTGAACTTGGCTCCTCTGGAAGCTGCTGAGTCTCTCCAGTCCTAGCCTTGAACTCTTGGCCCTTTTACCCCTCCTCCCAAACTCTGAGATTACAAATGCATGCCATCATGTCCAGATCCTCATCTTTAGCAGCTTGAATTATATAACACACATCAAGCATGTTAAGACTCCTATTGCTCCGACAAAACACCATGACCATAAGCAAGTTGAGGAGGAAAGGGTTTACACTTCCACATTTATACTCCGTCACGGAAGGAAGCCAGGACAGGAACTCAGGCAGGGCAGGAACCTGAAGGCCAGAGCTGATACAGAGGCCATGGAGGGTGCTACTTACTGACTTGCTCTGTAGGGGGATTATGTTACATTGTAAATAACTGTCCCACCTACTAGTTTAATAAAAATGTTGATTGGCTGTGGGCAGACAGGAAGTGTGGGCACAGCTATCAAACTGGGAAAACTCTGGGAACAGGAAGAACAGAGCAGTAATGCCACAGAGTAGTCACGGAGACACCATGATGAGATGTCAGCAGATGCAGAGGAAAGAAGTTGAAATGCTGCTCTGAGAAAAGGTACCAAGCCGTGTAGTAGGTGTTTCTGGCTCAGACTTTCAGGCCTAGCCTCAAGGTTTAGGCCCGCAGACCCACAGACCCACAGACCCACAGACCCACAGAGTCACACAGATGCTTACAAATAGTTTTAGGCTGATCGGCCTCAAGCCCAGGCATATAACTTGCTAACTCTTTACCCTTCATCTAACTCATGACTCTTATCCTGTTCAGTCATGTGGCTCAGTACCTTTTCTCAGAGCAGCATAGTTGTCCTCTCTCCTTCTGACTTCTCTCTGGTCTTCTGCTCTGTTCTGCCTGTTCCTAGAGTCGTCTTAGTCTGGTAGCCGCACCCATATTTCCTGTCTGCCTTTGGCCAATCAGCGCTTTTTATTAAACTCATAGGTGGGGACAATTATTTACAATGGAACAACATAATCTCCCTACAAAGCCGCATAGCTAAACAAGATTAGAGTCATGAGTTAGATTAAGAACTAGCAAGTTATATGCTTGGGCCGCAGGTCAATCAGCATATAATTAATACAAGCATCTGCGTGTCTTTATTGGGACTGTGGGTCTGAAAGTCCAGGACACCAGACTGGGTTAGAAATTCCAGCCCATGAGACTAGGCTAGAAAGTCCAGGCCAGAAACCTCATACATTGCTTCCCATGGCTTGCTCATTGTGTTTTCTTTCAGAACCCAGGACCACCAGCCTAGGAGTGGTACCACCCATAATGGGCTGGGCCCTCCTCCATTGATCACTAATTAAGAAAATGTCTTTGAGCCAAATCTTGTAGAGGAATTTTCTCAATTGAGGTTCCCTCCTGACTTAAAATTAGCCAGCACAAAGCAAGAGACAGAAATATACTTAATAATACAATACAAAGTTTAATTCTAAGAATGAGGCTATCAATTGAAATTACATGGAGGAAGGGTGGACCACGAGAGGAGAAAAGTAGTAGAAATAATCTAATTTCACTGTTGCTCTCAACCCCCTACAACTCCAGCTCCAGAGGATCTGATGCCCTCTTGGCTTCCAAGGGTCCCTGCATGCATGTGATGCATCTACAGACAAGCAGGCACATACATATACATAAAATACAGACAAGCAGCCACACACACATACACAAAAGCAATCATTTTTTTAATCCTTTCTGCTGTGTTCTACAGATACACCTACAACCAGTGAGCAATCACATTCTTCCTGCATCCGGGGCTTTAATATCTGCAACTTTATTTTTCATTGTCAACATTTATGGCATGTACATTTCATTCTATAGCCTCAGATTCTATAATGTTTCTTTTTGCAAGTAACGCGTTCAGCTATCATTTGTGGTTCTTGTTTTGATCCTCTGCTTGAATATATAATTAGCATATTTTTAAAGCAAGTCTTTGAGTTGAACAGCAACAACCACTACAATGACAGAGAACAAACCGTCTTAACTTTGCTTCAGCTCCTAGGTGCTCTGTGCCCAGACACTTCAAATTATCTCATTTGGCCCTCAAAACAACCCTCAGTCTCCAAACACTTATTACCTCTGTTTTATAGATTCTTATTCCTTAAACACAGTAATTTTGCTTTCTTCTAGCTTCTACATCTAAAATTGTATATTCTTTCCACGCCCAGCATTAAATTGTACCCTAAGAATGCGCAAGACTATTACACTAAAGATGACTATTTAGACTCAGCACAAACCAAAGATCCCACCACCCTGAGAGGACATGGGGGTTAAAAATAATAGCAACATTTTGTTCCACCATATTCTGGAGTCCCATAGAGCGTACCCTGAAAGCCTGACTTTGAAAACTCCTGATTTACTTCATCCTGAAAGAAAGGAGAAGCTGAGAAGGAAGCCTGTTTCTGGGAGCGGGGTACTTCATTGCATGGACAGCAAAAGGAGACCACATTATGACCTATAAGTACTCAAGGCCATATAAGAAACAAGTGAAGATAAATTTATGTGAAATTACAGTTCTGAAGAGAAAAAAAATGGAATGAGTATTCACTTCAAAATTACTGGCTTTGGCTAGGGATCTGGCTAGATGGGTGGAAGGCTAGCTCTCAGTACCAAGTAAACGGAGTGATAGCACACACCTATAATCCCAGTGCTTGTGAGGTAACTACAGAAAGATCAGAAATTCAAGGTCACAACTGTTCACACAGGGAGTTCAAGGCTAGCCTGGGATACTTGAGATCTCGTCTCAAAGTGGGGGAAAGGTCAGGGGTAAAGGCTCTTGCTGCCAAGCCTGATAACCTAAGTTCTAGCCTAAGTCACATGATAGAAAGAGAGAATCGGCTCTTGCCCTCTGACCTCAATAAAACTTCCCTCCCACATAAATAAGTAAGCATTCAAATTACTTTAGATTGTCGGTTGTTTGGAACATTCGAAAGTCTTAGGTCATTGATTCTTTCCCAGTTTCCATCTTGATGACGAAAGACCAAATTTACATGTGGATTAGCACAGCCATGATCACATGTGAATTTCTGTGTTGCTTCTAGGGTATTTGATGATTGGATAACTAGCTTTTCCTTTCCTTTAAAGTACTAGTTATGGTAAAGTCCCTGTTCTCACCAGTTCCCACTTCTCACTATTGTAAGTGGGCATGTAGGTGGTAGCTAAATTTATCACCCGTCCCCTAGTGAGGAACACTAGAATTATGATAGACTGGAGGAGGACCGGGCATCATTTGGAAATGGCAATCTCCAACGTCAGCTAATAACTTTGATGATGAGAAAGCAAAAGGGCAGGAGGCAAAGAACAGCCCATTCAGGAGACACCAGCTGGCCATTGATTCAAACCTAGGCTCCCCAAGGCTACTTGAATGTCCTTGGGAGGGTTGAAGGAACACCAACAAAAGGCTTTCAACCTTTCTTGGTCTACAGTACGTACTCAAGAAAAACAACTGGAGACTGACCACTAATCGGGTATTCATGTTCCAGTAGAAGGTCCTACATCATGTACATACAGCAACTCTAAATCCAAACACAATAGGTTATTCAAATAAAAGAGGGCATGAGGTTGAAAAGGGAACATGGGGGATATGGGTGGAGTTGGAAGAGGAAATTACGGTGCTATGGCCATAGTATATTGTATACATATGACAGTTCTTTAAAGAAAAGAGAGGCGCTGGAGATCTGGCACCATGGTTAACTTACTGATATTGCAGAGGACACAGGTTCAATTCCCAGCACTCACATGGCAGCTTACAAACTGCCTGTAATTCCAGGGATCTAGTTCCCTCTTCTGGGTCTGCATGGGCAGGAGACATATATGTCACACAGTGACATATTTCCAGGAAACACTACACATTAAAAACAGCCCCCCCCCAAAAAAAATTCTTAAAGGGAGCTCTGGGTTCTATTCTCTACAATAGTGCACAAACCAGGGGGTAGTGATGCACACCTGTGATCCTAGCACTTGTTAGGTGGAAGCTGGAGGATCAGGAACTTGGCTGTAGAGTGAGTGCAAGGCCAGCTTGAGGTGTGAGAGAGACAGAGACAGAAACAAAGTTCAGTTGAAAGTCTGTTTCCCTCTCTAGGTACTGAGCCAGACTTACTGACTCCCATGAGCAGAGCAAAGTTTTGAAGCACACACTGAATGTGCTAACGCTCTGCCTCAGTACCCAAGGGTGTCCTTGAATTATTAGCCTGCTTCACGGGGACATACAAATGCCCAGCATCCCTCCCACACACACACCCTCTGCACATGCCATCCACTCAAGAACTCTCAAGCAGGAGGTTCCTGTTTATCTCTTTGTTTTGAACCCCCCCCACACACACACACAGCCTTAACTAAATACATAGTACGCTTGCAGCTTCGGGTTCTCTAGAACCGTTGGTATATTGTCCACCACACTGGAAGCTGAGTCATTGATTCTGCAGATTTAAAGCGGCCCACCTGGTTGCAGGATCTCCCAGCCTCCAGCCCTAGTTAGTGGTCTTCAACCTCAGGTACGGATTTTCCATTCATAAAATACAGCAAAGGTACATGTGAGGGCGGAGAGACCGAGAAGATATGGAGAGGTACAATCCAAGGGGATCCCCATGGCGGCACAGAACGGCAAACGCTTTGGGTGGTGGCCACTGCATAAACAGGGTCCATGTTGCATTTCAGAGCTGGCATCCTCAGCAGATTGGGTCTGTTTTCACTCTGTTTTAAAAAGTGGCAGTGGGGGTGGGGGGGTGGTAAGAACAACCAAACAGGCTAAAAAAGCCGCCGTTTGATTCCCTCTTACGCAGCTGCTGGAACCCGCTCAAGTGGTAAGACATACTATTTCAAGGAAGAGAAATGCATTTCATTACTTGACAATAAACTCGATTTGCTGTTTATCAGCCTCTCACCATTCCAGGCATTCTCCTAATGGGAGACAGTTAAGAATTTTCATATACAGAGCACCGGCAATCCGGAGGCATAATGACGATAGCAAGATCTGGGTTTAGGAATTCCTTTGAAAGCGGGCCAGGCTTGAGAGCATATGGCTACAGGCAGCAGTGGTATTAAGAACCCAGGGAGGCACAGCTCAGTCACTCCGCTGTTGTACACCCCCCTCATTGCTTCTTTGCTATCTTATCACATGCTCTCCAGGCCATTGACAGGAAGCCTGTAGATGGCAAGGCAAAGAGGACCTGGTAGATTATAATAGCAACACTAATTTATCCCCTCCCTCCCTCTCCTTTGAAAACAAACATCTTGGCAAGATACCTGAGACTCTGGAATAGGCCTCCAAAACTCAGCAGGATTCCAGATGGTTGCGATTCCGGCTCCTGATGCCCTGATGTCTTCTTTCCTCCCTCCTCCCTGAGATATTTTCATTTCTGTTCTCATTGGAGATAAATATTTTTATGTGAACCAGCCTCAATAGAGGTCATTACGGAAGAACCTGAGGATGAAGTTGCTCAGCTGTAGATATCAGTGAACTTCTATCCGATTCACAGCAGCTGCCTGCTCCTCTCAACAGCCTCCTTCCTCCTGCTCCCGCAGAGGTGTCCTGTGCAGACCTGACCTACTAATGCTCTCTATTTCTCACCCCATGTAGTTAGCTGCTCCTGACGAGGTGCTGCAGCATTATCAGGATGATCTGTAGGTATCTACAATCTCCACGGCCCCTTCCCTGGGCTTCCGTAGCACCCACATTGTCCTTTGTCACACAGACCCTGCACAGAACACTTGGTATAAACTCTGACTCTGACTCTTAGTAGCTCTGTGACCCTGGACAAGCTAGTTTGTCTTTCTAAGCCTCAATCCCTCAAAAACTCAGGTTCCTTGGTTTCTACGTGGAAGCAAGGCCCCAACAATTGCCTTCTAAGTATCTTAGCTGCTTTTTTGTACTGTAATAAAATACCCAGACAGAAGACATTAAAGAGGAAGAGAGTTCACAGTTACAGAATATAGTCCAAGTTGGCTGGAAAATTATGGCATCTTGAGCTACTTGAGGAAGCTGGTCATAAAGTAGCTACAACCAGGAAACAAAGAAAGATAAACACTGATATCAACTCACAAAGTCTAGGATCCCAGCCCAGAGCATATAGGTAGGGTTTTTCTGCCCTACCAGTAAGCTCTGTCCTGCCAACCGGCTGCAAAATAACCATAGAGACTTATTATTAATTGTAAATGCTTGGCCAGTAGCTTAGGCTTGTTACTAACTAGCTCTTACAACTTAAATTATCCCATATTTCTTATCTATGCTCTACCACATGGTGGTTCCTTTTTTAACATGGCATGTTCATCTCCTGTTCCCTCTGTATCTGGCTGGTGACTCTCATCTCTGTCCTTTTTCTTCCCAGTGTCCTCTCAGTTTGGCTCTCCCACCTAATCTTTTCTGCCTAGTTATTGGACAGTCAGCTCTTTATTTACAATGAGAGCAACACATCTTCGCAGTGTACAGAAGGATTACTCCACAGCATGAGCACGGTGCCTGACTAAGATAATCCTTCTCAGGCAAGGCCGGAAACTCAAATCCATGTGATTCTAGATCTCATTAAGTTGACAACTGAGATTACTCATCACAGTAGGCTTCTTATAAAACCTAAACAGAATAACACATATATGTGTCCAACGTGGCACCTTCACGTGATGGGTGTCCCACCAACACTGAAGACAGATGGTCTAATCTAATTTCTGTTGCTGTGACAAAGAGTAACTCTAACAAAAAGTAACTTAGGGGAGAAAGGGATGAATTGTCATATAATTCAAGGTTATAGTCCATCATTGCAGAGAAGTCAAGGCAAGAATTTAAAGCATCATATCCATGGTTAGAGGTAAAGAAATAAATTTATGGGTAGTTCCTTGCTCTCAGCTCTCTTCCTCTATTCTTACATACTCCAGGCTCAGCCCATGAAATGTTGTCATCTACATTAAAGTCATAGCTTCCTCCCTCAGTTAAGAATCCAGACAACCTCCCACAGTCCTTAATTTCTTCAAAAGTCGATTTCCCATCTAGAAAATACATATGAATAATTACCTCTTAAGAGATGGTCTCAGGGTAGGGAATAGAGAGATTGCTCAGAGGTTAAAGGCACTCGCTGCTGCTGTTCTAGAGGGCACAGATTCAATTCCTAGCACCCATAGCTTCAGTTCCAGGAGATACAATGTCCACTTTTGACTTCCTCAGGCACCAGATACACATGCAGAACACAGACATCTATACTGGCAAAAACACTCAAACCTATAAAATAAATAAGAAGAGATTGTCAGGGAGCCAACAAGATGTCTTAGTAGGTAAGTGTGCTTGCCACCTGAGTTCAGTCCTAAGACCATATGGTATATGTCGAGAATTAAATCCCACAGATTGTCCTCCATACATGTGCTATGGCATGTGCACATGAACAAACAAACAAATAAACAAATTTTAGAGATTAATAGTTGAAGAAAATTCTTAAAAACAGAGAGATGGCAGGCTCTTGAGTTGTGAAGATAGCTCAGTTCCTAAAGATCTTTCCAAATGTTTCAGTCACTGTTCTATTTCTGTGAAGACATACAATTGCTACAATAACTCATTAAAAAAATAAAGCATTTAACTGAGGCTTCCTTACAGATTCAGAGGTTTAGTCCATTATCATCGTGGGCATCATTGTGGCAGAGAGCATAGTAGCAGGCAGGTGTGGTGCTGGAGTAGTAACTAAGAGGCACATTCTAACCTGTCAGCAGAGAGAGAGATTGGACTGGGCTTTGGGCTTTTGAAACTTCAGATCCTACTGTCAAAGGCCATATCTCCCAGTCCTTATAATCCTTTCAAATAGTGCCACTCCTTGATAACTAAACATTCAAATGTATGAATTTATGGGGGACATTCTTAGTCAAACCACTCTCTGGCCCCCATAGGCTTATATCCATATCATAATGCAAAAAAAAAAATGTATTCAGTCCAACTTTAAAAGCTCTCATAGTTTATCACAGTCTTGACACTGCTTAAAAATCCAAAGTCTAAAATCTCTTCTGAGATTCTAGGCAATTTCTTAACTATAATCCCTATAAAATCAAAATCAAGAAGCAAATCATATACTTCCAACATACAACGGGTCAGAGTATATATATCACCATTCCAATGGGGAGGCAAAGAAGCATAATGAGAAAATACTGGGTCAAAGCAAAATGAAACCCAGCAGGGCAAACTTCAAATTCTGTATCTCCACGCCTGCTGTCAAAGAACTCTTCAGACCTTCAACTCTTTTCAGCTTTGTTGACTACAACATACTTCTTTTCTCCTTGGCTGCTGTTCTAGAGGGCACAGATTCAATTCCTAGCACCCATGGCTTCAGTTCTTCCCTTGGCAGGGTATCCCATGGCTCTGGCTCTCCAACATAATCCAGATTTCATCTTCGTGCCTTCAGACAATGGCTTCTCTGGATCTCCATGGACAGACAGTCCTGACCGACACGTGGCCTCAGTGGCTTTCCTTAGCCATCACCACGTGTCCAAAACTGCCAAGTTCTGTTACCTGCCGGGGCTGGTACATAGGCTCCTTCATTCCATAACATTTGTGTCAGCTTTCTGATCTTTATGGTTTCCTTCACTCCTTAAGCTTTCCTTTATTTCCTTTTCACAGATGAAACTTAGCTGAAAGGGATCGTACCCTGAGGTCGCCACTCTTACTCTGTTTAACAATCTCCTTGAACACTGAACTTGGTTCCATTACACTTCCTGGCTCCTTTTCTCCTCAAACTGTACGTTTTGTATTTCTCCTTGCTCAGCTTGATACTTTTCATTATAGATCTACACAGGAGCGAACACTAGTAATCACACAGCAATGTCAATACTAAGGTGTCTTGAAATCTTCTCTGTCAAAGCCATTAACCTAAAACTCTTCTTGTTTTAGCCTCAGGTGATTTATTCATTCATTCATTCATTCATTCATTCATTCATTCATTTATTTATTTATTTATTTATTTATTTATTTATTTATTTATTTATTTGCTTACTTACTTACTTACTTACTTGCTTGCTTGCTTGCTTGCTTACTTATCTATTTATTTTTGGACAAGGACAGAAAGCAGCCACATCCTTCTCCAAAATATCACAAGAGCAGTCAGTCTCTAGGCTACTTACTAATATTCCTTCCATCGGAAAATTCTTAAGCTGTGCTCCCATAGATCAAATTGCCCTCAGGACTGTCTTCTATGTTCCTACTGGTATGACCCATTAAGCACCACTTAAAGTGTTTAACTGCTTTCCTAATCCAAAGTCTCAAAGTCTTCATTCTGCTAACAAATGGCATAGCCAGGCCTATCACAGCAATACCCCACTCCTGGTACCAACTTCTATCTTTGTCATTGTTCTATTGCTGTAAAGAGACACCATGACCATGAACAACTCTTATAAAAAGAAAGCATTTAACTGGAGCTTACTTACGGTTTCAGAGATTTATTTAGTCCATTATCACCATGGCAGGGAGCATGGTAGCAAGCAGGCAGATGTGGTACTAGAGAAGTTGGAGAAGTAGCTAAGAGTTACAACCTGATCCATGGGCAGGCAGACAGACAGACAGACAGACAGACAGAGACAGAGAGAGAGAGAGAGAGAGAGAGATACTGGGCCTAACGTGGACTTTTGAACCCTCAAAGCCTACCCCAGTGACACCCTTCCTCCAACAAGGCCACACCTCCTAATCTTTTTAAAACTTTGAAATAATGTGATTCCCTTGTGACTAAGCATTCAAAAATATGAGCCTATGGGGCCACTAATTAGACATGAGAACCTGAGTTCAATTCTTGGAACATATCTGGAAAAGCTAGGAGTGATGGCCCACACTTATGATGCCAACAATGGGGATGAACAGGTCCCTGGGGCTTCCTGACCAGCTATTTTAGCTTAACTGGAAAGCCCAGGTCAGTGAGAGACTGTCTCAAAAAGCAAAGTGAATGTATCCTAATAGGAATGACACCTGAAATCATCTCTGCCATCCACAGGCACATACACACATATGCAAGTAAATGTCAGAGAGAGAGAGAGAGAGAGAGAGAGAGAGAGAGAGAGAGAGAGAGAGAGAGAGAGAGAGAGAAACTGTCTGGTTCTGACTAAAAAATATGTGCAAATTGTTCTATTCAAAGTACTCAGTGCTGACATGGAATGTAGTTCACCTAATAGCTTACTAACCCAGCATGCACAAAGCTCTAGGTTTAATCCCTAGCACAATATAAATTGTGTGGTAAAGTATACAATGCTATAAACTGTGTTTTTGTAGGTTTAGAAAACTTTCAAGTACATAGCACCTCCCAGTCCAGCCCCAAGAGTCAAGAAGAGAAAAGTATAGAGTCTGGGACAGTACACACCAAGCCGCAGGCAGAAAGAGCTGAATCCCAACTGGGAACTAGGATTAGAAGATTTAGCAGCCAACTTCTTTATGCTGCAATCCCTACGTCAGTGAGAAACCTAGAATGCCATGATTGAGTGAGGAGTTCTGAGGTTTGCATTCCTATCTTATTTAAGAGATGCAGAGATTCGGGCCCAGAAGGTCTACCAACCTCTTCCAGCTTCTATTCAGTGCCCTCTGAGCTGCCTACACCTTTCACTGAAGTGAGCCTACAATC
Source organism: Phyllotis vaccarum (assembly GCA_033318265.1). NCBI lineage: Eukaryota > Metazoa > Chordata > Mammalia > Rodentia > Cricetidae > Phyllotis > Phyllotis vaccarum. The sequence continues at coordinate 67,981,239 of JARWLC010000014.1, read as the reverse complement.
TTCTGCTTCTGTGACTTAGGAAAACTAACTGAATTTCTGAGGGCCAGAGACCTTTGTGCTTTAGAATTAAAAGAAATGTGTGATATACAGTTGGTAGAGAGCTTGCTTAGCTTCCTAGTTTATTCTCTGTTGCTGAGATTAAAATACGCCGACTAAAGGAAAGTTCCTGGGGAGGAAAGGATTTATTTGGCTTACACTTCTAGGTCACAGTCCATTACTGAAGAAAGTTAAGGCAAGAGCCCAAAATATAAATCATGGAGTAATGATACTGACTGGCTCTCAGGGTTAGTCTCAAGCTCAGCACACTCAGCTAGTTTTCTTATGCAATCTAAAAGTACCTGCCTAGGGGATGGTGCCGCCCACTGTGTGCTGGCCTACATCAATTAGCAATCAAGACTGCCCTTAGACATGCCCACAGATCAATCTGATTTCTAGGCAATTCCTCAACTGAAGTTTTTTCCCTCAATGACTCTAAGCTGTTTCAAGGTGACAGTTAAGTTTATAATGACACCTAGCATGCATGAATAGCATCCATAGCAATGAATTAAACTGGGCACAGTGATGTATATATGCCTCAAATCCTAGCACTCAAGAGTTCAAGGTCATTCATAGTTAAATAGTGTGATGGTTAATCTTGCTTGCCAACTTTGCTACATCTGGAATCAATTAAATCAACTAAGCTGGACACTTCTGTGAGAGATTTTTCTTGATTGGATCATTTGAGGTTGGGAGACCCACCCTAAATCTGGACCACATTAAGTTCTTATGGCAGCATGTATAAAATAATGTGGAAGAAGGAAGACTTCCCTCCCTGACCTCACTCTCACTGGTAAGTTCATCTATCCTGTTGCAGAGGCATTCCTTCAGTGGTGTTAGAACCTGCTTCTTCAAGATCCCAGTGTAGATGGAAGACCAGCTGAGACATCCAGACCAGACAGCTACCAGATTCTTGGCCTTGAACTTAGGAAATTGCCATTGTTGAACTTGCTGGACCACACACAGCCTGTGAGCCACCCTAAAAATTCCCTTTTGAATTTATACATGAATATTTTAAGTTCTGTTCCTCTAGAGAATCCTGACCAACACACATAGTGAGTTTGAGGATAGCCTGAGATTAATGAGACCCTATTTTAAACAAAAACAATTTTTGAAAAAAGAAAGGATGACCTCTAGGGCTTGCTTAGAGGTAGTACTCTTAACATAAGAAGAACAGAAAAACACACAGCCCAGATTTCTGAGGAAGCCGAGAGGCCCCAAAGTGCCAGCAGACATGGGATTCCATTTGGAGCTACAAACAGGGCAGAAAGGCCTTAAAATCCTCCACCCTGGTGAAATAAACAACAGAACCAGAAGAGAACTGCAGAACTCCAGAGGCCACTCAGCAAGATCCAGGCTTAGAAACACCAAGTTTCCCTGTTCATTTTTGAGACATGGAAGAGTCAATTCAATGGCTGTTTATTGAGAACCAATGTATCAACAGCTGTAGGGAAAGGAGAAAAAGGAAGGTGTGGAAAGCACAGCACACAGACAGCTGAGGAAATTGAGACTCAGACCATGAAGATGATGAACTGGAAATCTGAGGCAATGAAGTCATGGATCGACACAGTTTCCAAGGGGTAAGCAGGGCTGGAGCAGTCAGGAAAACTATGAGACCGGCAGTCCTTGTGGCCTGCTACCCAGGCAGTCCAGCCAATGTCTGACTCATTTCAGTGAGAAACTCTGTGTCAGAAACCCAAGGTGGAGGCACTGTAGCTATGGCTCAGACACTGAGTTCTTGCTGCTCTTGCAGGAGACTCTGTTCCGTTCCCAGCACCCACATCAAGCAGCTTACAACCGCCCAGAACTCCAGCTCCAGGAAAACTGACACCCTCTAATGGACTCCACAGGAACCTACAGGTGCGTGCACACACAAAATTTTAAATTAATTAATTAATAAAAGCTAATTTTTTTTTCAAAGTTGGAAGCTGGCATGCTGGTTCATAGCACCTGGAAGGCAGTAGCAGCTGGATCTCTGTGTGTTCAAGGACAGTCGGGTCCACGCAGCAAATCACAAGACAGCCAGGGCTACATGGAGGGACACTGTCTCAAAATAACAAAAATAAACAAATGAATGAATAATAAAAATTTAAAAGGTGAAGAGCCTATTTGGGGAAGGCACTCAACCTTGACCTCAGGCTCCCACGTACACCACATACACACACACTGCACATGTGCACATGTACTTCACACAACATGAAACAGAGCAGCAGAGTCAATAAACAGAAACAGGTCATTACCATAACATTGATTTATTACTGATAAACTTGATGTACATCAACCAGTTTAGCTTGAAAGCCTATTGGTTACTGTGAAACCGAAGCCTGTCCTCTGCCCACAGCGCACATACATCACATCAGCCACAGCTCTTTTAAGGATATTGCAGGACCATGGATACCAGAAGTTCCAGAAATGAACTAGACTGTGTGTTAACTGAACCCCAAACCAGGCATCTCCAAGCTGAGAGTTCATTTTCTCTTTTATTTATCATCCAAAATAATTTCTGGATGTGCTTCACATAGTCTACCACAGTTCAAGAATTTAGAATTGAGGGGTGGAGAGATGGGTTAGTGGTTAAGAGCACTGGCTGCCCTTCCAGAGGACGTAGATTCTATTCTCAGCACCCACAGCTCTCAACCATCTATAACTCCAGCTTCAATGTCCTCTTTTGGGCCCCAAGGGCACCAGACATGCATATGGTGAACACATATACATGCAAAACACACATACTCCTAAAAATTAAAAATATCTTAAAATATTTTTTAAAAAACTACCCTTTTAACAACTTTCAAGGATACTCAGAGACATGCTTCGTCGTAAAGTGTTTACCTAGCATTGTGAGATGTGCTGGGGTCCATTCTTACTGCTGCTAGGAGCAAAATATAAACCAAAGCAGAACTAATAGTAACAATAGCAGCCGTGTAATACAATGGAGATTCTGAATATACTCCTATCTTAGTAAAAGTCTGTGTACTTTGACACTACCTGCCAAACCAACACCACACCTCAGATCCTGAAAACTGCCCTTCTGGTCTCTGCTTCCATGAGTCAGATTTTTAGGATTTCATGTGTAATTGGATAATGTAATATATTTACTTTTTGTGTTCAACATATTTCATATAACACCATATCCTCTGACTCCGTCCAGTCATTTACAAAACAACAGGATTTCTTTCTCTTTTAAGGCTAAGTAATATTCCATATTTGTGCACGTATGTGTGTGCATGCACATGTATGTGTCATGTTTCCTTACTCATTCACCTTTTAATAGCTATTTAAGCTGACTTCCCATCTTGGCTATTATTAATGATGCTACAGTGACATGGAGCGCACACATCCCTTCAAGATCCTGACTTCATTTCTTTTGGATATATACTTAGTAATGAGACTGCCGGATCATATGGCGGTTCTATTTTTAATTTTATGAGGAACATCCTTACTTGTTTCCATAATGGCTGAGCTAATTTACATTCCCATTAACAGCACAGCACACTTTTTCAAGAGTCCTGAGATGTAAAAGGATATCTAAGAAAGGATGGCCCTGGCCTCACAATCACAGGATTTTAAGAGGATGGCCGTTCCTACTCCCAGAGAGAGCAGTTACTGTCAATCCATAAACTCAGTACTGTGTGTTTCAAATACTGGAGACCATCCTGGAGAGATGAAGAATGTCCCCTGTTCCTGGGCTCACTGTGGTGCCTGGCTATGCAGTTAGCTATAAACCATTGAAGTCCCAAGAGCCTTGGGTCTTAGAATCAACCAAGGGAAGTTGCCTATTTGAGGGTCTTCTATATGGAACATCTACATGTAAATCATTTACTTCTATTCTCTATCCTTAGCCTGGGTTCCCTGCCAGACAAACGGAGCAAAACTTTATGTGCTGTCATAAGAGGAGCAACCCAGAGAGGGCAAGAATAGGAGAAAGCAGAAATTGAGGCAAGGAAGGGTCACAGTCAAGTAGACCCAGTTGTGAAGCCATTTCCTCCAAGTTGAAGAATTCCTGTAGGGAAACACCTCAAGACTCTGGAAGTTCTAAAGGAAAGTTTTTTTTTAAGAAAGGGCTGTCTCCGGTGCTTTGGCTGGCTCTTGAGAACCTATTCCTCATGCTGGATTGCCTTGCTGAATAGGGGAGGTCTTTGGTCTTATGGCAGCTTGAGATGTCAGGCTTTACTGAATGAAGCCTGTAGGAGGCTCATCCCTTTCTGGGTAGATACAGAGGAGGTGGGGGAGATGGGGGGGAGGAAAGAAAGAGAGTGGGAGAAAAGGAGGGAGGGGAGGCTGTGGTCGAGATGTAAAATAAATAAATTTTTAAATGTGGGAAGGAGGTCCTCAAGCCAGCTGTGTGTGAGTGTATGCCTGTATCAGGAGACAAAAACAGGTGGATCTCTTTGAGTTCAAGATCATCTTGGTCTATATAGTGAGACCCCTGTCTCAAAAACAAAACAAACAAACAAAAAACCCAACAACAACAACAAAAACACCATTACTAAGAAGAAAGAGATGACTCAGCAGGTAGACCTGCTTACCACTAACCTAAATTTGAGCCCTACATGGAAGAATCCCTAATGGAAGGTGAGAACCAACTATTATAAATTGTCTTTTGAACTCTATAATTTGTGCCATGGCACATGTGAAACTACATACACACTAGAAAAAGTTGTGGAGAAAAAAAACCTCAAGAAGTAAACAACTCACAAGCCTCAGAAAGTCCCTGAAACTGATAAGATGCACAAGCTTCCTCCTTCCTCAAGGTTTTGGAAGCACAAAGAACGGACTGCTGGGGAGACAGAGACCAGCCAAGCAACCTGGAAAACTCTCATAACAATTGCACTACCTAGAGGGAGACTTTTGGTAATGCAGCTGATGTAAGTAACACTTCACCTGGAAGTAACTCCCCAAAACTAATTGGTTTCCCAAGTTGAATTTTGGTGATATTACTTTGGTCTGTCATTAGTTCCCTATTCGGTGTGATTAAATGTTTGTGCATGTCTCTCTAGTGTCACACAACAGCTCATAGCCAGCCAGGCATCACCCACAATCATTTCTGGTTAACCCTCCCTGTGAAGTGTCTTCCAGGTAAACCACATGGAACATCTCTGCCCAGTTACTCCTTTGGAGAAGAGGCAGGGAGCTAGAAAAGCACATTCTAGTAAGTTCCTTCTGTTGATATCCAAGTTCTGCCACCACTCTAGAGAACAATAGGTTCATCTCATCCCATCTACAGTTTTTCTTTTGATACTCTGTTTCTCACCAACCAGGCTAGACTTAGTTATTTTCATGTAGGTTCTGAGGATCAAATAAAGGTCCTCATGCCTGCAAGATAAACACTTCATCAACAAAACCTTCTCTCCAGCCTTTGCTACAATGTTCATGTTGCTCTCACAGGTCAGTCAATGCAGAAGGATCACAAATACCAGGAAAGGAAGGGGGGTGGCCATTGCCAGGAGGGCTCACTACAATTTCCCATGAGCTTCTATACCACCTGAAAAATACCATTTTCACACTCTTGGATGTAATTTACCTTCCTGCACATGGAGACAATATTCTTGTCAGACTGGCTGTTTTCATTCTCTCTGCTGCCCTCATGAATGGCTCAAAAGACTTTGCAGAGAGAAAAGGGAAGGCCTTGTTTGTCAGCTTGTGCAGATGTTTGTGAAAAGACTGTATCTTACCCTGGATCTTTTGCAAGGGTGATGGGCTAATGTGGGAGTTTGGACTATTATAAGCCTAGAGGAAAATCATCTCAGGCCATCTCTGTCCCCTTTATTACAATTTATTGCCCTCTTCTGTATGTGACCTAACATCCTGAGACCATTAGAAAAATCCTTTGAAAAGTACAAACAGAAAGAATCTCAGTTTCTGTCATCAGATTCCATCAAATCCCCCTTTACCTTAGCCTGCTTACCAGGTGTCCCAGCAACACATTTAAAAGTGCTTTGGTTTGGGACTCTTGACTTTGTCTCATTCTCTTTGGGGTGGGAGTTGTGTTTTTGGACTGATGTTGATGGGATGAAACCTAAGAGGGATTACAATTAGGAGTATAAAAGGACGGCAGGAGGGCAGAGATACCTAGCTAGGGTTAGTAGGTAGTAGTTAGAAATTCCATGCAAAGAAAAGCAATCCTGTTACAGTGAGGAGAGCCCACAATTCATTGTTGTCAAAGACAGAAAAACAAACAAAACTGACAGAGAAATGTAAAGAAACTAAAGATAAGAAAGTAATAAAGCTTGAAATCTTTATTGATTTGGGGAATAAGACATAGTTTATACTGGAGCCACAATATCACTGCTAGCAGCCTTTGAACATGGATTCAGGTGAGCCCGAATTCCATGATCCAACAGAGTAACCTTTGGTGCAGTTTTTGTAGTAACAAAACTGATGAACTGCACCCGATAAGATTTTCTGATGGGGCCATGTGGTGGTGGCACACACCTTTAGAGCCAGCAGAGACAGGCAGATCTCTGTGAATGCGAGGTCAGCCTGGTCTACAGAGCGAGTTCCAGGACAGCCAGGAACTCCACTCACATTCACAGAAGACACAGAAAACATATACCCAGAAATGAAAACCAAAAACAGAGAGAAAGGTTTTCTTGTTTCTTCCCTGATAGCAGAAAATATAAGACCCCTTAAGTACTTCAACGGAAATGGAAGGGGCAGATCTGCCTGGAGCTGGGGTTGCAGGCGTTTGTGAGCCACTTAATGTAGATGCTGGAATCCAACTCCTGTCCTCTGGAAGAACAAAGCCGTGCAAGCTATTTACCCTTGACTTATCACTACAGCCCCTCAGTCACTTCCTACACAGTCTAGGACCTCTTAGGAAATAACTGAGTGCTGGGAGGGGTGACTACCAGCAGCCGATGTCTCTCCAACCTGCAGCCGCTAAATTAGGAGATTAGAAGGAACCATTGCAGCCCCCAGCAGAAAAACTAACCAGTCTGGGGAGGAAGTGGGCCGGCTCCGGCGCGGATTCTCTTAGTCAGCCTAAGAGTCCCATCCTGGTAGGGTTTCCAGAATGTGTAGAAGGAAGTTACATCCAGGCTGGTGGGTGATGGCTTCAAGATGAATAATATCTCAGCTATATTTGAACGCCTCTTAAACATAGAAAATTTTTGCTACAAGAAATAGCATTTAATCCGAGCACTCGTCTCTGCCAAGTGAGGCCATTTAAGGATCTGTTAAATGTTAAACCTGCTGAGCTGGCTTGCCCTATTGATACAGAACAGAGAAGACATCACAGAACAGGCTAGAACAGACTAACAGTCATCTGAAGTGAAGGACTGTGTTGGGCTGGACTTGGACCATAGGGTTATATGTGAGTTACTACCAAAAGACTTGCTTGTTGAGTGATTCACTTGGGATAGCTAATTACATTATTAAAGTTAATTAAATAGAAGTTATACATAAAGATGAGACGCAGGTGGAAAACCAGGATCTCTTGAGCATCTTTGAATTTCCTTTAAGTGGAATATTTATTTATTTTTAATTTTTAGTTTACTGTATTCTGGGTGTCTGTGTATGTGCCACAGTGTGCATGCAGAGGTCAGAAAACACCTTTTCTTTCCCACCATGTGGGTTCTTGGGTTTAAAATGAGGTCCTGAGGCTTGGCAACAAAGTGTGTGGTAGTTTGAATGTAATTGGCCCCCATAGGATTATAGGGAGGGGCACCAGTAGGAGGTGTGGCTTTGGCTTTGTTGGAAAAAGTGTGTCATCATGGCAGGACAGGCTTTGAGGTACCATATATGCTCAAGAAACCACCCACATCACAGTCCACTTCCTGTTGCCTTTGAGATGTGGAGCTCTCAGTTACTCCTCCAGCACCATGTCTGCCTGCGTGCTGCCATGTTCCCCCACCATAATGATAATGGACTGGAGCTCTGAACTGTAATTGAGCCACTTCAATTAAATGTTTTCTTTTTTATAAGAGTTGCCGTGGTCATGGTGTCTCTTCACAGCAGAACCCTAACTAAGACAAAATGCATTCACCAGCTCAGCCATCTCACCAGCCCATATTTTTGTCTTTTTTAGATAGAGTTATCATGTAGCCCAGGCTGGCCTTGAATTTGTGTGTAGCCAAGCATAACTTTGAACTTCTGATTCTCCTGCCCGCCCCCCTCCACAGGCCCAGTCTGGGATTATAGATGTGGGCTATTATACTCAACTAAATGGGATGTTTTTCAACTTAGGAAAATATTAGCTGTGCAGAAAAAAAGAAAGAAAAACCCAACTGTGGTGTCTGGTGTGTTTCAGATGTGTCACGTCTCAGAAGTGAGCTCAGAAAGCCTAGAGTGGACACGTCCTCAATGATGAAGCGATGTAAGAGGAAGCCCTTGGGGGTGGAGAGAGAAGGGAGTATACATTGCTCAACTGCAATGTATACTTAAATAAAAAGATAAAATAAATAATTTATTTTATAAAAGAGGATGCTTTTTGGATTCATCTTCTCCCTACTCTAGTCCATTTGGTGAAAATGTCTCTTTAAGGGGGATAGAGAGATGGTTCTGTGGCTGGTCTTCCAGAAGACCAGGGTTCAATCCCCAGCACCCAGATGGCAGCTCACAACCATCTGTATCTCCAGTCCTAGGGGATCTGACACCCTTTTAAGGCCTTTACCAACACTTTGCAATTGTGGTGCACAGACATACATACACACAGGCAAAACACCCACATGCATAAATCAAAAATAAAGGTTCCAAAATCCCTTAAAATATCTTCAAAAGTACTTCTATGAAAGGTGCCATGCTGTAAGCAGTGTGAGGTAAATGGGCCCTTACTCTGGAATTTCCACACATTTATAAATCAGCAGAGGCTGCATCCAGACCACCCTGAAAGCACCAGATCTTGTCTGATCTCAGAGGCTTAGTAGGACTATGCCTGATTAGCATTTGAATGGAATGACCAAGAAAAGCTGAAAACCTGAGTGACTAGTTTATTTTTTATTTTTAAGACCAAATCTCACAATGTAACCCAGGATGGCCTGTGATTCTCCTGCAGGAACACATGATACTGGAATTATAGACATCCACCATGTGTGTGTGTGTGTGTGAGTGTGTGTGTGTTCATTTGAGAGGGCATATGAAAAGAGTAGTTTTACTTTCGATTGTGTGGGGGTACATATCTGCGTGAGTGCATCCAAGTCCATGGGGGTTCCCTCGGAGGCCAGAAGAAAGTGCTAATTCCCTGGATCTGAGTTGCAGGTTGTTTTGATCCACTTCTGATGGGTCCTGGGAACTAAACTCAGGTCCTCTGCAAGGGCAGTATGTGCTCTTGAGTTTGGGGCCCTCTCTAATGCCAGGTGCAGCTCATGTTTGCATGTGTGCATGTAGCATTCAGAGAACAACCTGAAGTGTAATTCCTCTGGGTTTTGTGACAAGGTCTCTCATTGGCCTAGAGACTGCCATGCAGGCTAAGCAGGCCAACAAGCCATATGCTCATATTCCCACCTCCTCGTCACTGAGAATCCACCTTTTCTTTTTATGTGGGTTCTGAAGATAAAAACTCTGGTCTTCAGGCTTTCAACTCACTTTTCTGGCTAATATATCTCCCCAGCTGTGAGTTTTAATACACAAATGTAAAAAAGGTCACTTTTACCCTGTCAACAAAAGCAGCTTCAAGCAACGTCTTAGGGTTTCTATTGCTAGGGTGAAACACCACAACCAAAGCAAGTTGGGGAGGGAAGGGTTTATTCAGCTTACACTTCATGACAGGAACTCAAACAATGCAGGAACCTGGAGGCAGGAGCTGATGCAAGGCCATGGGGGATGTTGCTCACTGGCTTGCTTCCCCCTGGCTCGCTCAGCCTGCTTTCTTACAGTGCCCAGGACCACCAGCCCAGGGCTAGCTCCACCCACAATCAGTTGGGTCCTCCCCCATCAGTCACTAATTAGGAAAATGCTTTACAGGTCTGCCTATGACCTGATCTTATGGAGGCATTTCTTTAAATTGAGGTCCCCTCCTCTTGAGTGACCCCAGTTCCTGCCAAACTGATACAAAACTACCCAGCACAAGGAAGAAGGACAAAATTTGTAGATTGTAGGCTTTCTGATTTTAAATATATCACAAAGCAGGGACAGAGGGATGTCTCACCAGTAAAATGCCTGCCACAAAAACATGAGGACCCGAGTTCAAATCCCATCACCTACATAAAAAGTCAGGCACGGTCTGTACCTCTAGGATAGAAAAGTTGGAGACAAGTGGATCTTTGGCACTCTCTGGCCAGTCTAGTCAGTCAGTGAACGTTGGGTTCACTGAGAACCCCTCTATAAAAGTTGATGTGGAGAGTGATTGAGGAAGATAGCTCTGTTGACTTTTCACCTGCACTTGTATGTACTTTGCACATGCTCATACCTTTGCACATACATGTACACGCCTATATACATACACTATGCTCACTCTCTCACACACAGCAACAAAAACTCAGTAAGCTACTAGCATAAAAAAGACAAATGGACAGACAGAACACAACAGCCCACAGACAAACCCACATACCTCAGGTCAACTGGTCTAACTGGTCTCCCACAAGACCAAAAAAAAAAAAAAAAGAGACACAGCAAAGAAAGGTAGTTTGTTCCGTAGCAACCACTGCAGAAATCAGTATCCACACAGTAAAGAATGCAACAGGGCCCTTAGCTCACAAAATATACAAAATTACAAAACCCAGCTCAAAACAAATGGAAGGCTTGCTTTGACCTGAAACCTGAAACCACTAGGAGGCAGTTAAGTGAAGAGTGTGTGGACAGCACTCAGGCTCAGGAAGTAGTCCAGCGGCAGGGCACTAACCCAGCATTTGAGAAATCCTGGGTTCAATCCCCAATACTGAAAAGGAAGAAGTGTGAAAGATTAGAAAGGGCTCTAGAGCACAGAAACTGAGCCAAAGCAGCTTCCAAACTGTGTATCTGAAGTGGGTCCTTGTATGGTGGCAGACTTGCGGCAGGGAGTGTAAACTGCAACCAGGCCAGTTCCCAAAGTCTCACAGAAGACTGAGTAGCATGTGATTGATTTAAGGTTTACATTTATATTGGACAAAAAGGAAACAGAGTCAAAGAAGGTTTCTTAGTAGCAGCATTTCTTGGGTTTGCTCTATTTGTTGGCGGTGAACAGAGATGTGGCCCCTTTAAGAGAGCCTCCTGACTCCACATTTACTGCAAAAACTATGTGGCTCTTTAAGAGAGTGCAAGTATTTTAAAAGCTCTTCTGGTTGGAAAATGATTAAGGATTCACAATAAAACAGATTCAGATGGGGAAAAAAACCTGTAAACAGGTTACAATGTATGTAAAAGGTACATAGGCTTCAGAGAGAAAAGAGGGTAGAGTAAGTGCCTAAAAAAGATAGAGGAATAGAAATATAATAAGCCACATAAAATGGAAAAACACAGAATCTGGATTATGGTTATTATTGTGTTTTCTTTTAATTTTTTAAATGTTAATGAGCTAACTGCAGAAAGACAATGGATTGCAAAGGATGATAAGTCAAACAAGAATATATATTTTAAAAGGTATTTTGATTTTGAAATTTGTGTCTAAGAATTTATTGCTTTGGAAGAGAGGTTCTGCTTTTGTTTCCACAGAAGATGAGAACCTGTAGATTGCTTCCAGGCAAATATGGTTTCATCAACCAAGACCCCCTAAAAATTCTCTGATGGGAAGAGATGGTCACATCAGCTTCAGGGCTGCAGACTAAAATGATCCAGTCTCAAGAACCCGTGAGATTGCCAATGCTCCTTAATCAGCAGGAAGTAGTAATGGAAAACTACACCCAAATTCCTAAAATATTGTTTATAAATGTTTGTTTTCATTATAAATGATTAGTGGTCATAGTTAATCTCTTTCTAAGAAGAAAAGGAGGATAAAATATAGAAGTGATTTTTTAAAAATTAGATTATTGAATTTACTTTGATCAGAAAAATCAGCTGTTAATCTCAAAATGTTTTACATTGGTATGGATTTTGGTTTACTGATACAAATTTAAGATCAATTTTGTTATGCTGTATGTATTTTTCTACTCTTGTTTAAGGTATTGTGTTTATGTAACCCATTTAAAATTGTAATGTATAATTAAGAAATGCATATTAATAGTCATCTATGATAACCAAACTTATAGTTATGTTAGCTAGATTTTTTAGGTATACAAAGATATATTTCAATTAGGTAGGTAATCTTCAAATACTTCTAAGCCTACAGAATATGGCATTTAAAATAATTTAAGAACTTAGACTTTTCTGGACAGTGAGACAGATATGCTCCTGGCAGAACCAATCTACTTCAAGAGAAAAATGGGCATCAAAGAAATTCCATATGGAGTCTACTTTCTTTGTGGCAGCGGTTAGCCACTGGACAAGAACCTGTTCTTATATTGACTGCTTGACAGTATGCTGTTTAAACTGGACATGCAGGTTCCATAGGAAGGTGACCTCTGAACTTAGGCAGAACAAGCTGAGATGGTCCTTCAGTGATGTGGGAATGTCTTTCTGTATGCTGTGAATATCAATCTTTAAATAAAGGACTGTTTTGGCCATGACAGACACCATAGAAGAAGTAGGTGGAGAATCAGAATAGGTAGGAAAGGAAGGGCTGAGTCAGGGACAGATGAGCCAGCTGCCCAAGAAAAAACATATAAGGAGCACAGGTGAGCTACGGGCCACACGACAAGATAGATTAATGGAAATGGGTTGAGTTAAGATGAAAGAGCTAGCTAGCAATGTGCCTGAGCCATAGGTCAAACAGTATGAACTTAATATAAGCATCTGAGTCATTTTGGGGGCCTAAGCAGCAGCAGGCAGCTAAGGGGTTTGGGGCAGCAGGTCTGTGGGTCTGGGCCTCTGGCTGCCTGAGGCCAAGAAACCTACTGTAAAAATGGGGGTGGGGCAACAGAATGGAAAGGCAGCCTTTAATAAAAAGTTACCTTAAGATCATATCTCTAACATGATATCAAACTCCAAAATATATTAGAAACTACTAATTTCGTTAACAACAATAAAAAAATAACCTGGGACTGGAGAGTAATCTGCATATTCCTCAGATTCCTCCTGTATAAATACAGACCATAAAATCCCCTGCCTCCCAGGTACAGTGAAGCCAAAGGGAGTTTTAAAAGCTGGAGAGTCTTCTGCAGCTGCACCCTTCAAATTGAAACATTTCCTTAAAATAGAATTTACAAATCTCAGAAAGCTCCTGAAATTTACAAGATTCAAACTTCCCCCCAGCAAAGAAAATACAAATAGCAACAGCTGCTGAGAAGACCAGAGGCTGCCTGCAAATTCTGAAGGGAAGTTCAGTAAGGAGCTCACCCACACTGGGAGGATGTGTCTTTGAGCCATATCTCCCACCCCCTGCCACTCTTAGAACCCCTTATCCTTATTGGAGCAATAGCTGAGAGTTTACATCTTGATCCACACACTGATCCACAGGAAAAAGAGATAATTGCACATGGTGTGGGTTCTTTAATCCCCAAATCCCACCTCAGTGACATCCATCCTCCAACAAAGCAATCCTCCTAATCCTTCTCAGATAGGTTATAGTTTGGTCAGCATCTCCCCAAATCACTGTTCACAGGGGTTGTTCTCCAGTAACCCAAGTTACCGTTTTTTTTCTTCCTTTTTCACTCTTTTTAGGCTGGGTTCAGAGAACTATATGGGTGGTGTTTAAGAGAGTATGGCTTCCTTCTGCCCACACAGTAGCAATAGTTACAGGAATGTTGCTCTGGGAAACCCACAGCCATCATACCAGTTTCCCAAAGAGGTCCAGTCTTCTGGGTGATGGCATGGGCTGTGGTCATGAGTCACTTGCCAATGCCAAAGCTGTTCTGGATGACCTTGGCAAGGAGCATAAAGAGGTAGATTCTAGTATTCATCTTTTTCCTTTTTCCAGGACCCTAGCCCCAGAAATAGTACTGCTCACATTCATGGTGGGTCTTCTTACCCTTCCACTAAACCTCTATATAGAGGGTCTGGAGAGGTGGTTCATCAGTTAAGAGCACTTGCTATTCTTGAAGAGAACTTGAGTTTGGTTCCCAGCACACACATAGCAGCTTACAGCCATCTGTAACTCCAGTTTCCAGGAGATCTAGTGTCCTCTTTAGACACACAGACAAACAGGAAGAATGTTTTATTTATACAATAAATAAAAATAAATATTTAAGAAGAAAATATGTCTTGGGTAACAATCTGATAGGCATAGTCAAAGGTGTGTCTCAAAGGTGATGACAAGTTCAATCTTGTTGACAGTGAACATGAGCCAGCTCAATATAAGGCTATACAAACTCCTCCTTTACCCTTCTCCTCCTCCTCTGTCTCCCAAGGCCATCTCCTGTGCTGTGTGGAAGCCAGGCACTCCTGGACTGACAGCCTATAACACCCCTGGAAACCCCAGCCCCCTTGGAAACAGCTGGAGGGCACTTCATCTTTCAATGGCTGGACCCCTCCTTGCTGGTCCTTGCCCAAATTGAAAATTTTTTGTTTGTCTGTTTTGAGAGAAAACCATACTGGGTAGCCTTGGCTAGCTTGGAATTCTCTGTGTAAATCAGGCTTGTCTCAAGGACTGACAAACCTCCTGCCTCAGTCTTCCAAGTTCTGGGTTTATAAATGAGCCACCATGCCTGGTTCCCAAACTGATGCAGTTACAACAGATCCTTCCAAGCAAAAACACATCTCCAGGCTGAATTTATTTTTAATTGCCCTTCAGGAAATATTTTATACTTCTCTCCATATTTGCCTTACACATTCTCAAGCTTGATACCAAATTTTTTAAGTGGTTGAAGTAAAAGATCTTTTGAGGCTGGAAAGATGGCTCAGTGGGTTAAGGTGTTTTCACGTACGGTGTTCTGAATGATATGCCTTCCATAAGTCTTAAGACACTTCCCAGTTCCCAGTTGGTAGCTCTGCGGGTAGGATTGGGAGGAGCTGTGTCATTGGGGACACTCTTAAGGTTTCAAAAAGTTGTTAGGGGTTGGACGGTGGTGGCACAGGCCTTTTAATCTCAGCACAGGCAGGATTAAACTCTGTGAGTTTGGGGCCAGTTTGGTCTACGGTGTTCAGGCCCCAAAGCTACACGGAAAAACCCTGTCTTGAAAAATAACAAACAACAAGAAAGTAGTTAGGGTCCACAGATCACCCCACAAAAAAAAACCCACTATTCATATATGCAAAGGTACATGAGAGAATTCCCGCATGCAGAGGTTGGCCACACAATGGGCAAGACCCCCAGAGAAGCTCAAAGACTCCTCTTAGAGACAACCTAAATATGATTGGCCAATTGAGAAGCAGCCGCACTGCTGATTGGCTGGGGCTGTAAGTGCTGAGTCATGGCTGGTATGCAGTATCTTCTTCACCTGCCTTTTTAGAAACCGAAACTGAAACCAGAACATGAGACCTAAACAGGAACTGAAACTCGGGGCTAGTGGAGGCTGGACCTAGAAGAAGCCCACCAGGGTGCTACTGTGGCCTCTCCACATGTACTTTGTACCATCCCCAATGTACTTTCTCCGGCTTATTGCTTAGGATGGAAGCATTCAGCGTGGTCGGGTGCCATGTTCTTTATCATGGTGATAATGGACTCATGCCCATCTGTAACTGTAAGCCCCAGACAAATCCTGCCCGCTGTAAATTGCCTTGGTCATGGTGTTTTACCACAGCAATAGAAAACTAACTAAAGGCACCACCCAACCTGATGATCTGAGTTCAGTCCCCAGAACCCACATAGTGGAAAGAGAGAACTTACTCCTGCAAGTTGTCTTCTGATCTCTGTGCATATATCATGGAATACACACACTAAAACATTTTTAAAATGGAATGGAGGGAAGGATGACCAAGAAAATGGAGGTAGGAAGGTACCATGCATGGAATCCTTTCATTTAGAGATGGTTAGAGAATATGCAAAACAAGGTGTCAGGCTGAAGAGATGGTTCCCTGGTTAAGAACACTCGCTGGTCTTGCAAAAGACCCTGGAGCCCTTCCCAGGCTCACAATGGCAGTACATGTGGCCTATACTTTCAGTTCCAGGGGATAAAGTACAAGAAAATACTGAAGGAAGACCCCAGACTTAAATAGTATGCAAGAGCATTTATTTACTAGCATATATGGGGTTGCTCACCTGTGCAAAATATGAGTCTACAATGCAGGAAACCCTTTTATCCGTATATCATTTCTTGTAAGTGTTCATTGCAAGGAGTCATTGGTCTGGTTTGAGGCTTCTGGTTTCTACTACACTAGTAATGCTGGGCCCTCACTAGGACTCCTCTTGGATATCCTGTTGTTGCCCTGTATCATGGAGATCCTGCAGTTTTGAGTCTGCAGAACTGCCCCTTCACATGCTTCTTCAGACCATAGATAGAGTGGATGTTAAGCCAACTCATCATCCTGGTTCTGGGCCTGGGCAGTTGCCAAGTTGGTCAACCCACCAGCTCTCCCTTGTCCCCACCACCAGGGCAAACTCTGCATGGCTGCCCTGGCTAGTTCACCCCTTGTTGCAATGAGAGGCAGGGCCAGTCTTGCTTTCAAGTCCCACACCTACATCTTCAGGGCCAGTTCTACTGTGTGCCCAGGTGTGGTGTAGGGACCACTCCCCCCAGGACTGCAAGTTGATGAGGGGCAGAGACAGCTCTCTCCATTACTCTCATGACCTCAGCACCAGCTCTCCCACCTGCTCCAGGCATTGATGGGTGGGGGTGGGGCATCTCTCCTCTGCCCGTGCTGCCATAAGACAGATGAGTAATGGGAACAGTTAGGTCTTAAAATAAGTATTTTAAAAACAGACTATGCAAAACTTTATTGATAGAATTGAGGAAAGAGGTTACTTGAAGAGGTGTCTAGTAGCAAGAAAACTTTCAGGGTACAGAGATGCTTTATATCTTGATTTTGTGAAAAAGTCATTAAACCATACACAGGTTTGCGTCATGTCCTGTATGTGAATTATAGCTCCATAAACAATCAGTGTGTGTGGGCGGGGAGATCCCGCTGCTGCCACTGGGTCTCCACTTATTCACGTACAGAACCCAAGAACTCTGCTCCCTCTGTTCAGCCCCATGTGTCCTTCACGGGATGGCTTCTGGGCTGTGTGAGATACATTTACCCTGCATCTGAGGACCTGACTTGGGGAGGGAACTTCTAGATGGGTGGAGCTATGGACTTCCTCTGCCTGTTGAAGTCTGTTGGTGCTGGCTAGGGTCCTGTGAACTGAACTTTGCCCGTCTCCTTGCTGATTTTTCCCTTTCGAACATTTTCCTTACTATAGTCACACTGATCTTTCTAAATGCAAAAGCTGTCACCAGCTGAGCATGATGGCACACGATTTTTATCCCAGCACTTTTGAGCTTGAGACAGGCAGATCTCTATGAGTTCTATACAGTGAGTCCCAGGCCAGCCGAGTTTACAAGACCCTATCTCAAAACAAAACAAAAACCCCCGTGTCAACTTGACCTTTCCTGGAGCCTCAGACTACTTAGCAAATGGTAAGGTCCACATGCCTGCACAAGCTTTTAAAAGATCCTCCATGTGGGCAGGCAAAGGAGCTTGCGGACAGCCTGACTATATGAGTTCGGTCCCCATTGACCCACACACACGGTAAGGAAAGAATTGACTCCTGTGGTCTGAGCTCCACATATGTGCTGTGGCATGCACATGCATAATACTTGTAATAAAATTATTTTTAAATTAAAGGCCCCCCATTGCCCTAAGCTTGCTAGCACTGCAGCTGACCCCAGCTTCTCCTTTTCTGGCCCTTCCATGCCTTGGTCTCTAGCCACGAAGGACTTCGCAGCACCTCTTTGTTCTTGTCTCTGACTTTGTAGCCACTCTATCTTTTGCCTTCCACACGCTCCCTCTCAACCTTTCTGCTTTCCTTGGGTCACTTGACTCAACCTCTGAACTTAATCCACTTATCAGCTCCTTGGAGAACTATCCCTGAGTTTCTCGACTGGACAAGTAGGATCTCAACCCGGCTGTCGTGGGTGTGGCACATTTTCTATAAGTCAATGAACTGGCTGAAATATTAAGTACTCAAGAAATATTTAGATGGATGGATCAATGACTGGAATTGGAAGGTAGTACTGAAATCAAGTTATAATGTTCAATCCTACCCACCCCATTTCAGAAGGTGCCAGAGATGCCTTTAATCCCACACCGCTTTATCGGGGAAGCAGAAGCAGATGGATCTCTGTTGAGTTTAATGCCATCTTGGTCTACATTTTTAGTTCCAGTCTAGCTAGGGATACATAATGAGGCCCTGTCTCAACAACAACAAAAGATGCACCAGAACACAAAGTTATCCACTGTTTTTTCTTTTCAAAGATTTTGTGTGTGTGTGTGTGTGTGTGTGTGTGTGTGTGTGTGTGTGTGTGTGGTGTGGGGATGGGGTGGGGTGTGTGTATCCATGTGTGTGTATGTGTATGGTGAGTATGTGTGTGTAGGGGGTGGGAGGGTGGAGTGTGTGTGTGGGGGGGTCCATGTATGTGTATGGTGAGTATGTGTGTGTAGGGGGTGGGAAGGTGGAGTGTGTGTGTGTGGGGGGGTGTCCATGTGTGTGTATGTGTATGGTGAGTATGTGTGTGTAGGGAGTAGGAGGGTGGGGTGTGTGTGTGTGTATGTCTGTGGTGTATGGGGGGAGGTGTGTGGTGTGTGTGGGGGGTGTGTGTGTCCATGTGTGTGTATGTGTATGTGTGTGTATGTGTATGTGTGTGTATGTGTATGTGTGAGTATGTGTGTGTAGGGGGTGGGAGGGTGGAGTGTGTGTGTGTGTGGTATGTATGGTGGGGGGGGTGGGATGTATGTGTCCATGTGTGTGTACATGTATGTGTGTGTGTGTATGGTGAGTATGTGTGTGTAGGGGGTGGAAGGGTGGAGTGTGTATGTGGTGTGTGTAGGGGGTGTGTATGTGTGGTGTGTGTATCTGCTGGGGACTGAACTCTTGACTCAGCTCTTAACTACTAAGCCATCTTTCTAGCCCTCAACAACCTTTTTTTAACCAAATATATTGCTTCTCACACTGCCTCTTGGGTTTTTTTCCTTGCTATATCAAGTACTTTCAACTAATTTTTGTTGTTGTTGTTAATTCTGACTCACTGTTGTTTTGCTCTTGTGGTCATTGTTTTGAGACAGTATCTCACGTAGCTAAGACTGCTGTGGAACTGATCTTCCTATTTCCTCCTTCTGTGCTCTGAAATTGCAGGTCCTACGTTCTTTTGCTGTGAAGAGACACCATGGCCATGGCAACTCTTGGAAAGGAATATTCATCGGGGCTGGCTTACAGTCTCAGAGGTTAGTCCATTATCATCACGGAGGGACATGGAGGCATACAGGCAGACGTGAAGCTAAAGAAGGTGCTGGAAATTCTACATCTTGATCCACAGGCAGCAGGAATTTGTGTGAACCACACTGAGCATAGCTTGAGCAAATATGGGACCTCAACACCTGCCCCACAATGACACACTTTTTCCTAGAAGGCCACACCTACTTCAACAAGGCCACACCTTGAATGTCACTCCCTGTGGGCCAAGCATTGAAACACATGAGTCTATAGGGACCATAACTATTCAAACCACCACAGCCACCTCACCTGGTAAGCATGGCGCATGGAATCAAACCCAGGTTTGCACATGTCAGGTAAGCATTCTACAAACCTTGCCACACTATGTCTCCAGCTGAGTTTTATTTTGTTACACGGGGTCTCTCTATATAATCCAGGCTGGGCTGGCTGAGTCTTGAGTGCTAGACTTGTGACACCATGCCTAGCCTTAATTTCTTGTGAGTGTAATTAGATAGAACAAACTCTGAACCCCCATTTCGTTGGTAAGGAAGCACTGGAAAGATTAGCCACATGCTCAAGGTCACAGAACAAGTGAGTGGTAAAGAGGGGTTAACTCTCTTCCCCTGCCTCCCAGCTTGATACTTTCTTCCCTCACTAGTGACTCTGTGTCCCTGCAGAACATGCATCCCTAACAAACGTAGGGGTCACTGGTTCAGCTTTTGTGGGAACTAGTGTTTGAAATCCTATTAGAGTTCTTTCTTTTCCTGAGCTAGCCTGTTCCAGAAACCCACTGCATAGCATTGAGCAAATGAGCTCTGTTCTCAGCTCCTGCTTGCTGCTGCCTGGGAGGTGATCACCGGTCTTCTTCTTGTGCCTTGATGGAACAGAAGTCCCTGCTGGTACACGGCATGAATATGTGGAACTCACTGGTTGCCAAGCCAAATGTAGCTCCAGATTATTCTAGGAAACAAATAAGTTGTTTTGCTCTGGATTGCAGGAATTTCTAATTGGGGATTTTTATTTTGGGCAGCGTTCCTTGGAGCTGGCAGACAGATGGAGGAGGTGGCTTGCTCCAGGGGCATGTTAAGCAAAGGGAACTAGTGATCTGCCCTGGAGTATGAGAAGGTGCCAGGGCCTGGGGTGGCCCAACTCTTGCCTTCCGTGAGTGAGACTGATGCATCTTGGAGGGCTTCCTGGTTCACAGTGGTATCCTCTTCTCCTAGAATGGCCTGAAAACAGGTTCAAGCCATAAGTGGCTCTGTCAGCTGTGTGCTACTCATGCCAAGCAGCCAGACCCTGCCTTAGGAAGCAGGGCAGGTCTTTCCTGGGACTTCCTGCCTAGGACTCAGAAAGAGCCTTCATGTACCTCTGCAGTAGAGCATAGTACACAGATCTGCTAGTGGCCAAGTTTTCAGTCACCAGTGAGAGCAACAAAGAACACTTGAGAACATTCTAGAAACTTCCAGCCTCTGGTTCCTGACTCAGCCATGATCCAGACTCCATCATAAGTTGATTGGTTATTTGTTCAAGGTCATGGAATAATGGCAGACCAGGGCTGAATCCACCGTCCCTGAATCCTAGGCCTAGGGTCTTTGCTTCATCCTTGGGTTTCTGTGTTCCCTAAATTTAAGCACTCCCTTGAGCTGATAACCCTCCACCCCCTGCCAAAACTCATTAAGGTTGTATTTCTGTCCTTTGTAACTAGAAGCCCAGCTTGGTGGTGGACAGGATTCAAGGATGCAGACAAATGCCCAGACTCCAGATTTGCGGCCTATCTGTGGACTGTTTACCTGCTGCTTGAATAGAGTCATGTTACAATAACCAATCTATTTCAAAGAGTAAAAGCTGAGGAAAGACAGAGCTGGAGGTGGTTCTGTCAGCAAAGTGCTTGCCAAGAAAGCATAAGGTTCTCAGAGACCACAGGGAAATGCACGATTTGGCCGCCTGCAGTTGTAATCCCAGGGCTGGGGGAAGGGGCAGATAGAAACATACAAGTTTAAGGTCATCTTCCACTACATACTAAGGTCATATACACAACTGCATACCTTAACTCAAACATTTTTAAAGAAAAAGAAAAGATGAAGGAGGGGAGATGATGAAAAAATAAAAAGGTAAGATGAGAAGAAGCAGGAGGATTCCAGAAAAGAAGAAATACTTAGGCATACAGTGTAGCAGGCTGGAATATCTCAGCTCTGTTCTAGAACTCCAGACTCGTCAGTCTGCTCCAGACTCCAGTTTGCCTGTTCAACCCCATAAACTAACTGGAAATCAGCATTCTTAACACAATCAACTAATAAGTCCAGGCTGGCACGATGGCTTAGTGGGTTAACATGCCACCAAGTTTGACAGCCAGAGCTCAATTCCAGAGAACCCAGATTCAATTCCCAGCATCCACATGGCAGTTCACACCATCTGTAAGTTCAGCTCCAGGGAACCTGACACCCACTTCTATGTGAGACCCTCAGGAGACCACAGCCTCCCCAAATGTCCCAGTTTGATATCTTTGCTGTGATAAAAATATTCTGATAAAGACAACTAAAGGAAGAAAATGTTCATTTCTTCTCCCAGTGCGAAGTTACAGTCCATCTCTGCAGGAAAGTCATGGCACCATACATAGCCTGTGCATAGATGTCCACGCAGGCAAAACACACATATCCATAAAATAAAAAAAAATACATCTTTAAAAATAAAATAAGATGGGGTGGTGGCACACATCTTTAATTCCAGCAATACAGCTAGATCATAGAGAAAGTCAGAATATCGCTGGGTGTGTTGTCACCACATTCAGGAGACGAGGGAGGTTCCAGAAAGGGAAAGATAGAGAAGGGTGGTGGCCCATGCCTTTAATCCCAGCACTCTGGAGACAATGGCAGACAGATATCTGCAAATTTAAGGCCAGCCTGGTATACAAAGTGAGTTCCAGGACAGTCATGGCACTGTAGAGAGACCCTGTCTCTAAGTAAATAAAATAAAAATAAAACATACACAAGAAGTTAAAATCCATTGTTGGCCCTCAAAGGAGGACCAAGCTTAGACAGTGACTCCGTATGCCAGGGTTGGAGTGGAAACGCATTAGGTCCATCCCTGTGCCTCTGATCCATCTTTGATCCATCTTAGCCATACTTCTGTGATTATCTGCTTCTCATCTCTGTCCAGTGTCTAATTTGAAAAAAAAAAAAAAAAAAAAAAAGATGCTGTGTGACTTTTCTTAGAGATAGCACCAGCGAGTCAAAGAATGGTTCTTTTCAAGTCCAGTCTGGGTTTACAGAAATCTGGGAAACCCAAAGGCAGTCAAACAAACCATTAGGAAGTCTGTTTACCTTTTATAGAATCTTCAGGAAAGGAGAGGCCTCATTATTTTATAGAATATTTGGGAAGAGAGACCTAATATCATAGTTCGCTTTAATTTTCAACTTAATGCAATTAAGAATTACCTAGGAAGAGTCTAAATGAGGGGCTGTCTTCATTAAGCTGACCTTTGGGAGACTGTCTTGATTACATGAACTGAAATGAGAGGATCCAGCCCACTGTGCATATCGCAGTTCCCTAGGTTAGAGGGTAGGGGTAGAGATGGGGGGGGGGAGTAGGGGGTAGGCGCTGTAAAAGGAGAGAGAGCCAGCTAAGCACCAGCATGAGCACATGAATGTTCTCTCTCTGCTCTTGATTATGGATGTGACTGCTGCTTCAAGCCCCTACTGTTTGTGATTTCCCTGCTATCGTGGACTGTAACCTAGAAATCTGAGCTTAAAATAAGTCTTTTCCCCTAAAACTTGTTTTTGTTAGGGTACTTATCCCAGCAGCAGAAATGGAAGCACGACTCGTGGGTAGGCTCTGGTCTCTTGAAGGTCTCGTGTGGGTTGAGTTTTCTAACCTGTCCTAGTCCCAGGGTCCGATCCGCAGTCCCACAGCCTCTTAGTCCCAAATAATCACATAAAGGCTTGTATCAATTACAAGTTGTTTGGCCTATGGCTCAGGCATATCACTATTTAACTCTTATGCTTTAAGTTAACCCATATTTCTCATTCACGTTTGGTCACATGTCTTGGGACCTTTTCTCAGAGCAGCCTTCTCATCTTCCTTCCTCTGTGTCTCCTGGCAGCTCTCCTGACCTCCCCCTCCTTTGTCCTTATCTCTGCTTGGATTGCTTGCCTATCTTTAAGCTGCCTTGTCATAGGCCAAAGCAACTTCTTTATTAACCAATGATTATAAAGCATATTCGCAGCTTACAGAAAGACATTCCATATCACTAACCTCCCTCACAGTGTGAGAATAGCGTCTAGGAAACCATCTTGTTCTCTTCTCCAAATCTCCCATCAGCCAAAATAGCAAGGAGGATACAGAACTGTTCCCCCCATTCCAGTCTAGTCTTTAGCCCAGCCTACGCAGAGAGCCACATTGTCCACTGAGCCAGTATAAGGATGCTTCCATTCAGGTGCCTAGGTGACAGGAAAAGGCAAACCAAGGCCCTGTGTGAAGATGCCCATCCTTACTGATGTTTACAACTGCAATTGAGATACCTCAGTTAGCTTGCCTGCTGGCTTCCCCGTGCCTCTGCTTGACCTAGAAACTGGTCATTTTTTGCAAGGAAGGCTTGGCGTTATTTACGTTAGATGTTCCTGTCTCTGACCTAGACCATTTACTAACCTTGTAAGTCTGGAGAAACTATCAGTTCCGTGCTTCAGTTCTTTCACCTGTGAAATTGAGTTAATAATAGTACCGCTAAGCTTGTAGGAATAAGTGATGCTGTGTGTGAGACTCTCAGTGCCTGTCGGTACCCATAGAGGAAGGTATTTAAATGCTAGCTAGCATACAATGAGTTAATATCCACCAATACACCAAGTATAAACGAAAGATTAAAGGTGGCTGGATTCCTTTTCATCGGTTTTTGAGATAGAGTCTCACTATGGAGTTCAGGATGGCCTTGAACTTAGGATACTCCATCTTAGCCTTCTGTGTGCTGGGTAGACATGTCCATTATACTTGCCTCCTGTTTTGTTTTGGGTTTTTTTCTTAGATATTTATTTTTAATTATGTGTAAGTATGTGTGTGCACTCTCGCGTGGGTTTGTGGGGTTTATGCACATGTGAGTGCAGGTGTTTGCGGAGTCCTGAAAAGGACATCCAATCCCTTGAGGTTAGAGTCACAGGTGGTTGTGAGCTGTCCATTGTGGGTGCTGGGAATCAAATTTGGGTCCTCTGTAGGAGCAAATGTACTATTAACCCTGAAGGCACCTCTCAAGCCCTTTGTTTTAGGGATGGGCTTTTTGTTGTTTGTTTGTTTGGTTGTGTTGTGTTGTGGGGTTTGTTTTTTTTGTTTTGTTTTGTTTTGTTTTGTTTTGTTTTGTTTTGTTTTTGAGACCAGGTTTGTTGTGAATCCCTGGCTTTCCTGGAGCTCAATCTGTAGACCAGGCTCACCTAGAGATTCACCTGCTTCTGCCTTCCAAGTGCTGGGATTAAAGGTATTTGCTACCACCACCCAGCACTGAGCTACCTCTTAAACCCCAATTTTTTTGTTTGGCATAGTGTCTCACCATGTTGCCCAGGCTGGCCCTGAACTCCCGTTTCTGACTCCTCCACCTCTCAAGTGCTGAGACTAATTCAAAACATGAACCACTGTGCTCAAGGATTCTTTTCTTTTTTTGTCTTGTTAGTTACCATGTAAAATACTCAGATTTTTTTTAGTGATCAGTAAACTTGAGTTTAAAAACTTGCAGATGGTGCTAGAAATGTCACCTGGTTGTCTCCAGCACTACAGAAGCCAAGCATGGTGGCACTCACCTGTAATCCCAGCTCTTTAAAGACAAGGCTAGGAGAACCAGGAGTTCAAGGTTATCTTCTGCTACACAGCAAACTCAAAGCTGTGAGACAATCTCAAGCAACAACATAAAGTCAGTATGTATACACGATGAAAAAGCACTTGTCCAGCATAGCATGAGGATCTGGATTTCAGCCCCAGCATGAGATGAACAAAAAGAAAGAAAGAAGGGAATGGATGAGGAAGTAGAAGAAAATCAAAATGCCTGCCCATTTTGCAGGGAAGAGAGGACAGAGGTCCCTTGCTCCATGAACAGATGACTGGACTCCTCCTACCATGGTGGTCATGGAAACCTGAGGGCTCTGCATGAGTTGAGGGGAAGCTGGCTACACTATAGACACTTGATTCATCCCTGCTGCAGCCTCATTGGCCTTCTGCCTCATCAATCCGCTAGCCCCACCCTGCTTCTGTCCCTGCTTTTAGGTAAAATCCTTCAGGAGGAGGAGAAGGGAGGGAGCAGGGAAGAAGAGAAGAAAGAATGGAAGAGGGGAGAAGCAGAAAGAGGAACAGAGGAGGGATGCAGTGTCCCTGCATCCTCATGGCCTCAGGAAGTGGGGCAGGGAACTGCTCTTCAGCTCTGTCAGGAGTCACCATGGCGACCGAGCACTGGTCTCTTCATGATTAATACTCCCAGGCAGCTGTCTTCTTGGAGTCTTTTAAAATACACACAGTATTATTTGAACACAATGATATTTAGAGCAGAAAGATCAAGGTGGGGTGTGGGTAAAGACAGCGGTCCTGTTACCAGAGCTGCGGCAGGGGCTGGGTTCCCTTCCTCCCCAGAGAAGGTGAAAAGTAGGCTGTCTTCCCTGCCATCCCCTCCTGGCTCAGTTTCCTCTCTAGATTCAGAGCTTTCCCTGCCAGGTGCTGCAGCAACATCACCATCTGAAGGGTCCTCACTACATGGCATCAGGCTGTGTTCAGTGAACCTCAAATGAAATCATTCATTCATTCACCCATCCATTCATTCATTCAGCGACATTTTCTTCCTTGATTATCTAAAAAATAAATTCCACCTTACCTGTCCTAATGGGAATTTGAAATAACCCTTTCCTCTCCTCAAGGACACACCCCCTTCCCTCTTCCCCACTACACACCACCACTATCAGCTTCTACAAGCGTCTGTGTGACTCCTGTGGCCTTGTCCATGGTGGTCCTGACAGTATTGCAAGCGTCAAGGATGGCTTAGGTTGTGTTCCCCTACTTGAAAAGCTAGAGGAAGACCTTCCGCCCACAGACGTCATTGTGTGAACCAATCTGTAAAGTAAATGATATTCACCTACATGAACTTGTGGCGTGGACTAACCTAAGCTTACCACTCTGTTCCACCACAGAGCAGAATTTGCCCTCTGCAACTCACTCAACTTCTCTAGTATGTTCTCATTGAAAACAAGAATATACATACAGCTCCTTACTCCAAGGAGGTAAGAAAGTGATACAATGTTTATGAAGCTCAGGTGGATATTATTTCCCTTCTGAACTCACATATTTTTCTATCTGAAGTGTAACTTACCCAGAACTCATTTTTTAGAGAGAGAGAGAGAGAGAGAGAGAGAGAGAGAGAGAGAGAGAGAGAGAGAGGAAAAAAATCAAATCAGGTATGGTGACACATGCCTGTAATCCTAGTTCTGAGGAGACAGGTCCTTGGAGCTTGGGGGTCAGCTTGTCTTGAATCATTGAGCTCCAGGATCAGAGTGAGATCCTGCCTTAAAATAAGTGGAGAACTATTAACTAAGTGTCTACGGGTGTGATAAACACCAGGACCAAAAGCAACTTGGAAGGGAAAGGGTTAGTTTAGCTTACAGTTGTAGTCCATTATGAAGGGAAGTCGGGGGCAGGACCTCACTGCAGGAACTGAAGCAGAGTCCAAGGAAGACCACTGCTTCCTGGATTGTTTCTCCATGGCTTTTCAGCACCCCAGGACCACCTGCCCAGGAGCTGCAAAGCCCACAGTGAGCTGGGCCCATCCACATCAATCATTAATCAGGAAAATGCCCCAAAGGCACGTCTACAGGCCAATTTGATGGGGACATTTTTTTCCTCAATTGAGGTTCCCTTTCCCCAGATGACCCTACCTTATGTCAGGATGACAGAGAAGTAGCACAAGAGTGATTTAAGAAGGTACTTGAGAGCTGGAGAGATGGCTAAGCACTGGCTGCTCTTTCTGGGGACCCAGATTCAATTCCCAGCACCAAAATAGCAACTCACAACTGTCTGTAACTCCAATTCCAGGGGGTCTGACACCCTCACACAGATACACACACAGGACAAAAAACATCATTGCACTTAAAAAATAAATATTTTAAAATGATATTTAACAATGACCTTTGGCCTCCACATGCACCAGCACCTATGTGCATGCACACACAAACATGTACACACACATGCATGCTCAAAGTTGGAGCAAAAAGTTGAACTAGAAGAGAAATAGTCAAATGTCTCCCATTTACACCCCGCTTGTCCACAGGGAACAAAATACAGTTAGGTGCTCATTATCTTCCAAGAGCAGCAATTTTGAGTGTGTGTGTGTGCGTGCGCGCATGTGTATGTGCAGATGTGTCTCCTATGTAAGCACACAGAGATAGGGGTAAGCCAGCCCTGACTCAGAGATGTCTCCTGTCTCCTCTCCCAATCTCTCCTACACTCCAGCCCTGCCCTAGGTCTGGCCTCTAACAAAAGCAAATTAAAGTGACTCGGACGCTTGTTCCAACACAGACCTTGCCCAACAGCCCTTGGCAGAGAGTAGCAGTGGCCTGGCACCTCACCACAGGACTAAGGGAATTATCCATGACTAAGAGAGAGGAGGGATACTTTGGCAGAGGGAAGAACAGCAGAAGGAATAGGCGACCTGGGGCTGGCCAATCTGGCCCGGCGGGCCACCTGGGGAACACTGGACACCTGCCCAGCCAAGTTCCTCTCTTCCTTTCCCCTTAGGCCACAAGATGCCAGAGTGTATGTGAGACACGTGTGCCCTTTCTGTCTGGTGAGGGCTCACCTGGCCAAGGCAATGCATTTGGATTAGAGTCAATCTATGGGTATGAAATAGAATGAAAGGAAGTATGTGTGTGCTCCTTATAGGTGGATTTCTTTTTAGATAAGGTTTTATGTAGCTCAAGTCTGGCCATGAACTTCTAATTTCCTACCTGTACCTCCAGAGTGCTAAGATTACAAGTGTGAACCACTGCACCTAGTTTATGCAGGAATATGTATGATAAACAAGTATCCCACAAGTGGACTGCACCATACCCCCCATTTCTGTGTTTTCTATATGCACATCATGTATACATAAAACTGGAAATGTGATCATTGTGGGGACACGTATGTGCATGCTGTAAAGAATTCTTCACCTGGTTTATAGACTTGGGAAGATGCATGGAAGCATGTCAGTGCATTCTGCAGATGAGTATGTGATGGAGTTTATTCTGTGAATATTTGGAAAGTCCCTGTGGAGTGGAGAAATGAGTAGCTAAGCTTAAAAATGAATCTCTCCAGTAGATGCTGAAATTTATCACCTGGGCCCAGAGAGGAAGCTAGGGGCTGGACACTGAGTAAATGCAGAGTACTTTGCAGTACTGAGTTTGCACCATAAAGTAAAGGCACCATCTCTTGAAAGGAATAAGGGGAAGGGGTTCTTAGAGATACAGCCTGCCTCTCTGTAGCCTGTACTCACCAAGGAATTTGTTTCCATTTTTAGGGGAGTGAAAATGAGAAGCAGAACCTCAGACCTGCTCTCCCTGACCTCCAGTACCAGAGTCCCAGAAATTGAAGCTCCTTTAAAAAAAAAAAATTATACTGAACGTAATCATTTCACTAAATTAGTCCAGGCTGGAAAGGCAGCTCAGTAGTTAAGATAACTTTACTGCTCTTGCGGAGAACCCAGATATTGTCCCCACCACCTGGAACTAGAGCACCTATAACTCCAGTTCCAGGAGGAGACAGAAATTCTGGACTCCACAGCTGAAGAAGCCTGCACACAATGGGATGCTTTGTCCCAGACCCTGGATTAAATACGAATCACAACCAAACACCTGTGTTCACAGAGAGATCCTTTATTGGACAGGGAAAAAAAGAAAAGTGGCTGATTTCTGATTCAGGCAGAAAGCAGCAGTAAATGGCCTTGCAAGTGTACATTTTTAAAAGGTAAAAAGGGGATGTCTGCGTTCAAGTTGGCTGGGATTAAGTGGTATATTTTGTTTGGGAATGTTAATTAGGGCAGCCAAAGGGGGCTTTTGATTGATGAACTTCAATACTTTGACAGCTAGACCTTGGGGATCAGTCTAAGAAATGAGTTTGACATAAGAAAGTGTCTAAATAAGGGTAGAGAACTTGGTGGCTAGCTTTAGGAGTGTAATCTTTGGTTTACAAGGGAGAGGGAAGGGGGAAGGGAAAGGCCTGCCATAGCCATATTTGCCATGCCAGGGCCTGCTAGAACCCTCAGTGGGCACCAGCACTCATAAGCACATATCCGTACACAGCCACGTGCATACATAAAAATATTAAACAAATCTAAAGTATAATAAATGCTACTCCAAGCTGGTCATAGTGGCATGCACCTTTAATCCAGGCACTCAGGAGGAAGAAGGGCCGGGTGATGTTGAGGCCAGTCAGGTTTATATAAGTGAGTTCCAGAAATGTAAGAGACCTGATGTCAAACAAACGAACCAACCAACAAATAAATAAGAACTATTCCATATACAGACTTTTTGGTTTTGTACTTTGGGTTTCTGCGGGGGTTTTGTTTGTTTTTTGAAAATGAGCCTTTCTGTGTAACAGCCCTGGCTGTCCTGGAACTTGCTTTGTAGACCAGGCTGGCCTCACACTCACTGAGATTCACCTGCCTCTGCCTCCTGAGTGCTGGGACTAAAGCCCTGGGCCACCACCATCACCAGGTTCCATACATACTTTAATCCCCTTATTTTAATGGCTTCAGAAAAGATTTGAGTGAGCTAAGATAAAGTACAGAATGAGACAGGATGGAGAAGCAGAAACACGGAGAGAGACATGGAGAAATCCTGCTGAGAATGGATTCTTGGTGCATTTTATATAGTCCAGCCTGTCCTTGGATGCTTCATACTCCTGCACCTCCTGAGGACTGGGATTAGAGACAGGCACTACCATACCTAGAAAGGCAAAAAAAAAAAAAAAAAAAAAAAAAAAAAAAAAAAAAAAAAAAAAAAAAAAACCCGCCTTCAGAAGCCCTTCCTTCCCTGAAGGTACAGAGCAGCAACTGCTACCTCTTTGGAGAACAATTTATCAACTGTTAAAAACTGAATATCCTATAGCTTAAGCATACATTCAGAAGAATTTGTCCCCGATATTTTACATTTATGTAGTTAAGGACAATGATGCCAACAACATTGGTTAAAAAAAAAAAAAAAAAAAAAAAAAAAAAAAAAAAAAAAAAAAAAAAAGAAGTTACCCATGTATGCGTTCATGGATAGGAACTAGTAGTTAATTCATGGTCTTCCTGTGCAGTGGAGAACTAACTACTTAGCCTTAGAAAATACCAAACTAGGTCTTTATCTTCAGACACGATGATGCAATCTCTGCTAGTTTAATTGAAAAAATGCAAAACAGTTTGAATGTTTGCATAGGTAAAATTTTCAACACGTGGCAAGAGACAGAAATAAAGGTGAGGCAAGTAAAACCTTTAATTTTTCAGTGAAGACTGTACTCTTAGCCTGGCATGACGATGCCCACTAAATCAGGACTCAGAAGGCTCAGAGGTAAAGTCGGGTGGATCTCTGTAAATTCAAAGCCACCTTGGTCTACACAGTGAATTCTAGGTCACCCAGAGCTGCAAAGCGAAGCCTTGTCTCAAAAAAAGGAAAGAATACTCTTGTGTGCTAATTGGTCCCATGCACTACCATTCACACGTGTGTGGCGCGCGCGCGCGCGCGAACACACACACACACAGAGGGAGGAGAGAATCTCGCAGAATCTGCCAGTCTCAGACCCCCAATGCGGCCCACGACCCCCAATGCGGTCCTGTGGGCGCTGGGGTTTCGAACTCAGGTCCTGGTGCTTACAACTCAAGTACTCTTATCTATTTCAGGGTTACTGAGTGTGTCGGGGACTTCATGTTATCCGACCCAAATTTCTCTGCTTAGCCAGTTCACGGGTGAAGAAACCGGCCGAGGCGGGAAGAAAACACTGTAGATGGAAAAAGGTGGATCCGAACCCGTGATTCTACCGACGGGAGGGCAACATGCATCCCGGGCTTTCACACGATACACAGCCCCTGCGGGGCGCACCCGTGGCCCAGCGCGCACGAGGCTCCACGCTCTGGGGACTCACGCGCACGCAGCGGCGCGGCCCCGGCGGCGGCAGCAACGTCACGAGCCGAGCTTTCCTTTTCGGGAGTCCCCGGCATACATCCTGTATCCATGTTTGGTCATTTACGTCACGGCGCCAGGGCCGGGGCCTCCCGAAATGGCAGTGGCCCGGGGAGTCGGAAGCCCGGAACCAGCCCAGCCTCGACTATATAAGTGGGGGGACAGCGGGCTGGAGGAGCCCGAGTGCGCTTTGGAGAGGCCAAGAGCCGCCGCCCGAAGCCCGTGCCGGCGAGTCAGGGCGTCGCGGTCCCCCAACCCGCGTCCCCGAAGCAAGCGTCGGGAGCTTGGAGCTAGGGCGCCGGGCTTCCCCGCCAGCCGCGCGCGCCTCAGCCCAGCGAGGCCCCGGGCGTCCCCCCGCCGCCGCGCCATGCTCCACCTTAGCGACTTCTCCGGCCCCGACGCGCATCTCGCCAAACCCACCGAAGGCTGCACCCACGCCAACCCCGAGCTGCCCCGGCTGCCCGCCAGGGACGCTGCCTCGGCTGCCGCCTATCCTGGAGGTAAGGAGAGGGACCAGGGGCGCGCAGACGGCGAGGGAGTGATGGAAGAGGCGCGCGGGGGAGGGGGGGTCCCAAAGCGCGCGGTACCATTCCCACCCCTACAAGGCCGCAGGCTCCTGTGCGGGAGCCCGTGCGTGGTCGCGTCCCGGGGCGTCCGTGGGGGGACCTGCGCTCGAGGCGTTCTGCCTGTGGCTTGCGCCCTGAGGCTCCGGTGGAATCGGTCCCGGCAGCAGGATTGGGGGGGGGTACGCCCTTTGAGATGCCGGGGCTGATGCGTGGTCCCTTCCTCGGCAGGCGACTTTTTGAGCTGGGCTCTGAGTGGCTGCGGTGCCGGGGACTTAGCTGACTCCTGCTTCCTGGAAGGCCCCGCACCCACGCCCCCTCCGGGCCTCAGCTACAGCGGCAGCTTCTTCATCCAAGCGGTACCCGAACACCCGCACGACCCGGAGGCCCTCTTCAACCTCATGTCGGGCATCTTGGGCCTGGCACCCTTCCCCAGCCCCGAGGCGGCAGCATCCCGGTCCCCGCTGGATGCCCCTTTCCCCGCGGGCCCCGATGCCTTGTTGCCGGACCTTTACTCTCCGGATCTGAGCTCAGCCGCCTTCCCGGAGGCGATTTGGGAGACTGCGCCTTCGGCGGGAGCCCCCTCGCAGTGTCTGTTCGAACCCCAGCTCTCCCCGCCCGACGTCAAGCCCGGGCTGCGGGCGCCTCCCGCTTCGCCGTCGCTGGACGCTGCCTCGGCCTTCAAAGGGCCCTACGCCCCCTGGGAGCTGCTGTCTGCCGGGACCCCGGGGAACTGTGGGTCACCGGGAAGTTTCCAGGCCACCCCCGATGCTCGTTTCCCCGCCGTAGGGACCAAGGTTGAGGACCTGCTGTCCATCAGTTGCCCCGCCGAGCTGCCGGGCCCGGCCGCCAGACTCTATCCTGCAGGGGCCTACGATGCCTTCTCGCTGGCCCCGGGAGACTTAGGGGAGGGGACCGAGGGCCTCCCGGAGTTGCTGACCCCTCCGGGCGGGGAGGGAGGGAGCGGAGGCGAAGGCGGTGAGTTCCTGGCCACCTCTCAGCCTCAATTGTCCCCGCTGGGCCTGCGCAGCACCGCCACGGTGGCGGACTTCCCCAAACCCCTGGTGGCCGACCTCCCGGGGGGCAGCGGAGTGGCCCCGCCGGTGTCGCCCGCTGCCTCCTTTCCCGCGGCCAAGGCCCCCCGGCGCAAGGGGCGCCGGGGCGGCAAGTGCAGCGCGCGCTGCTTCTGCCCACGGCCGCACGTCAAGGCCTTCGCCTGCCCGGTGGAGAGCTGCGTGCGGAGCTTCGCGCGCTCCGACGAGCTCAATCGTCACCTGCGCATCCACACGGGGCACAAGCCCTTCCAGTGTCGCATCTGCCTGCGCAACTTCAGCCGCAGCGACCACCTCACCACGCACGTGCGCACCCACACGGGCGAGAAGCCCTTCGCCTGCGACGTGTGTGGCCGCCGCTTTGCGCGCAGCGATGAGAAGAAACGGCACAGCAAAGTGCACCTGAAGCAGAAGGCGCGTGCCGAGGAGAGGCTCAAGGGCCTGGGCTTCTACTCGCTGGGCCTCTCCTTCGCCGCGCTCTAAGCTGGAGCTGGCCCTGTAGGTTGGGGGCGCCGCCGCTCGGCGCACATGGCAAGGTCTGGCCGGTCCCTCCTTCCCCGCTACCCCTCCTGCCTCTTCCACGCACGTCCGGGGCCACTCGCAGTCCAGTTCCAGTTCCCCCAAAGCGCCCGCCGCACACGCCCTTTCAGCACGGGTTCCGTGGACAGCGCCTGCTGTCTTGGAGCCACCTTCCTCCTAGCCAGCCTGCAGCTCTGGGGACAGTCCTCTTGGGCCACCCACGGAGCAGGCACTTCCTTTGAGACTGAAGAGAGGTTTTTCTGTTTTGTTTTGTTTTGTTTTGTAACTGGTATATGCCCCGCGCCCTCCATTTTCTCCCTCCCCAGAGACAAGCTGGGGATGTGCCGAGCTGGTCTCCTGAGAACTTTGTATAGCAATGTCCAGCAAGCCTTTGGATGTGATGTTTTTGCTTTGGGGCTATTTTCTTTTTGTTGTTCATTTTTGTAAAGCAGACGCTACTCTCAAGCACTTGACAAAACTGTTTATTTTTGCAATTAAAATTATTGTGCTAAAAGCTTATTGAATCTGCCTTGTAAACGCCTAACCCTTCCTAACCTCTCTTCCAGGACAATATATGACAGGAGACAGGAAATATCCATATTGGTGAGATGCAGGCCCCTGACACATTACTTCTAAAGAACTTATGAAGCATTTCATAAGCATAAAATGTATAGAATGAATTGATGTATTTATTCACAGCTAACTTAGGGGTTAGCTGTGTTTCTAGAACCTTCTGGAAGGCATAGGTAGTGAACATGCTTGGTATGATCTCTGATCTTCAGTTTCTAGTACCGTTTCAAAACAGGAAGCAGTCGATATAAGGTGCTTGCTGCAAGTATCCAGGTAGAAACAACAAGGTCAGATATACCTAACTCAAATCTCCCTGGCTTGCTTTCCAGCCCCAGAGATGAGCATTTGGAAAAAGCTTTCAAACATCAGGAGAAAGCTTCGGCACTAGAGGGCGCCCTGGGCAGTTTACAGTGGATTTATGAATAGTCAGTATATGCTATCACAGATAAATCTGTTCAAGAGTCATATGCTGTGAAGACCAAAAGGGTCTCTGGGCTCAAGTAGGCCACACCTGAGTCTGGTAAGGAACAAGCCAGAGGCTCCTGGTCACTTCAGTGGCCCTTCAACTGAAGGACCTTCTTCTCCAGGAGAGAGTCTATTAACTAAACAGCCAAACATCTGCCGTGAACACAACCCTTTGCAAACATTTACTTCCAAATGAACCCTTCATGGTTTTTGGGTGCAAGCAGGAGGGTAGTGAAAAAAGCATGATCCTGATGGGGAAGATGGGCCACCCCCTTTATTCTCTGATCTTCCTAAAAGCTTTTTCCATGTTGGGCAGAAAAGCCTACTGTGCACCACATTGCATGGCAATGAGAGAGACTATATTTAATGACGGCTCTTTTCTGCTCCAAGCTAAGCTGCTCCCCACCCTCTCATTGGTGTGTGTGTGTGTGTGTGTGTGTGTGTGTGTGTGTGTGTGTGTGTGTGTGTGTGTGTGTGTGTGTGTGTGTGTGAGTCAACTTTATCATTCTTCGGGAATCACCTACTTACTGGTTTTGGGCTGTCTATTTGTATGTATATACATGTATGTGCATATGTATTTGCAAGTGCACACCTATGGGAAGGCCAAGGAGAATGTCAAATGTCCTCTGTCATACTGCACCATGTTTTTTAGCTTTTATTTTGGGTGCATAAGTGTGTGCACTACATTCTGACGTCTGATGTCAGAAAATAATATCATATCCCTTGGAACTGGAGTTCCAGATAATTATGAGCCACCATGTGAGTTGTGGGGGAAAAACCTCTGTTCTCTGTAAGAGTAACAAGTGTTCTTAACTACTGGGTCATCTCTTCAGCCCCCTTCTACTGTTATTTTTCTTTTTAAATGATCTCTCAACTAAACTGAAGCTCACAGTTTTGGCTAAGCTTTCCAGCCTGTAAATTTCCTAAATGCACTTGTCTCCACCCTCAACCCTGGTTACAGACACCTACAAGTGACCATCCTCAGCTTCTACATGTGGACTGGTTATTAAAATTCAGACCCTCTGCCATGCTGTGGTGGCACATGCCTTTAATCCCAGGACTTGGAAGGCAGAGGCAGGTGGATTTTTGTGAATTTGAGGCCAAACTAGTCTACACAGTGGGTTCCAGAACAGCCAGGGCTACACAGATAAGCCCTATCTTGGGGGGAAAATAAATCAGACCCTCTCGATAGCACAGCAGATGAGTTTATCCACTGATCCATCTCCCCAACCATCTAGGGGATTTTTGGTTTCTGATATTTCAGAAGGATGGACTGCAGAGGGCAATTTTTAACCCTTTGGAGCTCAAGTGATGATTTTCCAGAAACTGAGAGGTAGTTGTAGTGTATTCAGGAGACATGCTATAAAAGATGAACCCCATTATCTTACTAATTAATTGACTACACCTTCATCCACAGGCATAGACCCCAGACTTTTATTTAGATGCTGAGTAGGACAAGGTAGAGCATGAAGACCCAGATTTTAAGCAGCATCAAACCACACCACTTGAACAAGAAAATGACACATAGCTGGGCCGTTAACAAGATGGTCTTATTGGTCTCTGAACAAGAACATTTGACTACTTCTGCTGGGTTCCATCACTATGGCCAGCACTTCTTTCCCAGATTGTTCTCATACCCTAATACTAAGCTTAGCATAAGAACAGAACTTGAGCTGTAGAGATGGTTCAGTGGTTAAGAGCACTGGCTGCTCTTCTAGAGGATCCGGGTTCAGTTCCCAGGACTAACCAGATGGCAGCTCACAACATTCTGTATAGTTCTGCTCCAGTTCCAGGGGACCCAACACCTTCTACAGTCATATATGTAGGCCAAGCACCAGCGCATCCTTTATTTATTTACTTATTTGAGACAAGGTCTCCCTATGTAGTCCTGGCTGTCCTGGAGCTTGACATGTATAGATCAGGCTGTCTTTGAACTTACGGAGATCCTCCTGCTTCTGCCTCTAGTGTCCTGGGATTAAAGGTGTGCACCACTATACCCCTCATCTTTTATTATTTTTATTTTATGTGTGAGGTTGTTTTGTCTGCAAATATCCCTGGGCATCACATACATGTGGTTCCGATAGAGGCCAGAATAGGGAGCCAGATGCCCCTGGAACTGGAGCTAGAGGTGGTTGAGTTGCCTGATGTGGGTGCTAGGAACCAAAATCTTGTTCTCCGCAGGAACCGTACACATTTAACCACTGAGCCCCCTCTCCAGTTTCTGGTTTGGATTTTTCTCGTCACTAGTATTTTGGGCTTTGTTTGTTTATTGAGACAGACCCTGGCTGAGATCGGCCTTGAATTTATGGTGATCCTCCTACATCAGGCTCTAGTACTGGGCTCAGGTACAAACC
Organism: Phyllotis vaccarum; assembly: GCA_033318265.1. NCBI lineage: Eukaryota > Metazoa > Chordata > Mammalia > Rodentia > Cricetidae > Phyllotis > Phyllotis vaccarum. Next base: position 67,944,297 of record JARWLC010000014.1, on the reverse strand, counting down.
ACAACATTTGGCCGGAAGTTGTCTTTTAATCATTCCTGAGACTCAGTTATTTTCCTTTTTATCCTGACTTGGAATTGAAGGTAGGCCCTCACGCATGCTGGCCAAATGCTCTGCCGCTGGCCATCAGTCCAGACGCAGTTCTTACATCTTCTCTTCCCACTTCCTGTGTTTGGAGAGCACATTCATCTTCAGATTTCACTAACCCCCACAAAATTCCTTCAAAGTCAACCAAATGAATGGTGACATGTGACCTTCTCCATTTGAGTGTCCCACCGTTATTTCAAACATAATCTATGTTAAAAGTCAACTCCTCTTCCCATAGTCTCAATGCTTTTTAATAATAACAATCCTTTGTTGGGTTGTCTAGACTCATCTGAGTAGTTACAGTTCCCTGCCAGTCACCTTTGCTCTCCCCTTATCCACATGCCCAGACTGTTGATTATACTCGATGGACCTTATTGGCATTTTGTTATTGTTGTTTTTTGAGACAGAGTTTCTCTGTGTAACAGCTCTGGTTGTCCTGGAGCTCTCTTTGTAAAGCAGGATGGCCTCCAACTCACAGAGATCCACCTTGCCTCTGTCTTTGCTTCCTGAGTGCTGGCATTAAAGGTGTGCACTACCACTGCCTGGCTTTTTAAGGGGGGGGGGTTTTCTTTTTTCTTTTTGCTTACTTTGTAAAGAAATATTTACTTACTTTGTTTTATGTGTATATGTGTGCCTGAGTATACATCTGTGTACCATGTGCACGCAGCCTGAGGAGGTCAAAAGAGCATTGGATTGCCTATAACTGGAGTTACAGGCTGTTGGTAGCCACCACGTAGGTGTTTAGAATCAATCCAGGTCCTCCTCCAGAGCAGACAGTGTTTTTAACAACTAAGTGGCCTGTCCAGACTTCTACCATTCTTTTCCATCTTGTTCATTGTCCTTTGTGGTCAGTTGTTATGAGTTAGCGCTTTTAGCTTGTGAGGTCCTCTGGCACTGGGGACTGACCTGGGCAACCTCTGTGGCAGAGGTTGAAGGTATGCTTCCCTAACGCGGCACTCTAAAAGTCTGAGCCCCAGTGGTGATCAGTCTTTTGTTTGTTGTTCTATTAAGACAGGGTCTCATGTAGCCCAGGCTCTGCTCAAGCTCACTGCGTAGTCTGTGTGTCCTCAGTGATGACATTGCAGACACCACACCCCTGGAGTTCCTGTTCCAAGCATATCAGTTATAATTTTTCAGACAGCTCCTCCTTTTCCAAAGATCTACAGGCACTGAACTCCCTTCCCAGGCCTTCCAGGGGTTAAACTCAAAACCTGCGCTTTTGTGCTGGCATTTCTCTCTCTGTGTTTCAATCCCTTTATAAAGTTTGTATCTATCTGTCTGTCTGTCTGTCTGTCTGTCTGTCTGTCTGTCACTGCATCTGGTTATGGTGATACAAATCTGTAATCCCAGCATTCCTCTCATAAAACAGGAGTTGGAGACAAGAAAAGCATAGAAAAATTGCCTCAAGTGCATAGGCAGCTAGCATGGAGCATGTAGTGGAGCAAGAGAGAGAGACTATTACTCCAGAAAGTTTCCCTCTAACCTCCACACACATGCATGCCACACATGAGCCCACACTCGCGTATATATATACACACTAAAATAAATACTTTAAAATCACATACACTTGGGACATGGTGACTTGCTTTTGGTCTTAGAAGGCAGAGGCAAAGTGGATCTCTGTGAGTTTGAGGCCAGCTTGGTCTACATAGTGAGTCCCAGGAAAGCCAGAGGTGCACAGAGAGACCTCATTTTAAAAACAAAAGAAAATTGCATACATAAAGGCTAGAGAGATGGCTCAATAGTTTAAAGCATGTGTTGCTATTGGGTTGGATGTTGTTCAAATCCTAATAGGTCTTTTAATAAGAACCCAGAACCAAATAATGGGGGAAAGCTGAAAGATTAGAGACAGAGGAACAAGCCACAGCCACTTTCTCCATGAATCTTCAGACTGAATGCCTCTGAGTCCTTACTTCAAATGGAGGGGGGTGGGACTGAACCTTTCTTTCTCTGTCAGGCCATTTCACTTCCCATTTCTGACTGCTATGTTGGGATTAAAGGTGTGTGTATTTCCAAGTACTTGGAGCAGAGGTATGGGATCCCAAGTGCTGGAATTAAAGGTGTGTGCCACCACTGTCTGGCTCTGTTTCTCTCCTGGATTGGATCAATCTCATGTAGCCCAGTGTGGCCTTGAACTCACAGAGGTCCAGATAGATCTCTGCCTCTGCCTCCTGAATACTAGGATTAAAGGTATGTGTCTTTTATGGCTTTTATGGCTAACTCTGTGGCTAGCTCTGTCCTCTGATCTTCAGGCAATCTTTTTTAGATACATAATATATCACCACAAATGGACCTGAGTTAGTTTCCAGAACCCACATGGCAGCTCATAATGACCTGTAACTCCAGCTCTCTTCTGGCCACTGAGAGCACCTACACACATGGGCTCACACAAACATACATATAATTAAAGTCTTAAAAAATCATATACACTATGAGGTCAAAGCCCTTCTTCATCTGAATTCATCTTCCCATCATCTCATCCTCTTCCTTTCCAATCTAATACCCAATATTCCCACCTATGGGCTCCTTCTGTGGTAGAAACCTTGTTTGATTCACCAAGTTGACCCAGTTCACTTAAAGATTTAATCACTGTTCTGACTAGTTCACAAAAGATAAGGAGGAAAGGAAGGTAGCCAGAGTGCATAAAGCTGGGAAAGAAGAAGAGATTGAAAAAAAAGGCAGGATGGAGGCCTTGACGCATGCTGGGATCCCGGGTATAGGATTGACTGTACCTCTGACTAGTTGGGATTTGCCTGATTTAGTTCACGATTCCCTGCCTTAGCCTTGGGAGCCCTAGATGTGTTTGTCACTGAGCTCTCTCTTGGTTTCTTTGGCCCACATGGAGTGGGACTCACATTTTTAGAACAGTGGTTCCCATAACAACCAAGCAGGAACTGTTGTCTGTGAAATATAGCATGGTCACACATGCGCACAGGCATAGATGTGTGTGGATGTGGGAATACCTACATGTACTTACATGCATAAGAACAGCACAACCCACCTTCACCGACATACATGTACATCCACATGCATATATAACCGTGTACTCTCAAATACACTCATACATCTATATATACCTGCAAAGCCACAGGTGCATACCCCCATATCTATACAAATCTATATACACACATACACAAAACACATACAAACACACTCCATGTTGTAAATTATTATTGTACATTCCTAACAAGAAATATCATAACAAAGGTGGAACCCAGATGGGATGTAAATACGTTAGGCTAGCTACAATAATTAGGTGAAATAATAGGTCTGTATGTGGACCTGAGCAAAGAGAGGGCTTGCGGGTACTGTGGCCTGATCAGAGGATGGGTTGAGTATTTTGCATCTAAATTCTGGTCCCAACATTCACTGAACTCTGAACTTTAGCTTCTCCATCTGAAGAGGCAGGTGCATTTTATCATTTCCGAGGCAAACATCCTGACAGCAGCAACTTAGGCAGAAGGGCTTGTTTTGCCTCACCACGTGATGGGACACAGTCCAGCAGGTCCAGGCAGTTTTTGCCAGCTGGTCACATTGTCTCCCCTGTGAGGGGGCAAACAGCAGTGAACACTGGCATTTAATTCACTTCCTCCTTTTTATTCATGTTGGGACCTGAGGGCATGGGAGGGTGCGGCCCACAAGGGAGGTCTTCTCAATTAAACTTCTCCCTAAACTCCCTTTTAGACAGACTCGTAGGTGACAGAGGATGAACCATCACAGTGGAGATAAAAATAGTTTCTGGAGCTGGAGAGGTGGCTCAGTGGTTAAGAGCACTGGCTGCTCTTCCAGAGGACCTGGGTTCAATTCCCAGCACCCACATGGCAGTTCACAACTGTCTGTAGCTCCAGCTCCAGGATACCTGACACCTGCATACAAACAGACATGCAGACAAAACACCAATGTACATAAATTAAAAATTAAAAAGATAGTTTCTGCTTGGCTATTCTATTGGAGAGTGAATAATGTGTATTAAAATGATTAGTATGAGCACGATGTGTGGTTCTTGATTGATAAGATCTTATTTACAAGAGCTTATTTATCAGAGCTTGGGGGAGAAAAGGAGAGGGGGCTTCATCTGTTTGGCCACTGTCCAATTCTTGTTAGATATTTCCTTTCCCCCAAACCACCTGAGAGGTCTACAAACCCTTCCCATACTCCATGACCTTGGGGCCCACTGCCTTCCCAGGAGTGGGATGGGGTCAGTTGAAAGCAGCTAAAGCCTCCAGTTTACTGGAGAGTCCTGGATCTATGTTGGCTTTTTGCTGGGCTGCAGGTCCTGGTGCAGCTGAGGCCCCACTGTGTGTGGAAAGTACTATACCCTTTCCCTCATCCAAAGCTCACTTCAGTCCTGGTCTTGCCCAAGGTTTTTTCTTTTTTTTTTTTTTTCCTTCCCCAATTCAACTTCAACCCTGAGGCCTTCCTCAGGAGTACCTCAGCAGTTAGGTAGGCCTGAAGCCAAGGTGGGGGAGGAACTCCCGGGCCTATCCTGTGGAAGTGGTGAGTTTGTCTGGAGTAAACCAGTGCATATTCCCTGCTTCTTTTCGTTTGTAGGTCCATAAGAGGATGGTGGAGACACCTTAAATGCAACATTAGGTCTGGGAACACAGCACAGTGTGGCCCAGCTACAGCCAAATCTTCCCAAAGACCACACCTCTGACCTGAAGTCACAGAGCACAGGACCGGTACCTGGGTTCACAGCCCAAGAAGCCTCTAAAGAACTGATGTGTATGTCGGTACCGCCCGTGCCAGCATTTTTTGGGGGTGGGGGGAGGGGGGCTCAAAATCACCCGAGACGTGCTCCCCACTGGGTGCAGGCCAAACCCGTGGAATGGATTAGGGTGGCTAGGCCCTGATTAAAGGTGGGCAGCAGACGCCACAGCCAGAAGCTCCGAGGCACAGGAATGCCTGGGTAGTGGTCCCTGGAGTGGGGAAGGCTGCACCCCCCGCCCCGGCGGCACCCATCCCCCACCCGAGCCACTAGCTTCTGCAGAAAACGTGGGGTCCCGGCGCAGCCGCTCCTAGCTGCATCTGCCGCTCCCCGCTTGCTGGAGAGCCCGCCCCGGAGGAGGGGCCGGCTCCGCCCCACCTCCCCGCCACCTCCCTCCTGTCTCCAGGCTGCGCCCGGCCCGAGCGCCCCCTCCTCTCTTTCCTCCTCCCTGCGTACCCCGCCCGTGATCGCATCGCGAGCCCCTCCCGCTGCGCCGGGCTGGGGGGCTCGGCCGCCCCCGCCCCAACTGGGAGGCGGCGGCGGCCACCCTAGGCTGCAGTGGGGACCGAGATCCGAGGCCCGGTGGCGGCCCTGCGTCTGGACCTGGCACGCGGGGTCTGTGCCTCTGCGCCCCCACTCCAGGGCCGTGGTGCTTTGCCTTGCCGCGGGCTGGAGGAGGTAAGGGCAAGTCTGGGGCGCCCTGCCAGACGGCTCCCGGAGAGGCTAGGCAAGGAGGACCTCAGCCGCTGCACCGTCCTCCCCAGCCTTCTTTCCTGTTGCCCTCCTGAGGCCATGAGGCTGCCAGAACAGGGAGGGATTCTGGGCAGGCCAGGCTCCAGGCAGCCGAGGGGTTAATTTAAGGAATTAAAATCAGAACGGGTTTGAGACCAGGCCTCCCCTCCCCCCTCCCGCCTGTCGCTGCCTTAGCCTTGTTGGGGGGCGGGGGCGGGCTCCAGAAAAAACCCACTGGGACTCTAGACTTTAGAGAGGGAGAAGGGGGAGTGCCCTGAAACCCCAACCCTCTCCACCTGCTGGTGAGGGAATGGGGGAGGGTCTTGGTCCCGAGGCCTGGCTGGGCACCTGTACGGTTGTAGGTGTGGGCCGGTGTGCACGTGTGATCGTCTGGAGGTGTTCATATGTGTGCACGCATGTTTCTGCCTCTCCACACCCTAGTGCCTGTGCGGGTGACTGTACCCACAGTATCGCTGGAGGTGTGGGCTCCACTCCATCGCCTTGCATGTGTGTGTGATACTGTGCCTGTGTGCACTGCCTACAGTCTACCTAGAGAACGGAGTGAGGCCTTCCCCCTCCCCCTTTGGTTGAGCCTGCGGTGAGGGGCTCATATGGTTTTCTGGGTGTGGGATCCAGGTGCTGGAGCCTGTGTGTGACCTTGGGAGGCGTGTGCATGTTTGCAAGACCACGAGAGAAAGGCAATGTGGAGGGTGGCCAGGAAGCAAAGACTGGCTGTGTTGACTGCTGTGCTTTACCAAGCTGGGGGATTGTTCTGCAGGCACCCAGGTTGGGGTTATAGCTGCAGAGCCGAGGCCTAGGCTTCTTGAAGGGTTGGTGGGATTTAGACAAGCAGGGCATTCCTTTATTCTCCACCCATTGGGGTCTAATGGGGGTATAATGTGGACACCTCCTGCTGCCTCTTCATCCTCAGAATGCCTCCACCTGCTGGCAGAGGCCTCCTGAAAACACCTTTAGAGATCTTTGGGCTTCTAAATCCATCTAAGGACACCCAAGCCTCCAAACCTTCATCTCTCCTTTGATTTCTGGCTTCTGTACTTCTTTCCTGTATGTGGTTTTACAAGGATAGGGGAGGGAAGTGCTCCAGGGCCCTGAAGGCCAAGTGAGAGGGAGAGTCTTTGCCTTGGATAGGTCAGGCAGGAAGGAATCTGGGGGCCAGAGTGGGAATCACCCCAAAACAACAAACTATGCTAGCTTTTCAATTTTGCCCGATCTGAAATTAACTGGTGGGATAGAGGACACAGTGCTGTGATGTGTACACATTTGTTCCTACTCTTAGGAGTGCCTAGCTTTTAGGGAGGGAGTATTTAAAGGGATGGTGAAGGTTGTCAAAAAGTAGTAATTATCTCACCTATCTCCCTAGACCTTCTTTCCTCTCTGATAAAGATTCATATATTCAACAAATATTCACCGAGTGCCACTGTGGGTCATCTTCCTGAGAACATTTTAGGATTGGTACGAGCATCCCATGCTCAGCTAGAAGAAATGTAGCACAGAATATGAGTCAATCAGGAAGAGCTGTGTTCAGATCCTTGTTTGTCATTGTTTAGGTACTCACTACTGTGTAACAAACATCCCCAGAATTTGGAAACTTTGAATAGCAATTATTTGTTTACTTATTTAAGTGCTGAGAATTGAACTCAGGATCTTGCACATACTAGGCAATTGATCTACCCTTGGGCTTAAAGTTGCAATCTGCTTAATCTCCCTATTAGCTAGGATTCCAGGCTTGTCAGCACTAGAAATGACATTATTTCTTATGATCTACTCGCCTGTGGCTGGGGCTATGGGATCTGAAGGTTTTACCTGGAATCACATACACATTCTCTCAAGGTGGCCCCTCAACCCCCAGGGCCTCCTTCCAAAGTAATCTCAGATAATTCTACACAGCTGGGATCTAGCAGCTGGACCCTAAGGCTTGCTTAGGGGGAATATTCCAAGATGACATGTCCTGATGTACAACTTATCTGACTTCTGCTTGCATGAAGTTTGCTGATGTCTATCTGGCCATGCCGTGAGTCAATGTGGGGGAGAGTCACATAAGGGCAGCATTAGAAGACTTGATTCATCAAAGGTTCTCATGCAGTACCAATTGGATACAGGTCTTTATGGCAATGGGCAAGTGATCTGACCCGTCTGTGCCTTAGCTTCATTACAGCACTGAAGCATTCTACCTCCTTGGTAGCATTGTTGTGAGCATGGTGATGTACCAGAAATAATTAGTAGATAGGCATAGGTTCGCTGTTTTCTTCAACTACAGGTGCCTCTGGGCCTTGGGCTTGACTCTGACATCTTGAACCAGGCATACAACATATCACAAATATGAGAGCTCGACTAAACCATGGGGATGAGAAGACACAGTGAGTTCTGACCAGCTAGTACATGACTAGGGTGCATTTGCTTTCAAGTTTATTTTAGTTGCATATGATGGTAAGTGTCAAAAATTGCCTTGGTTGAGCACTGGAGAGACGGCTCAGTGGTTGAATTTGTTACTCTTGCGGAGGACTCGGGTTTGGTTCCCAGCATCCGTACGATAACTCACTACTGTTTGGAACTCCAGACCCAAGAGACTGAATGTACATACACGCAGGCAAAACACACTTAAAACAAAAATTAAATCTTTTCTGAAAGTACTTTTTAGAAACTTGCTTTGGCTGCATGAAACTTATCTGTGATTGGATAATTCCTCTAACAGTGTGCCAGTGAACACTCTGAAGATGGTTGTTTGTAGTGTCTCTGCCTGTGGTGTATAGATAATAAGGGATTCAGTATATGAGCAGGTCAATGACTCCCAGCTACAGGACCCGCTGTCTTTGAGAGTTTATAATAAGGAAGGAGTTGTGCTGTGATAGGGATTGAGGTGGAGGGGGGTGTCAGAGAAAGGAGAGCTGGGTCTACACCAAGAGAGAGTAGTATGAGCCTTAGACTTGGGGATGTGACAGGACCCAGTGCTTTCCGGTGGAGCAGAACCCCCATGGGGCTCATTGACAGTTTGTGTGGAACAGGAGCAGAGACAAAAGCTGGTGTTGGCAAAGCCCAGAGCTGGTCCAGTTGTGCCACCTCGAAGAAGTATGGCAGGTGTACTTTGTCTCTGAGCAGCTGGGCTGGGGGTCGGTTCGCTGAGTGCTTGCTTAGCATGCACCAAGCCCTGTGTTTGCTTTCTAGTACTACAGCATGCAGGGTGAGGGGGATCAGAAGTTCAAGGTCGTCCTCTGCTACACAGCAAGTTTTAGACTTGTCCGTGTTACATAAGAACCTAGCTCGAAAAAGAAGGAGGAAGAGGCGATTCATTCTTCAGAGATTATTTATTATTTAGGCGGATTGTATTTTTTGGTGTGTGTGAGGGAGATGTGTTTATATATTAGTGTATATGTATGAGTACATGTGTTTTCTTGTGGGGTTTTTTTGTTGGTGTTTTTTGGGGGGGGTTGTTGTTTTTTGTTTTTTGTAAACAGGTCTCTTATTGGACCTAGAGCTCACTAGTTTGGTTAGGCTGGAGGGCCATTGATTTACAACAATCTTTTTGTCCCTGCCTTCCCAATTCTAGTATTGTAGATGCCACACTGCCATGCTGAACTTTCTGTGTGAGGATCTAAATTCAGGTCTTCCTTCATGCTCCAGCAAGGAAGCAATGCCGCTATTTTACATCGTAAGTGACGGACATGACTGGGGTGATGCTTACAAAAAGCTTCAGAAGTCACGAGGGTTGTCAGTTGAGTGAAAGTTCACAAAGAGGAGGACAGAGGTCAGCACAGCAAACGCATCTATAGGAAAAGGTCGCATTCAGTAGGTAGGAGGTCAAGGGTGGAGATTGAACGGAGCCCAGAGGAGTCGCTGTCCGTGGTGCTGACTAGATAATGAGGCTGTTCGTTGAGAATTGCAGGAAAGGCAGGTTTTAGAGTGTGTAACTTGGTATTGTGAGTTTAGTGTTAATCACTGAAACAGAACCTATTTCATTTTCTACTGGTTCCTTCTAAATTCATTTTGAATTTAAAAAAAGGGGGGGGAGGGGTTCCTTAGCATGGTTTTCAGGCCCAAAGCCTTATTTGTATCTCTGACCTATAGAAGTAGGTTATCTCTAAGATGTTCATTCTTTCCAGTCTTAAAAAAGGCTCCTGGATTCTCCCACACTGCCTCCTTCCCAGCACAGGGAACTCATATCCACTCAGGGCCTTGCCTTATTCATACCTCAGCCAACAGCAGCCAGGCTCATTAAAGCAGCCATCTTAGCTGTCCCCAATGGAGCCTCCTCAGCTCATCTTCCCTGAGCTTTACCAATCCTTCCAGGTCTCATCTGCATCTCCCCACATTTCCTGCTGGAACGCCTGTTTCTGCTGTGGGTTCCTGAGAATTTCCTGGTTCTCTCTCCGCTGTCTCTTGGAGGTCCTATCTCCTTTTCTGACACCCCGGGCTTGCTTTAGTATTACAGATGTGTACGTTTGGGGATGGAAAGATGGCTAAATGGTTATGAGTGCTTGTTGCTCGTAACCCACCCACAAGGCAGCTCACAGCCATCTGTAACTACAGTTCCAGGGAATCTTACACTCTCTTCTGGCCTCCGAGGATGCTGCACACACGGTGCACTGGTACATATTCAGGCAAAACACTCATATACATAAAGCAGAAATAAATAAGCCTTTTTCAAGATAGAGTTTCTCTGTGTAAAAGTCCTATGTAGACCAGGCTGGCCTTGAATTCAAGAGATGCACCTGCCTCTGCCTCCCAAGTGCTGGGGTTAAAGCATCCACCACTGTCGCCCGGTTTAAGCCTGGTTTTTGTTTTTTGTTTTTTTTAATGCTTAAGTAAAATTTTGATATATGTTTTTATGTAGCTTTAGTTGACCTCAAAAACTTTCTGTGTAGCTGTACATGACTTTAAACTCCTGATCCTTCTGCCTCTGCCTTGAACTTGCTGGGGTTAAGGTATTGACATTACATCTGACCAGTAATATATTTAATTTTTTAAATACCACACTCATTTATGTTTGGTGTATGCAATTGGATGTGCATGTGGACAACTTGTGGAAGACCATTTTCTCTTCCCACCACATGGACTCCAGTTATCAGGATTGTAGCAGGAACCTTTATCCACTGAATGGCAATAATGTAATTTTGGCTGCATACTGCAAAGTAGATACAAACAGCTTTACAATTGTTATGAATTACTATTATTAAGTATGTGCATGCTTTGCCTGCATGTATGTCTGTATGTATGCACTATATGTATCTGTGGAGTCCAAAAGCAAGCCTCAGATCCCTTAGAACTGGAGTTAGAGATAGAGGTAGTTGTAAGCCTCCATATGGGTACTGGGAACCAAACTCAGGTCCTTTGGAAAAACAAGTGCCCTTAAATACTGAGCCATCCCTTCAGTCCCCACCTCCATTTTTTGCTTGTTTGCTTTTGAGACAGGATCTCACTCTGTAGCTCTAGCTGGCCTGGACTTGATATGTGAAGCAGGCTGATTTTGAACTCAAGATCCATCTGCCTCTATCTCCCAAATGCTAGGATTAACGGCCTGTGCCACCACACCCAACTCTTCAGGTCAGGAGAGATTATCAGAGCCCCTGGAGCCACAGTTAGAGGTGGTTGTGAGCCACTGAAGTGGGTACTGAGGATTGAATTTAGGTCTCTTCCAGAGTAGTATGTGCTCTTAATCATAGAAAGTTCTATTCATCTTTCATACTGTTTTGACCATATCATCTTCTACCCAAGTTTGACTCAGGAGATCACCACCTACTTGGAGGAAGGATTGGATCTTGTTTATTGGTGTGACCTGCATATGTGTAGCACCCTTGTGTAGTGCATGGCACTTACTTCAGTAAGTGTACACAGAATGAACTAATGTTTAACTACAGCTAGGTAAGAAGTGTAGACTGGTTGATTAAGTGAGATGAGGGTTTTACTATAAGTGGAAAATCCAATTTTATTTTAAAAATTATATCATGTGTGTGCACATGTGTACATGCGCATATGTATACATGCATGTTACAACCCTAGAAGAGAGAGGTCAGAGGACATATGTTCTGCTTCCATATGTGGGTCCTGGGGATCAAACGCAGGTAATCATGCTTGGTGACAAGAACCTTTATCTGCTGTGCCATTTCACCAGCTCCCAGTCTCACTTTAAACAATAAAATATCTTAACACTTCCTGTAACTGTGGAGATGGTTGATGAGTGGGCTTTTGGCATAACTGCATTCAGGTTCTCAGGAAAGTGGGGATGACTCCAGCTCCTGACTCCACTTCATTGGGTGTTTGCATGGACTTTCTCGTGTGGTCAGTCAGTCTCATCCATAGTTCAGTGGAGATGGCACGGTTTCTTAGAATGCTTCATCCTAGCTTGTGATCCAAAAGGAAAAAGGGACTCCCCCCACAATCTCCCAGGAAAGGACTCTGGTGGCTTAGTTTGAGGAATGTACATATTCAAATGTACATATTGAGGAATTCATATTCATCCCTGGGTCAGTCATTATAACCAAGGTAGTGGGACTAGGTCATGTCCCCACTTACTAGAAGTATGATAAAAGCATGCAGAGTATGATGGGGCAGCTCATGAAGAAAAGCCTAGAGGCTGCCATGACCACAAAGTGAGCAGTAGGAAATAATAATAATGTTTACTGAAGGAGTCACCAGTGGATGCCATCTAAGACCATCTATGTTTTTGCAGTAGCAACAGGTGAGGTTGATCGGAGACACTCAGCTCAGATGGGCCTGAAAGCCTTAACATAATAAATAAATAATAAATGAATAAAATCCCTGTAGTTTCTGAGTTCAGCCTGTAGAATCCTAGCCAAAGAAAACCTTAAGTCAGCCTTGGAAAGAAAGACACCCTGAGGTCAGTGTTTTGGATGAGAGAGGCAGCCTGGCAAGGGGAAGAGCCAGGCAGAAATGAGGGTGTTTTAGGGGTACAGCAGTCAAGTTGGGAGGACCAGAACCAGACTCTATTTTCCCACCACGCTGAGAGTACAGAGAACAGGCTGAATCTGAAGAGACGGTGAAACTTGTGTTTTGTCATTTTTTTTCTTTTTCTCATCCCACACCACCCCATCACCTTTTTTCCTTGTGTGTGTGCATATCTGTGTGTAGTTTTGTATGTGTGGCTCTCACAGATGTATGAGTGTGCCCTCCTGCAATGGTCCATTCGATGGTCAAGGTTGGTTGATGTTGATTCGGCTCGTTTTGCTCTTTTGCCTTAGACACTGAGGCAGAGTGTCTAACTCAAACAAACCTGGAGCTCTCTGATGTCTGGTCTTGAAATCCAACATGCTCCGAGGACCCCATGTGTCTACCTTCTGAGGCTAGAATTACAGGCAGGCAGCCATGCCCACCAGACATTTATGTGGGTTTCTGGTTCTGGGGACCTGAACTCTGGTCTTCATACTTGCCAGGCTAGCACGTTTAACCACTCAGCCATCTTCCCAACCCCCATCACCTTCTTGCGTTCAGGGAAAGCTTCACACTTGTGTGGAGGTGTGCGAGTCTAGACAAGAATAGTCTCAAGAATAACTGATAGTCATTTCTTAGTGCAGTAGGTGGAGGGCAGCTTCAGGGTGTGTGCTGGGGCAAAGAGCTACTAGGGTATCAGTCGCCCCTCTTCTCATCCATCTGGGTGCTCACCACAGGTCTGCCACTCCCAGGCTTCTCCCTCTCCTTGATTTCTTGGAGCCTGGCTAAGGGAAAAAAAAAAAAAAAAAAGGTTCTTAAAGAGTGGGAAAGACCAGAGAGAGAGTTGGAAGAGCACTGAAGAGGCGGCTGCATTTAGCTGGAGCAGACACAGGTACACATGTCGGAACGACCTTGTTACCCACCACCTAGATATGGAGTCTCTAGGCCCACTGCTGTGTGACAGAACTTTTCCTGGGAGACATTGCACACACATCTACTCACCTCTGATACGGAGCCAGCAACAGATCAGGGTATAGATACTAGCGAAGTCCAATTTGGCAAACCAGAGTTCTGTTGGGGTTACTTACAAGAATATGGATGAAGGATCACTTACAGAAGCAGAAAATCAAAGATAACTAGCTGCATCACCAAAGCCCAGCCCAGCCCAGCATGGGCGGCTGGCTGCTCACAGAGCTGGGGAACTGGAGCCCACTGCATAGCCTGCACACAGCTCAACAGGTTGGAGAGTGTTTTCCAGGTGTCTCAGTCTAAACCTCTTAAGGCAACTCCACTTGTTTGTGCTTCCTCCATGCAGCTGGTGGGGTCTCTGGGCCTTTCAGCTTGACTTGGCAGTGACTCAGCAATTCTTATTGTTTATTCTTGGGAGGGAGGAGGAAGGAGCCTAATGAATCTGGTCAGTTTCAGGATTGTTCCAGCTATTTTGAGTTTTTCACCTTCTAGCTTGAAGCCTCCCCACATAATAGAATGTTTCAATTTCAGAGGAAACTTCTCCTAATGGCCCGCTTCATCTTGCCTATTATAGCAGGTCTTCTGCCCGGCTGCAGCCACCCTGTTTGTTTTTGGAGACAGAGTTTCTCTATGTAGTCTTGGCTGTCCTGGAACTTGCTCTGTAGACCAGGCTGGCCTTGAACTCACAGAGATCCTCCTGTCTCTGGCGCCCAAGTACTGGCATGCTGGGATGCCTTTTTAAGGTCTTCTGTTTCCTCTTGAGTTAGTTTGAAGCTTTATATTTTCCTAGAAAAGCATTCAGCTTATTTAGATTTTCAAGATTTTGAGCCAAGAGTTGTACCTAGTAGTATTTCATAATTGAAGAAAAAAAGTATTTGCATATAAGTCACATTTCTCTTGTCATTATAGTGTTATATATGTGTTCCTGTTCTCTCTCTCTCTCTCTCTCTCTCTCTCTCTCTCTCTCCCTCTCCCTCTCCCTCTCCCTCTCCCTCTCCCTCTCCCCATTTATCTATTATTGGTGTTTTCTAGAAAGCCATTTTTTGAATTTACTTCTGTTGGCTAGTCTTTAAATCTTAGTAAACCTAAAGGACAGTGAGTCAGCCCTATTACTAAGTATTTAATGGCCTTAGATTTCTTCGGTGGTGCTGGGAATTGAATTCAGGGCTTGTGCATGTGAGACATGAGTTTTTCCAACTGAGCTATTATCCAACATCCATTACCAAATATCTGTTTAAAATGAATGAAGAAAGGAGGTTAGCCAGTTGAGTGTGGATAGACATCCTGTTATCTTAGCACATTGGAGACGGAGGAGGGGAGGTCAGGAATTGAAGTTTGACCTTGGCTAGGTGAAATCCTATCTCAAAAGAGGTGGAGAGATGGCTCATCAGTTAAGAATGTTTGCTGACCCTCCAGGAGATCAGAGTTTGTTTCTAGCACCCATGTTGGGCAGCTTGTAACTGCCTTAAACTCCAGCTTCAGAGGGTCTGCCTCTCTCTTCTGGTCTCCCCAGGCACCTGCTCTTTCATGCTGACTCTTACACACAGACACAAACACATAAGCTAAAATGAAATAAATTTTTTCTTTTCAGGGAGACAGAAGAAACAAAAACCCTCTTTATGGATTTAAGTGTGAAAAAAAAAAGTCTAAATGTCTTTGCACAGTTCCAGTTTCTGTCAGGTGTGTTAGCAGGGTTGTTTGGTTAAAACCCTATTTAAGCTTCAAGGTGGTGGCCCAAGCCCTTAATCCCAGCACTTTAAACCCAGAAGCAGAGACAAGTGGATCTCTGTGAGTTTGAGGCTAGCTTGATCTACAAAGTGAGTTCCAGGACAGCCAGGGCTATTATGCAGAGAAAACCTGTCTTGAAAAAAAACAAACAAATAAATAAATAAAACCCTATTTAAAATATATTCCGGGGATAGCAAGATGGTTTGGTAACTACGAGCACTTACTGTTCTTCCAGAGGACCTCAGGTGCACTGCCAGTACCCTCAGGATGGCCCACATCTGTTTCCAGTTCTAGGAGAATCTAATATCCTCTTTTGTAGGAACAGAAGGAGCCTAAGTAGTGCAGAGACATAAATGCAGACAAACACTAATGCACATAAAATAAATATTTCAAAATTTTAAATATTCTAGAAAAATAAAAGTCCTGAGTATTAAAAGAACGTACACACAATTGGTTACAGCCTTTGGTGGGAACAGACTTTCTAAGTAACAACAAAATCAGAAATCACTCACATTTTACTGAGGTATACTTTCAACATATCAATAAAAAAGCAAAGTAAAAGCCAATTAACATACTTGAGAAAAATATTTGTAGTACGTTAGTGGACAAGAGATCAATTTTATAAAAAGCCTTTGCAGATCAATAATAAAATATGAATGTTCAATGTAAAACTGAGTGAAATTGGGCCAGGCATGACAGATAGTGCCTGTCATCCCAATACTTGTAAGGCTGGAGCAAGAGCACCATGGCTGGTTCAAGACCACCCTGGGCTATCTGGTGAGACCCTGTTGTAGTATGAGGTTTCTGGCCCAGACTTGCGGGCCTAGCCTCAAGGTTTAGACCCTCAGACCCACAGACCCACAGAGACACATAGATGTTTTCAATAGTTTTAGGCTGATTGGCCTAAGGCCCAGGCAGATAACTTGCTAACTCTTTACCCTTAATCTAACCCATGACTCTTATCCTGTTCAGCCATGCAGCTCGGTACCTTTTCTCAGAGCAGCATAGTTGTCCTTTGCTTCTTCTGGCTTCTCTCTGGTGTTCTGCTCTGTTCTGCCTGTTCCTAGAGTCCTCTTAGTCTGTTAGCCTCACCCACACTTCCTGTCTGCCTTTGGCCAATCAGCACTTTTTATTAAACCAGT
The DNA here is from genome assembly GCA_033318265.1 of Phyllotis vaccarum. Lineage (NCBI taxonomy): Eukaryota > Metazoa > Chordata > Mammalia > Rodentia > Cricetidae > Phyllotis > Phyllotis vaccarum. The sequence continues at coordinate 67,928,031 of JARWLC010000014.1, read as the reverse complement.
AGGTGGGACAATTATTTACAATGGAACAACATAATCCCCCTATACCCTGTCTCAAAAAACTAGATCCGTCGAGATAGCCCAGTAGGTAATATCACTGTCTTCTGACTCTTGACTCCAGAACCCACATGGAAGGTGAGAACCATCTCCCACAAGTTATCCCCCTGACCTCCGTGTGTATTGTGGCAGATATGCACCCTTTCCAGCATACACACACACAGTAGGTAAATAAATCTAGTTTAATTTTTTAGCCCTCTTACCCCACCCCAAATAGCATAGTGTAAAAGTCAAATCACCAAAGAGGCAGAGAAAACTGAAAAGTGCAGGAACGTGTCCAAGCACCGTCGGGAACTCAGGTGAAGAAACCAGGTTGGTTTTCACCTTCAAGTTTGTAGGAGCACATAGAGGCCAGACAGGAAGCTGAATATGGCTGTGGTGGGCAGCAAGTGGGGGGCCATGAGAAGAGTTTTGAACAGAAGTCATTTACCATAAGACAGGTCTGGAGCCAAGTGTGGAGGCAAATGCCCGTGATCCCACCCCTCTAAGCAATGATGCATAAAGAGCAGGCCAGCTCAACCTGGGCTAGAGTAAGACGGTGTCTGAGAAATAACAAAATAACAATTTTGAAAAAAGGAACATAAAGGGGGGGCATGTCCTTATGTGGGATGTAACAGCTGTGTGACTAAAGATGAGCCCAGCAGCACGGGTGGGCAGGCCTTGGTCTGGAAGAGCAGCAAGCATGGACGGCTGTTGGCTGTTTGAGCTGAAAACAGAGAAAACAGAGACGACCAGAGGTGTGGCCGGGAGGAAGGTGGCAACATTAAAGGAAGCCAGGCTGCTGGGGGTGAGTGGGAGCTCAGAATCTGTTTTTGACACTAGAGCAGTGGGTCTCCACCTTCCTAATGCTGCAACCCTTTAATACAGCTCCTAATGTTATAGTGACCCCCCCCCAAAAAAACCATAAAACTATCTCATTGCTGCTTCATAATTGTAATTTTGCTACTTTATTAATTGTATTATAAATATGTATGTTTTCTGATGGTCTTAGGTGAACCCAATGAAAGGGCCGTTTGATCCCCGAGGTGTCTGGACACAGAGGTTGAGACACTGATTTAGAGTCTCATCACTAGAGATTAGCAACAAGTTCAAATGAGTCATTTGAAAAACAAAAACGATATGTATGCTGGAGAGATGGCTCAGTGGGTAAAGCCTTTTACATTGTAAGCCCCAGAACCCCAAGTTTTATCCCCAGAGCCTGTGTCAGAGCTGGATGCCTTTGTACACACCGGTAATCCCAGCGTTCTTACTAACAATGGGAGAGGGAGACAGTAGAATTGAGAATCTGTCAGACCAGCTAGCCTGACCACAAAAACAAGGAGCAAACCCGCCTTAAAATAAGGTGGAAGGTGGGGAGATGGCTTAGCAGATAAAGCATTTTGCTACACAAATGTGAGGACTAAAGTTTGGATCTCCCTCATAAATCCCAGGTGGCCATGGTTTCCTGCCTGTAATTCCAGCCTCAGAAGGCAGAGATAAAGGATTCCCCAGAGTAGGCTGGCTCTATACTAGGCATATCAGTGAGCTCTGGGACTGAGAGACCTGCCTCAGTGAATATGTGGGAAATGATCAAGAATATCTCATCATTATTGGGATCTCCATGTGCACACAAAATAGAAAAGAAAATGGGAAGGGCAAGAACCAGCTTCCTGAAAGTTGTTCTCTGCCATCCACACACATGCTCCTACACATAGGAGCCTGCAGTCACAGACAATTGTCAAGCAGATCTGTGTGCTGAGCAAAAGTTCTGCATGACATCACGAGTCTTCTGTCCCACAGAAAAGACAGTAAGGCCACCAGAAGCCCAGGCTTCTGCCCTGCCAGCTGCACACAGGTCCTGTGGTGCCTGTGTTATCCAGAAGTGGGGTACGTGTTTGTTTCGGGAGATGGTCAGGCCTCTGACAATAGAGTAAGACCACACGTGCTTTCCTGGAGCAAGAGGCTGAAATCAGTTCTCCCAACTCAGGGTTGGCGGGAAACAGTTCGCTAAGACAAAGTTGGGAGTCTAACCAAGAACTAGAGCAGAGAAGCACGTTGCTTTCTATTTAACTGATGAATGATTTAGAACATTTCTCCTGTTCATCCCAACACAATCATCCATTACGGACTTACACTGTAGTTGTTCTGTCTTCAGTCTTAGAAGCAAGACCACATTCTCATCCCGAGACACGTCCCACCCTGAACAGTATTGTGCTATGTCTGGTTAAGTAGTAATCTAATCTTCAGGATCTTGCAGTCTGTGACCAGAAGGGTTGGTCTCCCCAGCCAACTGCTCTGAGGCTTCAGGCTCCAGCCTTCGTGCTCCGAGGCTATAAATGAGAGAAAGAAGGATTAACATCTATTTGGGGATGGAGAGGGTGCAGTCTTGGAGTCGGTAACTTGAGGCTTTTCTAGCAGTACATTCGCCTTGATCCTCCAGAGGGCTTTCCATCAATTTACCTTCTTTATCCCCAGAGTGTTAACCCAAAGCCAGAGACCTCATTGGAAGTTGTAATTCTAGAATAGATTCCCTGATGGTGGTGGGAAGGGGGATGGGAGTTGTCGCTTAGCAACAGACTCCCTTGTGCTTGCTGCCCATTGCAGGAGCCCAGGCTTGGAAGGAGGGCTCTAGCCAGGGCCTCTGCTAAGGGGAAATGCAGGTCCTTAACTCCTTGGCCTCTTCCCTCAACACACACAAAAGATCTGCTTATGATAGATGTTTCCATGGAGAGGACATAGGAGGGCCAGAGGAGTCAAGAGCAGGCAGACCCCAGACTGCCCCCCCCCCAATTTCCTGTGTTCTCTTTGCTTGAGTTCACTTTAGTTTAAAGCTAAGAGCGGCTCTTCATTATCTGCCAACCATCTTAGATTACTGGCCTCAGGCAGAAGGGCCCTCTCCAGGCAAGCTGTTTTCTCTTTCTGCTTTGAGTTTGGCTGATGTGGGTCTTGTTTGACTTTACTGAGGCCACAGAAAAGACCACAGCATCTAACTATATCCTAACATTTTTCTGCTAACGTGGCAGTCTTGGTGGGGACATGACCTCAGATCCCGGACTGTAAATGATAGTTTAATCAGTGGATTTGCTGTTTTGACAGTTTACCAACTTTTTGTTTACTTATTTTAATGCAAAGTTTTACTACTATGTAGCCTTGGCTGGCCTAGAGCTCACTAGGTAGACCAGTTGGCCTTGAACTCAACAGTGATCCATCTGCCTCTGCCTCTGAGTGCTGGGATTAAAGGCCTGCACTCATCAACTTTTGACTGAAGAGTGAGGGAAGTGGTACTGTTTTACACCCCTTGTCTTAATTCTCTTCCTTGTTATGTATATTATGTACTTAGAGGAGAAAGGGTTTATTTTAGCTTGAAGTATTAAGGTACTGTCCATCAAGGTTGGGGAATCAAGGTAGCAGGAGCCTGAAGCAGCTGTGCTTTGCAGGATTAGGAAACAGGGCATTGAAGGTGAGTTGCTGCCCAGTTCTTTCTCCATGTGTACACACAATCCCTGTCAGAGAATGATGACACCCACATTGGGCAGTTTTTTGCATCTCAAGTGAAATCAAAATTACCCAAAGGCCTATTTCCCAGATGATTCTAGATTCTGTGAAGGAGACAACACTAACCATAGCCAGCGATATGGCTCAGTGGTGAAGGTGCTTAGCAGATAAAGAATATCACCACCAAAGCCTGACAACCATTTGCTCCTGGATCTCATATGGTGGGGGGAAAGAATTGACTCCCACACGTTAACCTCTGACCTCCATATGTGTGCCATGGCATGATCCTACACCCCACACAAAATAGATTAAATATTAAGGGAAAACAGCCACTAACTACCCCAGGTGTGTTATTTGGAAAAGGAAATCATTTTATCTATAATTTCTCAGTTGGATGTGTCTTTCCCAGTACAAAGAACACAGACCCAGTGTAAGCGAAAGAGGGAATTGATCATATGCCCAAATCCACGTGAGGGACCAAAAAAAAAAAAGTGGAAAAGGAAGGCAGGCACCCCAAGATCAAAGCTGATACAAAGAGGGAGATAGGCGCTGGTGGCCATGGGAAGAGGTGTCTCTACATATCCATGAGGAAATAACAGAAGGCAAGCCGAACTCTCTGGAGCCCATCAGGAAGGAGGGGCGGAGCTGAAAGCAGCCTCAAGGTGTGAGTCAGTGGGAACAGAGAGAGGCAATGGGGATTACCCTACAAAGAGGCTGGAACCAATTAAGAACAGAAAGTCACAAAACCCTGAGGAAAATCCACCTGAGCAGTATCATGGCAGCCTATGAAGAGGGACCGGTTAAGCATCAGCAGACAGATAACATGGATGAGGATCTTGATGACAACTGGATTGTCCTCAGAGGGTGCAGGAAGCCTGAATTCAAGCAGTTAAAAAAGGGAAGTCAGTGATCGGAGTGGAGAAGCCACAAGTGGGAGGGTGGGCAGCAGGAGTGGAGGAGGAAGGAGATTGAGTGTAAGAATAGGTGGGCTCCCTTCCAGGAATGGTGTGAGGAAAGAGACCAGAAACACTCAATGGCTTCAGGGCCTGGAATGGCAAGCATAGGAACAGTGCCACCTACAGCATCATAGCTAGGTGAGCATCTTGTCCCTACAGTTTAGTGGTTCAGCCTGCATGATGGATGTGTCTTCAGAAGATGAAAGGTAGGCATCTGAGAACCTTCTTAGATGTCACATACATGAAATACCCCAGGGTTCATAATCATGTCTTGATGACTATATCCAAACAAGCATACATAAATACAACCCCTGGTTAAGCCACAGAACACTTTTAACAACACACACATTTTCTTCCCGCCCCTCCCCAATTCACTAAAGACATAAGCCTCTATTCTGACTTGAGACGCCATCCAACTGTGAATCTTGCAGTATGTTCTGTTTGGCTTCCTTCCCATAATACTAACCATATTTACCTGTTGTTATGGATACTGATTCCTTTCTTACTACAGAGTCGCTTTCCATTATGAATATACAATTGATCCATTCTCTTTATTTCCTTGTTTGAGATCTTAATTCTGTAACAATCCTCATTTGTCAGTTTACTCATCTTGGCCTACTGAGTGCTGGGATTAAAGATTATGTCACCACACCCGAATCCCATTCTGCTGTTGGAGAGTGTGTAGGCACTTTTTTCCTAGGTTGGGAATCATTGTAATTAAAATTATTTTTTAATTTTTGTTTGTTTTGTTTGTTGAGACAGGGTTTCTGTGTTGCCCTGGCAGTCCTGAAACTCACTCTGTTGTACAGAATAGGCTGACCTTGAACTCACAAGAGATCCACCTGCCTCTGTCTCCCAAGTGCTAGGATTAAAGACCTCTGCCACTACCGCCCTGCTCCTTTAATTATTTTTCAAAAATCCCTTTAATCCAGGCACAGTGGGTCATGCCTTTAATGCCAGCACTTGAAAGGCTAAGAAAAATGAATCCCTGAAAGTCTGAGGCCAGCCTGAGTTACATTGTGAGTTCTAGGCCGGCAAGTCTAGAGACTAAGACCCTGTCTTAATCAAGGAACGATTCATTTTTGTTTCTATGAGGCAGAGTCTCAAGTAGATCAGGCTAACTGTACCTTTCTATGTAGATGAAGATGTTCCTGAAGGTCTCATCCTTTTGGCTTCACCTCCCAAGTGCTGGGATTACAACCCCCTACCCCATTGGCAAGCATTTTTAAAAATTAAACATTCCTTTAAATTCTTTTAAAATATCGTTTATTTTGTGTGTATGAGTGCTTTTCCTGCATGTGCACCATGTGCTTGCCTGGTGCCAGGGAGGTCAGAAGAAGGTGATGGATCCCCTGGAACTGGAATTAGAATGGTTGGAAAACATTGTGTTCTGGGAACCAAACCCAGGTCCTCTGCAAGAGCAACAAGTACTCCTAACTGAAGCCATCTCTCCAGCCTTCCAAAACAAACATTTTTAATCTTAAAAATAAAATAAAAAAATACATAGGCCTAGTAATCTCAGCATTTGGATGGCAGGAAGTCAGCCCGGGCTACACTTGGAGGACCATAGTCCCTCCACTTTCAGAGGAGTTCATTCTTATGCACAAGTCCCAGAGCCCTCCATCCTAGACATCCGTGGAGCCAAGGTACAGGGTCGTTGAACCTTGGAGTGGCAGGTGGGAACATGGTTAATAAACTGCTGATAATGGTTAATAAACTTTCTCTTTTATAGCCTCCAGGGCCCTGGCTATTGGTGACCAGAGACGTCCTGATTCCGTAGGCCGGGCCCACCCGCGGCCCCCCATGAGCGCTCCGGGCTGACCGGTGAGGCGGCCGCGGTGGAGACGGCGGGCCCCGAAGGCGGCGGGGCCATGGCCTCGCTGGACCTTCCATACCGATGTCCGCGCTGCGGAGAGCATAAGCGCTTCCGGAGCCTGTCGTCGCTGCGCGCACACCTGGAATACAGCCACACCTATGAGACGCTCTACATCCTCTCCAAGACGAACAGCATCTGCGACGGCGCGGCCGCTGCTGCAGCGGCTGCTGCGGCAGCCTCTGGCTTCCCGCTGGCGCCTGAGCCCGCCGCCCTGCTGGCAGTGCCCGGGGCCCGGCGCGAAGTCTTTGAGAGCACCTCCTTCCAGGGCAAGGAGCAAGCAGCAGCAGGGCCGGCGCCCACGGGGCCGCACCTGCTGCATCATCATCACCACCACGCGCCGCTGGCTCACTTCCCTGGTGACCTGGTGCCCGCCAGCCTGCCCTGCGAGGAGCTGGCCGAACCAGGGCTCGTGCCTGCCGCGCGCTATGCACTACGTGAAATCGAAATCCCACTTGGCGAGCTGTTCGCGCGCAAGTCCGTGGCATCCTCGGCTTGTTCGACGCCGCCACCCGGGCCGGGCCCTGGTCCTTGTTCCGGGCCCGCCTCCGCATCACCGGCATCGCCATCGCCTGCTGATGTCGCCTACGAAGAGGGCTTGGCACGCCTCAAGATCCGCGCGCTGGAGAAGTTGGAGGTGGATCGGAGGCTGGAGAGGCTGAGCGAGGAGGTGGAGCAGAAGATTGCCGGCCAAGTGGGCCGGCTACAGGCCGAGCTGGAGCGCAAGGCGGCGGAATTGGAGACTGCTCGACAGGAGAGTGCAAGGCTGGGGCGTGAGAAGGAGGAGCTGGAGGAGCGGGCATCTGAGCTCTCACGCCAGGTGGACGTGAGCGTGGAGCTGCTGGCCTCGCTTAAGCAGGACCTGGTGCATAAGGAACAGGAGCTGAGCCGCAAGCAGCAGTGAGTAGATTTTGGGGGTTCAGTGGGTGAATGTTATAAGTGCCTGGGGTGTCTCCATGTGGTAAGACTTTGAGACTTGAGTTCTAATATGAGTTCGCAATGGTGGTGCCAGTGGGTTCGAGTGTGTCGTGTTGATGATTTAGGACCTCAAAGGACATGTGTTTCTTCCTCTAGCCAGGCCAGGCAGTTCTTTCATTTTGGTACCAGATCTTCCCTTTACTATACTCAAAGAAATGGCCCTGCTCTCCATTGTCTTCTTGTAGTTCGTAAAAGCATTGCAGACACAATTGCATCTTTCCCAGGCACTGTAAAACGTACTTCCTCTTAACCTTCTACCTCTTTGCTCTTGACTTCTTGAAGGCCTTTTTGTATTTCTGGTTCTCTAGAAACCTACCCTCTGGGGTCAGGTTACCACCTCCAGCACTGTTTGAGTCATCAGTAAAGTTTCTGTTCATCACCATCCTGGATCCATCTACACAGTATCTGATGTAGAGTCTCACTCTGTAGCCTTGGAGCTCGTGATCCTCCTGCCTCAGCTTCTTGAACACTGTTTAGCTTTCCTCTACTTCTTCTCTTTCTCGGCTGTCTTTGAGGGCTCTGTTTCTTTAATCTGCAAATGGAGCATTACCAACTCCATAGAGCCATTTGCTGGGTTAGTCCTCATTGTCATGTAAGTTCTGTGCCTGCCTGCTTATGTTGCTGTTTAGTAATGTTTCGCCAGTATCTCAGTGCACGGCACCTGGGTTAAATGCTTAATAAATGCACGAACAGCCGAATTTGTGTAGGGATACACACCTGCAGGTAACTGTGTGTGCTGTGTGTCTGTGCACCCCCTCAGATGCTGGGGCAGACGATAGGAGTGCTTTACATTTCTGTGTTGGTGTGACTCTGCATTCTAACACTTCTGAGAGTACATATGCGTGTTTGATTGGGTTGGTGGTTTTGAATCTCCATGGTTCTTAATGCGTTTCAGAGTATGAGTATGCTATGAGAATGAACATGGTTATATGCTCAGGGATATCCTGGAGGCTGTGTATTGGGCCCATGAGGCTCTCTGTGTGTGCTTGGGCATGTGACTATGTGAGGAGGCTGTGTTTTGAGACCACAGGGAACCAAGGTTTCTGCTTTTGCTTGTGGGACTCTGCATGTCCTGGAGGTGACTGTGTGTAGGATGAACATACCTATGACTCTGTCTTTGAAGACCAGGTATGTTTAATGACTTTTCTTGTTGCTCTGACCAAATGTCTGACACAGTTTAAAGGCCTGTCCATTTGTCTCCTGGGTCCCAAGGGTGGAAAGAGAGAACCAGCTTCTTCACATTGTCCTTTTAACTCTGCATGCGTGTTGGGGTATGGATTCAGTTACATTTTTGCTGTTTTCTATGTGTATGAGTATCATGCTTAAATGTATGACCTCTGGTGCCCACAGAGGTCGGAATAGGGTGTTAGATCCCCTGAAAATGGAGTTACAGGTGGTTGTGAGCCAGTATTTGGGTGCTGGGAACCAAACTCGGGTCTTGGGCAAGGGTAACGAGTGTCTGAGTGATATCTCTGACACATGTAATAAAATTACATTTTATAAAAAAGCAAATTGAAGGAAAGAAGGGTTTTCTTCAGCTCACAGTTTGGGGAGACAACTGATTATGGCAGGAAGGGTATGGTCTTAGGAGTGAGAGGCAGCCGGTCAAGGGTTTTATATATAGCCAGAAAACATCTTGCTTTCAACTTTTTCTTCTGTCTGGGACCCAGCCCATGGATCTTTCCATCTCGGTTAGCCCATCTAGAAATTTCCTCACAGATGTGTCCAGAGCTTTGTACCCTGAGTGAGTTTAGATTCTGTCAAGTTGATGATGGTATTAATAGGGGTGTCCAGTTTCATGTGTTCTGAGTGTGTGGAGACTTGTGTGTCTGCCTGCTTGTGTTGTGTGTGTTCCCTTGTGTGTGCCTGCATGCTGGGCATTGCCCATAGACACTCAGAGCCACTGCCAGACTTTCCTCCCATGGGCAGTCAGGCCAGGGTCCTGGGGTAAGAGACTGCTCCCGGCCCAGGGAGGTGGTGCAGATCGACCAGTTTCTGAAGGAGACAGCGGCTCGGGAGGCCAGTGCCAAATTACGGCTGCAACAGTTCATTGAGGAACTCCTGGAGCGTGCAGACAGGGCCGAGCGCCAGTTGCAGGTCATCAGCAGCAGCTGTGGCAGCACACCCAGTACCAGCCTGGGCCGAGGAGCCGGGGGCGGTGCCTCAGGGCCTGGGGTGAGAGGCCCAGGCAGAATGGTGAGTGTGTACCTGGCTTCTCACCTGCTCATGTGGTCCCCCACACCGTTGCCTCTTTTGCCTCTTTCCCCAGGAGCAACCCAGGCCTAAAGTGGGGGGAGGGAGGTCCACTCTGACAGGGCGGGAGTGGACCTCCGCCTTCAGAAGCCCATCTCTGTATTTCTTTGCAAATGAGAACCTAGGACCCCCAAGCTGGGCCCTGGGAGGCTGGGTGGGTGCATTGGAGGGATTTGGGAGCTTGCCTATCTGGACTGTCCGTCTGTCCATTCGTCCATCTTTCCCAACTTTTTTCTTCTCTCTCCTTCCTTTCTTTTCTCCAAATTCTTTTCTCTCCTCCTGTTGCCTTCTTCTCTGGCCTCCTCTGCCCATCCTTCCTTTCCGCTCTACTCTGGGGGCTACAGCGAGAACACCATGCAGGCCCAGCTGTGCCAAGCACATACGCCGTATCTCGGCACGGCTCCTCTCCCAGCACAGGGTAAGCCTCGGGCTTGGCCCACCCCACACAGCCTACCCTCACCCTGGAAGGTCTGCTGGCCCATCAGAGGCTCATCTCCTTCTGTGCCCACCGCCCCTGGTGCTACCAGTCTGCCTTTCCATGCTCAGGGAACTTTTGGAAAGCAAGACAGTGGGCGACCCTTGGCTGGTGGTAAGGGAGATGTTGGGAGTTGGGGCAGTCAGGTATCCCTCAGCCTTCACTGTGCACTCCCCCACCCACCCCAGGGCCTCCAGCCGTGTGCCAGCTGCATCCCAGAGCTCAGGCTGCTATGACAGTGACAGTCTGGAGCTACCCCGGCCAGAGGAAGGGCCCTCGGAGGACAGTGGTCCTGGGGGCTTGGGTTCGCGGGCCCAGGCTACCAACGGTGGTTCAGAGCGGTCCCAGCCCCCTCGTAGTTCAGGCCTGCGACGGCAGGCCATCCAGAACTGGCAGCGCAGACCGCGCCGTCACAGCACCGAGGGGGAGGAGGGTGACGTCTCAGATGTGGGCTCCCGAACTACTGAGTCAGAGGCTGAGGGCCCTTCGGATGTCCCGCGCCCTGGACCTGCTGTGGCTGGACCCTTGAACAGTTGCCGGCTCTCAGGTAAGTCCTGGGAAAGTGGATAGAGAATCCAACCTTCCAGGATGCTGGGTTGTCTTAGGGGACACAGCATGGAGGTGGTGTCCCCTAAGGGAGGAGGCTCCTACACCTCCCTTACTCTTGTCTATCTATAAGACCCTCCTCAAACTTGGAGTAGGGGTCTGTGTGACAGGGCAGGCCAGGCCTTCAATGACCCAAGGATGCTCCATTTAAGCTGTGTCCATGGTGGGTCCCATCACAGGTAGGGGAGAAGAGCTGAGTATTTATTTTAGGCTCTGAAGTGCCTGGGGGAATAGCCCTATACTATGTGGAAGGCTTAAAGGTTAGAGTCAGGGTGACCCTCACCAGGAATGATTAGGGCTGGGGAGGTAGTTCAGTTAGCACAATGCTTGTCTAGCATCCAGGAAGTCCTGGCTTTGATCTCTAGCACCTCAAACTGGACCTGGTGGTACACATCTCTAATTCTAGTACTTAGGTTGTAGGACAATCAGAAGTTCCAGGTCATCCTGGGCTACATAGTGAGTTCAAGGCTAGGCTGGAATACATGAGACCATGTCTGAAAAAGTTTTGGGTGTGTGACAAAGCAACAGATGCCCTTTTCCAATTAGTAAAATTTGGGGTTTGGTAGATAAGGGGAAAGCAGAGGACCTGTTGTCTTTCCTGGGAGCTGGTCTTCAATGTGGGTCTCATACTCCTCCTGCCAGCTCCTGCTGTGCCCCAACTCCCCTTCCACACATCTTTTACTCTTTCCACTGTCTCCTTTGGCCCCGGTGTTCTACAGCCCGCCCTGAGGGAGGCAGTGGACGAGGCCGTCGAGTGGAGAGAGGTAGCCCCTCACGCTCCAATGAGGTTATCAGCCCAGAAATCCTCAAGATGCGAGCTGCCCTCTTCTGTATTTTTACCTACCTGGATACCCGTACACTGCTGCACGCTGCAGAGGTCTGTCGGGACTGGCGCTTTGTGGCCCGCCATCCCGCGGTCTGGACGAGGGTGCTGCTTGAGAATGCTCGAGTCTGTTCCAAGGTGCCTGCCCTTGCCCTCCTGGGAGCCCCGCTATTACCAGCAGTAAAAGTCTAGTCTTTGTAACCCTTATTGCCCTGGTTTCCCCAAACACCCTCACGGTGCCTCCTACCCAGAGCTAACCCGTTCCCAGCAGTCAGGTCTATCTCAGTTCCTATCACTTGATCTTCCCAGTTCCTGGCAATGTTGGCTCAATGGTGCACCCAGGCCCACTCATTAACGTTACAGAATCTGAAGCCTCGGCAGCGGGGAAAGAAGGAAAGCAGAGAGGAATATGCCCGGAGCACCCGGTGAGGCCCGCAGTGGGTGGGTGGGTGGGTGGGGGTGCTTCCCAGATGAGGAAGAGCCCACTAGCAACTTCCTGACCTCTTTGCTCATCGTCAGGGGCTGTCTTGAAGCAGGGCTGGAGTCCCTGCTGAAGGCGGCAGGTGGGAACCTGCTGATCCTGCGTATCTCCCACTGTCCCAACATCCTCACTGACCGGTCACTCTGGCTTGCCAGCTGCTACTGCCGCGCCCTGCAGGCTGTCACCTACAGGTGGGTCTTCCCTTCCAGAAGCACACTCATACCTGTGCCTTGGTCCCTAGCTGCCACATGGCAACAGAGGCCACCAAGATGGGTCACGTGAGCTTTGGCTTTTCCATAGGAGTGCCACAGACCCCGTGGGCCATGAGGTGATCTGGGCCCTGGGTGCAGGCTGCAGAGAGATCGTCTCCCTCCAGGTGGCCCCACTTCATCCCTGGTAAGCTCAAAGGAGAGGGTAGGTGTTGTAAGAGGTTTCTGGCCCGGACTTTTGGGCCTAGCCTCAAGGTTTAGATCCACAGACACACAGAGACACACAGATGCTTATATTAATTTTAGGCTGATCGGCCTAAGGCATATAACTTGCTAACTCTTTACCCTTAAACTAACCCATGATTCTTATCCTGTTCAGCTATGGGGCTCAGTACCTTTTCTCAGAGCAGCATAGTTGTCCTCTGCATCTTCTAGCAACTCTGGAGTTTCTGTGGCATTTCTGCTCTGTTCTTAATGTTTCCAGAGTTTTCTTAGCCTGGTAGCCCCGCCCACACTTCCTGTCTGCCTTTGGCCAATCAGCGCTTTTTATTAAACTCATAGGCGGGACAATCATTTACAATGTAACATCACAAATCCAATACAGATAGGTCAGGAGTGATCAACAGTAGGGCCTGGTCTGGGGCTAAGGGCTGAGCAAGTCAGTGTCGGGGACATTTATACACACAGATCAGTATGTTAATAAGGAACAGGGCTGTGATACGGGACCTGGAGTCTCTCTCTGGCTTGCTGCAGTGCCACCAAAAAACAAATTTTTTTTTTGCATGTTTAGGGGTGGGATTGGGTATCTGTGTGGAGGTCAGGGAACAACTTAAAGGAACATTCTTTCTGTCCACATGTGAGTCTCTAAGATCAGATTTGTCATCAGGGTTGGTGATACGTGCCTTTATCCATTGGGCCATCCTAACAGCCTGGCATTGCCATTCAGACCCTAGTTTTGCAGCTTAGATTATGAGAGCAATGTCCTGTCATCCATAGTATGTGTGCAGTCAACACTAGCCTGACATAGTATGAGCAGGTCCAGGAAGTCAGTAAATAATACATTGAGGAAGCAGGTTGGTGTCACACACCCAGATACTCCAGAGTTCAGATTGAGAATTTGAGACCTGTAATGCACAACTTAGCAAGCTCTCATCTCAAAACAAGAATAAATCAGTTGTTGGCAAACCTTGGGTGTGAGTCATCCCTTGCTCTACTTGGGACTTGCTCAGATTCATAGGCTTCTCTGCCTGGCTCCTTACTTTCCCAGTGATTTCCCCATGTGCCAACTCTGTCCCGACTCTCTAGTGTGCTTTCTCTAATACCTTGGTGGGGTCTGTCATTATGGCTCCTACTAGGCCCCTACTAGCCTCATCCTGACCTTAGTATCATCCAATCTATAGTAATTTCTACTTGAGGCTCCTTGACTTGACTTAGTTCCCAGGGCAGACTAAAAATGTCTGTTTCTGTGTCCTTGCTACCATGGGCATATCAGATGACAGATGACAGATACTGTTGCCTGAATAGATGTTGAGGGATGAAGATTGGAGTGAATAGGGCAGGCAAGCCAGCAATGATGGAAAGGCAGACTGGGAAACAACATGAAGGCCTTGCTAAAAGATGCAGATTGGTGCCATCTTATCTAGAAAGTACTAGGAAGCTATTGGGGAAATGGTCAGTTTTAAGAAGGGTGTCTTGAGCCAGACATGGTGGTACATGCCTGTCTGTCATCCCAGCTCTCGGAGGGTAGAATATCAGGAGTCGAAGGCCATCCTCAGCTACATCATGAGTTTTAAGTTGCTCAGTCAGGGCTGCATGAGACACTCTTTTAAAAAAAAAAAATTAAGCAAACAAGAAATGAATACTGAAAGCTAAGTGTGGTCTATAACCTTAGCCCTTGGGAGGCTGAGGCGGGAAGTTTGATGTCACAGCTGTAACAGACACTTGATTGCTGCCTGATGAGTATCTGGCTACTAGGTTTAGGGTGAATGGAGACTGGATGGGGCTCTGGTCTATAGCTCTCACTGTGTGGCTCCAGAGTCTGAAGCTGCCATATGTGGTAAAAGGCAAGGGGGCAGGGTCACAGATGAGTTACTGTTTTTACTTAATACCTAGGTTGTTTGGCAAGATGCTTGCCTAAGGCACAGATAGGGTTCTCCGAGGAAGATCACACTGCAATGCCTCCCTGACCACTCTTTAACTCTGTTCTTCAGCCAGCAGCCTACCCGGTTCAGCAACCGGTGCCTGCAGATGATTGGACGATGTTGGCCCCACCTCCGGGCCCTTGGTGTAGGTGGTGCTGGCTGTGGGGTACAGGGCCTGGCATCACTTGGTGAGTCTTTCCTTGGGGTTGGAATAGGAGGTAAGAAGCAGGCAAGGGTGAGATGCTGCCTTTGAATTCCCACCAGAGTTAGGGGCTGTAACCTGGGTGATGGTGAGGGACTGAGTGCTGGGCATGAGGTGGGCCAGGGACTTTGTCACCAGGCTTCTCTTCTTCCTCTCCTAGCAAGAAACTGCATGCGGCTACAGGTCCTAGAGCTGGACCATGTGTCAGAGATTACCCAGGAGGTAGCGGCTGAAGTCTGCCGGGAAGGTCTGAAGGGACTGGAGATGTTGGTGCTCACGGCCACACCTGTCACCCCTAAGGCCCTACTCCACTTTAACAGTGAGCAATGGGGACTTGGGGGTGCAGAGGAGAGCATGGCTATATCCTATTGGACATTTTGCAGAATTGAATCAACTTTACCTGTGGAGATGCAGTTGCCTGCTACTCCCAGAAAAGGCATCTATAAAGTACCAAGTAGTGCCACCAGAGTCCAACTTGATCAACCATGGATTTTATGGCTTATTTATTAATCATGGGTGAGGATTACTTACAGAGTGTGGATTATCTCAAAGTAGCTGTACCACTCAAAAGTCTTATCTCGGCACAGGTGACAGCTCCCTCAAAGCTGCATAGGTGGATTGCTCTTCACATTCTAGTCAGAGTCTAATGCCTCCAAAGTGCAGCTGGGGCAAAACTGCACACATTTGGCAGAGACAGGAGCAGGGAATGGCTGATAGCTCAGGTGAGGGTCTGTCTGTTGACTCCCCAATTCTTCTATGAGGGAAAAATCAACAAGACTGATCTTGAGGGTCCCTTGAGATAGTCATAGACATTCTGATGGTATTGGCTGTTACTCTCTCTTCTAAGGCAGGCAATATAACTGTTTCCTATTGCCCTAACCACTGTGTGAGTGCTGAGGCAGACAGAGCAGTGTTCTCTCTGGCTCATTTAGCACCTCTGAGGCCAGGATGGTACTCCAGGCCCAGCAGCACTTAGTGCCAACTGTTTAGCTGCACAGGATGTCTATTGTTCTGTGCTGGCCCACAGGGGTACCAGGAGTTGTGTGTGTGGTACCTATAGTTCCGGAGTGAGCCTCCCACAGGGCAGAGGCTGAGAGCAGATAGGACTGTGATACTGCTCTTTAGCATGTGACTTTGCTTTCTGGGTTCTGCAATCCATTTTTTGACTTTCTAGATGATAGATTAAAGGACACAGTATGTCTAAGTCCTCAGGGAGATATCTTGGACTAAGGACTTCACTCTTGACGCCTGCTGTCCACATCCCATCTGCGCTCAGCCATTCCTCTGCCTTCACTGTGAGCCACCGTCAGGACCAGTGGCCTTTGGGAAGTCTCCATGCAGACTGATCAAGGTTCCTTGGTTTCCCACCAGCGCTGGAATTAAACCCTGTGGTTTAAGTGCTGTGCTGCTAAACTATGCCCTTCCCCCACTTATGAGACAGGGTCTCTCTACAAAGTCCTGACTGTATTGGAAATCACTCTGTAGACCAGGTTGGCCTTGAATTCAAGAGATCTGCCTGCCTCTCCCTCCTCAGTGCTGGGATTGAAGGCATGTGCCACCATGCCTGGTCTTTTTGAGACAGTTTCACCAGGTAGGCCTTGAACTTATAATCCTCCTGTCTTAGTCTCTTGAGTAGCTGAGGTAACAGGCCTGTGCTACCGTATCTGTTTCTTAGACCATATCACCTCCTGGGCCCTCCTATTTATCTTCCTTCAGCCTTATGTCCATCTAAATGGTCCCCCAAATCATGCTTTCTAGGTCCCTCCAAGCTCATGACCTTTCCCTGACATCATGGCCAATAATTCTTAAAGCCCTTGCTTCAAGTAGGCCTGACTGATACCTCTCACCCACTCCACGCCACACTCGGTCTCAGTTCAGCAGCTAGTCATTTCCAAGTGCTCAGGCCGTGGTACAAACTGTCCCCTCTGCCAGAAAGGTGCTAGGGCACCGAGTAGCTGTCACACAGTTGTCCTTCCAGAATATTTTCACCTGCATTCCTAAGGGTTCCATCATG
Source organism: Phyllotis vaccarum (assembly GCA_033318265.1). Classification (NCBI taxonomy): domain Eukaryota; kingdom Metazoa; phylum Chordata; class Mammalia; order Rodentia; family Cricetidae; genus Phyllotis; species Phyllotis vaccarum. The sequence goes on along the minus strand of JARWLC010000014.1, from coordinate 67,911,492 downwards.
AGCTGCAGCCAGCACAGGCCTGGCACTCTTATTCTTGTGGCTGGCCCACATACGTTTCTCATTGGGGCTCTGATTTTATTTATGAGAGGAAGCAATGGCAGCACAATGTCCCCCTTGCTTGCCTTCTCTCAGGCATCTGCAGGAACCTCAGATCCATTGTGGTGCAGATCGGGATTGCCGATTACTTCAAAGAGCCCAGCAGTCCGGAGGCCCAGAAGCTGTTTGAGGATATGGTGACAAAACTCCAGGTGAGAGGCTCTGAGGCCACCAAGACCCCATGGCAGGGGCTGGTGAGGTGGCAATTAACTCATCCAACACCAAGGAAGAGCTAACCTAGGGCTCTGTCTGTAGGCCCTGCGACGGAGGCCTGGCTTCTCAAAGATTCTGCACGTCAAAGTGGAAGGTGGCTGCTAACCCGGGTGAGGGGCGGCAGGGCCCCTGCCAGCCCCACACCATGGCATTCTTTGGACCTCTGGAGGGGCCCTGGCTTGGACTAAACCTTTGGAGGCCTAGTGTTATGCCAGGTTCCAGACAGTGGTTGAGTACCGTCTAACTGGAACAGCAAAGTGACAGGTGACCCAGAGCACTGTCTCCCCAGGGCAAGGGCTTGGACAGAAGCTACCCTGAGACCCCTGTGACATCCCCAGCTGGAGCATCCTTCTGGCATAGTCAGCAAGGAGCTGGCACACCAGCACCTGATTGTCACCACTCAGAGGATCTGCAGTAACCACCTAGCAGCTCCTCAGGCAGGTCTCCTTCCTGAGACCAGCATCTGGTCAGGAGCCTCTGTCAGGCCACAGGCCAGAAGGGGCTTTAAGGCAGCTCAAACATGGCAAGGAGGACTTTTCTGCCCTTTCCCAAACCAGGCCCTCTGCAGGGCACTCCCTTCTGACAGCGGGCCTCTCTTCCAGGTCCACATTCTCCAGTGTTAATCCAGGCAAGCCTAGGAACCCAGGTAGAAGGTTGGGGAAAGTTAGAGCAAGGCCATAGGGATTGGTTTGAGGGCTAAAAAAAAAAAAAATGTCAACAACTCTCAAGGATGAGCAGGTAAAGGACTGGCCAGTTAGAGGACACTGTAAGACAAAGATTTTCATTATCACACCCCAGAGCTAAGCTTAAAGCAGTCTCTATGCCTCCTTGCTAAGGGACCAAGGTGTGTGGGGGGGTCTGGGCTCCCTGGTGTGCTGGGCCTTGAGAGAGCAGCTTTACTTAACAGCTTGGTTGAGGCAAGGAGCCATGTACTGATGCCAAGGGAGAGGAAAGAATCCCCACAGCCCTGGGCTGAGACTACATAGAATGCTTGGGGCAGGGTGTCACGGCCCCACAGACTGAGCATCCCCGACTTGAGTTTCTCTCAGAACTTACAGTGGCTGAGGCATGAGTCTTGGACAGATCTCTCAGTTACCTGGCCTCTCATCCAAAACTTAGGCTTTTCTTTGCTCCTGTACAAGGTGGGATCCTCTTTGTCGGTTTTCTACACCTGTGCCACAAGCTGGCCTAGCATGACCCATCTGTGGGTTGCTGCCCACTAAGGCCTTCCATTGCTGTACACCTTCCTGCTCAATGCTCCCAGATCCCATAGCTCTGTCCTGGTTGTCATCATCACTGAGCTATGTGGCTTGTTCTGTCCCTGGTCTTTGAAGACTGAAATGCCAAGGCTGTCATGCTGGTTACGCCTTGCCTAGTTCTGCATGAAACCTTGGCTGTGTGGTATCTATGCCCCTACCTCTCAAAGCTGCCTGCAGTTGCTCCCACCTCCCCAGCCCTGTCCCCAGGAGTCACAGGCCAACAGCACAACTTCCCTCACCTTCCGTGGCTCAGAAGGGAGATGGAGGTACACTTGGGGCCCAACTGCCTTTAGTAGGTCGTTTTGCCAGCTGCATTCATGTAGCCCCCTGTCCCCTGTGACTTCAAGACCAGAGGTGCTGCCCTTCCTGTCTCCTGGATAAAGCACAAAGTGATGTGGTAGTTGGCCAAGCCCGCGCCAGGGGCTTCCATTCCTCAACCCCAGGATTTGGACATCGCCCTGGGCAGGGTAGGCACTAGAATGCCTGTTGTTGAGAAGTAGGCCAGGGTGCACAGCCGTCAGGGTAGAAAGCAGGGTCAAGATGATGGTCCCAGGCTCTACTAAATCTACACTGCATCCCAATCCATGGAGAGGGAGACAGACCCCTTCTGTTGGCACAAGTCTGCCCTTTGAAAAGCTGTTTCCAAGAAACCCCAAGAGGTCTCACCTGTGTTCTTACTCTTTGCAAAGGTGGGTAATGTAAATTGTAGACCTAAGCCTTTACCAACCTAAGTGACAGGTTGCTGTGTCCTGCTGAATCTTTGGCATCAATAGTTCTTACCTATGCCTTGAGAACCAGCAGCTCTACAACCCCCCCCCCTTTCTCCCCAAGGGACCAACCCTGCTTCTGGGTGCTGTGCTTGTTTCCATCTTTAGCAGTCAGAGTTGGGGATGAAATATCTGGCTTCCTGAGAAGCACCTCAGCCCATCTTCAGGCGCTCAAAAGGGAAACCTTGTGTCTACCCTGCACAGAAGCATAAGGGTCTACAGAGGGAGCTCTTGGGTGGCAACTGCCTGGCATCTCTTCCACTCCAGCCCCTGCCACACAGCCTGGCTCTAGCACCTATTAAGTGTAGCATGTTTAGCTTGAGTACTTCATGCTTATATAGGCTGCTTTTCCACAGTATGGCAAAAAAAAAAAAAAAAAAAAAAGTATAAAAATATGCATTCTTGCCGAGAACCCCAGCTTTCCACCATCAAGCAATCAGGTGATTGGTTTTGGCTTGTTTCTTTAACCCTGTGACAACAGCAGCTGAGTCAGGCCTCTCAGGAACTGCCTAAGGAGACTAACAAAGAGGCCTCCTTCCCAAGGCCTGCTGCTCCAAGGTTTGGATCCATCCTTTGCCTTCAAGTCTTTCTTGTCTCCAGCCCTTATGTAGAATGCTTTGGAACAGGCAGTGAGTGGTCAAACCCAGTCTCTGTAAGGCGCTAAATTGAAGAACTTCCCAGAGTGACAGTTGGTGCCAAAGACATAGTTTCTGGTGAACTTGGAAGTGTGATTGAGTGGGATATGGTCCAGTGCCCAGAGGAGGGGGTCTATCCCAGCCTGTCAGCCCCTAATAACCCGGCAGTCTACCCTTTGTGGCCACACTGTCTCATCCAGCCTGGGCTCAGGCCAGCATCTCTGTATATATTACTGTGTAGTGTGTATTTACTCCTGGACAAGTGAGCTCAGCTGTAGTCCTTGCCCAGGGACAAGGCTGAAGGTTGGGTGAAGAGAACATTAGGCTTTCCTCAACTCTTTGGGACCTTGGTACAAGACTGCCCGACAATCAAGAAGGCACCCCACCATGAGGCCAGCTCTGAGCCTGTCATTCTCAACCTGGGGAGGCTTAGCCCGGAATCCTCTAGCCTCTACTCATCCCTAGAGTCCTAGAGGCCTGAGGTGGCTCAGGCTTGCCTTGTAGATGGTGCAGTTGGCTAAGAGGGTACTGTTAATGGACAGCTGGACCCTAGGCCCTGCCTTTTCTGCACATCCAGGCTGCACCCTGCCCCCAGCACACTGGGCAGAGGAGCCGAGAGCAGCTTCTGGTTTTACTTGTTTCTAAAGTGGTGCCTGTACCTCCAGCCCCCAGGGGGCCTTCCCTGGTCCCACTTATATGCCCCACCCAGGCATTGCCATCCCAGCACTTTGCTCCATGCCACCCAGATGCCCTTTGCCGAATGTATTGAGCATATGTATTTAAAAGGACTCAACGGGCATCAGAGAATTTATGGTTCTGTATCCAATAAAAAATGAAACTAAGAAAATGGTGTGTGGTCCAGGAAATTATGTGGCATGTAGCCATATTTTTAAGGCATGGAACCCCTAGCCTTTGTTTCTGAGTCTCTCTTCTTCCTGTCTCCAGTTTTCTGGTGCTAGGTAAGGAACACGTGTGCATTGTACCCAGTTCATGTGGTCCTGGGAACTGAACCCAGATTTCTATACATCCTAAGCATGCACTCCACCAACAGACATCCTCAGACCTCATTACAGCTTTTCTACCTAAGAACATTGAGATAGGAAGTCAGCCCAGTCAAAGGGCTGTAGACAATGCTGGAGAAAGGCTTGTGACCTGCTCAAGACTGCTTTGGTGTCCCAATATCCAAGACCCCTGTTCCAAGGTGTAAAACAAATAGGCAGAAAACAGTAGGGACTGTTCACCCCACAGTGGCTTAGCCCCATTTCAGGAGGCTCTCATAGCTAATCGCTTTAGCCAAAATGCTACTATACTCTGGCCTTAATCTTCCCATTTTATATAATGGGCTTCTCATGCTGATTTAAGAATTCCTAATCTATTTAAATTTAAACATACATACAACCAGGTATCTGGTTTAAACTGCATATCGTACAAGTAGTCATTGAGAGCCAACTGTTCCAACCTGGTGTCACACTCCAGAGCACACACCTGCCCACAAATCCCATCCTGCTTCAGGACCATCTAATCCTGAGCTCAGGGTCCAAATTTTCTAATCACTTCCCAGTTTCAGAAATCACGAACTTCAAATACTCTATAACCTGTCAGCTCTAATAACCATGAGCTATTAGCTCTAGCCTGGGCAGCTAGCAGAACTGAAGCACTGGTAGACCCTTCCAGTCTTCCGTGCCAACAAGCATTAACTGTCCATGGTCACAGGAAAGCAGAAGTGGGGATGGTGGCACATGCCAGTCATTCCAGCCTACTAAGGAGACAAAGCAGGTCAAGGCCAGCTTGGGCAACTTAATGAAACCTTAGCAGTACAAGGACTGATCAAATCATGGTAAAAATAGGGCTTGGGACACATAGCCATGTAAGTGCTTGCTTAGCAAATCTCACAAGGTCCTTGGTCCAACCCATACTACCAGTTTAAACAAAAAGACTCCTAAGGTGACTGAGCTGTCTACTCCAAGGCCATAAAAAGCCCCAGAGTTCAGGGATTATGTGACATCCTGACACTCTTCCCAGAGCCCTCACTTAAAATCCTGTAAAGAAAACACACCTAAGCTGGGAACATCAAAGAGCATATGGAAGAAACAGACAGGGAACACAACCCACCTACTGTGATGGAGGCAATGCTGCGTGCAGTGCCTGAGCTGACTACAGCACACATCTAGGAGCTGTACTGAGACCCCTAGACAAGACCACAGCACAGCTCATCGCAGGCAGGCCAACAGAATCATGTATTTCTGCTTCAGCAGAACACACAGCAGGAGGATGTTTATGAGAAAAATTGATCAATAATCTTAAGTTTTATTTAAATAACCTTTAGTGAGAACACAGCAGACTAATCAAACCATTTCCTCACTACCAATTCACCTCATCAGGGAGGTGTGCAGACTGCCTCTCAATGGAGGCGGCCTTGGCCTCGACCCCGGCCAGCTGCTGGGGGAGCATCCACAGTGGAGCGGGGGTTCTTGATGGTCTCATCCACAGATACAATAAGGCATGCTGCCTCAGAAGCTGCTGTCAGGGCATTGATGCGCACCATGGCCGGCTCCCACACAAAGGCCTGGAAGTTGTCAGCGATGTCCTCATTATTGACGTCCACCCCATACCACATGCCTCCCTGAAAGAGAGGGGAAGCACTTTGGAACTGCTTTCACTTCTTCCTGCACACCTTCAAAGGACTCAATTGCCAGGAATGTTTAGTTGATGGCACTTTCCCAAAGGAAAAGGTACCTTTCCCCAACTACCAACGCCTGCTTCCAACTCTGGGCATGCTGACCACAAACACAAAGGCCCTCCGAGAAAGCCATTTCCAGGGCTGGCACTGTGCCAGGAGAGAGTTGTCCTCTGTACCTGGCAGTGACTACATTCCCAGACACCCATACCTAAGGGCCTACCCTCACCCGTCCTACCCCGGACCCCAAAAGAACAGGGAACCACCTGTGCATGCCGAGCCCGCAGCTTGTTAAGGATGTTTGTGGCATCAAAGCCAGCGTTGTCACATAGCTGTCGTGGAATAATCTCCAGGGCCTTGGCATATGCTCCAATCAATAGCTGCTGCTTCCCTGGAATGGTCCTTGAATAATCCCGCAGGTATTTGGAGAGCTCCATCTCAATGGCCCCACCACCAGCCACCACAGAGTCATTCTGCAGAAATCAAATAGCTCACAATGTAGTAGCCCAGTTCCAGACTTTAAGTTGGGCCACACAGCAAATTCTCCAGCCCAGACAGTGAATATTGCCTTGTTCTGTCCCCCTCCCCAAGTCCCAGACACAGTCAACATTCAGCACATTCCAGCTTCAACCCTAGAAATTGAAAGGTCACTCTCAAGGCCAACCACAGCTTGGATGTGGTAAGGACAGCTGAATACATCAGCTTGCTTTTAAACTAATTTTGGCCTTTAAAACATCACAGTGGTGGCAAATGCCTTTAATTCATCATCATGGAACAGATGGGTCTCTGTGCATTTGAGGCCAATGTGGTCTACAGAGTGAGTTCCAAGATAGCCAGGACTACAAGGAAACCAAACCAAACCAACAACAAAACCACAAAACAAAAACCCGAAACCCTCAATGGCCTATATGTGAGGCCGAAGTTATTTTTCATAATTTGTGGGGCAAATGAGAACCTCTTTGTGATTTGTAGGGGGAGAATCAAAGCATGCCACCTAGGAAGAACAGGTTATATAAAATCCAAGATCTTATCAGCTCCAGGAGATAGATAGGCAAGAGGCATCGGCATCCCAGTACCTTAATGGCCCTCCTCACAATCATGATAGCATCATGCAGGGACCGCTCTGTCTCCTCCATAAACTGCTCGGCTCCACCACGGAGGATGATGGTACATGTCTTGGCCTTAGGGCAGCCAGTGAAGAAATTGTACCTACGTCCAAGATGCAATGGTATGTACCTGAACTGTTGCCATCTTGCTGTCTGATCTCCCTGCCAAGCCCTCCCAGAGGGAGTAGTGCTTGTTCACCCAGGCCTCAACCCTGACCTTGAAGGTCTGAAACAGAACTAGGGTGATACACAAGCACCAAAGCCTGTTATCAGATCTAATATCTGACTACAACTACTTCCCTTCTGTAACGCTATCTGAGTTCTTTATCCACCCCTCCACCCAATAGCATCTTGAAAAAGGCACAGTACAAGCCACATACCACACCCAGAACTTGACTAAAAAAAAGGGAAGGGGCTGGGTAGACCCAAACAGCTCTTGGGAGCTGAGCCCATAGGCTCACCTCTCGCCTCCAATCTGGGTCTCTTCAAACACCTGGCAGTGGCCCAGCACATCTGGAGTCAAAGCATTCACACTGGTCTGGATTGAGCCACCACAGGCCTGAGGAGCAAGAAAAACACCAATGAAGACACCTGGTCCCTGCCACCCACTCAACAAGCCAGTTTCCAAGCTACACCTACCACTGAACCTTAGATCCCACCTTTACCCTGATGAACATTTCTCAACAGTTAACACAAGGACAGAGGAAACAGCTCAGGGCTGTCAGAGATAAGCAGCAGCCCATGAAGATTTGCTTACCATCATTGTCCTCTTCAGATCCTCCTCAGGCACACGGCCAGCACAGAACATGTCTCTATCAGCAAAGTACTGGGTGGCCACATCCCCAATGGGGAGTTTGGACAAGATGACTTTGGCTCCAGACTCATGGATCTTCTCTAATTTGTCATAGAGAATGTTCCACTCAGCATCAACAATTGCCTGGTAATCCTAGGGACCCCCCCACAAAAGATGAGGGTGTTTAAGGAGAAAGTTGGTATATATGGCAGACTAAGGCTAACCCAAATCCTTCTCCCACAGAAAACATGCTGATCTGATCTATCTGGGAATTAAGAGGGGCCAATAGTCCAAACACATAAGGACCTTTAAAAGCAACCACTTCACATTTTCAAACACAAACATTCAGAGTAACCTCAAGGAGGGACTTTGTCTAGAGATTTCCCAATAAGACCACTCCTACCACAAATGCCATTTTGTGCTGGAAAACACTGCCACCTAGAGGCAGCCTTGGGAACACAGTTCATGGTACTCAATGTAGAAGGGAAGGGGACTTGTCTAATCAAAGAGAATCACAAACAGGAAAAAGCTTGTCATCCCAGATACTCAGGAGGTAGGAAGAATCAACCTATGAAACTTAACAAAACTTGTGTCAAAAAAAAATAAAAAGGATCAGGCAAGCCTGGTATAATGGTGCACACCTTTAATCCCAGCACTACAGAAACAGAGGCAGGCAGTTATTGTAAGGCCAGCCTGGTCTACTACATAGAGAGTTAGAGGACAGACTACATAGTGAGACTTTGTCTCAAAAAAGGGGAAGGTGAGGGAGGGTAGGGGGCACTGGGAGTGGTGCCATACACCTTTAATCCCAGCAATTGGGATATAGTCAGGGCTTCTGTGCTTGAGGCTAGCCTGGTCTACAGAATTTGTTCCATAATAGTCAAGAGCTACACAGAGAAATGTCTTAAAAAACAAGAGTTTAAAAAGGGCCAGGGACTGGAGATGTAGCTCAGCAGCAAAGCCCTACTTAGTGCATGTGAGCCTTACTATGGAGAAGAGAGTAAAACAAAACAAAAAAGTCAGGCAAGCTGGAGGGCCTATCCCTAAGAGGGAGGGATGGAAGTCAAGGACAGGGTGAGAAAATTGGTGGGCCAAATACACAGGCATGGGCACAGACAGAGGCAAGATAAAGTGTCCACAGGAACCTGAGAAACTGAGCTGCCCCTTAGCAACCTTGAGATTGGAGGCCCTCACCCCTGCCAGAGGGGAGCCTACCTCCACTGTGTGGACTCTGATTTCAGCATTATCTTTCTCTGCTTTCAGCTCGAGCTCAACGTTTAAGAGGGCAATCTTGGGGTTCATATACTTCTTGGGCTGCATTTCAAATCCAGCATAAGAGAAAGTCTTCTTGAATGCAACGCCAGCTACCAGCTGAGACTCCTGATTAAAAACAGACAGCACAATGGTTTGGCTACAGCCAGAAACCCAATCAATCCATGAACCGAGAAGAATGAACCCCACTTCCCACTACTGTGACAGTTTCAAAATCACCACAAATTTGGGACAAAGCCATCTTTCTTTAAGTAACAATTGACATAGCTGTTCCTTTAAGGTGAGGGATCACTCAATTTGTGGAGAGACGAAGGTGGTAAAAGATATCTGGGCTGTCCTCTACAGCTGGCTCAAGTAGGACAGAGGACAACTGTCTGGACAGCACTGCCAACAAAGGAGCGGATGAGGAGGGGAAAAGCAGACACCGTGCCACGATTCTGCCGCACCCTCAGGTCTCCGTGTTGTCTGGACACTTCCTTAGTAGCTGTCTTTGTGGCTCTTCACTCATCAACTCCTCCAGCCAAGACTTTCACTTGTTCTGCACATAACTTCTGAGAGCTGATTAAATGCAGGGCCCAACTGAAAATCTGCTGCAGGTGGAACTGACTTCACTTCACTACCTTTCTTAGAAAATGAACAGGTCCCTTCCCAATGAGGAGCCTGTGTCCTCATTCCCTATCACCCCTATCTAGTCTCCTCAAGGGGTTTGCCTGCACTGACTCATAAAAGGCTGCACTCACAAGACACTGGGTTGTTTTACAGACTCGGTGTAGTACAAAGGAGAGGGCAGGGATCAAAGAGGGAGAGTAAATAATAAAAAGGGAAGGTAACAGCACCACGAGAGTAAGATCCTATGGGCCCTGGTAAAGCCTTGGGGTAGGTTAGGTGTGCAGACTATGCAGGTATAGGAACTTCACACCTAAGGGATCGTGACGGTACAGAGTGACACTGGTCCTCACCACACACCCACCAGGCTCTGAACATGGATCTTAGCAACCTACACTCCAGTCCTCAGCCTTGTGCAACAAGTGCTTTACCCACTGAGCCGCCTGTTTCCTCTACTTAGCATCTGATACAGATGTCTCCTCTGAACCTACTTAGCATCTGATACAGATGTCTCCTCTGAACCTACTTAGCATCTGATACAGATGTCTCCTCTGAACCTACTTAGCATCTGATATAGATGTCTCCTCTGAACCTGAAGCTCATAAGTTTGGCTAGATGGCTGGCCAGGGATCTCTGGGTATCTTCTGTATGGGTATTGGTAGAATAACTAAAGTTCCTATGCTTGCACCCACTGAGCCAACCTATCAGCCTCTTAAAGAATTTTACAAACACCTATAAATCCCAGTATCCAGGAAAAACAGAGACTAAAAAAATCACAAGTTGGAGACCAGCCTGAACTAGTAGTGATATCCTATCTCTAAACAAGAGATTTAGGGCTGGATAAGGTGGTGCACAACTTTAATCCAGCTACAGGAAATCAAGAGGTAGCTGATGTCTGAGTTTGTGGACAGACTGGTCTATGCAGCAAGTTCCAGGACTACATAAACACCCAATCTTTTAAAAAAACAAAACAAAACAGAGTTTTCACATTAATTTAATGAAAATGTTGGACGCTCCAGGGAAGATACAAGTGTACCAGATAAGATTATTAGGCCCGGGACACCCTGTAGCACTGGAGCACCTGTGTGGCATGTGTAAGATCTGGTCACTCTCCTCCACCCAGAAGATGTGAAGAGTTTTCCTATCTGAATGGCTCCCAGAAGTACAGCAGACCAGAGATGGAAAGGACAAAAATAGCACCAATAAACTAATGTCAGAGTGTTTCCAGATTGCGTCACAGTATGCCATCCACTACAGCAGGTACCAACCACATATTGCTATTTAAATTAAAAGACATTCAATTTAAAATTTAGGTTCTTTGTTACACTAGCTATTATCTTCAGTGCTCAGACACAGAAAGGGCTATTGTTCTAGACAGCACAGAAAGTACCAAGGTAGAGGCTACACTCATATGGACTGATTGCTACAACAGTGCTAGATACACAAAACCATGCTGCAGAGCACCAGTATGCACCAGAAGCAACTCCTGGCATTAAACTGCACAACAAGTGTGTACAGAATTCTAGGGTACATCATGTGAATTGACAACAGTGGCTGCATAAGGGGCAAAGGTGGTTATGGGACAATTACATTTTAAACCCCTTTACGGTCTGTATTATTCATCACCTATTCAAGAGAAATTAATAGAAGGGAAAACTTGACAGTACCCCTTTTAAGAGTGCACTGCCGAATACCTCTAGGATTTATCTTTGGAGAATTCAAATAATTTATCTGAACCAATCCTTCTGGACACTCTGAAACCGTCCCAGAGAAACAAGATTCTGAATTGGGACAGGTCCACTCTCCGATCCTGAGGATAACAACAGCCTGGGCAGAGCGCTCACGTCTGCTCCTCTTGTCTGCACTCCCTTCACCCGTACTGTGAACTCTACTCCCACATGAAGTTGTCTGCTGCCAAGGGAGGGCACATCAAGCTCACCTCTAGGGCTCCACCTTGCACTTTCTTGATGCCGATCATTTTAAGCTGCAACAACTCATCAAGCATCATCACAGCATCAACCACCATCTTGGCGAAGAAGGCCTTCTGCTGAGAGATCAGCTTGGAGCTCAGAGCTGTCATTGCACACTTCTCCAGCATCTTCCTCTGTTCTCTGCAGCACAGGGCAGAACTGGCATTGAGCTTCTTAGCTAATTCTACTACAGTGTTGGAGTGGTGCATTCCATATAATACTCTATACATATTACCCATCAGACGGTGTGGCAGCAAACTGCCATTTGAAAAAAGCAATATTAACCCATCATTTAAACAAAAGTTTACCTTAGCAGCTGTACACAACACTCTATTACTTCCCCTTTAATCCAAAATTCACCACCCATCCTTCTCTACCTTTCACTTTTTCTATCATTAGGGTAGGTTTATCAGCAACAGACAACAGATGTAATCACCCCCATCCCACCCACCAGAGAGCTGGCTCTTTCACGTTGTACAGGCAAGGGTCTGACAAGAACCAAACAGCCCCCCTGCTCATAAGACTGCAACACACTTACACTCCCGATTTGGCCACAAGATAGCAAGGCTCTGACAAAGCCCAATGGGAACTTACACTTTATCCTGCTTCTTCACAGTCACAGCAATCTCTTTGATTTTGTCAACAGCCTGCCAACAACACAAGTTGATTAAGTCTCACTCAAAACACAAAACAATGAGGTAGATCCAAAGTGCAAAAATCTTAAGCATATCTTCTGGGCCTGAAGCTGCCTAGGAAAATGTAAAGCTCTGCCACCTCTTTCTAACTCTCAGAAAGATAGGGCATGCTGGGGCGGTAGTGGTGTGCACCTTTAAACCAGCACTTGGGAGGCTGACATAGATGGATCTCTGTGAGCCTGAGGCCAGCCTGGGTTACATATAGAAACCCTGTCTTGAAAAACCAAAAAAGAAAGATAGGGCAAGCATAGTGTTCTGAAGATTCATCAGGCACTTCCAAGACTTGGCTCTGGGACTGCCAATAACAACATGAGGACAATGCAGCTGACACAGACAGGTTGGCCAAACCTCTGGCCTAGCACTTTATATGCAAGTCATAAATAATATATAACCAGCATGTCCCCTCCAAAGTACTCCTTACATAGGACCCGATTTCAGTGTCAGCACTGGGAGCACGTAAGGAGAAAAAAAGTAAGGCCTACTGAGTGACATGTCACAAGTCACATGATGGGAGAGTGAACAGTACACACCTCAAGCTGTCCTAAGGCACCTGATAAAAAGAATGTATGCACACCAACTCATGGGCAGGTGTGGTGGCATACACTTGAATGCCGAACTCAGACGGGGATGGGAGGATAAGCAGATTCAAGGCCAGCTTAGGGGAGTCTCAAAGGTTCCATATACAATAACGAGAGGCCGTAACTGTGAAGGAGTATATGGGAAGGTGTGAGGAGAAATGGGGAGAAACGCTGTTACGTAAAGTACAACCTGAAAAATTTGTAGAAACTTAAAGATTCTACTTAATAGACATACTAAGATGCCCCTATTTTGCACACTCTAAACAATTAGTCTACCAGGCTGATGCCAACCTGAAGCTTATGTATCTAATCAAACAGCTACTGAATGGCAGAATGGAGAGATGGCTGGATGCCCAGGCAGCTTTACTCCGTGTGGGTCCTTCACACCCAGGAAAGGCTTTTCCCTCACTAACAGAAATGTGAATGTGCCCAGGAGTAAGATCAGATGGCTGATGTGGCCCATACCAACTGGGTGGCTGTGCGGAAAGCTCGGATGATGATCTGAGGGTGCAAACCTTCCTCCACGTAGGGCTTCACCTGTTTCAGAAACTCGGCAGCCAGCAGGGTCACTGAGGTGGTGCCATCACCAACCTGGAAGAGGATGGCAAGAATGTATGTTTTCTGCTAGGAAATGAAACTCTGAAAATCATTTTTAGGCAACCTACCAATTTAAAGTAGACACTTTAAATGGGTCAAACTTTTCCCAGAAACCCATATATTTTTCAGCAATGGAAAGGAGAGTGCCTATGGAATCAGCCTTTCTCAGATGGCTTCCCCAGACAGCACCATTCTCTAGAGGACCCACTCTCAGGATAGGAACTTGGGCTAGTTAGCAGATACTTTACTGTCTTGGTTAGGGTTACATTGCTGTGACAAAGCACTATAACCAAAGAAATTGGGAGGAAAGACTTTATTTGGCTTACACTTCCACATCACCAGAGGAAGTCAGGACAGGAAGGCAAGCAAGGCAGGGATCTGGAGGCAGGAGCTAAAGCAGAAGCCAGGGAGGAGGGATGCTCACTGGTTTGCTACCTTCTTATAAAGGTCAAAGGTAGTATCATCCACAATGAGCCGGACCCTCCCTATAGGCCTATTTACAGCCCAGCCTTAAGGAGGCCCCCTCCTTCTCCAGTGACTCTGGCTTGTGTCAGGTGACATAACACCAGCCACAATGCACCTTACTATATATAAAATTAGTAAGAAATACAGTGTTATGCTTATACATATACTACAGTACCAAGGAGACAGAAACATTCCTTAAAAAAATTTAAAAAGCCAAGTGGCGGCAGTGCACACCTTTAATCCCAGCACTTGGAAGGCAGAGACAGGCAGATCTCTGTAAGTCTGAGGCCAGACTGGTCTACAGAGCTAGTTACAAGATAGGTAGGGCAGAGAACTGTCTCAAAAAAGAATAAATAATTCTAAAAATTAAGTATGTACATGTTGAACACATGAGTGTAGATGCCCACAAAGACCAGATGTCAAATTCTCTGTAACTGGAGTCCAGTAGTTGTGAGGCACAAGTAAACAGAAGGCCAACCATACTGATAAACTCACTATTGGGAATATCGGTTTCCTAGTCTTCTAATCTCAGTATTTTTCTGAACTGCAGTCTAATATTTTTTATGTGTGTGGGTATTTTGCCTATATGTCTGTGTCCACAGAGGCCAGAGAAAGATGTCAAACTTTCTGGGACTGAGTTAGAGCCAGATGTTAATCACTGTAAGTGCTAAGAACAGAATCTGAGTCTTCTGGAATAACAATCAGTGTTTTATTTATTTATTTATACAGTGTTTTGTGCGTACACCAGAAGTTATTCTAGATGGTCATGAGCCACCATGTGGTTGCTGGGAATTGAACTCAGGACCTCTGGAAGAGCAGTCAGTGCTCTTAAAATCTGAGCCATCTCTCCAGCCCAACAACCAGTGTTCTTAACTGCCCCAAATTCTAATTGTAATCATTGACAAAAACTGGCTAACTTCTCACTGGAAGTGAACTCCTTTTTCACTCACTTACGTCCCCATGTAAAACACGGAATACTCAATAGGAAGGGAATACCCTGAAGAAGGGATAAAGCCGATAGACCTCTGACAAGGACGCCTTAGTTCCTTATTGAAGACAATTAACAAAGCCATCAAGACACACCTCAACATCACATTCTGCAGCACTCCACCCATTTTATAAGGTGGTAAGCAGTGACATGAATAACCACCCACAGCTCCGTCTAAATTAGAGTGCTTATTCTCAGTCTTCAGAATTTACACAGACAGCTGCCATCCACATAGATAGAAAGTACTTATAAACCATAGACTGAGTGTGGTGCCATATGCTGCGTGTGAGGCAGAGACAAGAGGATCTCTGTGAGTTCAAGGCCATCCTAGTCTACATAGCTAGGCTAGCTCCAAGACAGCCAAAACTACAAAGGAACCCATCTCAAAAAACAAAAACAATTTTTTTAAAAAAATTTTAAATTGCAACTACTTTCTACTTATGAAATATTGACACAATTGCTATTTAAGACATAAATAAATAAATAAAAATCTGTAAGAACAAGGCACCGAAGGAAGCACCGCCCTGCAGCTTCCACCTAATTCTAATAACTGATTTCCTACCTCAGCATCTTGGGATTTGGCAATGTCCACTAAAGTCTTTGCTGCAGGATGGACCACATCAAGGAGCTTTAGAATTGTGGCCCCATCGTTAGAGATTGTTGCTTTGCCTTAGGAGAAAAAACAGTAACAGTTAAAACATCCTTCCTTAATTCTGTTTACTGAATCTAGACTCTACCCTATGAGCTCTTGATCTTCTTCTGAGTTCAGGTTAAAATTCAGTCATGTTTTTCCTTCTGTTAGCAACATGTTACAATGGAGGGACCCCAAAGAATACCAGTTTCTTTAAAACAAAACAAAACAAAAAAAGATTTCCAGTTAAAAATTATGTATATATGTTGTGTATTTTGTATGTGTGCATGCATGAAGGTTCCCTCAGAAGACAGAGAGGGCACCAGAGCCTCAGGGACTGAAATTTCAGCAAGCAATCCTAACCACTGAGGAATCTTTCTCTCTGGGCAGAAGTTTCCCAGAAGGCAATAGACTCCTGAGCCCAAGTTCTCCCACAGATCCCTACAGGGTTCTGCATTCAAGACCTGCTACAGCTTCCGAGGGATTAATCCCCTAGGAGATCCTATAAGGGACAGGATTTGATTTCTCATGGCAATTCTAATCCACCATCCAAGCACCTCTTCTGCACAAACCCCCAAGGATCCATGAAGACTTACCTCGACCATCCACAATAAGCTTGTCCATGCCACGGGGACCCAGTGTGGTTCTTACAGCCTCAGCAATTACCTGGCAGGCACTGATGTTACTCACAAGCTGAGGGATGCCTTGGGAGCTATCAGTCCCCTCTTTCAACAGGATAACTGGTGTAGGCTGGAGAAGAGAAAGCAAGTGACTGCTGTTAAATCTCATCTGCTACTTGAGACTAACAGGACAGTGGGCAGGAAAGATGATCCACAGGGCAGAGGTATCTGCACCCTTTAAAGCATAGCCCCCTGCTACCCAGACTGACTCCCCAACCACGCCTACCTCTAGAGGCACTGCTGATATTGAAGCCCAAATAATTAACCCTTTTCAACTTTTGACATTTTGTTCCATGCTTCACAACTGGGCTACACACAGCATAAAAAGAACAGGCCCTTTTGTAACTCCCGTCCCCATAAAATACCCACTGGTTTGTGTTTGAGAAGCAGAATGAAATGGAAACTGAGACACTGTCCTGGAGATGACCAGAAAGGTAGCCTTTACCAGAGACCTCAGACAAAAAGCATATAAAGTGATATACTGACTTCACATAACAATGCTGTCACCTCTCACACCCACTCCCAAATGCTCCCACGTGACTCAGAAATTTTTGCCTTCCTCTTTAGTATTGACCCAGAAGGCTCAACATCTTGCATGGGCTTTCTCTGCACAACCACTCTAGAAACTATGGGAAGGCAGGAATGCTGCTTGTTAAAAGGCCTGCTTGGAGACTGTCAACACAACACAAATCAGATTACCAGGGAAGAGAACGAGCAATTGGGCGATGCCGTCATCAGACTGGCCTATGGAAACGTCTATGGGGCATTTTCTTGATTTACGATTGATGTAGGAGGGCTCAGGCCACTGGGGGGGGGGGGGGGTGTGTACCACTCCTGGGCAGGTAGTCCTGTGTTGTTTTAAGGAAGCAGGCTGAGCAAGCCCATGAAATATACCCACATAAAGCCATATTTCTAGTATCAAGTTTCTGGTCTGGACTTTCCAGTCTACCCCTGAGGTTCTGACCCACTGTCCTGCAGAAACACACAGACGCTTATATTAATCTTATGCTGATCAGTCAGGCATATAACTTGCTAACTCTGTACCCTTATTCTAACCCATGGTTCTTATCTTATTCAGCCATGCAGCTTGGTACCTTTTCTCAGAGCAACATTTCAACTTCTTTCCTCTGTGTCATCTTCTCTGGCTTTCTGCTCTGTTCTTCCTGTTCCCAGAGTTTTCCCAGTCTGGTAGCTCCGCCCACACCTCCTGTCTGCCTTTGGCCAATCAGTGTTCTTATTAAACCAGTAGGTAGGACAATTATTTACAATGTAACATAATCCCACTACACAACAATACAAGAGGAAAACAGTTTCCTAATTTGAGTCTTTCTACTGACACGTCATTTTTTGTTTTGGTCATTTTATCCTTGTTTCTTAAAAGTATCAAGTTTCATTTTAGTGTTTGCATGCATTTCCACTTGGCTGTATACATGTGGTAAGGCTCTTTACTGTCATTGGGAAAAAAAAAAAATCGACCCAACCACTGACAACATGCTCACTATTTTAGTAGTTTAGGAAGTTGCTGAAATGACATTAATAACTATAATCTGTGCATAGGAGACAAAACTGCATTCTTGTCTTAGGGTTATTATTGCTGCAATAAAACATTAGCAAAGCTAAACTGGGAACAAAGAGTTTATTTGGTTCATGCCTCCATGCGCTATTCATCACTGAAGGAAGTCAGGACAGAAACTAACCCAAGGCAGGAAAACTAGATGCAGGAGCTGAGACCACGAGGAGTGAGCTTATTGGCATGTTCAGCTTACTTTCTTATAAAATGCAGGACTCAGAGATGGCACCACCCACAGTGTGCTCCCATATTAATCACAAAGAAAATGCTCTATGGGCTTGCCTACAGCCCACTCTGAGGGAGGTTCACTTGGGTATCACTATAGCTTGTGTCAAGTTGGTATAAAACACTAGTCAGGACAATTGTCAACACTAACTGCACATCAAAGAACTCTTAAGTTAGCAAGAGTAAGACCTCAGCAGAGCTGCAAGGGGGCAATAAAAGCCCCACCCACACCAACAAACTAAGTAGAGCCAAGTGAGCAGCATCATGAAATATGCTTTGTACACAAGCAGCAAGAGGATGTAGCAGACACCTCAGAGAACTTAGCTAAGTCTCCAAGAGGATGTTACACACGTCATAGAGGGCCTAGATATATTTCCAGGCAAAAGATTTCATACCCACCAAACGGCTCAGGGTAGTGCCCAGGATGGAAAACCAAAGCAAAAGAGGGGCACTGGTCCAAAATATATCCAATAGATGTTTGGGCAGCATGGCGGACTTAAACAAGCAACACAGTCAGCAATATGGAGGAGCACACACACTCTGTACCATGAACTTTGGGACAGCCAACTCTCTCCACTCCTCCAGATCCCTGTTATAATCTGTTGCACACTGCAGTCTGAGACCCCACCACCAGAGAGTACTACAGTTAAGGGCTTCAGAGGGAGCTGCCCAGTTTCTGCAATCATGTCGATTCCCTGCACTATGAGGGCCGGAGATATTAAGTGGGAGGGGTGGAGGCAGAAAGAAACTCTGAGCTTCCTCTGGGCTGATAATTCACTTTTATCGGCACACCATCTCCTGTATGGAACCATAGTTCTTAATATACCTCTCTTAAGTGCAGACCTCCTTTCCCTTCCTGTCTGGCTCACTTCCCTTTCTCCTGTGATTCCTTTTGTGGCTGTTATCCCAGGGAGCCTCATTCTATGCAGACACTGTAGTGGGGGCTGTGCTGTCTCCTCTCTGCTTCTCAACTCCAGTGGATGTTAGATCTGGAAATGACCTTGGTGAGAGTCTCTGTTCCCATTTTCTTTTTTCTTTCTTAAATGCTAGGCTTTTATATATATATAATTTTTAAGGAAACAGACTACTATTCAACTCTTTGTCAGGTTATTTCATAAACATTTTTTGAACCATACTGTTTGTCAAATCCTCTGAGCAGCAGAGGGCAGTTACTGGTAGCAGCACAGGCACATGGGCTACAGATCAACAGCAAGTCAGAGAATGCATGAGCACCACCTGACAGTTGATCAGACACCTGTCTTGCTGCATCCCAGACCCATTGAAATAGCCTGAACATCAGAAAGAGCCCAAGTGGATTTATATGTACCCTAAAGCTTGAACACACTAGCTCATATGTGCAAAACCTGAAGACCTGAAGCTGAGTCTAGGCTGGTAATTGGCATACTTTTCTCAGATCTCAGACACGTTTAAATAAAGCACAGTTTCAGCCAACATGACTGACAGGACAGTTGCTGGCAGAAAGAAATGCCTGGGTGGGGCTGGGGAGAGAGTACAGCAATTTTAAGTACTGGTTGCTCTTCTAAAAGACTGGGAGATTTGATTTTCAGCACCCACGATAGCTCCAGGCACACAAGTGATACACACAACTTCATGCGGGAAAAACTATACAACTAAAATTTTAAAAGAATTATTCAAACAAGACATATGCAGTCTAATGAGATACAAATGAAGAAGCACTGTACCCTAACTTGGTTAGTCACTGTATCAGGGTGCTGGCCTCCAAACTGTGTGCACAAGACACAGAACCTACAAGACAGCTATAAGCCAATAAAGACCATTTTTTCTCTTCTCCTCACCCCAAGTCAGAGTTTCTCTACCTAGTCCTGGCTGTCCTGGATCTCACTCTATAGACCAGACTAGCCTCAAACTCAGAGATCCACCTGCCCTCTGTCCCAAGTGCACCACCACTGCCCAGCTCAAAGCAAAATGACCAGTTGTGGGCAAACAAACTTTCAAATGGAAAAAACAGTAAAAGTAGTAATAAACAAAGTCGTATAGGTCTAAAAAAAGGTATCAAGAGTGAAATGGAAAAACAGATTTGAGGCTGGATAGGTGGCTCAACACTTAAGAGGCTTTCCTGCCTCTTCTTGAGAATTTGATTCCCAGTAATACAACCAGCTCCAAGAGCAAATCCAATGCCCGTCTGGCCTCCACAGGTACTCATACAGATATTCTTATCAATGACTACACACACATCTACAAACAAAATGCCAACATAAAAAACACCCACCAAAAGATTTGAAATACTTTAAATAATATGCATCAATCCACTAAGACTGGTTATGTATAAAGGAAGAGTTCCATCCAGGACAGCCAGGGATATACCAACTGTTTTCGAAAAACCAAAAGGGTGAGGAGGGGTTAATTTACAAATCCAGGTTATGGTCTGTTGGGGGGGGGCATAGTATCAAGTAACCTGAAGCAGCTACAAGGAACAGAGAAAAATGAATGTATATGTATTGCTAATTTGCTAGTGCTCAGCTAGCTTTCTTCTCTCATACAGTCCAGGACCCCGTATGGTCTGGGTCTTCCAGTATCAAAGAAGCAATCCAGACAATTGCCTACAGACCAACCTAATCTAGACCATCCCTCATTGAGACTTTCTTCCCAGGTGATTCTAGATGTGTCAAGTTGCCAAAGCTAATCACCACAGTGGGCTACAACAGTGACTTCCAGACAAGCTGTGGGCTACAAGGGAAGAGTCTGCTATTAAAAGTAAATAAATCAAAGTCTCAGGGGCTGGAGAGACGGCTCAGAGGTTCTCAATTCCCAGCAACACATGGTGGCTCACAACCATCTACAATGGGATGGGATGTCTTTTTTTTGGCCTGCAGGCACATGCAGACAGAGCATTCATACCTAAAAAAATACAAAAACAAAATTTGGAGAAAAAACATCTCAGGCTATAGCTAAGTGGTAGAACAATCAGATGAGGCCTAGGTTCAATCCCTTGTACGCAAAAAAATAAAAACAAAGCCATTACTGTTAGACTCGATGTTCTATAAAACAAGACCAACACTATATATAGATGTATCACAGCCAGAGGATCAGATTCCAGGGGGCCCTTTAACTCTTTTCCATCACAAAAGTCTTCTAGACTACCTGAGACCAGTATGCTGACTACATGGCCGGAGATACCCAAGCAGGTAAACAAGCCAATTGGACAAGACAAAAATAATCAATTCAGGTAAAACCCCAAATACGGTGGTTTGGGACCTCTGCGGAAGGCTGGGTATTTGCTTGGGAACTAGATGGGCATGGATCCCAGGTATATTTTAAAAAGTGACTCAAAGGAGTCAAACCATAAACAGGGACCATGTGGGAGATTTAAGGGAAGGAGAGAGAAGGGACAGAGACCAGTCCTGAGGTTGAAGGACGAGAAAAAGATGGGAGGTGGACAAAGGCATTAAGAGAATGTAAGGTTTGCACACTGGAAACCTTAGTGGCTGCAGCTGGGGATATATCCAGTCAGGACCCTAAGGACAGGCCAGTACAGATGCTTAAATACTAACACCAGGGCCCGGAGTATGCTTATGCAAACAAAGTACATTCTGTCACATGTGCAGCCCTGACTAATGTTTTACTACAGCTCCGTTTTTACTCCTCAGCTCTGGTTCTTACCAACCAAATCGATTTCAACAATTAGTAGTGTTGAAAATAGACCCCGTAAAGGATAGTACTAGGGGTCATGGAACATGGACACGCTTCTGTAGTGTAGGAGTCTTTTCTACTGAGTAGAAGCTTCAACCAAATTGCATTTAGTGGCAGGGAGACCGACTTACGGGTTATCAGTGTGGAACTGCAAAGGGCAGACAAAGGATTGACACTGAAAAGCAAAAATTAATGCGTGCACTGATGCCAAGTGCACAGGATTCTGAGATTGACGTTGCTCATTAATAGTTTAGGGGTATCACACACAGGGAAGGATACTGACGTTCTGTAAGATATAAAGATCGTGAAGGACAGCTACAGGCAGACCTTTAAGAGCCGTCTCTGTTGCTGTGAACCTCAACTGATGCCCCTTTCTAGCACGAAGCTGGGCCTGTCCATTCGGGAGACAGTCAAAATGCACTTGCTGAATGACTGAGCGAATGAACCGGTTCCAACAGGTATGGAAGATTCTGCTCTCCCGCACGAGGTAGCCGGGCTAAGCATACGCGGGAACGCAAACGATATGCTATGCGGGGCGCCACTCGGCCCAACCCAAAGAACTTCACGCTGCCTGAGGGCCCTAGAAGCTCACGCCTTTCTTCTGCACCTCCCAGGACAGCACACTCGGTCCGAAAACCCAAGTCTTCACTACGGGAATAGGGCGGAAACGGCCGTGCATTACCGTGGGACCCCTAGTCTGCGGGCCCCGTGGAGTCGCGAGCCCTTTTCGACTCTCGTCAACCGCTCCAGCTCCGGGTCACGGCCGCCCACAAGCAGGGGGTCGGAGCGGGCCGCTGCAGACTCCCCGCAAGGCAGGCCCGGGTCCCTCGGCCCTGGATGACA
Source organism: Phyllotis vaccarum (assembly GCA_033318265.1). Lineage (NCBI taxonomy): Eukaryota > Metazoa > Chordata > Mammalia > Rodentia > Cricetidae > Phyllotis > Phyllotis vaccarum. Next base: position 67,889,154 of record JARWLC010000014.1, on the reverse strand, counting down.
GCGGATGGGCGAGGAGATACTCACCATCATTTTGGAAGCGGCTTCAAGGGACCGCAGCTCGCTTGCTCTCGGCCTCGGAACCGCCCACCCAAGCCCACAATGCACCGCGCTGGGGAAGTGCCCAGAAGCTTCTGGCTAGACGTAAGCCGAAAGAGGAAGAGGACGGACCACTTCCGCCACTCTATGGTTAGCTACAACCGGCTAGAGGCCCCCAGGGACGCTCTAGGAACTCGCGTTAGCTAGAGCGGGGTCATAGAACTTCGATATGGTTTTGCTCTGTAAGGGAGCTGTAGAGTCCCGCTTCGGCCCGCGTCCCCGGATACCGTGGCGGACATGCGACGAGATGTCAAACGCCGGTTGTGAGAAGCACCTTTGGTGAGTGATCTCACTGCACCCACATAGCTCCGTGGCATTGGAGCTCTGCGTTTCACAGGTAGATGGGGTGATTGAGGTGTCCCGGGTCACAAGGGCGCAGCCCGCGAGCGCGGGAAACTTGTCAGGGCGGCTTCTGGCCCTACAGCGCCTCCTGTCGGCCGTGGCATCGCCCTTACGGCCCGAGGAGGGTGAGGTCGCGCGCGGCCGGGGCGAGGAGGATACCCGAACATCCCCGCACGTCTCTCCGAGCCGCCCACCCTCGGGTCGGGAGTCGCGTCTATATTGAGGAGCGCGGGGGCGGGGCTGCGAGCTGCAGTTGCTATTAAGAGTTTTGGCAAATCAGCTCCCAGCTCCACTTCTCCTGGCCAATAGGAAGTAGCCTAGGGCGCAGAGGCGGGAAGTGCGGACACACGAACAGGGATGGCAGCCAATCAGCCGCCGGCCTCGGTTCCTTGCTCCAACCCGCGGGGAGAGCGGGCCTGGGTGGGGGGAGGCTGGGCAGCTGTCAGACTAAAGTCCGGCTAGCAAGCGCGGCGGGACGGCGGCGGCGGCGGCGGTACGGGCCCTGGAGATGAGCCGCGGCGGCGCGGGCTGGTGCTGTCTGGTTCTCTGGCTGCCCGCGTACGTCGCAGCCCACGGTGAGCAGCGGCGGGCCGGCTGGCGGGCGAGCGGGGAGGGCATCCAGTGCGCGCGCTGCTCGGGCCAGGGGGCCACGAGTCACCTTGGGGACCCCACGAGTTTGGGCCGGCCAGGTCCTGAAACCCGGAGACTGCGGTGGGTGGGTGCTGGTCTTCGGGGCCATTAGTAGGTGCAGCTCGAGGTTCCCCACATCGAAGCAAGATCCTTCAGCCCTCCTCCCACTGAGGGCGACCCAGGTGACAGCCAGAGAGATCCAGAACGGAGAAACGTGAGCGTTCGACAGGCAGGAACTTAGACGTGTGCTCATATGCACAGGCAGCCACTTACACAACTCGAACATAAATGTACACACCTACGCACTAAGTGAACATATGCATGTACCCGAAAAGATCAGCACATCAAACGCCAGACATGAGTGTGCTTGTGAAAAGGGTTGCTTCGTGTTAATCCAGAAGGCTTCCTTGGGCTGTATCCATCTGATGGAGTGTACCTGTACACTCGACACAAAAAGCTGCATGCCCCCTGAGCTCTTGTCTGGGTGGTTGTGATTTGGACCATTGACAGGAACAGCTATAATCACAGCTAGCTGTAGCCACAGCACACACAGTGATGAATTGACTAACAGACCCAAAGCAACAGCTTCCATCCATCAACATTCTCTCACCTCTCTGGGCTTCAAATTCAAAACATTAAACTTTGATGTTGAGAAAAGTTTCTGAATTCTAACAAAACCCTGGTTGGTAGTTCTATTCAGGACAGCATACCTAGGCAGTTGTTCATTCAATAACCTGTGCTGACTGGGGAATAAAGCCACAAACAGAATCATTGCCCCTTTGGAAGAAGCATATACAGAATAGTATAAATGTGCAGATTTATAATTACAGATTAGTATCAGCTGGAAGAAAGTACATTTTGAATGGGTATAGGAAGGGGCAAGGCAGCATCTTTCTGAGAAATGACAGGAAAACTTTTAGGAAGACCCAAAGAGATGAAAACATTGACAAGCCAGTATAGCTTGAACTTGGCAAAGAGGAGACAAGATTTGAACAGGGATAGGAGTCAGATCAGGCTGGGCCTTCTACACCACAGAGAGCAGCAGTATACACTTTAGTCAGTGAAGGGGACACTGAGGCTCTGGCAGTAAGTGGGTAGCAGGAGGACCTTAAGGAGGACAATAGAGAGAGGGGGCTGTAGAGATGGCTCAGCAGTGCATTTAAGAGTACCAGTTGTTCCAGAGGGCCCACTCACAACTGCTGGTCCCACCAGTTCTGGGGAGCTGCAGGGACCAGACACACACATGGTGCATGGACATCCATGCAGCCGAAGCATATATGCATAAAATGTGAACCAAAGAATGAAGGAGTGGGATTAAGGTAGGAGGATTGCTTGAGCCCAGATGTTAAAAACCAGTCTGGACAACACAGCAAGACTCCTGGAAAAGGAGACATGGAAGCAACACCAGTTAAGTTTGAACAGCAGGACAAAAGATGATAGTGACTGGGCTAGGGGATGTCAGTCAGACCAGGGCTGACTTCTAAGTTCTAGTCAGAAACTTGGGTGCCTCCTTTTCTACTCTGAAACTCTTAGCTTCTCAGAGCAGGGGTGGATGTTAACCCAAGAGCTCTAGGTCTCTATGGCTCAACTGCTGTTGTGTCCAGTCTGTCCTGTCCAGTGCGGAAACCAGCTCTCGAGCTGGGCATACCTGTAATCAGAATGTTTGGGTGTAGTGATATATTGTATATTTAATAAACTTTGTCTGGAATATCAAAGGACAAAAACACCCACAGCCAAGCCATGAAGATGGAAGTAGTGGCCCACACCTTTAATCCCATCACGAGGGAGACAGTTTGTCTGGATCCCTATGAGTCAAGGCCTAACAGCCAGGCAGTAATGGCACACACCTTTAAACATAGCTCTAGTGAGTTGAACCAGAAAGTAAAATAACTTGGCAGGGAAAGAAATATAAGGCAGGAGAAGGCAGAATTCAGCCATTCTGTCTGAGCAACCAGCCAGACTGAGGACCTGTGGACTCACCCTGTTCGGCCTGAGGGGTTGGTTGGATAAGAATTGACTGTGGTTTGTTTCCTGATATTCTAGTTTTCCCTCAATATCTGGCTCTGGGTTTTTATTATAATACTAAATAGAATTCACACAATATTTGGGAGGTAGTCAGGAAAAAAGAGTAAAGGCCCACCAAGGAAACAAAACTAGTTCAGAGACAGCCTGAACTGAAGGCCATTTCTTAAAAGATTTCTGGGTATGGTAGTGTGTGCACTTTTAATTCCAGCACTAGTTGGGGAGGAGGGTAAAGCAAGGGAGTGTGAGGCCAGCCAATGCTACATAGTGAGACCCTGTTTCAAAATAAATAAAATCTCAAGGTCCCAGAGGATCTAGTCAGTTGATATCAGTCTCTGGACCCAGACCACATCCCACCCAGTTGAAGACACAGGGAACCCCATGATCCAGTCCCAAACCAGCTTATTCCTAAGAGGCCTTTTATCTACATTCTTTCTTTAGGCTTACGAATCCATGACTACTTATACTTCCAAGTGTTGAGTCCTGGGGACATTCGCTACATCTTCACAGCCACACCTGCCAAGGACTTTGGTGGTGTATTTGTAAGTTCAAAGATGCTCAGATCTCTAACCCTCAGCTGCCTTCTTGCCACCACTGAGCCATGGTGACCCTCATCCCAGTTTTATGCTGGGTCAGGGCAGGCAGCAGGATCCAGCCATGTTTTCTAGGGGCTGCTGAATACTGTAAATCAGGGAGGCCTGTCTTCATTGGTGGAAACGACCTGAAAAGCCAAGGCTTTCTCTGTGAGCTCTACCTCCTGTCCCTGAGTTATAACGAACTCCCCTCTCACAGAAAGGCAGGGTGGGCTTGAGTAATCAGATGGATCTTTGTGAGAATTGTGCTGAAGTGTTTAGCACAGGGAAAACACTCGTTCCTTCCTTCACTCATTATGAGGCACCAGGAAGATGGAATTGTTGGTTCTTTCCAAAGCCATGTTTTCTTACACTCTTCCTTGTCCGTATGTCTAAACATCTTTCAGCATACGCGTTATGAGCAGATTCACCTCGTCCCTGCTGAACCTCCAGAGGCCTGTGGGGAACTCAGCAACGGCTTCTTTATCCAGGACCAGATCGCTCTGGTGGAAAGAGGGTAAGGAGTGGGTAGGTATAACACATGGGGAAGGCACATTCTGATCACAGCTCATGGTACCATGAAATGTCCATTTTTAAATAATCCATCCTTTCCAGGTCTTTAAGAAATGTTTTGTTTACTTTCTGCTGTGTACTGATGACTCAGTTCACCCTTCCAAAAAGAGGGTGTGGGGACAGCTAGCTCCCACCTTTCTTTTGGTCTCTTTGCCTCTTCCAGGGGCTGCTCCTTCCTCTCCAAGACCAGGGTTGTACAAGAGCATGGTGGGCGGGCAGTGATCATCTCGGACAATGCTGTTGACAATGACAGTTTCTACGTGGAGATGATTCAGGATAGCACCCAACGCACAGCTGACATTCCTGCCCTCTTCCTGCTCGGCCGAGATGGGTGAGGGCTCTTTGCTTCTGCCTGTCCACACTAAAGTGGGTGGCGAGACTCGGTGGGGGTCAAAGGTAATCATCAGTCCCGTCTCACAGTCCTGTCTTGAATGTCTCTGTCAGGGGGCAGAAAAGTTCCCAGATTCTGGAAACTCCCAGAGTCATGGGCAGAGGGCAATGTTGGGTACTGATAAAGTGACTTTTGTTCATGCCCTCCCAGCTACATGATCCGTCGCTCTCTGGAACAGCATGGGCTGCCATGGGCCATCATTTCTATCCCAGTCAATGTCACCAGTATCCCCACCTTTGAGCTGCTGCAACCTCCCTGGACTTTCTGGTAGAAAGGCTGACCACAGGTTCCAGCTACAAGTGATACGTTGGGAAGAGGAGACCTAAGTTCTGCTGTTTGGAGTTTGGAGACAGACTCTGAGGACAAGTGAAGCCAGGGAAGGGACAGGAAAGCCATGCCACTGGTTTTTCCTTCCCTAGGGCCTACAAGGACATCTCAAGCTCCATTAAGAGGCCAGAACCAGGCTCAAAGCTTCTAGCTAGAATTTGGAACAAAAGGTGCTGAAGACAGGCAGCCTTGTCATCTGCAACCTGTCACATGCCACCAGTTTCAGCCTCTCACAGCCAAGACCTCCTCACTGACCCTTATAGCTGTTGCTGGAGTGATTTAAAGAACTGGTATTCTGGGCCTCAGGATCCCTTACTTTTTTAGCAATAAAGCTAAAGAAAGCTCATCAGGTTTGTGTGTCCTAAACTAAGAATGCATGGGTGTGGGGGGATTCATTTGGTTCCACAACATACTGCTGCTTTTAGGGAAGCTTCACAGAAGACTACAGCCTCTCAAGCCCATTAGGATTAGTACAGACTGCTAGTTGTGGTCCAGCCCTCTGGGACGAAGACTCCTGTACCTAGAATCAGCAGTTGAAACCCAACCTCAGAGACCCTTGTTCTGGCCTTAGTGACGTTTACACACCAGTGTGACTGACAGAACGAGCATGAGCACTGCTGAGGAACCGGGAGCACTCTGCTGCCACCCACTGGTCTAACTTGGGTCCTCTGAACCCACCTCCTTGACTACAGCAGGCCCAAAGTGGCCCACCCAGCCCATTCACCACAAAGCGCTGCTGCAGAGGCCTATCACCACTCACATTTTATTGAGGCCAGAGGGAGAGGGATGCTGGCTGTTGTGAAAGAGTGTGCCCAACAGGTAAGGGGCCAGTCAGCTGGTTCCACCTAGCTCCACCCTCGGAAAGAGCCTATAGCGTAGGCAGTGGTCCTCCCTGGGAACCCCCAGCAGGGAAAGACTGGGGAGTGCTAGCTGCCGCTTCCATACTGCCCGTACCAAGAGTGAAATGGTCATCTGTGGCAAGGTGGGAATAAGTCATGGCTCATCTCCAAGCCTCTGCCCAACTCCTTCAGATTTCTGGAAGACTTCAGTGTTCTTCTATGGATATCCTAAGGGTGGATGTCTTAGGTCAAACCCTTTGCTGGACCATTTCAGCTGGTCCCAGGGAAGAGCAGAGCATCCTAAATTAAGGAGCACAACTGTCATATGCCATACTGCTAGAGTCCTGATGAAGACAGGCCTCTTCCATGCCTCATAGGGCTAGCCACCTTGCCTGAGCCTAAGAGGTAAGGCACAGGCACTGAGTCTGGAGAATAGGTTAATCTCCACCTCCCCAGTGTCTAATGGGAACAGCTCTGCACTCCCGGCACAGAGTTTCTTGAAGTGTCCTGAAGGCATAGACCTTTTTGCCCGCCTCTTTCCACTACTTCAGCTGCAGTTGTAGGTGAGCGGTAAGTAAAGAAGAGGTAAGGCATCACATCACCTCTTTCTGCCAAGGAAACCAGACTGCTCTCAGATTGGCCATTTTGTTGTGCCCCTCAAATTAACAGCTGGTCAAGAAGGGCTACGCCTCAGGTGTATGGGTGAGTATGGGCGAAGGGGCCCAGAGGAAGAATGCTGTGAGGTCTGGAGCCTGAACCAGTCTCACAGCTACAGCGGAGCATGGCTGAGAAAGACCAGTTCTGGAAGGCTGGGTGATGGCACAGGGCCGATGCAGCTCAGCAGCAGTGCTCAGGGCATGAGGTCTGGTGGGGGGTGGGACTCAGGTCCAGCCTCTCCTCTACCCTCGACAGAATGCCAGAAGGGAGAAAGCAGGCAATGGATGCAAGGGGGAGGGGATGTTCCTTCCAACCACATTTGTGGAGGATGGGTCCCCTTTTCCAGCAGGGTCTAGGCAGGGCCCCTTCCAGGCAGGGTGCATCACACATCAGTCATCTCATCCCCTAGCTCTGCGTCTTCTGGCACTCCTTCCTCTTCATCTTCCTCTTCCTCCTCCTCTGAGGTCACATTGGGGTCATCAGCCTCTGCCAGGCATTTGGGACAGGAACAGATGAACAAGTAGTTCTCCCTTTAAAGTAGAGGGATGACAAATCAGGCAGTTGTTGGAATAGAAGAGCCCAGAGCCCAACCACCTCCCCAGCTGGCACCTGAGGATCTTGTGGCGGCTGTGGCGGCTGCGCTCCCGCTGACAACAGTCTAAGTAGCTGATACAGATTTCCTGTGGGGTGGAGGAGGGTATGATTGCCTGTGTCCTCCATCAGATAGGAAAAGAGCTTCCCCAACAGCTGCCTTATCTATTATCAACCACTACTCCTTGGCCAGAAGCCAGGCCTTCAATGTCCTTTAACATGATCCATTCCCTATGCCTGTAGGTAAGACTCCTACCTGGGTCTGCAATAAACAAGCATCTGGCCTCAGACCCTGAGAAAACCCAGCCAGTAGCCAAGGTCTGTAAATGGGATCAGAAGTTAATCTTGGAATGATAACTTGTGTAGGAGAAAATTTTGTCAGGCTGTGGCCACTAACCAGGACTCTCAATCCGCACTAACCCCTGTGGCTCAAGCCACAAATAAAAGAAATCCAGCAGAGACCTGGGCATAGCTCTACTTCAGTGTGGGACTTTCTGAAGATGTTTGAAGAACTGGAGGTATTAGAGCATAAAAGCAGAAAGACTCAAGCCCTAGGCCTGTGGAGACTTACCACCAACCCAACAAAAGGGCTCTAGCTAGTTACCACTACCCCCTAGAGAGAAGCTGCAAGGCCCTATGTCCACCCTTGCTAGCCAGCCTTCTCACCTCGCCTGGTTTAATATCCTCCAAGGCTGTAACATGTAAAAGGAAGTTGTTTTCTGGGAAGGAGGTCTCTGCATTGGGGACACAGCTGTGGTTGCCTGGGTCACAAAAGACAGATAATAAGTGAAGTATGTGTGTGTAGAACCCAATGCATATACTAGGTAAGCATTCCATGACTGGTCTATACCCCCAGCCCTTGGTTTTGAATCAGTGTCAGGCTGCCCTTGAACTTGTGATGCTCTTGCCTCTGACTCAAGTGCATCACTATGCCCAGCAATGAAAATTTGTTTTGTTTATTTTTTAAAGTATTCTAGCTGGGCATGGTGGCGCATACCTTTAGTCCCAAATCTCAGCACTTGGTGGGCAGAGGCAGGCAGATCTTGAGCTAGGTCAAGGACAACTAAGGCTATGGGGGGGGGGCACAACAAAAAATGTTAATTCTAGGGGCAGGTAGATGACGGGTAAAGGTACTTCAAGCCCGACAACCTCAGTGTGATCCCTAGAACCTACTTAGTAGGAAGACGGACCTGACTCTGACCTCCATATGTGCACCATAGCCTGTGTGTAAATGAATGTAAAAACAAAACGTGTGGTGGCACCTGCCTTTAATCATAGCACTTAGGAGGCAGTGCAAGTGAATACATGTAGCAGGGCCAGGCCAGCCAGGGCTACACAGTGAGACCTTATCTAAAAAGTACACAGACAAATAAAAACAAATGAAACGGAACTAATATTCCTAAGCAAGTGTGGTGGCTCACACCTGTAATTTTGACCCCCAGGAGCCAGACGGGAAGCTTTGCTGTGAGTTTGAAGCCCAACTGGACTATCCAGTCTAGTCAGAACTCAAGAGACCTTGTCTCAGGAAACAACCAAAAGAGGCTGGGCATGGCATGCCTGTAGTCTCAGAATTTAGGAGGCAGAGCCAATCATCCTTGGCTGTATAGCAGGTTCAAGGTCAACCAGGACTACAGGAGATCCTGTCTCAAAACTGTTTAAAAAGGGGGCGGGCTTAACACCACAAAGCCCTAGGTCACTTCTTTTGTGCTATCACTGTTGGCTCCACCCCATGAGATTGGGTTCTCTGCCAAGACTCACAGCAGCTTTGAAGCACAAAGAGACCAGATCCTTCACAGTTAAGGAACTCGCCGGTTGCTGTAAGAAAGTAATATGAAGATGTCATTGGGAATAGGAAAACAAACTCCTAAGCACAGACACCAGCTCTAGCCATTTTACCTCAAGTTGCTTCTCTGAGACAAGCCTTGCCCTTCTGTCTGCACCGATACCTGTTTATCTGGCACTCTCCCTCCTCCCAGCATGGAGACTGAATGCCCGCATATCCTGTGACTAGATCTGAAGCTTCCCATGGGCACACAGTGCCCTTCCCTACCATAAGCTTAGAGCTCCCTGACAAGAACTGTGTCCACTATCTGACTAGGGAAGCTCTAAGGATGGGGGAAGTCACAGCCCCATGTCACCAACCTGCCTCGATGTCCTTGTATAACTGGTCAATGAAGGTGTCCAGCTGTTCCCGGTCCTGAGGCTTCAGCTCCAGTGCATCACAGGCATGAACCCACTGACTGAGGGAGCTGGAAGTCCAGCAGCTCATGGTTGGAAACAGCCCAGGTCACAGGGCTCTCCATGTCCAAGCATGTTAAGCCCAGGCAGAAGAGTCTTCTACCCTGCTCTGTTCTTTTCCCAAAAGAGCAACAGATTCCCCTGCCTGATTCCTCCCATCCAGGTCATTGCAACACCCAAGCCCACCCATCTTGAAAGCATCTGTGCCTATCTTCCTACATTAATCTCCCATCTGAACCCCAAGGGTTTACCTAATAGGTCTAGAACATTCTCTCCTAACCTGGTTCCAATCCCTTGACCATTGGTCCCAACAAGGGCAAAGAGAGACCGGAATCCATCTGGCGTGAACCACTGTAAGGATAGCAAGGTGAGGTGAGCTTCGGGCTGTTCTTCCTAATCCAGCTCTGCAGTGGGAAGCTTCTGAGAGCTTGCCTCACTTCAGCCCCAGGCCTGGAGCACCACCCTCCCACACTGACCTGGCTGAGGGTCTCCTCATAAAGGGCCTCTGTGAAGAGTCTGCGCAGAAGTTCCAGCTGGCCCTGGTTTAAGGGAAACAGACACTTGGCAGCCCTAGAGACTTCCTCTTAGTATCAGGTAGGTGAGAAAAAAAATCAGATAAAGGAGGAAAAGGAAGCAGCTGTGTGGCCTGAGCTTTTCTTAGGGATGGAGGCAGTACCTATTTCCAACTGTCTGAGGCTCCAAATGAAGCGTGAGCCCCAAGTTTCTTCCTATTTCCAGTATTTGGTCCAGCATGGCTGAGAACATCCGCCCTCAGCCTTGTGAGGCTTGCCTGATTTCTGGCCAATTCGGTTTTCTCCTGTATTCTTTTTTGTTTATTGAGGCAGGGTTTCTCTGTCCTGAAACTCATTCTGTAGAGCAGGCTGGCATCTGCCTACCTGCCTCACAGTGCTGGGATTGAAGGTGTGCACAACCACTGTCAGCAGGCTCTCCTCTTTTCTAAACCCAGTAGAGCAACACTCTTGAGATCTGTCCTTCCCACAGCTACATCCCACCCTTTGGCAGCTCCAAAGAAAGGCTGAGGTCCTTGGTGTCTTATTCTCACCATACAAATTTCCCACCACTCCCTGACCTGGGGACCACCAGCCCTCCACTCTCCAGAAAGCCTGAAGTGCCTACTGCTGCCTTCCTTGTGGATCTTGCCTTTCCACATGGCATAACAACCACACTTGGGTAGGACGTGTAACCCCTCTTCCCTGCTCCAATTTTAGGTCTATATTAGGTCACAAAGGTAAATGGTGCCAGGAATGTACATTCTTTGAAGGGATTTTTAGGACCAGGCTTTAACCTCAACCATTGCTGAAAAGACACCAAATGTGGAGTTAGTCCCCTAAAGGTAGCCATGGTATCCACAAACTACTAGAAGGGTAGGGGGAAGAGGGCATGGAGAAAACCAACCTTAAACTTGTCTCCCAGGAGTTTGTGGACAATTTCCTCCTCCTCATTGGCCGTTTTGCTACAGAACTGGGAGAAAAGCCTGATCCAGTAGTCCTTGTCCTTGGCCTATAGGACAAAAACGCATAAGGGCCATGTGTTTCTCAAGTCCCTTCCGTCAGAGAATGACCACCACCCATGAGCTAGCTTATGCCCAGGTCTCCCTCTCTACTCTGCCCACACAGCATTTCCTAGCTGGAGCAGGGCTTGCGAGCTCAAAACATTGGGAAAACAGAAGGCCACTGAGGAAGACCAACACAGACAGAAGGGGACAGCATGGTATCTCTCGCTGTCCTGGGACCCAGGGCTGATGGGGTGTCACCTTCTCTGGCTTACCTGTTTCACCGTGGCCACCATCCGAGCCATCAGCATTATACTTGCAGTCTCTGGAGGATAGTGAACATTCCTGAGGAAAGAGAAAGTGTCCTAGAAATTCCTTCCCTAGAAGCAGAGCCTGGACGCAGTCCATCAGTTATTAAAGGCCGGACATGGGCAACTCTGTATCCTTAGGGTTTGGTGGACCCTCTCTGGGAGTCTGAAAAGGACAAAGATGGTAGGGCTAGCTGCTCAATTAAAGGCAGGGTGCTGAAAACTGACTTCTGTTTAAGTCTAACAATGGAGAACACGTCTTGGGGATGTAACTCACGAAAGCTTGCAACAGGTGCTGCTGAGCCAAGGCAGGAATGGCGGGAGCAGTAGAGAACAGACCTACCTCCATGCCTCCTGCAGTTTATTGAGGGGGTGCCGAGGGTCATCCTGGGAGGGGCCTGGGCACAGGATTCGGTGGTATTGCTCTGCAGCTGCCAGGCGACATTCTGCACTGCAGTACATCACCTGTTATGTGGGGAGGAGGTTAGCACCCAGAACCTACAGTGCTCATCTCATTTAACTGCATTCTTTCTTAACAGCCCCCAGAGCAAGAGTTCAGAGAGGTGTTCTAGGGGCATGCACATAACCCAAGCTTGTTATACTACATGAAGGGAAAGAGCTTTTCAGCTTCTCACAGACTCCCAAGAAAAAGGCATGTCCCACCACACCTATATTCTAGATGATGGGCACTGGCAGCAAAGAAGCTGAACAATTACCGACCCTTTCACAGTCACACTCCAGACTATGAGCCTTGAGGAATAGACCAGGTGGGTTCTTTGTCTTGCCAATGAAGGCTTAACTATGCCTCTTGACCTGCTCTCTTTCCTGTGCATTCCCCAAGGGTGCTCACCTGGCAGTGGGGGCAGTTCTGATGGAGGTCTTTGCGCACACTGCACAGCTCTGGGTGTGGGAGAACCTGGCCTGGTTTCCCAGTCAGCCTCTGGGCATTCTCCTCTGCCTTCTCCAGTGCCCGAAGACAGTGGTCACAGGCTGCGGGAAGCCAGACACAGTAAGTCCCCTCTCTCGCTCCTCCTAATCCCACTGCTTTTCCTTCAGAGTCAGTCCATGGAGATCCCTGCCTCAGACTACTGCTCCTTCCAGTTTGTCTCTAGCTCAAGAAAAATTATGAAAAGGTCCGTGGACGGCAAAGCTAAAGGTCCCACTTGATCTGGCCCCTAATTCAGTCTTCACTGAGCATGGATTTTGCAACACTTCAAGAGGAACACCTAATTTGATACAGAGCGTTTCAGCATGCTGTCTAGACACTATCTTATAGGAGCAGACTCTAAGTTCTGTCTAAGAGAATGTCCTCCCAGAGAAGCGTTTGGGAGGCACCTCCCTCCCATTGCAGGCACACAACCCCAAACACAAAGGTAGGCAGAGATGTGGTTCTTAGGTCCTGCTTTCCAGGAGAGACAGCACTTCCTCCCAGCAGAGGGTTAGCCGAAAGATGTGTGAGGCTCTCTTCTCTGTATAAAATGGATGGGCCTAGCTGCCAGCTAAAGCAGGCAAGATGTGCTCACCCCGGTACCGATAAAGTGCATTCCAGAGAAATTGTGAAGCCACAAGGGGCCTTTCAATGAAGATGGTCTCTCCCTTCTGGATCAGCTGTGTGGCAAACAGTCCCTTTCCCTAACAGAGCAGAGAAAAAGCAGGGTAAGACATAGCTCCAAACCTATCATAATGACACATGTCTACAATCATAACACATGGATACGGGATCAGTAGTTCAAGGCTAGCCTGGGCTACATAAGACCTTGGTTTGTTTTGTGTGGTTTAAAAAAAAATGCAAAAAAAACAGAGTTAGAGACATGGCTTAGAGGTTAAGAGCATTGGCTGCTCTTCCAGAGGTCCTGAGTTCAATTTCCAGTAACCATCCATAATGAGATTTGGCGCCCTCTTCTGGTATGCAGGCATACATGCCACAACACTGTATATACATAATAAAAAATAAATCTGTAATACAAAACAAAACAAAACAAAAAATAGGCCCAAAAGATGGGTCAGTAGTTAAGTGTACTTGTTCCAGAATCATGAGGACCAGATTTTGGATCCCAGTACCAACATGAGTAATCCAGGTGTCTCTACAAAAGCCTGTAACCCCAGCTCCAAAGAAGGCAGAGACAAGATCAGTGGGGCCTGCAGGCTTTTAGTCAAGCTGAGACACGCACCAGCCTCAGATTCAGGAAGAGACCCTACCTCGGGAATAGGTGGAATGTACTAGAAGAAGACATCCAATGCTCTCTGCTAGCCTCTGTGCATACACAAGCATGCACACCTATACACATGCACACATGCATACGCATACATAGACAAAAACAGGTTAAAGAGATGGCTCAGCAGTTTAGCAAGTTTACTGTTCTTCCACAAGACCCACGTTTAGTTCCCAGCATTCACTTTAGGCAGCTTACACCCAAGGCCTCCACTGACCTAAGCACCTGTGGGATACACTTATGCAAATACAAGTAAGATACCTTTAGCAAACACACAGCTCCAAGAGCTCAGGAGGCTGCCCAGCTGCACCTCTCAATAAGAGGTCATCAGCATCCTGAAATGCCTGCTCTAGAAGCAGACTGACCTACTTTCAGCTACACCGCTCTCAGGCCACAGTATGTGGCCAAGGAGGGAGCCAACTCAGCAGCCGCCTGGATACCTGGAGATAGACATGTCAGAATAGTTGGGGCCTCCTATACTAGTGTGGCTGTTAGGATGGCACTGTCCTCAATCTCCCACAAACCCTGTGCTGTGCTCAGGGTTACAAAGAAATTCTATATCCCAGCAGAAAGCAGCCTAGTCTGAGAGAGAACTAACCTCTCTCTTGACAGTGCTCAGGGGATGCACAAAGTATGAAACCAGACCTAGACCCAGTTCCTAACACCTCCTAGTCAGCTGCTTCCCAGGGCATTCCAGTAGCCTGCCAGGCAGTTTCTGATGTACAGTGACACAGTGCAAGTGAACTATCCTCATCACTACCTCGTGTATGTGATGTGCATGCATGAGTGCGGATGCTGTGTGGCAGTCAGATGACACCCTTCAGCAGTCGGTCCAGTTCTCCCCTTTTACTCTGGGATCTGGGAAATCAAGTTGTCAGATTTTCATTACAAACACTTTTCCCACAGGCCAAAATCTGCATCTTCACAGAATTCTGGCAATTCCTATGCATGCTAAGATTAAGAGGCCTATTCTAGCCATGTAATGGTGGCACATGCCTTTTAACCTAGCACCAGGGAAGCAGAGACAGGTAGATTTCTTTCTGAGTTTAAGACCAGCATAAGGTTTGCATAGTGTGTTCTGGGACAGCCAAGACTATAGAGAAACCCTGTCTCAAAAACAAAAATCAAAGAGCCTAACCTGGCATACCTTACACACCAGGACAAAGAGAGACAGCCCTCCTCCAAACTATTCTCATTCTCTTCTTTACACACACACGGAGACAGAGAGAGACAGACAGGACAAAACACTGGCTTCAAACTAGTCCTCTGGAATGCTAGAATTATAGAATTATAGCACATCTGGCACCACTGCTGTCTTCTGAGCAAGCTGAAGATCTCAGGAGAACTCAGACTGGACAGTTAATGGTTCTGCTGACACTGCATGGGCAAGTGATGGTAGTAGCCCCGCAAACAAGAAGCTACCAACACAAAGTGGCAAAGAAAATGCCCTGTCACTCTGGTCACCACAGCAGCTTTCTGTTTTTCTTCAGCATTGGCACTGGGTGCAGATAGGCCTTTGCCACACTCAGAGCAAAATTAAAACCTATGCATGACCCAGAGAGCTTCTTTCTTTCTTTTTTTGGACAGTGTATCCCTGCATAACCCAGGCTAACACTGAACTTGTGCTAGTTCTTCCTAGGAGGGATAACAGGCAAGCACCACTACTCAGCTCTACAAACTAATTATAGAACAGGGAGGGTAAGATAAAGGGAGAGGCAAAGCCCAGACACCCCTTTGCCTTTCTGGAAGTCTACACTTAGTTCCCCTGGGATCAACCAAGCAAAATGAAACTCAGTCTTCCTGGATGGGACAAAGGAGCAAGAAAAGAGACTTATTCAAGCATTGGGTTCAATTCCCAGCACCCACATCGCAGCTCACAACTGTCTGTAACTCCAGTTCAGGGGATCTGACATCTTCACACAAATGCACGTAAAATAAATTTAAAATATATTTTAAAAAATAAATAAATAAAAAGAAAAGAATTAAGAGTTGTTCCTTCCAAATGTCACTCATTCCTCAAACACACAAAAATATTTCAAGAAAAACAGCTCCAATGCAGAAGATCAAGAAGCATGCAAGGTTGGGCATTGTGGCTCACACCTGCTGCCTCAGAACCTGGGAGGCTGACTCAAGACAAGTACCTTAATTAAATTCAAGGACTACACAATGTGGTTCTCAGCTTCCTCATGTCTGGTTACTCCAACCATATAATTATTTTGTTGCTATTTCATAACTGTAATTTTGCTGATATGAATTGTGACTGAATATCTGTTTTCTGATGGTCTTAGGCAACGCTTGCCAAAAGACTCATTGAACCCCAAAGGGATTGTGACTCATGGGTTGAGAACCGCTGACAAAATGGGTTCCAGCTATACAGTAAGACCACATCAGAAGGAAGGACAAGGACAAGGGGAGGGAGGGAGGGAGGGAGGGAGGGAGGGAGGGAGGGAGGGAGGGAGGGAGGGAGGGAGAACAACCTTTAAGAGAGGGTTACTCAAAACTATTAGACCAGACAGTGTGTTTAAGTGTTTATTAATTAGGGCAGCCAGAGGGCCCAGTGTGTGAAAGGGCTGCATCAAACCCTGAAGACCCGAGTTCATCTCCAGAGCTCACAGTGAAAACAGAGAACCAACCAGCTACTCAAAGTTATCTTCTGACCTCTACAGGATGTGGCACACACATCCATGTCCAGATACACATACATACTATACACACAAGTAATAATAAAATACTTTAAAGTGCATGAGATTCCATTAAAAAATCTTATCTTCCATAAGTGATTTTTTTGAAAAAAATAGAATCATTAAAAAAAAATTCAAACGGAAGCAAGCCCAAATTAACAAGCCATGCTGGGATCTAGCTAGTGTACAGCAGTCTAACATTCTAATTGGCACGTCAGACCCAAAGTTAGATTTTTGTTCCCATTGATTTGTCTCTGACGTAACAATTCATAGAGATTTAGAAATCATTCCTCCTAATACCCACAGACACAGTACAGAATGGCTAAAAACTATGCTGACTTGTCCCTTCCCATCGTGTTCCAAGAGATAGTTGTCTAAAACTTCCCAAGAATCAGTAATTCTCATTCTACCCTAAGCCAGGCTGTATGTCATGTAGTATCTCGAGGAAGGTGGCAGAGAGAGAAAAAAACAGTTACAGATCAATCACAGCAAATGACTACAGCTGCCAGAGCCCACGGTAAACTGAGTCCACATTCTCCCCAGTAGAAGGTCAGGAGTAGGCAGAGGAATGTGACCAGCTGGAGCTTGTTTGTTTTTCAGACAGAATTTACTCTGTACCTCAGGCTGGCCTGAAACTCACAACCGTCCTCCTGCCTCAGTGTTCTGAGTGCTGGAATATAGACCAGGCCCACCAGGCCAGTCACCACCAGTGGAGATCCTGAGAGAAGGCTAGGGCAGGACCCCCGCAAGGAGACAAGCACAAGTGAAAAATGAGAAGTGAAGAAAGGAGAAGACCAAGACGGTGGAGGGGAGAAAGATGAAAGGGGATTCCGGCTGTATCCAAGACACCTCAAACTCTGGGCACCCAGGAGCATCTGAAGCTCTGGGTGGTAATGGGGATGCAAACAGCTAAGGACACGAAGGATATATGGAGCTGACTTCCTGCCCAAGAAGAGGAGTGTTCCCAATGCTTATGGAACAGAAAGACAGCAAGGGAAATTTAGCATGGAAACCTGAATGGATATAGAAATACAGACTGCAGACTACTTCTGAGCTAACATCTTGGGCCAAGGGCCAAGGATATGTGCATTATTGTTATTATTATTTATTCAACTCGACTTTTACCCTTAGGAATGGAAATGAAGATAATACAATACCATTTGCATATGCCAACTGGCAAAGTCACAGAGGAAAAAAACAGTGCTGGACAGGACAAAAGTCTCTGCACTGAAACTCAGCAGCAAGACCTTTGCTCTCAGGGATGATAAAGAAGATATGACATAAAGGAGCTATAAATAAGGATTTGGTTGAGTAAAGTGTGACTCTCCCCTGAAACACCATCAGGGCATCTCTTTAACCAAATATAAATGGGCTCAATGATCTGGAAGATGTGCTGAAAGATGTAGTGAAAGAAACAGAAGGGCAGGGAAGATGAGTTCAGGGCCAGTAAAAACAACATGAAGACCTCATTTCAAACCAAAGAGGAAGCTTTCAAAGATGTGACTTTAATATACACATATGTGCACAAGGGCAATATGGGGTGATTTTAGTCTTTATTATGTGCATTTTCTATTTTACAAGAAACCAATAAAACACAGTAGTAAAGTGGGGCGTAGTGGCCCACGCCTTTAATGCAAGCATTGGAGAGGCAAAATCAGCCTGGTCTGTACAGTGAGTCCCAGCTACATAGTGAGATCCTGTCTCAAAAACAAAACAACCCACGACAATACAAATCTCGAAATCCTGTCATTTTCTTGTTTAAAACCCTTCAGATAAGCCCTCGGTGTATGGGTTCTGGTCCAAGTTCCCTAGCTCTCCAAGTCTCCACCCATACCTCACTCGCTTAGGTACCAGGCTGCTTTATACCTCAGTTCCCCCGGCTCCCCACTCACTGCCTCCTGACCAGCAGCTAAGCCCCAGACCTAGCCAAGAACCTGGTCCAGGAGATTGCCCCAACCCCAGGACCCCCCCAGAGCCTCAACTCCACCCAGGACAGCTGCAGCACCGCCACCCGCCAGTGGGTCGTGTTCCTCTCGGTGGGGTGCGCACGCAATCTCCGAGGTTGAGCTTCCCCCATGCGACATCGCCACGCCACGAGCCTGGGAGCGAGGACAGACCCTGCACCCCGGGCCCCAGCAGAGGCCAGGCCGGCGCAGACACCGGCCCCCGGGGCATCGCTCCGGGCAGAATCCAGCCCGGCCTCACCTTGGCGCTGCTCACAAAACGGACTTCCACGGCGCCCCGGGCACCGCCCGCCACGCCCACGCAGAAGGAGAACACGTCGCACATGGAGGCCGCCATCTTGGGCACGCCTCCACCTTCTGACCCTTGACCTCGCCGGGAAGCCCCGCCCACCGAGCCGCCGAGCGCCCACCCTTTATCCCCACCCCTCCCCGGACGTGCTTGGCCACACCCGCCGCTTTGCACTGCAGCAAGTGAAGGCTTTGGATGTCTTGGTTGCTTGGTTGGGTGGAGACCGGCCTTCCTGTGCGCTTGCATTTCTGGTAGTCTGTGTTTCTGACTCGGTGGCCAGCGTGGAGTCCACCAATGACAGCTAACGAAGTAGCCAAGTGGGAGACCCCTAGTCTTTCCCTAGCACCACAAAACAAAACAAAACAAAACAAAAAATCCCGGAACAAAGCCTTTTTATACTAAGATGTGGGACAGCAGAAGCCTGACTATCTGTTTTCTCTTTGAGCCTCATCCTGAAAGGAAGAAGCAGTGTAGTTGCTGGGGCTCATTCACAGTTTAAAAATTCGCCTCCCTCCGTTGGCAACATTTCTGTTCTACAGTTGTCAAAAGAGTGTTTGCTTTGCATGCAGGTGGATGGTTTGAGCCCCAACACTGCTCCTCCGCACTCGGGTGGAGGCAGGAGGACCAGAATTTCAAGCTCGTGCTCAGTTACATGGAGTAAGTGAAACCCTGTCTGAAAAAGAAAATTTAGGGGCTGGAGAGATGATTGGCAGTTAACACTTGTTCTAGCAGAGGACCCAGGTTTGGTTCACAACAATCTGTATGTAACTCCAGTTCCTGAGGACTCTGATGCACTCTTCCAACTTCCTCAGGCACCAGGCATACACATAGTTCATATATACACACGCCGACAAAACAATCATATGTATAAACTTAAACAAAAATTAAAAAGAAAAAAATTTCCTTTTTATATAAACCCTCCTGCAGCTGGCCAGACTGTCTTATTTTAACCAGGTTGGACCAGTGCCTCCAAGTTGACAGGGTTATGGCCTTCAGCTGGAGGACCCCTTAACCAGAAATGAATGTACACAGGCATTGTTCTGAGGCCGGGAGAGGTGATCAGTTCTAGCTGATGACCTATTCTGTTGTTTTGTCCCTCAGGTGACTATGCAGTCCTTGAAAAGGGACCTATATCTGCTCTGCTGTGCTTTCAGGGTGACACTTGAGGGTTTATGTTATAGCCTAGTAATTATTTCATAAATGTTTTTATTTTCTTGTTTCTTTTGAGACAGGGTCTCTATGTAGACCATGGTGGTCTAAAACTCACAGAGATCTACCTGCCTCTGCTTCTGCCCCGTGAATTTGGTTGTTTGGTTGTTGTTTTTTAAAGTGACCCAGTTGGGGTTGTGTTTGCCACATAAGCAGGGGGACCTGAGTTTGATCCCTCAGAGCCATGTAACAGGCTGGGCATGGTGGCACACATTTATAATCCTAGGGCTGAGGAGCTAGAGATAGGATGACACCTAGGGGTGGGTCCCTGGCCAACTAACCTAATCATGGGCTGTCTCTAGGTTCAAGAGGAGAGCCTGTCACAAACCACCAGTGGAACAATTAAGACATTCAGTGTTGGCCTCTGACCTCCAATGAACACACGGGTAGTATGCACACACACAGCAAGTGAGCTGTTCCTGAAGGATACAGCTGTAGCTGGATTCCTCTGATGAACAGGACCTTTGAGGCCAGCATTCAGAAGGATTTCCCCGAGGACATGGACAGAGAAAGGTTTCAGGTGGGTTTTTTGTTTTTAAGATTTATTTATCCTATATATAGTATGCCAGAAGAGGGCACCAAATCTCATTATAGGTAGTTGTGAGTCACCATGTGGTTACTGGCAAGTGAATTCAGGACCTCTGGAAGAACAGCCAGTGCTCTTAACCCCTGAACCATCTCTCCAGGCCAGGTTTCAGTTTTTCAATTTCTGTTTTTGTTATTGTTTTTGTAAGTTTTTAAGTTTAAAAAAAATTTTTTTTAACATGTTCGCCTCAATATACGGGGTGCCCACAGAAGTCAGGCAAGGGCTGCGGCTCTCTGAGCTGGAGTTAGGGATGGTTGTGAGCCACTGAATGAGCGCTAGAAATCAAATCCCAGTTTCCTGGAACAAGAAGTGCTTTTAACTGCTAGGCCATCTCTCCAAATTTTCGTAAAATTTTGGTTTTCTTACAGTTATGAGTGTGTCTGTACGTGTGTGGGTATGTGCATCGGGGGAGACAGCTCTCTCCCTCCATCATGTAGGTTTCAGGGATCAAACTCAGATCTTCAATCTTGGCAGCAAGAGTCTTTACCCGTTAGCCTCTGCCAGTCCTTGTTTTTGACGTACCAGCTTCTCACTTTACTCTAGGCTGGTCTCAAGCTTACCCTGGTAGCTCTGGCTGACTTCAAGTTCATCATCTTTCTGCCGCAGCCTCCCTAATGCTAAGACTACAGGCCTGCACTACCCTGCCCAGCTCCAGAGAATGGCTTCCTTGGAGGCAAGGCTCTGGATTTCCTCTAGCCTGCCATTTAGTGTCTTTAGGTCTACTACTGTTCTTTTATGACACCTTTTCTGTATTGACCTGGCTGTCCTGGAACATAGCAGACTAGAGTTAAGATCTGCCTGCCTCGGCCTCCCCAGAGGTGGTGTAAAGGCATACACCACTACTCCTGACTAAAGTCCACTGTCTTGGTTGCTGGTGACTTTCAAAGCTCAGCTCCCACTGCCTACCTTTCCTTCTCTTTCCCCAGAAAATTGGGCCCTGAGAACAGTCCCCACAGAAGAAGATCAGGACTTCTTTCACACATCACCTCACCACAGCCTAGGAGTGTGGCTGAACAGTCTGCACTTCGGAAATCAGCTCTTAAATGTTGGAAGTTGACTCCGTGAGAATAAGCTCACAGCAAGTTTCCTGGCAAGAAATCGAGCAGCATGAGAGGGTTGTTCAGGGAGGAACTGGCCTACAACTCACCTATGACAAAATGAGGTCAACACAAATTTAGAGGAAAAAAGGTAGGCGCTTCAGAGAAAAAGATGGTGGGCAAAGTAGTGTATTGCTCCAAGGAAACAATTACCATAAACATGAACTCATATTGAAACTGGTAACAGACAAAACAAGAATATGTTGGACAAAGCATAGTAGCTTTCACCTGTTATTTTAGCACTAGAGAGCCTGAGGCAAAAGAATGTCCGTGAATGTGAGGTCAGTCTGTGCCACACAATGAGAATTTGTGTCAAAATAAAAATTAAAAATAAAGCTGTCACCCCAGCATATGGGAAGCAGAGGCAAGAGGGTCAGGAATTCAAAGTCATCCTTAGATAGATGGGGGTGGAGAAGATGAAGAAGAGAAGGGTCGAAATGTGGGCTAGGCAATATGCTTTCCTCCAGACTCCAGGGAGAGTTTTCAGATGCTCATTCAAGGAGGCCCCTTCTCCACGGCAAGGCCAGGAAAGAGTTGATGAATCCATCTTCAAGGCAGAGCTGGGACAGGTGAGAAGACCTGTAAACCTCACCAGTTCCACACCCTGACCACACCAGGCTTGCACTCTATCAATGCCTTGCAGATCTCACCTCGCCCGGGAGAGATGTGTAAGCTGCTACCCACAGGAAGAAAAACCCAGCCAAGGACATAGATCATTCCATTATTCTGCTCCCAGGGATCTCTTGCTTGATTGTTCAAGTACATTTGGTGCCTTTGACCTTAAAGAAGCTCTTCATTGAGATGTGGGCCTGGGAGGTCCAACAGATGTCCCTGGAAGAACTGGCCCACATAGCATCCCTCTGGGTCAGTCCTTAATTGCCAACTCCTGAGTCAGCATCTTCACTCTGGATGTTGCCATCTGAGCTGCTGGAGGGCTCCTCCATGGCAGAAAAAGAAGATGATTTCACTTTCTGCTGCTTCTGATACTTCACCCTGCGATTTTGGAACCAGATCCTCACCTGTAATTGGGGGCAGTAGACAGGTATCAGAATTTGGTCAGCAGCTACCTTTGCCCTTCACTCATTTCCATACGTGTCCACTTCTTGCTATCTGGGAAAACTTTGTTCTTCTTGACAAACTAAGCATCTCCAAAATGCCATTCCTGTCACCACCAATTATTCATCCCACCGTGTTGTTTTGAGATAGAGTCTCATATCACTCAGGCTAGCCCGGAACTCACTATGTAGCTCAGGATGATCTTGAACTCCTGGCCCACCTCCTTCTACCTCCCAAGGGCTGGGATTATAGGTGTATGCCACCATGCCCATTTTATGTGGTACTGGAAATAAAATCCAGGACTTCGAACATTTGAGACAAGCACTCTACCAACTGAGTTATGCTCTAGACCCCCTAAGTACTTATGACTTTGGTGCACTGTGCTGTATTAGGTGACAGTGACTGTGGTGAGTAAGAGATGCTTGGTCCCTGTCCTCTGGAGCTCACCATCTAGTGGAAGAATAACCAGTGTAAATAATGAGAATTAGGAGATATAAGTGGAGGCACAAACAGAGGCTTGGGTTGGGTGATCTCTTCCAGGATAAGGTCCATCCTGGTGGGGACAGAGAGAAGCAAACTAGGTAGAGCATGGAGACAGCCTATGGAATGACTCTCAGTTGACATCAAACTCAAGGTGAGGACCAGAAAGGAGAGTATGGCTGCAAGGGAGAAAGGGCAGGGAAGTGAGAGGTGAGAGGAGCCACGACACCCAGGACCTTCAAGGCCATAGGGAGAGAGAGTCCCTTTTGAGACTTGTAAATGGGACATGACATTGTCCTGGAGTGAACTGCACAGCTGGCTGATATGTGGGCACTGGATGAAGGCAAAGGCAAGAAGACAGCCAAGAGGCCATAACAGTAACCCAGGGGAGGCTGGGCTATGTAGGGATATCAATCAGGGCAGTGGGAGAGTGAAACAATCCCGTCTGCTGTTTAGAAGTAGAGGGGACAAGGCTTGCTGAAGGTTAGAAGAGGGAGGAGGAGGAGAAATCTAGGATGACTTCATCTCCAAGAACCTGGTTGGGTGGTCTGACCATGGGTGAGGAAGGAAAGATTTAGGGCAGGAAAACAATTAAGAACTGAGGTGTTGTAAAGTTGACAATGCCTTCCCAAAGAGGTCTAAGTGACGATTTTAAGGATGTAGCTAGGGGATGTAGTTCAGTGGTAGAGAACTTTCATAGGTTCAATTCCCAGCAGAGAAGGTTGAACTGGAAATATAGACTTGAGCCATCAGCTTAGAGATAGTATTTTAAACCACAGATGAAGTCCATAGGGAAGAGTAGCCCAGAGAGGAGACGGTGATGACAGAAACTGGAGGAGGGTCAAGAGGAGAATGTGGGGGGTAGTTAATCAAATGGAGAGCCCTGAAGCTCGTTGGCATTGACAACTTAGATATTTTGATAAAACAGAGGTGAAATCATCATGCTGTGATGACTGCAAAGAAAACAGTGGCTGGAATGTAGATCAGTTGACACACACAAAGGTCCAGATTTGACACTCAGCACCATGGCGCACACGTGTCAGTTTAGCACTTGGTAGATGAGGCAGGAGGATTAGAAGTTCAAGATTATCTTTGGCTGTGTAGCAAGTTCGAGACCAGCCCGGGACAAATGAGAACCTGTTTCCAAACAGTCACATGTTTGGAAACACACACACACACACACACACACACTAAAAAACACAGAGTGAATGAAGGTGAGGACAGGATGTGGGTGAGCTTAGCGCACTTCTGAGAAGCTTGCCTACAAATGGGATGAAGCAACGAAATGGCACAGTAGCGGGAGTCAAGGGAACAGTCTCTCCTTAAATATCGATCCTCTTGAAGATCTGCTTGGTTATGTGGACAGACCCTTATTTAGCATGGAAGCAATCAGAAAGTACTAGAGGGGACTAGGGAAATGGCTCAGATGACTCAAGTCTCAGGCTTGCCAAGAGAGCCTGAAGATCAGAGTTCAGATCACCAGAAACTCACATAAATGCCAAGTGGCCCACCTGTAACTCCAGCCTCAGCAAGTAAGAGACAGACAGGATTCCAGAAGCAAGTTGGTCCCATGAGACTAGCCATATTGACCAGCTCTGGGTTTGACTGAGAGGCTCTGCCTCACTGAACTAATTGGAAGAGCAACTCAGAATGATTCCTGACATCAACCTTGGGCCTCCTTCACCTGCACACACACTGGCACACATGTGGGCCTGCACACACGCAACAACATAAATATACATATGCAAAACACACACGAAAAGCAAAAAGGCTCAAGTACTAGAGTAACGTGTATAATGTGACTCCAAATAGGATTATATGACACAGGAATGTGGAAACAACTAAGGTCTGTCTCCCCGGCATCCTAGTCCTGAGGAAAAAAAAGGTCATGTCTTCTTCTCATCCCTTACTATCAGAAAGCAGTGACAGTCCCCACACAGCCCAAGCTTACCTGGTTCTCTGTCAAGTGCAGCCTGGCAGCCAGCTGGGCTCTCTTCTTCCCCACAAGGTTGTGCTGCTTAGCAAACGCCTTCTCCAGCTCTTCTAGCTGCTGCAAGTTAAACATCGTGCGAACCCGCTTTTGGTGTCTCTCGATGTCCTGAAGGTCTGTGGAAGATGCCCAGTCCAGAGGGCTCCAGAGGCTGGGACAGTAAGGCAGCTCTGAGCCTAAAGAGCAGCCAACAGCAGAAGTCAGCCAGAAGCCACCTGCTCCACCCCCAGCCCCCAACACATTGAGGGGAGAGAAAAAACTGACAGATTTTAAATCTCTCCCTTCTCTCCCCTTGGCCAGGCAACCTAGGGCAGTGAGAAGACGATGTGTAGAAATAACTCCAAAAGAGCTGGGCAGCTGACTCAGTCAATAAGTCAATAAACAGCACAAGACTGAGGAACTGTACTCTGATCCCCAGCACAGGGGGAAAAAATTAGCAGGGTTGAGCTTGTGGAGACCAAAAGTGTTTAGGGCCAGGCAGTCTAGCCATTTGGAGAGTCTCAGATTAATTGAGAGGCTCTGTCTCAAAGGTAAGGACTAAAGAGATGGCTTGGCAATTACAAGCAATCGCTGCTCTTCCAGAGGACTCAGGTGTGGTTCCAGCACCCCTGTCCAATGGCTTACAACCACTTGTAATGAGCTCCAGGGAATTCAGTGTTTTCTTCTGGCTACCCCAGGTGTACACACATGGCATACATTCACACATACACATAAATAAAAGTAAGAACATCTTTTTTTTTTTAAAAAAGGTGGAAAGGTATTGAGGACACCTGATGTTGACCTCAGACATCCACACCCATCACACCCATACACTCAGCTGCATACATATGAATATACATTAAAACAAAACAAAAACAAACAAACAAACAAACAAAAACAAGTGAAGGAATCAGAGCAATAGGAAGGAATGTGTAAAAAGCTGTCTTCTGGACTTGGCATGGTTGTTACAGCTATGAGCTCACAGCAACTGTGGTTACAGGCACACGCAATCGCCCCTAGCTAACTCTAGGGTTCCCCTTTAATGCCATTTGCTTCCAAGCTTCATCCCAGTACCTGTGAAGCTGAGGTGAACCACATCCAGTCCGGGCACGCAGGGCATGGAACACAGCGGGTAGATGCCCATGCTCAGATAGGTGGGCAGCCAAGTTGCTGCAGAGCACACCCAGGGCAGGACCACCGGGTACTGTGACAGGGAGCTGAGGTTCAGACTGGTGCAGGTGGAGAGCGGCAGAGGGGTGGCAGCTCTCTCCCGGGTCTCTGGTCTCGCCAGGATGGCCTCGACAGAAAAGGAAGACTCCAGGCGCCCCCGAGCTAAGTGGTCTGGGACCGCTGGGGACGGAACCACGGGGCTGGACCCCAAGAGCCCGGGCTGGACCTGAGCCCCTGAGGGAGCAAGCTGTTGGGGCTCCCGGCCGGACATGGCGCGACCCCTGAGGGGACCTACACCGGAGAAAAGTGGGAGGACCTCCCGGGCTGTGAAAGGAACTCAACAGGAGAAAAGGTCCACCCTACTAAAATCAGGGTGCTTAGGATCTGCAGGTCTCAAGAGCTCTTAAACTTAGCGGGTGGGAGGAGGCGGGGCGGAGGCCAAACTTGATCTTTCTAGAGTGAGGCGGGGCCTCAGAAGTCCCCGCAGTAGCTAGTGGTTGCATCCCACTAGGGCGGGGGTGGGGGTGGGGGTGGGGGGTAGGGGGTGGGGGTGGGAGACGGAAAGGACCTTGGGCTTACTACAGCTCACTAATGGTGCCCTCCTCCCCCTCCTCTTCCCCCTCCTCCTCCTCCTCCCTCTTTTATTTTAGAAGGTCTTTCTGTATCACTCTGGCTATCCTGAACCGGGTCATGCAGATCAGGCTGGCCTTGAACTCACAGAGATCCACCTGCTTTCGCCTTGTGACTGCTGGCATTAAAGGCATGCTCCACCATACCCTTTCCTCTCTACCCTTCTCAGCCTGGCCTCCAAACCAGGACTTAGAGCAAAATCACAGCAATCCTGCCTCAGCCTCCCAAGTACTAGAATTACAGGCATGTGCCAGTCTCCTCCGCTGGTGTGGGGAACAGTGATCTCAGTCGGATAGAGAGAGCAGTACCTACTGTCCTGTTTTTCTAATTTTCACTCTCTTCCCAAATGACTGTGATCACTGCCTCACTGCAACCGAGCCTGTGCCTAACACTTGATAGGCAAGCCCTCTGCCACTGAGCTCCTGGGAGAGCCCTCTTCAAAGCAGAAGCTCCGTTAGATTCACATAAGGACTGGAATTTTAAAATGTCCGTAAGCACAGTGAAAAATACCCTTCCTAGACTTCTGCTCTGCTGCTGCTGCTGCTACCTGTTTCTTTTAGATCTTTTCAGGAATGTCCTTACCTTCAACACAGGGTGTTGCTAGAAAAATCTTTCCCGCTGGGATTCTGCCACTTGGGGTGTTAAAGAAGGACCTAGAGTTCAAGGTCAAGCCTGCTCTGTAAAGCAAAATTCTGTCAGAACAAGAAAGAGGAGTTAGGTAGCAAGGGCACAAGGAGACGTTCGCCAGTGATCCCAGCACTTGGGAGGTCAAGGCCATCTTCATTCACACAGTGAGTTTGAGGTCAGCCTGGGCTACACTAGATACCGTCTCAAAAACTCAAATAGAGGCCTGGAGAGATGGTTCAGAGGTTAAAAGCTCTTTCTGCTCTTGCTGAGACCTGGGTTGGAGTCTCCGAGAGACTCCACTTGGTGGCTCACATTTAATCCCAGTACTTAGGAGGCAGAAACAGGTAGATCTCTGAATTTGAGACCAGCCTGGTCTATATAGTGAGTTACATGCTAGCCAGGTCTATTTAACAAGACTCTCTCTTTTTAAAAGAATTAGACGGGTACCCAGGGCAGGGAAAATGGGTAAAGCATTTGACAGGCAAGTGTGGAGGGCCTGAGTTCAAGTTTCCAGAATCACATAAAATCAGATGTGCTGGCAAGTGTCTGTCATCCTCAGAGCTCCTATGGGAATCAAAGAGGGTCAGGTCCCCAGAAGCTCCAGGGCCAGCTAGCCTAGGGAAGACTGGGGGCGGGGGTGTCCTCTGAGCCTACTGTACTAGTATATACGTGTGCACATACATAAACACATTTTAAAAAAGAGAAGGGTAAAGGGAGGGAGAGATTGGAAAAAGACAGAAGGAAAAGAAGGGAAGTGGGTGGGAACTAGTTCTCTGTAGGCGGTAAAGAGAAAATGGTCCCTGGTAAACAACTACACAACATCGGGTCAGCAAGACACCAGCCAAGGTGAGGGGCTGGCAACACCTGCAAGGTCCCCCAGGTCTAGTGGTCAGCAGAGGAGCAAGATCAGCAGATACAAATCACAGATGAACAGAGGGGCTTCAACATGTGAACCGCCCTGCACCCAACAGTTTCCGATTCTCTACCTGGTGAGCCTGGGAACATGCCAAGGGCATATGGGCCCCCATTGGCTTGGCCTGCCCAGTTTCTGCTTCAGGCCCTAATAAAAGCCCCTACAAAGGGTAGTTTTCTCCTCTCTTGGAACCCCTCCTAATCTTAGGGATGTCTCCAACTCCCCATACTTTCTCATTTTCCTCAATTTCTCTTAATAAACTTTGTTTACTTTGCTTACTTGAGACTCAGAGAGCAGCTCAAGAGCCAGTTTTAGAGCTGGGCGTGATGGCACATGCCTTTAATCCCAGCATTTGGAAGGCAGAGGCAGGCGGATTTCTATGAGTTTGAGGAAGAGAGGACCTTTCCCATGGTCAGCTGTTTGCTTTATGTATGGGTAGGGCAGGCAGCTTAGCAGGCTTCTCAGCACTTTCTGGCTGTGTCTTTGTATCTATCTGCAAAGTAGAGAGTAATAGCGGTTACCTTGGTTTTGAGGTTGGGCTTGAGCCCACATCACTCAGTGCTTTAGAACTGGCCTGGAATGTGGTGAGCACGGGGTTGTGACAGTGGAGTCCTGACAGTGGAGTCCTGAGAGCCCCAATCCGGACTCCCCTGGCACTTTAGCTTTCCAAATCAATGTCTAGCACTTAAACTGTACCAACATGTTGCAGCTGGCTCCATGTCACGCATAGTCCTTGGTTATATGGGACACAAATGTGCTCCTGTGCTTTGCCAAACAGGTAGAAGTAACTTGCTCTCCCCTGAGCATACACTTGAGGTCCTAGTCAAATGGGAAGGAATTTAGGAACTGAAGCAGAGACCACGAGGAAGGAAGGACACTGCTTATACCTTGCCTAGGGGATGGTACCTCCCACAGTGGGTTAGAGCCTCCTATATCAATTGGCAATCAAGAAAATGCCCCACAAGACATGCCCAAAAGACAATCTGATGGAGGCAGTTCTTCAGCCGAGGTTCTGTCTTCCTAGATTTGTGTCAGGTTGTCAATAAAAACTAACCAGGACACCTATCCTGCCTTCTGAACAGCCCAGCAAGAAAGTGAAGGTCTAGGGATATGGCTCAGTTGGTAGAGTGGCTGACTCGCATGTGTGAAGCCCTGGGTTCAATACTCAGTACCTCATAAAACTGGGCACAGTAGTGCATGCCTGCAATCCCAGCATAGTGGGAAGGAGAGGCAGGCAGATTAGCAGTTCAAGGTCATCCCTGGATACATAGGAGTTTGAAGCCAGCCTGGCCTACATAAGACCCTTTCTCAAAAGAGCAGAAGCAAAAGGCTGGGGGAGATGGCTCGGCAATTAAGAACATTTTGCTCTTGCAAAGAGCCTGGGTTTGGTTCTCAGGATCCACATAATGGCTC
Source organism: Phyllotis vaccarum (assembly GCA_033318265.1). Taxonomy (NCBI): domain Eukaryota; kingdom Metazoa; phylum Chordata; class Mammalia; order Rodentia; family Cricetidae; genus Phyllotis; species Phyllotis vaccarum. The sequence goes on along the minus strand of JARWLC010000014.1, from coordinate 67,859,758 downwards.
ACAACCATCTGTAACTTCATCTCCACTGGATGTGATGCCCTCTTCTGAAAGCCAAGAGCACCAAGTATGCATGTGCTGCACATACACACTGGCAAAATATACACATAGAATAAATTGAGTAAACTAAAAAAATTATAAAGCTCACCTTCCCCTTCCCCCCCAGTGACATACTTCTTCCAAACAGAGACACCAACTGAGGAGGGCCAAGTATTCAAGCATCTGAGTTTATAGGGGACATTCACGTTAAAATCATCATTTTGTTTTGAAACAGAGTCTCTCCAATAACCTTTTGGGATCTGCCTTTCTCTATCTCCCAGTGCTGAGGTTATGGGCACATGCAGCTATGCCTGGCTTTTTAAGTGGATGCTGGGCATTCAGCTTAGGACCTCATGCGTACATAACCCTCTTACCCACTGAGCGATCACTTGAGCCCCCACTGACCTAACTATTCAAAAATTATTTATTGTGGATGAGAACATGAATGATATTCATGTGGAAGTCAGAGGGTAACTCGCTGGGGTCAGTTCTCTCTTTTCATTATGTGGAACCTGAGGATCCAGTTCAGGAAGTTAAATTTGGTGGCTACAGCTTGTGCCTTTATAGGCTGAGCCATCTTGCTGGCCTAACTTTTTTCTCCGTTGTTGTTTTGATGTTTTGATACATAATCTCTCTATGTAGCCCTGGCTCATAGAGATCTATCTACCTCTGCCTCCCAAGTGGTGGGTGGTGTCAAAGATGTACAACATCGTACCAAGCCCTTGCTGACCTACCATTGGTCTAATTTTTAACAGATGTTTGATGTTCTGTGGCTTTTCCTTGGGGGAGACATGAATAAACATCTACCTACCCTAGACTAAACATTAATGACAGACTGAAGAAATGATTCCACTCAAGTCTACTGTAGTGAACCTATGAGGTCTTTTGGGTTACTTCCAGGGATGAGAGTGACTCAAAGAAGTGCTGTCAAATATGGGTGACAACCCAAGAAAACTACATCCGCTGAGTTCTTGACTCCACCTCTCCCCTAGAAGAAAGTCTCCTCTCCCTAGGAATTGTTCTGTTTCTATAATGTTATGAAGGGACCCGTGAGTCCTGTAAGTTTCAGGATCTTCCTGAGCCTTTAATTTCCCTTTATTTTATAGGCATTATTTATTCCATTAAGTCTAGCCTCCTCCTTCCAGGAGAGAATGTTTCAAACTGGAAGAAATAGCTACAAAATGGAAGAAAACTGAGAGATTGGAGATATAATTTGTCCCACAGAGTAGCCTTCCTCAACACTTTCAGGGCCTTTCTCTGTTTCTTGAAATACGACTTTTTTCTCTTCTTTTTTTGTCTTCTTCTCCTCCTCCTTCTCCCTCTCTTCCTCCTCCTACTTTATCCTTCTCCTCCTCTTTTTCTTTTTTGAAACAGAGTCTCAAGTAGCTGAAGCTGGCCTCAGACTTGCTGGGAATGTAGCTGGGAATGAACTTGATCTCCTGATCCTCCTGTCTCTACCTCCAAAGTGCTGCTATGACAGGTGTAAACCACCACTCTCAGTTTTATTCAGTGCTGGAAATTGTGGAAATTGAACCCAGGACTTGGTGCATGCTGACCAGCACTCTGCCAGCTGAGCTCCACCCCAAAATCTACCTCTTGCTTTGGGTGCAGGATGTTAATATCAGAACCTCCCTGTATACTACTAGGCAAGTGGTCCACTGACTTATATCTCACAGCCAGTTCAAAGACATCACCTTAAGGAGTTTTGTATAAGGCTGTTCATTGTAGCAAACTTATTTTAATTTTATTTATGTTTTAAAGATTTATTTATGTATATACGTGCTCTATTGATTTTATGCCAGAAGAGGACATCAAATCCCACTGTAGATAGTTGTGAGCCACCATGTGGTTGCTACGATAGAATTCAGGGGAAAATGCTCTTAACCTCTGAGCCATCTCTCCAAGCCTATAGCACATTTTATAACACTTAACCAGAAGACAGCTGGAGATGCAGCTCAGTGACAAAGCCCTTGCTTAGCATTCTGAAGGCCCTGGGGTCAGTGCACCACAAACAACCTAGAGACGGGTCTGCGGAGGTGACTCAGCACTCAAGGTGCTTTCTGGTTAAGAGTAAGCACAGGAACCTCAAGTTTGGAAGTCCAGGCCAGGTAACAGCCAGGTGTGTGGTGACCAACCTGCTCTTCCAGCCCCAGAAGGTGGAGATACCAGTGAGACGGACTCGTCGGCCAGCTCTAGATTTGATTGAGACACTCTGACTCAGTGAATAAGGTGGAAGAGCAACTGTGGATGATGTGTCCTGACGTTAAACTCAGGCTTCCACACATATATGCACCTACACACATGTGTGACTTGCGTGCAAACATGCATACATACATGCATAACACACACACACACACACACACACACACACACACACACGAAAAGGGAAAAAGGAAAAAGAAACACTTGGAGACAGCTTATGAATTCCCCAGGTGCATAATGCCTAGAAGAATTCTACAGCCCAGAACTTTCTGAAGAAATTAATTTTTGCCATTCATCTAGGTGCAAAGTCATCATGTGTAGAATTTTTATTTTGGTGAGGGTGCAGCACGCTACCATGGAGCTACATTACCAGACTTAACTAGTTAATTAATTGATTCATTTTATATTTAAGGATAGGGGCTCACTCTGTAGACCAGGCTGGCCTCAAACTCTCAGAGAGTCACCTGCCTTTGCCTCCCAAGGGCTGGAATGAATGTCCAGCCCTCTCTCACACTCTTTATCCTTTTTTCTGCCTCTTTATTTTACAGCTTTTAAGTTCCAGGTTGAAAAAAAAATCATTTGGAATTTTAATAGAAATAATTGCTTCTTTGTATGCAATTATTTTTAAAGATTTATTCTCTCATATATTAAATCCCAACTGCACTTTCTCCTGTTTCCCTTCAAAAAAGGGCAAGCCTCCCAAAGTTGTCAACCAACCATGCCAGATCAAGTTGCAATAAGACCAGGCACATCCCTCCATATTAAGGCTGGACAGGCAACCCAGTAGGAGAAAAAGGGTCCCCAAAGTGGGCAAAAATGTCAGAGACAGCCCCGCTGCCACTGCTAAGAGTCACGCAGGAACAGCCGGCTAACACAACAATAAGGCATTTGCAGAGGGCCTAGGTTAGGCCCGTGCAGGCTCCCTGGCTGTAGGTCCAGTCTCTGTGAGCCCACTGAGCCCAGGTTAGTTGATCCTATGGGTTTTCTTGGGGTGTCCTTGACCTCACTGCTCCCACAATCCTCTCTCCTCTTCTTCTGAAGAATTTACTGAGCTCTATCCACCTAATGTGTGGCTGTTCATCTCTACATCTGTTTCCATCGGTTGCTGGATGGAGCCTCTGCTGTCTGGACTCCTCTGTCCTCTCATTTTGAGGACTCAGCCTTACTAAGTTTTATAGGCCATGAGCTGGCATTCCTCCTGCTTCGGTCCCTCCAGCCATGGTATTTACTGGCTTGTACAAAGCCATAACTATAACCTGTTCTTTGTAACAGCTGTATCAGGCCCCATGGTGTAGGTAATCCACAATCGCTCAAGCCTTCCTTTCCTGAAGAACATTCTATAGCTTCTTAGCTTCTGCCTCAACAAACTAAAAATATTTTCAATATTTAATGTGCAACTGGTAATCTTATTTCTGTACAAAAATTCTGCAAATAGGATTAATGAGCATAAATTTAAATGAATTTGTATTTTATGCCACATTGATCTTCAAAGTAGTTTTTAATAATTCAGCCCTTGCTACCTGCTATATCTAAGGATCCAGCACAATGCCAAGGGCTCAGCTGGCCAAGTGAACAATATACATATTTAAAGCTTGGTGTTACGGTGCATGTCTGCAATCCCAGCATCAGGAGGTGAAGGCAGGTGATCAGGAGTTCAAGGCCAGACTCAGCCACATAGCAAGTTTGAAATCAGCCCCTGCTTATATTAGAACCTGCCTCAATCAAATACACATGGGGTGGGGTGGGTGGGCGACAGGTGGTATGTAACTCAGCTGGTAAAGGTGCTTGCCTAGCATATATAAAAGCCCGGGTTCAACCCCTAGCACCCCATAAAGCTGGGTGTGGGGAAACAGGACTGCGGTCCTAGCATGGGAACGTGAAAATATGAAGATCAATAAATCAAGAAATCAAGGTTATCTCAGCTGCAAAGCAAGATCAAACCCCTCAAAGACAAAAACACAGGCTGGCAAGGTGGTTCAGTGGGGAAAAGCACTTGCCACCAAGATGGTCAATCTAAATTCAGTGCCCCGGGTCCTACAGAATGGGAGGAGAGACTGACCTCTATACATGTGCTGTGACCAGAACACGGCTACACACACACACACACACACACACAAGTGTAAAATGCTGACTTTGAAAAACACAACAAAACAAAATGGTCAGGGCAAGCTTAGTGACATACTCTTTTGATTCCAGAATCTGGGAGTCAGAAGCAAGTGGATCTCTGTGAGTTCAAGACTAGTCTTCACACTGAGTTCCAGGATAGTCAGGGTTATATAGAAAACCAAACCGTTTCAAAAACCAACAAAGCACTCGCGCGCGCACACACACAAAACAAACAAACAAAACAAGAAAGTAGTGGTGCACATCCTTAATCCCAGCACTTGGGAGGCAGAGGCAGGCAGATGCCTGGATCTTTGAGAGTTCAAGGCTAGCCTGGTCTACATAGCTACATAGTGAGAGTCTGTCTAAAAAAAAGAAAGAAAGAAAGGAAGGAAGGAAGAAAGAAAGAAAGAAACAAGTACACACAATTTATCCCTATGTTGTGCAGTGTTGACAGAAGCCTGAGGGGTATCCGATCATCTAGAACTGGAGTTGCAAGTTGGCATAAGGGTCTTGGGAACCAAACTCCGGCTCTTGACCTCTGAGCCATGTCTCAGCCTCCAAATTTATATATTTGTAACGGTCAGTAGTGCACACATAACCTGAGCACCTGGGAGGCTGAAGCAAGCCACTCGTCAACGCCGGCTACAGGGGGAGACCCTGTTCTGTTTCAAACACAGTAACTAAAGGAGAGCCCTATCCAACTGTTCCCACCCCGCTTCTTTCCCCTACCCCCACCCTCTATGCAGCAAGGGGCTCTCTCTCTCCCTTAAGGCACTGAGCACTGATAAGTGCATGATCCCAGCAATTGAACATTAGGTGTCACGGGAGCTTTGCTTGGCTATCTCTCTTAAATTGGGAGCAGGTTTCTTCCACTGAATTGAGGGTTGCCCACTGGGGAGCCGAGAATTGGGGAGACAGTTACAGACTCCCTTTCTACCCTTTCTCCCAGCATCCCTATTTCCTGTTTACTTTCCCCACTGTCCCTTTTACAATGGTCCGTTTCCCCACCCCCAAGAGAAGTCATCTCCTTTCTAAGGCCACATGCTTGGTGATAACCATGAAGCTCTGTGGGGTAAAGCCTACAGCCCACAACCCACACCACTAGCATAGCCTGCAGAGTGAGAGGGCCTTCAGGCCCCCTGGAGGAGCCCCTCACCTTTTCCCCTGCCCAGGCTTCCTCAGTTCCAGCCCACACCTGCTCCTCTTTCGCTGCCCCTCCTCCCATACTGCACCTGACCAAGAGCAAAGAGCAAACAAGGTTGTTTGTTCCTTCCTCCCTGTAATGCTCAGCAAAGGAGGTGCTGTGTTGACACACATGCACTTAGGCACTTCCCAAGGGTCTCCTAACTTCTTATGTATGCTGTTTTTAAGACCCTCTGAAGTTCTATGCTCTTTAATTAGACTGAGGTTAACAAACATGTATTTGTTTTAGCTCTTTTCTGTGAGTTGGGTTTTATGAGGGGTACAAAGAGCTATGGGTGTATATGTATTAGTTTCTGCCTTGGGAACTACCGGTCTCATGGTGGGGCGGGAGATGAGATGGAGAGACCCATATACAACTTGTTAATGGAGCTGCCAAGCCAGGGGCAGAGTCTATGGGAAGATTAAAAGCAGAGAGGTTAGGGAAAACTTATCTTATTATTATTATTTATTTATTCTTTTTTTACCCCCAGCGCCAGGGAATAGAACACGGTGTCCCAGTGAATGCTAGGCTAGCCCTCTACCAGTACACTTTTTACTTGGTGATGGGTCTTCCTAAAGTGTTTTGGCTGGCCCTGAACTCACTCTATAGCCCCGACAGGCCCTTGACCTTTTGATGTCCTGCCTTCGTCTTTCAAGTTACTGAGCCAACAGGCCTGCGCCATCGGAGATGGTTTCCTGGAGACTTTCCTTTGCAGTAATTCCAAAGTGATCAAGGCTGGGCTAAGTACCAGAGTCTGGGTCAGACCCAGCAGAGGGGAAATTTTGTGGACGAAAGAAGAGCTGGTCTGTGCCCTGGAGACTTTAAGAATGAAGACTGGTCAGAGAGGTGGACAAGGGTGTACACACCAGGCTGGCCTTGCCCTTGCTACCTAGCTGAGGATGATTCTGAACTCCCAAGCCTCCTGCTTCAGTCTCCCAAATGCTGCTGGACTTAGAAGCACATACCATATTGCTAGCCTTGAGACTGTCCATGTCCTAGGTGCTAGGACTGGGCAGCAAGCTAATGAAAGCCCTTTCATGTATTGAAAAGGACACTGAGGACCCACCAAGGGCAGATCTTGGTTCAGGCTCTGAACATCCAGGTCCTGGAAGCCGTGGAACACACAGGGCCGGGTCGGCACCTTCTGCAGTCTTTATCCACTGGTTACATGGAACTTGGCGCAGATATGTTGGGTTGAATTTTCTTTCTCCCCTTTTCCTTCTAGTTTCTGAAGAAAGAGACTAGAAAGAGGGGTAATGCCTGAACCTGTTATCACTGCAAGCGCCACAAGGAGCAGAGGCATTCCTCTGACCGACCCCCCCCCCCCCCCGCCCCTCTCCTATCAGGACCTTCTTCCCATTTCACACATATAGACGACAGAACCATGACAACTAAATGACAGGTTTTGTGACAGTGTCATATAGCCCAGGCTGGCTTTGAACTCACTCTGTGAGGATGACCTCAAACTCCTGCCAGGCAATAGTCTACTCTGAGCTATATCTCCAGTCCCATAATTTCTTTCACAGTTAGTAATGTCTAAATTCAATCTGGATTTGCCCAACTCTGGTTTCAATAAGTGCTAAAGGGGAAAAGAGCATGATGGCTTATATGTGTAATCTCAGTACTGGGAAAAACCGAGGCAAGAGGATGCCCATGAGGGCTGATGAGTTGGCTCAGTGGGTAAAGGAGTTTGCCACTAAACCTGACGACCTGAGCTAAATCTCCAAGAACCAACAGACTCAAAATATGTCCTCTGACCTCCACATGTGTTGTACCCACATGTGCCCATACATAAACACATACACTCACTTAAAATAAATAAAATGTAATTAAAAGTTAAAAAATAAAGGCACGATGGTGCACATCTGTAATCCCAGCATTCAGAAGGCTGTGAGTTTGAGGCCAGCCTGGTCTACACGGCAAGATCTGGGCAGGTCATTACTACTTAGTGGGCCATGCCTCCAACCAACCCACCAATCAGCCAATCAACAAAAAATCAGCAGTAACAACAATGAAGACAAAATATTTTTTTTCAAAAGTCAGACCTGGTAGCACTTATCTTTAATCCCCGCATGTAGAAGAAGTCAGCCTGGTCACTTCGAACTGTCCAAAACAAGTGAACAAAACCTGGGGCTGGAGCGATGGCCCAGTGGTTAGGAAGGATTACTGCTCAGGTACATAAGATGGTTCTGGGTCACCCAATGTCCCAGGCTCCCCCAAATCCTTCCTAGTTCTCTCTCAAGAGAAAACCTTGAAACAACAAACAAAACACTAAAACAAAACTTTGAACTTGAATTGAGTTCATTTCTCCATACAGCCCTTAGGGAGGAAAGGTAATTTTTCTCTTTAGAGATTGGGAGATGGGGTTAATAAGAGTTGGAGTGGGAAGTAAATCTCCTTCAGGGCTTTTTTCTTTCTGTTTTGAACAGTGTCCCAGGTAGACCTCTAACTCTCAGAAATCCCCTGCATTCGCCTCAGGAAAGCTACCAGACCTTCTAACTGGACTTTCTTTCCAGATCTCACAATAGCATTCAGGCTGGTCGGGAACTGCATGTAGATCAGGCTAACTCACAGAGTTCTGTCTGTGTCTGTGAGTGACCGAGTTACAGGAATGTACCACCATGTCCACTTCTAATAGCTTAAAAAAAACCAAAAAGGTCCTACTGGGCATGGTAGAGCTGGGCATGGTGGAGCTAGCCTTGAATCCCAGCACTTGGAGGCAGAGAAGGGTCTCTGTGGGTTTCAGGCCAGGCAGGGTTAAATAGTGAGACCCTTTTTAACCTCCACACTGGAGAGGTTGAGGAAGGAGAGTTGCTTCTAATTCAAGGTCAAACTGGACTACATAATGAAGCTCCTTCTCTTGGTGCCTGCTCTGAGGATGAGGAGTATTGTTGATATGACACAGAGAACTGAGTTACGATGCCTTGTAAGCTGAGGGGGCCAGAGAGGAGAGAATATGATCGAACCACATAGAAGTGTCTATTCTGACAGGAAAGAAAAATGGATGCGGATGATGGTGTGCCCTGAAGATGCCAGGTAGTGCTGCAATGAGGAGCAGGACATATGTCACTGGCCTGCTGATGGGCTCAGACATTCTCTCATCCCACTTAACCTTTCAGCTCTTCTACATGTGGACTTCCTGGTTGATCACCAGGCAAGCCTTTGCCACTGGCCCCCAGGTTGGGGCTGAATCTAAGAGGGCAGGCTGGCAGGGCTCTCAGGAGAGGGATACTGGAGGGCCTGGGAAAGTTCATTTCTCAGGCCAGGTGCAAAGCCTGGCCAGGCCTGCTGGGGTCTCCTAGTGGGATGGGGGCCTGACTGGTTGTTTGCTCATGGCAGACCTGAGATTCCTGTGAGGAAGTTTGAGTCCAGACCGATTTGTTTGCTGTTCACACTTGCACAAAGGGCTGCCCCTTGGGGTGACCTAGGAAGGGGTATAGGCTGAACTCAGCTATTTAGAGAATAGCTTAGAAAATCCATTGTCGGAGAAGACCGAGCACTGTTGGAAGCTGTAAGAGATGTGCTGGGTTTAGCCTGCCCCTCCTTTCATGGAAGGAACCACATGAGTCTCATCCTGTGAGAACCCTGGGTAGAAGGACTTCGGTTTTGCAGGGACCACCTAGAAAGGAATAAATGATGTTGTTTGGATGTCCCACCTGGGCAGTTCTAACTCAGTTGGTCTAACCTGTGGCTACTTGGAGGGTGGGGAGGCTTGCTGCTTCCCAAACCTTAACTGGAACATGAACCAGTAGAACTGTGTCCCTACCTACTCAACAGGTCTAGCCTGGGCCCTTAAGATCCTTATTTATTTACTTATTTAGTGTGTGCACATGTGTGTGCATGGCCCATGGAAGCCAGAGGTGCCTTCCTCAATTACTCTCCACTATTGTGTTTTTTTGAGACAAGGTCTTACTACATAGCCCTGACTGGTTTAGAATTTGTTGCACATACCAGGCTGTCCTTGAACGCACTCTATCTGCCTTTGCCTTCCAGATGCTGAGATGACATGCCTTTCATACCATACTCTGCTTTCCCCTTATGTTTTGAGGCCAGTTCTCACTGAATGTGTTTCATCCCCTGTGAACGGGAGTGCTGGCTCACAGAATGACACAGGGCTTTATCACATGGGCAAATGAACTCATGTGACTTATTTATGCCAATGGAGTGTGGAATCAGCGGTGTGCTATAGCTTCTGAGGCGAGACATGATGATCCGGAGTCTTTCCCACACTCTTGTAATGTTTGTTCTTTGGGTCCCATACCTATGTGAAGACTCAGGAAGTAGGGAGAGAGGAAGACACACACACACACACACACACACACACACACACACACACAGAGAGAGAGAGAGAAAGAGACAGACAGACAGGCAGACTAGAGGCCAGTTAATGTAATTGTCTCTACTTCAGTTCCTAGGGATCTGGCACCTTCAGATACACATATAGACAAAACCCCAGTGTTAAAAAGATAATTTTAACATGCATGTCTGTGCATATGAGTGTGCCTTGTGCCTACAGAGACCAGAAGAGGGCTTCTGATTCTCTGGAATTGAAGTTAACAAACAATTGTAAGCAACCTTTTAAGTCCCAGGTCTCCTGGAAAAGTAGCTAGTGTTCTTTACCACAGAACCATCTTTCCAGCCCCGACTGGATTATTTTTCCTGGAGAAATGTCTGCTCATCCTAGATCAGCCACCAGTGACGAACCAAAATAGCAGTTCCATCAGGTCCAGCTTGTTGGACCAATGAGCTTATTAGACTTCCTTACAGGTGCGTGAAGGTTCCTCCAGAGATCATGAGTGATTCCAAACACTCTCATCCCAGTGTGTGTAAACAACCTCACAAAAGCTGCAGTCAGCCCACTGCCTCCTGTTTGCAGCAGCAGCTGGGGTAGAATGCCCCTGTCACTGGGAACTAGGAAGGGGAATGAGTGGTTGGAATATGAGGTAGTGCCCAAGGATCCCCTGAGGCTCTGCTCTCTGGTAAGGGCATGTTAACAGATGCGATCTTGTGAAGGTCTCAAGCAGGTAGTCACAGTTACTCTGCTAGTCATGTCCTGTCCAGACAACAGCATGGACTCACTGTCCAGGCCAGCCTGCCAGGACCCTAGATATATGAATGCAATTACTATCCTAGTCAGTCTAGTCCCAGTTACTTGTGATTATAGCCAAGGCCAACTACATAATTTGTGGGGACAATGCACAGTGAAAATGGGGGATTGTGGTTTAAAATAATCATTTAGGATTCAAGATAACAACAGCAGAGCATTGACTGAACCCTGAGTCCCTCTGAGCTTGAGCCGATGCACCCAAGTGTCATGCTGTGAACCAGCACTCCTGTTCACGGGGTATTTCTGGTGCACAACCAGAAGGCTTGCTTTCTGCAGCCTTGGAAGGTCGACTCTGGGCTAGGGCTTACCTTAGCATGTCCAAACCTGGGTTTGAGTCCCAGCATTGACTTACATGCATGGTGGCTCTCATATGTAACCACAGCACTCAGGAGGTAGAAGCAAGAAGATCTGTAATTCAAGGCCACCCTTGGCTACAGAGTTCTCATTCAGTGGTAGTTACATGAGCCCATGTCTCAACAAACAGTAAAAAGGTCAGGCATGGTAGTGTGTATACTTTTAACTCCTTGGGATTAAATCTACCTCAGAAGATAGAGGAAGGCATGTCTCTATGAGTTCAAGGTCAGCCTGGTCTACATAGTGAGTTTCAGGTCAGTTAGAACTACATAGAGTCTGTCTCAAAAATCAGTCAAACAAAAAATTATATTTATTTTATTTATTTGTGTCTCTCTGTCTCTTCCTGTGTGTGTGTGTGTGTCTGTGTGTGTGTTGTATGTGTGTATGTTGTGTGTCTGTGTGTTGTGTGTGTATGTGTGTTGTATGTGTTTATGTGTGTGTGTTGTGTATGTTGTATGTATGTGTATGTGTGTTGTGTGTGTATGTGTTGTGTGTATGTGTGTGTTGTGTGTGTGTGTATTGTGCTGTGCTGTGTGTTGTGTTATGACATATCTGGAAATCAGAGGGACAATTGTTGGAAGCTGTCTTTCTGTTTCTATCATGTGAGTCCATGACCATCTGAAGTCATCTCCGGTCATTGGAACAAATGTCTTTACCCACTGAGCCTTCTTACTAGCCCTCATCCTCAAAAATGCCAAACAAAGAAAGTAGTTGCCATTAAAACCACGGTGTTGAGAGCTGGTTTGTTATATAACCACAGAAACCCAAAACAGAGTCTACGGTGGTCTGATTCTTTTACAACACAGAAGGTACTTGAGGGGAGGCAGAGCATGTGACAGTTCATTTAGTTACTTTTGTCTGGTTTTGTGACAGGGTCTGTAGTATTATGTTTATGGCCTGAACTTTCTGGCCTGGCCCCGTGGCCCAGACCCACTGTCCCACAGAAACACACAGCCACTCACATTAATTTTATGCTGATCAGCCTATGGTTCTGGCATACTGCTAGCTAGCTCTTGCTCTTAAACTAACCCACGATTCTTATCCTGTTCAGGCATGTGGCTCAGTACCTTTTTGTAGAGCAGCATAGTTGTCCTCCGAATCTTCTGGCTTCTCTGGTGTCTTTGTGGCATCTCTTCCCTGTACTTCCTGTTCTCAGAGTTTTCCCAGTGGTAGCTCAATTATCCTAGGGAGGAAAATTATTTACAATGAAACAACATAATCCTACAAGGGTCTTTCTATGTAGCCTTCAACTTGCCATCTTCCTGCCGCAGCCACAGTCTCTTGAGGGGAGGAGAAATACCTAGGAGATTTGTTAGATACACTTCGGTTATAACTTTCAGGGTGTTCCAGGACATCAGCTGAGTGTGGCATCATTCAGTGAGCAGGGAACGAATGGGAAAGGGAAGCCTGTTGGTGTAGGCCCTCCCTGTCCCCTTATCTCTCCCTGTCTCCCTCTTCCTCTCTTGCTTGGCTGCCTTAGAGCTCTGCTCCATCACAGTTGCCCACCATCACATTCTTCCTCACCACAGGCCCAGCAACAGTAGAACCATGACTGTGGACAGTAACCCCCACAGCCATGAGCCCAACTCCTTCCTTCTTGGTTGTTAACATGAGATATTTCATTGCATGGATGAAAAGCTAGCTGTCACACGGGCCACTGAGTTGGGAATCTCATGGGTTAAATAAGATCAGTGCCAGGCTTCTAGGGAGGGAAAATCCTTCACAGACAGCAAGTGAAAAACTAAGCTGGGGCTGGAGAGATGCCTGTGCTTAAGGACACTTGCTGCTCTTTCAGAGGATGGAAGTTAGGTCCTACATTGGGTGATTCAAGTGTCTGTAACTCCAGCTCTATGAGATCTGGTACCTACTTCTGGATTTCTCAAATCTACCTGCCCCCACCACACACACAGATACACAAACACATACAGCATAGATACAAATAATTATTTTTAAAAAAGAACTAAGTTGGTGGGCCAGGGATATGACTCATCAGGTAAAGGCACTTGCTAACAAGCCAGAGAATCTGGGGTGAACCCCTGGAGTCCACACAGGGGAAAGAGGGAACTGTCATTACCCACTGAACCATCTGGTCAGTCTTTTATTTTGTTTCAGAAGGGATCTCACACTGTAGCCATGGCTGGCTGGAATTCACTACGTACACCAGGATGGCCTCAAATTCACAAGGGTCTCCCTATCTCCAAGTGCTGGCATTAAGAGCATGTGCTGTCATGCCAGGCTATTTTGTGTTTGAGGTTAGCTTCAAACTGGCTGTGTAGCCAACAATGACCATAAACTCCAGATTGTTCTGCCTCCATCTACCTAGTGACAGAATTACAGGCCTGTGAGAGCCACCACGCAGGCTTTTGGGGTCTCTTTCTCATCATGCTCTAGTGTACCTAATACACTAATGTCTTTTCTGATCTTATTTTCAAACCCTGGGTAGGGACGTTTTCTGCACCCTCCCCCCAGTACCAGGTGGCATTGAACCCTTTAAACTGACGTCCTATTTTGTTTTGGGACTATCTGCCCTTCTAGGCTCCGCCCCAGCCAGAACTCAAGAAAGCACTCTGTAAGGGACCCGCTGGTGCTAATCCGTGGACCCTCAGGGCCAGACTTACGCAGAGTGTTATCTCTCACAATGGGCGGCAGAGGGCGCGCGCAGACTGTTCGATGGGGATGCCCAATTTCTACTGCGGCTGCTGGGGACGCTGCTGCACTGTCTCAGTGATCCAGACTAGGGATGGTGTTGGGTCTTCCTTCACCGAGAAGCCTCGGAGCCTTGAGAGGCCCTCACAGAGAAGCCTAAGAGCTAGGACCCTTTTGGCTTACAGGTCCCTACAAAGCTACGGGAAATGAAGCTGGCGTAGGGGAGGAGAGGCAGAGGGCCCTGTGCCCAGAGGGCAGCAGAGGACAGGGAAATAGGTTTACAGCCTCACTCATTCCTAAATGAGGGAACTGGGAAGAATTCAGTCCCAGAAGCTCTGTGAGTAATTTAGAAGGCAGTGAATTCAGAGAACACAGAGCTGAGTAGGGAGTTATTTGGTCAGTTCTCAAGTGTCTGGATAGCAGGAGAAAAGATTTCACAACTCCAAGGACAGGGGACAGATTGTCTCAGTTGTCCTGTCTCCCAAAGGTGGGATCAGAGTGAGGCAGGGTGGAGTGTCCCTGTGTGACTCCAGAGAAAACTTAACATACGGCCAAAGGTTAGAGGAGAAGGCTGACACCTCATTGCTAAGCAGCTGAGGTGGGGATGGATGTTTGCTCCTTTAACCTCCGAGATGAAGACTAACTGGAGGGCTTCCTTCAGGAATAGGTTGGGAGTCAACAGTGACAGGACAGATGGAGGAATTATGGGTTTACACCCGAAGGTGCTGGGAGGGAGGGAAGCAGAGGGCAGGGGTGGGGATCTAGCTGGGGACATGGCTTCCCATATCATCCAGAAGTGTGCCGCTACCCTTGCCACCTCTGAGAAATATAAGACTCAGAAACACGCCCCAGGCCAGAACCGAAGGAAGCTGAAGGCTTCAGGCAATAAGTACTCAGGTCCGGACTAGGATTGGGAACCAGCCAGGTCTTGCTCACCTGCCCTGGTAGCCTGGGGATGGAGGGTGAGAAGAGGGAAGTCATTGGGTGGAGGAGGGGGATGTGTCTGCCCAGCAGCCTGGAAACTGCCGGTGAGAGGAGAGAGGGGTCATCCGGCCTGGAGACGGAGAACTAGGGGTGGAGTTGGGAAAAGACCTTTTACCGCACCCTCTCCTTCCCATGCCTTCCCTTGTCCTCCCGGTCCACCCCCTCTCCTCTGTATGAAACAGGCTGGTGTGAATTTACTGTGTAGCCAGGCCATCTTGATCTGACCCTCCAGGTCTCCACCGCTGGGTTACAGGCACCACATCATCTTGTCACAGTGGCCACCCCCTTCCGCCTCTTCTTCCTCTTTGCACCCCCCCCCCATTTCTTTCTCTATCTTTTCCTCTCATTCTCTTCTCTTGATATTTGAAACCAACCCTGTTTTTACCCGGAGTTGCCGCCACCCCCCCACCCCATTCAAAACTTCAGAGGACAAGTTGCAGGTTTTGTGGCACCGGAAGGAAGGAGGGAGGTCTCTCTCTGGTCCTCAGTGGGCGCCCTCAGTGTCTCCCCTGGGTGCCCCCCTCCCGCGGACCAGTGGTTGCGCTGCTAGCGCCCGCGGGCGGAATCATGGCCAGGGGATTGAGGCAGCGCCCTAATCTCCGATACACTTGCGAGCCGGCTTCCCGCCCCCGGGCCTGCTTCGCGAGCAAACAGGCGGGCGCGCACCGCATCCCAAATGCAGCATTTGAGCTGCGGGCGGAGGACGCGGGTGCCGCAGGCTGGTCAGCGCCCTTCCTGGCCTAATCCCCGCCAGGCGCAGCCAGCTGCGGCTGGGGGATTAGAGCGCTGGCCTCTCCGCCTGCTCCCTAGGGCCTGTGGCTGGTGTCTACACCCTCTCCTTTTCAACTGAGGTCCTCTGTCCCCAAAGGATGGGGCAGGGTTGCAAGCAGGCAGGTGGTGATACCCTCTGACTTGACTTGCAAAGGGGGTGGGGGTGGGAGGTCCAGGGTACAAGGACTCACTGGTGGCGGTGGGTTCCACATCGTGTGAGCTCAGGGCTGGGGAGATGCTGAAGCCACCATCAGGGCCTCAGCACACCTGCAGTAACCAGCCCTGCACCTTCATTCTGCCTTATGGCGGAAGGCAGGGGGTTAGAGGCTCCAAGCCAGGCAGACACAGACTGCTCCACAAGCAGTTAATGAGAAAGGTCATGCCAGAAGGAGACAGATGGGCCCTGTGGGAGTCTCCGAGAACTGCATTGACTTGCAAGACTAGACCCTGCCCTATCTTGGTGGGTTTTGCCTAGTGCCTCTCACCTTTCACTCCCTAATCCAGGCCAACAGTTATGTCTGTCTCACTCCCAATCCAAGCACAAGGACAGAGCAAACTTGGTGCTCTCTTGGCATCTGAATGGATAAAGGAGACCCAGAGCCCCTCATTGCTCTAATAGCCCGAGGAGTTCCCTTGGAGTTTTAGGAACCTCAGCTCAGCGTGAAACAAGGTTAGTCGCTTTGACACAGCTAAAAATTTCAGGACTAGCCAGGTTTATAAAGGACGGTGGGAGATTTTATTGAAAATATTTTAATATAGTCTTAAGCACGAGGATCAGGAGGAAATGGGCACTCAGAAGAAAGGAAGGCAGATCCAAGAGCCAAGATCCAATAATTGTGGTGGTTTGAAAGAAAATGGCCCCAAAGGCAGTGGCACTGTTAGGAAGTGTGGCCTTGCTGGAGTGGGTGTGGCCTTGTTGCAGGAAGTGTGTCAGCCTGGAGGCCGGTTTTGAGGTCTCATAGGCTCAAGGCAACCCTAGACTACTTGTTGCCTGTGAGTCAAGCTGTAAGAACTCTATTCTTCTTCTCCAGCATCGTGTCTGCCTGCCTGCTGCCTTGCTTCTGCCATGATGATAATGGACTAAACCTCTGAAGGAAGTGAGTCGCCACAATGAAATGTTTCCTTTATAAGAGTTGCTGAGCAATAGAAACGCTAAGATAATTCTCAACTTCACGTTAGTAGCCTTTACAGAAATGTTGCTTTGGAGTTCTCGTTCTCAGATAGCTGGAGAGGTATTTCCCTGTCACTGTAACACCCCTCCCCCCTGGAGATGGTGGAGAACTCCAAGCAAGCTGACACCTAAGCTGTGTCTAAGAGGCCAGCAAGGCCCACGGAAGTACCAGTTTTAAGAAGGTGCCCTCTCATCATGGAACAATGCAGAGTGAGTGCCCTAGAGGAAGGACCCCCCCCCCCCAGTCTCAGGCTGTCTCAGCACCCTGTCTCATTCACTTGGTTGGTATGACCAGAGGACTATGTCCCAGGGAAACAGTCCAAGGCAGGGGCTTCATCTCTTGCAGTCACTGCCATGAACAGTACTTAGCAAACATTCAGGGCCTAATAAATGGCTCAGCAATTAAGTAACTCCCCTGAAGCCGCCATTCTCCTCCAGCCAACCAGATACAGCCAGCTGCATAGCCACATCTGGCTCGCTTGTTCTCTACAGCGAGGGTTCTTCTTCTCTGACACTAAGTCCTGACTTCCGTCTTTCTGTCTCTGACACCTGCTTTTGTCTCTGGAAAGACACACAAGGCCCTGTAGAGAGGGATCAAGCCTAGCTTTGAGTTCCTCTAGCACTTAATGGAATGGGTCTCCTCCATATTTGCTGATCTGGCATCCTGAACCCCACTTTGGGGGTGGGATGAGACAGGATCTCTTTACATGGCTTTGGCTGTCCTGGAATTTACTATGTAGACCAGGCTGGCCTTGAACACACAGATCTGTGAGTCACATGGGATGAGTTAAGAGAGATACAATTCCTGAGTCTCGTGTAGGTAGGTAGGCTGGTAGACGTTTCTCAGCTCTGTTTTTGTTTTTCCAGACAAGATCTCTCTGTGTAAGAGTGTTGGCTGTCCTGGAGCTCACTTTGTAGACCAGGCTGGTCTTGAACTCACAGAAATCTACCTGCTTCTGCCTCCCATGTGCTGGGATTTAAAGGCATGCCCCACCACACCTGGCTAGTTTCTGAGCTCTTCACATGGCCGTTAGCTCCAATGAATGAAGCAGCATACATGTGTGTATAGAGTGCTGGAGTCTCTCTCTTTCTGTGGTGTGTGTGTGAGTGTATGTGTGTGTGTGTGATGTCTCCTAAATGTACAAGGTTTGTGTTCTCAGTTGGTGATATGCATGAATTCTGTTAGGTGAGTGTAGCCTTATGAGGGATATACATCTGGACTTGGTGGGCATGAAGTATGTCCTGAGTTGTCTAATTTGTTATGTTTGTGGAAGGTGAGGGAAGCAGTGTCTGTGGGATGTGAATGCAGCGTGTGCAGGGCTACATTTCTCAAGGATTCTCCGTGTATGGGTAGGTAAAGAGCCTGCTGGCTGTCTCAGGATGCTAAGTGCCTGCTGAGATTTCCACTGGCTCTGGTTCTTCCAGGCAAGCAGTCAAGTATCTCAGGAGCCCAGGAACTGAGGAAAAGCAGGGACTGCCATAACTAGGGCTTGGGACTTAGAACGTGACAGGTGATAGATGGAAAAGTGGGCAGAGGCCATGCTTGGGTATTTCAAATCCTGTTAAAACTACATGATTTTAGGTGTAGTGGTCTATGTCTATGATCTCAGCACTCGGGAGAAGAGGTAGGAAGATGGTGAATTCAAGCCTCGGCTGAGCTACACAGAAAGACTCTGTATCAAAAAACAACAAACAAGCATCCCCCTCCTCCCATAAAACCCAAAACTAAAACCAAAAAACAAAACCCCAGCTGGTGGTAGACGCACATAAATTCAGTACTCAGAAAGATCAGAAGTTTCAAGGTCATCTTCAGCTACACAGTCAGAGCCAACCTGGGCTTCAAGAGACTGTCTCAAAACAAGATAACAAGGCCATGCATAGCCAAGACCCCAGAGATTCTAGGCAGGAGGAGATGGTAAATAATGAAGTTAGAGTCTCACTGAGGCTCAGGAGGGGGACTCTCCAAGAAGGCTGAACCCAGGTGGTTGGAGAAGGAGAAAGGAGTGAGCCAGCTCTGCAGGCCTGGGCTTGTCTCTACACCATCCTTCTGGGCAAAGACAGCCTCACACTAAGGTATGGGACTCTGAGGAGGGAGCAGGACCCGGATCTCCCTTACCCTTCTAGCCAGGTGCTCCTGTGCAGCAGCCTACATCCTGCCTAATGGAGGATGGAGGGCTGAGAAGTGACAGCTCACACTGTGGACAGGAAGGTCTGGAGAGGGACCAAAGGTGGACAGTTCACACTGTGGAGGATAGGAAGGTCTGGGGAGGTAGCAGGGTGGAAGAGGCCCAGTGGCTGAGACCTGGGAAGGTGACACAGAGCCCAGGGACTTCCTGATTAAGAGGGTCAGATGGATGCTCACCTGCCACAGAACTGTGACTGTGGAGGAGACCTATTACTAACTGACCTGTGGCTGTGCCTACTATCTGGCCTTGGCTTTGCCACTGCAGAGACAGAGTTGTGATAAGAATTGCCTTTGCCCCGGCCATGTCCTTATTCCCAAGAGGAGCTAGGAGAGGGTGGAGAAAGTGGCCTCTCTCCAGGCTAGAATCTGACTGGCTAAAACCTGAGGCTCCTGTGTAGAGAAAAATGTGTGGCTCTTGCAGTGTTTTAGCTCCAAAAAGGGCCCCTGCCTCCTTCCTTTCTTCCTTTCTTTCCTCCTTCCTTCCTTCCCTCCCTCCTTCCTTCCTTCCTTCCGATAGTATCTCACTATGCCCACCACCAGGTTGGTCTCAAACTCTTAGCCTCCTGAGCACTGAGATTCAAGACTTTGTTTTTCCTTCCTTCTCTCTCTCTCTCTCTCTCTCTCTCTCTCTCTCTCTCTCTCTCTCTCTTTTGTTTGTTTGTTTTATTTTGCTTTTAGAGAGGTTTCACTCTGTAGCCTTGGCTGTCCTGGAACTCACTATGTTTAAAACCAGCCTGGCCTCAAACTCAGAGCTCCACTTGCCTCTACCTTCAGAGACTGAAGGTGTGGGACACCATGCCTGTTTTTTCTGTCTTTCCTAACCCTAAATAAAATGTAGAGTTGGCTGTGGGGCACATAGCTTCATGGAATGAATCTTAGCACTCAGGAGACAGAGGTAAGAAGACTGGAAGTTGGAGGCTATCCTCAGGAATGTAGGTTTCTTGGCCATCCTGGTCTACATTCTAGTAATGGGGTTACTTATCTGCCCTCCAGGGCTCAGAGGACACAGAAGGGCAAGAGGCAGAGAATCCCGGGCCTTTGGAGGTCACAGACAAAGTGAGAAAGGGAGCTGCCTACTTCTTTAAGCAGGAGGGAAGAAAGTGATGGGAAAGATTTTTTCATCCCTCTGTGAAACAACAAAAAATTATTTCTCCCATTTCCTTCTCTGAGATTAACGATAAACTGTCTGTCCCCTAAAAGAAAACGATAACGACTTTAATTTTACTTGCAGGCTTAGAAATGCCATTTCCACGCAAAACAGGGAGCCGGTAATCAGAGCTGAGCTGGGCATCACTTTGATGGAAAATGGTTCCCTTTCTCTCTATTGCTTCCCTCCATGCAAAACAAGATGCCCGACAGCTAAGAACAATGCTCAATGAGTGAAATCATATTTTAGTCAAAATAGGCTGAGACTGCTCCCAGCCAACTGTAAATTAGCATTTTGAGGGCAAATATGCAGACAATTTGAGATAATGAAGGCTGATTATTCAATCCAATGAATGTTAACTAGGAAGCAGGGCCTCAGCAGCCTTATCTCGCTCTCTTCGATTTATTATTTTTTTAATCGTTTCACATTTGAACTCTTTGTTTCTGTTTTCCGTGCAACACACACACACACACACACACACCCCTCCCCTCCTCATTTTGCCCAGGTTGTAGCACCCAGTGTCATTCAGGGGCTTGTCAGTTTGTCTGTACTGACCTCAGAAAGGATCAACAAGCGTCCCCGAACCTCTGCAGTGTTCTGGATCCTTTGGAGAAATGGGGGGGGGGGGGGGGTCCGTGAGGTCTATTGATGTTAAACACGGGCTTTGTTTCTCTGGGCTCAGGGCAGCAGGCATTGTGCAGGACCTGGAAACTCCACTGTTGTTTATAAAAGATGACGCAGGATGTGCAAGGCTTAGGGACTATGTGTGTGCTTGAAATCCAAACCCACAAGAGTAATACAGGCCTCTAATATACCTCCCTCAAAACCTAGAGGAGGCTCCTCTGCCCCCCACCCCACCCCAGGGGCCATGAAAAACTTCCTTAAAATGGCCTTAGCTCTAGGCAGGGCAGACTTCTTGCTTTGTGGGCCCTGAATACATGCCTAGTGCCTGTGATGAAGCCAGAGATCGACACTGAGAGTCTTTCTCAGTTGATATCCACTTCATTTTAAAGAGAGTCTCTTGTTGAACCCAGAGTTTGGATATTTGGAGCCAACATGCTCTAGGGATTTGGTCACCGATTTCTGAACTCCTGTTTGCGAGAGCCATATTCACATGGCTTTATTATTATTTTATTTTTTTAATGTGGATGCTGAGGACTCTGAACTCTGGTTTTTATGCTTATGGTGCAAGCCCTTTATTCAGGGAACCATCTTTCTAGTGTCTTTTTACTTTTTAAACAAAGCCTTGAACTCACTATGTAGCCTAGGCTTGCCTCAAACTGCTGACAATCCTTCTGCATCAACTTCCCAAGCACTGGGGCTTCAGGGTGTGAGTCCCTGTGCCTGGCTACATTTTTAGCAGTATCCACTTTTCCATTGCATCTTCCTTGCGGGCTGGAGAGATGGCTCAGCAGTTAAGAGCACTTATACTTTAAGAGAGGCTTTGTGCGGTTCTCAGCACCCACTTTGGGCCACTCAAAGCTGCCTATAACCCCAGCTCCAGAGGCTTCAATGCCTCTGATCCCTTCACTAACCTTCACCCAAATGCAAATACCCACATACATATGTATAATTTTAAAAGATGAAAATAAATATTACAAATAAGCTGTGTGTGGTGGCATATGAATGCTTTGTTTTATTTGTTGAGACAGGAGTATGTGGTCATGAGTGTGTACACATGGGCTTGCAAGGGATGCACCTGTGTGTGCATTTAAAGGTCAGAAGTTGATGTTCTATGACTTTCTCACTCACTATCTTTCTATGTTTTTGTTTTTTTGAGACAAGGTCTCTCTGTGTAGCCCTGGCTATCCTGGAACTCAAAGATATACCTGCCTCTGCCTCCCGAGTGCCACCACTGCCTGGCTTCTACCTTATATTTTGAGACAGAGTCTCCCTGAATCCAGAGCTCATCAATTCAGCTGGACATTAAGCTCTAGGATCCACCTGTCTTTGCCTCCCCCAGAGATAAGGTGGGAGGTAACAGCAGAACCTTCTATCAGCGGCACTCCCCACCAGCAGCACCTCCATCAGTGGCACCCCCCATCAGTAGCATCCCCTATAAACAGCATCCCCATCAGCAGCACCCCTATCAGCGGCATCCCCATCAGTAGCATTCCCTATAAGCAGCATCCCCACATCAGCTCCCCTATCAGTGACACCCTTCATCAGTGGCATCCCCATCAGCAGCATCCCCCATCAGTAGCATCCCCATCAGTGGTACCCCCCATCAGTAGCATCCCCATCAGCGGCACCCCCATCAGTGGCCCTCCCATCAGCAGCATCCCCATCAGTGGCATCCCCATCAGCGGCACCCCCATCAGTGGTACCCCCCATCAGTGGCATCCCCATCAGCGGCATCCCCATCAGTAGCATCCCCATCAGTAGCATCCCCATCAGCAGCATCCCCATCAGTAGCATCCCCATCAGCTGCACTCCCATGTCCACGTCTTCAGCTTCACTTTACTGTTGTTGTTTTTGAGACCTGTGATCACTTTGTAACTCTCTGTCCTGGAATGCACAGAAATCTGCCTGTCTCTGCTTCCCAAGTGCTGAGACTAAAGGTGTGTGCTACCATGCCTGGCTTAGTTTTGCTTATTTTACGTGTGTGTGTGTGTGTGTGTGTGTGTGTGTGTGTGTGTGTGTGTGTGTGTGTGTGTGTACCATGTGACTGGCTTGGAGGTCAGAAGAGGGCATTGGATCCAATGGAACTGGAGTAATGTGAATGCTGGACATCAATCCCAGATCCTCTGCAAGAGCAGCAAATATTCTTAACCAATGAGCTATCACTCTAGGCCTGACTTATTTATTTAGAAACAGGTCTCACTTTGTAGTCCTGGCTGTCCTGGAACCCACTATGCAGAGTAGGCTGGTGTGGAAACTCAGAGATCTTCCTGCCTCTGCCTCCTGAGTGCTGGAATTAAGGGCGTTTACCACCAGTCTGGACTTACGTCCATCTCTCACATGGATGCTGGGGATTGACCCCAAGGTTCTGATGTTTACATGGCTATCACTTTACCATTGAGCCATCTCCTCAACCCCAGATGCTCCCCTTTGAGGAGCCACACTATCTGCTTCCAGCTCTTTGAACACGCAATGAAAGGCTCCAGATTCATTCTCTTTATTTCTGCTACCTGCTAGAAGAGGCATTCTTGAGAGTTCCTTACCTCCTGCTACAAGGCTAGCTGGAGGTCTCCTGCCACAGCCTCCCACCTTCAGGTCACAGTCTGTCTCAGAAGCTGCCTGGCAGCCTTACCTGGTCCTGCCTGCAGAAACATCTGGGTAGAATCCTCCGGGGTCTCCTTCTCAGCTGGAGAGAATGGGGGTGGGGGAGGAGCCAGGGTGAGTGGCAGCTTTCATGGACACCTCACTCTTCCTGACATGTTTACTCACAGGCTGTCTGAGAAGTGAGAATCCTCCCTAATGGGTGTTTCACCCAATTAAATAATTAACTCAGAGTGTTGCTAAGCATTCTGGGCTCAGGCTCTCCTTCCTGGAGGGGCCCTCCTGCCAGGCAGAGGCTGCTGCCAGCCAGGGCCTGGCCTAGGCCAAAAAGGAGAAGCTGCTGGGAGGGGCTAGGAGGGCCCAGCTCCTGGGACACTAGACAGGGAAAGGAGGTTGGGAAGTTTAGATAAGGGAGCTGAGAGTCACAAAGGAGTGGCAGAACTTTCTAGAGTTTTTCCATTGGCTTTCTACGTTTCACCAACCCCACCCCCACCCCTGCATCCTTCCCATACCCCCGCTATAGGGAAAGGAAGGGGAAACTGCCCTCTACATGTATGTAGGGACAGAGGTACTCTCTCTGTCAGGCAAACAGGCAAGGAGCATACAGAGAGAAGCCAAATGCATTTGGTCCATTCAAGCTGTAGAATATCACTCAGCCCTCAAAAAGAATGGTGGCTGAGCATGGGTGCCACGTGTCTATAGTCCCAGCACTTGACAAGGGGAAGCGGAGGCAGGAGAGTTAGGTGTTCAAGGTTATCCTTGGCTATACATGGATTTTGAAGTCACCTCTGAGCTACATAAGACCTTACTTCACAAGGTCAGACAAAAATGAGACCATTTATGTGTGAATGTGATGGTTTGAAAGAATAACCGCAAAGCGAATGGTACTATTGAGAGGTGCGGCTTTGGTGGAAGAAGTGTGTCCCTGTGGGGGTGGGCTTAGAGGCCTCCTACGCTCAAGCTACGCTCAGTGAAGCACACAGTTGCGTCTGCTGCCTGTGGATCAAGATGTAGCACCAGCTCTGCCTATATGCCACCCTCCATGCCAATAGTGAACTAAACCTCTGAATTGTTAAGCCAGGCTCAATTAAAAAATTTGGTCATGGTGTCTCTTCACAGCAATACAAACCCTAACCAAGACAGTGGACAAGCCAAAAAAACCAAAACAAAACAAAACAAAAACCCTCAAAACCATAAGAGAGTGTAAAGCACTGGAAGATAGAAAGCTGGGCTGGAGAGATGCTTAGCAGGTAAAGCACATGCCGCCAAGCTCTACATATCACCCGAGTTCAATCCTGAGGACCTTCATGGTGGAGAGAACCAACTCCTGTGAGCCGCTGTCTGACCTCCATATACACACTGTGTAGCAGGCATGCATTCATGCACATACATACATAAATTCATGTGATGAAAAAAATACAAAAAGTAGACTTAAAAAAGCATTGAGGAATTACTGAGAAAGATAGAATTGATAGAAGATAAAAATAAAAAACAACCATAGGTTCTTGGGCAGGAGAGACACAGCTCAGTGTTTGGTTCATTAGCTGCTCTTACAGGAGAACTTGGTTCATTTCCCAGCACTCACAAATCAACTCATCCCCTGGATCTGGAGTTACAACCTCTCTTGGCCTCCATAGGTACTGAATACACATGGCACACATAATACATATAAGCAAAACTACATAGAATACATTAAAAAAAAGAAGAAGAAGAAAATGGATTCCTAACCTGAGCAAGTTAAGTAAGTCCCTCCCTCCCTTTCATGGTTTTTAAGACAGGGTTTCTCTTTGTAACATCCCTGTCTCTCCTGGAACTTACTTTGTAGACCAGGCTGACGTTGAAACTCCTGACCCTCCTAAGTCTCTCCTGAGTGCTGGAATTAAAGGTGTTTACTATGCTAGTCAAGATAAGGTTCTTGAATCTGCACTTTTGCTTCATATTTGCTTCAACTCAAAGTAAGGCCTCAGCACACACGTGAATACTGCAGTCCTGTGTCCAGTGGCGCACAAAATCAAGTTTTCATCTAGTACAGACAGACTATTGGTTTCTTTTCCTTGTTTTTGAGACAGGGTTTCATGTACCTCAGGCTGTCCCTGGCCCTCCTCCCTCTACTTCCTGAGTTCTGGGAGTTAGGCATGTGTTACCATGGTAATTTCTATCATTTCTTTCTTTAAAAGTTTGGTTTTACCCTTTCATTTTTTAAAATATGTGTTTTAGTGCTTTGTCTGAATAGGTGTCAAACCCCGTATAGCTGGGAGGTTATGAACGGCCGTGTGGGTGCTGGGACTTGAACCTGGGTCCTCTGAAAGATCTGAGTACTGTCCTCTTAATCCATGAGCTATCTCCCCAGACCCCAGTTTCTATCATTTCTAATCTTCTCTTTGAAAACACTGTCTGGAATGGTGCCCTTTGTGACCCCAGTGCTTGGGAAGTAGAGACAGAAGGATCAGAAATTCAAGGTGATTCTTGGCTACTTGGTGTTGTCATTGGATAGTTCTACAGCAGTGGTTCTCAACCTGGAGGTAATGATCCTTTCTAGGGGTTGCCTAAGACCATGAGACAATACAGATATTTACATTATGATTCATAACAGTAGCAAAATTATAGTTATGAAGTAGCAACAAAAATAATCTTATGGTTGGGGGCATCATACCATGAAGAATTGTATTAGAGTCGAAACACTAAGAATGTTGAGAACCACTGGTCTAGAGGACGGGCCTCTATGTGTGCCTGTGGGGGTGATCTTGATTGCATTAATTGATGTGGGAAGGTCCATCTTAACTGTGGGAAGAACCATCACCTGGGCAGTTAATCTTTGTTTGTACAAAATAGAGAATAGGTCTGTCTCTGATCCAGATCCTAAGCTGTAACTACCTCACTCTGTTGGACTGTACCTGAACTTCGAGCCAGAATGATTTCTCCCTTGAGTTGCTTTTGTGTGGGAATTATCACAGCAACAGAAAAGAAGCTGTTGGCTATGTAGAGAGTCCAGGGCCAGTGTGGGCACAGACTGAAACCTTGTTCAAAAGACAGACAGACAGACAGACAGACAGACAGACAGACAGACAGACAGACAGAATGAATGAATGAATAAATGAATAAATGAATAAATGAATAAATGAATAAATGAATAAATGAATAAATGAATAAATGAATAAATAAATAAAAACAAACCTGGCTGTGACCTCCTAAATAGACCCAAAGATCCTAAAAAGTCCCAAATTTTCAGTCCCCAAAGGAACAGGGAGCTGTCCTTCAGGACTCGGCCACTGGATGGCAGCTTCGATGCACTTGTCACCATGGCAGACCCAGCTCAGATGAGGTAGTGATTATTGTGATCTGAGACCCCGTAAGGCCTGGAAGCCAAGACTGGCTCAGCCTCCCTAGTCTGAGATTACAGTTTACAAGTGTGCTTCACAATGCCCAGGGAAGTTTATCATGTAAACCATTTAGGAACCAAAATTTAACTGTTGCCCACGTCCTGCTCTGCAAGTTCCATAGGTTCCTGAAATAAGAGGCCTTATTGTACCCAAATAGAATGGGCTGGGGATGGGTGATAAAAGAACTGAGTAATTCCAAGAGGGTCTGGATCTCTCCCACTGTTGTAGAGGGCTGTAAAGGAAGCAGAGGAATCCAGTTTCAAAACTGAAATCTGCACCAGCTGTGTTGCCTTAGGCAAGTTCCTTATCCTCTTGGCGTCCGATTTCTCAATTATAAATGGACTTAGGTAATAATGATAGCTCTTTCCTTTGAAAGTGTGTAAAAAAAAATAAGCACAAACAAACAGGTTAATACAAAACTAAACCCCCGCAGACAGATAGCACTTGAAGCTGTTACTACCCTACTCTCTGCTCTGAATGTGTAGAGAAGTATGGTACAGGTCCATTAACTGTGGAATAAATGAAGCTGGATCCTGTTCCCACGCTCCCTGGGGCAGGCAGCCGGCTGAAGCTGGGGTTGAATTAGTGGAAGGTAGCCCTTTGATGGGATGATAAGCCATGCCTGGTAAGTCACCCTGCATCCCAGGTGCCACCCCCTGATCCCTCCCCTACCCCAGCCACCCACAACCCAGCCAGGCTATTCATCCCCGGCTACTGCGACTCTGAGGACCCCCTCCCCCATGTATGTGCTAAGCCTCTGTAGTGGCTCTTCGCACCCTCCAAACTGCATCCCAACTATCACTCCTTCTATTAACCCCCTCCCCCCACAAGGCCACCTTCCCCTCCTGGAAGTCTCCATCCTCTCTCCTTTCTCAGATCTGACTTCTGTCTTCTCTGCAGGCCTGCCCCTGGAAGTCCTTGGCTATTAGGGTCTCTGTCACACATCTGAACCTCAGGCATATAAAGGCATGATGGTATCGACCTGCACGCCTGACCTGAAAATTGCCTTCTAAACATTAACGCTATAGCTTTATAAGGCCCTCAGGACTTCTTTTAAAATTGTTTCTATGGATGGAAACACAATGGTAGAAAAACCAACTCTCAGAAGTAGGTCTTTGTTTAAATGTGAACTCTGCCTGTCATGGCTTTAAAAAAAAATACTAAGGCTGGAGAGTTGACTCAGAGGTTAAGAGAATTTGCTGTCGTTGTAAGGGATCAGGAGTTAATTTCCAGCACCCACATGGAGTCTCACTACTTCCTCAGGCACCAGGCATGAATGCAGCACACAGATGCACATTTAGGCAAAACACTCATACACATAAAATAATAAAGTAAATCCAGTAGAACCCAAACCCTCACAGACTCATGAGAAAAGCCATTATCATTTTTTGTATCTTTTGTAGGATTTGGTAGCACAGCTAAGTGGTTGTGCTGGTCCTAGGAGTTCAGAGCCGACATATGTGAGCAGGCCACTCATTGAGGTGACCTTATAATGGACTGTGTGGCCTCCAGGCCTTAGCATATTAAAGTGTTCTTAGCTTACCGACCTACCGAGAGTGTTGTTCCAATGATAGCAGAGCTGATCACAAGTGCCTCCCCCACAAACCCACCTCTGATGCTACACCTGCCATTCTAGCACTTGGAGACATTGGGCCAGGCCTGTGTAGTCACTGTCATCTGCACCCTGTTGTCCTATTACTGTCCCTATTACACTTATTCCCTGACCTACTGGGCTTACACATTCTTTTCTGAAGGGCCAGTGCCCTCATTTTTGGCCATATTAGGCTAAATACATCTTCACGGTTCAGCTAAATGTCACTGTTCCCACAAAGCATTCTTTCCCAAGAAACTTGCCAGCCACGCATAGTGGCACATACCTGCAGTGAGAGCTTCTTGCCTGGCCTAGCCCCAAGATGCAGACCAGCAAATAATCACACAAAGGCTTCTATTAATAATATGCTGTTTGGCCTATGACTCAGGCATATTACTTGCCAACTCTTACTCTTAAACCAGCCTGTGATTAGCCAAGTGGCTTAGTACCTTTTCTCAGAGCATTTTTTTGTCTTCTTTCCTCTGAGTCTGCCTGGCATCTCTGCTCTGTTCTTCCTCTTCCCAGAGTTTTCTTAGTCTGGTAGTCTTGCCCGTACTTCCTGTCTGCCTCCTGGCCAATCAGCATTTTATTAAATCAATAGGGGTGACAAATATTTACAGTGTACAAAAGCATAATCCCACAGCACATGCCTACATCTGAGGTAGAAGGTTTACCCAGCTAGAGACCATCCTGAGTTACATAGTAAATTCCAGCTCAGTCATTAATATATATCAAGATGTTAAAAAAAATTAGGTGGGGGTGCTGGAAAGATAACTTAGCAGTTAAATGCACTGGCTGCTCTTCCAGAGGATCAGGGTTCAATTCCCAGCACCCACATGACAGTTCTCAACTGTCTGTAACTCCAGTCCCAAGGGATCTGATGCCCTCTTCTGGTTCCTTCAGGTACTGCACACACATGGTGCACTTAAGTTCAGGCAAACACTCATACCCATGATAATAAACAAAATTTCAGACAGAAAGTCAGGCATGTTTGAGTAGGGAAAGATGGTGCAAAGGTTCCTCCATCCTGTATTCTTGCTGAGGCCATTTCAGCTTTAAACTAGAACTTGATCTCCATGATGGAGAATCCCATGAAAAATCCCCCAACTCTATTTTAGGACCTGAGGTCAAAATGCCCCAACTAGCTCAGCTTCTGTTGAATTGCCTACTGGTGCAGCCCCCCCCCCCCCCCCCCCCGCAGCTGCTTAGTGAGACAATAGGATGTGATTTTTGCCTTTAAGCCCCCCTGGTCTAAATGTCCAGGCTACGGACACCTTCTGGCTGGAATAAAGACTTTTAGTTGCTACAAACTGAGTCTGAGTGGTCATCTCTGGGGGGCTCCCTGTAACACCAGTAATTCTAGCACTTGGTAGGTGAAGTCAAGGCAACCAGGAGGTCAAGGCTAGCCTTGGGGCTGGAGGGTTTCTGCTAGATGAGTCAAGGCTAAATAAGAGTCTTCACCTACTTCCTAATGACAAATGGGAGGAGGAGAGGAAAAGGTAGGGGAGAGAGAAAGCTGCAGCAGGAGGATTGCTCTGAGTTCAAGGCCAGCCTTGATTATATAGCAAGACCAGAACCACTGTCAACAGAGAGGAATTCCCTGAATCTTTCACCCTAGACACCTCTGTCTTCTTCACCCTGAATCCCACCCCACAGCCCCCAATGCTCCCCACCATTCACTTCCTGACAGGACTTGTTAAAACCTGAGCAAGACTTCAGCTTAAATCAAACTGGAGGCCAGAACAATTTAGTCTCATAAAACAGAACCCAGTAGTCGGTGTAGTGAAAAGTTTCTGTCCTGCTTGTCCAGACCCACATACATGTAGTCACATAGAAACACATAGACGCTTATATTAACTTTATGCTGATTGGCCCAGGGCCCAGGCATGTAACTTGCCTACTCTTTACTCTTTTTATTTATTTTTTAAATTGTATATATATATATATATATATATATAATGTGTGTGAGTGTGTGTGTGTGTGTGTGTGTGTGTGTGTGTGTGTATATATACAATTATATAATGTATCCCCCTGCTCCCCCTCCCTTCCCTCCTCCCGATCCCTCTCAGTCAGCCTTCAACCTTCCCCCTCCTCCTCCCCCATCCCCTCCCCCAAAAGGGCAAGAAGTTCCAAGCTCAGTGTGGCCCATCCACGCCAGGAAAGTCTGATTTACTCATCCCAAAGTCAAGACAGGGTTAGGTGTTCCTCTGCAGGGAATGGGCTCCAAGGTGGCAGCCCATGCACAGGAACACAGTCTGCTCCTGCCCCTCGAGGCTCTTTACTCTTAATCTAACCCACGACTCTTATCCTGTTCAGCCATGCAGCTCGGTACCTTTTCTCAGAGCAGCATTTCAGCTTCTTTCCTCTGCATCTGTGGGCGTCTCATTGTGCTGTCTCTCTGTTCTGTCTCAGGCTTCTTTGCTCTGCTCTTCTGGTTCTCAGAGTTTTCCCAGTCTGGCAGCTCCACCCACATTTCCTGTCTGCCTTCAGCCAATCAGTGTTTTTATTAAATTAGTAGGCAGGACAATTATTTACAATGTAACAACATAACCCAAGTAAGCAGCCATGTAAATGCATTTATTTTAAGAAATTATAGATTTACATTGTTAAAATTCCAAAGTTAAAAGTATATAAACCAACCAGGTGTGGCACACACCTTTAATCCCAACACTCAGGGCAGAGGCAGGGGGGTCCAGCTCAAGCTGGAGTTAGATAGAGGTGGTTATGCTGGGAAGCTAACTCAGCTTTTCTCTGAAAGAGCAGTGAGCACTCTTAAATGCTGAGCCTTGTTTGATTTTTTATCTTTATTTTTTATTTCTTATTTAGTTCAGGCTGCAGTGGTTTAAAAATTCTTTGTTGCAAAGGGAACTTGCGGGATTTGGACGTGGGCAGATATGGCAGTAGGCAGATGACTTCTCAAACTAGGGCATAAGAGGCATTGCTTCCCCCATGCTCTGCTCCCAATTACAGTGTTCATTCTAGGGCAAGCTAGCTGTCTTGTCACAGAACGCTCAGCAGTCAGGTGTGGTGGTACAGACCTGTAATCCTAGCACTTGGGAGGCGGACCAGGGAGAATGGCAGTTCAAGGTTGGCTCCAGCTACATAGGCAGGTTGGACTCCTTAAGGCTCTGCTCCAGAACAAAACAAGATAAACAAGGATGCTCTAGTAGCCTGGTGGAGGAAGAGACCTGTGTGTCAAGGAACAGTCATCTGATGTGCCTGCAGCCCAGGCTGATCCTGACTGTGGCTTTATGACAATCCTCAGGGCTTCCAGTCAGAACAACCCAGCTAAAATCCCCGGTTTCTGGTTCCAGACTGCTTCCTGTTCTCTCCTTATTGGCACAAGCGTTTCTCCATAAAGTGGCCGCAGCACTGACAGCAGACGTTGACCCCAGTTCCTTTGGAAATGCGGGGCTCCTGGGAGGCTTGAACCAACCAGCTGTTTATTGTTGCTGTCTTTGTCACCTCCTACACAAACACACACACATACGGTGTCTCTGTGTAGCCCTGGCTGCCCTGGAACCCTCTCTGTAGACCAGGCTGGCATTAAAGGTGCATGCCACCACCACCTGGCTTGTTTCTGTCTTGTTTTGAGATAGTCTCATGGAGGTCAGGCTGGTCTTGGACTGTCTATATAGCCTAGGATGACCTTGTATTCCTGATCCTCCTGCCTCCACCTCCCAGGTGCTGAGGTTACCAGTGTGCTCAGCCAACCTGATTTACATGAAACTGTAATTGGAATCCAGGGCTTTGTGCATGCTAGGGAAGCCCTCTACTAGTTGAGCTGTATTCCCGGCCCACATAGCTTGGGGGTATGAGTGTTTAACATACCTTATTTAAGTCATACAGTTAGTTTTTCTTTTTATTCATTTATTTATGTGTATGTAAATGTAAGAGTGCTGCCATAGTGTATGGAGGTCAGACTAGAGATTGGTTCTTCCTTCCACCATGTGATCCTTAGGATTGAACTCAGGTTTTCCGGTTTGGTTGTAGTCACCTTTGCTTGCTTGATGTGGGAATGCCTTTCTGTATTTTGTGAATATCAATCTTTAAATAAAGGAGCTGTTTTGGCCCATGACAGGCACCATAAAAAAGTAGGAGGAGAAATCAGAGCATAGGTAGGAGAAGTGGGGCAGAGTCAGACAGACCAAGCCAGAAGCCCAAAGGAGCAACATGTAAGGAACACAGGTGAGCCACGGGCCATGTGGCAGACAGATTAATGAGAATGGGTTGAGTTAAGATGTAAGAGCTAGCTAGCAATGTGCCTGAGCCATAGGCCAAACAACATGAACTTAACATAAGCATCTGAGTCATTTTTGGGGCCTGAGCAGCGGCTGGCGGCTAAGGGGTCTGGGGCTGCAGGTCTGTGGGTCTGGACCTCTGGCCACCCGGGACCAAGAAACCCCTTTACAACACCTGCTGACTCATCTTGTCTACCCCATGTGGCAGAATTTTAACATTAAACTCACTGTGGACAATAGGTGAAACAGAAAAGCTATGCTGTTACTGACAGACTGCTCAATGGTAGCCCCACAGGACTGTATATCCTATTGGGGCATTGTTGTGGGATAACCTTTGTGCACATTGTAAAGATGTGCCTCTGCCAAGGCACCTTCTGATTGGTTTAATAAAGAGCGAAATGTCCAGTAGCTAAGAAGGAGGGGATGGGCTGGACTTCAGGGAAGAGATAGGAACTCTGGGAAGAAGAGAAGTAGAAGATACCATCTAGACCCTGAGAAAGCCAGCCAGCATGAAGGAGAGGTAATGGGCCATGAGGTGGAAAGTAGATTAATATAAACCGCTCAATTTAAGTTATAAGATCTAGTTGTAGACAATCCTAACCTAAGGCCAAGAGTCTCTATGTCATTATTTGAGAGCTGGCAGACCAAAGAAAGACTGGCCACAGGGCATGGAACCACAAGCCTATACTTCCAGCATCCATGAGGCTAAAATGGTAAGATCTGTTGAAACTCAGGGTCAGCTGAGGCTACATAGTGAGTTCCAGGTCACCTAGGGCTACACGCAAGACCCTGTGGTGATAATTAAAAAAAAAAAAAAGCTACAGTTTAGCCTAGTGTTGTTGTGGTCTTTTTAGTGTCAGTATATTCTGAGATGTTCAAAGAATCTAGAAGCGTCCCCAAATCATGTTTCTCAGAGTGTATACCCAAGGCTAGGCAACATATGACTGCTTTCTTTATAGGGCTATGGCAGTCTCTTGTGCTCAGGAACACTAGACACGGTGCTAGCAAGGTACTTGCAGGCTTTAAACATCGACAGCAAGCTTGGTGTGGCCGTGCACACCTTTAATACCAGTACTTGCTCAGCTTGCTTCTCTTATACAGTCTAGGACCATCAGCCCAGGGGTAGCATCACCCACAATGGACTAATCCTTCCCCATCAATACTTAATTTTTAAAAATGCTTTACAGTGAATCTTATGGAAGCATTTTCCCAATTGAAGTTCACTTCTTTTAGATAACTCTAGTATCTGTGTCAAGTTGACATAAGACCAGCCAGCACAGTCGGTTTCATCAAAATACACAGACTCTGCTGGGTGTATCCTTGCAAGCCAAGGCAAAGAGTTTTATTCCCTTGGAGAGACAGCTGAGGGATCGGACTGGATTGCAAACCTTCCCTGTTCAGGAAGCAAGTCCCAGAGCTAACGGCCACAGAAGTTGTAGTTCTCCTTACGAGCAGCAGAGGGCGCAACCAGCTAAACGTAGAGTGAACATGGGTGACCGACCTGGAAAGAGCCAGGAGATGGACTCTGCAGTTTCTGATAACTGTGCAGTGAGAAGCGGGCCCTACTTATGTCTGACTGTACTTGGAGGAGCATGGAGGATGAGGAGTTCAAGGTCATCCCTGGCCAATCTGGGCTGCATAAAATTTTGTCTCAAGGGTGAAAAAACAAACAAACAAACAAAAAAACCATGGGTGAAAGCTGCATATAGAGGCTATAATCCCAACTCCTGGCAGGCTAGGGCAGGAGGACCCTCAAATTCAAGGCCGAGCCAGGCGCTGGTGCATGGGACCATCCTGGTCCACGTGGTGAGTTCCAGGACAATAACTAGAGCTCCACAGTGAGGCCCTGTCAATCAATCAATATCAATAAATTATCAAGGCCAGCTTGGTCTACAGAGTGTAACCTTGTCTTTAAAAGAGGTGGAGGGTAAGGTGGGTGGAAGTGGAAGAGTGTCCTCCCACTCTTGGGAGCTCCCTAGAAAACCTTCAACTGCCCTGTTTCAGTTTCTGTTTGTTTTATGATAAATAGACCAGAGATAAAATCTAAGACAGATAAAATCAGGAGGCTGGATGGAACTCGGTACCCTTACCCTGAGAAACTAAATTCCTCCGTGCTGTAAAAAAACAAAAACAAAGAAGGCCAGAAAGTCTGGCAGGCTGCAGAGAAAAACCCAGTCGATTGCAAACAAACAAACCCAACAAAACAAAACAGGAAGGTCAAATTATACAGTGATTTAGTGGACAGAATACCCACTCCACCGGTGCCCACTGAGTTGCTCATTATTTCTTCCTGGATCATTTCTGTCTTCCTGAAGAATGCTCCTTAGCAGGGTTTTGCACCTGCTTACCGGGCTAAGCACAGCTTTTGTTTATGTGGAATCCTCAATTCACCTTACTCTTCAAGGCAAGCTAACATGGCATCCTTTGAGGATAATATTCTATTATGGTCTGCTTACCCTTGCCTGTGAGAGACTTGTCAGTTCAATGGTTGTTTCTTGGTAGATGATATGGCTTTGCTTTCTAATTGCCTAGGAAAAAGTCCTTTTTGTTGTGGAAATTTTCAAATATCCTAAACCAGAGAGAAGAATACAGTGAATGCTTTCTTTTCCAATATCTAGTTTTAAAAATTGTCAGCATTTAATTGCTCTGCCCATCTCCCCACAGACCTCCCCTTCTCCCTGAGACAGACTTTCACATAGCCCAGCCAGCCTTAAACCCGTATGTAGCTGGGGATGATCCTGTATTTCTGAACTTGTCCTTTATCTCCCAAGTGCTACACAATGTAACCTTGTCTTTAAAAAGGGGGGTGGGGTGGGTGGAGGTTAAAGGTAAGCACTGCCATGCCTGGCTTGTGAATTTCTGGGAATCAAATCTAGGCCTTTGTGCATGCTAGGCAGGCTCTCTTAGCTCCAGACCACATAAACCCTTATGCACAAACCAAAGTTATGCCCCTGTAATC
Organism: Phyllotis vaccarum; assembly: GCA_033318265.1. Classification (NCBI taxonomy): domain Eukaryota; kingdom Metazoa; phylum Chordata; class Mammalia; order Rodentia; family Cricetidae; genus Phyllotis; species Phyllotis vaccarum. Next base: position 67,824,473 of record JARWLC010000014.1, on the reverse strand, counting down.
ACCATTCTCTGAAGGCTGAGCTAAAACGATTGCCTTGAAACAAACTAGCTGAGCATGGTTGTGTGGGGCCACTTATGCTCCCCGAGTAGAGGAGAGTGAAAACCAGGGAACCTTTCGGGTTGGAGAGAAGAGTCTTGTCCCAGGTGGAGGAGAAGCATCCATTCCTACTGCTTTGGAAGAAGAAAGTCACCGGCTTCAATGCCCTGAGTTAGGTTATCTGAAGCCAACTTAGATCCTGAAATATTAAATAGAAAATTCATGGGAGAATGGTGAGGTGGGGAGATGGTTCAATAGGTAAAGGCACCTGACAGCAAGCATGGAGGCCTCAGTTCCATCCCCAGAACCAACTCTGCAGAGGCCTCTGATCTTCACAGGTGTGTGGCATATAAACCCCCGCTTCCTCCTTCCGATACACCTTCATTTATATTTTCCTTATCCCTGCCATCATCCTTGCCCTCTTACAGTTAGGGTCCCACTGTTCCGGATGGCCTAGAACTCACAGTGTAGATCAGTCTGACCTTGAACTCCCAGAACTCTGCCTGCCTTTGCATCCCAGTCCTGGGACTGAAGGTGTGCTTTCTCTGATCGAAAACTTGGGAGACTTTATAAATGTTGTAAGATATAACACCTTTCTCTAAGAATTTTAAAATATGAAAAAATTCAAACATTTCTCTAAAACAGAACAGTGATTGAGTTGGCTTACAGTCACTATGACAGAATACCTCTGACAAACAACTTAAAGGAAGAAAATGTATTGGGTGATGGTTTTGAAGGTTTAAGTCTATGGACGCTTGGCTCTGCCATTTCTTGGTCTCTCATTTCTGGGGAGTATGTGGTGGATAAAGCTGTTCACCTCATGGTGGCCGGAATCAGAAAGAGACAGAAAGGTCCAGGACGAGTTACAGTCCTTCCAAAGACCAACACCCTCAACTGGGTGCAATTTTCTAAGTCTGCATCACCTCCCAACAGCCTATCAAATTATGACGCTGTCCAAAGATCATTCCCCTGATGACATCAGAGTCTTTATGGTCTGATGACTTTCCAAAATCTTGTCCCTAACACTGCTGCAGTGGGGATTAAGTCCTCAATACATAAGCCTTGAGGGGACACTTGGGGCCCAAACCATAACAGGGGGCAGAGTTAAATGTGAGCTTTCTTTGAAGATTTAAAAAAAAAAAAAAAAAAAGTCTAGTCACCCCAGAGAGGGTACAAACAGCAGAACAGAGTCCAGCTTGGTGAACCAGTGAATTTCCTGGGCTGCGTTTTGTTCTGTTCTTTGTTCTTTGGCGCTGCCCCCCAGCTCCCAAACAAATCACAGACAGAGTTATTCTTACTTATAAATGCCTAGCCTTAGCTTGGCTTGTTTCTTACCAGCTTTCCTTAACTTAAATTATCCTGTCTATCTTTTGCCCCTGGGCTTTTCCTTTTCTATTCCTGTGTACCTCTCTTTGTTTCTTACTTTATGGCTTGCTGTGTAACGGGTGGCTGACCCCTGGAGTCCTTGTCCTTCTCTGGCTATTTCTCTCTGATTCCCAGATTTCTCCTTCTATATATTTTCTCTGTCAGCCCCGCCTATTTCTCTCTCCTAACTTGCTATTGGCTGCCCAGTTCTTTATTGGACCATCATGAGTCTTAGACAGGCCAGGGAACACAGCTTCACAGAGCTAAACAAAAGCAACATAAACAAAAGTAACACACCTTAAAATAACATTCTACAACACTGAGCTTTCTTACAGAGCACAGGTGAGGTTACTCACAGAATCATGGGTGATGCTTCCCGACAGCCAAGCCACTGGAGCATCTTCTCAGGGCTGGATGATGGTATCTTTACAGCTGTACGGATGTCATTGTCCCCTCTACTAAGTAATCGCTCACACTCCAACTTGATGTTTCTTTTGTGCCTTGTTCCTATTGTCTCTGAAGGATTTTGAAACAAAGTCTACACTTAGTGTCTCTCCACTGGATGGCCATTTTCTTCGGCAAATATTGCTCCCACTACAGTGAACACACCTAACAACGCTGCCTTCATACTCTCTACTACTAGGTCACATTCCCTAATTGTCTCAAAAATGGCCTTTTATCTCCAGCCTGTTGGCATTGGAGTATACAAATTGCACTTAGTAATTATGGCCCTTTTAATCTAGAGTAGCCTTTCCCTTTCTTTAATTTTGTGTGATAATGACATGTTGAGAAACTGCATCAGTCTATCTGTGGACTGCCCTAATTTCTGGTTTTGTCTCTCACCTTCCTCACAGTACCACTTAGCATTTCTCTCCCCTCTGCTGATGCTGCTTGGAGTGCCGCTCTCGGAGCTTATTAGACGAGCATTCTCATGTTGGGAGGCAACTCTGGACCTGGACAGTGTAAGTTTTTTAAAGGTTAATTTTTATTTTATGTGTATGAGAGTTTGCTTATACACGTGTGTGTGTGTGTGTGTGTGTGTGTGTGTGTGTGTGTGTGAACAGTGTGTGTGCCTGGTGCCAGAGGATGCCAGGCACCGTCAGTCCTCAGGAACTGGAGTTACAGGAAATTGTGAGACTCCATATGTGTGTGAGGAACTGAACCTTGGTCTCTTCAACAGCAGCAAGTGCTCTTAACTAATGAGTCTACACAGTAGGTTTTTTTTTTTTAAATTTGTTTGTCTATATGGCTGGTTTGTTTTGAGTCGGAATCTTGCTACAAATTTGTCTTGGTTTCTTTCCATGTTTCTGTGATAAAATGTTCAGACAAAAACAGCTTGAAGGAGAAAAAGGATTATTCTGGCTTGTACCTGGTGATTATAGTTCATCATGGTGGGGACGTCAGGAGTGTAGAGAATCAAGCAGTTGATCACATCACATCCACAATCAGGATGCAGAAATCTAGGAACAGACGCCACACTGCTCAACTAGCTTTCTCTATACAGTCCAGGATCCCAGCCAGGGAATAGTGCCCCCTACAGTGGATAAATACCACCTCAATTAACTTAAGATAATTCTCTACCCAATATAGAGGGTAGCTCAGAGGCCCACTCTCAAGTCATTCTAGACCTCATCGAATTGACAATGGAGATTAATCATCACAGATAGATTATTCTGAATCACCCTTAAAGGTAACTACAGAACCTTTATGGTAGGAAGAGGGAGGGCAGAGGGGATGACTCAGTGGGTAAAGACACTTACCAAGAAAGCCTGGTTGTAGTCAGAAGTTTCTGGCCTGGCCTAGCCCCAAGATCCGGACCAGCAGTCCCAAATAATCACACAGAGTCTTATATTAATTACATGCTGTTTGGCTTAGGCTTATTACTTGCTAACTCTTGAACTAACCCATGATTAGAAAGTAGTTTAGGATTTTTTCTCAGAGTATTTTCATTTTCTTTTCTCTGCATCTGCCTGGCATCTCTCCTCTTCCTAGAGTTTTCTTAGTCTGGTAGCCCAGCCCATACTTCCTGTCTGCCTTCTGGCCAATCAGTGTCCTCTTCCCAGAGTTTTCTTAGTCTGGTAGCCCTGCCCATACTTCCTGTCTGCCTTCTGGCCAATCAGTGTCCTCTTCCCAGAGTTTTCTTAGTCTGGTAGCCCCGCCCATACTTCCTGTCTGCCTTCTGGCCAATCAGTGTCCTCTTCCCAGAGTTTTCTTAGTCTGGTAGCCCCGCCCATACTTCCTGTCTGCCTTCTGGCCAATTAGTGCTTTATTAAACCAGTAGCATAATCTCACGGCACCTGGTGACTTGAGTCCAATCCCTGAAGCCCACATAAAGGTGGGAAGAAAGAGCCAACTCTGACCTCTACAAGTGTGTTGTGTACACTCCTCTCCATTTCTGGATAATAATAAAATCAAACACTTTAGAAGGAAGGAGGAGCTTTGACTAAGGAAGTAAGAGATGGAAAATAGAAGCAGGAAGCTGGAGGCACTAGAAGGAAGGGTTATAAAGAAAAGATAAAGAAGTGGGCAGTGGTGTTGCACGCCTTTAATCCCAGCACCCAGGAGGCAGAGACAGGTGGCTCTCTGTGAGTTCAAGGCCAGCCTGGTCTATAGAGTGAGTTCTAAAACAGGCTGAAAAAGCTACAGAGAAATGCTGTCTTAAAGAGAAAAGAAACAGACCATCTCCAGGGCTTTCCAATAGATTCAACCCTACCTATGCTGGCCTGGGCCCTGTGGAAATGATTCTGGATTTCCATTTCAAGGCTTCAGAAGAAGAGAATAAATTTGTGGTGTTTTTGTAACCCTGACTGTCCTGGAACTCACTATGTAGACCAGGCTGGTCTCAAATTCACAGAGATCTGCCTGCCTCTGCCCCATGAGTGCTGATATCAAAGGTGCATGCCACAACACTCGGCTTCAATCTGTAGTGTTTTAAGCCACTGAGCAATGAACACAATAAGAAACTAACACTAAGTATTCAAAGGTGTTTTGTTTAGGTACATGCTATGGCACGTGCTTATAATCCTAGCACTAGGAACCTGAAGCAGGAGAATCACAGGTTTGAGACCACCCGTGGCTCCATACTGAAACCTTATTTCAAAAGGAAAAGAATGTAGGGGCCTGGGAATCCTGTCGTCGTCCCCCCCCCCAAAAAAAAAAGGAAGAAAGAAAAGGAAAGGAAAAAACAAAATGAACCGTTACCAACACCCAAGTTTTACTTATATTTTATTGCCTTTAGGGAATAGAACCCAGGGTTTTGCAAATGCTGGGCAAACATTTTACATTTACTTCAGCCCTGATGTATTTAAAGTTTTTTGAGATTATGATTTAATTTTAGCATCTGCCTTTCCCTTCCTTCTCAACTATCCTTTCTCTCCTTCAAATTCATGTCCTTTTTCCTCACTAATTACTGTCAGTATAGCTTTAAACTTCTTTGGATTTCCCATGAAGAATGGATTTATGGTTTTGTTGATGTAAGACTGAGTGGCCTGGACTGTCCTCATCAGTAAGGCGTTCAAGTTGGTCCTTAACACTGGTCTCTATCCTTTCTCATGTGCAGGCTAGCTGCTTCTCTGTACTGTGCTCCTGACTCCTGACTGACTGTTGGAGGCTTTCTGAAGCCATGTTTGCATCTGCATGGAAGCGTGTGAGTTAGGTCCTTTGCACGGCTGTGACATCACCTTTACTAGCACAGATTATAACTGTCCACTTTTTGAGAAGTCCTTTTACAGATTTATTTCCTGTACTGGACATTGAACCCAGTGCTCTGTGAATGCCAGGTGAGCATTCTACCAAAGAACTACTGCGAGGGGGTGTGTATGTGGGGTGTGTGTGTCTTTTTGACCTCCAAAGCCAGCAGAATGACATCCAAGAGAGGCAAGAGGCAGTTTGTAAGTAGCCAGTGTTGGTTCAAACTCCAGGAGTGGTTTATTTTAGGCATACTTAAGTACACACAATTTGGTGAAAACTTTGGTAATAACTCAGTTCTGTATGCACAATGAAGCAAGTTAAATAAAGAGTGTATGTGACTCTTTGTAAAGTCTGTAAAGATAGGTTCTATCTATAGACCCACTGAGAAGAACAAGCTAAAAATAAGGGTCTGGAGAGGACCTAGTGTGGTCTCTGGCCATACAAGGGTCAACAGGCGAGTACGCAGGTTTGTTTCCAGCCTTATGAGTGTATGTATCCCTTCTCTTAAAGGGATGCTAACATTCCAGCTTCTCTTAGTGCTTATCCATTAACACAAGGACCTCTGTCTTCTCCAAGCCCTTTTAGAGGTTCTGAAGTGGGGACAGAATAGCTACTTCCAAGGTTGTATGATTATTATTGTTACTATTATTGGACAGGGCCTTATGTAGCCCAAGCTGCTCTCACACTCACTTTGTAGCTCATGACCTTGAACTTCAAGCCTGCCTGCTTTCACACCAGAAGTGATTTGTTCAAGGGATTGAATCTAGGAATTCTTGCATGCTAGGCAAGTGCTCTTCAAATCAAGCTGAATCTCCAGCTCCTGCCTGATTATGCTGTCCTGTCAGCTGAAAATCCCCCGCTAATGTAACCAGGAGGTCCCTCAGTCATGTCTCTGGCCTCTCTAGGATATTTGGGAGTCAGTAGTTGCTGTTGTGTGGACCTTACTGTGTTTTACAGGGTACTGATAGCATTCTGGGAGCCCTGGGCCACCGTCCACTTCTGCGGTCCAGTCACTTGGAGGGTGGGGAAGATTGTTCTGTACGGGACATGAACAACACACCTGTTTAGTTCACTTCCGCACAGGTGGGAGAGCATCTACTCCGGATGAGCACAGTACACAGTAAAGTTACCTTAAAAGTCCATGTTAGCGCTGAGCTTGTGACTCATGCCTGAAATCACAGAACTCACTCTGGGGGTGGAGGTAAACATGCCACAAAGTTACTTAGAGGTCTTACAGGGAACTCCAGGAAAGCAGGGGTTACCCACATACACTTGCCCTTCCATGAATAAAAGGAAAAAAATATTCATAAGTCAGGTATGATGGTGTACACCCATCACCCCAGCAGTTGGGAGGTGGAGGTTCATGCCATCCTTGGCTCCACAGTTTGAAGCCATACTCTGGGAGGAGGAGAGGAGGGGAGGAGGGGGTGAAAGGGGGTGGGGCAGTTAATTATTCAAAGGCTAAATGAAGCCTCTCCTATTATCCCTTGATAAATAATAATAAACCAGGCTTCTCAGGCTGGCCTTTCACACTCTGCGGGGTTCTCAGCCCAAGCGACCAACAGCTTTGCATGAGCATTCCCATCCTCACCGAGGAATCCCACAGGTTTGCCTCCCCTGAAGGGAATTCCTCAGTTTCACTGATAACTGTGGCCGCTGCTCTTCCAGCTGAGACTCTCTACGGAAAGGAGAGTAACGGAGTCCTTTGCTGCTTTTTTTTTTTTTTTTTTTTTTTAAATTTTCGGTAAATCAGTCTTTTGCCTGTGTGTATGTTTGTGTGAGGGGTCAGAACCCAGAACCCCCAGAACAGTTGTGAGCTGCCACGTGGTTGCTGGAAATTGAGCCTGGGACCTCTGGAAGAGCAGCCACCAAGCCATCTCTCCAACCCTGTCTTTTGCTGCTTTATGGTGTCTTCCCATTCCCTGTGGCTAACTGCTCAAACCAGGACACACCCACATCCTTGTCCAGAGCACAGCTGCAGTGATAGTTATATTTTAGGACGTATCCCCCACCCCCATTGTGAAATCATTTGAATTGCCCTCAGAAAATCCTAAATCCTTTTGGATGTGGTGGCATACACCTGTCACCCCCAAAATCAGAGCGCAGAGGCCGAATGGGTCTAAGTTCTAGCCCAACCTGGGCAACAGAATAAAACTGTTTCAAAAAAAAAAAAATAATAAAGCAATCATTCAGTGGAATGTAGCAGTACAGAGAAGCCGTTCATTTGGAGGCCATAATTTGCCCTTATTTATTCATTCAAACATTTGCTGATATCTTTATAGACATGTAAAGAGGTTTTTGGCTTTATTTTGTTTTGTTTTTTAAAATGGGTTAAAATCCAATTCTGTTGAGACATATTTCTGGCTCTACTGCCCAGTTCTGGGCACCTATATCCCTTCCTGGCTGGTTCCTTTGTTTTTCTGGCATTCCCCAGACCTCTCCCCTGAGGACATTCTTATTTCCCACTATTACAAAATGACCCAGGTTCATCCTGTTCCCCTTCTTTGGTCTTAGAATGGGTGATTTCTCCAAGTCTGCAATGGGTGTGGTGGGTAGTCTCAACTTGTATTCTAGAGGAGGAGACCCTCTGGAGACCAGCTCTTATCAGGCCACAGACAGCAAATTGCCGGCTCTTAGGGCCCTAGGGCCTCCCTCACCAGGAGAGCACTGCCAAGCTTCATTGCCCTCTTATAGCTGCAGTCCTGTGCCAGCAGGAAGCCCAAGCTTGCCAACTGCTTAGGCCAGGCCAGGAGGAAAGAGGGTAGGGGGCAGGGGTAGTACATCTGGGCTCTTTTTGCCCTTTCCTGGAGGCTTCCTACTGTTGGGGGTGGGAGGTAGGGTCAGCTCAGCTGGAGCGCTGGCCAACATGAAACAGACCCTAATGGAGCATGATAGATTCACCGTAGTTAAAGGTTAATAAAGAAGCTTTCCTTTGTTAAAATGGGAAAATTCAACTCTCCAAAGGGTGTGTAAGAATGCTGGTCAGTGGGAGAGGCCCTGGATGTAGTTCTGGGAGCAGAGACTTCCAGTCTGTAACTTTGGAGAAGTCTGTTAACCCTTTCCTTTCTCAGCTCCTCTAGCACCATATCTACCTGTGTGCTGCCAAGATGACAGTGGATTAAGCCTCTGAAACTGTAAGACAGCTTCAATCAAATGCTTTCTTTCCTAAGAGTTGCCTTAGTCTGGCATGGTGGCTAAGTCCCAGCACTCAGGAGGCAGATGCAGATGGACCTACATTGGATTCAGGGCCAGCCTGGTCTATAAATGAGTTCCAGGACAGCCAAGGTTACACAGAGAAACCCTGCCTCCCTGTCTAGAAAAACCATTAAAAAAAAAAAAAAAGTTGCTTTGGTCATGGTGTCTCTTCCCAGCATCAGAATATTGACTAAGACACCTAGGTTATTGGATCATGTTTCTAAAAATTAAAACAACTAAAGCCTACAAAGGTTTGTAACATTTAGAGGGCCAGTGTGAAGGAGGAGTGCCACAGGCCATACAGCTTTTTTAACTGAAGTTTGCAGTTCTTTAGTTGATGACTTCAGGGAAACGGCCTAAGCTCTCTCTGCTTGGGTTTACTCTTCAGAGAACTGAGAGCAGCTAGGGAACCTCCCTCCATCACGTGGTTGTGGTTGTCTTCAGGGGCAGAGGAGATAACACAGAATGTAAACGAGAGATTCCCAAACCTCCAGGTTTAACCTTTGTTCACTATGGCCCTCAGATTATATGCAGACAGTGTAAAGTTTAGAAAGACAACAAATTGCTGGCAGTGCTGATTTTTGGGTGGTTCCTTTATTTTTCTTTATAGTTTATGTGTTTTCCACATAACTTAATTTTTTTTTCTTTCTTTTTTTTTTTTTTTGACAAGATCTCATGTAACTTAGGTTGGACTTAAATTCACTTCGTAGCCAAGGCTCTTCACGGTATAGCCAAAAATGACACGGACTTTTGATTCTGCTGCTTCTATTTCCCAAGTACTGAGAATAAAGATTTGTCCCTCCCATGCCCAGTTTATGTGGTGTTGGAGATGGAAACCTGGCTTCCTGCATGGTAGACAGCCTACTCCAACCCCAAAAGTGGAAATGGCCCTGAGTTTGAATCCCTAGGACCCACATAAAGGTGGCTGTGGTACAAAGCATACATTTGTATTCCCAGTGCTCCTACTGTGAGGTGAAAGGTGGAGCTCAAGGGCCAGCTAGCTTAGGGTACTCAGTCTAGGAGAAAACAGTGAGACCCTATCTAAAATGTGGTGTGAGTATTGACTCTGGAGAGGACACACACATACACACACACCACCACCACCTCTACTGTGGGAAGCTGACAGTGGTGGCGTTTCCCAAGAGTCTTCTTTCCCTGTTAAGCCCACCTCTTTAGAGTTCCGGGTAGAGTGTGTGGCCTGGCTAGTAGAAATTTGGGCGCTATAAGAGAAGTAAAGGTTGCTGTGGGCCTCTCAACCAAGGAAGGAAACAATAGTAGAATTGTAAGACAGAGGAAGGACAGTGGGTGTTAGCCAGATAAAATTGGGATCTATTTTAGCAGGAAGGCAATTGATAACAGCCAAAGCCAAATTTAGATAAAGCCACAGAGCAGTTTATACAGCTAGGTGGAGTCAACCTGAAGACCCAGGAAACACAAAAAGCTTTATGAGGTAAACCCTCAGAGATGTGTAGCTCAGTTGAAAAGAGCCCAAGTGAAGCAAAGCCCTGGGATTCATCTCCAGCGAACCATGAGACATGGCGGTACAAGCCTATAACCCCAGCTTTAGGAAAAGGAAGGTAGAAGGATCAGGGGTTAAAGGTTATTTTTTTATACCTTTCATATTCAAGGCCACCCTAAGGAACATAAGATCCTGTTTAAAAGAAACAAACACTGTATGTCTGAATTGAAGCTGGGCACTACTGCTGATCTGGAATCCCAGCACTCTGGAAGGAGTGGTAGGAGGATCCGGAGTTCCCGACAGTCTATGGTGATTTCAAGGCTACACAGGACTCTATCTCAAAATAAAAAAAGGGCTTGGCATGGTGGGAAATACCTTTAATACCAGCACTTTGGAGGCAGAAGCAGGCTAATTCTTTTGAGTTTAAGACCAGCCAGGGTTGTATGGTAAGATCCTGTCTCTCAAATAAAAATTTAAAAGAAAGTATGATTGGACAAGATGATTCAGCAGGTGAAGCAAGTGCTTGCCTAATGGCCTGAGTTGATCCTGTGAGGGGAACTGAGTCCTGTGGATCGTCCTCTGACTGCTACACACACACACACACACACACACACACACACACACACACACACACACACACACACACACACACACACACACGGTAGGGGGTGTAAAGTAACTAAAAGAGACATTACAGGACATGGAGAACTTTCTAGTCTTTTCTGATGCTCTTTTAATTTTTTTTATTTCTGGTGGGAGAGGGTGTGTTGTTACAGTCAGTGTACACGTGGAGGTCGAGAACACCTTGCTGGAGTTGGTCCTCTGCTTCTGTTCTGTGGGTCCTGAGGATCAAACTCAAGTCACCAAGTTTGGTGGCAATGGGGCTTGTTTTGTTTTTTTACTTAAGTATACTGTGTACATGTTACTGAAAAATATTCTAAGGCAGGTGGTAGTGGCACATGCTTTTAATTTCAGCACATGGGAGGCAGAGGCAGGCAGAGGCAGGCAGAGGCAGGCAGAGGCAGGCAGACCTCTGAGAGATCAAGGCTAGCCTGGTCTACAGAGAGAGTTCCAGGACAGCCAGGGCTACACAGAGAAAGCCTGTCTCCAAACAAAACAAAACAAAAAGAAAAACAAACCAACAAAAAGCCCCAAACCAAAACCAAACCAAAAAAAGAAAAAAGACAAAACAAAAAACCCCCAAACCCAATTTGTGTAGGCTCTGAAAGTTAACAGCAAAAAGTAAAGGTAACCCAGGCTGGTCTTGAATTTGCCTCCGGAGTCCCAGGATTACAAGCTGTCCTACCAGGACTTCTTTGTTATGAACCGTAGGCAAATTTATCTAACCTATAATTCTTTCTTCCGGAAAACCAAATTCACATACTGAGTGGCTCTGTAAATGAAGTGAGGTAATACACATACAGCTCATGAGTCAGTGTTGGCCAACTCCTGCTGAAATTCAGCATCCATAATTATTGACCATTATCTCTATAATGAACCAAGTGTGCTTGTAGTAGTCAGGACACAGCACACTGCAGGCATGTATGAATGGATTCAGATTCTGAAGATTAGCTCTGTAGCAGATGCTTGCCTACTACAAGGAGGTCCTGTGTGAAATATAACTCTTATATAAATATAAGAGTTTGTACTTTTTTTCCTTGCTTGTTTGTTTTGGACAAAGTCTCACCATTGCAGCCTTGGCTGGTCTGGAACTCACTATATACACCAGGCTGGCCTCAATCTCAAAAGATCTGCTTATCTCTGCTTCCCAGGGGCAAGTGCTGGGATTAAAGGCATGCACTACCACACCTAACTTGAGTTTTTGTCAGGATCTCACTTGGCACTGCTGGTTGGCCTGGAACTCCCTAGGCAGACCAGACTAGCCTCCAAGTCACGCAGATCTTCCTGCCTGTTCTTCCAAAGGACCAGGAAAGATTAAAGGTGTGTACCACCACACCTGGCCACACCAAGTTTTAAAGACAGCTGAGTGTGTGAGTTAGAGGATGAACCCTTGATCTTAAAAAGAGAGGAGGGAAGGAAGGAAGGAAGGAAGGAAGGAAAGAAGGAAGGAAGGAAAGAAGGAAGGAAAGAAGGAAGGAAGGAAGGAAGGAAGGAAGGAAGGAAGGAAGGAAGGAAAAAAATCAAAACAGTGTGGTGTCCCCAAAAGAAAGCCTGCCTTTAATCCCAGCATCGGAAGGTGCAGGCAGGAGAATCTGTGAGTTCGAGCCCTAATCTAAATAGTGAATTTCAGGATAGTCAGGACTTCATAAAAAGACCCCGTCTCAGAAAAGCAAAAAACCCCCAAAAACCCACAAAAAAATGGTTGTTTGTTTGGAGCCCCTCTTCAGTGACTTCTTAACACCCTGGTGGCTGCTCCAAAGTCATCACATATTCTCAATTGCAGTATCAGCGGAGGCTGTGTTGCCGGGCAGTCATGTGTGACGGTGGGGTGAAGGACAGGAGAGCATGTGTGATTTAGAGGGTCTCCAGTGTCAGCATCTTAAACTTACTCTGGGTAGGGAGTCTTCGGAGAGACGAGGGTTTTTGGGAGTAGTGGAGCTCGCAGGAAAACCTGGAAATGCCCAGGTTGAGCGCCGCGGGTAGTAGTGCAGAGGTCGGGTTTTCCAGCCTGGCGGGGGTCGCCGCCAAGACGGGGCGGAGCCATGGTGGTAACCACGCCTACCTCTCTGCAGAGGCTGTAGCAACCTTCACTTGTAGCCCCTCCGTTTCTTGCAGCTCCGCACAGTGCACAGGCGAATCCAGTCGCGAATAAGGCGTGGCCAGTTCTTGATCCCACCCCAAATCCATAAAGAGGCCACGCCCCTTCTGCTCCAGTCACCTTTTAGTACCGCAGTACTTGCTTGAGTTTAGGTCAGAGGGGCTGGGCCAGTAAGGATGCCCCGCCCACATCTTTGCAGAGGCCGCGCCCCTCTCTGCGCTTCTAAAGCTCCAAGGCAGCTACAGGCTGCTAGGACCAGGGGGCGGGGCCTAGGCGGGGCGTGACGTTGCCGGGCGGCCGGCCGCCGGGGAGGCGGGGCGGCGGGGAGGCGGCGGCCCGCTCGGCCCAGGCCCGCCCGCTGCTGCGGCGGTCGGTGCGCTTTAGGCAGCGCCGGGAGCCGGCTCCTAACAGCATCCCGCGCCTGCCACCTCTGTCGTTCAGTCCCGGGGTCAGACATGGCCCTGGTGCGCGACGCCGAGCCGGCGGCCGGGTCCTCCCGCTGGCTGCCCACGCACGTCAAGGTGACTGTGCTCCGGGCCAGCGGGTTGAGGGGCAAGAGCTCAGGCGCCGGCAGCACCAGCGACGCGTACACGGTGATCCAGGTGGGCCGCGAGAAGTACAGCACCTCGGTGGTGGAGAAGACGCTAGGCTGCCCAGAATGGTGCGAGGAGTGCTCGTTCGAGCTGCCGCCTGGCGCCCTGGACGGCCTGCTACGGGCACAGGAGGTAGATGGGGCCCCTGCGCCCTGGGCCTCGGGTCCCAACGCCGCCTGCGAGTTGGTGCTCACCACCATGCACCGCTCGCTCATCGGCGTGGACAAATTTCTGGGCCGGGCCACCGTGGCTCTGGACGAGGTCTTCCGCGCAGGCCGCGCCCAGCACACGCAGTGAGTCAGGGGCGCTGGGAGGGAGTGCAGAACGGTTGAAGGCCTAACCGGGCGGGGCTGGTGGGACATAGGATCTCAACCTCGCGCTCAAGGACACAAACCGACATGTTAGTTGTTAACTTCTCATTTTTGCCCCCCTCCTCGACTGTCTCCCATACAGCCTGATGGGCCTAGAAGGCCTGATGGAGTTGACTTAGTGACCAAGCGGTAGGAGTACATGGCCAAGGAAAGTTCAGAATGGGATTCTGAGGCTGTGAGAATCCAAGAAGGGGAATTTCAGAGCTTTGGGGCCTGCTTCAAAGAGGTGCTCGGCCTGTAGGGGAGTGGGGAGACTGTCTCACCTTGTAGACGCAGCAAGGTGAGGTTGTTATCTTCTAGGAGACAAGATTGAAGAGAGACGCCCCAGCAAAACCTAGGGGCTACACAGAACTGGTGCCTCTTGAATGCTCAGGGATGCTCTTCACCATCTAGGCATATTCTCTGACTCTGTGTCCAGGGTACCAGAACTGAGAGAATTGGGTGACCTCCTTAGAGTAGGAAAGAAACACCTGGGTCAGCTTGCCCCCAGTGAGGCCATGGCATGGCTATAATGCCCAGCCATTCTCCAGGATATTTTCTTTAGAAAAGATAGGAGGGATTTTCTTTGTGTTTTGTTTTGAGAAAGGGTCTCTCTATGTAGCCCTGGCTATCCTGGAATTTGTTATGTAGACCAGACTGCCCTTGAACTCAAGAGATCCTCCTGCCTCTGCCTCCCCAATTCTGGGCCCAAAGGTATGTGCCACTGAAATCTGACTGAAAGGATAGAATGTTTTAATCATTTATTTTGGCAGGATTTGGCCTTCCTAGAGTTAAGATCAAGACCTAAGACTTGGTTGGGCAGTAGTAGTACACATATTTTAACCCCATACTTGAGAGACAGAAGCAGGCATATCTCTTTGAGTTTGAGACCAGCCTTGTCTACAAGTGAGTTCTAGGCTAGCCTGGGCTACACAGAGAAACCCTGATTTGGAAAACCAAACAAATAAGACCTAAGACTTGGAGCATCTTTTCCTACTGGGGCCTGGAAGTTGGTTCCCAGGGCTGACCACCTCCTGTGGCTTGCTGGGGCAGTTAATTCCTAAGCCTTCTGGGTGGAGTCTGTAAGGTGCAGGGTGGTACCCTACATTGCAGAGCTGCTGGAAGGCTTGCTGGAGAGGGCTGAGCCTTGAGCCAGGTATAGATGAAGAGGAAAGCAGATTGACCTCGAATGATTCCAGCCCCCTAAACATGAACAGGGAAGGGCTTTCCTGGCTGGCCCACTGTGGCTGGGATAGAACTGGGCACACTTCCAGGCAGGGCTCTGGCCGGACCTCACTCCCTCCCAGGCTTCTCTCCACCTTCCCTCCTGACTTGCTGTTTGGTTGCTGGGTGTGGAGTCATGTGGCCCTTGGTCCTTGTTTTGTTCCTTCCCCCCTTCCTGGTCCAGGCCGACTGACCAACCGACCGACCGGGGGACTGGGTGTGGGATGGAATGCGCTCCCCTGGCCTCTGAGCTCCTTCCTCTTCCCATTCCCATCACCCCTTTGCCAGTTGGCTATTGCAGTCAGGGTATGTTTTAGGTGGAGGGTGGCCTATGGGGACAGATGAGAGCAAAGCAATCCAAAACTACAACAATAAACAAGCCTGCAGGGAGAAACCTCTTTGATTTTTAAATTTCTTTCCAGTTCATGCCCTTGCTTCCCTCTTGGCCTTGAGTCTTGCTTGGCGGAGCTGGCCCAGCCTGCAAGTCCAGGTGGGTCTGTTTTCTGCCAAGAACAGTGCTCCCAGGAGACTTTGACGAGCTGTCCCTTGATCTGAACGGGAGCCTTAATTTACTTTCAGAAGTCATCTTTTCCACAAGCATCGCTTCACGCCCACCTGGCTTCCTTTCTGCTGATGCACTGACCTGGCTATTTATAGAGTTGGAGAGGGCTGGAGGGGGGGCATTTAGGGTGGGCCAAGGAAAAGTCCATGAAGTTGGCCCGCTCTGTCCCTCCAGTACCTGAACCTCACAGCATGCTTGCTGGCAGAACCAGGACAGCCACTCCTGCCCCACATCCCAAAGGAGGCATTTCCTGGACCACCCTGGCCTGAGCCAGTGAGGCAGTGAGTCTGTGCAAAGCCCAGGTGGCAAGGCAGAGAAGACCAGGGGTCACACCCTCAGTTTTGGATGCTGGTGGAAAAGTACTGTATTCACGTTAACTCTAGGAGGTGGGGGAGAAGGGAGCAGGTGGTGGGCCCCTGCTACCTAGAGAATCTGACTTGGGAAGGGCAGGCTGACTTTGGAGGAGCAGGTTGAGAAGGAGCACATCCTTTTCTCAAGTGTGCTAGGCAGGTAAACTCTTGAGTATGTCAGTTTACTAGTTTTTAAAATGGGGTGATTTCCTAAGGTTGATGTGGGAGATGAAATGGAATACAGATGAAGACCTAGTGCAGTTCCCAGGGTCGCAAGTGTGTGTGTGTGTGTGTGTGTGTGTGTGTGTGTGTGTGTGTGTGTGTGTGTGTGTGTGTTTTGTATGAATGTGTTTGTAGGTCAGTGAACAGAAGAGATGGAGAAAGGGCCTCTTAGCAACACCATGAAAGAAGTCTTCTGCTTTAGAAGAACTGTTCAAGAACTTAGAGCTTACAAGTCTGGAGACCTCATGACCCTGGATAGTGACAGGCCAAGTATCAGGATTTCCAATTGCAGCTCTTTGGAGGCCCAAGAACTTGAGCTGCACCTGGGAAGCATCCATGGTCCTTAAGTCAGGCTCAGGTCATGCAGTGGCTCTGCAGCTCTCCCTGGCAGCCTTACTTGGCACTGCCCATGCCTAGGAGGAAGGCACACTGGCACAGTGTTGGTTCCATAACCTTTTCACCACATCTCTGCAAGGGTCATAATGATAGAGATAGGCTATGCAGATTGATTGGTAAGATGCCATCTGTGAAGGTTTGCTGTTAATCTAGGTGGCTGCTTTCACAAGGGAGGGTTGGAGTTGCTGGGGGACCTTGCTTCATGTGCTGTGGCTCTAGCTACCCCAGGAACCCCTGAAAGTTACCTCTCTGTGGAAGCACTCTTCAATGGGAGAGGCTTTACTGTAGGCTTTCAAAATACCCAAAGAGGAAATTTACACCCACCCCTCTCATGCCAGAGATGGACCTCAGTGGCTAGTGTGTGCTAGGCAAGCACATTATTGCTGAGCTATATTTCCAGTCATCAGAGAGGAAGCTCTCAAAACAGAAAACATGGTGCATATGACACTTGTTTAGAGCTACTTCCCATCTGGAGCATCATCTTTCTGCATGATTCCAATGTTGGTGTTGTAGCTGGGACAATGCCGAGGTGCTCCCCACATCTAGCTTTTTCTTTTTTTTTCCCACTGCTCTCCACCCTAGAACACCTAGTGGGCACCAGGTTTGCCATTCTGCCTCCTAGTTCTCCTTGTTACCTGTGGGGTCAGACGGGAACATTTGGACTCTTCGGGACTTCCTGCTGTGGATGTGGCTTCTACCATAGGGGATGACCCTGAATAACTTGGAAAAGGAAAGAGAAAGAAAGAGTTTTGAATGAGGTTAGGGGGTTGCTGGGGAGACCTGCTTTTGGCCCCTTAGGGTGTTGTCTGCTCTGTACTGGGAAAGAAGACAGATAGCATCATCTTGTGTGGAGCCCCACACTGGCCTTCTCCCTGACCTGGTCCCCTGGAAAAGCCACTGATGTGGGTGTCTTCTCTCACCATAGTCTAAAAGTGTCTGTGACTATGACCGGGCGCTGCTGCCCCTTGAGAGGCTTCGTCAGTTCCTTCATCTTTTCATTTTTGGCAAGAGCAGGCCCAGGGAAGCTCATGGGTGTGGAGGTCTGAGGGCAGAGGTTCTTCCTGGCTGGTCACCATTTAAACTCCTGTCCTGATTCTCCTGCCTTAGAACAGGGATGACGGGCATGAGCCATTGTGCTTGGCTATTGGTGGTGGGGCCTTTCATCTCACAGTCCTGCAGCCTCCTCTCCACTGGCTTCTAGGTGTGATCTGGTTTTCAAGAAGCAGCAGAGATCCACTCAGGCCCCTGGATTAGGCCCTGGCTTGAACCCAAGGCCTGGGATGAAGCCTGGGGGCTGCTGAGGAGGGGTGTGGCCACACTCAGGAGGTGTCTTTAGGATGAACAGGCTTCATCTCTCAATTGTGACCCAGTGATCTACCCCTTTTGGGGGTTATTTGAGCAGTACTGGGGGGAGAGTGTGCGTGACTCCTTCTCAGCACAGTGAGTTTCCCTTTGCTTTGAATCTGCTCCTGGTCCTGACTTCTGGGCCAGACCCAGGCTGTCACCAAGGGTCCACTCCCCGTCTCACTGCCCCCATTTCATTCCACCAGGCAGATAGGGACAAGGTACAAGCCAGCAGAACCATCATCATCCTGGTTGACATTGAGGCCTAGCTTTTATTTTTTGGGGGTGGGGGGACAGGGTTTCACTGCATATTTGAGGCTGACCTGAAACTTGCTATGTAGTCAAGGCTGCAGCTGGCAGCTCCTTGTTGCAGTCACCCTAGCGCTAGGACACCTTCCTCACTGCTCAACTGCTGCTCTGGCCTTCTCCAGATGTTTCCCTTGCCCTTCCCACCCTGTTTGGAACAGATGACTAACACAATGACGGGAGGCTGTTCTGTGGAAATCAACCCCCACACTTTACTTCCCTGTATAGAGTGTGCCCTCAGGCTGGATCCCGAAAGCCTAGAACTGAAAGACTGGTCACTTTGTTTCTTTTGAGCTGGCTTCCCTCTGGATGAGAGGGGACCTGATATAGGGTGATGTAGGGTGATGAGGCCCTGCTTGGGGTTAAGCCCAGTGTCTCCTCAGCCAGCAGTGAGCAGGAGTTTCAGAGAGGAGATGCTGTGGGGAAAAGTTCTAGCAGGACACCTACCCTTTGCCTAACCTTTAGTTTACCCTCTATGCAGTGGTCTTTTCTCAGGGAATTTCAGCCTTGGAGCTAGAGGAGGCTGGAATATGTGGAGACTGGCTGGGGAGGAGAGAAGCACCCAGGGGCTACTCAGTAGTCAGGGAGAGTGTATCTCTCTGTGGCTTCTGTTATGCTCTGGCAGCCTAAAGAGTTATGGTGAGCAAGAGCTGGCATTTGGGGTCCTGTGTATATTGTGGGGCTTCTGTGAGTTGGAAGCATAGCTCATGAGAAGCAGAAAGGAATCTCTGGCTTCTCTACAGACCTGGAGGGTAGTTTCTTCTAGAGCATTCCTGGAGCACATGGGAGAGTTCGAGATCAGCCTCTGGAGGGAAGGACTCCAGAGATAGGACAGGGACATCGCTGCACTGAGAGGAAGCACTTCAGTTAAAAACTGCGTATTGGGGCCTCGTCAGGAATTTTGATATGTTCTGAGCAGCTGGGTCACTGGGTTTGTTGTAGTCAAGACCAGCCTCCTTGAAGAGATGATGTACACTAAGGAGCAGTTGGGTGGCCATCAGTGAGCCTCTCTGCTTCCCAGCCCAAGGGTTCTTTCTGTCTCATTCTAGTGTGTCAGTCACTAAATCCCCTCTAGGACTTCCCTTACCTCAGAGCAAGCCTGCGAGCTCTCATTTCTGTTACCTCACTTCATGGCTGAGTAGTTCTTGGCACACAGAGGTGATTCGACTCTGACACAACACATGACAGAATTAGGGCCTGAACCTGGGCTCTTGACTACACCACCATAGGAACATCTATCCATTCCTCTCTCCCCACCTCTGCTTTGCACAAATCCAAGAACTTGGCAGGAGCCTTGCTGAGGCTTCCTTTCATTCTGCAGTACAGATCTCCAGATCTTGGGATTGGCCTTGGGGACCTGCTTCTCCTGGCAGAGCTCCGAGTTTCTGAGTTAAGCGGTCTATGGGTCTAGCTGGTCATGTTTATCCCAGCGGATGAGTGTTGCTACCTACTGTATCATAAGGATAGGCTGGGGCCTGGGACAGTACTCAGACTTGGATGGGCCCATCCAAATCTCCCCATCTTCTCCCAAGACATTGCCTCCTCTTTTGACTTGACAGAAGGCTGCTAGCCCTCCTGTTCTTCCTCTCAGAGATGCAGCCATTTCTGTTTGTTTCCCACTTTTTCAACACCCAGGAAACCTTTCCTGAGGTCCCCTGTGACCTCTGTATCTATACAGGGAAGAAATGAGAGAAGGCAATGGTTGCCCCTTCAGGAGAAGGACAGTAGTATGTGTGAGAGGAGACTTTAAACCACAGAGCCAGCAGACATCTCAGAGGAAAGTCAGGAAAAGAAGTGTTTACAGGGCTGGAGGAACCAGGCTTGGCCTCCTGGAGATGCAGAAGAGACCTTATGCAGCCTAGTGACCAGGAGGCAGGGAAGGGACTACTTCAGAAGTATGGGGAGAGGCAGGGAAAGGAGCTGAGCTGAGTTTGGGTACATTTTAGCCCCCACCCTGAGTTACCCTGCCCACCTTCTCAGAGGCAGCCAGTTTTTCCAGCTCTGGGGTGAGCTTCCACACTTATTTCCTGAATTACAAGCAAGTGAACTGCATATTTTCTCCTCCCTCCCTATTTGCTCAAGGGCAACATTCTCCAATGCAGCTCTGCACCTATGACCCTCCTGCTTCACTTGTTACGGGTTTCTATCTATGTTGAGGTTCAAACAGAGGCTCCATAGGACAGTCACCACTTGGTCTAGCCTCTCTGACCAAAAGTTCCTGGGGAAAGTGTAGGGTTAGCACCCCAGAAGCCCTGTGGGTTAGGTAGATGGCCTTCCTTTGTCACAGAAGTGACCCATGAGAGGTCGTCTTGCCAGCTCCTTCTTTCCTCCTGGATAGAGTTCTTGCTCCATGGTTTTGGCCACCTCATTCCTTGAGGCAAGTGATAGCCTGTAAAAGGCCTTCTGTAGCCAGTAAGCCCAAAGCTTTTATACGTGGCTGGCTTACTTCTCAGCATGCTTTTCTAGAATTATCTCATTTTACTCCCTGATGAGGGAGGCAGGGTGACCCCTGTTTCCACAAACATGGAAGACTAGGGTCTCAGGATATGGAATCTGTGCGAGGTTTCAGAACTTGTTAATAGCGAACAGGTTCTTTACCTCGAGCCCAGTGCACTTTCCTTGCCTGTGCTCCAGGCCCTGTACCCCGAATATCTGCCCTTGTTGCTTGGTGGTTAGACCTGTCTTCTGGCATTTTTATAGTATGGGGTTCCCAGCCTCTTCTGAGGCCGCCTGACATGTAGACCTTTGGACTTCAGGCTGTGGGACAAATATTAGAGGAGATGTTTATACGAAGGAGGTGGGGTGGGGAGGTTAACTTGGTTAGGGCATGAAGTGACAGCCACAGGGGTAACTAGTGAATGCTAGGCTGGGTCCCCTCCAAGGCTTGTGGCTGCCAGGCCTGGTATGATGACAGAGGAGATGATAAGATTAATCTTTGGGCCCGAACAAGTAAATCTGAATCTGCTAGCACCATGTCTTTCTTTATTTGGCGATTGGTAGAAGGTGAGTTGGTTTGTTTTACTTGTTTGTTTTGAAGTGGTTTCCCAGTGTTACCCAAACTTTCCTGGAAATCTTGAGCCCAGACAATTCTCCTGCCTCAGCTTCCTGAACATCTGGGAGTAGGACCACACGGAGTGTTCTGTTCTCACTCTTCTGTCAGTCATGTGGACAACATAGAGGTCAGTCCGAGGTTGGCTGGCTTATTTGTTCCTGAGGGAAGGCAGAATATTCTGGAGTCTGGAGCCTGTAGTAGGAGTGGCTGCTTTATGGTTACCTGGAAGGAAATCGAGGCTCCTTCCTACCTGCAGTCTTCTTTCCAACTTGGCCTTGCTTCCTACCATCCTCCAATAAAGTCATCCAGGTGTGACTGTGTCAGTGGTTTGGCTCATGGGTGAAGATAGAGCTCTGATCCAGTCACCTACAGTAATGAACAAGCCTACAGCCCATTAGCTTTTTGGGGAACACTGCAAATCCAGACCCAGGATGTGGAATAGAAAAAGTGAATAAGTATTGGTTTTACTGTCGGTTGCTAAGAGATTGCAGCATGGAGTGCTGCTGCCAGGGCACCAAAAAGTTCCCCATAGGAAGCCCCTGCCCCTGCTGCCTCCCCGTTGCCCCAGGTCAGGCTTTCCTGTTTGAGACAAGGCCTCTGTGTAGTTCATGCTGGTCTTGAACTTGCCATGTTGTCAAGAATGACTTTGAAATCCTAGTTTTCATTTACTATTGTGTTCTGATGCCCCCTGTGAGCCGGTACCTGTGTGTTCCAGTGTGTGTAGAGGCAAGAGAACAATAGGAATCGGGTTTCCTGGCCACTGGGGTCCCATGGATTGAACTCAGGTCTCCAGGCTTGTGTTACAATAGTGGTACCTATTGAACCATCTCACTGGCCCCAGGATTTTCTCTGCGTTCTTTTAAAAAGATTGATGTAGGTATATATGGGAGTATAAATGCTATGGCATATGTGGAGGTCAGAGAGCAGCTTTCTAGAATGGGTTTTCCACTTCCGCCTTGTAGGCCCCTGGGGTCAAACTCGAGTTGGCAAGCACTTTTGCCTTCTGAGCTATCTTTCTGGCCCAGGATTGTGCTTTTAAACTTTTGTTTAGACAGCTAGCTGTTGATACTTAAAAAAAGGACAAAGGTGTCTTATTATGAATTTATATCAGAAACTGCTGTTAAAACATAAGTGTCTGGGGATGAGCCTAGCTTGGGACCTCCTGTGGTAGTGCTGGCCCCACCCTCACCTCCTCACATCTTCTGTCTCTCTGTCCCTCCCTGGGGTTCTCTCTCTTCCTACACCAGTGTTCATCACTTCTGTCCTTAAACTATAATGCATTTCAGGTCTCGCAATAAAGCCACAGGTCTCCAGACAGGCATGGAGGCTTACACCTGTGACCTCAGCACTAGAGAGGTTGATGGAAGAGGGTTGCTGATAGAGCTGGGCCAGCCTAGGCTACAGAGTGAGACCATCTCAAACTCCAAATCACAGGGCTAGAGAGCTCAGTGAGTACGAGCGCTCATTGCTCTTCCAGAGGACCTGAGTTTAGTCCCAAGCACCCACATCAAGTGGCTCACAAACACCTATATAATTCCAGCTCCGGGAGATCTAGTACCCTTTTCTGGTCTTCATGGACACTTGAGTTCGTGTGCACAAACTTATATACAGATGCATACCCATAAATAATAAAATAAATCTTAAAAAAGTAAAAACAAAAAGTCCCAGTTCCTTTGTGTGATGCTGGCTGTCTCCCGGCTGCCCCCAGTGTGCCTCTATCTGCCCCCAGATGACCCCAGTCTACCCCCAGTCTACCCCCCAGACTAACCCCAGTCTAACTCCAGTCTTCCCCAAGTCTGCCCTTTGCAGCCCAGCCCAGTGCCTGTACTTTATGTTCCTTCTGTTTGGAATGTCTCCTCTCCTCCCCTCCCCTCTCCTCCCCTCTCCTCCCCTCCCCTCCCCTCCCCTCCCCATCCTTTAAGCCCACTGTAAGCAGCTGATCCTAGGGCCCCTCCCAGAGTCCCCTGGCCACACTTTTCACTGCTTTTCCTTTGATGACCCTTTATTTATTTGCCTCTCATTTCTCCACCAGGGTGTGAGTTCCACAGGACACTCTGTTCTTGTCCCTGGAATATTTGAGTGGAGGCCTGGCTCAGCAACCTCTGCCTGGCAGGACCCCTGTGCCTCTGGGAGGGATGGTGCTGCCATGTGTGCTGTGTGCCAACCCAGGGTGGCCAGACATTTATTCATATCATCTCCAGTCACACAACAAGGAACTTCCTAACAGTTGGGCAGGGCAGTGTGGAGAGCCCATTGCTGAGTCTGAGCTCCTCTGAGTTCATGCAGGAAACCCACACCCACATAGGAAGGACTCATGTCTGGGGATGGGGAATTACAGTGAATGGCATCATGGTAATCTACTTCCAGGTCCACAGGAGGTCCAGTTCCTCTACCAGAGAGAGGGGGGAAGACGAGACAGGACGGGAGGGGAGGAGAGAGAGGGAGAGAGAACTGAAAACATTGGGAGAGGAGACAGACAACCAACAGCCATGAAGAGATTTTTGTCTTGGGGGGATTGTCATAGAGCTCCTGTGAAAGGATGACACCACTCCTCTGTTTTCACACAGCCTCTGAAACTAAAGATGGTTCCAGAATATTCTGGAACATTTAATGGTCCTGACTCATACTCCTTTTTGTTCCTCAGATCCTTGCAGGGGTTAGGGGTTAGCCTTTTCTCTTGTTTTGTGACTGGCCCCAAGTTCTAACGATACCCTCCAGCTCCTGACGTCCCACCCATTCAGCAGTCCAGCAGATGTCTATCCAAGTGCAGCTGTGAGCACACTGAGGGATTATATACAGGAGTGGGTGACCCCAGAATAGCTGTGTTCTCTCAAAGCCCCATCCCAGCATGACCTCCCCTTCAGTCAACCTACTTTGTAGATATTCTAGCACTTTCTAAGGTCACAGCAGCTGAGTAGCATTCTGTTCAGCTAAGGGAAGGATGGAGGGGTGTCTGGAATCTATTCCATCTCCTTCTTACCTTGTTTTTGAGACAGAGTTTCTTTATTATAATAGCCCTGCCTGACTTGCAACTGGCATATGTAGACAAGTTGGCCTCGAACCCAGAGATCCACCATCTCTTAAAGTGCTGATATTAAAGATGTGTGCTACCATGCCCAGCAATGCTAGTTTTCTTCCTTCCTTCCTTCCTTCCTTCCTTCCTTCCTTCCTTCCTTCCTTCCTTCCTTCCTTCCTCCCTCCCTCCCTCCCTCCCTCCCTCCCTCCCTCCCTCCCTCTCTCCCTCCCTCCCTCTCTCCCTTCCTTCATTTATTTATTTATTGAGACAGGATTTCTCTGGGTAGATGTGTCAGTCCTGGAACTTGATCTGTAGGCCAAGCTGGCCTTGAAGGAGGTTTCCCTACCTCTGCCTCCCAGGTGCTGGGATTAAAGGGTTACACCACATGCCTGGCTGAAGCCAGTGCTTTTAACTGCTGACTTGGACTAGGAAGTGGGAGTGTATGATATTGGTCACATGATCAATAGCTTTTGCTCCCTAGGAGGCAGGTTCCCTGCCTGCCCCCCCCCCTTTTTTTTTGTTTCCCCAGTTTCCTTCATTGGCACTCAGGATCTTTGAAGACCGTAATGTGATGCTGGGGAACCTGAGGGCCTTTGACTGACTCCTTGCTGATTTCCAGGCCCTCTGTGCCGCTGGGTGGAAAGTGACAGAGGTGCATGCTTTCTGCTGGAACCTCTCAGCCTAGAGGTTATGCTGCATAGAGGCCTGGACCTCTGCTGAGATCCCTTCCTGGGCATTTCCAAATGGGCTGTGGGCCCTCTTGGCCTCTGAAACTCACAGGCCTCTTTTGTTCTCAGAGTTAGGTCTTTAAATAGACAGTTTACAAACCCTGCACACCAAGGATGCTGAAGATAGTCAACATAAGAAAAGACATAGGCTCTAGTCCAGAATTGAATCCCGTGACCTGGTTCTGCTCTCATTGTTATATAGGTCAGAGCAGTGGTGGGTATGCTTTTAACAGATGTCAATCAATATGAAACAACATTTTTGTGTGTGTGACAAACTTCTGTGTTGCTACTATATTGTTACTGTCACTCACACACACACACACACACACACACACACACACACACACACACACACACACACAAATTTATTTCGGGGTGTTGTCTCAGCTAGAGGGGCTAGAGAGATGGCCCAATGGTAAGATCACATACTTCACCACCCATGTTTTTATGACTCATGAGCTGCTTCCTCTCCTGACCTCACAGGGCTGTGAGGGGATCGGGACATTTCAGTGTGTTGTGTGCTTAGTATAGTGAGGGCCTGCGTGTGGTAGAGATGAACTCAGTGGCTTTTCAGGGCCAAGTGGTGGGCTAGAGGTCGTCACCCAGCCTCTCCATTTCCTGATCTGGGTTCTTCCTGGGTTTCTCTGGGCATCTTCTCCCAGTGGGTTGGGTGTGAAGACCAGGTCCCTTCACGGAGGTCACATGATCCCAGGACCTACCCCTGAGATGTCACCAAAAGAATGAGAGTTCTGTCTGAACCATGGCACCTCTAAACCTTGTTGAAGCTGGGGCTCTAGCTCAGTTGTTGGCAGAGTGCCTGCATAGCATGCATGAGGCCCTGGGCTCCATCCCCAGCACTTCATGAAGCCAAGAGTAATCCACACATGAAGTCTTAGCACTTAAGAGGTAGAGGCAAGAGGATCAGGAGTTCAAGGTCATTCTCACCTGTGTATCAAATTGGATCTTAACCTGGGCTGCATTATACCTATTTCAAAACAAGGCAGAAACAAACTGGAGAACAGGCTTCTGCCCAGAGCCATGGAGGCCAGGCCTAGGCTTTAGAAAAGCTTTTCAAGAACCCTGTCAGCTGAGCCTCTTCCTCAAGCCCATCTCAAAGTCCAGTGATCACATGTAGACTTGGGACTCAGCTCTCAGACTCCTCCCCATGACCAGGGGCAGAGAGCAGCAGGTGTGTAGCAAGCTCCCGTGAGGTTAACTCTGGCTATAGTCTGGGCTTCTTGTCTGCCATGACCAGGGGCAGAGAGCAGCAGGTGTGCAGCAAGCTCCCGTGAGGTTAACTCTGTTAACTCTGGCTATAGTCTGGGCCTCTTGTCTGCATTCTTTCACACAAATATAGCTCCAGGCGGCGTAGTCTGATCACCACTGTGAACCGGGCAGAAATGGAGCCTTTTGAAAATATCTGAGGCATTCAGTCTTCTCATTTCTGGCCTATGTGTGTAATGTGTGTGCATGAGAGTGCATGCCTTGGCACATGTGTGGAGGTCAGAGGACACGGCAGGGGTCAGTTCTTACCTTCCATCTTGATTGATGGTTTGCCACTGTATAAGACAGACTAGATGGCCCAAGGGCTTCTGACGATAGATGTGTCCCAGCATGACCAGCTTTGTATGGCTTGTAAGGATTGGGATTCATGCCCTTGTATTTGCATGGCAAGGGCTGTGCTGACTGAACTAACCCAAGACCCAGCCCAAAGCCAAGGGCTAAAGGTTCTAACTGGTCTGGGTCTGCTTGATCTGCTGACTTGTGTTAACTTGGAGTGCACTGTGCAGAGCATTTTTGGGTGAAGGTCTGTGGGTAATGACAAGCTCTAGGGACTGAGGAACCTGTGCTTTGAGGACCAGGTATGTGTTGGGGCAGGTGGAGTCATATGGTGAATGTGTTCACTGTTCTTGTGGCGTTTCAGAGGCCGTTTTGGGGGAAAGGAGGCCACGTTCCTCTTAGTACAGCTAGTTTGTAGGAAGTGCTTTACTGAGGCTGCTCTCTACTGTCTCTTGGCAGGTTGCCTCCTCTGGAGAGGGATGGGTACATCTAGGGTCGGTCATCTCACAAGAAGCATGTCTTGGCTAGGCCAGGTGGCACAGGCTTACTGAGAAAGATGGCCAGCCTGAGTTACAGGGCAAGTTCAAGGTCAGTTGGGTCAATTTAGTGAAACCTTATTTCAAAATTAGGGGGGCTGAAGAGATGGCTTGGTGGTTAAGAGCACTTGCTGCTCTTCCAGAGGACCTGAGTTCAGTTCCCAGCACCCACATGGTGACTCACAACCATCTGTAACTCTGGTTGCAGAATATGACACTGCAGAATATGCAGTCTTCTGGCCTCTAAAGGCACCAGGCACCCCTGGTGCATAGACTTGTGCAGGTAAGACACCTATACACGAAAGCATTAAAAACAAGCAAATAAAGGCGAAGTTTGAGTATAGTTCAGTGGTAAGATACTTGCTTATAGTGCATGAGGGTCTACAGCCAAGCAGCAGTACCCCAAACAGAAACCAGCATGTCACACTGGCAGTGCTGATGCAGAGCTGTATCCCCAACATTAGGCAGGCTGAGACAGGAGGACTGAGAATTTGAGCCCAGTCTGGGTAACATCACTGGACTCTTGTCTAAAAACCAAGCAAGAAACTGGAAACAGAGAGAAGTGTATCCTGCCTTGGCTGAGTCTGGGGCAGGAAAGGGTTCCTCTGGTTCCACCTTAGTGGAAATTTGGTCTCTGACTTGGCAAACTGATGAGGATAGGGCCCGTCCATCTTGTTCCCACCAGGCTGAGCATAGTCATCTGAAGTGTCTACTTTAGTCTGGACTTTATAGTTTAGTATACTAGGGAGAGTCTTGGTCTCTCTAAAGGGAGAGATTAATAGACAAAATAATCCCATACAGATGGTGTCCAGCTAATTTTGGACCCTGGCTGTAGATCTGGCTTGTGTGCCACTGTTCAGGCTTTGTTGAGGTTTTTCGTCAAATCTTGAGGGATTTTAACTGGGTCTCAACCCTGAATGGGAGTATGAGCCAGGCATCAGCATGGGCCTTGAGATTCTCAGGGCTTTGACAAGCTCACTCAGGCAGGCCTGGGAGTGTTGTATTAGGTTTCTAGCCCGGACTTTCTGGCCTAGCCTCGTGGCTCAGACCCACAGACCCACAGTCCCATAGTCCCACTGAAACACACAGACAGATGCTTGTATTAATTGTATACCAATTGACCTGGGGCCCAGGCATATAACTTGCTATCTCTTGCTCTTAATCTAACCCATGATTCTTATCCTGTTCAGCCATGTGGCTCAGTACCTTTTCTCAGAGCAGCATAGTTGTCCTCTCTATCTTCTGGCTTGTCTGGCAACTCTGTGGCATTTCTGCTCTGTTCTTCCTGTTCCCAGAGTTTTCTTAGTCTGGTAGCCTGGCTCACACTTTCTTGGCCAATTAGTGTTTTTATTAAACTAGTAGGTGGGACAATTATTTACAATGTGACATAATCCTACATGGGAAGGCAAGGGAGGGGTGGGGACAGGAAGGCAGAGTACTTGAAACTTTCAAAGTGGGGCCTGTCTTCCCTGTCTAGACCTGGAGATGGAGGCTAGGAGAGAACTGTGTGGTAAGACAGCTATTTGTGGCTACCTTTGGCAGAGCGGTTGGAGTTGCTGCTCATAGCCCATTTACTCTTGGTTCTGTGGTGTGTGTCCAATTGTGTCAGCCCAGTAGGCAGCCTCTGTGGCGGCCTTTGCCCTAGGCACCAGTAGCTTGGTGCCTGGCAGAAGTGAGTAAGGTGTATTTGAGGACTTAGTTGTCTAGTCCAGAAATGAGGAAGCTCAGTGAATGACCCTGCCATCTCAGCAAGAGTAGGGTCACATCTCTGGGGAAGGCTAAGCTCTGGCCAAGTCCTCAGGATGCTCAAGGTGCCTGAACTGGTGGACAGAGAGGCATCGAGTGAGCTTGTTGAGGGACAGGAGTGACAGCTGTTGGTGTCCAAGACATTTTCAGCCCTAGACTTCTCTGGACAAGAGAATCTGAGAAATGCTGAGTCTTTTAATCACATACTCTCCCTTTACTGTGATAAAGTACCTTCACAAAAGCAACTGAAGGGACAAAGGATGTGTTTTAGTTCACAGTTGGAGCGGAAGTGCAGTCCATCATGCAGTGAGGTCATCAGGGCAAGAATGTGAGGCAGTTGGTCACATTGTATCTGCAGTCAGGAAGCAGAGAGCAACAAATGTAATGCTTAGCTCCCCTTTCTGCCTTTCTCAGCACACGGCTCCAGTCCATGGGACAGTGGCCTTGGTTAAGGTGTGTCTTCACATCGTAATAGATAATTCCTCCTAGATGTGCCTGCTTACTAGGTGACTTTATATTCAGATCAACAGTTAATATTGGGTAAAACTCTGCTTCCTTCTGGGCCTCCCATAGAGAGATTACCTGGGAGATGGGGCAGTGGGGCAGTGACCTCACAGGGGAGGTGGTCAAGCCTCAGCCTGGGCTGCTAAGAGCCCTGCTTTTATCTGGGAGAAGTCCAGAGAGCCATGCCTTTTGGTGGCCCCAGAAGCTGAAGAGGAAGACAGGGACTCAAGCCTCATATTTCTCCTTCCTGTCACAGCAGTGATAGATGCTTCTCATAAAAGATTCAGGAGTGCAAAAATAGCCACGCAGAATGAGATAGTTCCCCGAAGCCTTTCACTCTGTCAGTTTCTTGTGCTGTATGTGACCTTCAGACCAAGCACAGGGGATGTCTGTGGTCCATCTGGAATCTTAGGGGCTGCCTTTGATTGGAGTCAGTCTATAACTTCTCTTTTCTTCCATCTCTCAGGTCTTCCTGCTCCAAGGGAGGCTCTGTCTGGATGTGGGGACAGTGACTAGGGTCCTGGTCTTTAAAGACCTAAGAGAAACCAGATGTGATAGCACATATCTTAATCTCAGTAGTCAGTGTGCAGGCTGGAGGATCTTAATGTGGAGACAGCATAGGCTGTATAGCAACACCCTTTCTCAAAGGCAATAGAAGTCTCCCCCTCAATAAAACAAGCTCACTGCCACCAAGCCTTCTGATGAGTTAATTCTTTATATTTGGATGAGAAACTTTGCCACCCTTACCCACACTGAGACAGGATCTCACTGTGTAACCCAGGCTGGCCCAGCCTGTCATCCACCTGCCACAGCCTCCCAAGAACTGGGCTTATAATTGTGCACCTACCATGCCCACATACAGAGGGGATTTTTTTTTTCCTGAGACAGGATTTCTCTGTATAACAGCCCTGGCTGTTGTGGAACTCCCTTTGTAGACCAGGCTGACCTTGAACTCACAGATCTATCTGTTCCTGCCTCTCAGTTCTGGGATTAAAAGGTATGCACCACCATGCCTTCCTAAAAACAATTTTAATAAGCTAAAAATATTAAAAATAAAATACTAAAAAATTCAGTGAGGAGGAAATGATTGTGCATGCTTGAATCAGTGCTCTGAAGGTTGAGAAAGGAAAATTGGTACAAGTTCAAGGTTAGCATGAATTAGAGTTTTAAAAAAGGTCTTCTCCAAAAAATAAGTTGTAGTACCTTGTGGTGTACCACACGCCTTTAGTCCCAGCACTCAGGAAGCAGAAGCTGGTGGATATCTGAAGCTGAGGCCAGCCTAGTCTACAGTGAGTTCCAGGACAGAAAGGCTACATAGAGAAACTTTGTCTCAAAGAATCAGCAACAATAATAAAGAAACTGAGATTGACAGTACACACCTATGATCATAGCACTCAGGAGGCAGAGACAGGGAGATTACTGCAAGGTCAAGGCTATCCTGGGCTGTGTTGTGAGTTCCCAGTCAATAATGGCTATAGAGTAAAAATCTGCCTCAAAAAATAAAGAAGAGAAGGAAAGGCGAGGGCGGGGACGGAAGGAGGGAGGGAGAAACTGAAAGAAACAACACAAGAAAGCCTTCTTAGACTGAAAACTACCAGCACCATGTAAAAGGCCCCAGAGTACGCAGTACAGTGAACAAAGACAGCACCACACCCGGAGATATTGCTATGAGACTTCCAGACAAGAAGCACATAAAGAAAAGCCTAAAAGCCCGAAGGGGAGCTGGCTCATGATTCTGGAACGAGAGAAAGATCCTGTCCTCCTCATCAACGCCACACACAGGGCAGTGAATACCAAGACCCACCACGATAGGTCAACAGCCTTAGAGCACCTTGGCCACACACAGTGGACATACATGCATGTTTCAGGAGCATATGGCAACTATTCCTCCCTAGGAGTCACCCTTCCCCACAGCACTGGCAGTTTGGGGCTCCTGGTAGGCAGAGGAAGTTGGGAATGGGGGTGTGTCCTTATATAAAAATCCTTTGTGTAAAGCTGCTGATGCACACCTTTAATCCCAGCATGCAGGAGGGAGCGGCAGGCAGATCTCTGTGATTTTGAGGCCAGCCTGGTGTACAGAGTGAGTTCCAGGAGAATGAGAGCCAGGACTATAAAGACAAACCCAGTCTTGAAAAACAAAAACAAATGATTTTAGATATATTTATTTTATTATTCTATGTATATGTGTTTAGCCTGCATTGTGTGTATGTGCACCTTGTGTGCCTGGACAGAAGAAGGCATTGGATCCTCTGGGACTGGGGTTAAGAGATGATTGTCAGCAGCCATGTAGGTGCTGGGAACCGAATCCAGTTCCTCTGCAAACACAAACTATTTTAGCCCTGAATCAACTCTCCAGCCACTTAATTTATCTTATTTTATGTGTATTTTAATTGCATGTATGTCTGTACTACGCATGGACTCAGTGCCTGCCGAGGCCAGAGGAGAAGTTGGATGTACTGGGACTGGAATTACAGATGTTTGTGAGCTGAAATTTGGGTGCTGGAAAATGAACTGGTGCTCTTAGCCACTAAGCCATCCCCCAGCCCTTAAATATTTTATTTTTAATGTGTGTGTATATGTATACTGTGTGTGTACTGAATTTGTATGTGTGCTGAGACAAGATGAAAACATCAGGTGTCCTGTTTATCACTCTTTGCCATTATTCCTTTGAGACAGGGTCTCTCTTTGAATCTGGAGCTAGGCTGGTGGCCAACGGGCCCCAGGAGTCCCCTGTCTCTGCCTCTGACAGAGATGGCACACAGTCCACATCTATCGTTTTACATGAGTTCTGGAATTTCAAGCCCAGTTTCTCATGCTTGCCCAATACATCCTTATACAGTGAGCCATCTTTCCAGCCTCTTGGGCATTTAAAATAAAAATCCCATTAGAGGGCCGGGGGGAGGGGGGTAGTTCAGCAGGTAAAGGCGGTTACTGCCAGCCTTGAACACCTGAGTTTAATCCTCAGGCCCCACAGCATAGGACAAAACTGACCCCCCAAAGTTGTCTCTGAATTCACATTTGCACCGTGGCACATAAACTCTCTCTCCACAACCCCCCACCCTGCCCCAACACACACTCACTAAATTAAAATGAGTAGACCTGAGACAATCTGAAATGCCAATAATATAAACTTGTTTTTAAAATGTATGGTATGACCGTGTGATATGTTATTATATAGTGACTAAACATGTGCTTTTCTTCTTTCTTTCTTTTAAATAGGATGTTCCATAAATTTGCATGTAATCCCTGTGCAGAAGTCGTGATAATCTCTGTAAAGGTGCAGTTTTAGGGTATGTGCTGCTGAACTGAGTGAGCACTTCCCACTCAGCCCATAGAATAAACAAAGACAAATAAGAGGGTTGGGCTGGAGAAATGGTTCAGTTTAAGAGCACCAGCTGCTGCCTGCACAGGACACAGGTTTGGTTCCCAGCACCCATGGTGACTCACAACTGCCTACTCCAGTTCCAGATCTGATGCCCTCTTCTGGTCTTGGAGGTACCTGCACATGTGTGGTTCAGACATACATGCAGGCAAAACACCCACACATATAAAACAATGTGTTTAAATGTTAATTTTAAAAGAAATTTATTTTAAAACAATTTTTATATATGAGAATGTTTTCTTTTTTTTAAATGAAAGCACATTTGCACACTAATGAGACAAAGGTGTTTATTTCTTTTCACATAAAGAATAAGGTCTCGTGGGACACAGCATGCACGCCTGTCATCCCAACACTCAGGAGGCAGAGGCAGAAGGATTATGGCAAGATGCAGCCAAGCCTGGTCAACAGAGTGAGTTCCAGGCTAGCCTGGTCTACATAATGAATTCCAGGTCAGCCAAAGCTATATAATAAAAATTTCTCCAAAGAACAAAACCTAATAATACCAATAATAAATCTTGGCTGGGTATCTGGTGTTGAAGAATGTAGAAGAGCATCTTCAACATTTGTCAGAGCTGATAGGTATTTTGATTTCATAAGCAATGCTGAGATCACCAATTCACAGAAATACATACCACAAAATGGCAAAAGTATGTTTTAGAGCCCTGTCAAAAATTCCAAGAAAGTATTCTAATTCTACCAAAATTCATTTAATGATTTTTAATTTTATGCACTTGTTAATGTATAGATTTCATGTTGAGCATATTCCTTCTAATAAATTTAATTTTTGTTTTAAATGAAACTCAAGTCAACTCCAAAGGGAATTTTGTATGTGTGTATCTGTGAGAATGCATGCGGTTTGAGTCTGCAAGTGTGTGTGTGTGTGTGTGTGTGTGAATGCATGTGAGTGCAGTGCCTGTTGAGGCCAGAAGAGGGCATCCCTTGGAGCTTAAGGAACAGACATTTGTGAGCCACTTAATGTAAAAACAGTGTATGCTCTTTAACAGATGAACTATCCTTCTAGCCCCATTGAGTTGCCTTTGTAAAGAGAAGTTTTAGATTTAGGGAAATGAATAAAAGTTTGAATTTTGTCCACCCCCTTATCTCACCCCAAAACCACAAGTTCTTTATTTGCTAGCATCTGACTGGAGTAGTGCTTTTCTTAAAGCTGAGGTGCCAATATCAAAGCATCAGATTTGCCTAGTTTTTGAGACAGAGTTTCACTATGTAGTCCTCAAAAATCTCTATGTATCCCAGGCTGCCCTTGAACTTGTGGCGGTCTTCTTGCTTCTGCATCCTTTGCTGATTATACACAAGGGCTCATTATGTGTATTGCACATTCTTTGCCTTCTGACAAACAAAATGGCACCATTTATCTAATGGCGTCATCTGGATAGTCTCACCCCTATAAAATTTCTCATTCATTTATAAAAATTCTCTGCCTGTTCATTCCTGTTTCTCGGTCCCCTGCCAACAGCTGGTCTCTTTCTTTGTTTTATTTGAGTTTTTGAGATCTCATTATGTAGCCTGAGCTGACCTGCAGCTTTCGGTGATCCTCCTGCCTCAGCATCCCCAGTGGTAGGGTTGCAGATGTGCACTGCCTACCATGCTCCATCCTGGTATTTTTGTCCTGATAGTTTTGTTCCTTCCTGACCGTCATACAGTGGACTCCATGGAGCCTTATCGAGCTGGCTTCTTTCTCTCTCTGTCTTTCCATGGCTCTGTATCTCATTTGTGTTGGTCATTGCATAGAATTCTCCTGTCTGTGGCAGTGTGCTTATGTATTCACCATTGAAGGGGGTCTTGACAACTTCCAAGTTTGGACTGTTGTAATTAGAGGTACTGTCAACTCCTGTGAGAGTTTTTGGTTGACAGAGTTGCACTCCAGCAGGTAAACAGAAGTCTAGTTGCCCCTTGCAAGGCAACAGTATATTCAGTTTTCAGAGAGGTCGAGTTAAGTGGGCATGGTGGTACATACCAGTAACCCAGCACTTGAATGTCGGAGTTCACAGTAAACTTCAGATAGATGGTGAGTTCAAGGCCATACAGGGGCCTCTAAAACAAAAACAAACAAAGCATAAGGTCACCCTTCTTTACACTTGGAGCCATTATGGTGAAAGTAGGTTGTCCCTGTAATTCTCTTGGAAGAGTGTAGCTGAGGAACATGAGCTTGGGAGTTATGAGAACCTGGCCCGACTGTCCCTTTCCTTGCCTGTCTGCTGTCCTGAGTCCAAGCCTCACCCCCAATCTGTAAAACAGGGAGATGACACCCTTGGGAGTACCTGGCAGGCTGAGAGTCGGGGAGGAGAGTGGATGAAGGCACTCAGGTGTCAGTCAAGCCTGTCTGCTCCTCAGCTTCACATAAATGTTCTTGGCAGGACTTCAGGTGAGTCAGTGTGTGGGTGAGGAGTGCGTATATACACTAGTGTCCTGGGCCTCTGTGTTTCCTTTTCTTGGTGATTCAGAGTAAACCTTCTTCTGGGACTGGCCAGAAGAGATAATGTAAATCATGAATAGGGGTGTCTATACCAGTGGCCCGGATACAGGGCAGTTCTCTGCAAGCCCAGCCTCACCCCTTTGGGCTTAGATTGGGCTATAGGTAGGGAGTGATGAGGTACTGTGGGGGTCTATGGCTCCAGGAAAGCACTGGGTGCCAGGGAAGGAGCTATGGGTAGGAATGAGTCTATAGATGGCCTCAGACATAAGGAGG
The DNA here is from genome assembly GCA_033318265.1 of Phyllotis vaccarum. NCBI lineage: Eukaryota > Metazoa > Chordata > Mammalia > Rodentia > Cricetidae > Phyllotis > Phyllotis vaccarum. The sequence continues at coordinate 67,789,431 of JARWLC010000014.1, read as the reverse complement.
GGCTCTGAGGTGCCTGTGAGCAGAGCTCTGCTGTGTTCATCTCTTAGGTGGTACAAGCTGCATTCCAAGCCAGGCAAGAAGGAGAAGGAGCGTGGTGAGATCCAGGTGACCATCCAGTTCACTCGAAACAACCTTAGTGCCAGCATGTTCGACCTGTCCATGAAGGACAAGCCACGGTCTCCTTTCAGCAAGCTCAAGGACAAGGTGAAGGGCAAGAAGAAATATGAGCTAGAATCCGCCTCAGCTATTCTTCCAAGCAGCGCCCTGGAGGATCCCGAGCTGGGCAGCCTGGCCAAGATGGGCAAAGCAAAAGGTTTCTTCCTCCGCAACAAGCTACGCAAGTCCTCGCTCACACAGTCCAATACCTCACTGGGCTCCGACAGCACCCTGTCCTCTACTAGCGGCAGCCTGGTCTACCAGGGCCCTGGAGCGGAGCTCCTCACCCGCTCACCAAGCCATAGCAGCTGGCTATCCACTGAAGGGGGTGAGCAAGGAGACAGGGTGGGCTCTTCCCAGGTGGTGAGGAAGGCCTGAAACACAAACAGGCCTCTTCTTTCCAAGTGCTAACATGGTGCATGTTTCTTTTCCAGGCAGGGACTCTACACAGTCCCCCAAGCTGCTCACCCATAAGAGGACATACAGTGACGAGGCCAGCCAGCTACGTGCAGCTCCTCCCAGAGCACTTCTTGAGCTCCAAGGCCACCATGATGGTGCCTCCCGCTCTTCCATCTGTGTCAATGGGAGCCATGTATACAGTGAGGAGCCTCAGCCTCCCTTAAGGCACCGAAGCTCCATCTCAGGCCCCTTTCCACCCTCAGCCTCCCTACACAGTGTCCCACCTCAGCCCTCTGAGGAGGGGCCTCGGTCTTCAGATGACTCTTGGGGAAGAGGCAACCGGGGCACCAGCAGCTCGGAGGCAGTTCCTGGACAGGAGGAGCTGAGCACTCAGGCCAAAGTGCCGGCTCTGGGGCCTGGTTACTCTGCAGAGGAAGAGGGGGCCCGGCCTCCAGAGGGAAAGCCAGTCCAGGTTGCCACACCCATGGTGGCATCTTCTGAGACTGTGACAGAAAAGGAGCGGAAGCCCCGGATGGGGCTCTTCCATCATCACCACCACCAGGGGTTGAGCCGGAATGAGCTGGGGCGCCGGGGTTCAGTTGGAGAGAAAGCAAGTCCTCTGGGAGCCTCCCCCCACTCTTCCACTGGGGAGGAGAAGGCCAAGGGTAGCTGGTTTGGCCTGAGAGAATCTAAGGAACCAACTCAGAAACCCAGGTACATATTTTTTAAGGCTACTTTTTGCTCTGTGTGGAGGAGGCTGGGTGTTTGCCCTGGGGCCTGAGGCTGGGAGAAGCTGGGAGCAGGCTGCCTGAGCTTTAGCTTTGCATGGTTAAGTGGGGTAGCCTGTGTTTCAGAACCAAGGCTCATATTACGCCCGCTGATATAGGTGAGTTGCCATAAGTGCCATGAGGGTCCTATGGGTCAAGGTGGGCCAGGCCCTGATCCTTGAGTTTTGGTAGGGCAGATGAAGGGGGGGCGGCATCTGTGTGCTTCTTGGTTTCCTGACTTCCATCTCTTCCTCACCTCAAGGTAAGGAAGCCTTGAGCCTTGAAGACTGTGCCTTCAGATACCTTACCTACCCTGTTTTAAGCTAGAGGACCCCTCCCGCCCCCAGCTGCCCACCTGGCTCTGGGGTCTTGTCCCCTTGAGGGACAGGAGTTGCTGCTGCAATCTTCCCCCTCACCCCTCAATCCTTCCTAGCCTGGAAATAAGTCCCCGCACCAAAGCCTGGTGTTTCTTGACTCCTGTTGTGAGTGCTGGTAACTCTCTCCCTTAGCCCTGGTCATAGTCTTATGCCCGACCCTATATTATTCCCAGATAGGGTCAACGCTACATTGTTTGGCAGGGCCTAAGGAGCATCTCCATGTCTTTCTCAGAGTGGGCACTGGTGGCAGTCCCACCTAGTTTCTCAAGGCCACCTGTATCTCCCCTCAGTGAGTCTGCCTCTCCCATTCAGTGATTTCAAGAAGGCTGAGTCCAGTTGTGACCGATGCTATACCTGTTCCTCAGCAGAGGGGAAGGGCTGGACCTTGAGCTCTAGTTTCCTTCCAGCTCCATTTTCCTTATGCCTCTCTGATGCCCAACAGCCTCTCAGATGCCAGAAAACTCAGGCCATTGATAGACAGAAGGAAGAGGGGATTTCTCTCTAGGCCTTATCCCAGGCCAGGGTACCTAAGCACCCTGACTGCCTGCCTTGGGCCATCTGTAGGTGGCAGCTTCACAGCCCTAGGATCTAGCCCAAGAATCCAGGTAGGGCAACAGGAGCTGCCTTTAGGGACTGTGAGCAGGAAAGAAAGCTGGCCCAGGAAGAGCAGCTGTTGGTTGGAATGCTTGCTTAGAGTTCTAGGGATAAAGCTGAGAGACAAGACAGCTCAGAGTAGCACCTGCAGCTTAGAACCAGAACAGCTGTAACTAGATACAGCTGGAGGATCTTTACCTGGAACCTGGAGAACCAGCCCACAGGCCAAGGCCTACTGTCACAAATCCTGAAAGTCTGAGTAAGGGCAGCGGCGCCCTCTAGTGATTCTGTGCGGCACTTATGCTCTGTGAAGAGGCATGAGGCCCTGTTGAAAAATTCAGTAGCTGTAAGATGGATGACCCTCCTGACATGGTGTGTTTGTGCGTCTGTTGACACGTGGCTGTTATCTTTGATCCCTACTGATTCGAGGCTGAGAAGAGACAGAATGGTCCTGAGCCTCACCTGGGCCACAGGACCTGCTGACCCACCACTGGTGCTGGTCTGTGGCGTGGTTGTGCCCAGTGCTTGAGTTGAAACAGGCCACACATGTTAGGTCCTCCTGTGCCAAGGTGTCTGGGGTTTGCTACTTTCTCTCTCAGTGCCTTTGAACACAGAAAGGGATCAAGTACTAACGCAAAAATATATTTAACTTGGGGGTAAATCTGGTGCAACGGAGAGCCAGGGGTGCTTTAAATGGCATTTAGTGCTTTGGTGTCTGCCCAGTCCCTCTCAAGGATAGTAGACAGATATCTGGTGGTTACAGAAAGAGTAGGGCATCTGAAAGGCTCTCTGGCTGATGTTAGCATATTTCCTGTCCCATCTACAGTTACTCTGTTAGCAGTGATCTGGTTTGGAGGATGATAATAGGCTCTCTACTTAAGCTGAGATGGCCTCTCTGTGTCACCTCATTTGTCCTGGTGGTAAGACATGTTTCCTTGGAGTTGGGACACATCTTAGGAAGTGCCAGGAGCTTCCAAAGCTCAGGAGGGAAACTTGGCCAGGGGTCACATTGTCTACAGGCAGTGTCTCAAAGGCTGGCTTTATCCCTGAGGACTAGTGGGAGCCTGCAGAGAGCCACTGCTCTGTGACTAGTGTATGAAACACAGAGCCCATTTCATCCCAAGGAAGCCTCAGCTAGTAATGAGACCTGCTTTCCCCAGAAAGAGCCCCAGGGTGTTGTTTTTAAGGAGGATAAGGGTAGCTAGGAATGGTGGCACATCCCTGTAACCCCAGCATTGAGGCCCTGGTAGGAGGATTGCTGTAGTGTGAGGCCAACCTGGGCTCCATAGAGAGACACCATCTCACAAAACCTTAAAGGGGTGGATAGGGATAGCATTGCAGTGAATTGGTGATTGACATCAAGTGGCAGGCTAACCAGTTGTCCTAAGGTTCCCACGGGCCTGGAAGCTTATTTCCATGGGTTAAAGTGGTCTTCTCACTTTCCTTCTCAATATTTGGCCCCGAGGGAGACAAATCAGTATATGTTGTACCCTACTTGGGAGGGGGAGGCTGTGCCAGGCTGGTTGGGTATGCTCCAGGGTGCAGTGATGTTCTTAGGGCACAACCTCACAGAAGACCACACAAAGGAATGTGCTTCTGCTGCCCAACACCATGTGCACTGGTAGGGCAGGAGTAGTGACCTTGAGAATGTGTGCTTGGTGGCTGTAGGTCTGGCTCAGCTGCTAAAGCTAGGCTCACAACCGAAAGAATGTGTCCTTGGTGTGAAGCAGGGAAGTGAAGATGGAGGGGCTCTGAGGAGGATGTTAGCAAGCCCTCTGGCTCTGGGAAACCTGCTGGGCCTGCTGCCTAGAACCCTGGCCTCAAGAGAGCCCTTTTCTGATTCCATACTGGTTTGTGTGCCTCTCTGGGGAGCATGGTGGGGAGGAGGCTGCTGACAGAGCCAGGGGCTCCTAGTAATGCTTCCCTGGTATCTTTCTCCCTGATGTCAGACTGGCAGCAGATTTCTGTGAGCCTGAGGGTGAATGTGGCATGTTTTTGTGCATTTTCCAGGCAAGGCTGAGTTTGCTGCTGTGTAATGCTAGTGGGTTCACTAGGGCTACATCACGAGAGGCCTAGAGAGAGGCTGTGTCATTCAAAGTTCAGAACGCCCTGGCCCTGTTCCTGGGACGAAGCTTGGTGCTACGGATGCTCCAAGCATGGCTGTGCCCCAGTTAGTGGTTTGATGTGCTGCTTCTCATTCCCTAACTTCCAGGAGTAGTCCTGTGCCTCTTCCCTGGGAGCTGCCTAGAATGAAGGCAGAGGAGACATTGGTGGGAGTTGGAACCCAAGGCACAGAGATCTCCCCCTTTCAGAGTCTTCTTCCTGCCCATAGAAGCATAACAGTGCTGGGAGCTGGAGGTGGGATGTGGGAACTTTGCCTGCCTTCCTCTCCATCTCTGAGATCTACCTTCCAGCTTGGTTGTAGCTATTCTAAGAGAGAAATAAGGTAACATGAATCTTTGAACACTGGATTTAAATAAATTCCATTTTGTTGTTGTTTTGAGACAGGGTATTCCCTTTGCTTCTGGATGCTCTAGACCTTGTTATATTGACTAGCTGGCCTCAACTCAGAAAAATCCTCTTGCTTCTTCATGCCTCTGCCTCCTAAGTGTTGTTTAAAGGTGTGTGTCACTACACTTATTAGCATTTATTTTTTTATTTTTAAAGGCAGGGATTCAATCTATCAAATTGCCTTTGAACTTTCTGCCTGTCTGAGGATGATCTTGGTCTTCTGGTCTTCCTCCCCATTGCTAGGATCATGGGCTTTTATTACCATACTTGGCTAGTGCAGTACTGGGACTGGAACCCAGAACTTTGTGCATGTTGGGCACGCATGCTGCCAATTGAATTATAGCCCCAGTCTCCCTCCACATCCTCACTCTGTAGGTGAGGATGACACCATGCTTCGGATCCTTCTGTTTCCACACCCCCAGTGCCGGGGTGTGCACCACCATGTTCAGTTTTGAAAGCTAAATCCTTTGGGGAATATGCCTGTGTCCTGCTGAGGAGGCTGACCTCCTCCTCCATGCTTGTTCTTGGAGCCTCCTCTGCCCTTGGTGGACCTGGACTCTTTCCTGTTGTCTCAGGCCCTGTATACAGCCTGTGGAGTCTAGACCCTGAGTTCCCGGAAGAGTGTGGTAACCCCCAGACAGCTTAGCCTCCTGCCCTCCGGCCACAGCCCACCTGCTTTCATGACTGGCCAGCAGAGCAGCTTTGGCTTCACCACCAGTACTTTCTGTGAAGTTTCTGGTTGAGTGGGAAAGATGGACAGGAGGAGGTTCCTTGGATGCTTTTATTTAGATAGGAGGGCCCTGGGAGCTTGGAAAACTGAAAAGCTGCCTGTGAGCAGAGATAGCAAGGGCGAGGCTGCTCGCCAGTCTGCTCACACTAGAATGTTTGGTTTGCTTTTTCTCTCTTATTGTGTTCTAGATTCTGTCTATTTCCTGGGGGAAGTGAAGGCTCTAGTTCAGTGTGTACCCTTTTAACCCATCTTCCGAGGCTGGCCCACAAAAGTGGTAAATGAGGGTGCTGTCTGCTGGCAGTAGGTGTGCCCAGCAGATGCTATGTGCTCCTTACCTGATTTTTCTGTCCCCCTCCCCATGAGATGAAAGAGGTGAACTCTCCCGGACACCTGTCATGCCCAGTGACAGCTCCATTCTTATCCTTTCCTGCAAGAGCTCCATGGCCCATAGTCTGTTTGAGTTACAATCCCAGGTACCCTGCTGGTCCCTTAGTTCTGTCTTTGTCCATGATCTCTCCTAGCATCCTTCCCTTTGGTGCCTCATAATATTGGGGTCTTCCTTTATTTGGTCCGTGGGTCATGTGGCTGGTGTGGCACCTGGCCTGGAGGTGGGGGTAGGGATGGTGCTTGGCAGGGATATTTCCAGTCTTAGCATTAACCAGGAGGCTCATGGTTTTGTCTTCTCCACAGCCTGGACGTGTCTCCTCAGGTAGAATCTGACCCAGCTGCTCCTCCTCACCCCTGCTCCCCCCGGGCTCTGGCCCCCCCTACTCCTGCTCCCGCTGCTGCTCCCATGCTAAGCACTAACCTTTTTGCAGCCACCTCCCCTGCTGCTGCCACCATTGTCCCTGAAGCCACCCCATCTGGATTCTTGGGGGTCACCAATCCATTCCTCACCTCCTTGCAGAGCAACCCCTTCTTCGAGGAGCTCAAAGCCGACATAGCACTAAATTCTCCTTCACCTGCTCCCTCTCTCCCCAGTGCCTTGAGGGCCAGCCTGGTCCCCCTGGCCCCCCCTGGGAAAGCCCTGCCTGAGTGGGACGACAACTTCAACATCTTTGCTGCTGGCAGGCTGCAGCCAGAGGCCAGCAGTGAGACTGTGGCCTCTGCAGGAGTGGGGCTGGAGGAGGATGGGCATCAAGACCCAAGCCCTGGGACCATGGCAGTGCAAGCAACAGAGCCCCAGAGAGAACCTGGGGGAGAAAGAGGTGGAAGCGGCATATGGCTGGAGCCCAGGGTGCCTGTGGACTCAGGACTGGACCAGCCAAGCACAAGTGTGTCTGACCCAGGACCCCTTGGGTCTTCAGGGACTGGCCCATCCTCCAGAGCAGCTCAGTTGCACCTGCGAGCCTCAGCCTCAACACCAGAGCAGGAGCTTCCTGCCTCAGAAATGGGAGCCGGACAGAGTCCAGCAGATAGCGGGGCATCTTTGTTCAGTTCCCCTGAAGTGCTCAGTGTGTGGGAGAAACTTCCTGGTTCAGATGACATTCCTGGGGGCCAGGATGAGGAGACTCCCCAAGATGGAAGCCAGCTTTTCCAGGAGCTAAACACAGTGGAGGATTCCTGGCCTTGGGATGTGATCACCATTTCTCCTACAGCAGAGGTTGCTTCATCCACCATGCAGGGAGAATCCGATGAGGTGCCTCTTCCCCAGGTGCAACCTGAATCATCAACTGCTGTGCACCCCAAATCACCAGCTGCTGTGCACTGTGTGGAGAATGAGGGGTACCTTGCATTGCAGCTGGAGCCAGAGTCTGAGCAGGGATTGGATGAGGAGCCATGGTGTGGCCCACCACCTCCCAAGCCACCACGCCTCTTCACACCCACAAATTCTCAGGTGGAGGAGGAGGAGGAAGAAGAGGAGGAAGAGAATGCTTCAGGGCGTCTGAGTAGCTGGGGGCCAGAGATAGAAGAAGATAGCACCCCAAGTGCATTGGTTGTTGGCCCCCAAGAGTCCAAGGAGGAGGGAGTAAATCCAGAGTTGGAGGAATTGCACAGTCTGCCCTCTGGGACCGTGATGGATGAGCTAGAACTTGAAGAGCTAGTAGGAGATGCTGGTGCTCCTGGATCTGGGGCCTGTCCACCTAAGCCCACCAGTTGCCTTGAGGGGCCCATCCCCAGATCCCATAGCTCAACCAGCTCAACTGTGCTGACTCAGAAGGTCTGGGGGACATCAGATACAGGTGAGAGCCTTGAAACTCAGAACCAGGAGCTAGCCACAAAGGGGAGTGAACCTCTCTCAGTAACCCCTCAGCAGGCTGATCTGTGGGCCTCAGAGGAGGAGGAGGAGGATGCCTTGAATCCCTTCTTATGTCAGGAGAGCCAAGATCCCCCCAGCCTCCGGTCTATATCACCACCAGGGTCAAGGGAATCCTCTATACACTCTGGTCCAGAAGAGTTGCCCACACCCCCAGAACCTACCTTCCCACCTCCCCCTCTCCCACCTTGGGCCAGCCACCGCCATGGAGTTCCAGGCCCTCCGTGCCCTCCTCTGCCTATAGCCTGGCCCTTGACCTCTTCTTCCTCACCTCCCGAGGAGTCAGCTTCACCCCTTGGTCCCTTTGAGCTCTCCCCCACTGGGGGCTCCCTTACACCATGTGGGGAAGACCACGCTGCAGCCACCCCAGCCTCCCCGCTTGTGCTTCTGCCCTTGGAGACACGACCAGCTGAGGAGCCCCAGTCCAGTGACAGGTGAGCATCCACTCAGAACCCTTCCTGGAGAAAAGTGGGGAGGGGAGGGTCATAGTGATATAGAAATAGAAATATTTATCAGTCCAGCTTCATCTTTGCCAAGGGCACATGGTAAGGCTCTGCTCTATTTAGAGGCAGGTGGCTTTACAGCCATGAGTTTCTGAGGACCAGCTCTGAAGCTGTTTGTTATAAATAGGACCTTGTGCCATCAGGGCAGCTACACAATCTGGGGGTTTGGGAAATAACACATGACAAGGATAGGGGTTAAAGAATGAGGTTCAGGGGAGTCAACATGCTCTGGTAGGAGATGAGGGTAAAAGCTGCATGTTCTGTACAGAGATGCCATGGTTGACAGAGTGGGGCTCCACAGAGGGGCGATGCTTCTTCATACCTTGGGAGTATCAACAGGTAGCAGTGGGCCCACAGTAGTTTCCTGCCCAGACAGGGTGAGGAAGCAGAGGGCTGGCAGAGGGTCTAGGACTCTGGCCTTAGAGGAAGCTGAAGACAGACTCAGAGGAAAGGAAAGGAAGACACCCGTAGCCCTTAGAAAAGTTTCCAGCTGCCTCATTAGTGTGCCTTGCCATTGGTTTTCTGGGCTGGGCTCTTGTCCATTTAGGGCAGCTGATGCCTGTGTGGCTATGGTCTCTATAACATTAGGCCTTGGGCAGAATGGAGACGCCAAGACCTTATCAGAGGGTGATGAGTGGGTGAGAGTAGAGGTCAGGAGCCTTGAGATCAAGCCTCAGTGAGTGTGACTCAGCCAGGGCAGCAGAATCCAGAGGGACAGCAGTGCTCTAGGGGTCTGAACAAGGTGAGGTAGTGAAGGTGGATGTGCCTCAGGATCTAGCCCTCGCCTCTGTGAGCCCCCCAGCCTGCTCAGGCACCTGCTAGCTTATGTGTTCAGTTGCTCAGGGTTGCTGAACACCTTTTTTATGCTAGACCCAACAAATTTCCAGTATAGCTGGGTGAACAAGGAGATTTCAGTGAGGGAAGCAGTAGGGCCTTCTGGTGACAGCCAAGAAATCAGGTCAGGGAGGGAATTTGATCCTCCTGTGGTGGAAGGGGGTTGTAACCCTCCCCCCATGGGGAGAAGGACCTGGTGGCTTTGGTGTCATCATTTCCTGATGACAGTGTCTTCATCTGGCGCATGTCTTACAGTATAACCTATTTATACTCACCACTTACAGGGCTCCTTTTCAGAACTGCTTTTATTTCATGTCTGTATGGAGCATGACCTTACCCTATGAAGTGATGGGTACATAGTGCTGCCTCTGTTTCTCAGATGAGGGGGATCAGGCTGAGAGCCCAGCACTCTAGCTGCTTCCTGATGGGTACTCCATGCCTGAAGGGTGGCTGTTCAGACAGGTGGCCTTAGATACCATCTCCAGTATAGACCCCAAGGTGACAGGACTGCTCTGCCCTGTGTGGGGACTTGATATGCTTTATATTTGTGAGACTAAACCCCAGCCCTGTCCTGAGGAGCAGTGCTATTTCTTGGGGTGGCCTGAGCCTGAGTCAGACTGAGACTAAGTAGCTTTGCTTCTCATTGCCCGAAGGGCTGAAGGGTGAGAGTGGATTTATGAGGTTCCCCCCAGGTCAGGTTAGATGATTTATGGGCCTGCTGCTTATAGGTACATAACTAGGTGCCAGGGCACCCCAGGAGAGGGTCTTCTTAGCTTCAGGGTATCAGTAGGCTTCCTGGAGGAGGTTACCATGCTGTTTTGAAACAGTAGTGAGAACTAAGTTTTTGGAAGGAAGAGAAGTACCCCAGGTAGAGGAATATCTTTATTTATTTTCATTTTTTTTAATTGGGAGCTATTTTGAGGCAGTTTCTAGTGGAGGCTGCCTTGAACTCCTGATGCTTTGCTTCCGCTGTGCTGTTTGTATAGGTGTGCACTACTATGTCTAGCTAGAAATAGTTTTTTGTAAAGATCATCCTTGTTTATGGCTGGTGGGGGTGGAGTTGTGGGCCAGGAGGCACAGCAGAGCCCAAGTTGTCTTAGAGTTTGTGATCTTACCTAGAAAGGAGCCATTGAAGGAATTTTCAGAAGTGGAAAGCCACTAACTATCCTTTAGCAGAATAGGGAGTGGGTGGCCGGGGGCAGGTGAGGGAGCTGGGAGAGGATGGCTGAGGCTGAAGAGACAAGTTGGAGGCTTTTCAGAGGGCTGCTGCTTAGCCTGAGAAGAGGCTGGTAGAAGTCAGGACACTAGGTCTTGAAGAAGGAGAGAGGTATGTTGCTGTGATCTCAGAGAGGTGAAGGAGGGACCCAGCAAGGTCACTTGGACTGGACTAGCAGCACTATGTATGGTCTTGGTTTAAGGACTCAAGGAAAGAGAGAAGTTAGAAACTAAAGGCTCTGGGCGGGGTTCTGAGAGGAGGAAGAGACATGTCAAGAGGAGTTTTGCAGGAGGCTCACGGTCAGCCACCAACACTCTCACACACAGTCACGACAGTCGGAGAAACTGAGAAGGTATAGAATATGAGGGGAGGAAAATGTTGGCAAAGATTGGGTACAGTTTAGGAGTTTGTAGGCCAGCTGTCTGTGCTGGATTGAAGCTGGTGGGCTGAGTGGTGCAGACTGCAGTGAGTGCCCTGGGGACATCAGAGGGTAGGCAGGTCAGGTGGCCCTGCAGAGACAGTGACTCCATCTTCATCCCTCCCTGCAGCTAACTTCCTGTTTGTCTTCACAGTCCCCATCCCGTGAAGCCCCTCAGTGCTGCCCCTGTGGAGGCCAGTCCTGACAGGAAACAACCCCGCTCCAGCCTGAGCACCGCCCTGAGCAGCGGATTGGAGAAGCTCAAAACTGTCACATCTGGCAGCATCCAGTCTGTTGTTGCAGCCTCTCAGCTTGGCTCAACTGTGGACACCAAGAGGCTGAAGGTGAGGCCCAGCAAGGTGTTAGGAGGCACCTGAGAGAACAGGGGTGCAATGGATGGAGAGAGACAGCTCTGAAGTGGGGTAGGATGTCTCTTGCATTAGTGATGGGCTGCTGCAGAGTCTGGGTTCTACAATGCGGAAACAGATTTTGGTGGACTAGCTGTGGGTGGTCTGGACCTCCTCTTCTTAGTTCCATCTTGTCTGGCCATAGGAAGCTGCTATGCTGGACCAGTCAGCCAAGTACTATCACCTGACTCATGATGAGCTCATTGGCCTGCTCCTGCAGCGTGAGCGTGAGCTGAGCCAGAGAGACGAGCATGTGCAGGAGCTGGAGAGCTACATTGACCGACTGCTGGTGAGGATTATGGAGACCTCGCCTACACTGCTGCAGATCTCCCCTGGCCCCCCCAAGTAACCCTTCACTCTATCTCTGGAGGGTTCGTGAGGACCTGTGTAATGTCCTCCACTGACTGCTCTCACCTGAGTAGGACACAGCCTGCTCTCTTGGTCACTCTCTGCTCCCTTCCCCACCCTGCCTCTACTAGGGTTGCTGGAAGGGGCCCCTTTGAATTCCCACTAGCGCCCTGGGTCTTTCCTACTTGCCCATTTTACACTTGTAGCTTGGGGCCCCTTGAGAATTGGAACAAGGATATTAGCTGTCAAGATGGAGCAGGAATGAGCTGTGGGTTCTGGGGTTAACTGTGGTATCTAGGGCAACACTGTTGCCAGCGCAGATTTAAGTCACCCCGTGAGATTGGTCAGTTGTTTCTTCTCCGCCAACCCCTTAGCTCCATTTCCCTCAGGCACCTGGAGGGTCTCCTCATATCGACTGGGATGGGGACCAAGCTGCTTGCTTATCTGTGCGCTGTAGACAACCAGGGCACCTACACCTCAACCTTGTGCCTGTACCCAAAGAGTGGGGAGCCTGTGTGTTTTCGTCTTGTCTTTTTCTATCTGTGGCTGTGTGTGGAGCATGTATATAGTGTGGTGGTGGTGGTGGTGGTGGTGGTGGTGGTGGTGGTGGTGGGTGTCTTTGTATTCTTCACCTGCCCCCTGCCCCTGTTCAGACCCTCCCACTCCATGTCCTAGTGGTGATAGGTAGTAGGGCTAGGTGCATGGAGAAAGATTTGCTCCTGAGGATCTCCCTACAATCCAAACATGAGACCCTCCAGGTTGGGGCTTTTGGCTGCTCATGTTTTGGGGATCAGGCCTTCATATCCGCTGCTACCACTTGTCCAGATGCCAAAACTGTGCTGCTGTGGGGTCAGAACTTTTGGAAACCAATTAAATGTGCCTTTTGTGGGTGAGGACAGGAGCCTCTAGAGTAGACCTCTCTCTGGCCATGGTCATGTGTCCCCTCCCTCCTATTGAGCACATGAAAATGGCTGTTAGGGTCCTGAAAGGGGAATGTGGACCAGGCTTTTTGCTTCCCTTAGAAGTACCTCAGATAAGGCTCTGGCCAACCTGCTGCCCACTCCCCAGGTCTTTCTCCCACCTCCTGCTCCTCCCTTGGACCCCATTTGGAGCATCCTGGGATAAAAATCTAGTGTACAGCAAGCCTAAGGTCATTCTGTATGTTACTGTGTTTGGCCTTGGGTCCAAGCTGGGCTTCTCTGGGAAGTGGGAGACTTCACTCTGCCCTAGGAGACACCTGCACTTAGGAAATGTCTGTGGCTGCTGTGCAGCCTCCCCCTCTTGCTCACCAACCTCTTATGTCTTTCCTGGCTTGGCTGAAGTGCATTTTGAAGCCAAGTATTTATTTACCCTGTGGTCCAGCTTCTTATTTGCTTGTGAATACAGCAGGTCTCCCATGGCATCTGCAGAAGACAGTCTGCAGTGGCTGTGCATTAGCAAAAAGGATGTGTGGAGGTGGTGAGCTGCTGAGAAACCATTGAAAGACAACAGCTGCCTCTTTAATGGCAGGGTCATGAGTTCACTCAGAACACCCCAGGAGGGTACAATCTGTATGATGTTAGTCTGCCAGTGTAGAGCAGAACCCCCACGGTGCAGTTACCACTCTAGGTCAACTCAGAAATGAGGAAAGTAGCCACCAGTTCCCAAGTTTTTTACCACATTGCAGCGGGGGTGGGGTGGGGGTGTCATTGGGTGATGGAGAGTACCTCTTGAGGAAGTGAGTCCCTACCCTAGGAATTCCTCTGGGATTTATTTGGTTCCAGCCCCCTTTCACCCATCCCTGATGTTTGGCCCTATGTGGCCAGGGCAGGGGTGTCTTAAGAGAGGTTCTGACCTGAAGCCAGGGTTTTGCTTGTGTCTGCTCCATACCACACATTGCCGAGTGCAGCAGGCGACAGTTGAGCAGGCACACTTCTGCTCCGCCGTTTGTCTTCCTAGTTGAAACTCCTGTCTATAAAGAGCTTGTTCTTCATGTTTTGAGCACTTTATGAAGAATAAAAAGTTCATGTACCACAGCTGGCCTAGTGTGTTTCTGTTTTGAAATGAGTGGGTGAGGGAGACCGACTGTGGGAGAAGGCAGTGCCACTGCCCTGAAATCATGGCAACGTGACCACAGGCATAAGTTAGTGAGTGCTGTGGGAAAACAGGGCAAAACTGGTGACTTCTGCCCTGAGGCCACTGAGCTTAGTAAGAGTAGATATGATACAAACCAAAAATAAACCTGTGCTTTGGTTAGCCACCATCTTACCCAGCTTTAGGGTCATTTGTGAGTGGATAAGCATTGGGCCACCTATTGCTCACACAGTGTCCAGAAGGACAGGAGGACAACCCCCAAGTTAACTCTGAACTCCATCATAAGATGAAGACTTCCCTAGAGTCAAGCAGTTATGTCCTGGGTGAGACCTTTCTACCATCTATGCCTGGTCTGTCTCATCAACCAGGTAACTAAGCTGGAACTTAGTTACCATTTTGTGATATTCTGCAGGTGTCTGTTTATTTCCTCGTGTGCTCTACAGCTCCCCAGCGACTTCTTGTTGCCGGTCCTTGGTAATTAGGCTTGGGAAGGTACTTCCTGGGATCTCTCATGATGCTTAACTCCCCTAATACATTTGAGTTCCCTATGTGAGCCCCCCCCCCCATACCTGCATTGAAGATTTATCACTCCACACAATACACAGGAGGAGAGACACGTAAGCCCAGAGTTTGTCTGCTGGCCGGCAGCTATAATCCCAGGACTTGGGAGGCAGAGGAAGAGGTATAACAAGTTTGAGGCCAGCCTGTGCTACATAGTTCCAGGCTAGCCTGAGCTACATGCAACTAGGCAAAAGAGAGAGTGTCATGTGGTACATAATCCTGGGGTGGATTTTGTGGAAGTAGGGTGTTGGAATGGATGGATGTTTAAGCAGAGCCTAGAAAAAGTACATCATCAAACCGTGGTAAAATTATGAGTGAAATGCTCAAAGGCCATGGCAGCTTGAGCAGGGCTTAAGAGAGTGGCAGAGCGACAGACAACCTGGAGGCAGGATTATGATAGAAGAAACTGCAGGAAAATCCCGCAGTGCGACTCCTTGCTGAAGGCCTTCTGAATTAACCCCACTCTGCCTGGAGTCCTTGCCTATCTGATCCCGGGTCGGGGCCGCGTTTGTAGGAGGTTCCTGATCTTAAGATTCAGGGCCGCAAGCACGCCCGCACCTGCACGCATTCCCAGGAATGCCGGTCAGTGCCTGCTTCTTTGGTGGTGGAAACCGAACGTACAGCTCTCCGCAGTCTGGGGTGGTCAGGCTCAGAGCTGGGGAAAACTACACTTCCCACAAAGCCCTGCGCGCAGTGCTCGCTGCGGTTGCTCACGGCCAATCCGGAGAGGCAACTGTGGCGGGGGCCGAGGAGGGACATTTTAAAAGGGCTGGAGATTGCGGGCGTCAGTGGCCATGGCGGATACAACGACCACAGCCTCGGCGGCAGCGGCTAGTCCTGCAAACGCCTCCACCGATGCTCCCCCTTTCCAGCTGGGCAAGCCCCGCTTCCAGCAGGTGAGGTCTGGGCTGCGGCCCGCAGGTGGGAGGTAGACACGGGGGAGGGGGGTCGAGTCAAGTCTCTTGCAAAGTCACTTTAGCCGGAGGGTCTCCAACCCGTGGTCATCAGAGCCTACAGCTAGTGCGGGGGAACCGCGGCTGTAGCCGCTCTTTTCCCATTGGTCAACTGGATGGGCGAGGTCTCCCACTTTGGCTTCCTATTGGTGAGTGCCGCAGTCACTCCGCGGATACCCGCGCCCTGCCACCGCCCCCGTCCGCGTCGCGCGGTGATTGGCCACGCGGGTCGCGGGTCCCGGGTCCGAGCGGCTCTGAAGGGTCTCTCTGGGAAGTGCGCCTAGGGGCAAAGTTCCAGTCCAGCGTTGCATGGGTAGGTCGCGTGGCTGGGACGCCCCTCAACTTCTTCCCTAGTGGGACTGACCTTCCTTGTGAGCTGCGGGACAGTCGCGGGGCAAAACTCCCCGGTCACGCCCCATGGTTACGCTCGGGTTCCCTGACCTCCAGCAGGGTGCTACGTGCACCCTAGGATGGGACCGCATGCACGGGTGCAGCGACCCGATCCCTATCCTCGGGCCGGGGCTTCAGTGACAAGACCAGCCAGCCTGCTAGCGCTCTCTGCGAGGATGCGGCTGGGACGCGGGAGAGAGCCGGGTGCGGGGAAACGCTGTGTCATCCTCCGGAGCCGCTGCGCTCCTCCCGAGGGTCCCAAGCGTGCCCCAGTCCCGCACTCGTAGCTCCCGTCGCTGCTCAGCGCCGGCCCCTATCCACACCCGTTTAGGCTCTTCGGGGTGCACCGTGACTGTGGTTAGTCTAACCCCGGGACACACAAACCCAGGAACCCGCAGGGCATGACTAACTCCGCTACGGAACCGGAGATCCAGGTCTGTGAGCCAGGAGCCTGGGGGCGCAGTTCCAACGCCAGACCCTCTGGCTGTCTCCAGAGCTGAAGTGAGCCTGGGCTTGCCAGGAATTGGGGAAGCAGATGTGCTAGAGAGAACTTTGAAGAAAGGAAGGAAATGGTGCAAAGGTCGGGTGCAGTGGCTTTGGGGGGTGGGGGGAGGCGAAGGTGAGTTTGGGTCCAAATTCAGCTCCCAACTTCACTGAGTGAGCTTTCTGAGAATATGTCCCTAGAGTTTTTAAGTGGGACTTGATTTCTTTTAAAAATAGACCGTCTCAGCATGGAAGAATCTGAAGAGACTTAATGCCCCAGCTAATTTAAAATGACACCTATGGCAACGCGGTTAGGGGTGCCTGTGTCTGGCCTTGAGTGACTCTTTTTATTTGTCTCCACCTCCTATTCTGCTCATCCTTCAGTCAGGCACCTCCTTTCCCCCCGCCCCCCGGGAAACACCCCCACCCTGTGATCTGAGGCCAAACTCCCTCTTGCACCCTCAGTAGGAGCCTTGAAGCTTGTTCTTTGGTAATATTCCCTGTGGCCATTCGATTCTGAGAAAAGGTCTTGCCCCGGGGCAGTTAGGTTTTAATAACATGCCCTGAGTAAGAGTGTCCCCGCCCCGCCCAGCTCCGGTGTCTGGTATCTGAGTGGCACTTGGGACATTCATTCCAACAGACATTTACTAGGTACCTTTTATTGGCTTTCTGCACTGGGCTATTTACTCTGATCACTGGCTTAGTTCCTGCAGCTGTTCAGATCGGTTACCTCTAGCAGTGAAATATGTGGTAACCTCTGCCGAGGCTCCCATTGCTGGCAACATAGTGGCCTGAAGAGAAAGGGTGCTCAGTAGATCTGATGCGCCCATCCTGAGAACTCTTTCCTCCACACCTGCCCCTTCCTCTGCAAACAGCTCAGCCTGCCACACAAGTGCTAGAGTCATACAATTAGATTCTTCTCTGTACTTCCTAGCCCTTTTGGTCCAGCCAGAGCTGAGATGGCTTCTTCCCAACAAGTCTCACAGCGGCTCTCTCCTAGGCTAAGCCAGATCCTACCATCTATTTCTTGGGCCAGTATGGGAGCCTCTAACAGGCTTCCAGTCCTTCCCTTTTCTCTAAGGCAGAGTCCCAGCAATGCAGGTCTGATCAGATGATTCCCGTGCACACAGCATCCTTAAACACCCTGCAGTGATTTTTCTCTACTTTTGAGATAGTTTTTACATCCGAAGGGACGCAAATTTCTGCAGGGCCCATTCCTTACCACTTGACTTCCCACTTGCACCATTTATTCCTCCATTCTGGTTGGTTGTCAACTCTTAGATGTATCCTGTCCCCTCTCATGCCTCGGTCATCCACTGGAACATCTTTTGACCCTGATCGCCTCTTTTCCCGCTCTTCCTCACCCCTACATTATCCACAAAGCATCATTTCCTCAAAGGAGCCTCATGTCCCTGCCTTCTTTATTACCATGTTTCTACATTTGATCATATACTCCATAGGATCAGAGACTGTGCCTCTTTGTCATGGTGTCTCTCCTTTGATGGTAGGTGATCACATTAGCCTAGTGTCTGGTGGCAGCACTCTGTCACAGAGCTTTATGAATGAATGAGGCTCTGCAGTGGGGTTTATGGAACTGACTTATGAATCTGTGATTGGAGCCATTGGCCAAATTTGATCCAAATTATCCCTTAGGAATCTTGTAAAATGGCAACATTGTTTCACTCTTAAGAAGTTATTCTAAAGGCACAGTAGTTTGTTACATATATTCTGAGTGGGCGGGGCCCTTCAGGGACTGGTCTCTTAACTCTCTATGTAGCTGAGGGTGACCTTGAATATCTCACCTCCTGTCTCTACCTCCTTACCTGGATTGAATCATCTTCATCCACATCCTGGCACACAGTAAGTGTTTAATGACTGCTGATAGTAGCCTTCACTGGCCTGGCAGATGTCTGTTGACAGTGGTTCATAAACCATGGTCCATTCCCAGAGCCCACTCAGGGAGCACACTCAGATCCCCACCTAGTTTCATCCCCCCAGTCCCCCCCCTCAAGTATCATGTAGCCTATGTTGTCCTCAAATTTACCATGTAGTCAAGGATGACCCTGAACTTCTGATCCTCTCGCTTCCACCTCTGTAGTGCAGGGTTTCAACACCACACCTGGTTTTATGGGGTGCTGGGAGCCAAGCCCAAGGCCTGTGCATGCTAGGCAAACATTCTACCAACTGATCTACAGTCCTAGTCTGGGTGCTTTTTGTAGGATTGGGAACTAAGGTCTTCCTTTCTCTCTGGGAGCCCATCCTTCCCTGCTCAAAGTTCTCTCTATGAAGGGGGGGCAGCACTGAGCAGGATCAGAGCCTAGAAGGGGTGATAGATGGGTTTTATCTATAGCTATTTTTTTCTCCATAACATGATGATGGTGGCCAAGCCCTTGCATATTGGCTTGTGAAAATTTTATGGCCCTTTTGTGACAGGTGCAATGTCCTCTAGTTTTCAGGTGAGAAGCTGCAGTTCACAGATTCAATGACTTCCCAGGCAGCCTAGCTCTAGAGTTCAGGCTTACTTATTTACTGTCAACTTTGTGTGTGTGTCTGTGAGTTAATGTTTTATGGCCTTATAAGGAAAACAAGGGGATCCAATGAGGCAGGTCAGCACTTCACATGGCTACAGTCCTGCGGGCAGGATAAAGACATTTGTATCAGGAAGGTCTGCTTATGTCAGTGTTCCTTATTCTGGAGGTTTTCAACCACTAAACCAGGCCTTTCATCTTCTGACCCCTGGCTGCCCATCATTGAACTTCAGCTTTGCCTATTTAAGGCCAACCTATTTCACCTGTATTCTTCCTGCTCGCAGCCAACTAATTGCTTTGAAGCAAACCTGAACATCTCCTTTCATTTACTGGGTTCGTCTAAAAATAAGAATGTGTGTGTTGCATTTGTGTTCCGTTTGAGACTAGAGGAAAGCTTCAGCAGTAGTTCCTCAGGCACCACACCCAGCTTAGTTTGTTTTTACAAACTTTAAAAAAAAAAAGCTTTAGATTTATAGAAGTTAAAGAATTCCTGAGCAACTCATAGTTCCAATGTGCACTCATCAAATATAAGAAATCAAAATTGGTGGCTGGAGAGATGGCTCAGCATTTAAGAGTGCTTCTCACTCCTGCAGAGGACCCACCAAAGTTCAGTTCTCAGAACCCATGTTAGGTGAGTGGTTCACATAGTCTGCAACTTCAGCTCTTGGGGATCTGATACCCTTTTCTGGCTCCTATGGGTACCCACACATATGTGACACACAAATAGTTAAAATGAATAAATAGGTGGGTGAGTGCATGTCTTTAATCCTACCACTTGAGAGGCAGAGGCAAGTGGATCTCTTTGCATTTGTGGTCAGTCTGCTCCAAATAGTAAGTTCCAGGACAGTCAAGGCTATTTATTGCACAGGGAAACCCTGTTTTGAAACTGTTCCCCCAAAAGTAAAAATAAAAAAATTAAAAACCAAAAATCTATTTAATGTGAGAAAAATAGATAAAAATCAGCACATTCCTGACTGAATTGCATTTTTTATTTTTAATGCTAATGTTTCTTTATTTCTAGGATTCCAGGTTGCTTTTGAGTTGCATGTCTTTTAAGTATTCTGTGGTCTGAGTTTCTCAGATTTTTTTCAATGTTTGACCTTGACAGTGCTGGAAAGAACTGGTGGGGTATTTTGTAGCACATCTTCAGTTTGGGTGTACCTAGTGCATTCCACATGAATAGACAGAGAGCTGCAGGCTGTGAGGGAAGCTGGTTCCAAAATGAATGCCCTCCACATCACAGCTTGTTACTTGGATTTGGAAAATGGGGCCTGGAAAAGTGGTTCAGCAGTTAGGAGCGCATACAAATAGTCTTCTAGGGGACCTGAGTGCAGATTGCTCAGTGGTTAGCGGCCTATAGCTGCAGCTCTAGGGGATCAGAGGCCATACCCTCTTTGGCCTCCAGGGCATACACACAGACATTTAAAATATACATCTTTAAAAAAATTAATACTAGTGTTAGCATGAGTGCAATATTTCCCACACTGTATCAGTCTACCCCCACTCTGTATTTATTTATTTATTGAGACAGGGTTTCTCTGTGTAGTTCTGGTTGTCCTGGAATTCACTCTGTAGACCAGGCTGTTTTCAGAGATCCACCCACCTCTGCCTCCTAAGTGCTGGGACTAAAGGTGTGCGTCACCACCACCACCGCCCAACTTTTTTTTGGACAGGATGTAGCCCAGGCTGGCCTTGAATTTGCTGTATGACTGAGAATGACTTTGACTGAACCGCCTGCCTTCTCCCAGGGCTGGGTTACAGCCTGTGCCATCATGCCTCATTCATTGTTTTTTTTTTTTTTTCTTCAAAAATGTTTTATTGTTTTATTTATTTGTAAGTATGTGTATCTTTGTGTATGTATTCACACAAGTGTGCTGGAGCTGGAATTACAGACAGTTGTAAGGTGCTTGCCATGGGTGCTAGGGCCAGAACTGAGGTCTTTGGAAGATCAGCAAAAGCCTCTAACTGCTAAGCTATTTCTCCAGTCTTTCATTTTTAATTTTCTCTTCTAAAAGACATTTATTTTATGTGTATGAGTGTTTGCTTGCATGTATGTCTATGCACCATATGTGTGCTTGGTACCCTTGGAGGTCAGAAGAGGTTGTCAGAACCCCGGAACTGGAATCCTGCATAGTTATGAACCCCCATGTGGATACTGGGGATCAAACCTGGATTCTTTGCAGGAGGAACAGTGCCTTAACTTAACCACTGAGCCATCTCTACAGCCCTCATTATTTTTTAACTTCAAAGGAGTCACTCACTCACTTTTCACTGGTTGTTACCTGTTTCCCTGTTTTTGAATTTGTTGGTTTGAATTTCGCTCTTTGTTAGTCCCACTGTCGATAAAACACCTTCCCTTTGAGAGAGGAACAAACTCCTAAGGTCCCAAAGACAGAGGTGTGATTCCACTCTAGGGGCCAATAAGTGTATGAGGCTTACTTACAGAGGATTGGCCAGGGTAGGAGCATGGGCAGCCATAAAGCGATCACACTGGAAGATCTGTACCCAGCGTGGATGGGTGCCTCCCCCATGGCTGTGTAGGTGGGGCTCCTCCTCGTCTTTCCCCATCTATACCCTCTAACCTATATACATGTATACACAGACACACACACACCATATATGCACATATATCTTAGACATATCCAGCCCCATTTTCCCCTCCCACTCACCCTGGACCCCACCAGACATGTCCCTCTCCCACCTTCTAATTCTTTTTGTTTACTTTAGAATAGCTCTGAGTCTAGCTAGTGCTGTCAGCGTGTACATGAGTGTGGGGCATTTCTCTGGGTGACCCACCAGCAACCACACCCTTAAAGGACATGACTCCCCATCCCAAGTCATCAGCTGCTAAAGCTCCTTGTTAAGGGTGAGATCTCATGAGCCCCTCTTGACTGGCTTGGTCACTCTCGCAGGTACCCACAGCTGCTACCTCTTCATGAGGGTGACAGCCATGTTTCCAGAAGGACAACATTTAACAGCATTCTGCTCCATCTGTGGAGCTCCTACGTTCTTCTCCAGTCGCTCCACTCCCACAATGTTCTTCTTTCCTTTCCTTCATCCCCACCCCATTCTTTTCTTCCCTTCAGACTCTGATGCTGATTTGGCAAGTCGGGACCCCAGAACAGGAAAGAAGCACGTAGGCCTCTTCCTGTTTGTCCTTCCATCTATGCAGAAGCACTGTTGCTGGTTTGTTTACACACACACACACACACACACACACACACCACACACACACCACACACACACCACACATCACACACACATCACACACACACCACACATCACACACACATCACACACACACCACACACACACACACCACACACACCACACACACCACACACACACCACACACACACCACACACACACCACACACACACCACACACACACACACACACCACACACACATACCACACACACACACCACACACACACACCACACACACACCACACATCACACACACATCACACACACACCACACATCACACACACATCACACACACACCACACACACACCACACACACATCACACACACACCACACACACACCACACACACACACACCACACACACCACACACACACCACACACACACCACACACACACACACACACCACACACACATACCACACACACACACCACACACACCACACACACACACACACACACACACACACACACACACACACCACACACACACTGGGCCTTTTATTTGTCTCTCTCTTTTTTTATGTGAATGGATGTTTTGCCTGCATGTGTGTCTTTGCATTGTGTATGTGCCTAGTACTCATGGAGACCAGAAGAAGACATCAGATCCTTTGGGACTGGAGTTAGAGACAGTTGTGAACTGCCATGTGGTTGCTGGGAATCAAACCCTGGTCATCTGAAAGAACAACCGGTGCTTTTAACCACTGAGCCATTTCTCTGGCCTGGTTTGTTTACTTCTTTAGTGTTCTTGTTCCTTCAGAAATCTCACTTACCTGCTCAGATGCCCGGAGGTCAGAGCGTAAGCTGTGTGCTGGGCTTTGAGATGAGATAGACCCAAACCAATAGGCCCAGGCTGCCTGTGGGATTCAGAAAGACTTTAGTGGCAAAGTATACCGCTCACATCAAAGTTGAGAAGTTGATGTGGGCCGAATCGTGTGGCTGTGAGCCTATTTCTCATACAGTTTGCTTGGAATTAACTTCTAGAATCCTTTCATGAGCTGACTGTTGCCAAAAGTAGCAACTTTTGGGGGGTTGTGTTGTGGAGAGACCCAACAACTCCTAGGAACACTGGGTAGACATCCTTAAAAAAAATATATCTTTTAATTATATATATATGTGCATGTGTTTGCACATGTGAGTATAAGTTTCCTACAGGACCAGAAAAGGGCATCAGCTCCCCTGGAGCTGGAGTTATTGGTAGCTTTGAGCCACCCAGTATGGGTGCTGGGACTCAAGCTCTGTGGCAAGAGCAGTCCTCTTTTAATCTCTGAGCCATCTTCCAGCCTCTGGGGGATGTATCTAAATGGATACTTGTGTCTGAAGCCCACCCCAGACAATGAAATGAAATCAGCATCCTGGAGATCTGGCCTGCCTGGGAAGTCCAGGGGATTTGCAGTGCTGACACAGTGAAGATGCCTGGGCTGCTCACAGACTCAGTGAAGGGTCCTGCAGAATGCCCATTGGCTTGATCCTATACAAGTCCTTCCGGAAGGATGATTTAGAGACTGGGACTGGGACCAGCAGGTATCCCAGGCCTTTCCTGAGCTGTACCTGGGAAGGGGGGCAGCTTGAGGTTGCAGGGGCGGGTGCTACCCACAGGGAGCTGACTCACCTCACTTGTGAAGAGAAAGGGTAGGAATTGGTTTCGTTGACTCATTCTGCCAGTAATGAAAAAGGCAAAGAAAAACATGCCTCATGAGATTGAGCAGAGATGGGCCGATGGGGTGGTGGAGTTCTAAGGAAGAAACATGAAATCGGACTGAGAAAGTAAAAACTGCGTTCTCTTCAATGGGCAGAGAAGGACAGACAGATAAAAGGGCTTTTCTGCAGGGAAACAATGTTTCTTGTTGGTGTGTTTGTTTGTTTTGGGTATTTTAAGACAGGATTCCTCTGTGTAGCTCTGGCTGTCCTGGAACTTGCTCTTTAAACCAGGCTGCCTCAAACTCAAAAAGATCTGCCTGCTTCTGTCTCCCAGATGCTGGAATTAAATGTGTGTACTACCGCCACTGTCTAGAAATAAGTGTTTTTTGATAGAACTCAGAAACACTGTTTCTAACAAGAACAATGCGAGCAACAAATTACTGAAGCTGCGGCAGTCCTGCTCCTCCATGTGTTGTGTGTGGGTATGGTTTGCATGTATGTATGTGCATGTTTCTGCATGTATGTTTGTGTGTATACACATGTGCTTTTGCATATAGATGCCTGAGGTTGATGTCGAGTCATTCTCCATCAATTCTTCCATGTTACTCTTTGAGCTAGGGTTTCTCAATCAAACCCAGAGCTTGCCTATGTGGCTGGTCTTGCTAGCCAGCTTGCTTTGGGATCTCCTGTCTCTGTTTTTCCAAGCATACATGCTTGAAGGTGAGTGTCCTAAGTGAAGATCCATCTCCTCATCCCCAGGAAATTCCATTCTCTTAGATCATGATGGCTGCCAGCAAGAATGAAACATTAGGAGCTGGAAGGATGACTCAGTGGTTAAGAGTGCTTACTGCTCTTGTGGAGGATCTGGCTTCATTTCCCAGCGTTAACATGACCCCTTACAATCATCTGTAACTCCAGGTCCAGGGCATCCAATGCTCTCTGGCCTCCTGGAACATCTGCACACATGTGGTGTATATAAATTTATGCAAGCACACAGACATATGCATAAATGAACACACACACATATGTAAATATACTTAAAGAATGGAACATGTACATTTTCTTTTTGTGGTGCCTCTGCTGTGATAGGTAGACATTCTATCACTGGAGCCAGGTCCTCAGCCCCAACCTATTCTGATTTTTTTTTTTTTTTTTTTAATAGCACTGAGGATCGAATCCTGAGCTTTAGACATGCTGGGCAAGCGCTCTACTGATTAGCTGCATCCCTAGTTCTCATGCAAACTTTTGATTGGCAGATCCAAGCCACTTTGCCTCATAATCAACCCAAGCATTTAGTGTCAAGGAGTTTCTGGTCCTGATTTTAACTGTAGTTTCCATGGAAACTAGACCCTGTGACCTGTCTCAGTCTGGACTTAGGTCAACCTGTCTTTACTGGAGTGGCTGATGAGTGGCTTCATTTCTGTCTTAGCACAGCACACCTTTAGCAGACCTGTGCTGAGTATGCTCATCCTTTTCTGGCAGACAGCTACAGCTCCCTGCTGTATAATCTCCTTGTTGTAGTGAGTCAGTGAGACTGGCTGCTAGGGAGTCAAGGGCAGTCCTCTGGGGGAATCTCAGGCTGTGTGCTTACCATCCCAACTCAGGAGCCCTTTTGTGAGTTTCCAACCTATTTTTCTAAAAAGATCTGGAAAGGCCTTTACATATTTCTTGATCAATACAAAATTTTTATCTTCTCAATGATGATAGTATGCATCGTGCTTTCATGATCCTGATCCATAGCCTTAGACTGTAATTAGAACACTAGGCACCCCATGAGTATTCTTCCTCAATATTTTGTGGTCCGTGAGCTTGGCATTCCTCTAATTGCTGGTACAGTTTGGAGCACACAGTAGGTTCTCAGTAGGAAGTTCAACAGTGGATGAGAATCTGGTCACCAATTTCAGAGCACAGCCTTTACCTTGGGCTCAGTGAACCATGCCACCTCTAGGCTCTAGTTCCTTGGACAGACCCCCTGCTTCACCTCAGGAAGAAACAGGACGTGACCTGGGTGTCTCTGTGTGCCTTGTGACATCTTCAAGCACTGATCATTGTGCTTTCAACTCTTTATTGGTTTATTTTTTTTTGAAGTCAGTTCTTGAGCTCTGAGCAACTGCAAGGCATGTGCAGTGTACTTTTCCCCAGGCCTGGTTCAGCAGCCATTTGCAGAGATTCTTAGAGCCAAATACTTTATCTGGGACTCCTCCCACTCTACAGTACAGTGGCTGTGGTAGAGAAGGACAGGAGACCTTTGGCAGTTTGGGAAAGGACCAACACAGACCCCAGGGTGACTCAGAAGGTGGAAATGTGATCTGTGGTGTCTTCCAGAAGTCACATCATCAGGCCATTCCCCTGAAGATTCTCGCCTGCACCCTATGCTCATCCATATCTCCCTTTCTGATCATCTTCTTTCTGATCCTATCTTCATTTCGATGCTGCAGCCTACCATCGTCCCTTCAAGAAGCCTCAAGACCATTGGCTGCTTATCAACCCACATTCATTGCATGCCAGGTCTGCTAGGAGTAGAAACCAGGAGCCAAAGAAGAGGAAGGAACAAGTGCTGCCCCCAGTCTCCCGGAGCTTACTATCAAGTGTATTTATTACTCAGGCATGAGGGATGGCTCGCTGGTTAAGAGTTCTTGCTGCTCTAGTCAAGGACTGGGGTTCTGTTCTCAGCACCACATGGTGGCTCACAACCTTCTGTAACTCCAGTTCTAAGGGATCTGGTACTCTCTTCTAGCCTCAGGCACCAGGCATGCACATGGTAAACATACATATACTCAGGCAAAGTGCACATACACATAAAATAAATAATTAAAAAAAGAAAAATGTATTATTTGGCTTACCAGCTTGTACTTTCATTAAAAATAGAATATTACCTTTTTGTGGCAGGGTCTCACTATGTAGCCCCGGCTGACTTAAAACTTTTTATGTATACCTGGATAACCTCAAACTGAAAGAGTTCTGTCCTCATTCGAGATTCCCAGTGCTGGGATTAAAGGTGTACACACACCATCTTGCCCAGCTAATCTACAGTCTATTCAAGTCACCTTTCAGTTCTTGTCTCAGGGAAGCAAGGGGCACTTGCAGCCACCATTATCTAAGGTGATCAGAAAGTCTAGAAACACAGCAGAGATACATGCCACTACTAAGGACATGTTTAATCTGGAAGAAAATAAAACAATAGCATCTGTTTGTCAGGTTTTGTGGCTGCCCTGTACATTTAGGTATTTCCTTTTTATGTCAGCTGCTTGATAATAGATTACACTTATTCAGTGCTGTGGAACAATCCTTTTCTACACTATGAATAAGTATTACTCTCATTGGTTAATAAAAAGCTGACAGGCTGGTAGCAGGGCAGAAAATTAGGCAGTGAAGCCAAACTGAGAATGATGAGAAGGAGGGAGACAGAGTTAGGGAGACACTGGCAAGCAAACAGGGTATATAGAAAGTGAGATAACAAATCATGAGCTACGTGGCAAAGCATAAATTGAAATATGGGTTAATTTAAATGTAAGAGTTGGCTAGTAACAAGCCTAAGCTATTGACCGGGCATTTATAATTAATATAAGCCTCTGTGAGGTAATTTGGGAAGTGGCTTCTGGGTATTTGGGAGTTTCTGGCAGGACAGAAACTTCTGCCTACAGTTCACACCATCGTCTCTAGTGCAAGGACTACCATATGGTCATTATGCTCAGGAAGTCTAACATGGATACGGTATTTTTTACTATTTTTTATGTATATGGGTGTTTTGTGCATGATTTAAGGATAGTTGTAAGCTACCTTGTAAGTACTGGGAATCCAATCCATGTCCTCTGTAAGAGCAATATGCGCTCTTAACCTCTGAGGCATCTTCCCAGTCACTTTACCATTTTCTAGAACCTCAAAATATGTTAGTTTCATCTTATCCCTTTCCTGTCCTGGCCCTGGAGTCAGCCACTTCTCTGGGGGAAACCTTGATCCTTTTAGGGACTGGCTATCACCTGGGCCTTTTGTTCATCTTTCCGTATCGCGTGTCTTGGTCGGTAGAGTATTTTCTTAGCATGTATCATGTCCCAGATTCAATCCCTGGCACCACAAAAAGAAATGCATCCTCTCTCTTTCTCCTCATTACGTTGGACTCTTGCTGCTGGCATGCATTTTATGAAATCATAATCATTTTTATATCGTGACTGTTACTTGGACACATGAGTTGACACGGTGTTCATACTTAGGAAAAGTCAGTCCGTTTATGAACAGTGCAGTGAGGACTCCTTGTTTTCTTAGGGATGAAATTTTGCCAGGACAGCATGAATGAACATCGTGTAAATACGTTTTAAGTGGAGACCAGCTACTTGGGCTGTGGGAAGTTAGGAAAGAACCCCTCTGGCTTAGGAATAGTGCTGAGGCTTAATATTGCCTGCTCTGTACGAGGGAAGGATTGACTACCACTGGCAGAGTTGCCCTATGCAGGCATGGCAGGTGGATAAGAAACTGAATGAGAGCCTTGAGACTCCTTGGGGACCTTGCAGGGTCTTTCCTGGGAAGGGCCAGGACTGGAGTTACCTCAGCAAGTGCTGTTCTAGAGAGCACTGAGGGGTTAGTGGCGGTCAGCCCTCCCTTTCCTTCACTGTGCACAAAGTGGTACTAGGCGAGCTGGTGGACTCCAGGGAGGATTTTGGGGCCAAGCCCAGAGTGCAGTGAAGCATAAACCCCCCCAGTGTTCATCTTGCCCCTTCATCCTTGAGCCGACACCTTCTCTTTTCTCTCTGAGCTCAGCCTTGCCCTATTGGCTCTGTCCTCAGGCAGAAGGCCCAGCAGCCCTGTTGCTTGGTTTCCTTTCATTGAATTTGAATGCCTGTGGCCTGCTTAGCACAAAGCCCTCCTTTTCCAGGGCCCCTGCTCCTGGGCAAGTCTGGCCCCTTGTTCTGCTCTTCACTGTGGCAACAGGGCTGCGAGCTGAAGGAGGGTCTGGGATGTGAGTTGGGGCTGCCATACTTGGTCTCTGCCTGTGGCAAGCTGCTCTCTGGGGGCAGAGCAGAACCTTGGAAAGGGACCCTGTCAGAGATGGGCAAACTCTCTCTGAAGTTCCTGAGCAAGGAAGGTGCCCGTGTATCTAGGGATGCTTGGGTGCTTCAAAAGTGCCTAGACTAGATCTCAGGACAGTGGGAGGTAGGGAAAGCATGGGGGACACCAGGAGGAAAGGTCGGGGAAGTCATGATGTATTGTTTGTTTGTTTTTAAGATGTGTGTCTTCATGTGTCTGTACATGTGAATGCAGGTACTCACAGAAGGTGGAAGAGGACATTGGATCCCCTGTAGCTTAAGTTATAGGAAATTGTGAGCTACCTGATATCCTCTGAAGAGCAGCAAATGCTCTTAATGGCTTTTTTTTTTTTTTTTTTTTTTTTTTTTTTTTTTTTTTTTTTTGAGGAAGGGTCTCTCTACACAGCCCTGAAGTGTGATCCTAATTAGTCTTTTCAATCAAAACCCAGAGTCAGATATTAGGGTGAAAGCTGAAAGATCAGAAAAGCAGAGTAGCAGCTGTTAGAAACTTCTTACCTCTAGGAAGAGGGTCAGAGATCCTATCTCCACCTGCTTGGTATTCCTGTCTCCTCCTCCCAACTGTACTGGGATTAAAGGTGTGAGCCACCACCGACTGGCCTCTATGGTTAATTAGAGTGGTAATTAGCATGGTTAATTCCACCCCCTGATCTCCAGGTAAGCTTTATTTGTCAGAACACAAACACAATATCACACAACACCTGGCTGTTCTGAAATTCATTCTGCAGACCAGGCTGGCCTCAAACTCACAGAGCTTTGTCTGCTTCTGCCTTCTGAGCGCTGGGATTAAAGGAGTGCACCCCCACATCTGCCATCAAATTGTACCTTAATGGTCTCTCTGAGTTGATTTTAGGAAGTTCCCAACCTCCTCAGTGGCCTCCATCACCCACACGGGAAACCCCGGGGACTGTGGGTGAGGCCATTGGTGAGGTCCTGAGCTTGGGTACAGCCTCTGATCTCCTGTTCCTCCTTCCCCAGACATCCTTCTATGGTCGCTTCAGGCACTTCTTGGACATCATTGACCCTCGGACACTCTTTGTCACTGAGGTGAGTCACAGCCAGCACTCTGAATGGAGGCCCCTGGCCTTTGGTCTCTTTGGAATGTGTGGGTCATCAGAAGGGATGAGGAGGTGAAGTGGGTAAGGAGATGAGAAGAAGGCCATGCATCTCTGTGTTTGTCTAGCTCCGTCCATGAAGAGAGCATTCCTACATGTGTGTACTGTGAGCCTTCTCCCACAATTCCATGGGTGCTCACTATACTCTTCTGAGAGAGACATTTTTTTATTATTGAAAACTTCAATGATGTTGTTATCAATTGTGTAAATTATATACTCAGCACAAACGTTCAAGTGGGGTCCAAGGTGGGACTCAGTGATATAGTGCTTGCCTACATGTGCAAGACCCTGGTTAGATCCCCAGCATGGCAGGGAGGGGGCACCAAGCAATCTGGATGTGGTTAGCAGAACAAAAGGTAGGTAGGTACCTTTCTTTATCCTTGCTTAGGTCCCCTCTCTCCTCGGTAACTATTGTACATAGCTTTCAGTATCCAGTCTATTAACATATGCAGCCACATATTTATGACCGTGATCATGTGAGAGATGGCTCAGTTGATAAATTGCTTACCTCATAAGCATGGGGATCTAAGTTCAGTCTCTAGCACATTCGTGAAGAGTCAGGCACATGCTTCTTAATCTCAGTACTGGGAAGGCAGAGACAGGATCCCTGGGCCTCCCTGCGGGGGTGTATCCCAATCAGTGAGCTCCAGGCCAATGAATGATCCTGTTTTAAAGGAAGTAAGTGGCAGCCTCAAGGATGACACTTGAGGTTGTCCTCTGGTCTCTACATGCACACATATACAAGCACGTGTGCAGCTGCACATACAGGAATGACATATATACATGCATTAAAAAAAAAAAAGCCAAGTGCAGTAGCCTTCCTGTATAAGCTGGGGAAGCAGAGGCAGGAGGATCACTGTGTGTTCAACCAGTGCAGTCACATGGATGAGCTCCAGGTTCAGTGAAATGCCTGCCTCAAAAAAATAAGGCAGGGCCAGTTGGGGAAGGTGCCCAGTGTTAGCTAACCTCTGGCCTCCACATACAATGCACACACAAGCACATGCAGCTGCACATGCATATGCGCACATGCACACTGGGTGTAAAGCATTTCCAACATCCTAGTAGCTGGAGCCAGTCCTCTGTGCCCAGCTCCCATCAGCTTCTCTCTTGCTGTTTCTAGGCCGGAGTGTGTTAGTGGAATATGCCATAGCTCCCTCCTCCCTCAACAGCATGCTCTGCCATTCACTGTGTTGATGTGTCAGTCTCTTAATGCTGAGATGTGTTCCATTGAAAAAAATGTCCAACAGCTTGTCTGTCCATTGTTAGTGGACATTTGGACTTTTCCATTGCTTGACTATTATGAATAAAGTTGCTATGAACGTCCTTTGTGTGGCCATGTGCCTTCTTCTTTCGCACTGTGTTTTGTTTTTGAGAGAGGCTCTTACTATGTAGCCCTGGCAGTAGGTTGGCCTTGGGAACAAGATGGCTACCTGGTAAGGCACGTGTGGAAAACATGTTTAACTTTCACATTGCTTCTCAAAGTGGCTTTTCATGTGACATTCTCATCAATGATGTACGAGATTTCTATTGGCGCCACTTCCTCATGTGACACTTGCTATTATTTCTTGATTTTATTCAAAAGCCTGAGAAACAATCAATATTATTAAATTGAAAAAATAATTATTTTTAGGGGCAAATTAAGAAGTGTGTCTTTTCATATGAATTTGAGAAATGAAAGTGGGAATTCATATCCATATAAAACAACACACATTTATTCAATACATGCTGAATAAGACAGTTTGTGGCTTTAGCTTTTTTTTTTTAATTTTTATGTACATACATGCATGGGTGTGTTTTGTGTGTGTATGTGTGTGTGTATGTATATGTGTGTCTCTGTGTATGTATATGTGAGTGCGTATATGTATGTGCATATGTATGTGTATATATGTGTGTATATGTGTATATGTATATGTGTATGTGTTGTGTGTGTATGTATGTGTGAGTGTGTGTGTATATGTATGTGTATGTATGTGTGTGTATGAGTATGTGTGTGTGTGTGTATATGAGTATGTGTGTGTGTGTATATGTGAGCATGTGTGTGCCATGTGTGTTCTGGTACCTGTGGAGGCCAGAAGAGGGTGTCAGAGCCCTTGGAGCTAGAATGGCAAGCAATTGTGAGCTGCCAAATATATTGAAATTGGGTTCTGTAGAAGAGAAGCAAGTGCTCTTTACTGCTGAGCCATCTTCCAGCCCACTTGTTTTGTATTATATTTATTATATTATATCATATTATATTTTTTTAATGTGTAGATGTGTCAAGGGGTGTGAGCTATGGCATGAGTTGCAGGAATCAGTTCACTCCTAACATGGGTTCTCAGGTCTCAAGCTTGATGCAAATAAATGCCTTTACTCACTGAACCATCTCACAAGCCCTGTGTGTTTAAATCAACACATAACACACATATCTTTGCAGTTCTGTGTCATCCTATATCCAAGTACTTCTGCCATGTTCATAGCAGAGGAAATGTATTGGTCCCTTTTAAACATTTGTCATTTCTCTGTGGTCGCTCTAAATGTTCCACATTCATTAGCTTATCAGAATTACAAAAATCTGCCCCATCAGGGGCTGCTGTTACACTTCCCACTCTACAGAGTGGAAAGTCAAGGCTCATCATACATGCAGTGCTGCCCTGGAGCAGAATAAGAGCAGGTACACTTGCCTGAAGACTTGAGGCTCAATAGGTTTGCATTTCTGTTTAGAAAAATCCGAGTTTCAGCCATGTGGTAGTGGTGTACACCTTTAATCCCAGCGCTTGGGAAGCAGAGGCAGGTGGATCTCTGTGAGTTCGAGGCCAACCTGGTCTATGACATGAGAGCCAGGATGGCCAGGACTACACAGAGAAACCCTATCTCAAAAACAAGACAAAACAAAACAAAAGCCTGGAAACAAACCCCCTTGAGTTTTGTTAACTTGGCCAAGACACTGAGCCAGCAGCAGAACTGAACTGCATCTCTGAATGCCCTGTCCACCGAAGCTCTGTCCTGGGAGACCACCTCCTGCCTGCCAGTGCTACCCTCCACCTCTCTGCCTGGCAGTGGCTCACAGGCCCCGGGGCTCAGGGCTCACTTTTCTGAGGCTGTCTTCACATACTGCCTTCTGTTGCTGTTCTCTATTTGTGGGCTTGGTGTTTGGGAACAGGGTCTTGTTTATAGCTCTGGCTGGCCTGGAACTTACTAGCCCAAACAAAGCCTCAAACTCATAATCTTCCTGCCCAATCCAGCTCTTACATTTTGAAAGATCCCAACACATTTGTCTATCACTAACCGAAAGGCATTGTGGGAAAAGAACAAGGCTTTCTGGGTACATGCACATTGACCCACCCCTTAGGGTACCTAAGGAGCACTCTAGTTAGATGAAGTGTGGGGATAACCTGATATGTGGTCTCCTACTATACCTCAGAATGAACACAAGGTCTGGACATTTTGCTATCTGGTTTTATTAGCCCTAGTGGACTTCCATCCCTTAAAGGCCAAGCCCACTGCATACCTAGGCTTTGTCTGGATTTTTCTAAAATGGAGGTGATTGCATAAACATTTGGATGAACACCAAACTTGAAAAGAAAAAAAAACTACTTTTCCAGCTCAATAATAGTTCATCCTAGAAAGTTCTAGAACTGTTGGTCTTAGGGTTTCTATGGCTGCGAGGAGACATCATGACCACAGCAACTCTTGTAGAGGAAAACATTTAATTTGGGGCCTACTTATCATGTAGAGATTTAGTCCATTATTGGCATGGTGGGTGGCATGGGGGCGTGCAGGCAGACATGGCGCTGGAGAAGGAGCTGAGAGTTCTACATCTTGATCTGCAGACAACAGGAGGTAAACTGTGTGCCACACTGCATAGCTGGGCATAGGAGACCTCCAAGTTACCTCCACAGAGACACACTTCCTCTAACAAGGCCACACCTACGCCAACGGATCCACACCCAATAGTACCAGTTCCTTTGGAGGTCATTTTCTTTCAAACCTCCACACTGTCCAAACCTAGATATGTAATAGGTTTCTGGCCCAGACTTTCAGGCCTAGCCTCAAGGTTTAGGCCTGCAGACCCACAGACTCGCAGAGACACACAGATGTTTACAATAGTTTTAGGTTGATTGGCCTCAGGCCCAGGTATATAACTTGCTAACTCTTTACCCTTAAACTAACCCATGACTCTTATCTTGTTCAGCCATGCGGCTCAGTACCTTTTCTCAGAGCAGCATAGTTGTCCTCTGCTTCTTCTGGCTTCTCTCTGGCATTCTGCTCTGTTCTCCCTGTTCCCAGAGTTCTCCTAGTCTGGTAGCTCCGCCCACACTTCCTGTCTGCCTTTGGCCAATCAGCGCTTTTTATTAAACCAGTGGGTGGTATAATTATTTACAATGGAACAACATAATCCCCTACATAGATACAATCATAGTTCTAAAATCCCAACAGAAATGCCACTTGTTTGATGAGGAGTCTATGGAGACTAGTGCTTAAATTAAGACTGGAGATGTTGACAGTGTCCTTAGAGGTCTGATGAGGAGTGGAGGAGGGGACTTGGGAGACATTTTAATGCTCCTTAGAAGGCCATGAGCAGCTTCTGAAGGGCAAGGATCTCACACATGCACTACCATGCCAAGTGGAATGCTTACATTTGAAAGACCATACCTATTTATATATTACCAACTCATTTGGGGCTGGTTTCTTGTATTAATTAATAATAATCAAACCTCATGCTTCCCTTTCCCATTAGCTGTTAAAATGTCAAAGCAACTCAAACCTTTACTAATTAAGAGATTAACCCAGGCAACAGCAACTTTCAAATGTTGTTCAGATTGCACGAAGACTCTTCTGTCCTAGAGATCCCTCCTAGAGACCCAGATTCCCTCCTAGGATCTTGCCTTTCCCTCACTACCACACTAGAGTGGAAGGATGGTCTCCAGGAGCACATGCCAGCCTCTTGGGAAGTTAGTATTCTCAGAAAATCGTGAATCCCTCCCAAGTCTGCAAGTTCCCTGCATGGACTTTCAGGCCAGCAAGATAGCAGTTCTCACACCTCACCAGAAACAAAGGTAACAAGAGGAAAGACTCTCCAGTTTTAGTGTGTTCTGCTGGGCTGAGGTACACATGGCATGCTGGGTACCCCGTGTACTAGAACTCATGTCTACAGGACCCTGCTTCACTCCCAGGCCTGTGGCTGCTATTCTGGAAGGGAGTGTGGGGTAGAGACTGCTTGGTTGGAGACCTGAGGGTAGGAGGACAGTAGAGGACACCAGAAGGTAGCTGTGCAAGCTGAAGGTCCCCAGTAAGGAGTGATCCCCGGCAGCCTGAACCACCTGCAGTCTCAGATCAGAGGCATCCTTGGAGTGTGTGGATAGGATCGTCTTCAGAAGGTTTTGCAGCTGTTGGCTTGCAATTTATAACTGGCCAAGCTTTAAAAAGATTCCAACCCTTGTGTGTGTAATGAGGCAGAGGCAATTTTATCCACCGTAATTTCTCTTAGGAGGAAGACTGTCTTTGTTCTCGGAATGCCTTGAACAGGCTTCAGAGGAGGAGGAGGAGGCTCTGCTTGACAGCGGGAAAGAAGTGTGCATTTGATTCTACAAGGGGAGAGGAGGGGAATGGAAGAAGAGCAAACAGAGGGGAGGGAAGGAGATGGGTGAACTGGATGATTGGCATGTGAGGTGCACAGTGAGATAAAACTGGGTGCTGCCGATCTCATCCCATGCTGGAGGAACTGTTCCAAGGAATCCTTGGGACAGCCAGTACAGTTCATGAAACTGCTGGAAGTGGATTATTTGGGAGCCTGGAGGACCGAGGCTCCTGTCCAGGGGCACTGTATACAGCATCTGCAAGGGCAGTTTGAGAAATGCATGAGAGATGTCCCACCCTTCTATGTGACTATGGAATGCAGTCTAGACCTCTGGGAGTGGGGATGTGCTGCATGACACTTAAGTTTTTGTTTTATTTGGGAAGGGGGGCAGGGTCTGGCATTCTAGGCCAGGTTAGCCTAGAATTCAGTATATAGCCCATGCTGGCCTCAAAACTTATAATGTAGCTGTCTTAGGATTTTTATAAGGGAAAATATTTAGCTGGGATGGCTTGCAGTTTCAGAGGCTTAGCCTGTTATTGTCATGTCGAGAAGCATGGCAGCATGCAGGCAGACATGGTGCTGGAGAAGGAGCTGAGAGTTCTACATCTGGATCCATAGACAACTGGAAGCGAACCGTCCACCACACTAGGTGTAATTTGAGCATGTGAGACCTCAAAGCCTGGCCCCACATGACACACATCCTTCAGCAAGGCCACACCCACTCCAACAAGGCCACACCTCCTATTGGTGCCACTTCCTATAGGCCAAGCATTCAAACACATGTCCTTGGGGGCTATACCTATTCCTCACCACCTCGTAGTAGCTGATGCTGCCCTTGAACTTCTGATCCTCCTGTCTTCCAAGGTCTAGGACCGCAGACAAGTGTCTTCCACCATTGTTGTTTTGAGACAGGATCTTATAATGTCTCCTTGGCTGGCTTGGAACTCACTGTGCAGACCGTGCTGGCCTTGAACTCACAGAGGTCTGCCTTCGTCTGCCTTCTGTGTGCTGAGATTAAAGTTCTGTACCACCACACTTGGAGATTTTTTTTTTTCTCTTTAAAGACAGTCTCTCATCTTGTAGCATAGGCTATTATATAGTTCAGGCTGGCCTTGAACACATAATAATCCTCTGGCCTTGACCTCCCAACTTGAGACAACACACCTGGGTCTAAGTTCTTCTGAATTTTATTTGAAGGTAGCATGAATTGGCTATTCTGATTTCAATTATAACTTAAAAGTTAACAAATGATCATCTTGAAAACAGAGTGCTAGCCAAAATAGTATCACACTCACACACACACACACACTCACACTCACACACACGCACACTCACACACACTCACACACTCACACACACACTCACACACTCACACACTCACACACACACTCACACACACACATTTGTATGTTTGTATTTTTATGTGCATGGGTGTTTTGTCTGTATGTATGTCTATGCACCATATGTTTGCCTGGTGCCTACAGAGGCTAGAAAAAGGGTATTGGATTCTCTGGAACTGGAATTACAGTTCTAAGCCACCATGTGGGTGCTGGGAATTGAACTTGGGTCCTCTGGAAGAGAAGCAAGAACTCTTAACTGCTGAGCCATCTCTCCAGTCCCAGAAATATTATTAATTCCCACTTAGTACAAATATTGATGTATTTCAATCTATGTTGAATACATTATAGTCTAGAATAAGTAACTATAGTATAGGGAATGAGGTGGCTCATCCTGCAATCCCAGCACTTGGGAAGTGGAGGCAGAAGGAGCAGGATTCCAATTTATCCTCAGGAAAGTAAAATCCTGTCAAAAACAAACAAACATTGGTGTTGGAGAGATGGCTCAGTTCTCTTCCAGAGGCCCCAAATTCAATTCCTAAAATTTATGTTGGTCAGCTCACAACTACTTGTAATTCCAGCTCCAGAGAATCCTATGTTTTCGTATGGTCTCTATGGGCAACCATGCAAGCATTCACGTCCATGGACACAAACATAAAGAGCAAAAATTAAGTATAAAGCAAGCAAATAACTCCAAGGAACTACTGGTGCTGTCACTGGAGGAGAAGGGAGATGAGAAAAGGTGCCATGTGGTGTGACATTTGAACCCAGGGCATCAGTGTGACCCAGGACTTAACACGTGTGCACACATGTTCTTCTAGTTCACGTCCCAGTTTCCTGGTGTGCTCACTGAAAGGACAGAGATGTGACACTCCAGTACCTTTGAACACACTGTCGTTTAGTCCCTGGGTTCTACATGCCATTACATAACAACATGTAGGGCCCATTGAGAGATGGTGAGTCCAGGTTAGAGTTGCCCGGGAGGTGGGAGATGAGCGCATAGTACCCAGCTTGAAAGAAAACACTGGCTGTGGCCGTGTTTGGACAACTTGGCATTAAGAAGATGGAGAGATTTTGATACCCAAATAGGGAGGAAACAAGCCCACAGGGGTCCTAAGCAAAAGTGAAAGGAATGGACCAAGTCCACACAGTTGTCCGCCTGACATCCACACACACAGCATAGCACACTGTGCACCCAATGATAATAAAGACAATTTATAAAAAGTCTACAAGTTATACTACAATGTGGGATTAAGGGTTTGATGACAGGTGTGATGCTGTTTGACCCCCAGTATATATAGCTTCCAGGGGAAAGAGTTGATTTAGCTCATAGAGTCAGAGGCTCTGGGTCGTGGGCCATGCCTCCCTGGATTCTGAGTTGTTGATGAGGCTGCATGAGTATGTGGTAGAGGCTGTCTACTGGTACACATCTCTGGGACCCCAGCATGATGGCTAATCCCACTCATGTTAGAGACAGTGTTCCCAGACTCTGGAAACAGAATCCTCACAAAGATGCTAAGAGTGTACCTCACTAATCTCCTAGCTCCTTCTGGATCTATTATGCTGGGAGAGAGGAGGGTCCTGGGCTCACTGGTCAGCCACTGTGGATAGTCCAAGAACTCCGGGTTCAAAAATAGATTTTGTCTCAAAAATAAGGTGGTGAGCAATAGAAAAAGACACCAGAAATTAACCTATGACTTCCACATACCACACTACTACATGTACACATACCCATTGCATTATATTCACACACACACACACACACACACACACACACACACACACATCCCTATAGGTTTTCAGGTTGCTTATTTAGCAATTACAAAAGGAAAAACGTATCTTTATAAAGAGGCTGGAGTACATTCTGTAACTGGGGCCCAGCTTCTTAAAGCAAGCATTGTGACCCCATAGAGGGAACTGAATGTGGAATTGTAAAAAAGTTGACAAGAAAGTCGTCTGTGAATGGTAAAAAAAAAACAAAAAACAAAAAAAAAACAAAACAAAACCAGAACTTACTTCAAAATCAAATCTGTAGTATGATACTACTGCCTCATGCACCTGTGCTGCAGCCTCAGGTCTGAACAGCCACCAGGCACACTTTGCACTGTTCACACCACATACTGTCTATCACACCACACACTAGCCAGTGCTGCCCAAAACACCTTGGCTCAGATTTGACATTACTGTATGTTATGAATCTCCATGTTACTACTGTATACACAAAGTTTTCTGTTTTTAGAGAAGCCTGAGTTTAATCATAAACACAAAGATTTCCTATGTCCCTGCCTTCATTCCTGGGCGTGTGTGAGTATTACAGTGTGTCTCTGGGATGTATCAGAATGTTTGACTTAAAAATTGTTGTCTGAGGACTGGGAGGATGTCACAGTCAGTAAAGTGCTCTCCACATAAGCATGAGGACTGAGTTGAGCCTCAGCACTCATGTGAAAAGCAGCTGGCTCAGTGGCACGTGCCTGTAAATCTGGCCCCAGGGAGGCAGAGACAGGCAGAACCCTGAGGCTCACTGGCTGACCAGCTTAGCCTAGCTTTAGTCAGCCAGAGACTGTTAAATAGCAAGGTGGATAGCTCCTAAGTAATGACTGACATTCAGTGTAGTCCTCTGGCCTACACACACACACACACACACACACACACACACACACACACACACACACACACACACGCACACACACACACACACACACGCACACGCACACGCACACACACACACACACACACACGCACACACACACACACACACGCACACACACACACACACACACGCACACACACACTTGCAGACCCAATGCATTCTCACAGATACACACATACAAAAATTCCCTTTAGAGTTGACTTGAGTTTCATTTAAAACAAAAATTAAATTTATTAGAAGGAATATGCTCAACATGAAATCTATACATTAACAAGTGCATAAAATTAAAAATCATTAAATGAATTTTGGTAGAATTAGAATACTTTCTTGGAATTTTTGACAGGGCTCTAAAACATACTTTTGCCATTTTGTGGTATGTATTTCTGTGAATTGGTGATCTCAGCATTGCTTATGAAATCAAAATACCTATCAGCTCTGACAAATGTTGAAGATGCTCTTCTACATTCTTCAACACCAGATACCCAGCCAAGATTTATTATTGGTATTATTGGGTTTTGTTCTTTGGAGAAATTTTTATTATATAGCTTTGGCTGACCTGGAATTCATTATGTAGACCAGGCTAGCCTGGAACTCACTCTGTTGACCAGGCTTGGCTGCATCTTGCCATAATCCTTCTGCCTCTGCCTCCTGAGTGTTGGGATGACAGGCGTGCATGCTGTGTCCCACTGAGACCTTATTCTTTATGTGGAAAGAAATAAACACCTTCGTCTCATTAGTGTGCAAATGTGCTTTCATTAAAAAAACAAAAACAAAAACATTCTCATATATAAAAATTGTTTTAAAATAAATTTCTTTTAAAATTAACATTTAAACACATTGTTTTATATGTATGGGTGTTTTGCCTGCATGTATGTCTGAACCACACATGTGCAGGTACCTCCAAGACCAGAAGAGGGCATCAGATCTGGAACTGGAGTAGGCAGTTGTGAGTCACCATGGGTGCTGGAAACCAAACCTGTGTCCTGTGCAGGCAGCAGCTGGTGCTCTTAAACTGAACCATTTCTCCAGCCCAACCCTCTTATTTGTCTTTGTTTATTCTATGGGCTGAGTGGGAAGTGCTCACTCAGTTCAGCAGCACATACCCTAAAACTGCACCTTTACAGAGTTTATCATGACTTCTGCACAGGGATTACATGCAAATTTATGGAACATCCTATTTAAAAGAAAGAAAGAAGAAAAACACATGTTTAGTCACTATATAATAACATAGCACATGGTCATACTATACATTTTAAAACAAGTTTATATTATTGGCATTTCAGATGGTCTCAGGTCTATTCATTTTAATTTAGTGAGTGTGTGCTGGGGCAGGGGTGGGGGGTTGTGGAGAGAGAGTTTATGTGCCACGGTGCAAATGTGAAGTCAGAGACAACTTTGGGGGGTCAGTTTTGTCCTATGCTATGGGGCCTGAGGATTAAACTCAGGTGTTCAGGCCTGGCAGTAACCGCCTTTACCTGCTGCTGAACTACCCCCCTCCCCCCGGCCCTCTAATAGGATTTTTATTTTAAATGCCCAAGAGGCTGGAAAGATGGCTCACTGTATAAGGATGTATTGGGCAAGCATGAGAAACTGGGCTTGAAATTCCAGAACTCATGTAAAAAGATAGATGTGGACTGTGTG
The DNA here is from genome assembly GCA_033318265.1 of Phyllotis vaccarum. NCBI lineage: Eukaryota > Metazoa > Chordata > Mammalia > Rodentia > Cricetidae > Phyllotis > Phyllotis vaccarum. The sequence continues at coordinate 67,748,735 of JARWLC010000014.1, read as the reverse complement.
CCATCTCTGTCAGAGGCAGAGACAGGGGACTCCTGGGGCCTGTTGGCCACCAGCCTAGCTCCAGATTCAAAGAGAGACCCTGTCTCAAAGGAATAATGGCAAAGAGTGATAAACAGGACACCTGATGTCTTTTTTTTTTTTTTTTTTTAAGACAGGATTTTTCTGTATAACAGTCCTATCTGTCCTAGAACTAACTCCATAGACCAGGCTGGCCTTGAACTCACAGAGATCCACCTTCCTCTGCCTAGCAAGTGCTGGATTAAAGACTCAAATTGCTACCACCATCCATCCTGACACCTGATGCCTTTATCTTGTCTCTGCACATATAAAAATACACACACACACACACACACACACACACACACACACACCAAGTTAAAATCAAGTTTTTGTCTATTTGCATTCATTTTGTCATTCTTACCACACTGAACACAATAGGTTCTGGGAACCAAACCCAGGTCTTCTGCAACTGAAGCAAGTGCTCAGGGTCGTTCCTCTTCCCTTAATATAATTTAGACCTTTATGCTTAAATAGGCCTCTGTTCTCCTTCAGGCTGCATCACCTATCTCACAGCCAGAGCTTACCAGTTTACCTCCCTGAGCCTAAGATGACTGGAGATCAGCTTTGGGGAAAACTATATATCCTTGTTTCTTTCTCTCCCTAGCATTGCAGAACATGGGTTATTGTCAGTAGGAGCCAGGGACCTATTTCAGCCAACCAAGGCTGATATCCTGGGAAGACAGGAGAATGGGTTTAGGATGATGTCCAAGTAGCTTTAATTACCAACTTTGACAGTCTAGAATCACCTGAGAGAAAAGTCTTGTTTGTAGACTTGCCTAGATCACATAAGTATGGGCATGCCTGTGAGGGACTGTCTTGATTGCTGATTGATGCAGGAGGGCCCGTCCACTGTGGGCGGCACTATCCCTAGGCGAGTGTCCATGGGCTGAATAAAAAGCTAGCTCAGCATGGGCCTGTCAGTGAGTAAGCCAGAGATTAAGCCAACATGCAGCATTCCTTCACGGTTTCCTCAGTGATGGACTATGACATGGAAGTGAGGCTACATAAATCCTTTCCGATGTTTTGCTTTTGGTCAGGGTGTTTGTGACAGCAACAGAAAAGAAACTTAATAAGGCAAGAGCAGATCTGTCTTTGGCCTTGAGTTCCTCTGCTTGAGATAACAAACAAGACCAGTCCCCAGACAAGAATCAGCTATGGAATTGTCAAGGCAGGAAGTAAACCTCAGGCTTCCTGTTAGCTGTGCACCCTACTGCCTATTAACTCTCTCCCTTCCACACCTCTCCTGATTAGCTCACATTCTCTGCCTGGCTCATCCCTACTCAGGCTCAGGCTTTTCATTGATTGGGAGTGTCTGTGTGTTAGTTCAGAGACTCAGTTCTGTCCCTTTCACCATGGGGATTCTAAGTGCTAAACTCAGGTCACCAGGCCCAGTTTCAAGTGCCCTTCTCTTCCCTTTACTCCCTCCCTACCCTCCCTCTTCCTGTCTCCCCTATTATTTCTCACTTTCCCTCAGCTCCTGGACACATGCTCCTGCTACCATGTTGTATTATCTGTACTGAACAGTAGATCGTAAATTATAGATATGGCTCCTCTGGCACTCCTGCTTAGCTGCACAGGGCACATTAGTCAAGGTCATCTAGAGAAATAGAGCTAAGGGAAGAATATATGGAGTGCCCTACAGTCAGTTGTCCAGCTATTCCAACAATGGCTGTCTTCTGACAGAAAGTCCAAGAGTCCAAAAGTTGTTTTGTCCAGGAGGCTGGATGTCTTAGCTGGTCTTCAGTAGACACTGGAATCCTGAAGAAGCAGGTTCCGATGCCAGTGAAGGAATGGGCTTGCCAGACAAGCAAGTGCTCCTCACATGTCCTGTGTACAGTCTGCCACCAGAAGGTGTGGCCCAGATTTATGGTAGGCCTTCTCACCCCAAAGGATCTGGATTTAGGGTAGATCTTCATGACTGGAATGACGCAGTCAAAAAACAGTCCCTCAACAGGTATGCCCAGAAGTTTGGGTTTCGTTAATTCCAGATGTAGTCAAATTGACAACCAAGAATAGCCATCACACAGAGGTTACAGAGACATTTGCATTTTACTTGGAAATGGGTTGTGTTGCCAGGGAAGATTGTTTTAGATCTCTGTGAGTTCAAGGCCAGCCTTGTCTACATAGTGAATTCCAGGACATCCAGGGTTATATAGAGAGATCTTGTCTAAAAAAAATTAAATAAAAAATATAGTATTTTCATTCTTTGAGAATTTCATACATACATATGTATTTTTATCACATTCTTCCCCAACTCTTTCACCCCCCCCATCCACCTTCACATACCCCCAACTTTATGTCTTAGTCACTGTTCTGTTGATGTGAAGAGACACCAAGACCAAGGGAACTCTTATAAGGAAAGCATTTGACTGGTGGTTTGCTTACAGTTTCAGAGGGGTGGTCCATGATCATCATAGTAGGGAGCACGGTGGCACACAGGCAGGCATGGTTTTGGGGTGGTAGCTGAGAACTTTACATCCTGATCCACAGCAGAGAGAGAGAAGACTCTGGGCTTGGGGTGGGCTGGGATGGGCTTTTGAAACCTCCATGTCCCCTCCCATGGATACAGATCCTCTAAAAAGGCCACACTCCTAATCTTTCCAAAGAGTTCACCAATTGGGCACTAAGAATGCAAATGTATGAGCCTATGGGGGGCTCATTGAAACCATCACACTCTCTATATGTGTATATATATATATATATATATATATATATTTTTTTTTTTCTTTAATAACTCACCAATTCTGATCTGTGCTGCTTAGATGCTTATAGGTGTGGAGTCACACACTGGAGCACAGTCAACTTACAGAGGTCACAGTCCTAAAGAAAATGGACTCTCTATTTTCCAAAAGCCATCAACTATCAATAACCCCTTCACGAGGGGTTGGGGTCATGAGCACCTTCCCAGTTCCATGCTGGAATGGTGATTGGCTTGGTCTTGTACAGGTCTTGTGTAAGCAACAGGAATTGTTGTGATCTCATTCAGTGTCCTGTCAAGAAGACAGTGTTTTGTCCCCTTCCATCCTAACTTCCGGCTCTCTCTGCCTCTTCTTCAGTGATTGTGGCTGAGTCTCGGGGCTGGGGTTTGGTACAGATATTCCATTATGGCTGAGCATTCTGCAGATACTTATTCTCTACACTGAGTCCATTTGGGAGAGAGAGGTCAAGTTCATTAGCATCCATTGTGCAAAGAAACTTTTTTGACGAGGTCTGAGAGCTGTCCTAATCTATAGTAGACAGACAGGAATTTAGAAAATGGCTTGATGCCTTGTCCATCTAACAAAATAATAGTGGTTTTACCCACGGGGCCTCTGAGCTTCCCAGGCATATGATCTTGGCTAGGTTTACAGTCCAGGTTTCCTCCTACAGGCCTTAAATCTAACATGAAAACCAGTTAGTCACCCCCATAACATCCACTTCACTGTTACATCCATGGGTACATGTTGCCAGGGCACACAGGTTGTTACTGTCGCTCACAGGTTCACAGCTAGGTAAGATTGTTGATTTTTTTTTTTTTTTTTTTACCTGCCTGTCACCTTCTGGAACTATGTAAGAGCTAGCCAGTAGGGAGGAAGCTTCATGATCAGTAAATCTAGATTTCTCCATGCCCTGTGACCTGTGTGGATATGTGGATATTTTCCCCTTTGTTTCAGAAATATAGAGTCTCCCCATCAAGTTCTGGTGCTCATCCGGGAACAATAGCAGTGACCTGAGTTGTTTTGGGTAATTGGGACACCTCTTCTTTATTTTTTGATGCAGAGTCTCATGTAGCCCAGACTGGCCTCAAACTCACTATGTAGCGGAGGTTAGCTGTAGCTAAGGTTAGCCTCGAATTCCCGACTCTCATGCTTTCACTTCCCAAGTAACAGGGTTAGGATGCGGCGCACCACCACATGCTGCTCCAGCTTCCCTCTGTATATACTTAGTTTCCTGTGACTCTCTACCTCTGATCCACCTCCCCAATCACCGAGCCCGTCCTTTTCCTTCCCACTTCTCTCTGCGTGGGGCTTTCCAGCAGGTCCAGGGGGCAAATGCTCCTCTGGCCAATAACCTGCCTCCTCTGGAGACCATACCCCTGTGGCTGGCTATAGGCAGGCAAGCTGATGATGGGAAGTTGGGAACCATCATCACTGGCCAGCCTGCTCCCAGCCTGGGGCTTCATCAGGGGCCACAGCCTAGCAGCCTCCCCAGAGCCAGCCCGGCCCCTCACAGCTTTTACATTCAGGGCCTGGCTGCCTGTTCATTGTTGGTTGAAAAGACTTCCTGCCAAGCTCACCCAGCACTGACCTCCCAGCCTCCCTCCTCCTCAAGGACCTTCTGCCAAGCACCATAATACAGTGGCTAGAGAGCATAGCAGGGAGACATTTCTTGTGAGCCCCAAGTGTCCCTGAAAAATCTCCCGAGCAGCCAGCTCTTGTGGTTTCTCCACACAGGTGAGGGGTCACGGCCTTCCCACAGGACCTTTAAGTAAGTCTCAGTCAAGCCCACTCCAGCCAAGAGGCCCAGAGTGAAAAAGTTCCTTCTAGCTTTTTCATTCTGGGGCCTCGGGGCCGTCTGCAGAAACTTTGGCCCTTCTCTCTTATACTCTGCCAAGCCCAGGCTTAATGGAACTGATTCTTTTGGCTTGAGGCTGCCTTTGATGACTGTGTCAAATGAGATGGATTCTGGCCAGGTTGTTATAGGAACTCAGGAAAATCCCTGGGGTAGGAGAAATAATGAGAATTCAGGGCTTTTCACGGCTTTTCGGTAGAAAGTAGAGCACACATTGTCCAGGTCCACAGAGGCTCAGGCAGCAGGAGGAAGCCACTCAGGCTTAGAGAACTGGAGCACCTCTAGGAGGTTTTGGGGTGCTGGGAGCCAGGGGTATCTGGTAAAGGTTTAGTGAAATTTAGTTCAAGTGCTAACTCCTGCACTTAGGCCTTATGCAGGCCTTGAGGGAATTAGAACAGTGTGATCTGATTGTACTGAGGCACAAGGCCAAGTGTGGGACAGGAGGGTTTTCCACAAGCTAGAGGCCAATCTCAGCTTGTGGTGAGATCTAGGCCAGCCTGGGCTACAAAGTAAAACCCTCCTCCAAAACAAAAACACAGGAAGCAAAGGAAAAACCATTCAGAGTCCAAAATAAAAGTTAAGCTTTTGCTGTGGTCATCCTGGTGCTGAGTATGGTAGTTGGGAAGGAGGTTTTTTACGCTTCCTGCCTCTTCTCGTGTCTCCATTTCCCTTTTTCTTTATATTTTTTTGGTCTCAAAGTTGAGATCCATCTGTCTCAGCCTCTCGAGTTTTGGGAGTCCAGGCATGTGCCACCATGCTGTTTCTTTATTGCTGTTTTTAACTTTTTTTTTTTTTTGGATGTGTGTGGGAATGTGTGTGGGTGAGTTCAGTGCCCATGGAGGACAGAAGAGGTTCTGAGGTCCTCTGGAACTGGAATTACCGGTTAGCCCTCTGAAGTGGGTGTTGAGGCTCAAACTTGGGTTCTCTGGAAAAGCTGTATGTTTGCTTAATCTCTGGACCATCTCTCCAGCTCCCAGTCTTTGTTGTTTTGTGAAGCAGGATCTCACTCTGTAGCCCAGGCTGTCCTGAAGCTCACTGTGTAGCCCAGGATGGCCTTGGACTTCTGACCCTCCTTCCTTCACTTTTCTAGTGCTAGGATTCCAGGTGTGTCCAAGTCCCCTGCTCTTTAAACGTCATAAATCATTTACATGTTTGGAGAAAAGGGGAGCATGCAGGTGGAGAAGAAAATAAATTATCCATTTTGGAAATGGACAGATCGGGAGGGAGTGTGGTAGACAAGTATCATGTGATGCTGCTGGGGCTCAGCTACAGCAGGAACTAAGGCTGTCTGACCATGCCTGCGGGTCTTTCCTGAGCCAATTGGGCTTCTTTACAGCACAGTGGCTACTTCTAAGAGGGGACCATCTTGAGAACAAGGTGAAAGTGCAAGACTTTATGGTCTAGCCTTAGGTAATACCACTTCATATCTACCACCTTCTATGTTTTGAGATAGTTACAAAGTCTGTCTGGAATAAGGGGAGGACACTTAGACTTTATCTCTAGACTTGGATATGGAAACATTCTAGAAGACTCTGGGACATTGGGATAATGGGATGACTGTCTTTTGAGAACCATCTAGTGTAAGGGAGTCATCCTTTTCTGGGTTTTACTTTTTTTTTTTTTTTTTTTTTTTTTTTTAAACATGGATCTCGTATAGCACAGGCTGGTCTTGAACTTGCTGTGTGACCATGCTGACCTGATCTGATGTTCCTGCCTCCACCTCTACAGTGCTAGGATTAAAGACATGTACCATCACCCTGTCAGCTTACTTGCTAACTTTTTAAATTGCTGTGTATTCTCCCTCTCCCCTCTCCCTCTTTCCTTTCCTCTCCCTCTCTTTGGTTTCTTGTGTAGCCCAGGCTACCTTCTGACCCACTATATTGCCAAACCTGTCTGAACTCCTGAATCTTCTAACTCGACCTCACAAGTACTGGTGGTAGATTTATGCTACCACCTAAGAAGTAAGTCATCATCTGTCTCTGTATAGGATTATGATGTTACATTGTACATAATTGTCCTGCTTACTAGTTTAATAAAAATGCTGATTGGCTGAAGGCAGACAGGAAGTGTGGGCGGGGCTACCAGACTGGGAAAACTCTGAGAACAGGAAGCACAGAGCAGAGATGCCACAGAGAAGCCAGAAGAAGCAGAGGACAACTATGCTGCTCTGAGAAAAGGTACCTTACCGAGTCGCATGGCTGAACAGGATAAGAACCATGGGTTAGTTTAAGAGCAAGAGCTAACAAGTTATATGCCTGGGCCCCAGGTCAATGTGTGTATAATTAATAAAAGCATCTGTGTGTTTCAGCAGGACTATGGGACTGTGGGTCTGAAAGTCTGGGCCATGAGACTGGGCTGAAAGTCTGGCCAGAAACATGATACATGTCTTTCCACCCCAATGGGTCTATATAGCCTCCAATGACCTGCAACTTACTATGCAGACCAGGCTAGCCCTGTGAGTGCTGGGATTTAAAAACGTGTGCCACTACACCTGGCTTGTCTGCCTCCTTCTGCAACAGTCTCACTGTTTAGTTTACACTGGCTTGGTCTGGTCTGTAGCCCAACTCGGTTGGAACTCATGATTTCCTGACTCTGCCTCTAATACTAGTATTGCAGGCAGATACTACCACTCCTGGAACATTGTTGTGTGATATTTCATGGGGGAGCACATATAGTCCAGTTTACATATGTACACTGTGGTCTTGGCCATATGTGGGAGCTATTGTGAATGTCTTTATCTGAGTCTCTTGGTGAATGAAAGCTACTTTCTATCGCCAGTGTTGCTTTGAAGAGTTTAAAAACAAACAGACGAAAAAAACCCCAAAACCACGTGCAGGTCAACTCTCCTTCCTTCTTCCTGCCTGTCACATATTGTAGCTAGAAGTACTTAGATAGGTAAATCTATCAGTATTTTCTAAACATTTTATTCACTTATTTTGTGTGTATGTGTATTTACAAGTATGTGTGCACACTTGCCTCAATGCATGTGTGACATTCGGGGAACCCTTGGAGAGAGTTGGTTCTCTCTGTCTACCACTTGGGTTCCAGGGACTGAACACAGGCCGGCAGACTTAGCTGCAATCCCCTGTATCCACTGAGTCATTTTGACAGCCCAATGCCAGTATTTTTTAAATGACAAAAATAAATTGTGGAAGTATAATCTGATTATACCCACCTAATAAAAGCTTTCGACATTACAATTGAAATCAGGTTCTTCCTGACCCATGTCATACCTCGGTCCTTCGGTATACCCTAAAGTTATTCCTGTTACAAGCTTGATGGGTCTCCATTTTCTTTTTTCTTGTTTTCATAGGCATGTACATATCCTTCTAGAAAACCTGAACCTGCTGCCCCATCCCGGCATGTCTGTGTGCCTGTGTGTGTGTTTGGTCCAGTGAATGATGCTATATTGATTGACCATTTTGTTTTCACTTAGGAAATTACCCCGTATGTGGTCAGGAAATGCTTGCTTGGATTTCTTTGTTTCCTCATTGATGGGGATGGGACTTACCCTAAAGTGTGGGAAGCAAGTTGTGTGTGTGTGTGTGTGTGTGTGTGTGTGTGTGTGTGTGTGTGTGTGTGTGTACATGCACAGAGGTATGCATGGGTGTGGAGGCCAGAGATTAACTTCTTAGGAGTGGTTCCTCAGGTGCTGTTGACCTTGAAGTTTTGTTTAATCAGCAAGCCTCAGGAATCCCCGTTTTAACCCTCCTGCTCTGGGATTGCCAAGTATGCGTTACCTCACTTTACTTTTTTGTACCTTTTGGGGATTGAACTCGATCCTGTGCTTGCATACAAGCACTTACTGACTAAACCATCTCCTGAGTTTTACTTCAGTTTTTGGATGGGCTGGCCTGTCCGTTGTGTATCACACCATTGCCGTTGAGTCTCTGTGGGAGGACATTTGGGCCAGACCCTTTCTGCTGTTGCACGTGTATTCTGAGGGCTGTGGTCATGCACTGTGAACACTGTCAAAAATACTGGTCTGATGCCACACCATGTCTCTTTGCTTCCTCCGCAGAAGCGTCTCAGAGAGGCTGTTCAGCTGTTAGAGGATTACAAGCATGGCACCCTACATCCAGGAGTCACCAATGAGCAGGTACTTCTGCTGGGGCGGCAGTGCAGGAGGAGGGGGTCCCAGCATCCTGTGGATAATATGCCAAAGCTTGGCTCTTTCTTCAGAAACTTCATTTCAAAACTTAATTATGTATTTTTCAAAGGAATATTGATACATAGTTCAAAAAGGCCCCTTAAAAAAAAAAAAGTGTGCTGTCGCTCCCCAGTCGTATTCTTGATCATGGGAGAAAACTCCTTTCAGCCACATCTCAGGTGTAGGTCTGTATTTACAGATGTGAGCCCGTATTTGTCCATCTAAAGTACCGTTTCTCAGCTATTCGGCAGTTGTGATTGGTTGAGGATTCAGCTCTCTTATCCTTCACTTCTATAGAGACACATCTTCCTTCTAGTAAGCACCCTCCTCAAACACCATGGCTGTGTGTGAGGGCTGTGTTTCAGCTGCTCATGCCGTTCCAGTGATCAAATAACATTTGCTGAACAGTCAAGTGGTTTGTGCCTGGATGTTTTATTTTTTCTTTTTCAACCTTATGTTTTATCTGTTAATCATTGCCCATGTTTTTACTGATAAACTTTGCTCCCTTCTAAGGGCTTGTGTATCTTTTCCATCATTCAGTATTTTAGCGCCTCCTGTGCTGATATTCTGTGTGTCCTCCAAGAAATAAAGCTGGAGATCAGTGGACAGAGCCAGCTATAGAGGTCGGCAGTGGTGGCACACACCTTGAATCCCAGCACTATGAAGGTTGAGACAGGAAGTGATAAGGCTGGGCAGAGAGGGGAATATAAAGCAGGAGGAGACAGAGGTCAGCCCTTTGCTTCCAGTATTCAGTCTGAGGATTTGTGGAGACAGGACCTTCTCCTTTGGGCCTGAGGAGTCAGTAGTGATGAGATCTGACTGTGGCTTGTTCCTCTGTCTCTGTTCTTTCAGCTTTACCCTAATATCTGGTTCTAGGTATTTATTAAAAGGCCAGTTAGGATTCACCCAAGAGCCCTTTTAATCTGAAGTCTGCTGTATTGCCATTTCCCTTGCCTGCATCCAGCAACTCCCAGGTCTTTCTATTTTCGTGTATATTCTGTGGTTATGGTAAAACACTTTTCATAGATCCCTGAAAGGGGTGGATGAGAGGAATGTTTAAATGTTTGGAGGGCTTTTGCTATCATTGTATTGTAGATAGGGTCTCACTGTACAGTGTTGGCTGTCCCAAAAGTCACTGTGTAGACAAGGCTCTTCAAACATGCACATGTCTCCACTCAGACTTAGCTGACAGTTTAGATGAGAAAGTCCTAGGTCAACAATTACTTTTTCCTCATAATTTTGAAGACCATTGCTTATTTTCTTCAGTATGGCTTTTGGAAATTCTGATGCCATTTTATTTCTGATTTTATTCTGAAGGTTGCTATCTCAGGGTTTCTACTGCTCTGTAGAGACACCATGACCACAACAACTCTTATAGAGGGAAATATTTAATCGGGGCTGGCTTACAGTTTCAGAGGTTTAGTCCATTATCATCATGGTGGGAAACATGGTGGTGTGCAGGCAGACATGGTGCTGGAGAAGGAGCTGGGAGTTCTGTGTCAAGGCAGCAGGAAGAAACTGAGGCATACTTCCTCCAACAAGGCCACACTTCCTAAGAGTGCCCCTCCATACAGGCCCATGGGGGCCATTCCTGTTCAAGCCACCAGTTACCTACTTCTTTCTCTGGGGTTATGCGAGATCCTCTTCATCCCCTTCTGTCTCCTTCCTCTTCTTCTTTTGAGATAAGATCTCACGTCACCTAGGATGATTCTCAACCTTTTGATATAGACAAGGATGACCCTGAACTCTTGATTTTCTTGATAAAGTGCTTGGGCTATGGGCTTCTTTTTGAGACAGAGCCTCACTTGTTAGCCTCAAACTCATGCCAGTCCTCTGCCTCGGCCTCCCAAGTGCTGGAGCTACAGGTGTAATCACCACACCAGCTTATTTTAATCTTTTAAACATCATTAATTTGGATTTTTGATGACCATTTGGAAGTTCTTAGCAGTCCTGGCAAACTTGTTTATATTTTTTTTCATTGTTGTTGTTTTTGAGACACGTCTTACTCTGGAGCTGGCTAACCTTGAACTCAAGGTAATCCTCCTGCCTCAGCCTCCCAAGTGCTGGGATCAGAGCAGTGAGCCATCATATTTAGTTATACCATGTCTTTGATAATTTCTTGTCATTCTGGAATTCCTAGAATGACCTCAGATATTAGCTGTATTTTGTGTGCTTATGTATCCACTGTATGTACTTGTTATTATATACGTGTGTATGTGCAGGTGCACATGTGCAGTAGCGTGTAGAAGACAGAGGGTCTCCCTCAGTTGCTCACCATGTTTACTTTTTGAGAAAGTCTCTCACTGAAGCTGTGGATCATTGATTTGGCTATGCTGGCTGGCCATTGCTCTTCAAAGATCCGCTAGCCTCTGCCCCTCACATCACTGGGGTTACAAGTGTCACTGTCACATCAGGCCTTTTACACAGGTGTTGGTATCAGACACTTCCTCAAGAGGGTCATCTCCCGAGTCCCACATATTAGACATTTTAAACTGCCTTTCAGATTCCCTCTGCTTCCCTCTCTTCCTAAGTACTAGGGACTGAACCCAGGGCTGCTGTGTGCTAGGCTCACACGAACTCCATCTTCAGCTCTCAGGCTTCCCGACTCTCCTTCCCCCTCCATTCCATCACTACTACAGGAAAGAGGGCAAGGATGAAGCAGGGTGAGCGCTTTCCTCGTGGGATGCCCCGCCCCAACCCCCAGACAATGAAGGTGAAGAAAAGTGACATTGTGGGAGATCAGCGGAAGCAGAAACTTGCCCAGACTCAGAGCTTTTCTTCTACTTTCCTTTCATTGTTCTTTGGAGTTTTGAGACAGCGTCTCTCTAGGTAGTCCTGGCTGTCTCTATTTAGATCAGGCTGGCCCTGAACTCACAAAGCTCCTTCTACCTCTGTCATTTGAGTGCTAACACCTGGCCTGGAAAGGATTTTCTGATGTGAGGTTGACTGATGAGAAGCTAGTGAGGAGGGGCTGGGGTGGGAGGGTCCAGGCAAGGATGAGAAAGGAGAGGGCTAATTCTCGGTGGGATTGATCGGTCCAGACAAAGATGCACACTATGCTGTAGGTCCAGGGAGGAAGCGCCTCAGAAGAAATGAACAGGAAAGATGTGCTAGATTGGCAAAGCGGCCTCAGTACTTTGGCCAAATGCCCATGCAGGGCCCTGAGGGAACAGATGAGACAGGAAGTCCAGGCAGTCAAGCGGTTTGTCTGTCTGTCTGTCATGAGGTGTTTGCCCTCCAGCCCTGGGCAGGGAGGCAGGCTATAGTCCTGTTCCCCAGGCTCTGTCTGGCCTTGGGTCTGCATGGTAGACCTGTTCCTCCAGCCCTCTGGCCTGAAGGAGCCTTCACACCTTCCAGTGTCCTTGTATCTGGCAGAAGTAAGGCCCCATTTCCACTGAGCTGGGCCTCGTGGGACCTCTCTCAGCTCCCAGAGTTTGGGGACAGAGGCCACATTATACCCTTTGCTCCCTTGGAGAGCCCAGCTGCTGTCCTGTTTTATAGACTGCTGACTTTTTGTCCTGGGAGGAGGGAGGGTCTGGAGGTTGGCATTTAGCTGTCCTGTGCTGGCAGAGGTAGTACCTAGTGGGTCCATCTGGGGGTTGGGTGGCACAGTACTCTGGTCCCTAGGAGTAGCATCTCCCTCTGCAGAGCCTGAAAATTTGGGCTGTATACGGTGTCTGTCATGATGCTTCCTTCCTTGGGCCACAGTCACCAAAGTCATATACCACTGGTCTTTACAGACTGGGGAATAGAGGGGATAGAGACGGCATGTCAGCTCCACAGGAGGGTGAAATTAAGGAGAGCCCAGGTTCTAGCTCAGGGATCATTCCTGCTCAAGCATCATGTCGGAGGTGTCTGAAAAGTCCCACAGAGTTCTTGGACTTGAAGTAGACAGTGGTCTTGATTTTTGCACCTGACTCTATCTGCTCCGAGGTTCTTTGGCAGGTATGTGGGCACAGTCCCGCAGCTGGTCCTGATGTCATGAGCTGCCTGGATACCTCGTGTGTGCCCTTAGTCATCTAGGCCATCTGAGGCGGTTTTCTCCTTCAGCCTCACTTGCTCTGTTCGTGGACAACTGATGGCTTCTCCACAGGTGGTTCTTAAGTGATTGCCATCACCAATGGATGATACATGACTTGCAGGAGGGTCATAGTCTAGAGTCTCAGTCTGTTTGGTCAGTCTCCTCTCCCAGAAGTTATATTCTGTTTCCATAACCCTTGGGAAACACCTTCTAGAATCTTCCAAGTTTCTGTTTTCCCAGGTATGTGACTTATTTACCTCTTGAGTCTCGTGATCTTTTCTCCCTCCTAGAGAGGATGCTTTAGTTTGGAGGAAACTGCTGTGCCTCAGGTCTCCTGTTCCCCCTTTAGAGTGCTGGGATTATGGGCATGCGCTACCATGACTGGCTTATGAGATGTGGACATGGAACCTGGGGCTTCAAGATGGCATGCTACCCACTGGGCCTGTTTTTGCATTTGAGATACCTTTAGTGCTTAATATGCAGTAGGCGCTTAATAAACATTTGCTCGATAAATAAATCATTTTATCATAAACACAAATATAAATATCCCTATCCTCATATTACAGAAGAGGTATTAGAGGATCAGAATGATTAAATAAATCACCTCACATCTTTTAGTGAGCCAATGAGAGATTTTGAATTCAAACCTGGGTTCCTCGGTAGGGCCTGACCTCTACCCAGAGAGAAGCGTCATGCATGAAGAAGCCACAGCTGCTGCTGGTACAGTGTTGCAGGAATAGGCGAGACATCCCTCTTCATTCCTGTACCTGTAGAGTGGGGGCTCCCTTTGCCCCTCAGAGGCCTGTGTAGGTACAGGGTACCTGGGAGTTACCTTGACAACACAAAATGGTGCCTACAATACAATGGGCCCAACTGATCAATTAGGAAGTTTTTTGTTTGTTGAATGGAGGCTCCTTCCCGTACAGAAGGGTCCCCTTCAGGCTCTGTTTAATTACCTTCTGGAGGTTGTTTTAAATAGGCTCTGTCTTTGCTGCCTTAGAAGGTTTAGAGAAGCAGCTTGCTAGGAGACAGAGGGGAAGTAAGCGAGCCAGACTGGGGGTGGGGCCGTTATTCTCCCTCTGGGAGCTGTGGTGTATCCTGCCTCCTAGCAGCATGTGGGACCCCAGCCCACTCCTCCTTTGGTCTCCACTTAGAAACTGAGGCAGGTTCAGCTGAGACACTGGCCACTTCTGAAATCAATAAATCTGTGTGTTGTAACAGCCACTCAGATGGCTTCCCCACACTGCCCTTTGTCCCTGTTCTCCAAGTGAGACAAAGTCTCAACTCTCAAATCCAAGCAGGGTTGTTACTAAAGCCAGTCAGTCCCCAGGGGTCAGGGTCCGCATAGTTCAACCAGGGGCACAGGGACTCAGAGGCACAGTGTGCAAAGGAAGTCAGCGCTAACCCTGGGAGTGAGGTTCCGAGTGAGGGTGTCTCTGTGCTGCTGTGACGATCCCCACCAGGGCTCTACATGCCTGTGGCCAGCCACTGGCTCAGTTGGCTTCCATGCATGGGTGTGTGTCCCAGGGTGGTTGTTCTATGACCTGCTTGCATAAATGGCTTGTGGAACAGCTTTTCCCCTGTGGTCAGTACCTGCTGCCTCCTCTGAATCCAGCATTTAGCTAATGGATCCAGCAGATCATGGGGAAAGCCCAGCCAGAACTGTGAACCCAGTGTCCTTTTGGGTGTGTGTGGTAGACTGGGCAGGAAGGGGACATGGATTCTACCTCCTTCCTCTTATGACTGATTTTTGTTGCTGTTATTAGAGACAGGGTCTCATGTAGCCCAGGATGGCCTTAAATTCACTATGTAGCTGGGTGGCTATGAACTCCTGATTCTCTTTTCTCTGTCTCCAGAATTTGGGGTTATGTAGGTATATACCACCATGCCCAGCTCTGAGGAAGTCTGCGCTAGGGTATGTTGGTAAATCCTTATTGGAAAGGTTAGCCAGTATGGTCAAGGAATTTTGATCGTTGGACCTTGGGGTTTTGTCTCAGGCATGAGTAAGTGGCCAAGTAAGGGAATGGACCTTAAGGGCTAGCCTTTAGGGATGTAACCTAATATTTTTAGTGAAGGAGAAAGACAGGTAAAGGGCAAAACTTGTTGGTGACATGTTTGCCATGCTTGGGCCTGTGTTTGCCATGTTAGAGAGCCCTTCAGTGATTAAAGGTGTGTGTCAGTAAGTCTGGTTCATGAAAAGTTTTAAATGCACATTTTTTCTTTTTTTTTCTAATGGTTGACATTATTATATTAATTAACTAATCAATTAATCTATGATGTGAATCCAGGGTCTTGAGCATGCTAGGCAAGTGGTCTTGTCCTTTATAGCTAGCCCTACCTTTGGTATATGTATACATACATACATACATATATATATATATAATTTTGAAAAGGTAATATGTGAACAAGATATAGAATTCTAGAAGCATAAACAAAGCAAAGACTAGACAAAGAAATTCTAGGGGGCTTTGGAGATGGTTCATTCAGTAACGCACTTGCTATGCAAGCATAAGGGCCTGAGTTGAATCCATGCAAAAGCCAGGCATAGAGGGTGGCATGCATCTTGAATCAGGCATTGGATATTTGTGGAGCTCACTGGCCAGTCTACCTAAATCAGGAAAGTAAGGTAGAGAGCATTTGCAGACACTTGACATCGATGTCTGGCCTCCACCCATTCATACCCCTGACTGCAGAAGTCTTAGTTGGGGATGTAGCTGGGTTAGTAGCTATACATGAAGCACTATGTAAAACGTGACATGTACCCAGGAGATTCAAGTTCATCCTCCGCTACATAGAGTTTGAGAGCAGTCTGGGTTATATAAAACTATGTCTTGAAAAGCAAAACAAAACATGGGCTGAAATGATGACCCAGATGTTAGCAGTGCACCCCGCCCTTGCAGAGGACCGGAGTTTGAGTGTTAGCACCCACACTCACAATGGCTTACCACTCTAATGCCAAGGAATCTGGCGCCCTCTTCTGGCTTTTCTAGACACCGCTCATACACATACACATACAACCCTTCCCATGCACACACATACACACATTTGAATAAAGATAAATAAAATATTTTCTTAATGGAAGGTTGAAAGGAAAGAAAGAAAGAATGAAGGGAGAAAGGGTAAGGGGCAGGCAGGCCAGCTTCCTATCTAGGAAGTGGCAGAGCTAGGGTCTCCTCATCTTTTCTTTGTACCATCCCTTGTTTCTCTCTAAAGATACTCCAGGCTTTCCAAAGTTCTCTTTAGTTTAGTTCTTAAATTTTCTCATTTCCTCTGAATTCTTTCTGTATGTAAACATATCCAGGCTCACTGAGACAGAATTGTTTTCATCTAGTTTGAAATAGGGTTTCAGGCATCCCAGGCTGGTTTTGAATCCCGATCCTCCTGTCTCTAACTCCCGAGTTACTGGGATCTTAGGGACCCAGCTCAAATATTTTCACAGGCCACTGTTTTATCCAATGTTGGTGTTCATTTGTCATGTTTTCTTGATTCAAAAACCACATGTTATCATGATACCCACTTGTGGCCCCAGCCATTGGGGAGTAGAGATAGGCAGGTCAGGTGTTCAAGAACACCTTGTGCTACAGGATACTTGGTTAGAAAACTCGGCACCGGCCAGGTACCACAACATATATGTATAAAAATGTCATAATGAAGATGTGCTAGTTAAAAATTTGGATTTAGCAAAGAAGAAAAACAAACACAAAATAAGAAGTGGGCTAGTGATGTAACCCTGTTAGTATGCTTGCCTAGCATGCTCAAGGCCCTGGATTCCATCCACAGTACCCCATAAAACCCCATAAGCTGGCATGTGACCACCTTAATCTGAATACTCTGGAGGTGGAGACACCAGGAGAATCAAGAGTTCAGGGTCATTGTCAGCTACATATTGAGTTTGAGGCCAGGCTGGGTTACAAGATATCCTGTCTCAAAAATAAGTAAATTGGGGCCTGGAGAGGTAGTTCAGTGTCTAGAACACTGGCTGCTTCCCCAGTGGACTTGAGTTCAGTTCCCAGCTACCACACTGGACATCTCACAGCTGCTTGTAACTCCAGCTTCAGGGATCTGAAGACCTCTTCTAACCTCTCTGGGCATACACACACGTGGCATATACTCACATAGAAAACATACATATATATTTATAAATAAAAATAAATCTTAGAACAACAAAAAACATGGCACAGAGAGCTTAAACTTTTTGTTTTTTTTTTTCTCTTTTCCAGCTCTGGAGTGCACAGAAAATCAAACAGGTATTCTAGTTCTGGGTTTCTTTTTTTCTCTTTCTCTGTGCTTTCCTGGAAGCCCCCCACCCCCACCCCCGGCCACAGCCCGTCTTAGGAGTCTAGCAGAAGCCCTAATTCTATGACTAATAGGTACCCAGCCTCTCCTTGCCTCTTTCTTACTCCCAGCACCCCAGGAACTCTGGGAGTTTCAAGAAAAGACTGGATTCTGTCCACCAAGTCTGATTCTGTGCCTGCTGTGTGCCAGGCAAGGGCAAGGAGACTTCAAAGTGGGCACAGTCCTAGAGGGATGGGTGAGGAGGAAAGCGCTGACCAGGAGGCTCATGTTTGAGTTTTCCTTTACTCTGTGGGAAAAACCAACTGTCCAGAGACAACCAGAGTGGGAGGGTCTTCTTGGGGGAAGCTTCCTCATTCTCACCCTTAATCCTCTGCTTGTTTTCCCATATCTTCATATCTCCCCCCCCCCCCCCCAATCAGGCTATCCTGCACCCGGACACCAATGAGAAGATCTTCATGCCTTTCAGAATGTCAGGTGAGCTCTGCTGGCTCTGCACAGCTTGAGGTGCTAGCTGTGGCCCCAGCTAGCAGTGGCTGCGTGCTCATATAGTATTACAACCTTTTCTGGGAAGACTTGAAAAAAACACGTATTCATCCCAGAAAGGGCGCTGCTGGCAACCCAGAGAAGCAGTGCACTCAAATCTCTTGGGGAACCACCAAGCTTTATTAGGGTTACTTAAAGGAGCATTGCTGGCTCTCAGGCAGGAGCATTACCGAAAATCTCATTCCAGCATAGGTGGCAACATCCATCCCCATCACTCCCTGGCACCTTGCAGGCAGCTCCACCCGAAGAGTCTCCTCAGCAAGTGTCTGCTCCTTCTATAGCCTCGGAGAGGGCCTTGGGCAATCTTGTAACTTCCTGAGCATCCTGAGCCTTGTGACAAGTACCTCCGTCTGCTGAGGACCCCTTTCTCCAGAAGGGAATAGTTCAGATTGGAGGCAGTAGTCACAGCACCAGAGAAGGGCATGGCCTGTCACACGTTCAGCCACACCCTTGCCCACGTGTTCATGTTAGTTCAACCCCGTTAGACACTGATCAAGCACACACCTGTCTCCCTTCCCACCTGTATGGTTGGGGTAGTGCTGTGGCCTCTGCAGTGGATTTTGGCCTCCGCTATTATTCCTTAATAGCAATGTCATGTCACCTGTTTTAGTCAAGTCTTCTCTCGTACAAGTCCCGTCTGACTCCTGGCCGTGTGCTTTTTCTCACTGTCTGCTCCCTGTTTTGGCCAGAGCATCTATAGTGACTCACTGTCCTCTCACATTATTGTCAAATAACTTCCCCTTCTGGACAGCATGCAGTTTGTACTCACAACCCTGTGTGTATGAGAGACAAGGCAGGTAACATATAGAAGAACCTAGAGTTGGGGCTGTACTGGCCAGAACAGACTCTCACCCCAGCTTGCTCTCTCTTATAATTCTGGACCCTTCTGAGACGGGCATTCATTTCAGCCCCCTTATTCCACCTCCATCCCCCAAGTTTGGCCCTGTCCCCAGAGGGAGGCGCAGGAGAGCCTTGGCACCAGCATGTAAGGCTGCATTTGTTCAGGACCTGAACCTGCGTTCTCCATGCCGCTCAGATAAGTATGATCCCTGGTGCTTGGTCACCAGCTGACTGTCTACTATAAGTTAGAGGCAAAGGGACAGGAGGCTGCTCAGGGACAGCACTATGGAAGCCTTGCAGCACACAGGCCAGGACCTGGCCAAACCTCACCCAATGCGCTTGACTGCTCTCCGAGGCTGGCAGCCAGAACAACAGAGCTTTTAAATACATTTACATCTGACACGTGCCCATCTCAGGTAGAGAGGGAATTTCTGTCCTGGCAATGGCAGTCAAGTGGAAGAAATTTTAAAAAGGCTAAAGGAAGAAGAAATCCACTAACCGTAGGGGTGAGGGTATTCTGCCTCAGGAAGGAAAGGTTCAGAGGACCACTGGTGAAAACCAGCAGGCTGTTCTGTCTGCAGGCAAGCCTTTGGAGGGAGCTGGGGTTGGCTGGCAGCTAGATGGTGGTGGTGGTGTTTGAGGGATGGTGAGCCTTTGCATTGGGGAATGCTGAGTCGAAGGAAAACAGTGGTATCTCTCTGTGATTGACCTGGATGTCTTCACCAGGGCCACGGGGCAGAGCAAGCCCTGGAGGCTTCTGGGTATCTCATGAGACCCAGAAGGTTCGTGGGACCTACTCTTTTTCTCTCCCCACCCACAGGTTACATTCCTTTCGGGACGCCAATTGTAAGTCTTACCTGCAAAAGGTTTTTTTTTTCCAAAATGAAACTTCAAATGTCTAACAGCATCATTGCTTGTAAATGCTTGGCAGAGGATCCAGTTTACTGTCCTGGTGAGGCACTGCTGGGAAAGGGCATCTTTCTTTCCCTGCTGCTACACAGCGCTCCACCAGGAGCTGCACCCACCCAGGGTGGGGAAGCAGCGCCTTGGACCCTCATTGGAGGCTGGAAGCTTTCCAAAGGAGCCAGAGAAGTGGGAAGACAAGGGCACCTTGTGGAAACTGAAGTTGCAAATTAATTCAGAAAGGGTTTCTGGTGTTCTTTTTGTTTGGTTTTGGAGTCGGGTTTAGCCCTGCTCATGATTTCTTTCCTGTGTTAAGTATTCTGTGTGATGAATATGGATTAAGTCTGGAAAACAGTGCTGAATGAGAAAATAGTAGCACAGTAGTAATACTCGCTGATGTCATTTATATCATGTTTAAAAATGTGCAAAGTGATAGTATATATAGTGTATGGGTGTATGTTCTGTGTATCTGTGAGAACAGCCCTGGGAATGACAAGCAGGAGTCACTGTACCTTTCGCTTTGGGTGGAGAAGGGTGGAACCTAGCAGGAAAGTGATGCCATCATTCCTGTTGGTTCTTACGGGAAAGGCAACAACATTTCCACAATCTTTTGAGGAAGTGAAAAGCACCAATAATAGAATGTGCATCATGTTATCCCCTAGACTTGTGTGTGCTTAAAAACTTCATATACATATGCACTTTTAATTTTGGAAACTGTTCCCCCCCCCAATATTTCATTTTTTTATTCAACGTTTCCCCTAATGTTCTTGATCAAACCTAAGGCCTTCTGCTCGCTTAAGAAGTTCTTTAGCATTGAGCTACATCTACTGTCCTTGGGGGTCTCTGCCTCAGCCTCCCAAGTGTTGAGGCTACAGGTGTATACCATTACGCTTGGCTTAAAAATAAATGATCTATATATGTGTCTGGTTTTGTTTTTTGAGATAAGGTCTTATGTAGTCCAGTCTAGCCTTGATATGTAGTTGAGGTCGACTTTGAACTTATGATTCTCCTGCCTCCACCTCCTGAGTCATGGGATTTACAAATGTCACCACCTTATGTAGCTGGAAGCCAGGACCCTGCGGGACCAGCACTCTACCAACTCTCTCTAAGCCAGGCTTAAAGTTTTCTTTTCTAGCCTTTTAGTTATGCTTGGTTTATATTCCCATCTTATTCTTGGTTTATATTGGGACAGTTGTTTTCACTGGTTTTTAATTGGTCCTTTGAAAGGGAACCCTGCTAATTTTGATGATGATAGTTTGCTCACATTGTTTTATAGCACAGACATGTTACATTCTACATATAAGTAATATAAATACCAAGAATCAAATAGTAAACATGAGGTGTGTCTCTATCCTGCGGGGTGTGTGTGTGTGTGTGTGTGTGTGTGTGTGTGTGTGTGTGTGTGTGTGTGCCTGCCTGCCTGCCTAGGGGGATTATCATACCATTTTGCCCTGGGTTTTTTTTTTTTTTTCAGTTAAATAACTGTTATTACAGTGTTCAGAGGTTCATCAGCAAAGACTCCTAGGAAAGGGAACTTTCTAAGCTCGCATTCCCCTAACACTTATTTTATAAAGGACTCTGAACAAGGTTGGAAATACAAAGGTGGAAAAGACAAAACCTGTCCTGGGGAAGGCTGAGAAGCCTGCTCTCAGGATGTAATACAGAGAGCTCTCTATTTGGGGGCATTGTCTTTTTGTTGAGGTGAATTTAACTCCCTAGCCCTGGCTGACCTCAGACTCCCAAGCACTAAGGTTATGGTCCTGTGCCTCCACGCCTGGCTTGTCCTCTAGTCTCTATCCACCACCTGCCAGTCTTTTGGGGATGATTTGGAGTCTGATCAGCAGTTGTCTCAAACATGATTGTGTAGGCTTTGTGTTTGGCTAGAATGCTCTTTTGAGTAACATTTGGAGCTTGTGGACCATCCACTGTCTGCTTCATTGCTTTGCAGCCAGTGTCTTTTTCCTCCTTCAGGAACGAACAGTATTGGCTCAATTGTGTTTTCTTTTGTAAGTAAATTTTTTCATCTCTTTGAAAATCATTTGATATATTTTTCTCTTATCTTTGAAGTTCAAAAATATCTCTAGGATTAAAAAAAATGTATATTTTATACAAGTAATATATGAATATGTTCTTTGGGATTCAAAAATACCACCAAGAGGGTTTTTTTTTTATAAAGAATATTTTAATGCTAGCACATGCCTGTAATCCCAGCATTTTGGAGATGGGGACATGAGGACCAGGAGTTCAGGGCCATCTTCGGCTACACAGTTCAAAGCCCTGAGATACATGAGACCATTACTTAATTAAAATTTTAAAATAAGATATTTAATATTTATATAAGCAATACATGAATATCTTCTTAGCTTTGAATTCAAACAATACAGGTAGAGGTACAAGTCCTTATGACAGGCTTTAGCCCTCGGTCTTGCCCCAGAAGTCACCTCTGTTGCAAGGCTGGCTTAGCTTCATATGCGTTATCATATACAGTTATTCTTTTGAAGTCAGATTTCCTGGCTTGTGCTTAGAATCCACTGATGGCAGGAAGATCACGAGGCATGCAGTTTGAGACCAGTCAGGTCAACACAGTGAGGTTTCTTCTCAAAAAGGAAAAAAAAATAATAGGAGGAAAGATGGGTTTCAGTTGGTAGAATACCCAGTAATGTAGGCCAGGTTGGCCAGGGAGTCGGGAATGACCTTGAATTTCAGATCCTCCTGCCTTTAATTCCTGATCTCTAAATCACAGGCATGCATTGCCACACCTGGTTTGTGTGTTGCTGGGGAGGGAACCCAGGTGTCAAGAGTGCTGGTCAAATACTTTACCAGCTGAGCTACATTTCTGGTCAAGTATCCTTTAACTGAGTATTTTTATTACTTTGTTTTCTGGGGGTGTTGTGCACATGCCCTGGTGCATGGATGGAGTCAGTTCTTGCTTTCTGCCAGATAGGTTCCAAGGCTCGAACTCAGGCCGTGGGGGTCTTTGTGGCAAGCACCTTTACCCACTGAGCCATCTCTTATCAGGCCCCAGCTTGATTTTCTTATTGTTGTCTTGAAAGTGTTTATGGCTGTGATTTGCCTTTTAAAGGTACCTGGTATCATATTTTCATGTGTGTAGACACATAATGTAAACCCAAGTTATTGTTTTCCTAAATAAGTTTGAAATTATAATTTTGAATATTTAGTTGAGACTTTAAAAAGATTTATTTTTAATTTGTGTGTGTGTGTGTGTGTGTGTGTGTGTGTGTGTGTGTGTGTGTGTATTTAGGTGGCCATGGAGGCCAGAGGTGTCAGATTTTTCTCTAGCTGGTGATTATTAGTCACTTAGTATAGTCTTGGGAACTGAACTGGGGTTCTCTGCAAGAGCTGTATGTACTCTTAACTACTGAACCATATCTCTGGCCACAAGATTTGTTTTTAATTATGTGTTCTTGTGTGTGTGTGTGTGTGTGTGTGTGTGTGTGTGTGTGTGTGTGTGTGTGTGTGTGTGTGTGTGTGTGTGTGTGTAGGTGTCTGCACATCAGAAGAGGGTTAGGATCCTCTGGAGATGGAATTACAGGAGTTTGTGAGCTGTCTGATGTGAGTGCTGGGAACTGAACTCAGGTCCTCTGCAAGAGGACACCTGCTCTTGACTGCTGAGCCATCTCTCTGGCTCCTTCGTTGAAATTAAGTGGTTCCTTTCAAAAAAACATTTGTTATTATTATAGCTTAATCTTAGTCAGAGAACATGACCTTTGTAAGTCTGTCCTTTGGAATTTATTGTGGTTTTCTTTATAGCATAACTGTTATCAGTTATAGGATCATCTGCATATTAAAGGAAATTTATGGTAACAATGACTTAAATAACGTTTTTTTTCCTCTGGACTGTTGAAGAATTTGGACATGGGAAGATCTGCCTGAGGCCACCAGGAAGCCGCTCTTCCATTTTCATCATTCATTCTTAGTGCTAGTTACTATTGTCCCTGTCACCTCACAGCCCACATGATAGCTGCTGGAATCCAGTCATGTGCGAACTTCAAAGAGGACAAAGGATGTAGTGAAATATCTCCCAACTGAGTCATCTGTCTCTGAGGAGTCTCCTTGGGAGTCCCATACAACTGGCATCTCATGGGGGAGTTTAGCTGGTACATAGTTGACTCTCAGTCATACAGAGATTTTTATGAATGAGGAAGAAGGGTAGGATAGATAATAGGTAGACGTGCAAGTGTCTGTCATAGTCATTTCTGGGTTTGTGTGTGTGTGTCAGTGTGTGCACGTGCACATGATTGGGTATGTGTAGGTCAGAGGTCAATTTCAAGTGTTGGTCCTCAGGTGCCAACCATCCTGTTTTTGTTACAGGGTCCCTCACTGGCCTGGAACTCAGTCTAGGCTGGCCAGTGAGCCCCAAAGATCCTCTTGCTCTTGCTTCTCCTGTGCTGAGATAAATATGTGTCACCACACCCCATACATCACTTCTTTTTATAGGGGGTCCTGGGTGGGAGATTGAACCCACGTCTTCATGCTTGTAAGGCAAACATTTTACTGACTGAGCCATCTCTTCAGCCCTGGCATAATATTTTTTTAATAAATATTTACATTGATACATCAGTTGGCAATATTATGAAGCCAGAGACTTGGGCATCTGAGCTGATCCCTCCCAGGTAGATGTGGTCTCATGAACCACTAAATGATCAGGGGGATTCTTGTGGAGTCCGTAGCTGCCCTCAGCTAGGATAAATCAACAAAGCTAAGAGCTTTAGCTCTGTTTTATTAGGGTGGTTTTGCATTTGTCTTGAGACAGAATTTTACAGTATAGTGTAGTCTGGTGTCGAATTGGTGATCTTCCTGCCTCTGGAATGTGTGCATATAGTTCTGCCTTTGTTCATATAGTGCTGCTGAGGTGCTCCCCTTGAAGGGCATTACAGCCCTGCTGGTGTCCAAACTTGGGATGCTGGTTTTCCTTGCTGTGGGCTGTGCACTTGAAAGTGTGTGCGCGATGTGGTCTGGTCTGCAGAGCCTCTGAGTTAGCATACAGGGTGGAGACAAGACAGGTCAGAGCAGCAGTGATCTCTCCACTGAGGCAAAACAGGCAGCGTGTTTGGGACACGATGTCCTAGTAGATAGCCCAGCAGTGGGCCTTCTTCTGAGGCCCAGATAGTCATTTTCCAAGATTCAGAGCATTGGGCCAGAGGTGGATCTCCAGTTGAGCCCATGGATATGGAAAATCTATGGTTTTCTGTCTCTGTGCTTGGACATGGGCAAGCAACATGGCAATTCACAGGTCTCACCCTTAACTCCCACTGCTACCAGATCAAAACCAAACCTTGTGTGGAAGGAGCATGACCCTAGCATTTCCACCTGAAACCTGGCACCCCTCAGCCACTGTGACCCCTTTAATGCACTGCTGTTTCCTGACAGCCTTGAACATTCATCCATTACTGGTCCTAAGGGGTCTGGGAGGTTCCAGTCCACACCTTCATGAAGCCCCTGGTCAGAGTGAATACGAAATTATATGCATGTAGAAACCACTGAAAATGCTTACTGAAATAGAAACAAGGGTGCCAGCGAATGTGCTAGGAATCGGGCCCCTGAGTGATGAAGGGAAGGGGCGAATGAGGAAGGCTGGCAAGTACCTCAACTGAGAAGCTTCTAGATGCCACGTCCAAGTAGCCTCCTGCCTACATGAGCATCCCTGCTCGACCCCATGCCCTCGTGCTTACCCTGAGGATAACCTCACTCCCTACCCCAGGGGCTCCGGAGGGACGAGCTGGTTCTCTCACGAGTGCTGGTGCCAGTTTAGTCAGCAAATTTCACAGATCTACTGGCACCCATGTCGGGGCTTATTTTAAGCTTAACATTTAAAGATGGGAACTTTCCCCCACTTTAGTGTGTGGCAAAAAGATCCCAATTTATACAGAAGCGCGGATGCTAAGCCAGTGTGCCCAGGCCACTTCTGCGGCTGCTGTGACCCAGTACCCATTGCTTCAGGGTCCTCCAAGGAACTCTCACCACGGAGGTGCTTTGTACCATCAGTAGCTCTTTCCCAAGCTTCCTACCGCCATATAGAACACTGTCCTTCCTTTGAGCCTTCCTGCCTGTGCACTGCATGCCTAAGGCTCCCTGGCTAGGCTTGCCCCCCCATCCTCAGCTGCTTGCTGGAGTCTGGAACTTTCATATCTCAGAGAAATGAAGGACATAGACCATGAGCCCCTGGTCAGTGAGTCTGATGCCTTGTCTGTCTGTCTGCCTATGAGACAAAGTTTCAGAAGTAACTGGGAATGGCTTTGAACTCCCGATTCTTCTGTTCCACCTCCCAAGTGCTAGGATTACAGACGTGTACCACCATTGCACTAGTGTATGCCGTGGTGCTGGGCATGGAAGCTAGAGCTTTTGTGCCTATTAGACAAATACTGTACCAACTCAGCTACCTTCCTGGCCACGATTCTAACTTTCTTGGGACATTCTAGGCTTGGGTTACACAATCTGAGCCTTCCTTACTGCTCCAGATGTTCCCATGAGTATAGAAACCCCAAGACTCAGAAGGTACTCTTGGGCTCACTGAATGTCCACTGCGTGGGAGAGGCAAAAGGTCTACTTTATGTCAGGGATTCTTCATGTCCCAGGACCCAAACTGCTTTCTCAAATATCTAATCCCAATTCTAGTTTTCCTTGCTCAGCCCCACCAACCAAGGGGAGACACAGTCTTGACAAAGGGACTTCCTGAGATGGCTGCATCCTTTAAATAGTGCTGACATCCCCGGTACACCAGAGTCACTTTTCATTCAGAAGATGGAGGCAAAGCGCAAGGGAAAAAACTAGTGATTTGTTGGGTGCCCCAGCTGTGGCAGATCTGTGAGAGACAGCTGTGGAGGAGGAAGAGGAGGAGGGGGAGGAAGTGGGCAGAAGGAAGGGAAGACAGGTGCTCCACTAGTGAGCCCACTGGCTTCTCACCTCCAAAGCGAGGACAGTTCTGGGGAAATAGACTGCAAACCTGGAGACAGCCGGGGTGAAATGTAAGGAGGAAGGAGAGGGAGATAGGAGCCTGCAAAGGAACTGAACCTTGCTTTGAATGGAGACCTGGGTAGTGAAGTGGAGGGTAAAGGGACAGTTATTTCAACACATTTTTGTCAGTCAGGATAATTTGGTGGTGCCCTGTAGTAGAATTCAGCCTGTGTTTCACTTCTCAGTCCTTTGGTCTTTTGTTGTGTGTGTGCACACACATGCACATGCTGGAATACAGACTTGTGTTTGGAGGTCAGAAGTAAACATCAGATGTCTTCTTTAACTTCTTTCTGCCTTACTATTTGACAGTGTCTCTCCCTGAATCTGGAGCTAACCAATTGTTTAGACTGTCTGGCCAGTCAGCCCCAGATTCCTCCTGACAACACCTTCTCAATAAGGGGATGCTGCTGCATCCGACTTTTTATATGAGTGCTGGGGATCAAACTCAGGGCTTCATTCTTGCACAGCAAGCCATTTTCTAACAGAGCCGTTTCCATTGCCCTCTCTGGATTTATTTCTAGTTTATGCCTATGTTTTACCAGCATGTATGTGCATGCACTGCCCATGGAAGTCAGAAGAGGGCATGAGATCCTTATAACAGGAGTTATAGACAGTTGTAAGCCACCATGTAGGTGCTGGGAACTGAAGCCAGGTTTTTCTGCAAGAGCAAGTGCACTTTACCACTGAGCCATATATGCGTGTGTGTTGGGAGCTACAGTTGCTTAGCTCAAGCTAGCCTTGAACTTGTTATGAGCTCTGAAGTTTTTCTATCAACTGAGAGTGATGGGAAGTGGTCTAGGAGCTGCTCAGGTCTCTCCAAGGTCAGTTATGGTGCCCTGTTGGCCTGTGTGCCCCCCACTACTTCAGCAGCTCAGGTAATACCCCAATACACACACATACTTCAGCAGCTCAGGTAACACCCCTGGCCAGAAGACTAAGATGTTTGAGGTGATATTTGGGCTCAAGAGATGATTCAGAGGCTAACAGCACTGTCTGCTCTTCCAGAGGACTTGAGTTCAGTTCCCAGAACCCACATTGGGCAGCTCACAACTACCTGTAACTCCACCTCCAAGGAATCTAAAATCTTCACCTAACCTCTGTGAACACTTGCACTCATATGTACACACCCACACATATACACATGAATACAAATGCAAATTTTAAAAAAGCCCTCTTCTGTCTCCAGCAGTTGGACACTGATGGAGAGATGGAATAAGGGGGTGAGCTATTTTCCAGGTGGGAGATACTGACCCCATTCTCTATTCTGTCCTTAGAGTGGTACAAAGTGTTATCTTCAGCCCCAGAGGTGGGTGGGATTCTGGTGTTTGTGAACCAATTGCATGAGTGAGGGTAGCAATGGAAGGTGTACTGATCACAGGGCCAGCAGCTGCCTAACTCTGCATGTGGTGTCCCTAAGATGATGCTCAGTTGTGAGGTGCAGGCTGTGGGGCTCAAAGAAGTGGGGGACAGGCAAGACTGAGATGGACCAGTCTGGAGGAGAGATGACACCCGGCCGAACATCCAGGAACATGTGCCAGACACTGAGCCAGATTCCCTCTGTGCCTCTGTTCCTCTCCTGACTCCCGAGAGGTGCTGGGGCAGTTATGATTTAACAGGTGAGGACAGGTATGATGAGTTCAGGTGACTTGCTGGGGTCAGTCTTAGCGCCAGCATCCATTTATTCCTAGTCCAAAGCAGGACAGATGATGGGACTGGATGGCCCAAGGGTACCCACAGAGGACAGCCACCAGAGGGCTGGAGCTGTAGAGGGGACTCCAGCCACTGCATGAACTATAAATGCAAAGAAGGATGTGTGATTTGGCCAAGGTCCTGCAGCGCGGGAGGGTGGGGGCGGGAAGAAAGCCTGGCTGTTGGCTCCTGTTTCCTGTACTTCCACTTTCCCTGGTCCTCTTGTATTCTGGGCATCCTCTACCATGTGTGGCCATGCCTGCCGCGCTTCCCTCTTGGAAGAGGTGTGATCCACTGGCATCAGCTGGGTGGACTGGCTCCCTCTCTCCTCTCTCTTCCTTCCCTTCCCCTGCCATGTTCTGGAAAGGGCAGCAGGAGGGAATGTGGGCAGGTTGCACCAGAGATATACATCTGAGAGCTGAAGGGAACATTTATTTTTAATGTAGACTGAAAAAGAAAAGGAAGTTATAAAATGCCTGCTCTTGCTCCTGGGGCTGCAGATGGTGCTGTGCATTGCCTAATAGGGAACGAGGCTGCATCACGTGCTCTGAGCGCCCCCCCCCCCCAACCCGGCCACAGGGACTCACAATCCTAGAGCACCTGCCTCAGACCCCAGAGGGCACTTTGGTGTCCATGGTCTCCTATCTCACCCTCTCCAGGTTGTCTTTAGCCAGTTTCTGGGACAATCTCCTCAGTCAGACCAGTGGCTTTGTCCCTGATGTCTCAGATGCCTGGCTTCGGTCATATATCCACAAACACACGCTGACACGTCTCCCTCTCTTGCCAGTAGTCAACCTGGGCCTCCCTAAAGCCCCACTTGAGTGTTTATCCTTGCTCGCTCCCGTGTACCTTGTTGACCCACCTAGCTGTCTTCTGATTTGCTGGTCTTTGTGCTTTGTGGTTCAGGAGTAGTTTGGTTAGCTTTCTCTTCTTTGTGACGAATTACCCACTAGTCACAGTTAGTAAAGAAGAGGTTGTTTGGGTTTGTAGTCTGAGGGCATTGTCCCTCATGGTGAGAAGTCACGGCAGTGGATGTTGAGGCGGCTGGTCACGTTACATCCACTGCTCAGGAAGCAGATGAGTGAAGTGCTCAGCTAGCTCTTTACTTTATAGGGTCTACATCTGGGAGAGGGGTTTCCTACCTCAGTTACATCTTTATGAAATTCATCATGAAATACCCTGAGGTGTATGTCATCCTAAATTTAGTCAATCCAGTTGATAAAAAAGATTAAAAGGGACCATCTAAGTTCCCCACTCCCCACCCCTGCCCAGCCAAGCTCTCCACTCCCTACCCCTGCCCAGCCAAGCTCCCCACTCCCCATCCCTGCCCAGCCAAGCTCTCCACTCCCTACCCCTGCCCAGCCAAGCTCCCCACTCCCCATCCCTGCCCAGCCAAGCTCTCCACTCCCCACCCCTGCCCAGCCAAGCTCTCCACTCCCTACCCCTGCCCAGCCAAGCTCCCCACTCTCCACCCATGCCTACTCAAGCTCCCCACCCCCGCCCAGCCAAGCTCCCCACTCCCCACCCCTGCCCAGCCAAGCTCCTCACTCTCCACCCATGCCTACCCAAGCTTCCCACCCCTGCCCAGCCAAGCTCCCCACTCCCCACCCCTGCCATTGCTAGAAGCCTCAGGGCACACTACATATAGTATACCCCGTAAACAAGCTAGAGTAGAAACGGAATCTCCCCTTCCTCTGTGCTCACAAAGACAAGCTGGAGGAATACCCTAAAATCAGAGTCAGAATGCCAAGCTGCAGATTGAGAGACCCAACTCTTGAGTTTACCATAACGGCTTGGGAAGATCCCTGCACTTCTGAAGGCCTTGGCAAGATATGGAAGGTTGTCCCTATTGTATAGAATCCTCCTTATTATAAGGTATGGTAAGTGATCGTGCTTGGCAAGGTCAGCCAACAAGGCAATCTCTCTGAGAAAAGTATGGAGAAGTTTCAGCGATTTGAGACACTGGCATGGACACCAGGTTTGTGATGTGGTAGGCAGCGAGGGTTTTCAGCACATCAGACACTTGCTAGTCAGGCATGTGTGTTGACATAGCCTAGATACAAGTTTATTGTGTCTGGGTTATCCTAGAAAAGATTATATGTCGGTTTAAAAAGTGCATACCCTAGAATAAGATGAGTGAAGACAAAAACGATACCCCAAAAAGATACCCAAAAAGATACCCAAAAAGATACCCCAAAAAGATACCCCAAAAAGATGAGAGAAGGAGAGAAAGAGGCTGCTGGGAATAGGTACAGAAAATGAGCAGTGTGAGTCAGTATCCATGAGAGCTGTGGACAGAGAAAGCTTGCCTAAGCTTTTTATTCTGTTTCTTGTCATTATTATTGTTAGTGTGTGTGTGTGTGACATCATGTATGTGTGTGTGTAACGTGTGTGTGAGTGTGTGTGTAACATCATGTATGTGTAACATCATGTATGTGTATGTGTAACGTGTGTGTGTAACATGTATGTGTGTGTAGCATATGTGCGTGTGTGTAACATCGTGTATGTGTGTGTAACGTGTGTGTGCGTGTGTAACATGTATGTGTGTGTGACATCATGTATGTGTGTGTAACGTGTGTGTGAGTGCGTGTGTGTAACATCATGTATGTGTGTGTAACGTATGTGCATGTGTGTAACATCATGTATGTGTGTAACGTGTGTGTGCATGTGTAACATCATGTATGTGTGTGTGGCATATATGTTTGTATGTGTGTGTGTGTGTGTGTGTGTGTGTGTGTGTGTGTGTGTCGGTCAGAGGACAACTTTGAGGAGTCAAAGTGTAAACAATTCTCAGGATAGAACTCAAGTTGTCAGGCTTCCAGGGCCAGCATTTTACCCACTGAGCCATCCTGCTGACCCTGGCCTAGCTTCTCAATAGTCAGAAACAGGTAAATAGCCCAGGGATTGCAAGACAGATGCAGATCAGTTACTTGGGCATGCAACCCCTGACTCGGAAAGCAGAAGGTCTCTCTGAGGTAGTTCAGTAAAGGGGCCCTGTGATTCAGAGTGCAGTGACTATCCTAGACAGTAGGTGCCTTGGTGATCACAGAATCCCAGGCAATGGTATCTAAGGATGCTCTTGACGGCTTAAGCACTATCCAGAAAGCTGGGATTTGGGGGTGATGGGTGTATTGCATAGTCTGCAATCTGTATAAACCACAGATGGTGGGGTACCTGAACATTCATCAGCGAACAGCACAAATCGCAGCAATTTAAGGCATGGCTATCCATGTGCTTGTGTATAAATACGTGACACCCTCCCCTCCCTGTCTTTTTCTTCTCACTCTAGACTCAGTTTCTCTTGGCTGTGACCCAAGGGAAAAATTACCCAGATCCCTTGGGAGACAGAGCCTCACAGACAGTAGGGTTATCTTTTCAGATAATTCGAACCTGAGAATAGACTTTTAAACTGATTTGAGGGCAGGATGTAGATGGCTAATCTGAAAAATTCCTGCTATGCAAGCATGAGGACCCATGTTTGGATACCCAGGATCCATGGAAAAATCCAGGCACAGCATGGTGGAGGAGGGATGTGGGAACAGGTAGATCCCTAAAGCTTCTTGGCAAGCCGGAGTTTCAGTTTTAGTGAGAGCCTGTTTCAAAGCATAATGATAGTAGGGCTCAGTGGTTAAGCACATTGGCTGCTCTTGCAGAGGACTTGGGTTAGGTTCCCAGCACATGGCAACTCACAACCATCTCCAATTCTAGTCCCAGGAGATCCAACACCCTTTTCTGACATCTGTAGGCACTATATGTAAGTGATATATAGAAATACATATAGGCAAAAACCCATACATGTACATTAAAAATAAGTAATGAATCCAGGTGTGAGAAATACATTATACATCTCCCCAGGTCTCCACATGCACGTACACACAAACACATACCCCAAACACACACTGGGATATAGTGTGTGGAACTGATCCAGGACCTTCAGGGTCAATCCTTTCCTTATAGGATAGAAAGGTCAAGCTCCAGAAAGAATCAGGAATCTGAGACCACAAGGCTGCAGCTGTAGCTGCAGCCCATGGTCTCCTGCCTACATTTCAGTCCATTGCCCTAAGTGGTCAGTGCACAAAACAATCAAGTAGAGATTATCCTGGAAGAAAATTACTGTGTATATCTCTTGTTGGAGCTGTGGAATGGCTTCACATTATATAATTTTATTCAAACTGATATGGGCCAATAAATATAAATGTGCGTGTGTGTTCACTGTTTTAAAACATTTTAATGTTTAAAACATGATTTACTAATGCTGCTAAGGATGTCTAGAATTTGATTTACTGCATAGTATTGAATGTTTATACTTGTTCCTTGCAGAAATTCTTGCCAAAGAGCCATTTTATCTACAGGAATAATAAATAAGTCAATATGTGGATGACTGTGCACATTTTCCCCATATGCAGCCGCACTTGGTAAATGCTGCTTTGCACACAAACACTCCAAAGGTAAACTTAAGAGACTCACACAAGTCCTTGATGTCCAAAGTGCAGCCAGTATCAAGATCAGCCAGGCATGGTGGTGCATGCTTGTAAACCAGAGTAGAGGCAGGAGGATCAGGAATTCAGGATCATCCTCAGTTACTTAGGAAGTTCAAAGCCAGCCTAGATATATTATACTCTGTCTCAAAAAAAAAAAAAAAAAAAAAAAAGGAAGGAAGGAAGAAAGAAAAAGGAAAAGGGATCAGGTAGATGGCACAGTGGGTAAAGTATTTGCTGTGATGATCTGTGTTCAGATCCTTGTGTTTGGATCCGCAGATCCCATGTAAAAAGCTGGAGGCACAGGGTGCATCTATAATCTAAACCACTTCCATCACGTGATGGGAAGCAGAGCTCATGGGCTAACGTGCCTGGAACATGCACTGCAGGGGCAGAGGCAAGAGAGACTTCACCTCAAAATAAGATGGAAAGTGAGAATTGACTCCTAAAAGTTGTCCTCTGACCTCCAAATGCATGAACCTTGGTGTGTGTGTGTGTGTGTGTGTGTGTGTGTGTGTGTGTGTGTGTGTGCGCGCGCGCACATAGTTAGACACAGTCACACACAAAATCAGGGCTGGAAATGTAGCTTAGTGCTTGTCTAGCATGCACAAACCCTGGGCTCCCTCCTCAGCACCCAGCATGGGTCTGTTTCCTGCAGTCCAAGCACCTGAGAGGTTAGAGGCAATGCAAGAACTTCAAGATCATTATCAGCTACACAAGCACAAGGCCATCCTAGGACACATAAGACTATTTAAAAAGGGGGTGTGGGGGGGGCCGAGTGCAGTGGTTCTCAACCTGTGGGTCATGACCCTTTTGGGGTTCAATGGCCCCTTCGCAGGGATTGCATATCAGACATCCTGTATTTCAGATGTTTACATTACAGTTCATAATAGTAGCAAAATTACAGTTATGAAGTAGCACAAAGTAATTTAATAGTTGATGGTCACTACATCACGAGGAACTGTATGGCCGGATCACAGCATTAGGAAGGTAGGGAACCACTGGCTTAGTAGTTAAGAGCGCTTGTTCCTCTGCCAGGGGCCCTGCGTTCAGTTGCCACATCAGGCAATTCACAACTGCCTATACTCAGCTCCCGGGGCTTCAGGGCCTTCTTGGCTTCCATGCATAGAAACACACAAAGGCAGAAACACATACACATAGATAAATGATATTTTTTAAAAGCAGCCAACAAGTCTAGATTCCAGGTGCCATTTGGGTTTGAGGCATAATGGGTTTATCACCATATTTAGTGAATTTGGTTATGTCAGCTTCCCATTGTACCAACAGAATGCAATGTTATAGGAGAGAAGAATTTACCTTGGCTCAGGGTTTCAGACATTTCAGCCCATGGTCACTTAGTTCTGTTGCTTCTCAGCCTGTGACGAGGCAGAGCATTGTGGCCCGACACATCCATGGTTGAGCAAACCAGCTCAGTACATGGTGAGCAGGAGACCGAGGGCATGCATGAGGGGGATGCCTAGAGACAGGCAATGCCTTCCAAGGTGCCATCTCAGGTGATCTACTTCCTCCCTGAATAACTGAGATTAGTCCGTAGTGCCCTCGAGGGCTAAGCCTTGAGCACATAAGCCCTGGGGACAGTCTAACTCCCATGGAAACACTGCTTCTTAAACTCCTGTGGCCCGGTCATTAGGTTAGCTATAGTGTCAGTTTTCTCTTGATGAAGGCTGAGTGGTGAGAAATTTTCCCAGATTCTACGTATGAATCCCTTGAAGGACTTTGACTATTCATTCTCACCAGAATCCTTTTGAAGGCTTCAGTCTACTGGAGAGGAAGGGATGGGCTTCCTTTTGTTTGCTCACGTGTTTTTATTGCTCCCTCCAATTATGGAAATAAATAAAATCCATTGTCAAGAAAAAGGCCGAAGTCAGAAGGCTATGCAAAGCTGTTCTGGAATGACTTCCATGTAAATCCATAGCTAATCCTGCTAACTACAGATATTTCATGTGTGTATGTGTGTGTGGGGGTGAGTGGGTATGTGGGTGTGTGTTGGGTAGACAGCTATATTTTTTTCTTTCATATAAACAGGATTACGCAGTAATGTAATTCTGCACGCCAGTTGTTTTTATTACATCTAGTCTCAGTGTGCACCTGCATGCAAAACTACACCAGTTACCCACGTAGCTCCGATTTCCTTTTGGCCATGGATACATACTTTTGCTTTGCAGACTCATGGGGTGAATCAGGCATGGTGGTACACACCTGTAATCCCAACACCCACGAGGCTGCAGCAAGAGGTTTGCTATTATTTCACAGCTAGCCTGGGCTACATAGTATGTTGCTGTTCAGCCTGGATATAGTGAGACTGTGTCTCAAAACAAAACCAAAAGCATTGGGCATTTCTATTACATTCCTCAACTTACCCCTCTCATTTTCCTAGGTGGTGGGTCTTCTCTTGCCCAACCAGACGCTGGCATCCACTGTCTTCTGGCAGGTAAGAGTCTGTGGAGAGGGTTTCTGAAGGTAGGCGTGCGCGCACACACGCACACACACACACACACACACACACATATATAATGGTATGGAACTTCCTCACTCCATTGTCTCCTGCATCATTCAGGCCCCTGGGTGGAGTGTTCCTATCCCTAAACCACCAAGACCTTGTTTCTGCTGAACAGACCCGCAACACCTCGGTCTGATTCCAGCCACTGTGTGTCACTTTAATCTTCAAGATGGGGGCTAGGTACCCTCACCTGGAACACGATGGCGGGTTAGTGGCAACTCATTCTGTCCATTGGTTATTTGACCCATGGTCAATGACCAGATGTAGCCTCTTTCTACATGCTAACCAGCAGGAAACTCTGTTGCTTCTGACAGAGCCTCTGGAAGGTAAAGAGGGGTCAAATAACAGAGGCTCTGTAGGAGGTGAATTCCACTAGCTTCTGGATTCTTCTGGAACAGTTTTACATTCAGATCTTGGATACAAATGACAGTAACATCTTGAGGACTGCATCCTCCCCCAAGCTTCGATGTGCACCTAGATGTCACCTGAGTGTCCCATCTCTAGACATTTCTGGCAGGGGTGGAGGTGGGGTCTTCCACAGAGTGATTATGCCTTCCGTCATTTCTCTCTCTGTCTTCAGTGGCTGAACCAGAGCCATAACGCCTGTGTCAACTATGCAAACCGCAATGCTACCAAGGTGAGTGTTGCTGCCTTCTCTGCCCATGGCAGGTTCAGGTGGGAGTGACCTGGCCTACAGTGTGACCGGCCACCATCATTGGTGTCAAGCACTGCTCCCTTTGAGGGCTTGTTTATGCTGCCAGCCCCACATGCAAGCAGCACTTAGCTCACTTGGCATGGGTCAGCAGGAGCCTCTGGGAAGAGCCCTGCAGATGTGGGTAAAATAAGGGAGGCCTGTAAGGTATGAGTTCTGTTGGCTCTGGTTCTGCTAGAGAAGCTGAGCACTGTGATACTAGATCCAGAAAGAGTCAGCGTCCTGAGGATTGGACTGCTCTGAGCTTCTGACCTCACCTAGAAGCTGGCTCAGTGTCCCCAGCTCCTAGGTGACTGATCACACAAGCTGATCTCTGACAAAGCCATCTTTCCTTCTGGACCATCCTTGGATCCAGAGGAATCTAGGTTCTCTGAGGGGCTGTTCTTAATATTTTCTGACAGTGACAAAGACAGCAGAGTTAGAAACCTTTGTAGACGGAACTTGAGGGGTCCAAGACCCTGACACTGTCTCATCTGGCCTTGCGTACCTAGTTTTTCTTGCAGGTTTCACATATATGGCTCCACTCAGTTGCCTCCTATATAACCTTAAACCAGCTTCCTCCAAAGTGGAGTTGTAGCAAAGACAGCTTCTTCAGCTTCAGCTTTCTTGTAATACTTTGTTCCTTTTTTTTTATTATTATTACGTGTTTGTTTTTTCAGACAGAGCTTTTTTGTGTAGCTCTGGAACTTGGCTCTGTAGACCAGGCTGTCCTCAAACTCACAGAGATCCTCCTGCCTCTGCTACCACCACCAGCCTTTTTTTTTTTTTTTTTTTTCAATGTTTGGACTTGAGATCTTTTGTTCTTTGGAACTACTGGCCAACAGTAATGTACTGACGGTGAAGGCCCCTGATGCCTGGTCTGAGGGGCTGTGAGCACCAGCTAGACTGTAGCTGGTGAGGTAATGCTATCTCACACAGGTAGTATGCCAGGCCTAAACCTGCTCACAACACAGCCTTCTTAAGGGGACCCTGAACAGCCTGCACATAAGGGACCTCTGTGGGCCTCTGCTCGTTTCCACCTTCAGCCAGTGGTGTCTGCCCAGATCTTTCTAGAACAGAGCAGAAATAAAGGGGCCCAGGGAAACCTGTCCCTGACTTGTATGTTCAACTTCAAAGGTTGCTGAGGGAGGCCTGGGCCCCTTTAGCTTCCTAAGGGAGTGCTTCTCACTGGCCAGGCAGACCACTGGAGCTTTGGACACCCTGTGTGTCTACCTTTCTGCCTGTCTTCCAGCCTTCGCCTGCATCCAAGTTCATCCAGGGCTACCTGGGAGCCGTCATCAGTGCTGTCTCCATTGCCGTGAGTAACTGCTACCCAGCTCCTGTGGGTTGCTGTCAGGTGTGGGGCCTGGGGTCTTCGAGGGGGATGCCTAGCCATTTTTCAGAGAAAAGACTGTGATAGGAAGAACACAAATTGGCACTCCAGGGCATTGGGGAGGACGTAAGTGCTGATGGGGGGGGGGCAGCTATCTCTCTGTTCCAACACCCAGTGCTCTCTTTAGAGCAGCTCTGCTATTTGACTTTCCCGGCCAGTATTTCCTCAGGGTGGCCTCTGGGGAATAGTCTATGGCTGTCTACAGTCCCAGTTCATTGCTTCTAAACTTCCTGTGCCCAGACTCATGAATTTTCTCTTCCTAACTGAGCTAGGGGTCTCTGAACAGCAACCGTGTGAAGCTTGAGGCTCCATGAGTAAGGGGTGTGTTTTCTTGGTCTTGTCATGTAGAGAAGGCTGTTGGCCTTCAGTTGGACTATTATAGAGGGGACAAAAGTGTCTCTATGCAGTCTTGGTTGGGGACTCACTCGACCAGCCTCCTTGGAAGGTTTATAAAGCTCCTCAAGTCAGGCCCATGTTGAGCCTTTGCAGAACCATAAGAATAAAGTTGGACTTAGTAAGAGCATGTTGGTGAGTCCCTGGTAGGGGCAGCAAGCAGGCACCAGAGAGGGGCGTGGGCCACAGCCAGAGTGAGGAACAAGCCTCTGAGATGTTGTCCAGCTTTGATCCTACCATTGCATTGTGTCACTTCCCAGATCCCCTTTGGAGTGGCTTCGTATAACCAGCTCCAGAGGGTAAAGTCCCTTTCACAACTGTCTTCTCTGTCACCAATAACACAACAAATGCATCAGTTGTTAAAGAGCAAAAGTACAGATCAGGGCTAGAAGTGCAGCTCAGCTGGTGGAGTGTGTATCTAGCATGCACAAAGCTTTGGTTTCGATCCCCAGCACCACATAAAACAGGTCATGGTGGTCCATGTCTGTACCCAGAACTCATGGGGCAGAGGCAGGAGGATATCCCAGGTATGCAGTGAGTTTGAGATCAGCTTGGGTTCCATGGGACTCCATCTTGGCAACAAAGATGACCAAACAGTCAGTAGCATGAGCTGCTCGTCCAGAAGACCTGAGTTTGATTCCCAGCACCCTTGTGGTGGTTCACAGCCATCTGTAACCCCAATCCCAGGGGATCTTATACTCTCTTCTGGCCTCTGCAGGTGCTGCACACACATAGTACATAGACATGCAGGCAACACACACACACACACACACACACACACACACACACACACACACACACACACACACACACAAAGCAACTTTTTAAAAAATTAAAAAGAAGTGCAAAT
Organism: Phyllotis vaccarum; assembly: GCA_033318265.1. Lineage (NCBI taxonomy): Eukaryota > Metazoa > Chordata > Mammalia > Rodentia > Cricetidae > Phyllotis > Phyllotis vaccarum. Next base: position 67,710,381 of record JARWLC010000014.1, on the reverse strand, counting down.
TAACATGAAGAAAGAATTCACATATATTAATCTCTTGATGAACCCTTGTTACTAAACATCATCATACACACTTTGTGACAAGTCACTCATCCTACAGGCATTGCTATTGCTGTTTGTCTAAAGTAGAGCCTTGGGGCTGTCCTCAAGTGGCCTCTTTTATTCCTACTCCGATGCAGACCAAACCATCTCCAAGTGGCTGTTAAGTGGGGCATCCCTTCTTGTGCCTGGGATCTCATTCTTTTCCTGAATCCTATGCCTTGCTGCCTGTTAGAAGCCATATGCAGCCAGACCTGTGTAGAGGGCTCTCTGTAGAAAACCTGAAAATCCTCTTGGTAGCCCTACAACCCTGCATGAACTTAGTTTTGGGAGTCAGAAAAATTGAGGCTTACTGACTCTGCTGGGCCAGGGATCTCCCAAGAGGAGAGAGAGCTCTTCACCATCTCCTTGTTCTATGAGGCAAAAGGAGTTGGGAGCCTCCCTGGCTCGGCTGCTTCAATAGCCTCTCCCTTCCTGGAGACGTTTGGATGAAGTAGAAGGATCTGGGAAAGGGTGGGGCACGCAGGGAAGGGGATCAATGAGGAGGGAAGTGGGGCTCAGCAATTCTACAACCTCTCTTGAATCCCAGCCCTTAGGATCTGACTAATGGTGGGGTCCTGTTCATTCCATCCCTACACTTCCCGGGCCTGTACTGCCCTCACATTAGTTGGTAGAGGAACATACAACCCAGCAGAGTTACCTGGGACTTGGGACTTCACACTGGTCTGTACTTGCAATGCAGGACACCCTCCACCTCCTCTTCTTTGCCTGGCCCCAGATCTCCCAAAGATTTTCCTTGACCTAAGTCCCAGAAACCTCTGGTTCTTCTCACATTCAGTCGCACCCTGTCCCCATCGCTCATTGTCCCAGTTGAATTACAAGTTATCTAGGGACAGGCATCTGCCTTGTACCCCATAGAGGGATCCATAGAGCCCTGTGCCATAAATACCTATTAATTAGGCTGCTGATTGATTGCTGGCCTTGAGAAGCCCCTCCTTTCCTCTCCAGGAGCCTGAGCCTTAGCAGTGGCATGTCCCTCTGCTTGACGACTTCACACAGCGAGGGGCTCACTCGGGCAGATGGAGTGGAGTTCCTGACTTGGAAAATCGGCAGCTTTGCTTTCTTTTCTTTTGTGTGTATAAATCACAGAACTGCCTAAGACAGGGGCTTGATTTTATTTTCCTTCCCCCTTATTCCCTGGAACCCCAGGCCCCGCAGGCTCATTAACTGATTTCGGCTTCAATTAGAGACAAATCCCCTCCCAGGGCGAGCCTGTTAGGAGCAGATGACCTGCAAACAAGTGTCACGGCCCCAGTGGTTGGCCCAGTTCTAGCATTAATTAAAACGAGTCCCTACAAGCAGGTGGCTAGATGGGGCCTGATGGGCTGAGAGCAGGTCCCAGAGACCAAGCTAAGCTGAGGTTCAGCCTCCTCTGGGGGGTCTGCAGAGCCTCACCTCTCTCTCAGAAGAGCCCTTGGTCTTGGCCAGTAGCACCCCCTCACCAATCAGACATTCCCCAATGAAGTCTCATGCTGGGCCCTGGACTGTTGGGGTGAGAAGCTTCTCTGGGGCCCTCCTAAATAGATTTGGCAATGTCTGGGCGCTTGCTTTAGAATAAAAAAGAAATCCCATCTTAAGTTATTTTTGAAACCTAACAGTTTGTCGTCTTTTAACAAAGGAAGCCTCTCTGTCTTCTTTGTGTTTTTGTTCTGAGGTTTGTGTGGAATGCTTCTGGGCTGGTCCTCGTGATCTCTGAGAAGGGAGAGAGCAGGCAGGATCCTGGCCCTTTCTGCAAGGTCTGTGATGGGCCAGACACTTTGCAGGAGCCTGGGGTGCAGCTATGGCTTTCAAGATGCTGGGAGTGTGAGTGGGGAGCATTGGGGCAGTCAGAACCCTGGTGGTGCTGACTCCAAGGTACCTAACTCAGTCACGGGGATGACACATAGACAGATGGAGAAAGCCAGCAGAAGGTAGGGTTGGGTGTCTCAGAGAGAGGGCACAGCAGATTCAGAGGCATGTAGAACCATGGGAACAAATTCTGGACACTGTCAGAAGTGTGTCTGCCATGTAGAGAATAATGGTAATGGTGACAATGCAGTGACAGCCGTGGTCTTCATTAGGGGCTGTGAATGCCATTCAAAGAATCCAAGACTGGGCGTTGCAGGGTCTTGGGCAGCAGTAGGAGGTGACAGTCAGGAGTTGCAACCTGGTGACCACTGGTTCCTGGGTGGGGATGGACCCGGGGCTGGGAAGGAAGGCTCAGTGCTGACATCTGTGATTTGTCAGGGTGGGTTGGTGGGCCCTAATGACAAGAGACACTTTTGTGTCCTACCCCCTGACTCCTTCATCTTTAAGCCTTAGCTACATCGCTCTCTCCTTAAGGAACAACGCATACCTCCTTTCCTCTAGTGGTCCTTCCTAGGTTGGATACAGCGTTTGTCTACAGGGAGAGGCCCAGGGAGCCTTCTGGTTCTCATTGCTGACTGGCAACCCCACATACCCTTGATGGTCAGGTTAGTAAACAGCCACTCGAGTAGTAACAATGGCCAATCCTTACAGAGTATCCGTGCTATGCTACTCCAGTCCCATTTTACAGATGAGGAAATTGAACACAGACTCGATTTCAAGTCAAGGACAGAGCCTCCACACCCCATCCCACATACTATTCTGTTAATATAAAGGCCCTTTTGTCCTATTCCCACTGTGGTTTACTGAGATGTAAGAAGACATATTACTATACCCTTTGTAGGCTGGTCCCCCCACAGCACCCCCAAGAGCAGCAGAGACTAGAGGTGGCTTTTTAGATCTACCACCAACCTTCCTAGTGGTTTCTAGACCTTTACCTTCTGGCCAATAGGTCAGCAGTATGATCCAGAGCACACCCTACTGCCTCCTGGAAGACAAGATCTGGCTGGCTGTTTGCAAGGGCATAGTCAGGCCTTTCTGTTCTTTTCAGAGTTCCCAGAGTAACTGGGACATAGTGACATCCATGAATCCTGCTCCAGGATATTGTCACTTTTCCTTCAAGTGACTTCTAGGTTGGAGGGACCATGGCAGAGACCCAGCAGCTGAATCTGAAGTGTCCCAGAAGCCTGCAGATGGTGGTACTGGCAGTGGTAAATCAGACATGAGCACGGTTCAGGCATGGCCACTGTTCCTAGCAGAGAAGCCCCTCAGTTACAGCTGGAGCTGATAGGAACCATTCACCTTTGCTGCTTTGCTGAGCTCACTGCCAAGCAACGGGATGGCTGAGGCTGGGAGCCAGCTGATCTTCATGAAGGGTCACCAGTCAGTCAGTCAGTCCACTTGGGAGCCAGGTTTAGTTTGCAAAGCTGTGCCCTCTGGTGGGTATTTCTGGTATTTCAGTGATTTCCTGACCTGCCCCTTGCCTTCCGGGACCCACACAGACCCAGGACCATTTGGATATGATTGTCCAATTACCCAACAGATCTCACACCATCCCTCTTGTCAGCACCCTGTCCTTCATTGTTCCTCAGGACCACTTAGACCCCATTGACGGATACAGAAGAGTTTGCAGAACCTTGCAGACAACCCGGTGTTACATGACTCTGTGCCTCTGCAGAACCCTCCTTCCTCACTGCCTAGCTACCTCCTGCTCACCCTAGGGTTCAGTCAGGTGCACCTTCTCTCTGAAGCTCTGGTGCCCTTCAGGGCCTCCTCCCCCAGCTGAGTATGGAATGAGCATCTCAGATGCCCCACAGACCTGGGCAAGCTTGGGGTTTGCAAAGGCAGACGGGCCTGCTTTGTGACCTTCCCTGGTTTTGTTTTGGTTTTGTTTTTTCTCTTCATGCCTCAGACATCATTCACTTTGATTTATTCTAGAAGCATCTCTAAGTCCACACTCATTTTACTACATACTGGGAATTGAGTAAGCGGGTAAGAGGAGCCTAGTATTCAATGTCTGTTGGAGAGATGGATTTTTATTCAAGTTCACAGATACAAAATATTGGGGTGGGGTTTTTTTTTGGTTATTGCATGCATGTATTATTTTGATTCAGAGATGTGTAAAAAAGGCAAACACATATGTACTTAGAGACTGAGATACATGGAAGAAAGTTCTGGCCTCGGGCTGGAGAAAATGCTTGCCTTGCAAGTTTGAAGGCTGGAGCTTGATTTCAGGACCCACATAAAAATATAAGTGTGTAGCTGGAGTGGTGGCTCACTGGTTAAGAGCACTTGCTGCTCTTGTAGGGGACTAGAATTTGATAAACTGGAGCAACTTACAACTTCCTGTAACTAAAACTCTAGGGGAGGCCATGCCTTCTTCGGCTTCCACAGGCACTCACATATAAGTATACACAACACACACACACACACACACACACACACACACACACACACACACGAATACACATGAACACAAGGCACATACATATGCATGAGTACACATGAACACAAGGTGTGCACACACAAAGACACACAAAAACGTAATGCATGAGTATACATAAACACAAGGCACAACACACATTTACACACACAAAGTACATATGAACACAAGGCATACACACACACAAGTACACATAAACACAAAGCATATACACACACACGTACACATGAGCACAAGGCACATACACACAAGCACCCCCCACATAAAGTTCCAGTTCCAGGCTCTCCCAGAAACTGTTAGGGGGCACTCTGGGCAGAGAAGAGGTCTGAAAATTGGGTTGAAAGGGAGGCATGACAGGAACACACTGCCCAGAGGCCCTGTGGTTGTGTGGAGAGAACAGGTTCACAGGAGGAGCCTCCAAGTTAGCACAGTGAGGTCATTCTGAGCTCTGTGGCTCCTTGGATGCTGTGAGGACCGATGAAGGCTATGAAATGACTTAGTGTCTGTGTCCTAAAGGAGTCAGTGAATTATAGGCCAGCCAGGGCTACATAGTGAGATCATAGTGAGAACATAAAGAATAGACAAAAATAAAATAAAATGAAAATTTTTAATGCAGTTTTTTTAAAGGTGGAGTGGGGAGCTAGACAGTTCCTTTAACTAGAGTTCAGTACTCTAAGTACTTGCAGAACATGCTCAAAGATCTGGGTTCAATTTTCAGCATTGAATAAACCAGATACACACTGTAATTCTAGCACTTAGGAGGTAGAGGCTGGGGAATCAGAAATTCAAAGTCATCCTCAGCTAATTTAAGGTAATCTTGGACTACATGAAAGTATATCTTAAAAAAAAAAAACCCAAACAATAACACACACACACACACACACACACACACACACAAACCAAAAACACAATTAGCAAGTCCCACATGGCTGAGTTGAAATTTAGCAAGAAACACATATCTATCTGAAAGTAAGCCAACGTGCCCACGCCCTGAGTGGGAACTGGGGACTGTGAGGTGGAAGGAAGGTCCATGCTAGTTGGAAGTTCACACAGAGGCAATATGGCTGCCTCGCCCACCCACCCACCGGTCAAAGACATGAAGGAGGCAAATGGCCACTTACCCTCACCTCCTCAACACCCAGCCATACTGCTTCTAGAACCTTGGACAGGGACAGACAGCCTGGGAAGGATCCCAGGGAGAGCTGAAGTTCGGGGATTGAAGCCCGTCTGTTCTTGTTTCTCGGGGTCCTTTGGCCTGGAACATTTGGTGGAGCCCATTAAAATTAAAAAGCCAAGTGGCTGGAGGCTCGGAATGCCAGCTCATTTTCCCTGGCATGGTAGGTCCTGTTTAAGGGAACCAGCTGGCATTAATGGCACACAACTCATCACGAACAGCAGCTAGCGATCAGAAGAATCTGAGCTAATAATCAGGTTCAGGAAAGATAATGAGATATGGAACAGCCATTGCCGAGGGTCCCCCAGGGTCTGTTTTAACAGTCTCCAAACAAGCTACAAAACAGAAATTAACCAAACAGGGGCTCCATTTGGGCAGAGGGGGGAAACAAACAAGGTAGAAATTTGCACACGGATTCCTGGTGTGACCATGCCCACACCCAGGACCTGTGGGACAGTGGCCACTGCCGGAAGGAGGCACCAGGCCCACTGTGACCACTTGCCTCCAAGGAACCATGAGGTTAGAGCTGCTGGGGAGAAGCCTAAAGAGAAGCCTAGTTTCCTGTGGCTCCAAGGAGACTCCGGCCATCCTTCTTTCCTACTCCAGCTTTCCACTTGGCATGGAGCAAATCAGCTAGGTTACCCCTTCAAGACAGTGACAGTCCTAGCCAGTGGGGAGAATGGCCAGCCAGGGAGGGGTCAGTCTCAGGCTGGCACAGCAAGTCTCAGTGTTGGCTGTAAGCAATTGTCTCTTGCCCACTCCCCTGCATTCCAGCTCTGCCCAGTCCCAGGGAGCTGCCAGCCATGAAGCTTAGGCCTTGGTCCCTTCTCCCATGACTCCTGCTTTCTGCTTCATCATCTTTCTAAGTATGTGCAGGGCTTTGCTACCTTCCGGGACAGGGGTATACCAAAGGCCCCCCATTTACACAACACCTGGACCCCGATGCCTAGTGGGCCTTTGTCAGGATCCCATGTTACAATCCATGGCTTGGGGGTATCAGGCCATTGCTTATTGGGAAAGAGGCCATGTTAGCTGCTTTCTCATTGTTGGGAGGGTTTACAGTTGGACTGTACTGTTTACAGTTTGAGGATTTTGTCTATCATGGCAAGGAAGGCATTGTGACATGGGGTGGCTTGTCGTACTGCCTTCGCAATAGGAAGAAAAGCAAGAGAAATATTCTGTTGTTCAGTCTACATCCAGTTTGGCCCACATTCAGGGTGGCTTTCCTACCTCAGTGGACCCAATCTAGAAACTCCCTTACAGGCATACCCAGACAGTTATTTCCTGGGTGACTTTAGATTCTGTTAAGCCCATGGTGTTAACTGTCACAGAGACCAGTCGGAAAGTAGGGAGGAGTAAAGCTTCGGAATTGTCAGGCCCCTGGTTCAAATCCTGACTTTACCTGCCATGCCATAACTGTCTGTCCTTGGCAAAGTCACTAATGCTCTCTGAGCCTGCCTCTTCCTGTTAAAAATATTTTGTGAAGGCATTGCATGTGATAGCTGGGGTGTAGCTCTGTGGCAGAGTGCTTGCCTAGGTGCCAGGCGTCCTGGGTTCATCCCGTAGCACTGCGGGGTGGGGGTGGGGGGAGGGGAGGAAGTCTAGCAAATAAATATGCTGATAGCACATAGGAGATCTCCAGACAGTCCACTCCACTTTTCATCTGCAGCATTTATTCTGCCCCTCTTGCTGCTGAGAGCTTGGGATACTTGGACTTGGTGAGCTCCATCCAGGATGGGCCAGTGGCATTCAGAAAGGCCCTGTTGTATCACTGAAATACGGATAAGCTGTTCATTCTTGCCACTCAGCTTGCCCTCAAGCAAGCAGTGAGGACACAGACGGGGCTCTGAACATCACATGGCCATTAAGACATATATGTAGCACTGAGAGCCCAGGCAGATGTGGCTGGCTGCCTAGGGGATGGTTAGCTGGGTCATCTTTGTCCTATGCCCTGCACTGGAGCCTGAGCCCATCTGTTCCTGCCCTACTGCAGGCAATCAGCCTCTTTGAGGCATCCCAAAGTGCCATCCACCAAAAAGGCGGAGTACGAAGCCAGACTAAGAGCACAGGATAGCCTGCTAAGCCACCAGGAATCTAGAGCTGAATACAGGGCAGATCTTCCCAAGGCCCTCACTCTCTCCTCTTACCAGGATGGACCATTAGGGAAGGGCTGTCTGGGCCTCAGCCTGGGGTACTAAGACCTCTGGCTCACATCTCCTGTCTCTCCATGACCACTAGTCATCTAATTTCTTCTAGATGGTCCTCTAATGGTCAAATCCACCTTCCTGTCCCCCAGAGAAGTCTTCCCTCAACACTCCATCCAGTCGTCTGCTTGTACCTCTTCCTCAACCACTAGGTCATCGAGCATGTTAGGGCTACTAGATACAGTATTTAGTGCTGAGTGCCCCCAGCCCTTCTCTCCCACAGGTCCTGGGTCAGGGACCACACTGAGTGCTTGGAGAGCGGTTACCAGGGAAGCAGGATCAATGGTCTGTCTGCCTAGGAGAGGTGACACAGTCACATGGCTGCACTTATGGATACCTCTTGTGTGTCAAGCTCACTCCTTTTATGTACATTCTTATCACAGATCCTGAATGTGGTAGAAATAACTGTCCTTTTTTTACCGCCAGGCAGTGAAGTAGAGAAGGGATAATGAGTCATCCGCATAAGGTTCCACTGCTAGTAAGTGACAGAGGTGGTAGACTTCAGGGCTGGTCTTGAGGGAGCAGGTGTGGCCTGAGGCGGGTGGGTTGCGCTAGACCTAGGGACCAGGTCAGCAAAGGCTAGAGGCCAGAGGCCCAGTTGGCCTCCAAAGGGCTGTACCTGGGTGTGGGGTGTGAGGGAAATTGGAGGGATCCCCTCCTGCTGTCTCTCCAGCTCTGCTTCTTTCTCCCATGAGCCCTTGCAGCATCACGCATCTTCTATTTTCTTTTCTTTCCAAGGTGGGCCTTAATGTGCTGGTTCAGAAAGCCAACAAGTTCACCCCAGCCACTCGCCTTCTTGTGCAGAGATTCGTGCCCTTCCCTGCAGTAGGTAAGATCTGCACACTGTGGTGTGTGTGTGTGTGTGGTATGTATATGTGGGTATGTGTGTGTGCTGTGTATGTGTGTGTGTATGTGTTTGTGTATGTGTGTGTGTATGTATGTGTATGTGTGTGTATGTGTGGGTATGCGAGTGTGTGCTATGTGTGTGTGTATGTATATGTGTGTGTATGGTGTGTATGTGTATGTATGGTGTGTTGAATTGTAGGAGTCTGGGGGACTTCAAACACTTGGGTGAATGGTGGCTCTTCCACATCTGATCTCCCTGATGCTTACAAACTTGTGGCTTGGAGATCTGGAACAAAATTCACATAGATATAGATGTAGGATCCACCAGCTCAGTGCATGAGATGCAAATTTAGTACAAATTCTTGTGCTTGTCTTGTTTTGTGGTATTGGGATGGAACCTGGGACTTCATGTACACAGATAAGCATTCCAAGTGAGCTCCACTCCTAACCCTTTGGATGTTTGAGACAAAGTTTCAGTCTGTAGCTAAGGTTGGCTAGGCACTCACTGTGTAGTGCAGGCTAGCCTCAGACTCCTGGGAGACTTAGCACAGAGGTTGTTTGCTCATTTGTTTTGAGACAGGGTCTCATGTGTCCCAGAGTGGCCTCAAACATGCTATGTAATGGAGCATGACCTTGAACTACTGGTCAATCTGACTCCACCTCCCAGTTCTGGGGTCACGAGTGTACATTGATAAACTCTTGGCTTAATGGGTACTGTTGATCTAAGCCAGGGCATCCAGGCAAGCACCCTAACAGCTAAGCCATACCTCCATTCTCCCACAGGGAGATTTCTAACCTGGATCTCCAGGCTCATACTATCAGCAGACAGAACACAATGGGTCCTGTGAACAGTGTAAAGTATTCACAATAAACTCCAGCAAAAAAAAAAAAAAAAAAAAAATGACATTCTTCCCACCATGAGTATGACTGGCAAATAGTAAAAACCAGGATGTGGGGCTTTGTCAGCTGGAAACTCAAGTTACAGATATACTCAGAGGCCTGGAAATATTGCTTCTGTGCTGGGTAAACCCAAGTGATCATGCAATACTTCAGCTGCTACATCAGGTAAAAGGCATATTGGTTAGCTGACCCCAAGACTGTACATTTGTAACTAACACCAGCATATGTGACGAGGAGGCAGGAGAATGAGAAGTCTAAAACCATCCTTAGCTCTGTAGTGAGCTTAAGGCCAGCCTGGGCCACAGGTAACAACCCAAATTCAGTTCCTAAGACCCACATGGCAGAAGGAGAGAACTGACTTCGGAAAGTTGTCCCTCTGATGTTCACACCTGTCCCTGCCAGGTGAATAAACATAAAGGCGCATCTATTACTAAATCATAATCAAAAATTTTTGATAACTGATTTTTAATCTCTTTATAAATCTTTTGAATTTTGCTTTATACATATAGAAATATTAATCTGAGAGGGATGTTTAGTCTTCACCTGACTGTCAGAGGGGCCCCTGGCCAAAGGGCACTTTACGGTTTCTGCTGGATCCTTAGGATTTTGCAGTTTACCTGGATCTCAGGAAGCAGCGCCCAGTTTCAGGAATGGAGAGCACTGTGCTTTTTGTTTTGTTTTTTTAGGGTTTTGTTTGTTTGTTTAGAAACAACTGTAGACACAGCACAAAGCAATTTAGCATTTGTTCCTCAAAGATGTATACATGAGTACTGGAACCCCTAAGTCCGAGTCCCCTTCTCAAAAATCTTTGTCAGAGGACAAAGGTAGTACCAGGGCCAGAAGGTACTGTAACCTTCTGATGTCATTGCTCACTCTGGAGCTGAGTCTCCCCCTTCCCCAGCTCATAGCCAGGACCCGACCTTCCTTTCACGGCTCAGCTTCCTATATGTAATATGTAGGCCTGGTACTCTCTATCTGTGGCCCAGAGCTGCTTGTGAGGCCACAGACCAGACTCCACTGACAGGAACTTGCTGTGGAGTACCTACAGAATGGGGTGACCTCACCCGCTCATGCCCAGCGGCTAATAAACTCCCAGAACCAACCACCCAGTGAAGCCTAGCCAACTCAGATAATTGCTATAGCAACTCCACACTTGTAATGAACTCTTAGCTATTTCTGCCGTGGGCCATTAATGGAATAACTCTTTAAAGCTGACTTCGTCATGGGGTTTAATTGAGCAAATAACGTGGCTACTCAGTGGCTGGGCTTACAGCCACCAGGGCTTGAGGGTCTGAGGCAGCCTAGACTGGCTCTGAGGCTCCACCGGGATGTAATTGGAACTTGGGGGTGGTAGTTGGGGGGGGGGCACAAGCCTCAGATAAGAACTTTGCCAGTGGCTTATTCCAGCCCTGTCCAGCCCCCATTGTGCTGTGTGACCTTGAGCTGGACTTTACCTCTCTGGGACTCCCTCAGGAGGAGAGGGCTTCCCTCTGTCCTGAGACTCTCTGACCTGCTTCTCTCAGCTCTAGCTGGATTCTCCTCCCATCTTCTCCTTGGGACAGCCTTCAGCCCTCCCACCCAAGTCCAGCCTCTGAGGGGCAGCTTGAGGCTCCTATCTCTGTAGCTGGCTGTACTCACTGTGTTTTGGAACTTGCTAGGTCTTACTCTCAGGCCCTTGCAGGGAGCAGACCCATCTGCAAAGAGGCTTCTGTTCATCGCCTGGTGAATGGTTGCCATAGAGTAGTGTGAGGTCAAAGCCATCATCTGCTCCCCACACTTGTTCTCTGTACCTGCCCTGGCCAGGATGGAGCATCTCAAAGTCACTTGGCCCTTGCTTTCTGTGGCAGGCTGGCTAGCCACTGTTAGCCTCAGAGAAGCTTTCCCAGAACCTGTTCACCATGTAAAAGGTCACTTTCCCTTTAGAGCACTCTATCATCGGAAGGAGCAGAATGGGGGGGGGGCTTGTAAGTGATGGGGGGTCCTGAAAGGACCACAGTCACCCTCTCTTCCTACGCAAACAAGAAAACTCTTGAGATTTGCTGTGTTCCCTGTTTTTCTGGCTAGCTCCTTTAGAGGCCTGTCCAGCTGAAGGTCTAGGACAGTGCCTCAGATATGCCTGGGCACTATCCAGAGCCCAGATTACTCATACACCCCATCCCAGGTTAGAATACTTGGTCCCTTCGTCTGAGTCTGCTGCTCTATCCTAGGACCACCTCAACAATGTCATAGGCCTGCAGTAGGTTTGCAAAGCCTGTAACTCCCAGGGGCCACCTAATCCTCTTGCCTTTTGCCTTTCCACGTGCCTCAGTCAGTGCTGGAAGGGACCTAAGGCAGAGTTTACTACCTCATCTTACAAAAGAATATACAAACTCCACCTTTGCACCCAGAACTGAGGCCTCCCAACCCCTGACCAGAGCTACTAAGTCTTGTGGTGAAACTTGCCTTAGGAGCTGAGAAACTCAGATGTGCTTTGGAGCTGAGAAGCTTAGATGTGTGCCCTGGGGGTGGTCAGGCTATGTGGTGTCTTGCAGTGAGCATTCCATCTCCAAAACTGCCTCTGACTTTTCATCTAGGATCGCCTGAGTACTTGTGTGCATGTGAGTACCGAGTGCACAGGAAGCAAGCCCCGGATGCTCCCTGCAGCCACTGCTGTCTCTCAGGGAGGTTTTCTGCACCCACAATACCCTGCCCTGGTCTAAAACAGCAGTCGTGTGGGAGATCTTGGTTTCTATTTATACATGGAGATGGTAGGAAAGAAGGTGAGCCTGGGAGCATGTGTGCTGGCATCAGAATTGATTGCGGACTGGTAATTAATTTGTTTAGACCTTAATTAATTCTCCAGTTCTTTCTTATTTGTGGACTATCGCGGCTTAATTGTGTTCAGGAGCTCAAGCTTGGAGCAGGCCCTCCATTAATTGATGTGTGGCTGCTGGGAGGTGGAAGTTAATGGTTTAGGAAGCTGGGCAAACAGTGCCATTAAAGGTCAACAGAGGAGATGCTGGAAAAATACACACCCCTGGGTCCAGCTACTGTAGGTCTCCAGAGCTGAGCCCACTCTACAGGAGGCAGGTCCCACAGATAGCCTTTCTGTGAGGCCCTGGAGGAAATGTACAGAGAAACTGCACAAGCTGTGGGTCTCACAATAGACTACTGTGAGAAAATAGGCGTGCCCATGGTCAGGGCCTCTAGAGACATAAAAATGTCAACAGTCACCTACCTCAGTGCATCTGGTAAGAGCTGATGCCCCCCGGGTCCGTGGCTGTCTGACTGCAGCCAAGGAGAAAGAAACAGTAGCAGGTCCTCTTAGGTACCGAAGATTATCTGAGTTCTGTGCACTCCTGAGCTTGAGCCTCTATATTAGGTACCGTTCTGATGCTACCACAAAAACACCTTGAGGAAGGTCGGGGTTTGTTTTTGTACAGCTTGTTATTGACAGATTAGTCCATCCTGGCATGACCTCACTTTGTCAGTGTGGAGGGAAGGCAGAGGAAGGTAGATGAAGGTCAGTGGGCAGCTCAGTTCTCCTTTTCATTCAGTCCCAGAACACAGCCTGTGGAATGGCGCTGCCTACATTCAGGGTGAGTTTTCCAACTCCAGTTACCCCAAAACAGAAACTCCTAGGTGATCCTAGGTCCTGTCAAACTGAGGATCAGTGGGAACTGTCCAAGCCATCCATTGGGTAGTAATCTTTCAGAGACCAGAAATTCCATCCTTGACTTCTAGGTTGTTCCTAGGTGGTCCCTTTCATGAGTTGTCAAAAAGTTGTTTCACTGCCATATATGTGAGTGTGTATGTGTGTTTGCTGTGCTCCCCAGGGAGCTGTTGTTCAGGACTTCTAGAAAGTTTGGGGGTGGAGGATGTCTCCTGATTTTTCATACCCAGTGAGCCTTAGATCTGCCCCTTTTTATCCTTTCCATGCCCCAGGCCACAGAGATCTCCATGACATTGAACTCCCTCTTTGCTCCCCACTCCAGGAGGTAGCTGGTCAGTGCTGCCTGAGCCTCAGCCCTCCCCACCAAAGCATAGCTCCCCATTACTCATCCCTGTGAGCCAGAAGGCAGGGGTGACCTGTGGCAGCTGTGTCCTGGGCCCTATGACAGGAGGCCCTCATGAGGTCAGTGGTACTTCATGAAGCTCCCCTGGAGGCTGGAAGAGCCTGCTTGGGCCTATTCTGTGCTTGCTCTCACCGGAACCCACTGTGGCTATGACTACTGTCTTCTAATCTATCTCCTGCTGGGCTTCAGGGCCATGGCTGTGCTGGCCCAGAAGCCACTCTTCCCCATGCCTCAACCCTCTGCCTGGCTATCAAGTACTCTGTATCTGTCCAGGACAGGCCATTTAAGTTTGCTTTCCTTGTCATCGTGTGTGGGTGTCTTGGGTACCGTACCTCAGGCTTCTCAGCCTGGCATATAATCAGGGTGCATATTAGTTACCATCTCATTACTGTGACAAAATTCCTGCCAGGAAGAAACTTCAGGGAGAAAAGGTTTCTTTTGGCTTATAGTTTAAGAAAGAATACATCATGGTGGTGATGGCTGGTGACATTGAGCCTACAGTCAGGAAACCGAGAGAGAGAGAGAGAGAGAGAGAGAGAGAGAGAGTGAGAGAGAGAGAGAGAGATGTTAGTGCTCAGCTTGACACACACACCCATTTTCGTATGTGTGTGGTATACATGTGTGCATATGTATGTTTTTGCGTGTGTGGGAACATGTGGGTGTACATGTACACATGTACATATATGCATGTGGAGCCCTGATGCTATAAATTATCCCTGCTTCCTCTCACCTTATTTACAAGGCAGCATTGCTCAGTCATCCAAAGCTTGTTGATGTGGTTAGTCTTTCGAGGTTGCTTCCTCTGGGGATCCCTGTCTTTACCTTTGGAGGCTGGAATTACAGGTGGGTCACCACACCCATCCAGGATTACATGGGTTTCTGCTGGACCACCTCTCCCACTCCATACTTCTTTTTATTCAACCCAAAACTGCATCCCGTGGCATAATACTGCCCACATTTAGGGTGGATCCTGCCTCCTCAATTGAACCTCTCTGGAAACACCTCACAGAAACATCCAGAGGTGTGTTTCCATGGTGATCCTAAATCCACTCAAGTTCACAGCGAAGAGAAGCATGACAGAGTTTCATGTGGATATGTTAATGCTCAAGCAAGTGCTTTGGCACAGAAGGTTCAGATCCCAGTCATTCACAATGGAACTCTAGCTCGATGACATTGGTGACCAGAGTCTGTTTTTTTTTTTTTTTTTTTTTTTTTTTTTTTTTTTTTAGTATTCTGGGTTTTTGTATTCTGGTCCATTGTTTTAGTTGATAGGTTCCAGGTAGACAGTCAGTAGGTCATTCCTCAGAAGCTTATCCCAGGCATATGCTCAAGTCTTTCTGGTCCGTGGGCACTACATCTTTCAAATGGGATCCTAGGATCATCATGTAAGCTTTCTCAGGCAGGGATTACACCAACCTCCAGAACCTCATAAGCCCTCAGTACACATTAGCCAGCCCCCCATCTGACCCCAATGCCCTGACCAGGCTGGCAAGAACCAAAGATGTTAGCATATGCTTATAATCCCAGTGCCTAGGAAGAGGCAGAGAAGGATCAGAGTTCAAGATTGTCCTTGGCTACATAGTAAGTCAGCTTGGCTGGCAAGAAATGCTATCTCAAAATACCAAAGCTTGGACTGGAGAGATGGCTCAGCAGTTAAGAGTGTGTGCTGCTCTTACAGAGGTTCCCAGTTTGGTTCCCAAAATCTACATTCAGTGGCTTACAGCTGTCTTTACTCCAGCTACAGGGGGATCTGATACCTCTAATCTCTTCAGGTAGCCACACTCATGTGCACAAACCTGCACATAGACATATACACACCTGGCATTACGGAATATTAATTTGGAGGCAACCATTTGTCAACATGGTACAAAAAGAAATGTTCTTGTGACAAGTGCTATGACATTTCATGGAGGCCAGGGCTGGGACTTGGTGCTGAAGTGCTCATTTAGCAAGCCTAGGATTTGATTACACTATCACACAAAGTGGCTGCATGTGCACACATGTGCACTCGAGGAGCCAGTGAAACATTATCTCCAGACAGTCTTCTTTCTAGATTTTAGGAATTTAACCTGAGCTTTACGTTAAAGGTTAGTTTAGCTGAATTTAGCCGAGTTTTAGGAAGTGTGTGTTTCCTTTGAGGAAGATCACTCACTGACTTCTCCATCAGAAGTGAAGCGTGTGGCTGAGTGACAGGAAGTCTGAGCACTTACAGAAGGACCATCATGTCACAACTTCAAGAATGATCAAGGACCCAGGATTAGGGCTGCCTCAGAACTGACATGTACTCCCAGCGTGCCTCAGGCTTCCAGAGAACTTGACCAGAGGGTCCAAATGAAAATAGGTCTTTAGTAGTATGGTATGGTGCTGAGTCCAGTCTATAGTCTTGTCCTCTTGGATTAATTTATTGACTGCCTGGACATCGGAAGCCTGTGGCTTACATTCAAAGGATGGGACTAATAATATAGAAGGTTGTGAATTCATGGGACAAGGGCATAAGATTGGAAAAGATATGTAGGGGTTGATGTTAAGAAGCATGCTGGAGTGGAGGCTTCCTTTAATCCCAACACTTGGGAAGCAAAGATAAGCAGATTCCTGTGTGTTTGAGACAACTTGGTCACTATGTAGCCAGCCAGAGCTACGTAGTAAGACTCTGTCTTAAAAAAAAAAAAAAATTAAAAATTGGAAGCTAGGAAGATGGCTCAGTTGTTTGCTTTGCAAGCACAAGGACCTGAAATTCAATCCCCAGAACCATGTGAAAACTCTAAGCCTGGCAGCATGTCCCTGTAATCTCAGCACTGGAAAGGAGACAGGAGGCTGGCCAGGAAGCCCAGCCTGAGTACTGAGTTCCAGGACAATGAGAGTTCTTTCTCAAAGGAGGTTGGTGGAGTTTCCAAGAGTGACACTTAAGGTTGTCCTCTGGCCTCCTTAAGCACATATACACATGCACCCATACACACATGAGCATGCGTTATATTGTCATGTCAAGGTGCCACGACTAGACTTGGTTAAGGGACTTGGGGTAAAAACCTGTCTCTACCTCTGAGCACTGGGATTACAAGTACACATTGTCACAAACATCATTTTTCATGGAAACTAGAGATTGAGTTTGGCTTTGTGCTTATGGAGCAAAGACATTACTGAACTGTCTCCCCAGCTACCTTAGTGTTGCAATGGGATTTCTTGGTCCCGGGCGGCCAGAGGCCCAGACCCACAGACCTGCGCGCCAGACCCATTAGCTGCTTCTGCTCAGGCCCCCAGAAATGACTCAGACACTTATATTAACTTTATGCTGTTTGGTCTATGGCTCAGGCACATTGCTAGCTAGCTCTTACATCTTAAATCAACCCATTTCTATTAATCTGTCTGCCACGTGGCCCGTGGCTCACCTGTGTTCCTTACATGTTGCTCCTTGGGCGGCTTGATCGATCTGCCTGACTCCACCCTGCTTCTCCTACCTATGCTCTGATTTCTCCTCCTACTTCTTCTATGATGCCTGTCATGGCCCAAAACAGCTCCTTTATTTAAAGGTTGATATTCACAGCATACAGAAAGGCATTCCCACATCACCTTAGCAGGAATCTTATAGGCAGAGTTAGCTGTACCTAGAATGTATAAGCTGATTTTTTTTTTCAGTTTAGAAATTTCTAGTCCTGAGTTGGTGACACTTCCCTGTGGCTGTGAAACTCTCCCCTGATCCTGGGCCATTTAGAGCTACCTCTTGGTTGCAGTATTGGGACATGCTGTGAAATTAAGCAAATATTAAGGTCAATGTGCCTGTTTTGTGAGTTGTGTTCCTCCAAGACTGAGACATTGTGTTCTGAGATTGATGAGAGAGAGCATGTAAGCTTTTCAGTGTGGTGATGTGCATGTGTATGCCTGTAAATGTGCAGGTCCCTGCCGCTTGGCCTGAGAACTTGGCTATGGTAGTTGCCTCTGAAGAGATGAGGCTGAGAGCCAGAGGTGACAGGAGACTCATTGCTGTTTGATTATCCTGTTTGAACTGTTTACTGTCAATCTAACAGAACCTCAAGTTACCACAGGGCATGCCTGGGAGGGATTATCACCATTAGGTTAATAAAAGTAGGAAAATCCACCCTTTGTGTAAGCAGTTAGGTGCCACAGCTGTAAACATGAGAAAGGGAACAGAGTATCCAACATTCATTGCTCTTTGGTTTCTGACTGTGGATACAAAGTGACCAGCCACCTCTTGTTCCTGCCATCAGGCTGTAACTGCTGTGATGGACTGTATCCCTTGGAATTATAAGACAAAATAAACCCCATGAACCATGTACAGCGCATGGGCTGCTTTACCCTGTGAAGTGATGGAGGAGGGGAGAGGGCAGGGAGTAAGTTTGCCTGACCCTCCTTGAAGGTGAGGAAGTGGAGTTTGGAAAACTTTGTCCAAATCTGTCCAAAGCTAAAAATGGTAGCTGCTTGCTGTTGCTATTCCAGTACTTGGTTTGTTTATACGAAAAAGACTATTTTTCCCTGATAATATATATTATTAATGCATAAAGTCAATCCTGTTTCCAGAAACAAGTTTGTCTGTATCCTTCCATAGTCAAATAAACAGCTATAAGTTTACAAGTCAAACCCAGGTGGGGTGATGTCTGCTTATATCCCCAGGAAAAAGAAGGTGGAGGCAGGAGGATCAGAGGTTCAGGACAGCCTTGGCTACAGAACAAGAGAGCATGGGCTACATGAGATGTCTCAAAACAAAATGACAGCAAATGTATATGAATGCCTGCCTTTTTTATTGTACCAATTTAATATGATCAAGTTCAATGGGATCCACTAAACAATCTATTCTCACAATAGATTTGGGCTTTTTAATTTTTTTTTTTTTGAGGCAGGTTCTCTCACAGTCCAAGCTGGCCTTGAGCTCACTGTTAGAATGGGAAGAACCTAGAACTTTCTGATACTTTAGACTCCCAGGGGCTGGAATTATAGGAATATACTACTACACCTGGCAAATTTTGGAAATCTTTCCGTGAAAGTCTTAAAATTCTAATTGCTCCTTTTCAATAGAATCTAGCCACAGTGATTCTTTCCATGACATTTTTTTCTTTCCCTCTTCTTTTTTTTGTTTTTTTTTTTAATTTTAAAATACTGTAGCCAGGCATCAGAGCCCTAGCAAAGCCAGGAGGATCACAAGTCTGAGGCCAGCCTGGGCTACAGTTCAAATCTAAGACATTTTAGGTTATATAACAAGACTCTGACTCAAAAAATTAAAGTGAATTAATGAATAATAAATTATGAAAATTGGGGATACAAACAGAAAAGGTTAAATTCACTTAAAGCCTTTGTATCTTCTACTTCCTGTACGGTGATCTCTCCAAAGAAGCTGCTGTCCCGACCATTCAGATTTCTAGATTCCAAGCTAGACGTATGCTCCAGAAATGATCACTTCTACTGTTTGTGAGGGGTGTGTGTGTGTGTGTGTGTGTGTGTGTGTGTGTGTGTGTGTGTGTGTGTGTGTAATTTACAGAGGCCAGAAGTTATTGTTGGATGGAGTGTGAAGCAGCCATGAGGCATCTGACATAGATGCTGAGAACCAAATTAGTCCTCTGTAAAAGCAGAAAGTGCTCTGAACCTCTGAGCCACCTCCACAGCCCATCATTTTGCTTTTATGGTTAGGCTGTTGGTCTTCCTGCCGCTGTCTCCTGATGGTAAGGTCGCGTTCTCATGCCCAGCTGCTGTTTCTCATTTTCATTGACTTGTTTTTCGTTTAATTCCTGGTATAGTTGAGAATTTTCTTAACTGTATTTAACATTTGGGTCTTCAGATAGAAGAAATAAGGTGATCTGAACTTCATATGAATTAAAGACCTAAATGTGAAAAGAAAACATTTTAAAATATTTTCAAGAAAATATAGACGAACACTGGTAGTTTCTTAATGATGCAAAAGGTTCTGGGAGAAGGGAAGGATTGCTTATTTAAGGACATATTAAACTGTGACAGACGATACCGTCCACAAAGTGGGAGGGCCAGGCCACAGTCCAGCAACAGCCATTTGCAAACCGTTTGACCAATGAGGATTAGTTTCCAAAATATAAAGAGCTCTTGCAAATTGATTTTTTTCTTAGATTCAGAAGTCTGTCTTTGACTATTCATAAGATTGAGTTCATGTTTATTAAGTTTTTTTATATTTCATTTCATAAAACTCTGGATCTTAAATTTTTCTGTGATTTTGACCACTGGATCTTTTTCTTAATGTGTATATGTGTGTGTATACACACACACACACACACACACACACACGCACACGCACACGCACAGGCACGCACATGCTCAAGCATACACACATGTGCCTATGGAGACCAGAGATCAACCCCTCAAGTATCTTTCCTTAGGCACATATACCTTTTTTGTATAATTCATTCTCTCTCTCTCTCTCTCTCTCTCTCTCTCTCTCTCTCTCTCTCTCTCTCTCTCTCTCTCTCTCTCTCTCTCTCTCTCTCTGTTGGTTTGTAAAAGAATGGCCCCCATAAGGTCATGTCTGTGTATGCTTGATCCCCAATGTATAAACTGTTTGCACTTTGAGATTTCAGAAGTCCAAGCCAGGCCCAATGTCTCTCTCTTTCCCTGCCTGTGGATCTGGATGTAGCTCTCAGCTACTGCTCCAGCACCTGCATGTGTGCATCCATGCTCCCAACCATGATGACAATGGACTGAGCCTCTGAAACTGTAAGCCAGCACCAATTAAATGCTTTCCTTTTTAAGAGTGGTGTCTCTTCGCAGCAGAGGAACACTGACTAAGACAGTGTGTGTATGTACACACACATGTACACTGCAAAGCTAAAGTAACAGGTGTGTAAGCTGACCAAATGTGGTTGCTGGAAGAGAATTCAGGTCCTCTGCAAGAGCAGAATTCTTAACCACTGAGTCAATGCTCTAGCACCCCTCTTTTTTTTTTTTTTTTTTTCCTTTTGAGATGAGTATCTTACAGGTCTGGAATTCACCAAGTAGTCTACCTGGCAGGCTGGGTGGCAAGCCTCAAGGATCCTCCTGTTCCTGTTTCCTTGGCTTAGATCAGGGGTTCATATCATTTATGTACAGCTTTTTACATGAATTCTGAGCTGGTACTTGGGTCCTACATGATATAAACACTTGGTCAGCTGGGTCTTTCTCCAGCTTCTTGATAATTTTTAAAGCTCTTTATTGGTATTATGGCCAGAACCAGCTGGTGCCTTAATAATCAAAGAACTTACTGCTTTACAGAGAATGAGTCTCAGATGGGACACCCAAGCCCTGCTGCTCTTGGCTTCATCTCTGCAGCTGCCCTGTGAGCTTTTTCTTCAGACTAGACTCTCATCATCACTGGCAGAAGCAGCTCTAGGCATCACATCCCAACTTGACTGTACCCAGAGAATAAGGAGCTCTGATTCCTGTCTATTACCCCACATGGGAGGAGGTCCTTCACCCCCAAGACACTCCTCCCGAACTAGGGCTTGGGTCACATGTCTCTTTCCAATCGCTGGCAAGGGAAGTCCTCTGGGTTAATTTTTGGAGTGGAATAGCTCCTTGGGAGACAATCACTTTCACCTTCTGTAGCTTCATCTAAGTAGGCTTTTGTTTATTATATTTAAACAGTATATTTCCCTAGCTTGTCACTCAAAATATGGAGTAAAAATAGATCTTCACTTTCATATTTTCTTTATTCATTAAAAACATTTGAAATTATTTTTTTTTATGTTTTTCTTTGTGCAATAGGGTTTTTACTATGTAGCCCTGGCTGGCCCAGAACTCATTATAGAGACCAGGTTGGCCTGAAGCTCACAGAGATACTCCTGCCTCTGCCTCCCCATTGCTGGGTTTAAAGCAAGCACCACTATACCTGGAGACTTGTATATTTCTAAGATGGCTTTTTAGGTAAATAAACCATGATTGCATTCCACTGTAAAATTTAAATAATATAGAAACATTTACTGTAGAAAATATAGAAATTTCTCAAAACAGGCCCTAAGTTTCAAATTACATTCTTTCCATGGGCAGCTCTGAGAGACAGGTGCCTGCCAAAACATTACCTGTTCGTTTATGCACACATGCTCTTGGCTCTATCAATGACAGGGCTCGACACACTCACCTGTCTGCTTTCAATAGAGTTCTCCATGTTTTGATTTGTTCTGGAGAGAGTCCAGTGTGAGTTCCCTAATGGTGGACATTTAGCTTGTTTCTAATTATTTGCTCCTTACAAACAGCGCTATAATTAACATCCTTGTAAATGTCTCTTTGTGCATATGGGCAAGCATTTCTTTAGGGTAGCTATCTATGGTTTGGCAATTTCTACTGCCTTTAATTGCATTGCCTGGTATCTGGCAGACGATCTTCTGCATGTACAATAGCTTTCCGTGTCCGTGCACCATTATAGTGTAAGTTTTAAAAAAGATGTTTCAGGCAACAATTAGGAATCTAAGTTTGAGCACAAGTTCTGTGTGGATTGCTGTGGTCGGCTGAGGTGACAACTGAATGAAAGGAGTCTCTTACCCATGATTATAGTCACGTGGGTCCTGTCAGTTGTGTTGGGTAGCAGGTGAGGTTCCCCTGCACACTGACAGCCATTATGATTTTGTGTGTGTGTGTGTGTGTGTGTGTGTGTGTGTGCATGTGTATGAGCGTGTGTGTGCATGTGTAGTATGTGTGTATGCATGTGTGTGTGTATGCATGTGCACATGTGCATGTGTGTGGGTGCGTGTGTGCATGTGTCTGTGTGCATTTGTGTTGTACACTCATGTGCCACAGCACCCATGTGGAGGTCAGAAGACAGCTTGTAGGAGTTGACTCTCTCTTACCATGAAGGCTCCAGCGACTAAATTAGGGTTGTCAGCTTTGGTGGCAAGTACCTTACCCACTGAGCTATCTCACATGCCCATATCTTGTATTTTGAATCAGAGTCTCTCACTGACACCTAGTGTTTGCCTATTAGGTTAGTGAGACTGGCTAGTCAGCCTTCCTTAGACATCCCCTTGTCTCTTCTTCCCCAGCCCTGGGATTTCAGACGTGTACCACCATACTTTTTACGTGGCTTCTGGGGATTGAACTTGGGTCCTTATATTTGCACAGCAAGCACGTTACTAACTACACCATCTTCCCAGCTGCACGTATCATAAATTTTAGGATATTTAGATATGGAAAAAATGGACCTCAGAGTTGAGGAGTTATGGAATCTCGTTTTCCCCAAGTCAGTGGCCTATGGTTCTTCACAAGTGTGTCTGGACAGTCCTCCTGTGTGGGTTGATGCACCTGCCTTCCCATTGGTCAGCTTCTCACCCAGGTGTGTGCTGCTTGCCCAAGCCCCCCACTGATCCCTGTCTGTTCAGTGCAGGTTCAGAGGTGGGTTCCCAAGAATGTCCCTTGTACTGTGGGTGCTGCTTCATCAGCTTTTTCCCATCTGCATGGTTCTGCATGGCAGTGGGTCCATGCAAGCACATCTGTAGCAGTCAAGAGCACGATTTTGCCCTCCCCCATTTCAGGACGTCTCCCTGTATTGCCGCTCCAATGCCAGTCATGCCTGAGTCTTGAATGGTGTCGATCTGAGTTGAAAATGTGCCAGTTTTTGTAACATTATCGCTAATAGATGCTTAATTAACCTGCTGATTTGTCAAGAATAGATCTGTTGGTGTGTCAAAGGGAGACTTGTGCATCGCATCTTTTCTCTCTCTCTCTCTCTCTCTCTCTCTCTCTCTCTCTCTCTCTCTCTCTCTCTCTCTCTCTCTCTCTCTCTCTCTCGGGACTGGAGAGATTTGGAATTGTCTGAGGGTAGAATCAGACAGTCCAGATGAGGTGGTAAAAGTGCAGTTCTTGCAGAGAGCATGTGTCTTTGCTTATTGCCGGGAATGATTACTACAATGTCTGCTATAGCTGGAGAGCCACTGTAGGTCAACAGAGAAGACTGTAAGGCAAATGCCACCTGTATAGCCAGTCATCTCGGAGAATGCTATTCCTGGTTGGGCTGGTGGCTGCTTTTACTTTGACATTGGGCATCTCTTTTTTCCAGCTTAGATGACAGGGCCATTGTTACCCAGTGGCATCCTGGAGAAGCTTGCTGAAGGACAGAAGGAAGCTGAGCTTCATTTTCTTTTGTGATATGGGATGGAGGGTTGAAGTAGGACCTCATATAGACCACACTGGCTTGGAACTCAATTTGTAGCTGAGGATGACTTTGAACTTACAATCCTCCTGCCTCTGCTTCTCCTAGAGTGTTAGAATCTCAGGTCTACATGACCACTCCTGGCCATTCCTTTTTTTTTTTTTTTTTTTTTTTTTTTGGTCTCACTTGGGTTCTGTGTTTGTCCTGCTGTCCTAATTTGCAAACTGTGGAGAGAAAGTGAGTTGCTACCCACCCCCCACCCCACCCCCACCCCCGCTCCTGGGTTGGCCCACCACCACCTTTCCTACCCTCCCATCAGCCCTCCTACACTGTATAAACACACAATGGAGGCTGTGGTCATTTGAGCTGCTTCCTGCACCCTGCCTTTCTGGTAGGTGCAGAGGGTGCCTGTGCCCTGCTTGGGGACAGGAGCAAGTGGTGCTGGCACTGGTAAAAAGGCATCCTTGAGGGTAAGAGTTAATCTTCCCAGGCAGAAAACCCCACTTTCCCATTTAGTGATGTTCTATCTTCTGAGAACTCAGGGTCTGGCAACCCAAGGGCCAAAGGGGTTGCAGAGTGTCCCTTTGGCCACTAGGGGGCATGTCACCAGCCAAGGCCAGGGGTCTTCCTAAGGTCACCCTAAGAGACCTGGGTCTATCAGGAGCTCACTCTGGGGATGAACTCCAAGCCTGGATGTTTCCAAACTCAGGCACCATGCTCATCTTCCATGACTTTCCCTGCTGTCCCACCCAAGTCAGATCCTTGGATCCACCTTCCTAATTCCCTTTGGATGTGGTTAAGGTGTCTCAGACATTGCAAAACTGCACTCAAGAGGCTGAAGCAGGAGAATTGCCAATTTGGGAATGGCCTAGGCTATACAGGGAGGTCCTATCTCAAACAGGGTGTGAGATTCTCTGTCAGTTCCACAGAAGCTGTGTTACAGAACATCAACAGTCTCTACCAGCCATGTGTCAGTAACACCCCCACCCCAGCCCACAAACCATAATAATAATAATAATAATAATAATAATAATAATAATAATAATAATAATAAAGAACAATCTGCCCCCACATTGCCTCTGATTGGAAGCCACTGCTTAGACAGGTAAACATGTCTGTTGTAGGGACAGGAGCCACAAGGCTTGAGTCCTTGCCACAGAAGGTCTGCTACGGTGAGCGTTGATGAGCATCATGTGGAAACAGTGGAGATGCTCAAAGATAGCATATGCGCTCGAAATACATTTCAGAGCTCATTTGCTCTCCTGCTTCCCCTCTCCAAAGACTGCAGAGCCTCCTGGTCCTGGGCTCGGCTTATTCCACCTCCCTACTTTATTGTAGTGGAAGAATGAGGCCCAGAGTGCCCCACCCCCCGTCCCTGTCCCATGCCAGCCCCACCTGCAGAACCCTGTCCCCCAGCTGTGAGCACCCTGCACTACTGGCTCCTCAGCAATTGGCTCAGGTCCCAGGAGCATCTGTGGGATCCCTCCCACTCCACTTGCCCACTGAGCCCCACCACCCTCCAGCTCCCCAAACCCGGGTGCCCCCCCACTGGAGAGGGGGAAGCAGCAGGTGTTGATGCTAATCAGCGTTCACAGCCCAGAACTGCAGTCGCTCCCAGGCTCACACACTCCCCAAAATTAAACACTCATTATACAAAATTAATTGACATTAATTAGCAAAAATTAAAACTTTAAACACAGCAAGGCGCTTTGGGGGGAGGAGTGGAGCAGGCAGGCTCTGCATTTGTCACCCCCCCCCCACATTTCCCACCACCCACCTACCACCCCCAAGTCTCCCCATCTCCATCATGAAGCAGGGCTGGAGGACTTCAGGCCAGATCTATATCCGTACATCACCACGAGCCTGGGCCTGGCCTGTGAGTCCCGTTAAGGGGAGCAGGGCAGCCGTACCAACCACCTTCATCTATTGCTTATCTAAGGATCCAGGAACCTCCTCTGAGCCATAGGTCCTCAGGAGCTCAGCTGTGACAAGGAAGAGATGTAGCTAAATGCAGTAACTGAAAGACCCGAAGAACTCTTCCTGACCGCCAACTCTGGGTACTTGGAGTTTGGGCACTTCAGCCTTTCTGCTCTGCTCCCCTTTGCTCTGTGATCCCAGTTAAGCCATCGTTGTTGTCTGAGTGTGTGTTATGTTCCTTTGATGAGGGGGCAATGCTGGGTGAGCACAGCGGTCTCCTCTGTCACTTGCTGTTGTGGATGGAAATCTCTTGGTTTGCTCTAATGAGATGTGAGGGACTAAATATGGGGTGTGGCATTTAAAATCATATTATGGCCCAAGGAACTGAGTTGCTGGTGGTGGAACATCAGGACCCAGGGGGACACGTCTCAGGACAGAGAGCATTTCGGATGCACATCTGTTTCCCTGCTTACAGACCCACCCCAGAAGAGAGATGAACAGTGCCCTCTATAGGTGACAGCTCCCAAAGCCTTCACCATTTCCACCTGTTACTTTTGGTCCAAGCTCCCCAGGTCTCCATGGTCTTAGCATTTTTTGTCAGGCTAAAAAGCATAACAAAGTACTCCACCTTTCTACTTTCACAGACCTCTTGAGGGTTGGGAGCCTCAGCTAGAGGGTGGAACCGGGTAGGAAGCCATCAGTGCCTCACTATGCCTCTGTGTTTCCCTCTCTCTCCAGCCAGTGCCAATATCTGCAATGTGGTCCTGATGCGGTATGGGGAGCTAGAGGAAGGGATTGATGTCCTGGATGCTGATGGCAACCTCGTGGGCTCCTCAAAGATCGCAGCCAGACATGTGGGTTCCCAAGGGGCTAAGCCCCACCAGGAATGGATTGGTGTTCTCATACACCGCCTGTGCATTCCTTGAGAGCTGGTCACCAAACCTTGGCTCGGTCCTCTAGATGTCTCCTCCTCATCTCCAGTCTAGTTTCCCACCTCCCATCTTCATGAGCCCTAGGCCTCAAAGTCTGTTCTCTTGGACAGTCCCTCACTGCTTCCCAAGATCCCTCCTCTTGTCTCCACTGTGTAATGTCCCCATTTTTAATCCCAGCCCCTCAGGGCACAGCTCCTCTGAGGTGTTAATTGGTGAGGGCAGAGGAGCCTCCCCAGGGTTTTCTCTTGTGTTCTAGACCTTCACATCCCCAGGACTGGTGAGTGGGAAGCTGCAGGCAGTGGTATGCAGCTGCCACCTTGACCGGGAGCAGCCGGGGGAATGCTGGGGAAGATGTTGTGGCCTCTGCAAATGGTTCCTTATAAGGCCCTCTTCGTTAGCCCTGCTCACTGTAGCCCTTAGGTTTTACATACACACAGACACACAGACACAGACACACACACACACAGACACACACACAAACACACACACACACACACACACACACACACACACACACACACACACACACATGTCCTGTGCTTCTTCAGCTTTCATCTCTCTTTTGATGGTGGCTGGTGGCTTGTTCTACTCTCCTGGCTTCTAGCCTGTGCATGGTGGGAATGAAACAAGAGCTCAGCCATGAGGAGATAGAACATTATGGGTGTTCCCCTCCCTGTGGCTCAGTAGTTCTCATGTGAAAACTGAGATTTAGCCCTGTGCATTAGACCTTGCTGACAAGCCTCTGATCTTCTTCTTCATCCATATCAAGAGAAGTCGGGGCCCATGTAACCCCTGTAAGGGGCCAGGGCTAGATGCCATGGCAGCCCTACACTTTGTTCCCTTCCCTAGCTCTAGGCCTTCCCATCCATCCCACAGCTGTTCTGGGGCCTGGAAAGATCCTTTCCTGGCCCTTCCTGATGATTACTATAAAAAGACAAAGTTTCTGGGAGAAAACATCAGCCCCAGCCCATAATCAGAGGGAATCTACCCTCAGGTTCCTACTCTATCCCAACCCCATCCTTTCAGAGTGCCCTGTGAGGAGAGCAGAGGTCACAGCCTTCCTAAAGGCCATCCAGGTAGGTCACCCAGCTCTTCTGCAGCCCCAGGCTTCTTTCAACCTTGCTTGAAAGACATCTCCTAGGAAAGACTTGGAGATCTGTGAGCTGTGAGCCTTCCTGGACCTTCCTCTAAGGGCAGGAACCAAGAGTCAAAGGGTCTCTGTAGTGGCTGTCCAAACACAAAAGTGCCACTTATCTAGGCCTCAGGCTATGCCTCCCAGGATCCTATTGGTCTCTAACAAACCCTGGGACAGATCCTCATGAGATCAGGAGCATACTCAGTCAAAGCTGTGTGACCCTTCTAAAGCTGACCTTTTCTTACTGAGTCTCATCAAGGTTGGGATGTAGCTCGGTTGGTGGAGGCCTTATCTAGCACACACAAAACCCTTGGTTTAATCCCAGCACCACAGAAATCCAGGGGTGGTGACTCATGTGTGTACTCTCAGCACTCAGGAGTTGAAAGTAAGCAAACTCAAGGTCTCCAAGAATCCTCAGCTACAAGAATACCAGCTCAAAGCCAGCCTGGGCTCTAGAAATAAAAAATAAAACAGACTTAAGGCAAGAAGACAAAAGAGCTTATAGATCTTTGTCTTTAAGGGATGCAGTTTTAAAAAGTAACCTCCAGCTTCATTCAGCAAAGCCCCTGGCTTTGCAGGCCCCAGTGATTTGTTCTGTTTCCAAGAGCATCTTATCTCCCAACCCCTGATCCCTGCACATCCCAGGCTGGGTAAGCAAGGGAAGAGAATCTGCTCTTCTCAAACACTTGTGGGTGAGGGTGGAACAATATTGTCTGGTGTCTGGGATCCATCTCCATGTGCGCTGTTGTGAGCAAGCCCCCGGCTGCCAGATGTGCTGAACAGCAATACCCACACCTCAGACTCTGGGTGGGATTTGCTTCCCTGGTGGCTGTTTCCCACTCTCACCCCAGTGTGTCCCCGTCCCCAGGCTCTGCTGGAGACAGCATTGACACGTGTGGTCCTGCCTATGCCAATCCTGGTGCTTCCCCCAATCATCATGTCCGTGCTGGAGAAGTAAGTCGGGCTGTGGGAACAGAGGGGATGCTGGGGAGTGACCAACAGGACCTGAGGCAAAAGTAGGGGAGCCATGGCAGCCTACCTAGTGTGTTTCTGGGGTGGAAAGCATCTGCTCTGGCTTCTGCTGGACTGGTCAGTGGTGTTGAAACTCAGTTTTCTATGCAAAGTGGCTGTTGCCCAATGTTCCCTGGTTGCCGGTGGATAAGTTCTGGATAAGTGGATGGTTCTGCCTCAGTGGAAGGGGCAGAATAGCTGGCATTTTGGGTGGGGATCTATGTGACCCTGTGAGAGTGAGTGTGTTTGCATGTACACACACTCCGTTAATGTGCAGTCCTGGCCTATTGAGAAGACAGTCTGAGATAGGAAGTAGCTGTATTTTTAACCTCACTGAGCCTCTACTGACTGTGAGAACAATAGTCTGACTGTGATTCACTCTTGCCATCCAGAAGGTGAGTTTGAGATAAACATGGAGTACATGATGAATTATGGCCAGCCTGGGCTATAATTGCTAGAACTTGTCTCCAAGAAATGAGCAAATAAGCAAAAAACAAAAGGTAGACTGGAAGTTGGCGTGCGCCTTTAAGCCAAGCATTTAGGAGGTGGAGGCATACAGATCTCTGTGAGTTCAAAGCCTCACTGGTCTACATAATGAGTCTGACCACTTGTCTTTTTTTAAAAAATGAATAAATTAATTATAATAAAGCAAAACTAAAACAATGACAATCTCCCTGGCTCCTTCAGAGGAAGAGCAAAGGACAACTATTTGTCACGTCGCTGTCCACACAATATAGGGAACACCACAATAATAATAATAAAGGGCTTCTACTTATTTATTGGTGGGTCTGTAATTGGATGGTGAGGACTAGGGTGCATCTGGCAAAAGGCTGAATAGGGAAGGAGGGAAGAACCCAAGTCCACTGTGTATGGAGGCCTAGCAGGTCTGGTGAGGGACAGGGAAGGGCCCTGGGTGAAGGGCCACTAGAGGGACAAATCATGGCTGGGACGCAGGTGGTCACCCTCTCTCTTGGGTGCCTGTCTTGTGAAGACTCTTTAGGATCCAGCATGTTTGAAGGAAAGCATGTCCATTGGGGCAAACAGGTGAGCATCCGGTATACTCATCAGAGAGACC
This sequence comes from Phyllotis vaccarum, assembly GCA_033318265.1. Classification (NCBI taxonomy): domain Eukaryota; kingdom Metazoa; phylum Chordata; class Mammalia; order Rodentia; family Cricetidae; genus Phyllotis; species Phyllotis vaccarum. The sequence goes on along the minus strand of JARWLC010000014.1, from coordinate 67,680,658 downwards.
CTTCAGTCCCAGAAATGGGTAGAGCCTCTGAATTTGAGCACTGATTAAAAATTGTTCATCTGAAACTGGGATGGTGTTTAGAACTCATAAGGCTGAAGCAGGAGGATTTCCATGAGTTTGAAGGTAGCCTGGACTACATAGTGGGTTCCAGCCTAAAATATGAGACCTTGTTTTCAAAACACATGAGGAAGGGAAAGAAAAAAATCGAGTTAGCATAGAAACTTACAACAAATAAACAAGAACAAAATTCCTCCGGCCCCCTGGCCTTGTATATAGATAGCCCTCTCCTAAACTGAGGCTGAAAGTACAGGCATGTAGACCAGGAGCAGGTGGAGAGGGTATGGTTTTCTTTAGTGCTGAAGCCTGGTGTGGGAAAGCAGGAAAGGCGCTCATTGAACACTGGTTAATCACCTGTCACTCCTCGTGAAGTCTGGTGGGACAGAGCCCTCACCTGGTAGATTAGGTAGGGAAGTTTTCTTATATACACAGGCATCAAAGGACAGCAGGAGCCAGCAAAGCCTGGGATTTGCTGCAAACCAAGGCTCAGGAAAAGTTGCTGAGGGAGAGTGGAGTCTCATCTGCCCAGACTGGTAACATAAAGCAACTGAGGAATCCAGAAGCCCTTGGCTCTGGGCTTTATGGTCTGAGAACTGGCTTGCTGGAATAAGGTAGGCTAATCCATTGCAGACAGACCAAAGCCCCAACCCTCCTCCATGTCTGAGCACCCAGCACCCTCACCACAGTTCACAGGTACTGAGGATTACACACAGGAGCCAAGGCCAGCCAGAGGCTTATTCTTTGACATGAATTTGCCTGCAAGAACCATAATCTGTGATGCAGTCCCAGTTCAGGTAGGAATCAAGTTTGTGAAGAGTTGAAGGCATCACTTTGTTAGCTTAAATTTGTTTTAAGATTTATGGAAAGTGGTATGGGGATTATTTTGGCTGTGAACCTTCCCCAACCTAGTGTCTGGAGTGCTGCTTAGCCTGCCTCATCCCAGACTCCAAGGAAGCTCCAGGGTAAGGTAATGAGTAGTCTGGGGCTCCATGCAGCTTACTAAATAGTTGATCCTTTTGGAGAGTTCCTGGGATGATTTTGAGGGAGAAGAGTCCAGTCCCGGTTCCTCTGGGAATATTAAGATGGGTAAGACTCAGCTTGTACACGCAGAGGCTTATTAATATCGCACCCACTATAAAACCTGGAATAGCAGGAGAGGCAGGGAACTGGAGTAGAGCCAGCTGAGACTTCTAATAGGAAAGTATGCTTTTCCAGCCTCAGTTTTCCACCTAGAAAACGGGAACACCATTGTTTTCTCCACCCCCCCCCCAACTTGGCATTTGGCATCATCCAGCATCTGTTTGCTAAGAGGTGGGCAGATGTGCTGTCCAGAGGTCTTTGGTGCAGGATTTCAGGGCTAGTGGGAGGGGCGGCCCCACCCTCTGTAACCAGGTTGGGTGGGGAAGTCTGGACAGCCAGGGAGGAAAGACAAAAGCACACTTACAAAGCAGACCTGCAAATTAATGGAGCGCAAAGTAGGACTGCTCTGCAAGTGCTGAGGGAATGCACAGCAGTGGGGGGAGTCGACCAGCTGTTGTGTGGCAGCCTGGGTGGGACCGCCTTGCCTGCCTCTGGCCTCAGTCTGGCCTCTCTGGCAGGAGCACTGAAGTGTGGAGCCTGGGCCTCCAGCTAGGATTAGACTAGGTGGAAAGGAACTCCGTGGGCTTCACCATCCTTGCCCCTGAGATCAAAAGTCTGAGGCGGGGAGTGGACACACTGCCACCCACCCATGCTGGAGACATCTCCTCCCCTGCACACACTCACACCTCATACTCCATAGCTTCACTGCAGCCCCTGCCGGCCTGTAAACTGGGTTCAGATGGGGGCTGGAAGGCTCACAGATGTATCCATCATCAGAGTCAGGTGTCCATGTAAGGACAGGACAGAAAGACTATAGTTTGCCCCTTAATCCCTGTAACCCTGGCTCAGAGTACACTGGAAAAGTGTACTTGGGTGGGTGAAAGCTGGATGGAGGTCCTGGCCCCACCCATGGGAGATCCCTGAGTCCGCTCCCCAGCTCCTTCACTGCCTGTGATCCGGGTCTTTCCTTTTTCCAGGCATTCGCACATCTCTCCATCTGCATATTTTAACTCCCCTGCTGCCTTTCCAATCCCTGCCTGCCATTTTCCTCTCTCCCCCTTCCCCCACCCTGCTGTGTTTTCTCTTGGGGGCTCTGGACCAGACTACCCAGGCTTCCCAAAGGTTGCTGCCCTGAGGCTCCCCGCACACACTTGCCCACAAGGGACTTAAGCCAGTCTCACCTGAGAGAAGTCAAGGTCACAATCTCGATGGGTGGGGGTTTGTCCAACATTGCTTCCAGAGCCCCTTTGCTGCTGTATGTGACCCTCAGGGCTCTGCCTCCAGCAACCCTGCATCTTCTCAGAACTGCTGTAGAGCCAGGAAGACCACAGCCCTGAGAGCCAGGCTTGAGGGGTTGATCAGAGCTACAAGCTTTGCAGGGTTGGTCTTGGACTCATTCCAACCCCTGTGTGACTCCAGAGGAAGCCTGTGAGGCCTTGGCTAACACAAACTGGAGGGATATCGGGGTGCTGCTCCTTCGGGAGTTCAGTTTGATTCAGCACCTTTGTCTTGCTTCTCCTATTCCTTAGAAGACCCCCTACCCCAACCCCCAGTAACTGAACCTAGCAATAATTCAACATTTGCACACAGCATGGGGCCTGGGCCAGCCAAGAAGGGCAAAAGAACAGTTCAGCTGTCAAGATTCACATCCTCTGTCAGGTAATGGCAGTACCAGGAAAAATGACGCACACTTACCTGCTGCTGAGCTGGCTGACCTTTGGATTTGCTTAGAATTGATGAGCAGTTGGGTCTTGGTAACACCTGAGTGAGAACATGGAAAGGCAGCCGCCTCTCTGAAGTGTGATCTGAAGATACATGAATGCCAGTTCCTGGGTCTAATGCCAGCTGATGGAGGGTCCCATGGAATCAAGAGTCCTTGGGAATTTACACTTTTAACTAGACCGATCCAGGATGCACTAAAGGCCTGAGAACTGCCTTTCCTAGCTGTGCTGTCTGTGGAGGGCCAGGTGTTTTGAGTTTGCCCCAGAAGGGAAGGGTGACAGGGACTTGGCTTGTCTCTGACACTGGGATCCTGACCCATAGGGATGAATAAGTCAGTTTTCTTCTCCCGTATCTAAGATTTCTTAGAAAACTTTTTTTTTTTTTTTTTTTTTTTTTTTTTTTTTTTTTTTTTTTTTGAGACATGGTTTCTCTGTGTAACAGTCCTCCTGGCTGTTCTGGAACTCGCTTTTGTAGACCAGGCTGCCACAGGGATTAAAGTGCTGGGATTAAAGGTGTGTATTTTGGCTCTCAGTTCCAGACCATTCAGCCTGTCGTCCAGCCTTAGCCCTGGGCTGCAGGTCAACAAGGTAGCAGAGATGTATAACCTGGTCCCTTTGTAGAGTGAAAAATGTGATAGGGGAAGGCTGGAAGTCCCCTTCCCCCCCTCCGTGAAGGGCACCCCACTTCAGTGAACCAAAGACGTCCGTCCCCTTGGACCCTAGCTCTTAGTTTCTCCTAACACAGACTAGAGACCAAACCTGTAATGTGTGGCAGTTCGGAACCGCTTATCTAGAGCACCATGTATAGTGTGGGCCTCTCCTCTCTGGTGCCAGACCTACTGCAGTGGGGGAGGGATAAGAGCTCCTGTTGTAATCTATCACTCGGGCTGGTCATGTAAGGCTGCTGTGGCCACTGAGACAAGGTTTAGCGCCCACTTAATATCTCTAGCAGAAGGTCCAGGTACTCAACCTATTGAGATTGTCAGGTCTCTATGAGTGGAAGACCGTAGATTTTGTCAAATGTGGTTTCTGGTAAGTATGGTGAATAGGCACTTGTCAGTTAGGTTGGCTCCCCACTCTGTCCTGATAACTCATTCAAACTCAGCGCACTGAAGGAAGGTGTTTCACACTTCTCTCCTGCTCAGGAATCATTTCCCCCCCAAAACCTGCCCAGAGAGTAGATGATAGTTGCATCATGTTTGGAGGTGTAGTTGTTCAAAGGGTCGTGAAGTCAGGAGCTAGGAGCAGCTCGGGATAATAGCAACCACAAGAGTTCAGGCAGCTGCTTGCAGAGTTACCCCTTGGCCATCCCTGCCCTCCCCATGCTCTTGAATGGAATTGGCAGTCAATGAGATGTCTTCAGTTCTCATGCATAGGACAGTATTGCCTCTCCCTGATCACGTGCATGTGTTTGTGCATGCACACAAGTATATTCTGTGTTTTCTCCCTGGATGGCATATACTGGGCTTTTCCTGCTGTTGAGTGCATCTAAAGGCCATCTCACATACTTACATGTTTCTCCAGGAGCCAGGGATGACAGTCTCTTCTGCCCCACCCCCATCCATGTACAGGGCTAGACAATTGTAGATGGGTGTCCCACCATAAGAATTTGTTTATGGTTTAAGTAACTGAGGGTTCCTTGCCTGGCCCAACCATGTCCTTCGTGGCTGGCTATGGGGAAAGCAGTAGTAACTAGTGAAAGCCCCAAACGTAGTACCCGCTCTTATACTTTGCTAGGGATGCTACTGGGTTCCCTGGGGTAGCATGGGGCCCAGCTCGGCAACCCAAGGCCATCTAGCCCAGGTTGTGCACCTCACCTACACTTCCTTCTCTCCACAGGACAGCTCTCTTGCAGGCACGCCCTCGGCTCCTCCTGCCTGTGCAGAGCCTTGTGTGCCTGGCAGCCTTCGGCCTGGCCCTGCCATTGGCCATCAGCCTTTTCCCGCAGATGTCAGAGGTCAGTGGGGGTAAATGGCAGGGCAGGGAGGAGTCGTTTTATTAACAAAGACTTAACCCATACTACCAGCACTGAGCCAGGCTCTGTGGCCGAACCTTGAGTGGAACCAGGTGTGATGGCTTGCACCTGTAATGCCAACATTTTAGGCGATGGCTGTGTGGGGTAAAGGGAATGAGGCAGGAGGACCACTGTGAGTATGAGGCCAGCCTGAGCTACAAAGTCTATTGGAAACCAGCCTAAGATAGAGTGAGAGTCTCTCCTAAATAATAAGAAGGAAGGGAGGGAGGGACGAAGGCAGGATGAAAAACAAGGAGGGAGACTGACCGACTTAGACCTTTCAAAGGTGACAATCTAGCAGCAACATAACAAGGAAGGTTAGGATGGAGAGCACAGGCAGCAGAGCAAGCAGAACCTGAAGAAAAGTGGTGCTTCCCTGGAGCCTGGAAGCTGGGTTGGAGTTGGCCCCCCTGAGCAGGGGCTTTGGGGACATGCAGGCTAGGGATCAGTTGGTTTGAAGGTTCTGAGGTAAGGCAGTGTGTGACATTTGATATCTAAATGAAGTCTGCCCTGTGAGCAATAGTGAGGAAAGATGAGGTAAACCAGTTAAGCTGGGTGGCCCCAGGCGGTGCTGGGAACCTGAAGGCTGAAGCAGAGAGGGGATAGCATCCAGAGGGCTGCACAAAGGATTCTTGATTGGGAGCGAATGGTCTCCATGGCTGCTTCATGAAGCTGAGTTGGAGCTCTGGAGAGGGAACCATCAGGAAGCTGTGGCGGGCATCCAGTGAGAGATGATGGCGGCTTGGACCAGCCTGTTGGCAGTGGGCATTGAGACGTGGGGCCATTGTGAGGGTTGGGCAGCTGCTTCCTTGGGATTTTCAAGAAGAATTACATGTGGTGGGAGGGGAAGGGAGCCTGCAGGATGTGTGCCTGGCTTTCTGGTTTTGAAACCAGAAGGCAGATGTAGTCAAGATGGAGATGGGAAGGGGGCGGGGTGAGGGAGGAGAGTTGAGTCAGTTAGGGTGGGAGGAACCTGTGGACCCTGTAAGCAGAGGTGCCCTGTGGGGAGCTGGCTCCAGGTCTGCAGTCTAAGACAGTGTCTTAGGCCACAGGGACAGGACGGAGACCACCAGGCAAGAGCAGAGCCAGGACTGGTATGCCCAAACTCCTTGAGGTTAGAAAGTGTCCCTTGTCCTTATAAAAGCAAACCTTGTCCCCAGTGGTAGAGTGTGTGCAGCTCGGTGTGGGGGCTTGGTGTGTGTGTGGGGAGGGGGGGTAGCAGATCTCTAGAGCTTTTATTTGTTTTTTGAAAATGGGAGGGAGACAAATTTTTATGTGTGCACAATGGAAACACAGGGAGAGAACAGAGGACTTCAGGGAAAGTGCTAAATCCATGAGAAGAGAAGACCTGAGCTAGACCAAGGGACCAGCACTGGCAGAGGCAAGCCGCTCCTGGGCGCTGGTGGAAAGGGGGCAGGCAGATGGCAGATACAGTTGGTGATGAGGTGAGCACAAGCCAGAGGCAGGGGCCCAGTGTGCAAACAAACAACCCGCTGTTTGGAGCAGCTGAGCTGTGGCTAGAGAGAGTCACTTCTGAGTGATTTTTAGGACGCTTTGCTTTAAGGGGCACCCAAATGGAGGACAGAAGGAGGGGAAGGCAAGGTTTCTGGGGGAAAGTGGAAACAGAGTTTAGTGAAGACTGGAAGCTCAGGGCCTTGGTGTAGGAGCCGGAGTCACCGACAGTTTGGGACACTCCAGGTTGGGAACCTGGTGCTGTATGACCCTGAGAAAGCTGAGTCTGGGAACTCTCAATGGAGCCCAGGCCTATAGGCCCCTATAAGCCCTGGAGACAGGACAGAGGTTACTCTGAGGTCTCTGGAGGTACCACTGTACTAGAAACTCTGCCTGTGGAGAAGATCCAGGACAGAGAGTCCTCAGATCGCCAAATCAGAAGCCATCCCAGATACAAAGGGCCGTCCCATGTATCATCCTCCTGGATACTGGAAAAAAGTCTGAGAACAGCCATGGCTGTGACCAGTGCTCAGTCACAGAAGCCAGTGTTGACATGAGGGGACACTCTGAGGCCATTTCCCGGTACAGATAGGGGTCTCATCAGCTGCTACAAGAGCCTCTAGTCAAGGTCTAGACTCCTCTGTCCCCCATGCCTGCTCAAGGAAATGTGGGTGTTGATGCTTCTAGGTGTCTAGCCAAATTCGTCTTACCACAACCCAAACCTCTTATAGGTTGGGAAGAATTGCATGAGGTCTTTGTCCTTCAGAAGGGAGTGGAGCAGTATCATGCTGTCCAGAACTCCCTGCTCAACTATGCCTTCCTTAGCAGGGTTCAGGCCAGCCTGGATATTATAGAGTATTTTGAGGTCTGTCTACAGCCCAAGGCACCAAAGCCATCAGTCATTGGTTAGGAGGCCCTCACTCCTTAGTTCATCCTCCCAATTAATTCTAATGAGGTGCTACTTCTGCAGTACTGGGATTATGTCTCCTGTCCCAGAAGCCAGGGGAATTTGTCATATGAGTCTGGACTTGCTTGAGCTGACCCAACTTTGCCAAAAATCACCAAGGCTGTCAATAGAAGTAATCGCTCAAGTACTAATTAATGAACTAGGAGACTCGGAGACCAAGTTCAGGAACTGGTGCCTAGGATAGCTAGCTTGCTGTGACTGGTGTGGTGGCCGAGTCTGTCCCCAGAGCTTGAGGAAGAACTTCCATTTGTTCTTCTAAGCCTGGGGAAGAGCTTTGGTCTTTCAAATGAGCATTTCTGCTTATTGAAATGGCACCAGATCAACTCGAAAATAGTCATTGTAGCTACCTTGACTTGAGGTCGCATGTTAGGTCTCTGCTTACCTTATATTTTAAGTCCTTAAGTCCTTTAAGTTAAGCATAAGAGATGTCACCTAGTCGGGCAGAGGCCATTGACAGCTCTGGGAAGAGATTTGGCTGGAGACACAGGACTTTTGCTGAAGGGACTCTAGCCATCCTGAACATGGCAGACATGGCCCTGGCAGGGCTTGCCCTTCCCTCATTCCCTCTGCCTTGCTAAAAAACTATTATCCTAAAGCCAGCCACCAACGTCTATTCCCTTATTTGGCCACTTCCTCTTCCTGAGGCTGCCAAGCAAGGTCCAGCTGTCAAAAGCTCCCTCTTGGCTACCCTAATTAAGATATCCAGTCAAAATTAAACACCTCAGCCTAACAGAGGGTTTCCCTCTTACCTTCATAAACCGCCATTTGCCTCCAGGCCAAGTCTGTCTCCTCTCTATCCGGAGGCGATCCTTTGTCCCTCTGGGATAAATATCCCTTTACCTCTCCCTTGCCCTTCCCTTTCTCCCTCACCCTCCATCTCCTGTGTGTGTTCCTTATTCCCTGCCCTTTGACCGTCTGGAGCAAACACATCTCCTTTGTGCTGAGAACTTGGTCTTGTTGTGCCTTGCGCCAACGTTCTGGCCTTTCATTCGGCGAAGGGACGGAGGGAGAAGATGTGGGAGAAAAAAGGGTCGATTAGGCAGAGGGAAGGAGTGAACCCCAGAGAGTAGATTCCAGAGAGCCAAGGATGGGAAGAGGAAGACCGAGGGAGCCTAGAGATGGGCACAGCAAAGAAAGTTTTCCTGTTTGCAAATGAGGGCACTGAGGCAGGCAGCTTAAGGTCATCAGAGAGGCAGCTTGGCCAGGCAGGATTCTGTTACACCTGCCCAGCCGGCCCGAACCTCACTAAGTATGTGCCCCGGATTGCCCACTGCTTATTTATCAGCGGAACAAAACTGTCCTCTAGACCCCCTGCCTTTCATAGGGATTCCACCTTCATGTCTCCAGGGCCCTTCTGTGGGGTACCTCTTCTTTTTCTAACACAAAACTGGACAGGGTGAAAGCATCTAGGAAGCAAACAGGTAGGATCTGAAGTAAGATCTGAATTTGGGTATGAGAACTAGGTCTGGCCTCCTTCTGGGCCTTAAACTCACTGCTGGTCAGGAGAATGGGATCTTCTCTTTGTCCTCAGGGGTAAGGATGCAGTGGAGCATTGGCTAGACAGCAGTGTCCTAACAGCAATTAGAATACGTCTCTTGACCCCAGGTCTCGCAATAAGACCAGGCTACTGCCTTGTGACTGGAACAGTTTCTAATGGTTTTTACTGTATTCTGGTATGGAAAACAAAGTTAGTAACTAAATGTCCTTGGGGGTGGTGACTCACACCTGTAACCCTAGCCATTGGGAGGCTGAAGAAGGGGATCCACACAAATTTAAGGCCAGCCTCATCTATATAGCTAGTTGTAAGCCAGCTAGGATCACACAGGGTGATTCTGGGTCCAAAAAAAAAAAAAAAAAAACCCAAAACCAACCAAAGTAAAACTGAGTGCAATCGTATACCTGAGTCTGGATGATGAGAGATCCTAGGCCGTCCTTGACTGCACAGTGAGTTTGAACCCAGTCTGGGCTACATAAAACCTTGTTTCCAAAAAAGCTTAAGTAAGGTCACATGTGGGTGGGAGTTATGGTGGAGGTAAGTCAGGGCTCTGCCAGGGCTTGCTCCAAGGTTCTTTGAGGCCGGGTTAGGTTATAGAAGGTGAAAAGATCCTGATGTAGAGTAGTCTTTCAGGCCCTGTCCATTGTGAATATCAGGCCTCTGAACAAGGAAAACATGGGCACCTCTATCCCTCTATGCCATCTGCGTGTACACTGGTGCCTTAGACTCTCTTGCGGGAACATCCAGAGTTCAGTCTTTGGGTTCATGGGCTTGGCTGTCACCGGAGTTTGGACTGGGCAATGACAAATACCCTTCTGGTTCTGACTGGTGTTCTCTACCTGGAAATGTATCCAACCCTGCCGGGTTTAATGAACCTCAGGTCTCTGGAGGAGCATGAAGCAGTGCCCGGGCCAAGCCTCTCTCACCCTTGCCTTTGTCTTCTTAATTCCTGAGTCCACCGGGACTCCCCATATCCAGGCTCTCCCCTCCCCCTCTGCTCCCTGGGGAGCTCGGGGGACCTAGAGAAAGAGCTGCTGTACAAGCCGGAGCTATTGTTCCACAATCTGGTTTTGTCCTCATCTTGTTGGCAGGCGTCAGGAGAGGAGTGAAAGGTTAATGAGGCGCTGTGAACGGGGGACTGCAGCGGGCGGGCGCCGGCTTGGTGACAGGGAGCTAATTAGGAGCAGTTTAACAGGAGGAAAAAGTGAAATCTCCTCTTCACCAACTGTCAATAATTAGCCGATTTGGTGAGGTTGAAATGTGTCCACAGAAGAAGGTGGGGCTTGTCTGGGGACGAGTGGGGGTGGGGTCGGGGGTGGGGCAACTGAGGCTCAGCTCTGTCTTTAGGGGTGCGGAGGGGGATTCTTGTACCAGGCCATCTTGCAGCCTTGGGTCTCCCTTCTGCCTTCTGATTGGCTTTTCCCAGCTTGATCTCTATATAAACCCCAGTTAAGACCTCAGCAGAAAGGCAAGTATTAGAACTAAGTTTCTTCCAGTCTCTGCCCTGTAGGAACTTGGAAGTGAGGATAAGAGGCAGGTGCTTGAATCAGAAGGATGGCAGCAGTGCTACCCAGAGTCCCTGTGCTGATCCCCAGGTGCCTGCCTTTCCCACAGCGAGAAGTGAGTGTGCCCTCTGAGTGGAGGCTGGGCAAGGCCCTTGACCTACTGCAGAGCAAGGCTTACTTGTCATTCCCTGGGCCCTGTCTCCAGCTCCTTGAGGGCAGGGCTGGAGAAGAGAATCAGACCCCCAGCGTTTTAACTGCAGCTGGAGGGAAGTTGTGGCAAAGGCCTCCTGGGGGCCGGAAGGCTGTTTCCCGTTGGGCCTGTTTGTGCCCTGTTGTCTTGTCTTTTGTTGGCCTCTGCCCTTTGGCCTTTACTGACACCTCAGCAGATGGATGCCTCCTGCCCAGTCTCTAACTCATGCTGAACACCTTAATTGGAAGAAAAGGCATCAGTCAGTCCTGCCAATCCCCCCTCATCCTAACCACTCCCCAGCCCAGCTCTAGAGGGCTTCCAGGGGCCCAAGGCCTGAGGGGAGGAAGGCTAAAGCACTCTTCTGGTCCTCAGAATATATGATGCGGACTGGATCTCAACCTGGGACTCTAAAGTAATTCTTAGGGCCACATGCAGGCCCTACTAAGTCCCTATGTCTCATCTCTTCTTGTCTCAGAGTTTAGCAACAAAGATGTAACACCTCCCCCCCCCCCAAGACTATGCCTCAAGGGTACTAGAACCACTCTCTCTCTCTCCCCTCAGCCCTCAAAGTGATAGCACCGGTGGACCTGCTTGGCTAGGCAGTGGGACACACCGGAGGCCAATGCCCTCCCCAGATTCTCTCCCTTTCTCTAAGAACAAATTTGAGGGAAGAGTTGGGAAGCTTTGAGAATGCCCTGTCCCTGGGACTTTTTTTTTTAGATCTATCCTGCCCCAAACATGTAGGCTCTGGTCCCATTTCCAACCTTGGGACAGAGCCTCTCCATCTCTCCCTCAATGTACAGCTCAGACCCCAACTCTACCACCACCTGACACATTTGACTCACCCTGATTCTGCTGCTCCCTCTGCTCTTCGCAAACAAGGCCAAAGACAGTGTCTAGCGGGCACTGTGTCCCTCCTGAGGTGACAGAACTTTTCACTGTCCCTAGAGTACTGTTCCCCTTCCCTTCCAGTCACACATCCATCTTTGCTTAGAGATGTTTGTTTGGGGTTTTTCTCGTTTTCTGGTTTAATCAATCCCCACTGAAAGCTGAAGCAGGCTATTTTTGCTGTCAGAAATCTGCCGCCTCCCCGCCCGCTGCTTTCTTGGAATTTGCCCACAGGACCCCCCAGGAGGGACAAACGGGGATGGCAAAGCCACTTGGATCCCAGGAATGCCAACGCCACCTGTCATATTGCCTGTTCCCACACCCCCATCCTAACCCATGCATGCACACAGGCCCACACACGTGCATACAGTCCAATGTGCACATACTCTCAATGACAGGCTTCAGGACAGCCACCTCCTGACCTGTCCTTCCCAGGTCTCCCTCCCAGAACCTTCTAGAACACCTCACTAGATTCAAGGTGGAGTGGAGGCTTAGCTGGGCAAAAGCTTCCACTGAGTAAAAGGAGCACGGAGCATGCCTGGACTGCAGCCAGGGCCTAGCCCTCTAAAAGAAGGTATTGACTAGGTCTGGGCAGGTTGCCCTCGACCTCACCATTTCTCCATAGCACCATGTGGGTCTCTACCTCCTCCTAAGACCCTCCCATCCACTTCTAGCTGTTATCTTTGTCCTAGAAAATTTTCCCTACTATACATATATGGGGAAACTGAGTCCTCAAGGCTAAGAAGACAGAAAAAGGTCTTTGAAGACAGTCCACCAGAGGGCACCCAGGAGCAATATGAGGTTCTGAAATGGGGATGGGGCTTGGAGCACTTGCTGGGTCTACAGAGTTCAGAGGTGGGGCTTGGAGCACTTGCTGGGTCTACAGAGTTCAGAGGAAGGGCTTGGAGCACTTGCTGGGTCTACAGAGTTCAGAGGAGGAACCCCACGTGTGTGTGTGTGTGTGTGTGTGTGTGTGTGTGTGTGTGTATAAGGGGCTTTAATTCAGTTTGATTAAGTTAGAATATTGAGCTGTCTTGAGGGGCTCCTAGTGTGGATGTAGAAACTGTAATCTGTCTCCTACCTGCTCTAATTTTCAACCAGAGATGTGTTAACACCAACTATTTAAGGCTACAATCTTGGGTGTGGCATGAGATCCACGGACTCATGCCTCAAGAGCAGAACATCCAAGGAACCCAGACAAAGTCCCAAGAGGCCTTGAGCAGGCCAGACATGCTCTTCACTCAGTGGAAGTTTTGTCCACTCAAGCTTCTCCACCAAATGTAACAGGTGTTCCAGAAGGTTCTGGGAGGTGGCTTTACTGAGTTTGGATTCAAGGAGTCTGGTTTTGTTTTGGTTAAGACAGAATCATGCTATATAGACCAGGCTGGCCTAGAACTCTCAATCCTCCAGCCGCTGCCTCTCAAGTCTGGGATGATAGGCATCTGCCATCGTGCCTAGCTGGAGTGTGACCTTCATTAAGAAGGTGGTTGTGGTCTACCTCCGGTACCAGAGGCCTAACCCAGGCACTCAGGGGTCCAAGCTCAGCTGTTCCTATTCCCCAGTTTACTCTGGCTCTCCAAAGACTCTCAGATCAATGTCAGAGACTGATGTGCAGTGTGTGTATGAGCAGAACCTGAGGTTGACTCAGTTCTGGTTAGAAAAGTGGGGTATGTCTGTCTGCCTGGTGGACGAGCCAGGCTTCGGGAACCTATGTCAAGTGCTGTGCCACCTGCCTGCCTCAGAGGCCCAGACCCCTGGGCAGGCACGGAAGTGGCTTTAGGCTGTGTCACAGGGTCAGGCTGAATGTCCCACCCCACTGCCCTTCTCTTTGAAAAGGAAGTAGAAAAGCCTGCCACAGCAGCAGAGGCAAGAGCAGAGAGTGCTTTGTAGTAGGGAAAAGCCCCTGAGAATGGGGCACGGTCAGGGGATCCAGTTTCCTGTTTATGTCTCTGCACCTTAGCTCCAGGTTCAAATATGTAAACTATCCACTGAGTCTGGCTGCAGGTGTGTATGCCCCCAATGCATTCCTGACTCCTGGCCCCCACCCCAACACAGGGTCTGGCTGCAAATAGCTCAAGGTTAACCCTTCCCAGGCCATGGAAGAAAGCTATAGAGAAGCCAGAGCTCTGGAGCTAGCTGAGCCTTGGGGTATTTATGGGAGATACCAGACATGGTACTCTGCATTTGGGAGTATCTCCTGAGAGGGACTTCATTTTGAGCTTGGTCTGCAGGACAGAGATGGGGCTGATCAAGCAGGCCCAGAAGAGTGGTAGTGTTTATTTCATGGCAGGCTGAACATGTTCATGGCATTGCCAGTTCCAGGGCAAGAGGTACCACCCAGCTCGTACCAAGAAATATCTTCAGCATCCTCTATGATCCCTGCAAATCCTGCTCTCTAGGTTCCGCTACCTTCTTCCAGACATTTCTCTATGAGCTCCATTCAGCTCTCCCAGTCTAGGCTTGAAGGAGCCCACCAAATTAGACACACAGATTCCTGGTTACCTCAGCCAACAGCCTGGAGCTTGGGGATCTTTTTCTTGTGGCTGTTCAGTACTGTCTCATCTCCCTGGAGCCTAGGGAGTTGCTTTGTGGCTATAACAACCAAGTCCCAGTCTTCTCGGCCCAACCCCCAGAACCTCTGATGTTGGGCCCCCTTCCAGCTGCACCTATGCCTCCCTGAGCCTTCATTTCATCCCTCCATAACCCCAGCTGCCAGCTGCTGTGACCACTGTGCCATTTCCAGTGTGGCATATAAAGCCGAATTATTGCTTCCTAAGTCACCTCTCAGTCCCACCCAGCAGCAGGCGAGTCCTCAAAAGGAAGAATAGTTCTTTTGCTCTGGGGATGGACGGAGGAGTTGGAGCCAGTGAGGGTAACTGGAAAAGCTGCAGTGTCCAGCCATACTGTGAACCACAGGTTTAGAGGACCCTGCCAGACAGATCAGTGAAATTCCTTTGGAGAACCTTGCCCTCCTGCCCTCATCTCAGAAAAGTGACCTATAATAGGTATATTTGCTTATGGATAAGAGGAGGAAATAGTGGCTTGATAACACTGGTAACACTGGGGTCCTTGTCCTGGCCTACCCCAGTAGAGCCCAATGGTGAGGGCCCTCAGTTGTCTCTACACACATGCGATCTGAGGATGGTAGATCATTCATCCCTTACCCAGCCATGGCCAGAGCACTAGAGGGGTCCTCACAGGTGGTACCTGAATTGTCTCAAAATGGAAGTAAGACTGTATGCAACCAAGGTCGGCACAAAATCTATTCCAGGAGGTTCCCCATAATCTAGCCGCTCGGGGCAAAGCTTTCATTGGGACCACTTCGAGACATCGTTCACTTGGTACTGAGGACTTTGAGGTATCTGGGTACCCTATGTCACCATTTAGCTGCTCATGCTGGCCGCCTAAGGCCGCCTTCCTGGACTCATTCCCTTCCCCACCCCTCAAATGTGCCTGTTCCCCTCCATCTGCTCTTCTGGGCAAGCTCCCCCACTCTGGAGGCGCTGGTTGTGAATACATCCAGCTCCCTCTTGCCCAGAACCCAGAACCCTGGGCCCATCTGTCTCTCAGGCCATTCTACCCAGGAGACCCACAGGCACCTCAGCTTCAACATGACCAACCCACCCCCCTCCTGTATTCCCTGCTTCTGAGAATGGTATCACCACCACCCCAGCTCCTGAACTAGAATTAGGAACCATCCAACGCCCAGTCATACACGACACCTCCCTCTCACCCCCACATGCAATTGGTCATCAACTCTGTGGATGTCATCTTCAGAGAGGCTTCTTGGCAATCTCCTCCTCTGCCCCCATGGGCAGCATCAGAAGGCAGGACCTAAGAACTTTCTGGTTCCAAAAGCTGCCTCTCTGGGAGGCTCCCCTACTCCTTTACTCTCCCACCCCCATCTCCCCACCCTGACAAGGCCAGAGGGGTCTTTTTGAAAGCTGTGCCCATCCCTTCTCACAATCCTTCCATAGCTCCCTAATTCTCTTAGATGATGACTGAAACCTCCAGGCAGCCTAAGATGGCCTCCCTGCCCTAGGCCGACATCCCGTGTCCCCAGTGAAGACCACTGCCATACTTCCTTTCCACAGCACTTGCTGATTGGCCAGCTGGTTTCCCCCCTTAATCCAGCAAGTCTTGCCCGCCATCTCCCTTCCAAATCCTCTATTCTCTTCCTGGCCCACCTCCTCTGGGAAGCCTCCCTTTCTTGTTCCTTCATCAGTACATGGTAACCCCACGGCCCTCCCCAGTTTCCATGGTACTTTGCTTGTCTCTCAGGAATCCATCTGCTTTCACTTTCTGACTCCTCCCCTAGACTTCCAGCTTCTCCAGGGCAGTGGGCTGGCCCTGTCCATCAGTGTTCACCCAGCCTGAGTGTGTGGAATTGGCTAATGCGAACATATACACACACAGAATGAAAATGAGCAGGAATAGTGTGGCTCTGCCCCCAAGACCCTAATCCAGAGTGCCTGTGCCGCCTGCCCCAGGAGGCTTGCACTGCCTGTTTCTCCCTATACTTGTTTCCATTCTACCTGCTGCCCTCAACTCTGTGGAGGCCCAGGGAGCCTGGGTGCCATGATAAAGAGGCCTCAGTCTTGGGGGGGGGGTACTGTGTTCCGTGGGAAGTGGGCCCTGTAGGCCGTGGCCCTGGCCCTCGGTCCTCCACCTCGGTGGTGAGCAGACTCTAGGATTTTAATGCGGGCCTCGGTGCTTCAGTGAAAGCTGCATGGGGAGCTGCTAATAATGGCACTAAAATAAAATATGCTACATCTGTTATGGGTAGCAGAACAAAATTAGCTGCTCACACCTCTGACATCCAAGATGTCTTAACTTAAAATACTCCTTGGCTTACTTTACATCATTTACTGATTATATTTAAAAGAAATACAATTTTGCAATTACTGTTCTTTCCAGTGTGGTATCTATGCATCATTTTCCTTTTATGTTTATATATTTCTCCTTCATTAGTGCAGTCTGAAGGGTGATTAGGATTCTTCAAACATTTTACAGAGGTTAAACGTTGATTAAGATTTAATTATTACTGTAAATAGCTTGGAATGACATATGGTGCAAAAGCCTGACATATGTGCATTTGAATAAATGAAGTGCTATTTCCCAGGATGCCTCGGTAGCTGTTTAACAGCTTTCCCGAAGGGTTATGTTACACCTCATGGTAAGATTGCTGGGATGTTATATTTTGTTGGTTTTTGCAGCTGAAAGCTAAGAACAGTTTTCCAGTTTTTTAAAAACATTGAATATTTTAAATACCTAAATTGTTTTGCACAAATTTTTGCTAATTTGTCTAACTAGGTTAAACATTTTCAAAAGCATTTAGATTTTTAAGCGTGGGCGCTGCACATTGTGTCAGTGGCAGCATAGGGACAAGGGAGCTGGTGGGGTGTTCAGGAGAGGGTCCTGGGTCCTGAGCCTAGCTCTTTCTTTTTGGGTATCTCAAGTAGCCAGTGTGTTAGAGTATCGGGGAGGACAGGGGATGGGTGCCTTCTCCAAGGTCCCATTTACGCCCACCAACTCCAATCTTCACCAAATCCCCTCTTACCTGGACCTTGACCTACACACCCTGACTTGACTGAGCACCTCAAAATTTCCCTTGTTTGCCACCCTCTGGCCACATCCTAGGGCCTCCCCGACTTTCATGTACTGCATGAACATGAAGGATCATTTTCAGCTGAGATACAACACAAAGGCCTGGTAGTTCTATGATCTTGCCTGGGTCACATGCTAATCTGGGGTGTGGGATGTCTTCACTAAGAGAGTACCTACCACACTGGTCTACCTTATGCTATCCCTTCTGGCTTAACCTGGAGCTTAAGGACAATATATGGGCTGCTGTGGTTTCCAGAAGGATCTAGGTTCTTGCTGCCCATTTTCTTTCCACCAATTAATTTAACTGGAGAGACTCTAGAACTGTACTAGACCTTAATGAACAAGAGTGAACAAGATCCACAGGTATGACTGGGGGAGGATGAGTGAGCAGTCAGCCCCCAACACTGTGGTATCACTTGGTGTAGGAAATGTGAGAGGTCTTCAGCCAGAAAGGTTATCCAGTCAGCCTAGATGAGCAATGATTGACATCTAGGCCTATAATGCCCACCAAAGACAGAGAAAAGTTGGGTGTAGTGAGAATGGAGGGAGGAAGGGACCTCTAACAGACAGGGCACCTCCAGCAGACTTGGAGCGAGGCAGGGAACAGCCCAGTTGATCTAATGAACCCAAAGAAGTACAAATGTCCTGTGTCTTCGAGATAATGGGAAGAGACAGTGGGGACTCAGGGCATGAGTTCAGGCTACTGAACCATTTTTTAGTGAGGATGGGGCAATCAGACCTAAGATTTAGAAGGCAGCGGTGATGGGGGGTGGGGGGGTGGGGTAGACTGAAGTAGGCAAATCCTCAAGGGAAGAGAAGGGAAGGAAAGGGGACCTTCCTTGGTCAGATAGCCATTTGACAGTGTTATTACCCAGACTATAGAGTTGGGGCCTGGTCAGAAATAGAAGATCAGTTCCATTCCAGAACAGCTGAGTGTATGTACCCATAGAACATCCATCATCTTTGCTTGGCCATCAGTCAGCTGCTGCCCTGTGGCACAAGAGAAAACCACAGATGGACACCTCTCAGACATGACAGCCATGAGGGGCCCAGCCAGACCAAGCCCCAGGTATTCCAAAAAGTGTCCAATTGGGGTTGTGAAGTGAGGCTAACCTTGGAGAGAGAGATTTTTCTAGAGGATAATGGCAACAGTAGCAAGATTTGCTGTGGGCTGAAGCTAGTGGGAGTGGATAGGTGGGTTTGACCAGAATGGAGACTTAAAGAAGCATGGTTGCTGGGGAGAAGAAATACCAGGCCGCAGGCAAACCTGCCATGATGAAAAAGGAGTTTCCTCAGATGCAAGCTTCTTATGCATGTGGAGACAGTCAGTGAGGGGCAGGGGGGAGGGACAGAGTGTGTGGACCCTGGCAGGCTGTGAGTTTGAGAACCTGAGAGCAGCTGGCCACTGAAGTAAGCAGGGTCGAGTTGCTCAGGTGACTGAGAAAACTGAACGTGGCCACTGTAGAGGATGGGAGATGGACTTGACCAGGCAGTGGCCCTGGGGGAAGCTGCTGCCAGCTGCCACAGGGCCAGTTTGAAGTCAGAGACAGTGGATTTTGAGAATCTCTGTGAGGTTGTCAAGTTGCAAGGTGAATGCATGGACAGAGAGCTCTAAAGCTGGCCTTCTACCAATCAGGGCTATAAGAATCCTTGAGTCTGGGAAAGAGCTGAAGTAATGGTCCCTCAGATCTGAGCTTGGGTGTGTGTGTGTGTGTGTGTGTGTGTGTGTGTGTGTGTGTGTGTGTGTGTGTGTGTGTGTGACATGGAATATCTAAAGTTGGAAGTATTATTGGCCCAGTGGTCCAGGAGAACATGGAGTGCTACCATGGGAGAGGCTGGGGAGGTAGAGGGTCTCAAATGTGCTTGCAGTATGGGGAACAAGGGCATTTGCCATAAGGGAAACCCAAAATCTAGATAGGAAAGAGTCTAGCCCCAAGCTGGAAGGTAATGTAAAAGGAAGTATGCACACCTTCACTAGAACATATGGGCAGTGGCTAGGGGACATGCACAGAACTGTGGGTATACGGCACCCCTTGATCCACTTCACTTCTCTTCCTGACCCTCCTACCTCTGACTCTTCTCTTTTTCTCCTCAGATTGAAACCTCCCAGTTGGAGCCGGAGATAGCCCAGGCTACAAGCAGCCGGACAGTGGTGTACAATAAAGGGCTGTGAGTGAAGATCCGCCGGCCTGGAAATACAGCACTATCCAGGCCGGATGTGTGGGGCGGGGAAGGAGTCTCATGAGCTATATCTGCGGGGAAGAGCTGCCTGGGAAGCAGTCAGCCTCCAGCAGTAGAGAGACTAACAATTCACTTTTAACATAGGGGAGAAGAATTCTGACACATTTCCTACACAAAAAGAATCAAGTGCATCTCTGGGCCTTACCTGGGGTCACCTAAACTCCACTCAGCACAATTCTGTATGAGCTGAAGAACTGTAGAGTGTTCCTGGGGTAGAATTAGGATCCTTTTATATGTTGTTTTTCTGTTTCAGTTTTTTTTATTAGAAGCAAGTCTGAGCCTTGGTTGCAGCTGACCAGAAACAGCAGGTGGACAGGGGGTGGGTGGGGAGCCAGAGGAGCCTGGGAACTAGGCTGGATGGAAGGAAGATATAATGGCTAGGCCCAATGGGTTAGATAAGAAAGAGGAAGTGGTCTGCACCCCACAGGATGAACCAGCCGTAGTCAAGGTTCTTAGGTGTTGGCTCACTTGCTCAAAGAGCACTAGAGACTTCTGGAAGATTCTGGGAGCAGCAGGCTCTGAATGTAGCCAGCTCCTGTCCACACTATAGTGGAGTGAGAATCGGTGACCCCAGGCATGGGTCATCTTTCATGGAGCTCTTATGGATCCCAGGCCCCTGATAGTATCCCAGCTCTATTCAGAGAGCCCCACGAAGGAACATTGTTTTGTGTGAACAAGAGAAACCTTTCTATGCTCTTTGGGGAAGGTTCTTTTCCAAGAGTAGCTAGAGTTTTATTGGGACAAAGGTGGGCTGAGCCCACTGCTGTTCAGTCTGTAGCCACTGACACTGTTTGCCACATCCCACACCATCCTGCATAGGGGAGTCACCTGCTTGAGGGTACAAGGCCAGATCTCTGGCAACTGCCTGAGAGGTAGCATCATCCAAGCTCTGGCCCTGGCAGACTCTGGCAATGGACAAGCCACTCACATCTTTAAGCTTCCCTGTGTGGAAGCAAATGACTGAAGTGGGGCTCCCACCAGGCCTTTGGCTCCTCTGCCTGATTCACTCAGATGCTGCACATTCCAAGCATATCTCCAAGGTGGATTCTGGTCTGGAAAATGCATCAGGCCCCTCTGGAAACAGCCAGCACTTGCCTCAAAAAAGGACCTTGCCCTTCTGTGTGCGATCCCATATCCTGAAAGACCTTGGCTTGTGCCAAACACTTCATGGCTGTGGAGGAGGCAGTATGGATGTCTAAGACCAGCATGGGGTGTCATTCCACATACTACTTCTCACTACTGCAGACTCAGAGGCTTCTTTGCTTCTGGCTCCTAACACCATCTCATTTGTAGGCCATAGAGGAAGAGATATCTAGCTCTACCTAGAGATGAGTAGTGTGACTCCTGGTCCAAAAGATCCACTGGAAGGAGATACACTGGTCTTCACAGCCCTCATCTGATCCATAGGAAGCCCTGGCTTGTGACCCTGAAATCTCCCTCTGGTAACTCAGGAAGGGTCAGGCTAAAGGTGAACCTGTGTGGTTGCAGTAAAAGGCTGACACAGAGCAGCAAAGAAAAGGCCACAGGTTGCCTGCCAGAATCTTTAGGCAAGTGTAGTTGCAGTGAGGTGTGCCTGCCATGGCCACTGGCACCATGGTCTCCAGGCCTTGACTGAAGGCTAGATCTGCCTGAAACCTCTTTTGAGAAGTTCATTCCAAGCTCCCCTGCCCTTACTTATTATGGAACCTTATGAATTTCATCTTGGGACCAAAAATGCCCAGTCCTGCCTCCTCCAGAGGCTCTGAAGAACCTCTCCCAGCTCTCCCTCTGTACTGGCTGTCAGAGTACTGGTCTCAGCATCCCTCATCAGTTTGCCTTGTGTGTATAGGTGATTTCTACCACACTCCTAAATACAAGCCTAGGTGAGCTGAGGGGGCAGCTCCTTCGGATGTTTGAGGTGATGGTGACTGGGGGTGTTGAGCCATGCTGCTAAACTCTCTTCTGACTTCATAAAATCCACAAAAGAATCTCTCCATGAATGCAAATGCCCCTACTTACTGAGGCTAGAGGAAGCAGGCTGTAGTGGGGGGTGGGGAGCAGAGATAAACTCTTATTGGATCTAGTTTTGCCAGCAGTCAGGATAAGACCCTCTAGCCCTGACACTCTGGCTACTTTAGACATTCCCTAAGGCTCTAAGGATGCTTTTTCATCTCTGGAAAGCATTTTGAGGGTGCCAAACCAAAAGTCCAAGATGCCAAGATGGCCACCAAATCAGGACGTGTGCACACTCAGTCTCACTTTCTGATCGTGGATGTCTTCTGTCTGAAGCCTCTGGCCTGGGGAAGGGGG
This sequence comes from Phyllotis vaccarum, assembly GCA_033318265.1. Lineage (NCBI taxonomy): Eukaryota > Metazoa > Chordata > Mammalia > Rodentia > Cricetidae > Phyllotis > Phyllotis vaccarum. The sequence continues at coordinate 67,659,152 of JARWLC010000014.1, read as the reverse complement.
GGAAGGGGGGAAGGGGGAGGGATGGAGGAGAGCCAGTGGGGGCAGGGCCATGGTGGTCTTCCAGCCTTGGGCAGGTATGAGTGAGGCCCCAGCATACCTAGGGACTTCAGACTGTCTTTTTAACCTCAGAAAATTTCTCAATTTATGTGATTTATGCCATACTAATGAGCTGTGGGCAATAAACATGGATTTAAAACACACAGGCGTGGCTTTGGGAATTATAGTAGGGTGACGGGGGTGGGGGGGGGGGACGACTGGAGGAAGACCAGAAGTTGGAGAAGGTGGGTTGAAATCACGGAAGAGGAGCAGCTTGGACGGCTCAGCAAGGAAAAATGATTGCCATTCAAGACTGAGCAACTGAGCTTAATCCCTGGAACCTGTGGTGGCAGGAGAGACCTGATTCCTGAAAGTTTTTGTCCAATTGCTGCATATACACCATAGTATGTGAGCCCCAGCAACCCCCCCCCCCCCCCAACACACACACATAAATAAAGTAAAAAGAAATCACAAAAGAAGCCCATCAGCTGAATGGCTGCAGAAGTGCCTTAGGGAACTGGAGCACATTAGGATTTCAGTAGATTCTTGTGCTGTATGGACCCAGGAAACTGGGAATGGGGGGGTGGTGGTAAAGAGGACCGCCCTGGCCTGTATGGCCTGGGGACCTATGGGGGATCTGTATCACTGAGTGTGGGGATATGTTTCAAATTTATTAAAAACCAGTCTGAGATATCAGAGGGATCTGCCCACTGTCAGTCTAGGAGGATCACACAGTGGTAACTCACACCTTTAATCCCAGCACAGTGAATACTGAGTTTCAGGTCATCTTAGTTTACAGAAGGAGTTTCAGGCTCCCAGGCAGGCAATGGAGGTACAACCTGTCAGCCCCAGCGCTTGAAAGGCAGAGGCAGGAGGATCTCTGTGAGTTCGAGGCCAGCCTGGTTTTAAAAGTAAATCCTAGGACAGCTAGAACTGTTACACAGAAAACTCTGTCTCAAACAACAAAAAGAAACAAAGACTGGAAGAAATGGCTCTGTCCTCGGATATTCCAGACTGGTTTTTATTACATTTGAAACATATCCCCACAACTGAGCAACTGAGTTTAATCTGCCCCAGCACACCCCCCCCTCAATTCCCTCATAGCTACTACTTCTGCCATCAGCTATAGTAATGAGAAGAAAACCTTAATTGGGAAAATGGCCCCATAAAATCAGATTGTAGAGTATTTTAATTGGGGATTGATGCAGGAGGGCTCAGTCCATTGTGGGTGCTGCCATCCCGGGACCAGTGGTCCTGGGTGCTATGAGAAAGCAGGCTGAGCAAGCCATGGGGAGCAAGCCAGTAAGCAGCACCCCTCCATGGCCTCTGCATCAGCTCCTGCCTCCCGGTTCCTGTCCTGTTTTGAGTTCCTGCCCTGGCTTCCTTCGGTGATATGGAAGAGTTAAGTGGTATAAATCCTTTCCCCCTTAATTTGCTTTTGATCATGATTTCATCACAGTAGTGACCCTAATCAGGACACCCCAGAACCAGGACTATTACCTCCTCATACACCTGGCTTCTGCTCCCTAGAAATCTCCAGGGAGAGGCCTGCCGTCTTCTTTAGGACCACTGAGCATCATTCAGCTTGCAGAGAGAAGCTGAGGTGGGTAGAAAACACGTAGTAGGCAGATGCTGGCCTAGTGACTGTTGTAGGCACTGCTTTGTGTGTGTGTGTACAGGTTTGTGAGCATTCAGGTGCACATCTATGTGCACATATGTATAGAGACCAGAGATCATTCTTCAGAAGCCATTTATCTTGATTTTGAGGTCTCTCACTGGCCTGTGGCTCACCAAGGTGCCTAGACTGGCCAGTGAGCAAAGCCCAGGACCTACCTGGCAGAGGTAAATATAGAGATAGAGACCTTTCTGGTGCTGGGATTACAAGCATGACTCAACACACCTGACTCCATTATATTATTATTATTATTATTATTATTATTATTATTATTATTATTATTATTATTCTGGTTGGTTATGGTTTATTTGTTTCTATTTGTGTGGGTTGTGTGGGGTTTTTGTTCTGTTTTGTTTGTTTGTGTTTTGAGACAGAGTCTCTCTACATAACCCTGGCTGTCCTGGAACTCACTGTATAGATTAGGCTGGCCTCAAACTTACACAGACCCACCTGCCTTTGCCTCCCAGGTCCTGAGATTAAAGGCGTACACCGCCACATCCAGCCCCCTGGCTTTTAAAAAGTGGGTATCATCACTTTGCCAACTGAGCCACCTCCCCAGCCTCCGGTTAAGTTTTTCTGAACTGAGACATATCTACCAAATGGCAGGGACAGGGTCATGCAGTGGCTTGTTGGAAGAGTAGAGACCAGTGGGGAATGCACCAGACCCTTCTCATGCCTCCTAATTATCCGGTATACCGGTAGGAGGCTTAGGCTCTGGGCCTCACTGGAAGGGATGAAGATGAAGAGAGGCAGGCAAGAGAGAGAGGATGGGGTCTCTATTCAGAGTGATACCTTGAGGTCAGGAGGCTACTGATCTCTGGGGAATTTCTTTGCTAAGAGCCACACAGGCCACACAGCCCCCATCAAGGCAGAAATCCTTGACTCTCAGGACATAACACAAATCCCTTCTGGGAGTTGTTTGTTGTTTTTAGCTAGACTGGAGACTCAGCTCCTGCCCAGTTCTGAGATCATTAACACTTGAAGAATGCAGCCTCTCCTTCCCTCCATCCCTGCCCCTTTGAATGGCCTGGATCTAGGCTTCTTCCTCCCACTCAATCAGATACAAGGAAAGTCGGAAGGCTGAGGCAGGGGGAAGGGTGTGAGAACAGTGATGAATGACCCTTTCCTGAGGCTTATGATCCTGGCTTTCTATTCAGAATGAGGCCTCCTTCAGCACCTCCTGCCCCCACCACAGCTGCTATTGCTCCTGCCATCTCATCCACCCTCAGCCACTAGTTAAGCCCTCGAATGGGAATTTCTCATCTCTCTCCCAAGTCCTTTTCCTACCTTTTTCTGTAGTACCAAGTATCCCTAGTGGCAATGGCCAAGAACTGTCCCCCGACACCCACACACACACCTCCAGGCAACTGCTCTCAGCTTTCTCTAAGGTCAGATGGTGCCTCTTGAGTCAGTATAAAAACCTGGGCCCCACTGCAAAACTCTGGGAGAGGTGGAGAGATGGAAAACAAACAGATTGGAGAAATGGAGACAATGGATAGACTGGCAGGCAACAGATTCTCCCCTGGAGACTCCATGCACCCGTGTGAGGACAGAGGGGTTGCTATCAGTCCCCGGCCTCCTGACATCCCTCTCTTCCTCTTGCTGTGCGAGTATGGGAGAGGAAGAGGGGTGCAGAAGGCTCTGGGCACTCTGAAGAATGAGCCATATGAAACCCAACGTGTTTCCAGAATAGAGGCAGGATCCGGGGGGGGGGGGGGTGAGTGAAGCCACCAAGGCCTTGTGGAGAGAGTGACTTTATCAGAGAGCAGCATGTAAGGAAAAGTGAGCACAGTGCAGCTGCTGAGAGATGGGTAAGGACACTACTCGGTCGCAGGAGGTGAAGAAGTTAGGGCCTGGGCCAGCATGGTAGAGACAAGGACAGAGAATGGTGGAGTCAGTAGGGAGGGTGTGGCAGCCGGGAAACCGATGGCCCTGTCCTATATGGGAGACCGAGGAGAAAGGACGCTATGTTTCTGAGCCTACAAAGACAGAAAGGAGACTAAATCTTCAGGGGAGGCAGTCATTCCATCTCAGAAGTTCTTAGGGGTTTCTGGAAGACAGCCAAGTGGAGATGTCAAGAAACCATCAAGGGCTGGATGTATAGGCTTGCACAACTGGTGGCACAAGTGTGCTGTCATCCCCACACTTGGGAAGTGGAGGATGGAGGGCTCAGGTGACACAGGTCAGTCATTCTCACTGGACTATTTGAGGCCCATTTTCAAAAGCACAAGATTTGGATACGGGATTTATTTATTGACTCCATCTAGGAGTTCAGTACATTAGCAAGAAGGAAAGGCCTAGAGTAAAGTCCTGTGGAAGTCCCACCTCCGTGTGGCCAAGGAGAGACTGGACTCTGCCAGGAAAGCTCAGCCAAGAGCTTTGTGGGCTGGCAAATCAATAAGCCTCTGGCCCATAACCTGTGGAGATAATTGCATCTCTGTGCGTGCAGGCGTGTGCGTGTGCATGTGTGTTGTTTAGGTGCCCTCAGAGGCCAAAGGCATCAGATCCCCTAGAGATAGAGTTATAGGCAGTTGTCAGCCACCTAACATGGGTGCTAGGAAGTAAACTCAGCTCCTCTGCAAGACTGAGTGGCATCTCATCTCTCCCTCTCTCCAGCGGTCCATCTTACTTTTTGAGCCAAGGTCTCTTACTGAACCCAGACGTTATCTATTTGGCAAAACTTCCTGGATAACAAACTCCTCCTGCCCCTGTCTCCCCAGCACTGGGATCATGATATGGGAGGGGAGTTATCTTTAAATGGGGATTGAACTCAGGTCTACGTGCTTGCATGGTAAGCACTTTACTAAGTGAACCACCTCCTTGGCCCTACGTGGAAGTAATTGGCAGAGAGATATGGCTGTATATCATGGCAGCCTGACACTGAACTCAGGGGCGTAGGAGGGAGACTCAGGCAGATGAGAAGGGCCTAGAGGCAGGAAAAAGACCATAAAGGAGACTGTGTTCTGGAGGACAGGTAGACTAGAGTCCACTTCAGAGAGCCCCCAAGACCCCAGGAAAGTCAGGAGGTTACAGAACACAGCTGGAGAGAGGAGGTTAGATACAGAAATGTCCAGGAAGGATGGAAAGCTAAGGGTGAGGCTTTGTCAGAGGCACCTAGTTCCTCGTTCACAATCCTGAGAGGTGGGCTCATGGGAGACCTTGTGGTCTAACATCCACGTTGGAGTCGTGAGTATGAAAACGGGATTGGCGGAGCAGCACTGGAAGGCTTTATCCTCCCTAGACCTCCGACTTCTGTGGACTTCTTTCTATCCAGGGTCATAGTTCCCATCTGGAGTCTCTCTAGCCAGCTGTCCTCTCCTGCCCCTTCAGGCCTAAAGGTTACAGAGCCTTCCCATTGTCACGAGAAGCTATGCTATTCAGGCTCCCCATCTTACAAGGGCCACTTGGCATTCTTTGAGGCCTTTCCAGATTTATTAATTGTTCCTTCCTGTCAGCTCCTTGGGTGCCCAGTGTACACTTCCCCTCTAAGGGATGTGATGGCATGCCTTTCAGGGCCCATTTTTCTCTGTGAAGAGGGAGGTCACGAAATTGGGGATGTAGGTGAGTTGGTTGCCCGACATTCATAAAACCCTGGGTTCAAGCTCCAGTGTCACTTAAACTGAGCATGGTGGTAACCCAGATAATCCCAGCACTCAGGAGATGAAGGCAAAAAGGATCAGAAGTTTAAGTTCATCCTCAGTTTTATGTTGAGACCGGTGTGAGATACATGATACTCTGTCTCAAAAGGGAGGGAGGGAAGAAGGAAGACTGGAAGTAGAGCTTCTGCTGACAGTAGCCAGGAAGAGGCCTGGGGAGTGTGGTGACAGTCCTGGGCCTCTACTGTAGGGAGCAAGAATGGATTTGTCAGAGTAAGGATTGTGCTGAGTGTGCAGAGGATGTCACTACCACACATCATCTGGTGTCTTCATGGCTCAACAAAGTAGGTGTGGAAGTAGCCTGAGCCGACTGTCAACTCTGCTAGCTGGATACAACCAAGAATAGCAAGACCAGGCATATGAGAGGGAGAATGGGACAACAGCTGGGAGGCTCCTGTGGGGTCCCCTACTAATGCGGATGGGAGAGTGAACGAGCATCTGACATGGGACTTGAAAGTGCTAGATAGGTTGTCCACTGAGACCCCAAGGTTTTGTGGGTGGGCAGGAAGCCTAGACGCTGCTAACTTCAGCCTTGGACAAATGAGGGGGCATGGCCTGGGTGTGCAGCCACACTCTAGGCACGTGCACAGCACACATGCACAGCCACACGCCCACACCCACCCACACAATCACACTCTCACGCACGCCCACAGCCCTCCCAGACACTCCAAACACCCTCACATGCACTCACCCTCACACGAACCCCAGACAGCAGATGGGGCGCTCGGGTAATTGGTTAAACCTGTTCCCGATGTCTGGCTCCGCCTTGGCAGCACCGTCTGACAGGAAAGCTGGCTGGGCCTGCACCGCTAAGCCTGCTGCCCCCATCCCCTCCCTCTGTGTGGCTGCCCTGGAGCAGGGTCCCAGAGAGGCCTGCAGGCTAGCTGGCTCCTCTTGGGCAGAGCCTGACTCTCCAGTCAAAGAATGCTTGATGCCCTCTGGAAAGCAACCAGAGCACCTGTGAGGAGAGGGTGGTAAAGACAGCAGGCACCATGCAGAGACCAATCTGGGAATGTTCTGTGGACAAGAAGAAACAATGTGATTGCTCTCTGAGAGGAAGCTCATGGGTTGGGCCTAAAGAGTTAAGAACTCCTGCTTGCTACACTTAATTCTACGCTCTTAACAGGAGCTCAGAAGACTCAGACCATCATTCAGAGGGGCTCTGGAGGTCAGCACCATTGAAGAGAAGGGGCCAAGCAGGCTTGCTTAGGGAGGCCTGGCCCAGCAGCTCACCTAGACACAGATACAGGGGAGGAGGCCAGTGTCTACTCTCTGGCCCTTTGCAGGCCTCCCTCTCCAGGCAGGAGCCATCAGGAACGAAGGAGCAGCAGCCCTGCCTGTCTTCTCGCTGTTCGACTGCATCTGCGTCTCTTCGTCTCTTCGGGAGAGACTTTGGTTTGTTCCCTGGAGAGGGCCCAAAAACTCCCAAATTAGCAAACCTGGCAAGCCCGCAGCTCAGAAAATAGTTCATCCTGATTCCATGTTTTTCAGGCTCACAGAAGCCTTTATTAATGAAGTCACAACACCAATATTTACCGTCTGCGGGAGAGGCACAACATGGGGGATGGAGGGGGCTCCCCGCCCCGCCCCAGCAGGCCTGCCTAGGAAGATTGGCAGGTTTCGGTCCTTCTAGTCCTTATCTTTTTGACAGGGTATTCTGCTGTGATCTTCCAGGACCCATCCCCCCACCCCACCCCCCTGCCAAGCATGGAAGGATCTTCAGAGGATAGGCTCACCCATTCTGTCCCACCACTAGTGCTGAAAGTGCCTCTCCCCACTCCCACCCTACCTGTTCATGCACAACCCCCACACACAACTGCTGCACTTGGTTGGCAGACAGAGTTGTTGAGGGTTTAATTCAGACTCAGCCAGGTTAAGACTTTTGGGATTCGAGGGATGTGTTCATTTGATGGAGGAAGGAATAGGAGGGACATCGGTGAGACAGGCAAAGTAGAAGAAAGTACCCGTATAGCAAAGGGAGTGTTCTCAGCAAAAGAACCTGAGTGCTGGGATTTCTGCACCTAGTCCAAGCAACACAAATGGACCTTCAGCCTGGTTCAGGTATCCAAAGGGTACTCACCAACTTCCCAGATGGGAAGAACAGCCCAGGCCAGCAAAAGCCAAGGTAGCTCACCAGGGACAGACACCAGGAACAATGTAGGAGAGGCCACGGTCAGCACAGGACCGAGAAAGGGTGAGAAAGGGGAAATACTATCCTGACTGATTGGGGTGGGGTACAGAGCCCTCCTGGCTATGGTATGGAAGACCTTCTTTGATATTTACAGAAGTCACTTAGTGTTCATGCTGTTCCCAGAGAGCAGAATGGGGTCAGGCAGGTGGTAGGGACCGCTGAGGGATGCTGCGTTGACCAAGTGCGACTGGATACCACTGTCTAGCCAGGAATCAATGAGCTGGATAGGACAGATGTGAGGTGTGGATGAACCAGAGGAAGAGGGTTAGGGAGAAAAGGGGACATTCCTGCAGACGAAGAAGCAGATTAACCCAGGCAGGAAGTGGATGGCAAGGGGAACATGGGACAGTGGTTGGTGACTGTTCTTCATGTCAGCAGAGTGATAGAGCTCTTGGGGGGTGGAGGAGAGGCAGGCCTGGGTGTTGGTTGGAGACACAAATTGAACTTCTCCAGAGTAGAGGAAATCGTCTCAAGGGGGAAGGACTAATACCAAATTAAAGGGCAGACAGGCAAGTTCAGTGGACCTGCCTTCCTTTGTTAATGACCTCAGTAAGCTCACCATCAAAGCCATGGACACCAGGTGTGGTGGCTCATACTTACAATCCAGCACTCAGGAGCCTGAAGCAGGGGGATTGATATGACTAGGAAGCCAGTTTGGGCAACAGAGTAAGATCTTGTGTCTGAAAGGAAAAAAAAAAAAAAAAAAGGCTGCTTTGGGTTCTTCACATCTGTGCAGGGCCTGGACTTGGAACCTCCTTAACCCATCCCCAGGACTCCTTCCTCTGGATTCTCCTCAGGGAGTGTCACTCTAGTCACCACTAGAGTCAGTACCTGAAAGGAATGTCTGCCCCCTAACCCTCCATGAGTTTGGAAAGACCAGCCAAGGCCTTTAGGCTCCTGGGCCCTGAGCCCCTTTGCTGACCAACCCTCACTGCGCTGAGAACTGAAACACACCACCTAGGTTCTACGGTTGAAGATGGATGGCTGTGTCATTAAGAGAGAGATGTTTATTATTCCCATAGGGAAGGGGGAAGTGAGAAGATCACTAAGAACTATAGCAGGTACCTGGAAAATAAATTAAAACAGAAATGTCTCAAAACAAAGACAGAAAGAGACATAGAGAGCAGCCAGGAGGCTGCAGGGATGGGCGGCCCACCCAAGCAGCAGACTCTCCACCAGAAGCTGAGCAGTCCCAGGTCTCAGCCAGCCCATTTTCTTGTCCCTCTGACAGTGATGGCACCAGGCTCCGAGCCCTGTGGGGCTGTGACTTGAGGCTTCCCTGCAGCCTGGCTAGGGACTGGCCAGAGTCCAGCTTGGGCCCCCTGAGGCCCCGGCCAGCAGCAAGCAATGCTCTGCCCTTGTGGGCTTGTGATTGTTCCCCTAGTCATTAGAGGTGACATCAATGTCCTCCCCGTTGGCCTGCTTCGTGGCAATTCGCCACCGGTTGATATGGTGGGAACCTTTCTTCTTCTGTTCGGACTCGGGCCCTTCCTCCTCCAGCTTCTGCCGTTTGTATTTTGTCCTCCGATTCTGGAACCACACCTTCACCTGAGCCGGGAGGAGGGGTACAGGTAAGAAACATCCAAAGTTGTCAAGATGGCCTCCACACTCCAGCTAAGCTAGAGTCAGATGGGGAAACTGAGGCTACACAGGCCAGGGTTTTCTTTTCCAGGCATTTGCCACTTGACAGGTCTGGAGGACTGCTCTTCAGATGCGAGCAAGGAGGGCATGGAAAGGGCACTGCAAGAGAAAAGGGCAGTCTTCCAGCCTCTCTCAAATAAAGGCAAAGGAAGGGCTAAGGCTGCTGAGCCTCCTGGTCCCTGAGCCACAGTGAGCAGACAGGAGAGAGCTTTGCCAATATCCAGAGAAGATGTAGTCACCCCCAGAGGGCCCAAAACACACTCCATCTCCTGTGCTGGTCCCATAATGCCACACAGAGACAGACAAGGCTTCATAACCTGAAAGTGGAAGAACATGGCCTGTGATAGCCAGACCGCACCCAAGATCCCGTTAATGAATACTGAAAACTCACATTCTGTCTCCAGCCTTATTCATCCTGGAACCCTATCCACCAGTACTGTGACATTTTTCTAGGGACTTCAGAAGCAAACTTGCAGGCCGTAGCTGTGTGTTGGGGAACCCTTGCCCCTGAGGTACCAGTTCCTTGGGGTAGTCTGAGATTCACCCATAAATCTCTGACTTCCTTAAACAGACATATATGGACAGAGTTCTGTCTGGGGCCACATACCCCCACACAAGGTCAGCTCTGTGCCTCCTGGTCCAACAGGACTGGCCCTTGTGGCCCATCTAGATGCCACAGGTCACACAACAGTCAGAAGAGATGTTGGAGGACGGAAGTGAATGCCTGTTTGAAGATAGGGAGTCCCCACTTCTGTGCCAAGCAGTGAACTCTCTGTAAGAAGAGGGGCGGGGCTTGCACAGCTGGATAAGCATCTTCTGTGATGATAGAAATAAGTAATGATTCTGGGCATCCCCAGGAAGCCCCATTCAGTCCCATCTCTACTATCCTTCCTTCTCCTCCTCTAGCTCCACACATTCCTCCTTCCTCCTCCTCTCCGAGCATTAATGGGTATTCATGACACAGCTCTACACCCTCCCATGAATGGGTCCCTATGCACCCTCAGCACTTCCTCACTGTGGAAGAAGCATGAGTCCACCCACCTTGACTGTATTATCTCTTCACTCAGCCTTGAGGACCAGCCAAGCCCAAATTCTCCTTGGTGCTGGCAGGAGAAATTTGGTCACTCTCCTCAGCTAAGTCTCTTCTCTTCTACAGACTGAGACATCCCTCACCCACAGGAGCGATGCTTTTGGGAGCCCTTGTTGCTCCAAGGCACCTCCTGGTCTCCTGTGCCAGTGGATCCTTTGGGTAGTAGTTGTGGGCAATGGAGTTGCAAGTCCTGAATTTTTTCTGGGAATATCAGCATGGCTAACAGCAAGCAGCGGCCACCAGCTGTGGCTATGCAGACAGACAACATTGCTAAGCTGTTTGTGTAATGTGGTGGTGAACATTTCAGTTCTGGTAACTGCAGTGATTGCTAAAAGAGGGTCTAGAACCCAGGGCCTTGGAGACAAGTTCACACAGCTTCCATGACGGCAGTGGCCCTGCTATACTGACTGTAGGATGGTTTCATGCCCAGGGTGTGACAACCTCACATACCCTTCGTCTCTGTCATGGAGGCCTTCCCAGGTTCTCACAGTCCCAGCAAAAGGCCTCCACTGAGCCATCTGTCCCAACACTAGGTTGGTGGTGGGAACACTGATGCTCAGCGTTCCAAATGCCACCAGCTCAAGACAAGAACACTGTTCCAGGGAGCATCTGGCACCTGGCTTTGGTGAATGAAGTTAGGACAAGGGACTCCTTCTCTCCTATCCATGGCAGGGGTCAAACTTATAGGAGGTGTACCTCTCCTTGAGTAGACATGGAAGGATATTGGGTGTCCTAAGCTCAGGACTTCTGGATCCCATGCCCACCTAGGCCCTAGATGGTTCTTAGCACACCACTGCCCTCTACCCTAGAGCACACTATGACTGCACTAGCCAGTGGGTGGATTAACTTACCCTGCCTCCCGTGTGTGACTCAGACCTGAATACAGGATGTCATATCTGACAAGACCAAGTGGGCTTGCAAGCAGTTTCCGGTGGCAATGGACAACACCCAGAGGCACTCTTCACTTTCTGCATCTTTCTCCCTTGCCCCATCCTCAACAGAGACTTGTGACTCCAGTGGCTTCTAGTAGGACAGACCCAGCACGCTACCCTTGATTGGAAACTCTCTCCCAAAGAAGAAAAGTGTCAATGGCAAAGCAGAAGCCTAGGACATGGCTTCAGGCCTGGACAGCATTCTGGAGCATCACATGGAAAAAGACCCCAACTATTTTATTTTTCAACAGACAATTAAAGTCACCAGTATTGGGTTGGTAGAGAATTTTGCTAGCATGCACCAAGCCTTGTGTTCTAGCCCCAGCACCACAAAAATTATAGGTGATGGTGCATGTCCATAGCCCCAACACTTGGAAGTCGGGACTGAAGGATCTGAAGTCTAATGTCATTCTCATCTATATAGAGACTTTGAGACCAGCCTTGGTTATATGAGATCCTATTTCAAACCTATTTCAAAAACAACACTGGGGGCAAGAAAGTGTCTCGCTTGCTCCCTAGAAACCAGGCCTTTTCTTAGGCAGCCTGGCTGTCTTCTGCAGAACAGCCCTGGGCTGGGTATCCAGATGCTGTTTATAAAGCCTGTAATAACAAGGACAGTTGACTTCATAATAGTACAAAAGCCAGGACGAACAGTGTTGGTACAGTGTACTCACAGCCATAGGAGACAAAAATCTATCATGGGCGAGAAAGATCAGAAGGGAACGGACCCAAACCGCTAGGAACCTTTTCTGAATTTTCTTTAGCCCATGACTGATATCAAGAGTTCTCCCCCTCAAGAACTGACTTGCCAGGATATAGGAGACGATAGTGGCATCCTATAGCCTAACCCAGCCAGGCCACTCTGAGGTCAGCCCCTTTGTTAGAGAGCAGAGGCCCTGTAAGGAAGGCAGATCACATAGTGTGGCTACCAGCTCCATGGGAATCAGTGTGGGGATATTTTGTAATATAATAAAAACAGTCAGAGATATCCCCACAAATCAGTAGGAGGCCATACCTGACTATATTCTCCCCATTCAACACCAATATGTATTTACCTCTCTTAGCCTCAAAGACATATGTGGAATGTTGGCTGGAGGCCTCACCCACCCAACTTGACCCCTGTGGTTTGAGTATCTCCCAATTTCTCAGTGAAGATAGGCCCTTCTGAGACTCCTCAGTTTGGACTGGGTTATGTAATCTGGAACTCTCACTTGGCCTTCTAGAGCCTTCTCAGACATTCTTGTACTCCAGAGAGACAAAGCAAGTGTCTTCTTTGGAGTTAGGTCTCAAGGCCCAGAGGCCTGTTTGTGTATGGCTGTCTAGTTGGACAGAGGTGAAGTGACCCAGTCCTGTACTGTGGGCAAGTGGTCCAGTGACTGATTTGGAAAATGGGAGGAACCAGCAGAAGAGGGACTGGAATGAATTAGAGAAGGAGCCTGGAAGCACTAAAATGCAAAGTCCTTTAGTGGATGTGCTTTTGCAAGAGGGTTTTTTTCTTAGTTTGTTGGGAGGGTTGTTTTGTTTGGTTTTGGTTTTGTATAGACCCTATACGAATAGACCAAGCTGGCCTGAGAATCAATTCTTAATTCTATATTAACTGTCTTGGTTAGCATCAACTGCCAATTTAACACACCCTAGAACTTTCTGAGAAGATAATCCCAATTGAGGATTTGCCTAAATCAGATTGGCCTGTGGCCATGTCTGTGGGAAATTCTCTTGATGACTGATGATTTCCCTTGAACTGTATAAGAAAACTAGCTGAACGCAAACCCGCCAGCCATCTGGCAAGCAACATCCTCCACGGTTCCTGACACACCTTCTATAGCTGTGATGGTCAAAGGCTACCCTGTGAAATAGCCAGCAGGCCCTCTACCTTCATGTACCTGCCTTGACTTCCTGTCTTGACTTCCCTCAGTGATGGACTGTAATTTGGAATTGTAACCAAATAAACCCTTTCCTCTTTAGAGTTGTGTTTTTATTTTTTTGTCAGGATATTTTAGAAGCAGCAACAGAAATAAAACTAGACCAGATAGGAAATTTGTACACAGGAGATTTGAAACCAGGAGGAGCACAGGAAAGTAAGAGAGGATTAACTGCTTGCTGGAGGACGTTGTAGAGAAGGGCAATGCTCACCTTGAGCCAGGTGGGATGAGGAATAAAGCAACTGTTCTGGATGGACCAACACACCATTTCCTCCTCAGAGGACTGGTCACTCACGGTACGTTATGGTGAAGACATGCGTGTGTGAATACATGAACAGATGGACAGTGAGCTTACACATAAGTGGAAAACAGCTCCTGTTAGTATTTCCAAGTTCATCACACTTAACTTTTGAGTGATCTTCTGTTGTGAATGAAGCAGGGCTCCCCCCCCCCCCCCCCCGCCTTCTCCCATTTCAGTCTTTCAGCTCCAGGTGCCTGCATACTTTCCAGAGAAGACCCTGGCCTGCCTTCAAGAAGCCCAAACATCCCTGTCAAGATCTTCCAACTCTGACATGGGAAGTTCTCCTTATGTTCTACTGGGCTCTCTTCTGCTGTAATTTAAGCAAGTCTTCTTAGTCTGTCGGTCTCAGACAGAAAGTCCTTAGAATAGACAGCAGCTTGGAAACATCAATCAAGTCACCCTCCAGCCTGCTCTCTTCCCTGCTCTCTCTTGGGGGATCCATTTCTTATCATCTGATCATGTCAGCCTTCCTACACTGGAGTCAGCTCAACCCTCCCTTCCCCCTCCCCCTGCCCCCGCCCGCTGAGGTCGCCTCCGATTCACCCACTAGCTGTGACTCTCTCTCCCCCTAAGCCATCTTGTATCCTGCTCCCCTTCCATGCATCCCCTCCGGTTTGTGTTCCTGTCCCAGTACCTCAGAGACTCTCACATCACTTAGCTTCTCTGTACCCACCGCGTAGGCCTTCTAGACTATCTGGAATATGGAAATGCTCCAGCCAAGACTTAGGAGAAAGGGTGTGTCACCCTAGAGTCACAGTAGGTTCATGTCAACAGCTTTTTGACTTTTCCCTAAAAGATACTTGGATATCTCCTCTTTCCTAGCCCTCCAAGAGCAGAACATTCCATGGCAGGAAGTACACACTCCAAATGTCTGTGAGGAAAACCCATAGGTAGGTAAAGATGTTCTGTAGCCTCCCAAGATTTCCCTCCCTTCCTAATATCAAGCCCCAAGATGGCAGCTGCTTTTGACATCTCTATCTCAATTTTAATTTGCCCTCTTCAAATCCCTGTCTTTCTCTCCTCCCATCTACAGTCCTATATATCTCTCCAAACCTTCCAGGCCAGAAGCCTGCTGAGAGCCTCCCCTGATCCCCCTGAGCCCAAGCTGAGGACTCTAGTTGCTTACCCTATGCTTGACTTGCAGACATGTTGCATTGAATTTAGCCTCAACTATTATGTGAAGATTCTCCAAGGCCCAAGATCACATTCCTGCCTTCTCTCTCACTGCTCAGCAAAAGTAAAAGATAGACACTGCTGGTCTGTTCTAGGGGTCACTGGAACCCTTAATTAGCCAGGAACAGCACTCATTCCCATGTGTCCTGCAACTGCCCACTGGCTGAGGGATTCCCTGACATTTTGATGTTCATGGAGTTAGCCTGCAGGTGTTTCCTATGGTGAGCACACATCCTTATGGTATTAGAGGTGCTGATCTGACCCAAGTCTAGATTTGCCAAGCAGCCATATGGATGCAAGCTTAGAAAATTACCTTCCTAGTCATATCCCAGTATCACAGTAGTGAAAAGCAAATAAATACAACACAAAAGGACAACTGTCTGTGTCACAGGGTCCATCTTCCCACCTCTTGGACCAAACACCTCATGGACCCTCCCAGCACGAACACCACTCTTAGCAAGGCTATACAGCTCTGCACCAGGTGTCTCAGGCTACCCACCTCCCAACACCTCAAGCTGGAGTTCTGCCAGCACAGAGCTCCCCATCTCAGACTTATCCATAGACTTATCAAAACCAATAATCAACTATGGCAGTATTACTGGACAGCTGGGGGTAAAACAATGCAGGAGCAGTCAAGGCTGGAGCAAAGAAATAACTGCTAAGGGCTGGCTGGGTGTGTGGTATTGAAACAAATGTGCCGCTCAGTCAGTACAAGTGTTTTATTTGTTGATTTGAGATAGGGTCTCACACAGACCAGGATGGCTTTAATATAGCTCAGGATGACCTTGAGCTTCTGAGTCATCTACTTCCACCTCCCTAGGGTTGCTTGGCTGAAAACTTTTTTTTTTTTAATTTATGTGTATAAATGTTTTGCCTGCATGTATATGTGTACTACAGAGGCCAGTGCCCACAAAGGCCAGAGGAGAATGTTGGATGCACTGGAATTGGAATTATGGTTGTTTGTGAGATGCCATGTAGGTGCTGAGAATTGAACTCCAGTCCTCTAGAAGCACAGATAATACCCTTAACCACTGGGCCCTCTCTCTAGCCCTGTGCCTGGTTTTTATTCTGAATATCTACTCCATGCTGGACACTGTGCTGGGTCCTATGAGGAAATGAACTTGACCTCTGCTTTCCACAATCAAGATGCTCAGGCCTATTGTCACCATAGTTACAGAGGGAGCTGTTGGGAAATGTTCCTCCCTTCGACTCTGTCTTGGATATCCTGAGAGCATCTTCTGGATATCCCTGTATTTTAAGAGCTCCCCGAGAGATGGAGGCAGCTGATCTACATGATGACATATGGACATGACAGATAATTAAGTCATAACAGCAAAATGTGATACATATTAGGAAAGGCAAGGGAGACACTGTGAGTTCTGGGAACATGGAGGAGGGATCACACACGTGAACACACACACACACACACACACACACACACACACACACATAAAAGTCAGAAATAGAAGGTGAATTCTATTAAAAATTCAAGGCTGGGGAGGACCATGGCATTTATTTCATTCAGTCACCGCAATGTGACAGCCAGTGTCGGGGAGAAGTTCAAGCCAGAGCTGACAAGATGATGGGTGATCATCGGCAGATGCATGGAGATACTGTTAGTTGCCAGTAGCCCTCTAGAGATGAATGGTGGACATACAGTGGACAAAATAGATGAGATAATCAACAGATGGGTACATGGAGGTTAGTGTTAGAAAGAAAAGCATGTAATTTGGAGAAAACATTTACCAATTTGGGGAGAGAATTTAATGAACATAGACAGATACAACTTGCTAAATAGAAGACAGTTACATATAAGGAGCAAAGCACAGAAGCCTGACAAAATGTAGGTACCATGTTAGAAACACATTGCAGGCAGCTGATTGGAGTAACAGATACATGATAGGTAAATTTGCATGTTGAATACTGTTGAGAGATGGGTAGATAGCTAATTATACACTTATGTCCAGGACAACAGAAGGGTAGCTCTAACTATGGCTGTTGAATGTAGCAGGACAAATTTGGCCTAGGGGACACTTAGGCAAGGCTTTTATTATGCTACTAATTTGACATATTAATTTAAGCAAAAAGAATGAACCTGATAAGGAATGGATGTTACTTGAGTTCATGTAAGATACCTCTAATCCTCAAATAACTTTTTTTCCCCAATGAAGAAACAATTATAAGTTAAAGAACTGGCCCATTGCACACATTAGGCAGATAGGCATTCAAAGTCACATCTGCTGACTTGGGTGCTCTACTCAGCCCATCTCTCCATCTCAGGGTCTTTACTTGGAAAGAAGGGGCTACGAGGAAGTTCTTCTCAGCCCCTCAGGTAGCTCTGTGATGGAGGAGGGTGCTGTTCTGTATGTAAAAAGAACCTCATTTCAAAAAGGAACTAGGTTAACTAAGAGTGTGGATGCTTAGCAGACACATTGTATTATTCTCTTTGGTTTTGTTCTAAATGTATGCTTGAAATGTTCCATAATAAAAACGAAAGCAGCAACCAGCCCGAGAACTATGAACTGGCACTAATAGAAACTAAAATTGACAGGAAGCTAGATTCAGTTCAAAAGAAAATTAAACATGTTCTCACTGTGCTAAAAAAAATGGAAAGTTTAAAAACAATGACATGATTTCAACAAGTACTAATCTGTGGGTGGTAGAATTATAAACTGTTTTGTTTTCTTACATTTCTGCAATTAACATTTAATAAATATTACTTTTTACATGAAGTTAATTATAAACACCATTCTTAGGTTGACACCTTGTTTTAAACAATAATTGTAAAGTACTGTTTGCCAGGAGGGAAAAGAGGTGTTATTTTATTAGCTTATTTTTTAAACATTGCTTTCTTTAACTCTGTTGCTTTGTAAGATTTTTTTTTCTTCAGTTAGAGCTGTCAACCAGCAGCCCCCCAAAACCTACAGGGTCTGCAGTCCTATGGTAGCCTGAAGGGAAACCCTGCTTCAATTGTATATATGGAGTAGCAGATACTGTAACCAAAATGCCAGGACCAGTGAGTGAGATGTATAGGGAGCCTGAGGGGCAGCCAGGGGCTTGATCTACCAGACTAGTGCCCCATGATATCCCAGAAGCTAATGGGAGGGCACAGGCACTCCCCTATCTGAAGAGGGCTGGTGGGGAAATGCTCAGCACCAGCAGAGAAGGAACTGAGCATCTGGGAGCTGGCAGGGTCAGAAGGCCTAAATTGGAAAGCAGTCCAGTATACCAGTGAGGCTGAGAGTCACTTAGCTGCCTCAGTTCTGAACACAGGGCTGGACCAAGCATTTGATAGACTTCCACTGGTGTTCATATATGGCCAGGTTCTTACAAACAACAACACAAAATCCTTACACTTACCTCCTTACCACTCCCTAGACTTCTTTAATGTCTGTCCTTAAATAATCAATTACTAAACCTGACCTAGAAACTGAAATGTTACCCCCATTCAAGCCTTCCAACACCAATACAGTTCACTCCCTCCCCGGGGCACTCAGGAGGGAGCTTAAGTCTACTATCTCAGTCCCCAAGACACTTTCAGAGGCCCTAGCTGATGATGGCCTGCGTGGGGATCAGGGCCATTCTCATACTCCAGTTAGGAGCTGGCCTCTACTGGCTTCTTCTGTTGTGAAGCTGACATTAGCTTTCTTTATCCACACACCACAAGTTCTGGAGGTCAGCTGAGGTCTCACCGGCTTTGCCTATTAATATTAGTGCAGACAGGGCAGAAAAGACCAGATCAAAACACACACACACACACACACACACACACACACACACACATACACACACACACATACACACACACACATACACACACACACATACACACACACATACACACACATATACACACACACACATACACACACATACGCACACACATATGCACACACATACACACACACATACACACACACATACACACACACATACACACACACACATACACACACACATACACACACACACATACACACACACATACACACACATACGCACACACATACACACACACATACACACACATACGCACACACATACACACACACATACACACACACACATACACACACACATACACACACACATACACACACACATACACACACACATACACACACACATACACACACATACACACACACACACACACATACACACACACACATACACACACACACATACACACACACATACACACACACACACACACAGGGAGGGAGGGAGGGAAGGAGGGAGGGAGGGAGGGAGGGAGGGAGGGAGGGAGGGAGGGAGGGAGAGAGAGAGAGATTTGGGGTGCTATATCATTTATCATTTAGACTAGGGACCTAGTGCAGCCTGGGTGCACTGCGGATCAAATTCCATCCACTACGCTTCTGGTGGGATCCTTAGGCTGATTATAAGACCTGGGAAGGCTGGGCAAGTTGGCTTGTTTATGTGGTCTTAGCAGACAGGAGAATTGCTGCAAGTTCGAGGCCAACCTGGGCTACACAGTGAGACCCTTTCTCATTACAAATCAACACTCCTGCAACTTACTAGGGCAAGCACAGAGAAGGGGTTTCAGGGACGCAATACTGCAGGTGACTTTTGGAATCCAATGGGTAGGGAGCCCTGAACCAACCACCCACCCCAGGCATCCTGAGGCTGCCTCAGGAGAATGCTTACCTGCGTCTCAGAGAGGCTGAGACTGCCAGCCAACTGCTTCCGCTCGGCGCCCACCACGTAGTGATTCTTTTCGAAGGCTCGCTCCAGCCTCAGCAGCTGCGAGGGCGAGAAGGCCGTGCGGATCCGCTTGGGTTTGCGTGCGAAAGGCCCGTGCAAAAGCAGCCCGTCCTGGGGAACGTCGTTTGCTGCAGCCCAGAGGCGATAGCAGCACACGCAGGTACAGATAGAGAGAAGGGGCGCAGTGAGTCGCAGGCCTCTGCCCCAAATACCCTGCCACTTCTGAAATCCTGACACCTCCTCTATTTCTCCCCTTCCCCTTGCAGCTGCCCTAAAACCACACTCCAGAACTACCCGAAGGGGACGACAAGCAGAATCCGCTCTTGAGCCAAGAGGCGAGTCCAGGCTTGATGAAGACCCTACCAGCCCAAATCCAGCGTTGCCAGGAGAAGCGGAAAGGCCAGGGATGGCAAAAGTCCCTTAGGTCTCTTCTGTGTCCTTGTAACTCTACCTCCACCCCGCCCCAAAGACTGATTAGCTTTTAATTATCTAGTCCTGAAGCATCCCTCTCCTAGACCAACTATAGAGAGGACAGAGCTGGGAGTCAGAAAGGCAATGAGGGAAGAGCAAAGCTCATAGGTAGATCAGCTAGAAGTCATCTAAAGACTCTAAGGCTTGCTTACAGTACTCCAGCAGCTGAGTGTTCAGGCTACTACTAGCCTGCTGAAAAATGCTGCTAGCAGGCGTAGGCTCCACCACGCAGGAGGTATAAGCAAGCTAGGTCCATCAAACAAGCAAACCCTGGGATTTTCAAATCTAATTCTTTCTGACCCTCCTTTATCTCCCCAGGTCTAAAACACTGTAAAACACAGCCCATAAGGAAAGGCCGGAAGAATAGAAGTTGTTCTCATAGGAAAGGCTCCCAGTTTCCTCCCTGAGTAGTCCTGAGCTGAAAAAACATGGAAATAAATATCTAGATGCTGTCCTCTCTCTCTCTCTCTCTCTCTCTCTCTCTCTCTCTCTCTCTCTCTATATATATATATATATATATATATATATACATACATATATACGTACATATATACATATATATGTGTGTATATGTATGTATATATATATTCATTTCCCTATGGGTGCGTGTAAATATACCCTCCAGCTTCCTCTTCACCTTCCCATCACTGTACAAGATTTCAGAGTGTGATTGTCCCTTGGCAAATCTCCCACACTCTGCTCCTACACTGAAAAGGACTGAATAAGATTGGGGTGGTGGTCAGGAAGTATAAAAACCAGAGCAGGCTTCTACCCACAGGTCTAGCTTGGTGATCCCCCCCCCCCCGCCCATACACACACACACACACACACACACACACACACACACACACACACACACACACACACACTGGGCCCTCACACAGTTGCACATTCTCAGGGACTTTAAAAAAAAAAAAAATCCCTGAGACTGGCATGCACTGGTCCTCACACAGTGGCCTGTATCAGCTCCTCTGACCCAACAACAGAGTCCTAGATGGGATGTTTTGACAGAGTTAGCTGTTGAGATTGACTGATCCAATTAATTTCTTCAGAGATGGCTACTGGGTTGACTCAATTGGACCTACTGTTTTACTCTGAAGACTGTAATCTGGACAATTCAGAGGAGATCTCCCATTTCTGGAAAAGCTATGTAAGTGCAACAGTCACTTCATGAGGTACCCTTGTTAAAATTCAGCGGGTAGACTAACTGTATCCCTCTACTGGTTGACTATCCCTGGAGGAGGCTTATGCCAGTCAACTAAGTTACTGAAACCTTGTTAGGAACACAGTTGTCTGGAACTGACCTGTCACCTACCCATACTAAACAACAGGATGAGGGGATGACCACTGAGGAGTGAAGGATGGACGTCTGCCCCCCTAAGCCACTGGTGGTAAAAGCAGACTCAGGATCCTCCGGCCTGATGGAAGGAGGAGTCTCAGTCGGATAGTAGAGGGATGGTAGAGGGAGGAGGTGGTCTCCCAAAGAGAGTAAAGGGGCATAAAAACCTATCCCCTGTGGGTGAGGACCGGCCTATAAGTCCAGGGAGAGGTGAGAGACAGTGGATGAGAAGAAGCTTTTATTAAATAAATTGCTTCAAAAGCCCACATTGTCTGAGTCTAGGAAGAGCCCCAGCTGGGGTTTCCTCTGGACAAATGACCCCGAAAGGGGGCTGTGGGGAAAGGCCTGTCTATTTCAGCATTCCCAGAGTTTGGTCTCAGTTGCTGCCTGGCCCAACCTATACAGAAGTGAAATCGCAGCACGGAAAAGCCACACGGGTCTGAGTAAGTGGGATGCAGAGGTGTGCAAGGAAAGTGTGCAGCTGAGAAAGGAAGATTGATATGCCTGCAGTGTTCTCTAACGGCTGGCTGTGTTGAGGTGCTGGGGAGTGTCAGTTACTTGAGTAGTAGAGAAAAGTGCTCTCTGTCGTTAAAACCCTCTAGGACAGAGAGAACCAAAACAAGCTCTGTCTTCTTTCCTTCAGTTTCACTTGGCTCAGGGAAACTGAATGTCCTGTTGTAAGGGTTAGCATGTGCCCCAGTATGTGTCCATATACAAGGGCTGAAATGTAGTCTTCCTGACTCTGCTATAAAAGGAGCGGGAGGCTATAAAATTATCCAAAATATTGATAAATAATGACAAGTTATTTGATAAAAAAAATACAAAAAGCCTTTTCCAATGAGAAGGATGAAGTTTAGGACAAAACTGAACATCCGACGAAAATAATCAATAGCTACATGTTTCTGTAAAGACAAGGGCGGTGAGGTATTCGTGTACCTGGAAGCTTCTTTCTTTGACCTAAGAGAAAGGGTCCACTCCTCCCTACCACTTCCATGGAAGCCCATACAGTTCTCCCTGGCTGAGCTACAGGGCAGAACAAGCTCAAGGCTGGGATGCAGCCCATTTGGACTCAACAATTTCAGGCTGTGAGAGAGAGGGTGTCCGTTTCAGACACCCATCGGAAAGGAACATGAACCCATCCTTCCCTGGAATTAGGAGTTAGGATGTGAAAATTCCCACATCTCTCTGCAGGCCTCTGTAAGGCTATGGCTGGGAGCAAGCCGTGGAGATTCTGAGAAGCAGGTTGCGCGAGGGAAGCAGCGAGCGAAAATCCGAAGTGCCCTGGGCTGGGGCTCCAGTCCTAGATGGAGAGGCCGCATTAGCTAGAGACTTGGAGCCTGGGCCGAATGGCCTGGAGCTGAACCGGGAGAGGTTGCCCGTAAAACGGAGATAACCTCTTCCCTCCTCCTTCGTGAACAAAGGCGCCCTTTAAAGCTAGTATCCACAACCGCAGCGGGTTGGGAGGGCTGGGTCTCCCTTAGTCCCCTTCAGACGCAGCTCTCCCGTCCAGAAAGTTACTGATCTCAGGGAAATATTACTGAACGACGCCAACCTTGCTCAATCTTTGCGGGTTCCTCCCGTTTGGCCCCCAGCTTGGAGGTCCTGACCATGCACCCCGACTTCTCCTTTTTGCTTAGGAGAGAAGCGGCTTCCAGGCGCCACCGGGCTCGCGCTGCCCGAAAGCGCAGCGTACAGAACGCGGACTCGGTCCCTTTTCGTTCTGGTAGGGTTTCGTTTCTTGCATCAAAACGGGACTGAAATGAGCAACGCGGAGACCCGGTTCTCTAGAAAACGCGGCGCCGGAGAGCCTGGGACGGCTCGGTTTTTTGCCCCGAGGCCCCGCGGGATCTGGAGGGAGGATGCGTCGCGGGGATGCAGGCTTCAGGGCCGCGTCTCAGAGTTGAAAAGGTCGGTCCATCGGACTTCCGAGTTCGAAAGCCAGCTCGGCCACACTGGAATCCTTTTCCGCGTTCTGGAGAGGAAAAAGCCCACCGTTTCTGCTTCTCCACTTGGTATCAGCTGAGATCGGTGGCTCAGGGAACAGCGGAAATTTCCGAGAGGGTTTTGCAGAGAATGTTTTGGCTTCGCCTGGCTGAGGATGCACCGAGCCCGAAAGCTGGATCTCTCAAAAGATGCCGCCAGCCCCGGGCGAGTCTTGTCCGCGCACTCGAGGCCAGAGGTGAGAAAGGTGGAGAGAAGGACCTGGGACTCCGGACTAAGGGCGGGAAGGTCCCATCCAGGAGGCACCTTGAGTGAACTGAGCCTCTGAGTATTCCTAGGCTAGGAGTACCCCACACACACCTCCCGCATCCTCTCCTCCAGGACCCCTGATCCTTCATCATCCCAGGTCCCTTCAGCCATGGGCTCACAACCTCGAAGACTCAAAATTCCGTCAGTGGGCGCGAAGCTGAACATAGAGCTCATGGGGACGCGGGTAGTTAACTAAATCTGAATAAAACCTCATTTTAGTTTTAAGCATTGACATTAAGTGGTGGGAAACCATAGCTAAAGCAGCTAAAATCGTAGGCTTTTCCCTCCCGCCTGGGAAAATCTTTGAGGAGAAAAATATGCCCACCTAAATACTTACTGAGGTAATCACGCTATTGGATGAACGGGGCTTCCTTGGTTAGTAAGTGGTGGCCAGGTGAGCCTGGGGTCATGTCTGACAAATCAAGACCCTCTCCAAATAGCTTTTCTCCGAGGTAATCAAACAACCATAACTAAAGCTTCAAAAATATTTTCATCATATAAATAATTGTATTAAATATCAGATTCATTTTGGCCATGTACCCTTGGCTTACTGTCAAAGTAGTTTCTGGAGCCAAAGTGTCAATCTCGCCTTTTTTTGCTGCTGTTTCAAGAAACGCTGAATTTACCTATGGGAACTAAGAAGGCTTGGGTCCAGTCTATACCAACGTGCGAACTAAAGCAATTCTATAGATATCAAGGCCATTTTTTTTATTAACGAAAGAAAGATCTACAAATCAAAGAAAAATGAATTGCAATAAACACAACTCTCTTTAAGAAAGTCAGATAACTGCTCTCTCTCTCTCTCTCTCTCTCTCTCTCTCTGTGTGTGTGTGTGTGTGTGTGTGTGTGTGTGTGTGTGTGTGTGTGTGTGTTTGGAGGGGTCTTAATCACCAAACCAATTGCAATTGCAGACCCTGGGGGACTAAGACTAGCTATGACCTTAAAAGCCCTCTTCCCCCCAAAAGAAGACTATCCTGAGCTTCTAGTAGTCGGGTGGGTTCTGCGAGGAGGTCGGCGGGTGAAGAAAGCCAGTTTGCTTACTGCAAGCCTCCCCCACTTTAGGTCCAAGAGGCCACATGTGACTTGGAGACCTGTGGCCAAGGTTGCTGAGAAACGTCCCAAGACAGCAGAGTGAACACACACCACTGCCCTGCTTCCACAGAGCCAGGACGCACAGGTGGACTTTCCCCTGCCCCGACCCTCCGAGAGTTGTGATGACCACCAGAGCGAAGTACGGTCACAGCTCAAAGCTCTGGCACGAGAAGGGAGGAGGACCCTCCTCCCTTTCACGGATGGGACCAGTTTAGTAGTAAAGGAAACTAAGGTTGGCCAAAGAAGGGTCAGGAAAAAAAGCTCCTAGTAAGCTCCTGGGTTTGTGTCCTAACCAGCCTCATCCTTTGGAAAGCGTGGAGGTCCCAACCTCACTTCCCGGGTGAAAGGCCAACGCAGCAGACCACAGTCTAACTGCCTGCGCACCGCCGCGGCTGATCCCCGAGCCTTGTCCGCAACAACTTTTGAACAGCCCCGCCGCCGCACCGAGCCTCTCCCGCGTCCCCAGGTCACCGGCACAACGTGGACACTCACCCTGGAAGCGGTGGCCGAAGAACCGATTCCGAAGCACCCAGGGGTAGAAGTGGAGAGGGTCCCGATGCTGGGCGCCGAAGAAAGAGTGAGGGGGTTGAAGCGAGGAGGCGCCCAGCTGGTGCGCCGGGTGCACCGTCAGCGCCGGGTGGTTCATGGCCTCCGGGAACACAAGCTCCGGCCCTCCGTAGAGCGAGCGACCGGCGCCCGCGGCGGCAGCGGCTGGAAAGCCACTCACGAAGGCCGCCTCGGCCGCACTGGGGTGAGGGTAGTTGAGCGCCGTGGGCCTGAGCGGTTCCTCGGAGGCGGCCACTGTGAGCGGAAGGGAGCCCGCGCCCCCATTGCCAGGGCTCCCACCGGTGCCACCATCCTTGGCCACCAAGGATTCTATGGTGAAACCCCGCTTAGCCGCGGGCTGGAACATGATCGCAGCCGCCCTAGCGGAGCGAGGTAGCGGGGCTCTGGGAAGCGCTCGGTTCCCTGGCGCTGCCGCCCAGCGGGGTATGCACGGAGCCAGGCACATGCACTCACGCCCGCACTCCTCACCTCCCCCGCCCGCCCGCCCGCCCGCGCTCGGCCCTTGCGGGAGAGCCAGGCGCGGAGCGGCGAGGGGCGTGCGAGAGTCCTAGCACCGAGTTGAGCCACTGCGCACGGCCGGGAGCGTGGTCCCGGCGGCCCAGTGGGCAGCTCTCAGAAACCGCCCAGGCTCGGGCTTCGTGTACTACTGGGAGCCGCTTCTGCGGTCCTCCTGGCTCTCTCCCCTTACAAGTCACGCCGCGACCGACCGCCACCCGCGATCCTCCGAGCACTGCCCGGCCAGGCCTCGGCGGCTCCTTTGCCAGGAAAGAGTTAGCGGGCACCTGCCCCGCGTTCGCCCATTGGCCGCCGCTCACCTGCCCCAAGGTGGGGGGCGGGGTGGGGCGGGGCGATGGATGGCGCACGGGGGGGGGGGGGGGTGCGGTCCCTAGTCGGAGACAAAAACCGGACTGGAGTAGTAGCATTCAACCTAGTGTCTCCCCACCCCACTCCACCCCCCTTCTACATCTTGATTTTCTGACTTGGCCCTCTAGCTGCCACCACACTCTGGTCTGAAGGGGACATCTGCAGAGCCTGGGTCCGAGAAAAAAAACATCAACTCTTCTAGAGTGTACCGCAGTTGAATCCCCTCCCTTCGTCCTGGGACGGTCATTTCGTTTCTTAGAGAACTTGGACCCCCCCACCCCCGTATAGGGTGGGTGTTTGGGGTCCAGCCTAGATTCTTTGGAGAACCTGCTGCGCGGTCGCCTAACCTAAGGAAGCCCTCTTGCTCATCTACCATCGGTCTCTGGAGCCGTATTGTGAAGCTGTGGTCATTTTTCGGAAATTTTTGCGTATTCTGGTTATTTCGGGGTATGGCTCTTCAAGCGGGACGTGCATTCTTTTCACCCGGGGCCAGGTTCACACTGTCTGGGAAGAAGCCGCAGAACCCATCGCTCTGCAGCTCTCCCGCAGCGTTCGTGGTGCTCCAGTGCAGCGGTTTTGCCAGGGCCCAGTGCGGCGACTGTCTCCCACCAGACCGCGGTCCTCAAAGGCAGAGAGGCTTCAGTGTTTGATGACCAAGCCAAAAGGGGGTCTTTGGGTCACTGTTTTCTAAGTTGGAGCTGACTTTGCTGCTCGCCTGCTTCTCCGGAGGACAGGCCAGCAGTCCTTCAGTTGCAGCGGCGACCTGTGGTCCTCTTAGACATTCCCCTTTCACTTGGGACCGCAGGGAAGTGCGCAAATCTGCTTATGCTTCTGATTGCATGCACTAAGCCGGGAGGACCAGAGGGCAGTTGACTCTTAGAACCTGTATTCTGTAAACTTCCAACCCAGCCTTCTAGGGTGCTGTGGCCTAAGAGGGCTCTGGTTTAGGGGGTCCGGACCCAGCCCTTGCTCGTGTTTGGCGAGAAGATCGAAGAGAATTCTGCTTTCTTATCGCTGCCAGGGTGAGTCTTACTGGCTGGAGCATGGCCTGAGCGCTCACATCCGAGCTAGGCCTCCGGAGACCCGAAGGGCAGTGGGTTTACAAGCTCTACAACTCTGCGGGGACTCCAGGCCAGGTCTTGGCAGCCGCCCGCCGGAATGCCGGGAGCCTTGGTCCGGTAGAGCGCTCCCGGCGCCCTAGCAGCTACAAAGCGGGTTAAAGTCTATTTTCCACTTGACTGCTCCGAAAAGTCCCCGCAAGCCCGTGCCATTCCGGCCCCCTTGGGCGAGATGAAGAGGAGGTTGAGAGAGGAGGCTGAAAGGAGACCAACCGCACCTGGCAGCCCCTTTGCGTCCTGGACAGCCCAGGGCCAAACATTCGGGCTTCCTTGGGGATCCACTCGTTATCCGATGCGCGCTGAGCGCCCAATCTCTCACTGGTTTCTCCAGAACTCTACCTCTTCCTGTGATGCCTTTTCTCCACCTTGTTCCTCCTTCACCTCCCGCTTCTCTGTCCGTATAACGCCTATTTCCTCCCCTTTTCCTTTGCCACAGCCTGAGTCAAAAGGACGTGCCGGGCTGGTGGGGGCTTGGTCACTAAAATGGCAGGGGTGAGGATCTGGCTCCTGCTCTGCTGAGCAAACCTGTCGGAGCAAGGCCTGGGCAGGGACCAGTGAATAAAATTGTCTAGGTCAACTCTCTAGGGCGACAAGCAAGTGCTGGGCTCTCTATGAAGGAGAGGACAGAAGTGGTACCCTTACTGATGTCTGGGGCTGAATCCTATGAGCCTATTCTTGGTCTTCTACTTTCATGTCGAGTCTGGACAGTGGCTAAGAACTCGTTAAAGGGGACGAATCAGGTCGGGACTTGGGGACTGTCTTCACCATCCCAGACTTATATCTAAAATACCTGCTCTTGTTCATCACTACTCCCAAGTCAGACATTCTAGACCACAGCTTTCCTTGTAGTGATTTGGAAACTCTTTGATACCCAGGTGTCATTAAAAAAAAAAAAAAAAAAAAAAACCAAAACACCAAAACCTTCTACAGATTATGAAGTAGAGCACGGAGGAAGCTGGACCATTACACAGTCTGGATGGAGTTGAAACTGCCCGGTGATTCTGGCCCACGCCAGGTTCCACCCCTAATCCACCCCTAATCTGGTCTTTGGAACTACGGGTTGCCTAGGCTCATATCCTAGGATGAGATGCTAGGAAAATTTGTTTGTTTACTTGTTTGTTTTTATTCTCCTTCCCTTCCTCTCTTCAGTAATTCCACAATTCTCTCCTGTCAGTCTGCTGGCATTAACCCCCTGCCTGGTTCCCTCTTTCTGTTCCCCTTAGGGCCTCTTCTTTCTAACTACTCCCCTGCAAGCAACTGGATAAGTCGCTAAGGCTTCCTTCCATCCCTTTTTGGATTTTGCCTCAGTTCCAGCCCAGTCCTCTCTTCCTGCCCTCTACCCTGCTCTGCCCCTCCACAGCTTGCAAACCTCTCTTATGTTTCCTTAGAAACACACACACCCTTTCACCCTCAGACCACTGCCCACTTTATTCTCCGGCACCCTTCTTTCCCATTCAAAGTGATGCTCTGCAGGGGATGGAGCTCCCCCCCTCCCCCCCCACATCTGCCAGGCTGTTTTCATTCACTCTACATCTGTCCAATCTATGGCTTGATTTCTTCGGAGATCCTGGCTCCTACCCTCCTGAACAAACCTGAACCACCTGTTCTCTTTCCTCGGTCTTTGAGATGAGATGGATCAGGAGAATCAAGAATCAAACTGTAGTGGCTCTCACCTTTAATCCCAGCACTCAGAAAATAGAGGCAGGTGACTCTCCATGAGCTGAAGGCAAGCTTGATTTACAGAGTTACAGGACAACCAGAGAAACCCCGTCTCCAAAACAAAACCTCAGTTGTATACCTGTTAAGTGGCAAGTGTTCTATGGGAAGTCTGCAGAGATTAAATCAGGTAACACATGGTGCCCAAGACGGAGACCCCCTCCATAGAAGCCCTGGGTTAAAGTTACCATTGCTGTCCTCTTTGTTGTGATAAACTAAGCACACATCTTTGCATCTTCACATCTTCCCTTTTAGCTGCAAGGTCTGATCAAGCCAGGCAAATTCTCCATCAGAGCCTCTGCTGGGTGGGAAACTCCACCCAACAATATATCCACATCCATATCCCTTGAAGTTTTCCATCTCCTTGCTTCCTCTTCAGCCCATCTCCCCAGTGTGCTGCTCTATCCCTGGAAAGATTTTTCTGTTCTCATGTTTCTGTGTTTTCTTGGCTTTTTTTTCTTAATCATAGACCTTTTTTTTTTTTTTTTTTTTTTTTTTAATTTCTCTGAGACAAGGTCTCACTATAAAACTGGAACTCACTATGTAGATCAGGCTGCCCTTAAGCTCAAAGTGATTATCTTGCCTCTGTTTTCTGAAAACTGTGATTGTAAGTGTGTGTTACCAAGCCCAGCTGACCATCTAATTTTCTGAGTAACTTTAGCCTCTGGCCAGTTTTCTCACTTCCTCTGTTCTCAAGCCCTTGCAGCCAGACTTCTACCCCACCATAATGGGAAAACTGCTTGCAAAACTCCCAAACTGTCATGACCATGTCCTTGCAAGAGCATTATATACTTAAGATGATGACAGACACAGCCTCCTGAAGTTATTGTGAGGCTGAATGAGTTATAGTCCTCACACGGTGCCCATAGAAAGTGCCCAGCCATAGAAAGCCCTTGATAAATGTTTGCTACTATTGCTTTATAGAGCTTTGCTCTCCAATTTGAGAGCCAAGAGCCACATATACTAATTAGGTGAATAAAATGTTGGTGGCCCAAATTTAAATGTTCTGGAAATGTAAATATGCAGCATCTTTGAACACACAAGAAAGAAGTCCAACAATGTAAAATAGCATACACAATGTTAGGTAATTGGTTATAGATAGACTTAGTGTTTTTAAAATATCTTATTTATACTTTCTTATTAGTTGTACATTGTAATAGACATATCCGGTTAAATTAAATTTATTAAGATTTTTCTGTTTTCTTTTAGATGTTTGTTGTTATTGTCGTTGCTGAGAAGGGATCTTATTATGTAGCCCTGGCTAGTCTGGAACTCACAGAGAACCATCTGTATCTGTTAGCATATCCAGCCCTGTTTTCTTTTTAACTATTCAATATGGCTTCTATAACACCTAAAATATGTGTCTCATACCCATTTTTATTGAACAGAGTTGCTACAGAAAATAGATTTAAAATAAAAGGAGTACAGGGTGGGATAGGGTTAGAACACGCCTTTAATCCTAGCACTTAGGAGGCAGAGGCAGGTGGAGCTCTGTAAATTCTAGGCCAGCCTGGTCTACAGTGAGTTTCAGGACAGCCAAGACTGCACAGAGAAACCCTGTCTTGGGTGGTGGGGAGGAATTGAATTTAAAGTATTTATTTTTTAAAGACAAGTCATCTATTTCAGATTGGCCTTGTTATGTAATGAACAGCTCTGTTAGTAAGCTGTGTTCCAGCCCTCATCAGGAGAGTCTCAGTGCAGATCCCTAGATGCTTGTAGTTCTTTGAATGCCTTAAAAACGATGAGAGGTAGAAAAAGGAGAAAGAGGAGGAACTTGGGGACCCAAACCTGTTATCTCAGCACTCAGGAGACACTGAAACAAGATAATCTCAAATTCAAGCCCAGTCTCAAAGGGAGAGAGTGCCCACTTGCACAGTTTTATACCATGCTTCCTTAGACTTCTCCATCAATCAAAAGCATATTTGCCTCTCATTAAATATTTACTGATGGATACTTTTTATTCTTTATAACATTTCACTGGGTTGAACTGTGTGTGTGTGTGTGTGTGTGTGTGTGTGTGTGTGTGTGTGTGTGTGTGTGTACTCCTTCATTAGAGGCCATCACAGTATCCTTAGATTAAGTCTCTTCTTCCATTAAATAATTCTATTGTCATCTAATCTATCTTCTAATTTATCTACCTTTGTGTATATGTGTGCACACATGTATGCATTTGTGTGGAGGCCAGAGGTCAGCAATAGATGCCTTTTTAGATTACTCTCCACTGTTTTTGGTGACTTTTGTTGTTGTTGTTTTAAATAAAGTTTCATTATGTAGTCCTGGACAATCTAGAATTTGTTATGTAGACAAAGCCTCTGCCTCTCAAGTGCTGGGATGAAAGGCATGTGCCATGATGCCCAGCTCTACCTTATTGCTTGATCCAGAGTCTCACTGAACTTGGTGTTCACTTATTTCACTAGATTGGCATGGTCAGAAAACCCTGAGGATTCTTCAGTTTCCTAGCTGTGATGATTTTCAGTACCAATTTGCCAGAACTCTGAGTCACCTGAGAAGAGAGCCTCAATTCAGAAGTTGTCTATACCAGGTTGATCTCTCTATAGGTATTGTCTCGGCTGTTAATTGTTATAGAAAGACACGGCCCATTGTGGGTGGCACCATTCCCTAGGCAGGAATTCCTAAGCTATATGAGATAGACAAGATCTGAATTAGAGTGAGCAGGTAGCCATGGAATGTTTTGTGTCTCTCCTCACTTGATTGTGGGTGTGATGCCTTGAAGTTTCTGTCATGACTTCCCATAATTCTTATCTATGTTTAGCCATGTGGCTTGGTACCTTTTCTCAGTCCAACATTCTCATCTTGCTTCCTCTGAATCTGGCTGGCGACTACTTCTCCCCCTTTCCTCTTATCAGAATTCTCCTAGTCTAGTTGCCCTGCCTGTACTTCCTGCCTGGCTACTGGCCAATGAGTATTTTATTAAACCAATACAAGTGACAAATCCTTACAGTATACAAGAGCATTATCCCAGAGCAACAGCCCTCTAGCTTGATGCAGGCTCCTCAGGTCAAATCTCTAAACTGTACGTGCTTGTCATATCTTCTTGGGCAACCCAGAAGCCCCTTAGACATTCACTTTACTTCAAAATTGAGCTCCTCATTTCCTCTGTCAAATGCCTCTCTCAGAGTTGGGCTCACCCTTCTGCTGGATACTCGGACTCAGCCTGCAGAGGTACCTGTGGGGGCCTCTCTCCTCAGCGATGTCTGGCAAGTCCACCCATTCTTTCCACTCTTAACTTCCAGTGTCACTGATCTGATTTGGGCTCTGTTTCCTTGCCCTAATGACTCTTATATCATAAGCACTTAAGAACTTTGCAATTTCTCCTCCTACAATTCATTTTACACATTGCCACTAGATTCCAACATCACAATTCCACATTGTTAAAGTTTTTTCACACAGTGGTGGGACATAGGACAATTTTTTAAATTTTATCTGCAATGTGGGGATAAAAATAAGTACATTCTAATTGAGTTAGAAGGAAGTAATTGATACATATATAATCCATATATTACTCTTACACACAGTATGCACTCAATAAAAATTTACTGGTAGTGTGACTATTTTTCTTTTTATTCCCATCGCTAGGGCAGGATCGATCTGGTCTAAACTTGTAGGCAGGTTTCTAAGCCTAACCAAGTGCTAGGCTTAAAGACATGTGTCACCGTATGTAGGCATAGAAGTTTTAGGATTTACTCTTTTGTTTGTTTGCTTTGAGAGGGTCTCACTGTGTAGCCCAGGCTGGCCTCGAACTCATAGAGGTATGCCTGTCTCTGCCTTCCACGTCCTGTGATTAAGGGAGTGCATCTCCACACCTGTCGTTAAATGTTTGTCCTGCATGCATGGATATCAGAAAGGCTTGTCGAGATGCCCTGGAACTGCAGTCCCAGATGTGGGAGCTGGGGCCTGAACTAAGTCTTCTGTATGAGTAGACGTACTCTTGACTTCTGAGCCATCTCTCTACCCCACCCGTTTTCTTTTTTAAAGATTTAAACTTTTTTTTAAAATTATGTGTTTGCATGTGTGTCTATATGTGCATGGGAATGGGTATGCAGGTGCCTTCAGACGCTAAAAGAGGGTGTCAAATCTGGAGCTGAAGTTGCAGGAAGCAAATGCCCACCTTGCAGCAGCTCCTTAGCATTCTTTTTTGCTCCACTGAGCCATTTCTCCAGCTGGGCCGTAAGAACTCCCATGAGTGAGTCTTTATTTTCTGGCCTCCTGTCCTCTGCTCCCCTGTGGGCAGCATGCACTGAGACTCTAGCCATCAGTCTGAGGATTCATGGGATGTGTGTATGTAGTCTTTCTGTGTACGTCTAACTTTTTTTATTTTTTTCATAAAAGCCGGGATCGAAGCATTATACCCACCACAGGTACTAACCTAAGTTCAGAGAGGAGGGGAATGGCCATAAAGGCCTGCGGGGAATGATGTGGAATGTCAGAGCCATGATATTTTTTTTTGTTCACTGCTGTGTTTCCAACACTCAGCCTATGGTTGCCTGACATACAATCAATACTCATTAAAGATTTTTTGACTGAATGTATTAATTTGAGAAACACATTTCAAGGTTATGTTTGTTCTGAGACAGTGTGAAAATGTAACTTCCCTGCCTTGGGAGGTTTGCTGTGAAAGAAGAGGTGTGAACTCCTGCCCCTGAGTGATGGCTTCCTTTCTAGGACATCTAGGAAGGAGACTTCTCCTACAGACTTCTGTACTGCTTTGGAAGGAAACTCAAGACATCTTGAACTTGGAATCTGCTCACTAATGGACAAACTCAGTTGATGTACTGGTTAGGTTTTTTATCAGCTTAATAGAAGCTAAAACCATCTAGGAAGAGATACCTCACTGAGAACTTGCCTGTATCACACTGGTTTTTAGGTAAGTCTGGGGAGGCATCTTTCTTAACTTAATAATTGACATAGGAGGGTCTAGTCCACTGCACAAAGTGCCACCCCTGGACAGGTGTTCCTGGGTGGTATAACAAAAGTTACTGAGCAAGACAGGAAGCAGTGTTCCCCCAATGTGTCTCCTTCAGTTCCTGCCTTCAGATTCCTGCTCTGAGTTTGTGTCTTGGCTTCTCTTAGTCATAGACTGTGATACTAAAGTGTGAGCCTAAACCTAAAAACCCATTTTCTTCTCAGTCTGTCTTTGGTCATGGTGTTTTACCAATAATAACAGAAGAGTAAACTAAGGCTTTGGCAGTGAGTCAGACCAGCAAGGACCTTGGCAAACCAAGCATCATGTGGACATGATGTGATTATCAGAAGGAACCCGAGTAGAAGACTTAGCAGGTGAAAAGTGGGCAGAACTTGGGATACAGAATGTCTTCTTTCAAACTACAGAGGTTGGAACCCTGAAACAGAGAGTTGAAAGGAGCAGATACGTGGGACACACAATGAAAACTCAAGCCCCTCAGTGGCACTCAATGTCAAAGTATGTCAACAGGCCTATCCCCACCTGGTTAGGGAGTCTTTCAGCCTGTTCAAGGCTTACCTCCCTGCTTCCCATACACACAAACGTGCTGCCTTGTGTCTGTATCTGAATAACTTTGCATTGCATTATTCAACACACACATTTCTTACTCTTTTTCATTGGTTGAGTGATCTGACCTGGATCATTGGTCACTTCTTTCTTCTGAAGCCTGATGATTTCAACAGGGTGTCAACTTAGCTTCTAATGATATGGTAGACTATATATGAAGAGATCCTTTGGCTGCAGAACATGGAAGAATCTATTTTATTTGACTTTTTATAAAACTGTCCCATACCTATATAAATATAGATAAAACAAAATAAAGTATACTCATAAAGCCTGTTCCTAGGCTTCCCAGTTACAAACATTACTCATTCCTCTGTATGCCCTTTGCTCTGAGGTACATTATGCCCACCTCCCTATATATCTCACCGTGACTCTCTCAGAGGAATTTTTTGTTTGTTTGTTTGTTTTTGATTTTGAGACAAGGTTTCTCTGTATACTCCTGGATATCCTGGAACTTGCTCTGTAGACCAGGCTGACCTCAAAATCAGAGCTCTGCCTGACTCTGCCTCCTGAGTGCCTGATTAAAGGCATGCACCACCACTGCCTGGTTCTCTGAAGAATGTTTTTATTTATTTATTTTTGTTTTGTTTTCAAAAACGTTTTTTAAAGTATCCCTTCTACTTTGCATGTGTGTGTGTGTGTGTGTGTGTGTGTGTGTGTGTGTGTGTGTGTGTGCATATATATGTACACATACAAGTAGGTATTAAGGAGTCCAGAGAGGGCATCAGATATCCTGGGCCTGGAGTTACAGGAAGTTATGAGCTACCTGATGAGGTTGCTTGAAACTGAACTCATGTCCTCTGAAAGAGAAGCAAGTGTTCTTCACTGATGAGTCATCTCTCCAGCCCTACCCCACGCCCAGATTAATCTTTTTCTCATTGGAAACTTCAGTCATCATTTCTAGAGACAAACAAACAAGCACACAACCATTTACCATTGAACGTCAACCACCAGTATATTCCAGTCTTAGGATGACATCTTTTTTCCAAGATGGCTGAAGTAGCACAGAGTTAAGGAAACCATTGTACTGGATTTATGATCTTGTAAATAATTGTCCCACCTATGAGTTTAATAAAAAATGCTGATTGGCCAAAGGCAAACAGGAAGTGTGGGTGGGGCTACCAGACTAAGAAAACTCTGGGAACAGGAAGAACAGAGCAGAAATGCCATAGAGACTCCAGAGTTGCCAGACAAGCCAGAAGATGCAGAGGACAACTATGCTGCTCTGAGAAAAGGTAACGAGCCCCATGGCTGAACAGGATAAGAGTCATGGGTTAGATTAAGGGTAAAGAGTTAGCAAGTTATATGCCTGGGCCTTAGGTCGATCAGGCTAAAATTAATGTAAGCGTCTGTGTGTCTGTGGGTCCAAATCTTGAGGCCAGGCCCTAAACTCCGTGCCAGAAACCTCTTACTACAAACCATCTTCAGTGGCCCAGGGATTACAGGAAGCTTGGATTGAAATGAGTAGGCTCCAGAACTGGGGTTTGGCTTGGACAAAAGGACCTGAGTTTGGACCTTAAAAAATCAAGATGAGCGGGACAAGAGACAAGGCTTTGGAACACCACAGCAGGAAGTCAGATCCAGAAGAAAATCAGGCTCATAGACCGAGATGGTGACCCACGTGCCTGTCTAGCTCTGTGCAAATGGGAGAAGACAGAGAGGCCTAGCTTCTACAAGTTTCTAACCACAACCTCACTCTATCCTGAATCTGGGATCAAAACTGTTAGGAGAGCCTAAATGGTTCAGAAGCTAAAAATATAGTCTACCAGCCCAGCACATAAGAGTAGAGAAAGACATTTGAAATTCAAATCACTCCCATGGATAAATTCTTGAGAAGGTTAAATGTGAGGGGTAGTGCACAGAATACACAGGGAAGAAAAGTAGCATGAGAGTTTCCCAATATGAAATCAAATTTGCAAAAACAAACAAACAAAAAAGCAATGTAAATTAGAATTTAAAGGGCTGGTGCTTTAGCTCAAGGCTAGAGCGTGAGTTCAGCATTCAAGGGTTTTTGGATTTCAGCAGCCAGAGTAAAGGAGAGGAGGCAGGGGACAGAGAATATTGGATATCCTATCTTATAAGCAAAATCAAACAGACAAATAAACCAAAAGCCCCAAAAGGAAGTTAAGTAGAAACTTAAAATACCAGCAAGAGGTCTTACTGGTTAGGGCACTGTGGCAATCCAATCCCTCGAACCCATGGAAGGAGAGAGCCAATTCTCAAATGTTCTCGGAGCAGACCTCCCCAGAACTGCATCAGCTGGGCTGATGCACACCAATGGTAAGCCCAGCACCAGGAAGGTGGAGGCAGGAGAATCAGGAGTTCAGGGTCAGTCTCGGCTACAGAGACCCTGCTCCTACTCACCACCACCACATGATCCATACATAAACAATGCTGAAGAGAAAGGAGTCTTACAAGAAGCAGAAAGAACGGTGGGCTCTTAGAAAGTAAAGATGAACCATCTCTCAACAGTGCATGGTGGGAGAGAGCAGGGCACACCATCAAATCACTGAGAGAAAATTACTTAAAAAATACTTAGAATTGTATTTTTAGCAAACACTGTCTTTCAAGAATAAGAATGAAATAAAGACATTTCAGACAAATAAAAATTTAAACTGTCCATCAACTGAAGAAACTTAAAGCAGAAGGAAAAACCCCTGAGGTGAACGAACGGTGAACATTGACAGCAGAGGACGACAATGTTCCCACAGAATTTACAGGTTACAGTAGCATAGGTTGTGGTGGTGGGACACGTGCGGCGCACATTCTCCTGAAGGGAGGTAGGACAGTGATAAGCTGTATATTTGAGGAAGTTAGTAGGGTGATATATTGTATATTTAATAAAGTTTCTCTGAAAATCGGGGTACAGAGCCACCCACAGATTTAGCTGTGAAGGTCTGGGAGTGGCGGCCCACGCCTTTAATCCCATCACTCAGGAGATCCATCTGGAACTTGAGAGTTCAAGACCTAACAGAGCCAGGTGGTGGAGGCACACACCTTTAATCCTAGCATTAGGAAAGTCGAACCAGGAAGTGAGATAGCTGGGCCTA
This sequence comes from Phyllotis vaccarum, assembly GCA_033318265.1. Lineage (NCBI taxonomy): Eukaryota > Metazoa > Chordata > Mammalia > Rodentia > Cricetidae > Phyllotis > Phyllotis vaccarum. The sequence goes on along the minus strand of JARWLC010000014.1, from coordinate 67,621,798 downwards.
GGCAGAAAGATAAGGCTGGAGGAGGAGGGAGTGAATTCACCCTTTGCCTTTGACCCCGTGGCTTTTTGGCTGAAGACGCAGAGGCCTTCAGTCTGAGGACTTATGAGGAGTTGCCTGGGTGAGAAGTTGTTCCTCTGTCTCTCTGATCTTTCAGCTTTTCCCCAATATCTGCCTCTGGATTTTTATTATAAGACCAAGTAGAATTTGTTCAATATCTGGTGCCCAACTTTTTGGGCACAAATTCACAAAAAAAAAAAAAAAATTCTGCTTGCTTGTGGCTTTGTAGCTATGAGCACAGGCCAGAGCTGCACATGGCTAGAGCCAGCAAGATGGCTCAGTGAGAAGAGGCACCTGCTGCTAAGTCAAATGACCTGGGTTCTATTCCTGGGACCAACATGGTGGAAGGAGAAAACCACACATACACGTGAATGATGAAATATAACTAAACTTCTTAAAGTTGGAGGGAGTTAAACAAACTTGATCAAATGTCCGGGGCCACTTGGAGTATTGCTTCCAAATCAGTAAAGGAGGAAAGAGTGAAAAGTGGGATGATAGCCATTAAGTAACAATAAAGTCATTTCCTAATGAAAATTATAATCAAGAACACTGGAGAGATGGTCTTTTATTTGAAGCACTTGGTACTCTTGCAGAGGACCCGAGTTCTGTCCCCAGCACCCACATCAGGTGGCTTACAACTGCTAACTCTAACTCCAGGGGATCTGAGGTCCCCTGCTGGCCTCCAAAGGAACTGCACTCACATGTGCATACCCACATATAGACACACACACACACACACACACACACACACACACACACACACACACACACATGTATATACTTAAAAACTTATAAGAGAAAACTATAATAAATGGAAACCCTGCCTCCAAGGTCTCTAGAACAGTTTGTCACGAGGCTGAGGAGCCCCGCTCTGGGACTAATCTGCTTAGAAAACAACTGAGAAAACATGGAAAGCATCTTAACTAGAAGTGCTAGAGAATCTGTCACTGGCATGCTCTTCCCGAAGACGGAACACAATCGCTGAGCGACTCTAAATAAACATTTTAGTCACAGGAATCTAAAAATTGATGTCAAAACAAAAGTTTGAGTTTCTATTTCTCACAAAAAAATTCCAAGAGTTTATCATCAAATTACAATGTCAGTAGTAGTAGGGAGGGGGAAGGAAGGTTTCTCCAAAGGAGGAAAGTCGAGCAGACATGAGGGTAGGTATAGGTGGTAGCTCATTTCTAACCAAGGCTCTGAGGGAAATTGATGACTACCAGGAACCCCAGCAGCTTCTGAAATACAAAAAGCTAAATGCAAATGTAAATACTTTTGTTTCTCTGTGTGCATGCCCGTGGAAGTCATCGTGACCTTTGAGTGTTGATCCTAGCTTGCCATCCATCTTGGATTTTTTTTGTTTGTTGTTTATTTTGTCCTTTCTCTGTTCCCTCCCTCTTCCCCTCCCTCCCTCCCTCCTTTCTTTCTTTCTTCCTTCCTTCTTTCCTTCTTTCTTTCCTTCCTTCCTTCCTTCCTTCTTTCTTTCCTTTCTTTCTTTCTTTCTTTCTTTCTTTCTTTCTTTCTTTCTTTCTTTCTTTCTTTCTTTCTTTCTTTCTTTCTTTCTTTCTTTCTTTCTTTCTTTCTTTCTTTCTTTCTTTCAATGGGGTTTCTCACTGAGACCTTAGGCTAGGCTTGCAAGCTGGTGAGCACAGTAGATACTCCTGTCCTTCCCTCCCCTGGATTAGGATTACAAATACAATCCACCATGCTTGGTTTTTAGTGTGTGTTCTTGAGATAAACTCAGGGTCCGCAAACTTGTATAGCCAGCCTTTAGCATCTGAGTTATCTCTCAAGACCTGAAAAAAAAATTAAATTTTAGTAAAGTAGTTGGATAGGGTAGGACATGCCGGTCCTTTCAGATTTTGAGAGCAGGCAGGAAGATCAGGAGGTCAAGGCCAGCCTTGACGACATAGTGAGTTCCAGGGCAGCCTGAGCTATGAGACTCTGTCTCAGAAAACATTACAAGCTTTATTAGTTGGATTGTTCATGGAAAAGCGTTATAAAGGAGGAAGAACAATCACAAACTTGGAAAAAGTCCTGAACAATTTCAGATAACCAGGATATACATACACTGTGTACTTTAGGACATCATTGTTCTCATAACATTGTTTTTTTTGCAAAATATTACCTGAATTTTTTGTTTGTTTGTTTTTTTGAGATATGGTCTCGAACACAAAGCCATCTTTCAGTCTCAGCCTCCTGGGCTGGGATTGCAGGTCTTGCCACCATGCCCACCTTAACTGATTGAATGATGCCTAAAGAATAGGATGTGTTTGAATTGAAATTTTAATTCCAGCACTTGGGAGGAGGAGGCACCCCGGTCCACAGAGTGAGTTCTAGGACAGCCAGGGCTACACAGGGAAACCTTGTCTTGTAAAACCAAAAAAGAAAGAAAGTTTTTTTTGTTTGTTTTTTTGGTTGTTTGGGGGTTTGTTGGTTTGTTTTGAAAACCATTTCTGTCTTGAATGTAGGAATCCAATTTGTGATTGTATGGATTGGCTTTTGTGAGCCTGACATAAACTGGGAAAAGAGAACCTTAATTGAGAGATTGCCTGCATCATCTGGCCTATGGGCATTTGTGGGGAGCATTTTCCTAATAAAAGACTGGAGAGTCCAGATCACTGAGGGTGGGGCCACCTTGTAGTAGCATCTACTCGATGGAACCACCAGTCCGCAAATAAGGACACAGAGACTTCTTATTAATTATGAATGCTCAGCCTTAGCTTGGGTTTGTTCATAATTCGTTCTTATAACTTAAATTTGCCCATTGTATTAATCTATGTTCTACCACAAGGCTCAGTTTCTCATCTCCATAATCCACATCCTGCTTCCTCCAAGTCTGGCTGATGACTCTTTCTCCTAGATTCATCCCCAGCTCTTCTCTTTTCCCAGAATTCACTTCTGTTCTCTCCTGCCTAACTGTTGGCCATTCGACTCCATTAAAATGATCAGAAGGCACCTTGGCAAAGACACATCTTCACAGTATACATAAATATCCTACGACACCACCTCCTGGAAGGTGGCTCTGGGTTCTAGAAGAAAGCAGCCTGAGTGAGCCATGGGGAGCAAGGCAGTAAGCAGCACCCCTCCATGGCCTCTACCGGAGCTTCCCGTTTCGGTTCCAGCTCTGACTTCCTTTATGATGGATGGTGATGTGAGAGTGTAAGTTAAACACTGTCCTCCCCTAGTTGATTTTGGTCACAGAAAGAAAAAAAAACCTAATACATAAATTGACTCTGAGTGGGGGGTGTCCCTGTGATGGATCTGACCATGTTATTTTGTAGGAAGACTGTAGAAAGATTTTGGTCTTTTGGGCTAGAAAACACCATTCAGTGCTTAGTGCCAGGAATGTGGTGCCACTGATGGGATCCTGGCTTGAGATATTTCAGAGGGACACAAGGACTCTCTCAGGGACTTTCATGGGATGATTTGGATTAAGGTTCTGCTTAAGTGAAATCTTTGCTTTCTTGGGACATTCAGTGCTGGTCAACAGGAGCTGAAATTTCAGCTGTGGTTAATAAGAGACAACCGTCATTAAGGCGAAATCATCTAGGACGTTGTGATGGCTAATTTTTATGTCAACTTGACACAGGCTAGAGTCAGTCTGAGAGGAGGGAAAACCAGCTGAGAAAAAACCTCCACACAATTGGGCTGAATGCAAGCCAGTAGAGCATTTTCTTAGTGATTGACTGGGGAGAGCCAAGCCCATCGTGGGTGGGATCATCCTCTAGCTGTTCTTTCTGGGTTCCATAAGAAAGCAGGCTGAGCAAGTCATGGGGGCAAGCCAGTAAGTAGTGTTTCTCTATGGCCGCTGCTCAGTTCCTGCCTCTAGGTTCCTGCCCCGATGTCCTTTGATGATGGTGATGATGAACAGTGATATGAAAGTGTAAGCCAAGTAAACTCCCTTCCTCCCTAACTTGCTTTTTGATCATGGTTATTTCATTACAAAATTAGAAACCCTAAATCAGAAGTGTTTCCCCAGGGTTACCACACAGAAGTAGTGGGCCAGACAGAGTCAAGGCTTCATCTAAAGCTGGAACCTGACTTTGGAATTGTGTAAGACTCTCCCATGTGATACTGGGTTTGAAGACAGGAAGGGGGCATCTTCTTGATAGCACTGCAAGAGGTCTAGGAGAGGATCCTGGCAAAGTAGCCTCAGATGCACTAGAACTCCCAGGATTGAAGGGTCATAGAGTCTGAGGCTTGTCACTGTGTGGTAGATTTGGAGTCACTAGAGAGGTCAGGAGGCCATCGGTGAAGCTTCAGTTGCAATGGGAACCCCAGGATATTGGAGATGCCACAACTATGGAAGGTCCTCTGAAAATGACAGCAGATGTGGCATGTGGCCAGGAAACAAGCTGTGTGGGCTGAGAACAGCAGAGCTGGAGAAGTGGAATTGTCCAAACCCTTTGGGGCTAGAAAATCATGAGTGAGTCCTGGCCATTGGACATCTATCTATTTACACTATTGGATTTTAAGTTTGCTTTGATCTGATTGTAATTTTGCTCTGGTTCATATCACTTGGGATAGTAATTATTTAGCTTGTTTTAATATATAGGCACCCACAATTAAGAGACTATGGGAATTTAAGAAACAGGCTATAGACATTTAAAACAGAAATCAAATTTTTGAAGATGGTCTCACTATATGGCCCTAGATGGCCTTGAACTCAGATCCTCTGTCCTCTACATTCTAATGCCTCCATACCTAGCCTGACATTGAACCCTTAAAATGTTGAAAAAATTGTAGGATTTTTAGAAGCTGTATTGTTTTTATATTATTATATTAACCTGAGATCCTGAAGATACACAAGGAGAGGTTATGGTTTAATGGTGATGTGTTTGTATGTCAGGCTGACACAAAGGGACAATTGAACTGGTTAGTGTACACGTGTGTGGTGTGTGTGCGTGGTTAGCTTTTGTCAGCCACAACCAACCTAGAGTTACCTGTGAAGAGGGAATTCCCTCCATCTGACTGGCCTGTGGGCAAGTCTGGGGGCATTTTCTTGATTAAGGGTTAATGTAGGAGGGCTCACCCTATGTGAGAGGTGCCATTCCTGGGCAGATGTTGTGTTTTTTTAAAGTGGTTAAGCAAGCCAGCGAGCAGTATTTGATAGCCTCTGCCTCCAGGTTGCTGTCTTGAGCATCTGTCCTAGCTCTGTCAGTGATGGACTATGAGCCAGACAAACCCTTCCCTCCCCACATTGGCTTTGGTTGGTATTTTATCACAGCAACAGAAAGCAAGCAAGGACAACCAAAGGCACATGTTTTGGGTTGGAAATCAGAGAAAAATCGTAATGTACTTGTTGGTTTCTGGAAATAGTGCAAACTTGCAGTGAAACTTGGGCAGTTTCCTTAACATACTCTGGTTTCCTTATCTGAAAAGTGGGTCTGAATCATCATGAAATTTGACTGGTTTTAATTGTCAAGAATCAGTGAGTAAATACAGATGATCCAGTTAGAACCGTGTCTGGTGCAACCAGACTATTATTTAGAATTGAGACAGAGACAGGCAGACACATACAGAGATAGACAGACACAGAAAGACAGACAAACAAACATACAGAGAGAGACAGAGAGACAGAGACAGAGAGTCAGAGGGAGAGACAAACAGGAGACAGACAGACAAACACAGACAGATAGACTGACACACACAAAGAGGCAGACAGAGATGGAGAGAGGGTATGTGGTGTGTGTGTGTTTGCGTGTTTGCCTTCACCATGGCATTTATGTGGAGGTCAGAGGATCACACCTGGGTTGTCCTTACCTTCCACTTCATTTGAGGAACTACCTCATTTGTTGCTTACTGTTATCTCTGACAGGTTAGCTAGTTCACAGCTTTTAGGGATTCGTCTGTCTTCCATCCTACAGCAGGAGCATTGTGATTATGGATGGAGACTTGAACTCATGTCCTCACTCTGCACACACTTTATCTACTGAGCCATCTCTTAAGTCCATAGATTAAGATAATTACTATGGATATTGTTTCCAGGGCTTACTCATCAGCGACAATGAGAGGCTGAAGTACCGAGGCTGAGCACTCAACTCCACTACACAGCTGCAGGCAGTCTTGAACTTTTGACACCCACCACCCCCACCCCCCACCCCAGCCGCCTCCTTCTGCCTCCCAAGTACTGGAACCGCAGGGGAACACCACTACTCATGCCAGTACTCACGGGTGTCCCAGGTGTGTTAAGGTCACCAAGGAGCCTTTTGTACTTGATTCTGATGGTTTTTCCAGCATTCATGGCTCAGCCTCCACTGCAGCCGTGTTCACCATGGGAAGGTTTAGTGGTGTTCCTGCATCTACAGAGGTTAAGCCAAGAGCTTCATACACACATTGTCAGCACGTAGTGGGGCTTTAATGGTGTTGAGTTTGTCAGGATAAGAAAACTCCAAAGCAATAGCACTACTGTCGAATCTTCACACGACACTATTCATACATCTCTGAAAAGCTGGCAATTTTTCAAGACATTTGTGAGAAGACACAACACACAGAAAGCTCAGGAGTTGCTGGAAATGTGTTGGACTGCGTTTGTGATTGAGGGCCTTCTGCAGATTGTTTAAACCAGGGAAGTTGGATCAGGCTATTCTTGACGTGCACAGGTGGCTGGGGCAGACAGAGCTTGGCTGACTCTGACTTCTGAAACTATCTCCACCTATTGTTTACAAAAATCCAAAACAATGGGCTAAGCATGGCAGCCATTTTTTTTTTTTTTTCCCTAAAGAGCTTCTAATTGAAACTACAGATATTTTTCTCTTTGCCGTCAAAGGCTGAAGCAAAATTTCATGGCTTGTCATCTGAGAGAAGCGATAAATATTTCAAAACCAGTTGGGACAGAACAGAGAAACCATGCCAATAAGCAATCCCCCAGGGGCTCAAGTGGGAAAATTGTTTTTCAAGGAAGAAAATGTTCGTGTTAATTCAGGTAGTACATGTTCCTCATAACTGTGTTTTTTTTTTTAAACAGTTTAGAATAAATGTTTATTTCCAGTAAAACTATTGCTTTTCAAAAAACAATAGCAGCTAATAATAGTACACATCTTTAATGCCACATTCAAAGTGCTAAGGCGGGGGTGGGGGTGGGGGGTGGGTGGGTGGGTGGGTTTGAAGGCAGCTGAGGTTATGTAGCAATTTCAAGGCCAGCCTGGGCTACATAATGAGATTTGGTCTCAAAAAAAATAGGCTGGGAGATAGTTCAGTTGGCTGTGTGAGCATGAGGACCCAAGTTTGTGTTTCCAGCACCATGTAAAAAGCCGAGTACAGTGCTTGTAATCCTAGCGCTGGGGAGGTGGAGACGGGAATTTCTAGGACTTGTAAGCCAGCCTATCACAGTTGCTGAGATCCAGGTTCAATGAGAGACCTTGTCTCAAAAAATAAGACAAATAGAAAGAGCTTGAGGGGCAACACCTAACATCAGCTTCTGACACCCACATGCACACACACATATGAACACACACATGAACATACACACACACACACACACACACACACAAACAAACAGTAACTACAAAATGAAAGGCACTTCAGGAGCTCTGAGATAGTATATTAGATGAAAAAAATAAACATTCAAAAACTTCTGGAGTCTTTGCCAGTTTATGCCCACACCTCCACACATGCTACCATGGTCTTTGGTGGACTCCATGGCATTTCTTCTGACCACACCTGACTGATATCAAGGTTTCTGTGGGAATCACTTGTGATTTGGGGCAAGACTCAAACAAGGAGTCTCTCTCTTAGGCCTCTGAAACAAGAAGATACCAGAAGTGGCATCCATACTAGGCAAGAGGGCTTGATACGAGGGGGCCTGATGTGAGGGCCATCAGCCAGGGAGTTGGGGAAGCACTGAGGGGTTGCCCTGGGAACCCACGGCAGCCCTTCTCCTTAGAGTGACAACACTGCCCAACCAGGGCCTGCCTGCCTAACTTCTACAAGCCAGCATTCCCCTAGCTGGCATCCTTTCGAGTTTACAGACCACAACTTATGGTTGGCATTTGTGTAAGTCGAGAGAGATGACCAGGAGACTTGCAGATGCCTGGAACCATGATTTAAAAAAAACAAAAAACAAAACAAAACAAAAAACAGTAGCTGACGTGGTTCTGTACTGACTGGAGTAGCTGACTCCAGTCCCACCATGGGGTGGAAGTTGAGTGGTGGTGTGTGGCACCAGGGGACAAGGAGCTCAAAGTCATCACTGGCTATTTGTAAATTTGAAGCTTGTCTGGGTTAGGAGTCCCTATCTCAAAAAGCTGAAAGGGGGCAGGGTGAGAGGCTGGGAAGAAGAGGAAGAGGGGAAGGAGGAGGGGGAGGAGGAGGAGGGGGAGGAGGAGGGGAAGGAAGAGGAGGGGGAGGAAGAGGAGGAAGATGAAGAGGAGGGGGAGGAGGAGAGAGTACAAACCTCTTCCCCTTTCTGTCTTATTCAACAGAACAAGAGTCCTGGTGATTCTTTTTTTGCCCTGTCTAGGTTCTACTTCCCCTCATTATCCAGAAGCCATTCTTTTACCATCTGCCCCTATGAAGACACACACACCTCCAGCAGCCCTCTCCACCCCATCTCTGTCTCACCTTCCTGCCATGTTAGCCAAGCTCCAGCCCCGGCTGCCAACCTCACATTACCCAGCACACTATGCTCAGGCAGGAAGAGCACAGGCTTCTCACCCCGACACCCTGCCTGGAAGCCCCCCTGGAGACCCTTCCTTCTACACAGGCAGATCCTGTCCCGTCATCTGTACCCTCTGGTTTTGCCCTGCCTTTCCTACCAGGCTATCACCGGGCAGTACCGGCCTCAGTTTTGCTTCTGGCCTCCTGTTTCCTGGACCCCCCCCCCCCCCCCCCCCCCCCGCCCTATCCTCTAACAATGGAGCTACAATAAGAACCAGAACATAGGCCAGCCAAGCTTTCTCCTGCTGCCATGGAAGCTTTCTTCTTTTCCTTCTGCTCCATGTGTTTCTTCTTCAGGATGCTTTCCAAAACCATGCTAAGTCAAATTGAGCCAGGCTATCCAGTTCTAGACAGAAAAATCTACAGGTCCCAAATGACTGTCTGGTAGGCTTACTTTGTGCATCCCTAGGAGACCTTGGTAAGTACACAGAGGATTGTCAATTCAGGATACATTTTCCAGTGGTCAGCAGACACTCACCTAGCACATGATTGTGCTTGGACATGGGGACAGAGAAAACATGGTTGCCCTTCTCACAGAACTTATCATTGAAGGTCATTGGAGTAAAACGAAGTGATAGCAATACAATGTGAATGGTACAGTGCAGGCAGCAGGTGTTTGGAGGGTGCGCAGTAGGAGCATAATAGCAAAGACGCCAATACCCATCCTCTGCACAACTTGTCAGCTTAAGCATAGATGCACGATCTGTGGAAGCCAATTCACACCCTGGCCAGGGACCTACAAAGGCACTCCAAAAGAGTCCTGAGCCAATTGGATTCTCTCGGAAAGGAGAATTGATAGAGGTGAGGGATGTGGCTCAGTTGGTAGAGTGTTTGCTTAGCATGCTTGAAGTTTTGGGTTTCATCCCTAGAACAACACAAAGTCTAGTGTAATAACCTACAGTTAAATTACCAGCCCTTAGGAGGCTGAGGCAGGAGAATGACTTTGAGTTTAAGGCCAGCTTGATCTACATATCAGGTGTTAGGCCAGTCAGGTCATACAGGGAGACCTTGTCTTAAAACCAAGCAACAAACAAAAACAAAATCAAAACAAGAAAATCCAGCGAAACAATATTTTCTTGAGGACTATTACATCTTTTCTCCCTTCTCCCTCCCTCCTTCCTTCCCTCTCCATCCCCCTCTTCCTTCCTTCTCTCCCTCCCTCACTCTCTCCTTTTTCCTCATACCTTCTTCTCTTCCCAGTTATATATTATTGATTACAAAGTAACTCATGTTCTCTATGGGAAAAAAAATTTCAAGATATAGAAATCCAAAATGAGCTAAGTAAAACTTTTCTAAAATCATACTATCCATATATTATTATTTTATAACCTCAATACTTGCTACTATTTTCTGGGCTCTTTCTAGATACACAATCCTGTTCTTCGACTCTCTGTGCTTATTCTATCAACTCTCTGAAACCCTGCGAGATGAGTAGTCTTACCTCACCTATCAGATGAGGACCTTACAAAGTTGGAAAAACTGAAGCATGGATCCAGGTAGGCTGACTCAAGTGTTGAAATTCTGATGTACATATTGCTAACCTTAAAAAATCATAGGCAGGACAGTGGTGGCACACGCCTTTAATCCCAGCACTCAGGGCAGAGGCAGGTGAATCTCTGAGGTCAAGGCCAGCTTGTTCTACAGACTGAGTTCCAGGACAGCCAGGGGTACACAGAGAAACCCTGTCTCAACCCTCCACCCCAAATGATCCTAACTTAAATGGATCTTTTTCTTTTAATTTAAAAATGCATTATTTATTCATTTATTTGTGAGTGTCTGTATATGTGTGGTTGGACACCACAGAGCGTGCTTGAAAGCCAGATGACAACTTTGGGGTAATGGTTCTCTCCTTCTACCTTATGGGTTCCAGGTATCAAATTCAGGTCATAGGCTTGGTGACAACTGCCTTTACACACTGACCCAGCTCACCAGTCCCTCTGTCTGTTTTTATAAAAACATATTTTGAAAGAACTTCAAGTAAGATGTAGTCATACTTTACGTACTATAAATTACTTAAGGAAGATGTCTTTGGATTATTAAATTTTTAAAAACTATGAGTGGGGTGCTGAACATGCCATAGTGTGTGTGTGGATGTCAAAGGACAACTTTGAGGCATCAATCCCTCCTCCCACCTTTATATGTGTTTCAGGGATAGAACTCAGGCCATCACCCCACCCCCCAGCCATCTCTAGGACTCTCAAGTAAGATATTCATGCTAAAAAAAAACAAAAAAGAGATCAGTTTAGAAAAAAAAACCAAACCTTTGGCAATCCTAAAGACCACCACAGACACTGCACTGTCACCCATCATTGCTTCCAGGGATGTAGAAACACAGATACCGTCTGGATTCTGCATGAGCACCCCAGCAAACTTCCACCGGCTGGAGGACTGGAGGACTTGGCAGTTAGGTGCACACTAAAGTATGCGAATGTGTTTGAAACCAGATCACTGATGTTGACTATTACAAAAAGTCCTTTTATATACATAAATTGTGTGTGTGGGGGGGTGTCAAACCCCAAGTCCGTGCATGCTAGGCTAAGTGTTCTACCTCAGAGTCCCACCCCCCCAACCCTTTGCACAAAGGCATCATGAACCACACTAGCTAAAGTAGAGAGAGAGAGAATCTGCAGAGCTGGGATCTATTTCTGAGATGCCCAAGCTGGGGAATTCACTTCTAGCCTGGCCTCAGTTTCTCCATTTACACAGTGACCAGCTGCAACTCTAAGGTAGAATGAACATCACTGGAGCTTCATTTCTGGGTTATCTTCACCATCGGGGATGATTCTGACAGAGTTCCCACCCAGCTCTGGCACAAGGAACAAGAGGCCGGGAATATGAAAGGGCTGGGGTCAGGGCACACCAAAGGCTTAAGGACCCCCAAATGAGGGTATGAGTTCTATTTTCCTGGAGGGCTGGGCCAGCCAAGCCGATTAGGGGCCCCCGAGCAGCTGTGGGCCGAGGAGGCCGCTGGGGGTGAGGGGATTCAAGCAGTTCTTTCCCACCCTCTCCCCCACCAGCCTGCTCTGTGTAAAAATTCCAAACTCCCAATCAAACCCCCTTCTCTTTTCTCCTTCCATTCACCTGCCCATCTTCCTCTCTCTTCTCCCCTTTTCTATCCAAACTCATAATTAATCGCTCAAGGCAAAAGTAATGAATGTTAATTGGCCATCTGTAGAAAGACTAATTAAAATCTACCACGCTGGGGTTTAAACATACCTATAGCAACGGAGTGAATCGGGAATGAGACGAGGAGGGACCGAGGTAGCAGCTGAAAGACTGCAAAACACCATTGGGCTTAGGTGTGAGGGAAGGACGCCAGAGAGGGGCCAAGATGCTGGAGAGGGAGACATGGAGACGGGGAGAAAACCCACTGCAGGGCCTGGCATTTTGTCACTGTTCTGTTTGGTGTTTAATGAACACATTTGCACATTTTCTTCTTGCTGGACATGGCTGAAGGGGTGGCTAGAGTTTGTCAACACACAGCTGTCTCCCAGTCATAGGTCTGGACACACTTAGCTCTCCAGGAACACCTGCCCCGTGTGAAAATCACTCATATATACACATGCACAGCTTTGCAGACTCCTGCTTCAAAGGTAAGGCTCTGTCCACACGCACAAGAGCCTACCTGTTTGTGAGCTGAGGGCAACCCAGGGACAAGCTGTGTGATTAGACGTAATTACTCATAATCACATGTGTACACAATGTTGCATGTAATGTGTGGCTTAAAGACACAAGCCAGAAGTTATTAAAATACAGATGGCGATGCACACTCAGGTAGATTTTTATATTCGGATGCACCAACTGGCCTCATAGGTGCTTGAACCCATCTCTGTGTGTACACACTGTTAACTGGAACATTCTGCATCCCAATACTTAGAAATTCTCGTAGCACTTTTCCATGCACAAGAGAAGCCAAATGCTCACACTCTATGTGACTAATAAAGGTGGAAGACACACTGTGGGCACTCTTCCCACAATGCCATACCCTCCTCCTCCCCATAGAATAGACCTGCTCCTTTCCAGAAATGAGCACAAAGATCCTGCCTCAGGAGAGCCGTCTTAACCCTCAGGCCATCTCTGGTGCGTTCCTCATAGCCTGCATTCGTGTTTGCCCAAGGTTAGAACGAGTAAAGACCAGAGGGTAAGGTTGGGTACCCTCCTCCATGTCTGTCACCCTCCTGTTATTTTGGATCTCTCGCTGGAATGTAGCAGTTCTGCTAGACTGGCCAGTGAGCTTAAGGGATTCACCTCTCTGTCTAGTCTTTCCTCCTCAGGGGTTAGAGGTACATGCTGCCATCTTGGCTTTTACACCGGTACTGAGAATCCGAACTCAGATCCTCATTCTTGCACATCAAACATTTTGCCCACTGAATATCTCCTCAGCTCAGGAACAGACTTCTGACGGACAGCCCCCATTTCACCATACAGGGGTGAGGATGGTTTCCTTGCTAGGGAGTTTCATTGCTGTAAAATCTATTCTAATGAGCTTAAAGCGGAGAGAGAGTGAAGACAAAAGAAGGTTCTAGTATCTGGGAGTGAATACCTGGAAAGGGCATCCAAAGAGGAAAGCGCAGGGCTCCACCTAAGGGACTCTGATGGGGGCTGCTAAGTGTTCTGTGCCGTCCCTTTGTGTTCCTAGAGGCTCAGTCTGTGGTTATGAGATTTCCTGTGATCTAGATTCAAAGGCCAAAGATCATCCTCACGTCCAGAAAGAAAAGCAGCCAAGATGACAGGTCAGAGGAGGGAGGAAGGCAATGTCCTTGTGTCCCAGGTGGGCCGGGACACATCCCAGAGGGCAGAGATGGACACAGAAAGGGCTCCCAGGAAGCAGACTGAAGAACAGCCCCAGAGGAGCGTGGGGAGGGCCCTGAGACTTCGGAGGGTAAAAGCACTGGTCCTGTCAGCCTGGTGACCTGGGTTCAATCTGCAGAACCCTCGTGAAGGTGAAAAAGAACCGTCCACAAAGTGGTCCTCTGACCTTCACATACACACCCCACCCCACACAACATACACACTTAATAACAGTCAATATCAAAAATGAAAAAAGCTCAGGAGGCAGAGGCCTGACATTTGACCTGACCTACACACACACACACACACACACACACACACACACACACACACACACACACACACACACACACACACACACACACACACACACACGTAAGAACAACAGGTGACTTTTCAGAGCCACCTGTCTGTAAGGGAATTAGCTACACTTGGTAAGCTAGTTCTTAACTCTGGGAAGCCTCTGCCCGGGAGGGACAGGACCTACATCTTGGGCATGGATTTCTGGAGAGCCTCCTGAGGGCACCTTAGAATCTCCCTAGCCTGCTGAGGCCTCTCAATCCCCTGGAGGACCAGCGGGCCCCCCCCCCCCCCCCCCCCCCGCGCACTCCCGCACTTACACTCACACTCACTCACACTCACACCCCTCTGACAGCTTCTACATTTGGAACTGACAGATGTGCAAGGTAGCAGCCTGGCACTGCCTGTGCAGCTGAGGCCCCAGCACTGAAAATGAAAAGGGATTATTTCAGCAAGGCTCAGGACGGCTGCATGAACACATGCCTGGTGTGTGTGTGTGTGTGTGTGTGTGTGTGTGTGTGTGTGTGTGTGTGTGGTGTGGTATGGGTATGTGGGAGTGTTTGTGTGTATGTGTGTGGCATGCGTGTATGTATGTGGTATGTGTGTGTGTATGTGTGTGTTATGTGTGTGTATGTGTGTGTGTACATGTATGTGGAAGAATGTGAGTTTGTGGCTTCTGCCATCATCACACTCTGTCTTAGTGTATCTCTGGATCTTACTGCTTCCCCTCTGGGTTCCCATCTCTCCACCACAGTTTGGCTTACCTGTCTCCATCTTTGACTTTCACTGGGTCTGGTTTGGTTTCTGTATCTGACTTCTCCAGAGAGCAAAGACATTTTCTCTTCCCAACTTTACTTCTCATCCCTTTTGGGTCTCAAGCAAGTCTTGGGGACTGAAAAATGGCTTACTGGGAAGACACTTGATGTTCAACATTACAATTTGAGTTCAGATCTCCAGCAATGCTGTAGTAGATTGTGGTGTAGATTGGTAATTCCAGTGCTGGGGAGGTAGAGACAGGAGGATCCCTGGTACTCTCTAGCCAGCCAGTCTCCCAGTCTAGATGAATTGGTGGGCTTTAGTCAGTGAGAGACCACACCTCAAAAGAATATGTGAAAGGAAGATGCCTGACTTTGACCTCTGACCTCCAAGTATGTGTATGTGATGCGACTTGAATATACCACACACATAACACATGCACACACATAAGAAGCAGCTAGTTTTCTTCTAGGAGACAATCCTTCTGGGGCTCCTGCTGGGTGGGTGCCCAGTGGTTGGGATATCTGTCCTAGGGCAGGGAAAGGCCTCCAGACTTAGTCTTTGTCCTTCCTTCCTTCCTAATAAGCCGACTCACTCTGCTATGCATCACACACTAGCGTAGGTGAGCCTTTTAAAAGCAGGTCTCTCCTCCCAAGCTTTTGGTTTCCATCTTTATATTCCCAACCCCCACCACACTGAGCCCAACCCACACTGACCTCCAAATCTGGCATACCTGTCACCCTGAGCTTAGCTATATACTGATCATTCTGGACTTAGACTGGCTTCAGTCCTGACCCTGAACTTACCCTTCTCTGAGGGGCTGCCTCCTTAGGTACTGCCAATGGCACTGGGCACTGAAGTACTAGAGCTCACCTTTGAATACTCTGGAGCAAGTGAGGACAGACACACTGAGACCCACAGAGTTAGAGAATCAGCAGGAGGGTGATATTTACCTATTTCCTAGGGGATTCCGACACACCACAGCCCCATCTGCTTTGGGATGAAGGCGTGAAGGTATCCTTGTAGAAATCTTTCATAGAGGGCTGCTGGATGGGGACCATCCCCTTGAAGCTGATCTGGATAGGCAGCAGCCCCTCCTGGCCCACTAACAGTCATATGTTTGTTCACACTGGTAGTCAGTCACTCATCTTTCAGCAAACCCCAGGAAATGGCTAAGGGGATCTGGGTCAGTTAAAGGTTATAGAATACAGCTTCTTTTGCTGAGTTTGGAAAAGCCAATCCCAGCTGCCAGAATAGTCTGAGCTGAACAGGCCTCAGCAGCCAGAGTGTGGGTCAGAGATTTCTGAAGCTCTTGAGAGCATGCCCCCAATCTGGGAGGAAGTGGGAACCAGGCCCCTCTTTCCCTTTGCTTTAAGGGAAGCAGACCTGGGTACTAAAGGACTCCAAACCGCTTTAAGGTTTCTTAGTCGAGGTGTCACAGAGCCTCTGGGGGAGGCTCTGTAATGTGGGTTGCCCCAAAGCAAGAAAAAAATTTCTCTTTCTACCTCCTCACTAAACATTAAGCCCAGCCTCCTAACTCCAATTAGAGCTATTAGGCCTGAAGGTTCTGTTTCCTGTGGGGCAAATGAGAATTTCTGGGAAGGTGCCTCAGGCCTCCAAGGGTGTGCTGTACTGTGTCTCAGAGATGCCCAGCACCTGTCCCTGCCTCCAAACTACAGAGAAAAGACAAGTGAACATCTTTTGAGCATCTCTCTCATTTAACCCCTCCCTCTGGCTGGCCCCAGACAAAGGCTCCAGGGGTCTCCCACTAATTTTCCAGCATACTGTCTTGTGGCTTCTAGTCTCATGACCATTTCCCTTGCACAACAGGTCACTGAGATGTAATCCATGTTGGAGTGATGTCACTCTGTGGTGCCTCCTCTCCAATGACTGGAAAGGACCATTGCTTACTTCCTTCATCCTGGGTGAAGGGCACAGCTGGGCCCTCCTAGCATGCTCACATAAGGGTGTGCACATATACCACATGAGTCAGAATTGCTGCACATACATTAACATATAAGACCATGCACTTTGGGGAAAGATAAAGGCCAGAAGGCAATGTCCCGAGGTGCCACTTCCTGAGATGAGACATGGGGCACAGGAGAATGAGGCATGTTCTAGGAAAGTGATCCAAAGACAGGTGTTGAGGAGCAGGCTTTGCTGACAATGGACCCATTCCAGTTTCGGTGTGGGACACGTGAGCATATTCATGGAGGAGGTTCCTGACCACCGACCCCAGCTGGTTCCACTCATGGGTGGAGATACCGAAGCTCCATGGAAGTAAGTCTGGAATATTTCCCTCCCTAGTTCCTGAGGAGGCAGCTGCAAACCCCTAGCTTAGATTTTTAAACAGAAACAAAAAACTACCCAGCTCAATGACAACCAAAGACAAAGAGAAGCCCTGTTTGCCTTTTGGCTAATCCGCAGCCCTGTTCACCATACAGCTGGACCCTGTGCATGTGCAGGCATGTATTTATGTGTATGCTTGCATGTGCTCTTGTGTGGGTTGGCTAAGGCCAGGTTATGAACTCTAGGAGACAGATGGTTACGCTGTGGAGGCCAGCACAAAAAGCCCAGTGCCGAATGTTCTGGAGACACTGAGGCCAGAGCTAGAACTGATACTGGGGAAATCCCTACGGGCAGAGATGGTTGTGTGTCACTAGGGCAGCCTTGGGGCCTGTCAAGGAGAGTGACTCTGTCCAGATCTTACCTCCCTCAATTCTTTTTGAGTCTCTGTGAGTCTAGAGGACAGACCACTTAGAATACTCCGAAGCCTCTGTACTCAGAGGACATGAGAAAGTCCTTGCCACCTTGTGGAGCCATGTGGTATTTTCTCCCTGAACTTCTGGTCTGTCAGAAGAGGAAACAGGGCTTTTTCAACAGTGGAGCGTTGAGTGCCAAACATTTGCAAACACTAGACCATTCACAATGACCCCTTGGGATGAGGTGCAATGCTTTACTTAAGTGCATTGTAATACAGCCTTTTCAGAGGCAGAAGAGCAAATTGCTGTAGGTTACCAGCTGCTAAGGAGAGCAGAGCTCTGAACCCAGCCATTCCCATTCTAGAGAGAGTAAAGACTTCACTGGGAAAGGGGATCCAAGTTACCCCCTTCCACCCTGGGGAATCCTGTAGGAGCACCACAGTTATGGGCATACCCTGCACAAAGGGCTCGCCCCACCTTTCCAGGATGCACAGTCCCAGTGCGCCCTCTGCTGTGCATAAGTAGGACCAATGGGTTCTCTTAACACAAGCAGATACCTGGTTGAGTCTTTTTTTTTTTTTTTTTTTGGATTGCTGGGAACTGTCTGCTCCTTGCCAAAGATGGGCAAGAGGCTGGCTGCAGACCAGTCCAACTGTGGTGCTTCCAGCCCATGACTGTGGGTTGCACAAGGTTCGAACCTCTCAGCACTTCCTTCATGGATCTGTGCTCATCTTCCCCAAAGTCATGTTGGTCTTGAGCCAGTACCACAGTGGATTATGGGCCACAGGAACAGTGTCAAGAGGGGTCACCACAGGAGCTGGGGCCTATTTACAGCACCACCTAGTTGACATAGGGTAGACCTGGTGAGGGCTGTCTGCTGTGTGTTGGACCTTGAGGATGAATACTCATTGACTAGCTCTAGGACTCTGAAGAAATGGCTTTAAAGGTGGGTCAATGTGGACAGAAACATGACAAAGGCTTATCCTGATATATCCATCTTGATGACTTTGGACCTACACTTGCTGCTGTGTGGGCCTGGACAAAAGGAGGCAGACAGTTTTCTGGCAATGCTCTGGGAAGCATGAGCAGTAAGTTCTCAGGACATCCTCACTAATGAACTGGGGTCACTCCTGCCCCCATGTAGAAGAGGTCAGCAGGCATTCACAAAGGGCAACACGAACTCTATTATACCTGCCTTATAACTCACACCTTTAATCTCAGCACAGGGAATGTCTGGGCATTGTGACCTATACCCTTAATACAATCAAATCTGAGTTTGAGGACATCTTAGTTTACAGAAGGAATTCCAGGCTTCCAAACAGGCAGTGGTGGCACATGACATTAGTCCCAGCACTTGGGAGGCAGAGGCAAGAGGATCTCTGTGAGTTCGAGGCCAGCCTGGTCTACAAAGCAAGTTCTAGGACAGCCAGGACTGTTACATAGAAATCCCTGTCTCAACAAAAAACAAGTAGAAAGGCTAGAGGGATGGCTCTGTCCTCGGATATTTCAGACTGGTTTTTTATTAAATTTGAAACATGTCCCCACACACAGGCAAGGTACTCAACTTCCTCTCTAGCTTTTCAGCTTTTTTTCCCAGCTTGGAAGCTCAGGTCCATCAATTCTCTCAAGCCTTGTAGAAGCCTTCTGATGACTGGTAATACCAGCCACTTCCTGCTGGTTGTGTCTGGAGGCTTATATTTGTGTTAGGCAGCGTTGGGGGAGGGGCACTAGGGCAGGGCACGGGTTTAATGGTCATAGAAATCTATGTGAGCTCCAGACTGGAAGGTATCCTTCTGCAATATACTCAGCAGTTTCTGGGCTGATGTCCCACAATCCACCAGTTCCTTCTTCGACTTCATCTTCTGTAGCCTATCCCTTAACTCTGGGTCCTTGGAGGTTTCTCGAGCCAACTGCTGCATGTCTGTGTCCAGAGGACCTAGTAGATGGGAAATACAAGAGAGGGACAGAGGTTGTAGGTCCCCGTTGTGTGTGGTGGGTAGAGCTGAGTCAGATCTGGCCCGAGGCTCCATTGTGTTGCCTTTTTAATTTTTTTTCTTTTTCCAGTTATGCTCTCTCTATGCATTTCTCTCTTGAAGCTCAGGATCCTCCTGCCTTAGCCTCTCCAGGATTATAGGTGAGGGCCACCACGCCCAGCTCATGTTACTACTGAGTTTAGAACTCAAAGCTAAAGTCTATTAAGCATGCTTTAAAATCAAGCTCACCACCTCTTGTCCCGACTTTCCCACTTATACCCTGCAGGGTCCACTCCATCTGCAGCCGACTACGGTAGGGGTGAGACCCTCAGCATGGTCAAGCAGCTCCTTGCTTTTCTCCTTATGTCAACATTTCCAGCCCTCGGGATAATTCATCTGGCTGCACTTTGGGGGGGGGGGTCAGTTGGTAAAGTATTTGCTGTACAAGTTTTCGACAACCTGAGTGTGGGAATCAGAGAGAGATCTTTCCTGTTAAGAGCCTTTGCTGTTCTGGCAGAGGCTTTTAGTCCCAGGGCCACAGGGCAGGTTACAGGGGATATGATGCCCTCTTCTGGCCTCTGCAGGTACTGCATGTGATGAAAACCCACTTCAGGCAAAACACCCATAAACATATAATGTATCTCTCCCCCCCCCTCTCTCTCCCTCCCTCCCTCCCTCCCTCCCTCCCTCCCTCTAAGGCTTGCCACTCTCTAACAAGCTTTCTTACCTTTACTTGTATTTCTGAAAAATGTCTCCCATCTGCTGACAAACAGCCCTCATGGAATTGTGTAGCCTACCAGATTCTTATGGTGTTCAGGAACAGAAAAATTGTGGAAGCCAAGGCTGGGAGAATCCTTTTGCTTCATCTGAATATCTTCTAGTGTGCCCCACCCCCTTGTTTTGAGACATGGTCTTTTGTTCCCAAGATGGCCTCTAACTTGCTATATAGCCAGGGCTCCCCTTTGAACTCCTGCCCCACCTCTCAAGAGCTCATGCCAGTTTTATCTCCTTGAGCACCTCTGGGGAAAGGTTTGCTATCTTTCCAAACAGACTTTTCCATCTTTGGAGATCCGTTAGAACACTCTTCTGGAGACTGCAATGGAAACCAGAGGGGCTTCTGCTTATCTTCAGGTTCTGGGGGATTCCTGAACCTCTCAGTTCCTCCATGAGAGACAGCTAGCTTAGCTCAGCTCCCCTCCTAGCTGGAGTTTACACGTGGTCACTGTTGTCTGGAGTCTAGGCTGAGCTCAGGGCAGGTGATCCAGAACAATAAATATCATGTATGTGTGTGGAGAGCAGGTACTAGATCATATTAGGAGACCCAGCATAGATCAAGAGGTTAGAAGCGAATGTGGAAGCTGGTCCTGCTTCACCTGAGCATGAGACAGACCATTCTGCCTCCATGCCACCAGGATCCCGACCTAATCCAAAGGGGTACAGACAATTATTTCACCCTTGCATCGCTCACAGATTCCACCACCTTCTAACCACAGAGATACCAAGCCTAGAAGAAAGACTCCAGCACCATGACATCTTGATAGGCTGGTCAGACAAGACATGAAGCCAGACCTGTCATTTTCATGAGAACAGGGGCCCTATCTTATTCATCCTGGCACCCCCTTTCCACTCCAGTGTTCCCCATAGCTCAATCTGGGATGCTTAACCACTCAACAATGTCTGCCTGCTTGTCTTTGCGCATGTATTGTGGCTGGTCTCTGTGAAGCTTTGCTAGGCATTGGAGATACATAGATGAATAGTATGTGGCCCTTGAGTGAGAAAAGCAGACAGTTAAACATATAAAGGTAATGTAATCTTTTGGTTCTTATTTTTAATTTTAATTTATGTTTATGTTTATGGGTGTTTTGTCCCACCTGCTAGTCAGGCAACTCCTAACGCTAGTACCTCTGCCCCTGCCTGCTCTAACTTCTTAAGAGTCTGTATTTTCCTTGCAAGATGAGGCATCAAGACTGGGGGGCAACATATTCTTGGAATTCTTTCCTGAGAATATAGACCAAGCCCCCAGAAAGGTACCACCCAACCTACCTGGAGCATAGCTCAGCACCCTCACGCTCGGTTCTTCAGCAGCCAGGACCTGGTACAACATATCTCGTGCAGCCTTCCCGGCACAGTACAGCGCCCAGCCCTTGAAGGGCTGCAAGGCACACAGAGATGATATGTTAACCACAGTCTTGCTGAGGCCAGGGCTATCTGGGAAGGCCTTCAGGGTGCCCGAGGTCAAGCAGAACATGGAGGTCAGGTTGAGAGCCCAGTAATTGTTCACTTCAGCTTGGTCACTGATGTTCAGGAAACCTTTGGAAATATCCCCAAGAGTGCCTGAAAAAACAGGACCAAAGAAATGACACAGCAGTGGGGGCCCTGTTTTCCCCAGCCTTCCACAGTTCTCCCTCATACCCACTCTGTCCTTCTACTCCAGCTCTGTAGACCTAATGCAAGCGCTCTTTGGAAAAACAGAGGGATTTGTTCAGAGACCTGAAGTCTTGACTCATGCTCCGGGCAGGAGGCACTGCTCAAGGCAGTCGAGAAAGTTGTACAGGAACTTTAGCCAAGCTAGCTGGACTAATCCTGCAGGGACACTGGTACAACCTGTCTCGGCTTGGACTCTGGCCTCTCAGGGACTACCAAAGGGTGAGAGCCCGCAGCTGCCTCGGTTTGGTCGGGAGTCTCACCTGCGTTGTTGATGAGCAACAGGCGCTGCAACCCCTCGGGCCGGGGGAGCTCGCGCACCGCGCACAACAGTTGCTGCACACCGGCCTCGGTGCCCAGGTCGGCGGCTGCCCGCACCACCCGCAGGCCGGGTTGCTGCGCGCCCAGCTCCTCCTGCAGCTGCCGCAGCGCCAAGTCATTGCGTGCGCTCAGCAGAAGCACCGAACCGGGTGACAGCAGCCGGGCCAGGAGCGGGGCCAGGGCGCGGCCGAAGCCCCGGGAGGCACCGGTCAGCACGCACACAGCGAGGCCCAGCCCGTTTCCTTCCATGCCTAGAACTCAGCTGCGTGCGCAGCTACTAAACTGGCACGGGGCGGGGCCTACCCTTGGCATTGGGTAGCCGTGGGCGGGCAAGCATCCACCAGGGTCTGGGGTGAAGAGAATAGCCAATAGCCAGGGAGGCGTGACCGGGCAGGAGATCCCAGTCCCCTTCCCGGTGCTGCTTCGTTTCCCCTGCGCCACGCCCACAAGCTCAGCCCCTTTCTAGAACCACGTGTCCTCAATTTCCACCCTGTTTCAGAATCAGCTTTCTCCACCAACCAGGGTTGGTTTGTCTTCTTCCTGTAGGGCATACCAGGAAACGAGCAGCGAGTGACTCACAAGAAAGGATGGAGTCCGTCCTTGTCTGTGTGTAGTTTGGAGTCTCCTTGCACTCAGGGAGACAGAGAAGCGTTCTCCGGAAGAGCACAGCAGCTCCCCCTCAGGAGAAAATGAAGAGGAAGCAGAGAAAGGCCGAGAGTCTCTACAAGACAATCAATCACCCATCATCCCAACAGTGTGAACGCACCTTGATTCCTTGGGATCTCCGAACACCAACCTTAGCTTATAAACCCATGACATGCACTGTTGAACCACTTTAAAATGGCAAATGGTAAAGAAAAGTTCCCTAGGAGGGCATGGTGGTACACGCTTGTAGAGCCATCACTTGGAAATGACGGAGAAGGAGTGTAAGGCATAGGTTGTTAAGGTCCCCTCTCCGTATGAGGTGAGCTAGTGTTGATCTTAGTGGCAAGCTTAGGCAGCGCTAAGGCCTTCTCCCCTGGCTAGCCGCTAGTCCCACTTTGTTTCAGAAGAAAGTGCTATGCTCCGTCTGTCACTTAGCTGCACCAGAATAGGGAGGCCGGCAATCAGAAGGTGCCAGTCTCTCAAGCCCTAAATTAATTATTGGATGAGGATTTTTGTTCTAGGCCAATGAGATGGGAAGTTAGGGGGATGCAGATTCTCTAGGCAGAGGAGAGAGAACAGGAAAACCACTGTCTTGTCCCAAATCAGCAGCTTGGCCATTTATGCCTTTCTCTTTGCCGGAGCCCCTTTCTGTAGATCTGTATATTTAAAACCACTGGTCTCTCGCGTTTGTTATTATCTTAGTTACAAAAGGACTTGAAAAATCTTCCAGACTACACAGTGAGTTCAAGGCCAGCTGGGCCTTGTATCAAAACAAAACTCAATACAAGCAAAGGAGTGTGCGTGTCAGGGGTGGGGAGATGGCTGTCGGGAAATGCATGCCTTCTTGAGTTTGAACCACGGAATCCACATTTAAAACACTAGCTGTGACTGGGTGGTGGTGGATGGCACATGCCTTTAATTCTAGCACTTGGGGGGGGGGGGCGGCGCACAGAACAGGGGATCTCTGTGAGTTTGAAGCCACCCTAGTTTACAGAGATTATTCCAGTACATCCAGGATCACACAGAGATAACCTGTCTCAGGGTGTGTGTGTGTGTGTGTGTGTGTGTGTGTGTGTGTGTGTGTGTATCACTCTCTCATTAATTAGACTTATTTTTATGTGTATGAGTGTTCTGCCTGTGTAATATTGAGTCTCTAGTCCGGACTAGCCCCAAGATCTGGACCAGAAATCCCAAAGTCCCAAAGAAACACAGAGTTTACATTAATTTCATGCTGCTTGGCCTATGGCTCAGGCACATTGCTAGCTAGCTCTTTCTTCTTAACTCAACCTATTTCCATTAATCTGTCCTACCACATGGACCATGGCTCACCTATTTCTTTACATCTTGCTTCTTCTGGGGCTGGATCTTGTCTCACTGACTCCGCCCTCTTTCTCCTTTACCTATGCTCAGATTTCCTGCCTCTTTCCAAATGCCCTGCCATAGGTCCAAACAGTCCCTTTATTAACAATGATATTCACAGCACAGGTGAGTGTGACATCAACCACTGAGGCAGGAGGGTCGTCATCAGCTTTTTCCATGTTCTTAAAGCTCTGCTGCTCTCCCCTCCCACCAAAAAATCTTTAATTTTTCACATTAAATAGAACTCACCAGAACCGATATGCAACAGGAGTCAAAGAAAATGCATGGATAGAAATTTACCAGGGATTAAGAAGGACATTTTCTGTCAATAAAACATTCACCTGAAGGCATCACATGTCTACACATTCCACACTTAAACACTGTCTGGGAATTCTAGCAAGCTACAACATCCCTTGACAAAAGAAAGACTTGGGTACTGTCCAGCAATGGGAGCCATAGCCCTCCTTCCCAGCTCTCCAATAAGATGTTAGAGTTTATAGCCACACAGGATAGACTCTCCCTCATCCTCAACACCCTGAAAAACCAGGAAGGAGAGTAAAGGGATCTGTTGTTGGACCATGAAGGTTCTGCCATCCACTGGCTCTCCTCAAAGACGAAAAGATTTAGATCGGAGGTGATGGCGCATCCCTTTAACTTCAGTACTTGGGAGGCAGAGGCAGGGAGATCTGTGTGACATGGAGGCCAGCCTGCTCTACAGAGAGCGTTCCAGGACAACCAGGGCTACACACGGAGAAACCCTGTCAGAAAGAAACAAACAAACAAATTAAAAATTAGTCGAAGGATTTTTACTCAAGGCCAGGTTTGGGAAAATGAAGTAAAGACTGTTCTTGTCAGTAAAATAACCCCTGTTTTTCCAAAGGGACAGGCATGTGGGGTGGGTCTATGGAATGCTGCGCAGATGATTCCAGCTCCAGATAGTATTTATTGTTCTTGGAAATATTGATTAGTTACATATGCAGTGATTATTTCTTGGGACTCACTTCTGGAATTGGTCCGAGCATTGAGTTCATCCCCTGTGCACAACACTGAGGGGCTGTTCAGTAAGATAGGGGGTGAAACATTGGGTGACCCACAGTCTCTGGCCCTGCTGGAAGCAGTGAGGAGGAAGGTTTGGAGAGCATGGGGACCCCACCTGTGTCCATAAGAAAGTCAGGAAGGCTGCTGGCCCTGCAACCCGCCAGAAACTCTGAGGTCGTGCTGCCCCCTTGTGGCAGTTCTATGCCAGTTCCATGTTACTGCACTGGTCTGTTGTCTCCATCTTGGAGACAAGTGCTTCTCCCTTTTCTATTTTGTTTTTGTGATTTTTGTTCTTCGAGGGTTTTATTTTGTTTTGTTTTTTTGAGACAAAGCTTGGCCCTGGCTCTATAGAGGAGGCTGGCCTTGAACTCACAGAGATCGGCCTGGAATGCTGGGATCAAAGGCATCCACCAACCTTTGAGGCAGGTGCCTTGAGAAAGCCTGGGTTAAAATACAAGGTGTACAGCACCTGTGAATTTTCATTTGTAAAGATAGATACCTTGGGCTATATTCATAAGCACGGGAGGGCTGGAGCAGGGACTAATCTTGATCAATTGTACTGGCAATAACTGCCCCCACAAAAAGTTATTGCAATGCAATTTTCCGTGTTGAAGATAAAATGGCATTGTTAAATGAGCTTTTTGTCTTAGGGTCTTTTATGTAGCTCTGTTTGGTTGGCTTGGGACTATGTAGGCCATGCTGGCCTTAAATTTGAGGTGTCTGCCTCTGCTCGCTGAGAGGCTGGGATTGTGTGTGTGCCCTCACTCCTTCAGTACACACTCCTTTGTCTGTGTATGCCTCTTCTCTGTCTCAACAAGTGTTTCATTCACCCTAGCTTATCATTGAACATGAGATGTGGCAGGCTGTGCCCTTGAATCCTGAGCCTCCAGAGCCAGCACTCAATGCCACACTAGTTTTATGCTGGGGAAGAAATCAGGGTGTTGTGCACGCCAGACAAACACTCTCCACAATAAAGCACATCTTTAGCCTATAACATTCCTTTTTCTTCAGCTTTTGACAGTTCACTACGTAACTCAATCTGACTACTACCTTTTTAATATAAGATGGCCAATTAAAATGTAAGCACCAAGAGAGTATAGCAGAATCATAGTCTGGTGTGTGTGGTGCCATTAACATCTCCTTTCTAGGCAACTGTGTGATGCTATGCATGTCACCATGAAGTGTCAGTGGGCCCTGTCTGTCTCATCCCTCATGGTGTGAGAAACTATGCACTGTTTCTGACTCTAGTGCTGGCTTTTTTTTTTTTTTTTTTTTTTTTAGATACTAATGTTGGATGCACAGGAACATCAGGTTGGTTCTTTTCCAGTGGTCATGTAGGGCACAGCATTAGAGGGTGTGGCTCCATATTCATCATTGATTTTTTTAATGCAGAAAATTTGTCTCATGGTATCGAAGTGCTCATTGCTTTTTGACCTGTGTTCAGTTCTCAGCGCCCACATCAGGTGACTCCTGTAACTACAGCTCCAGAGGATGGATGTCCTCTTGTTCTTTGCAGAGACTCATATATGCACGTGAATGTGCACACAAACACACACAAATACAATCCCCTTTTAAAGGTGGGGGTGGAGAGCGAGCTGGAAAAGTGAGAGGAGATTCCTGCAAGTTGTATTCAAGCTCCACACACCCTTCTGCAGAAGCAGGAAAAGTAGCCAGGCAGGTGGCATGCACCTTTCACGGAAAGACAGGAGGGTCTCTGTGAGAACAGCCTGGTTTATGTGATGAATTCCAGGCAAGCCTGGACTATGCACTGAAATTCTCTCTCAAAAGAAAAAGAATGTGTCTCTGGGCCGAAACTCTGTGAGAAACCAGTCTCAACACTTCACTGGATCGTAAGGCAGAAGGCCATCACATCTTACGCATGTTCACACCACATTCAGTATCATTTTATCCCTGTGGCCATGTTACCAGATGGACTGTTTCCTAGCTGGGCGAAGAAACCCTTGCCTATAATCCCTGCACTCTGGAAGCTGAAGCAGGATGATATTCCTGTCCAGCCTGACCTACATATCAAGCTCCAGGCTGGCCTTGGCTATAATCGAGATTCTAAAACTGACTATCCCTCATTCCATTTGGACAAGGCATCTAGGGTATGAACACAGAAATCTGGGGAAAAATGAGACACATGTACAACATATTCACATATATGAGTTTTAACATGTGTATCACTATGTGTATATATCTACACACGTTATATATCTACGTGTATATAACATGTGTAGGTTTATGTATGGGTTCATTCCCACAGAGGCCAGATGTGTGGGATCCTCTTGAAGCTGGAACTCCAGGCAGTTGTGAGCTGCCTGATGTGAGTGCTGGGAACTGAACTCTTGTCCTCTGCAAAAGCAGTATGCACTCTTAACTCGATACCATATCTCTAGCCTCTTTATGGATTTTTTTTTTTTTTTTTTTTTTTTTAGTAAAAATCACATCACTCTGATTAGAAAACATAATGTGGGTATAGAGAGAGTTGAGTGAGTAAAAGCATCTGTTGCCTTTGGGTTTGATTCCCAGAACCCACACAATGGAAGAGAGAACTGGCTTGCACAGGTAGTCTTCTGATCTTTACACGCAGCCCTCCCCCCACATACATATATGTTTTAGAACGTCAAAATAAAAGTGGGCAGGGGTGGAACACAACTTTAGTCCCAGCATTCAGGAGACAGAGGCAGGTGGATCTCTGAGTTTGAAGACAGTCTGGTCTACAGAGTGAGTTCCAGGACAGCCGGGGCTACACAGAGAAAGTCTGTCTTGAAAATAAAAATACTAATTAAATTTAAAATGGGTGCTGTCCTTGAACTTGAGCCTTCTAAGTGCTAGGAGTATATTCGTGAGACACCAGGACTCCCTATTATCCTGTGCCTGCTCTTTGGTTGGTGACATTTGTATTCCCACACCAATAGGACTGTTGTCTGGATAGAGAGGCTAAGTGTATTGTTTTGATACAGGGTCTTTTCTGTAGTTCCGCTTTGGCTGGCCTGGTACTATGTAGCCCATGCTGGCTTAAGTTTGAGGTAGTCTGCCTCAGCTTTCTGAGTGGCTGGGATTATAGGTGCACTGCCATTCCCTGCTTCAAACGGTCCTGCTTTTATGTTATGGTTTTGGTACAGGGTCTCATGTCTTTTAGGCTGGTATTGAACTTGCTATGTAGCAGAGAGTGCCCTTGAACTCCTGACCTTCCTGTATCACCCCTCTTTAACTCTTGGATTACAGACCCCTGACTGTAATTAAGTCTGGGATTAAGGGTATGTGTGTTTATATCCAGAGTCACTCTCATTGGTTATTCAACATTAACATGGTCAACTTAACCTCTGACTTTTGGGCTATGTGGAAAACTTTGTTCTGATCACAGAGAATATGTCTAAGAAACAAGTCAGTAGAAATAAAGTGTTGACTTGGAGTCAGCTCCTGGTGTATGATAAGGATGTTCATCTATGGCAACAAGGAGATCACATGTCCGGGAGAACATGGTATAATTAATGGCCAGCAAAGCAAGCAAACAAGAATAAACAGGGATGACCACAGCCAGTGAGGCATCTCTTTCCTGACTGGGCAGATGGTGCCTGACCATCCCATTACAGGGCCGAGGGGATATACGAACAGATTTTGTCACTCATTGGCTCAGCCATCGTTTATGTCCAGAAAATAACCAATCTCAGAAAGAAATAACCAACTTCACTGTCAGCACAGTGTAGCTGGGCATTACCCTGACTACGGCGAGCTAAGAAAACGTTTACTCAGTCACTGTCATTTCGGGGAATTCAGGGCAGGAATTTAATCACCTACACATGTTATTGCCACGCTCGCGCGGAGCACAGAGACAATACAGGCATTCACGCTTGCTATTCAGCTAGCTTGTTCCATCCTAATATAGCAGTCCAGGGGCCTGACACACAAGATAGCCAGGTCTCTTCTCAATCTCCCACAGGTGTGCCCACAGGACGTGCTGACCTAGAATGCCAACAGTCAAGCCCTGTCTTGAGGGTATCTGAGGAGAGAGCTCTGTGATCTGATGGCAATGCTGGCGTCTCTTTTGCTTAGAGTACTGCATTCTAAATATGCATTTTCTTTTAAAAGATGATGCACACAGCAAGTTACATTTTAAAACGACGAAGGGTTGCTTTAAGGAAGACCCAGTCAGCTTCTGTTTCCAGTGCTCATGTAAGAGTTCACTTCAGTTCTGGGAGATTCAATGCCATCTTATGGCCTCAGAGGTTACCTCCCCATATAGTTGTGTTCTTAGGTTTTCATACATATATTTTTAACCCAGTAAGTTCAGAAGAAAGTGCATTTGGGGCCTCAGATATCACACCATTTAGATAGGTTTAGGATGATTAAAGTACTGGATTTGGACCCCGTGACATCATAAACCAATGAGGGGCCCAGGTTTGTGATATGAGAACTAAAGAGGTGATACAAGGTGATGGTGAGTTCACGATAGCCTCTGCTACACAGCACATTCAATACCAACCTAAAACACAGGGGACCCTATTAAAAACCATGAAATAAAATCAGGCCCATAAGAATCAGGGATAGATGAGGTACACCTATAATTCCAGCCACTCAGGAAGCTGAGGCAGACTGCCTCAAATTTAAAGTCAGCATGGGCTATATAGTACCAGGCCAGCCAAAGCATAACCACATAAAAGACCTTGTCTCAAAACAACAAAAAGCTTATTTCACAGTGCCATTTTATCTCCAACATAGAAAACATATGGCAATGGTGTTGGAGAGGAAGTCAGTGCCAACTGGATGATCAAGGTGATCTTCCCTAGTGCAGTGCCATATGCATTGGCATCTGAGAGGCACCTAGCCCTGTGCTGCAGGAGGTGAGACATTGGGTGACCCACAGAGCTCCAAGGCTGGGAGCACCTTGTCAGCCTACCAGTTGGAATCCACTCAGCAGTAATAAGATTCCCCAAAGCTTGGCTTGCTGAGCTTTGTCAACCATATAGCATCCAGAGAGGACCACCCCAGTGTTCTTGACAACATCATTCTGTCTCATTTTCTTAGGTCTGTCCCACCAGGATGCTCCTACAGAGAAGGTCAGGACTTCCAAAGGGCTACCTCGTTCTAATGCTGTGCTACTTTAGCGGGGTGTTTACTTAAGTGTGTGTGCAGATACACTCACACATTATATGTCTACACTCGTGTGCTTGTGCCTGTGTGCCCTTTACACAGGTGTTCTGTCAAATGAAAATTCACAGGTGCTGTACACCTTGTGTTTTAACCCAGGCTTTCTCAAGGCACCTGCCTCAAAGGGTGGTGGATGCCTTTGATCCCAGCATTCCAGGCAGATCTCTGTGAGTTCAAGGCCAGCCTCCTCTATAGAGCCAGGGCCAAGCTTTGTCTTAAAAAAACAAAACAAAATAAAACCCTCGAAGAACAAAAATCACAAAAACAAAATAGAAAAGGGAGACGCACTTGTCTCCAAGATGGGGACAACAAGGGACAGCAGCTTCAGCGAGCGTGCTGGCTCTTTCTCCTGCCTTCTGGGGAATGGACGTCTATCCCACAAGGAAAGCAGGCACTGTGTGGACAGACAGTCACGGTGTCAGCCCTCTGTGCCTCTGAATATCACACGGGGTGCCTATTTCACACTCTAGACTCGCTGCCCCTTATGGGCAGGGAGACCAGGAACAGCAGTCTGTCTATGCAGTTTCGTCAGGGGAGTGCCCTGCGCAGCACAGATAAAGGCAATTTTCCTTTATATGATAATGGAAGAAATGAATGGAAGGAGGAAGGAGAGAATCATGTTAGATGGCATAGCAGTGCAAGCCTCCCCTGTCCCACCCCAAGCCCACCCACCACCCCAGTTGTTGGCATGAGTTGAAGCAGTAACATGGAACTGGCATAGAACTGCCACAAGGGGGCAGCACGACCTCAGAGTTTCTGGCGGGTTGCAGGGCCAGCAGCCTTCCTGACTTTCTTATGGACACAGGTGGGGTCCCCATGCTCTCCAAACCTTCCTCCTCACTGCTTCCAGCAGGGCCAGAGACTGTGGGTCACCCAATGTTTCACCCCCTATCTTACTGAACAGCCCCTCAGTGTTGTGCACAGGGGATGAACTCAATGCTCAGTCAGACCAATTCCAGATGTGAATCATAGGAAATAATTACTACATATCTAGATGCCTGATTTCCTTCCCTCTGTCAGAAAGGTGTTCTGATGCATGAAGAATATGTGGTTATTATGGGCTGCTGTGTCACTGTTTTATCAGTCCTGAGTATTTGGAGCTAGTAGTTGTTTGCTTTTAAAATAGTGTTATTCTTTCTGGACTGGCCCCAAACTCTCTGTATTGGAAGATGTCCTTAGATGCCTGATTCTCTTGTCTCCGCATCACCCCATACGGGGATTCCTAGCATACTCCGCCTGGTTTGAGGTTATGCTGGGCAAGAACTTAGGGCTAAGTACCAGTGTGCATGCTAGGCACACGGAGTACTAGTCCTGTTGCTGTTCACTTTGTATGTTTGAGAAAGAGAGAGAGATCTTACTGCCACCAAAGCTAGACTAGTATTCCTTAGACAGCCCAGGCTGGCCTTGAATTTATGGCTAGTCTTCTATCTAAGCCTCCAGAGTCCTGGAATTATAGGCATACACCTTCATCCTATCTCTGACATCTAGTCTTAAGAAAAATCCACAAACCCCCTACCAGTGGCTCAATGTGAGGGGTATGAGAGCCCCCAAGGGGTGAGGGAACTAAACCTGCAAGCGATAGGGGTGAGGCTCCATCTTCCCAGTGTCCTCAGCTCCAGGTCTGGACATGGGCTGGTTGTGACTTCCATTCTTCCCCACAGAGCTGCATAGAGAGTTAGATGAGACCACCCGAAGGGCTGTTGGTCAGAACAAACCTCCAAAGCTGCCTGGCTTCATAGGTGACAGTCCAGGGACCTCTGCGTACTGACCTGAGTGTCTGAGATGGCATGGGGCTGGGACAGCCTCCTTCCCTCTCTCTCACCCAGCTGCAGAAGAAGAGTGGCGTCTGACTACAGCTCATGTTTGTGGAACCTCGAAAGACTGTCAGCAGGAAACACAGGTCCTCTAGAAAGAAAAAGAGGAGAGAAAGGAAGAAAGAAAATTCATAGTCAATGATGCAAATCTGTAACTCTCTCAAGAGGTCTTCCTCAGCTACACAGTGAATCCCAGGCTAGCCTGAGATACATGTGTGACTCGCTGTGACAGCTCTTGCCCAGCATGCACAAAGTCCTGGATTTGATCCTCAGGACCAAATAAACCAGGCGCGGAAGGAAATTTCTAAAATTCCTACAGTTGGTAAGTAGAGAAAGAAAAATTAAAAGTTCAAGGTCATCTACTGCTAAATAGATAATTTTAAGGAACCCCCCCACACACACACTAAGCTAGGTGCATACCTGTATTCCCTACACTCAGTTGGCTGAGGGCAAGAGATCGCCAGTCATTGCAGCCTGGACAACATACAAAAACAGAGTCTAAACAAGGGGAGAGGGATAAGAAAGGAAGAATTCCTCTTTAGAGGGGACAGATAGCTAAGCAACATGGGGCTTAAGAGTCATGTGCTTTGGC
This sequence comes from Phyllotis vaccarum, assembly GCA_033318265.1. Lineage (NCBI taxonomy): Eukaryota > Metazoa > Chordata > Mammalia > Rodentia > Cricetidae > Phyllotis > Phyllotis vaccarum. Next base: position 67,589,211 of record JARWLC010000014.1, on the reverse strand, counting down.
AAAGAGAAGAACAGGCCATGAGTTCCAGGCTAGCCTGAGATACATGTGTGACTCAGGAGTGTTTAGAGACTCAAACGGGTTTAGAGAGTCAGTAATGAGAGAGAATACGTAAGGCCAGGGTCAGAGAACTCCACATAAGGAGTGCATGTGTGTGTTTGTGCATGATACATCCACAGCATTGTGTGTGGGTGTGTTGGGAGCCGCTGGCCCCAGCCCCTCAAGATGGCGCCCATATCCGGTGCTGGCCAACCTGCCTGAGTCAGTAAGCAAGGCATGCATGCCTTTGGTAATTTTCCGAGACTGGTCTCTCCGCCTCTCCCGTGGCGTCATGTGGGGTGATGAGCTGCAGCCTATAGAGAGGTGACACGTCCAAGGCGGAGGTCTTTGGTCTATATAAAGATTGGGCTTTTCCTACCTCGGTCTCTCCATTTTCTGTAAGCTGATGCTCTCCCTCAAGACGCATTAAAGCTTTGCTGCAGAAGGATCCTACGTGTGTCTTGCCTTTTCTTGCAGGCGAGAAGTTGGTGCGGGACATGTGTGTGTGTGTGTGTGTGTGTGTGTGTGTGTGTGTGTGTGTGAGAGAGAGAGAGAGAGAGAGAGAGAGAGAGAGAGAGAGAGAGAGAGAGAGAGAGAGAGAGAGAGAGAGAGACTCTGTTCTCACCCTTTGAGCAGACATGTAGACCAGGAATTATCCATCAAATGCTTTTGCACCTTAATTCTGCTCGTTCGATTTTTGTGACAGGGATTCTCTGTGTTTAACTGGCTGTCCTGGATCTGGCTCTCTAGACCAGGCTGTCCTTGAACTCAGAGAGATCTGTCTGCCTCTGCCTCCCAGTCCTGGGATTATGGGGGTGCTTCACCACCACTGGGTTTCTTCCTTAATTTCTGAGATAGGTCATCTCACTGATCTCAGGCCAGCAAGCTCCCACACCTTCCCGTCTTCACACCAGGTCTAAGGTGACATAAGAACCCCACCACAACCTGTTTTCACACAGTCCCTTCTTCCTCTGTGGCCCTTCACCCATTCACCCATCTCCCCAGCCCCAGTGTCCAGATCTGATATTCAAAATATTGAGAATTTCCATATTCTTTTTGAGAGGGGTTCCACTCAGCCTGGAACTCACCTATGCCTGCACTGGTTTTGAGTTTTTTATACTTAACAGGGCAGAGTGACTCAAAGCTGGAATTTTTGCATTGGGGAGTTAAGTGATAAGAAGATGAGAATCTTCTCAAGGCCATCTTTGGCTATCCAGTGGCCTGCCTGGGATGTACGAGACCTTGACTAAACCACAGATGCTAACAGCATTACTGTCATCTAAGGAGGAACAGAGGCAGCAGGATCCTCAGGAATATAAAGCCAGCCTGGGATATAACACTGAGTTTCAATCCAGTCCGAGTTATAGGCAGACTCTGTGAAACTGGAACCAGAAAACTAAAACTGTCCACAGCAGTACTATCCCACCAGCTAAAGAAGTCTGAGCTGCCGATTTCCCTGGAAATTATCCATGCAACAGAAGGCAGAGGAGAGGGAGGAGGAGAGAGAGAAAAGACAGAGACTCAGAGAGACAGAGAGACACAGAGATGCTCACCAGTAGATGGAGGGCAGGTGAACAATGCAGTTGCCTTAGAGGATCACAGTTAGGCCAGATCTCCCTCCCAGGCTGGCTGGAGTCTCCTGAGAAGTCCTGAGTTCTGTCTAAGCAGCTCAGCCTCGTCCTGTGGCTGAGACTAGCACAGGACCCTGTAGAATGTACTTTCCCAGAGTCATTGATTGTGGGTTAAGAAGCATGGGGTACTGGGGTGTTCTTCCATCCCAGATCGGAAGAAGACACCCCTTCTAAGATTGGGCACACAAAAACATATCTGTCCCATGAGAGCAGGACAGAGCAGGTAAGAGGCACAGATGTATTCTCACAATGGTGGAACACTATCAGACACACTGTTTAACACAGAAGACATCCCCACAAGACGACTATCTCAGGACCCTTGTCTTCATGTCTTCAAATTTGAGAGACATCTGGACAGATGGACCATCCACATCAGTTACACAGACTTCTCTGTGTCTCATACAATGACATGCACTGTCTAGAGAGAAAGAACGTAGGAGATGAGATCTTACCAATGTGACTGTGGAATGGACAGGGAATGTTTCCCAGAAGCTCTCCCAAAGGCTGTGCAAAGGCTGCTTACCTTTGCAAGAACAAGCACCCTGTAAAGACTCAGAGAAATGGAAGCAACCTTATGGATTTGCCCCACTGAGTACAAGGCAGGGCCCACAGGAGGCTGCTGCCCCCTCTCATAAGGGTATCTGGTTCAGTCCTAATCGTGACACCAATCACTTCCTCATGGTGTGAGTGCAGAATCCAGTTCCCGATGTGAATGGTGGCCTTGAAGGAGCAAGCATGGAGAGACAGGAGTTAAGTAACCAGAGAGCAGAATTGGCAGAGAGAAGACTCAGCTGGTCCCGTAGTCCTTCCCAGTTGAGCTTTTCCCAGGCTTTGCTCTGAGCTGGGTCTGAGGACTCCAACCATGTGTTGATCCAACTGTGATGTAAAAGGTTGGCAGGAGGCTATCTTCTAGAGGAGTCCTACAAGGGCACATTCTCAAACTGGGAGTCTATCTTGGGCAGGTGGGACCGGCTAAATAGGAATACTCTCCCTAGGGAGAGCAGTTTCACCCTTGGAAGAGACACTGTTCCCGCCCAAGAAACAGGGAGAAAAGGAGAGTCACTACCCAGAGGGCAATCTCTCATGTTTATCCAGCAGGGGCTACTGTTCCACAAGACAGCTTAGGGCACCTTTGCACCTCAGTCCTCCCCTCTGAGAACCCTTGAAAGACTCAGAGAAATGGAAACCTTATGGATTTACCCCTCAGAGTACCGTCTTGGAAAGCTTGCTCTCCCTGACTGGGATTTTACCTGGCGAGTTCCTGGATGGGGCGGACAGCTCTACCTCTGCAGAAGGGGCCTGTGACTACACTGCCTCCCAGACATCTGGTCTGGCTCCCCTGTGGGGCTGTCTGATTCTCAGCCAGACAGATCCCCAGCCTGTGGCTCTTAGGGACTTCAAAGCAGAAAGACACAGGAAGGAGACTCACAGGGATTTTGGAAACACACATGGCTTGCTGTGCTGGCCCCCACAGCGCCTAAGCCTTCAACGGCTTTGCCCCACCTCCTGTTTCCCCGCTTTGATTAGTATCTCTGTCCCCTTGTTGCTCAACAAGCCTGAAGTCACACTTCAGGGGACTCGCTGAGATTTGTCTTTCTGAAGTGACAGGTTGTTAAGTTCACAGCTGTGTCACAAGTGAGTACAGGCCTCATTTACCACAAAGGACAGGAAGAAAAGTAAGTGTATCCACTTGGTTCTGTGGGTGATGTCACAGTCCCCTTTCTTTGGAGGCAGCTTCTTACAGGACTGGTGGCTTCTCTTGGCAGGTGGCAGGCAGCAGCACAGGGTCTGAGGATGTTCATGATTGTTTTATTGACCCCCTTCCAGCTGTGGCACCTCCAGCTTTGGAAGGACACTGGACTTGCATCCTGGGGCTGGCCATGGGTGGTGGTCCTTTCCCGTGTGATGATTTTCTCCTGGGTCATGGTCCCCTCAAGCAATAGCCTCAATCCTGGGTCATGGTCATGTCCTAGGTTATGGTCACTTCCTGAACATGGTCACTTCCTGTGTCATGGTCCCTTTCTAGGTTATGGTCACTTCCTGGTTATGGTCACTTCCTAGGTTATGGTCACTTTCTGGACATGGTCACTTTCTGGACATGGTCACTTCCTGGATCATGGTCACTTCCTGGTTATGGTCACTTCCTAGGTTATGGTCACTTTCTGGACATGGTCACTTCCTGGACATGTCACTTCCTGGTTATGGTCACTTCCTGGACATGGTCACTTCCTGGGTCATGGTCCCTTTCTAGTTCATGGTCAGTTTCTGGGTAATGGCCTCTTTTTGTGTGATGGCCTCTTCTTGTGTGCTGGTTTCTTTCTGCAACTCATCCCCAAGGGAGGGGACTATGGGTGTTACACTCTGAGGTGCCTCCAGGAGCCCCAGAGTTCCTCTTGGGGACTACAGAAGGACATGTGGTTGCCTGGGTCACTTGTAGTCTTATTTTGGTCTCTCCTAAGAGAGGGGGTGTATATAAAGAGAGATGTCCAGACACTCGCCATCAGGCTGCCACGTAACCCAATCCTGGAATGTTTAAAATTCTCACTGGCTTATAGGCTGCTGCCTACAAAGGAATAATCCACTATACAGCCCTGGTGGGATAGGCGGGGAGGGTGAGTCCTCTTTGGCTGGCAGCACATGGTAGCAGGCATGCTCTTGTACCACTCTGCCTGGCATTCTTCTTATCTGCTTTTCCCGGGCCTTAGATGGCAAAGTGAAGGTGGACGGAGCAGGCTCTCCTTAGGGACACAGGGAAGGTTGAAGACAAGGTCTGGCTGCATGGATTTCATGGGTATCATCTGGTGATGGCAGCAGTCTCCTCTGGGTGACTGGTGTTGTAGTATCAGGCGAGTGACTATCACCTGATTGTATTTTTGGTGGCTCAGATGTCATTGAGTAATGGTATCTTAGGATTTATACCCCATGACTGTCATGGTCTTGACAATGCTAGGGCTTAGGGTGCCTGGTAGGCTCTGTGTAAAAGTAGGTGGTGAATTGCCTCATTGTTCCTGACCATGGAACATATCATGATTTTGCCAATGTTGGGTCTCCTACCAGGGTTGATGATAACATTGAAAATATTGATGGAAACATGCTGAGGAATACTGAAGTCTGTAGCGAGGTCTCCTGCCCCACGCAAGCTAGAGAGATAGCTCAGAAGGGCAAATGATCAGCCACCATAAAGAAAAGGAGCACACCTAAACCAAATATCATGGCACAGCCATCAGATGCCTCATCTCCAAAGACTTCCAGGGCTCAGTAGGGCAGAGTGCCACAGAAACCTTTCAGCCTCTGCCCAGGGGTGATATTAGAAGACAGGCCGAAATGGCCCAGCTTGGCATTACCTCTGCATCCATGAGAATGTTACTGGCCTTGATATCTCTATGAACAATATGGTTGTCACGGCAGAACTGTACTGCATGCAGAATCTGGGTGAACAGCCTTCGGGCCTCACTCTCCTGTAAGAACCACTGTTCCAGAATGAGGTGCCCTTTGCTTGATGCATGACCAGGTAGGTGGTCTCTCTTGTCTGGATCATGTGAAACAACTTGATGTTAGGATGGGAAAGAGATCTCAGAGCGCTGGCTTCACGGGTGATGAGCCAGGTGCTGTGCTTATCCCTAAGAATTTTTACAGCCACGCAGGTAAGATGTGGAAGGCCAGTTTGACTTCTGCAAAGTGTCCTTGGGCCAGGGCCATCGTCATCTTCTAGTCAGAGGCGAAGGCCTCCCTGCACTGCTCCATGGTCAGATCCTCATTGACACGGCTAGAACTCACAATGGGGAATTTTAAACAAACATCCCAAATCAGGCCCAGGACGATGTCTATTCCTACATACAAAAGAAAGAGAAAGTCAGAGATATTTCAGACAACCTAACCAGGTACTTAATGCTCAGGAAGGGAAGAAAGCACCTTCTAAAGCATTGAACAGCCGAGTAAGACACAGATCAGGTTGGCCGGCGGAAACAGAAAATAAAGCAAGGGGGAGGGTCATAGGAGGGAGCTAAGAGCTACTTATTGGGAAGAATAATCATCCTCTTACCCGAGCTCAACACTCAGCTAGAGAGAAGGTACCAATGCAATCAGATGCAAGAGCCGTTGATAAAACAACAGACTACCACAAACCCAGAGTATCTGGTGGGGAGATGGCTTAGGAGTTCAGACCTGTGTTTGGTTCTCAGGACCCAGGTCAGGTGACTCACAACTGCCCTAACTCCAGCTCTAGGAGATCCTACACCTCTGGTCTCTAAGGGCATCGATGCGTATGTGTGAAAGTGAGCATGTGGGCATGTAAACATACCACACCATACACCCACACACGAGAGAGAGAGAGAGAGAGAGAGAGAGAGAGAGAGAGAGAGAGAGAGAGAGAGAGAGAGAGAGAGAGAGAGAGAGACACTTGAGGGTGCCAACATATATTCACAGGTACTACATGTAACTTAAAATAGTTGTGGGGATATTTTCAAATATAATAAAAACAGTCGGCGATATCAGAGGGATCTACCCACAATTAGTCAAGGAGGATCAGTCAGTGGTAACTCACACCTTTAATCTCAGCACAGAGAGTAATCATGAGTGGTGACCTGTGCCCTTAATCCCATCAAATCTGAGTTTGAGGTCATTTTAGTTTACAGAAGGAATTCCAGGCTCCCAGGCAGGCAGTTATGGTGCCACCCCTTAACTGAGTGAAGAAAGTATTTAAGGTAGGCATAGAAAGACAGAGCAGGCAGAAGAAGCCAGAAGGAGTGAGGCTGAGGAAGCTGGAAGACAGCTGGGTGAGATCTGACTGTGGGGTTTCTTCTCTAATATCTCTGCCTTTCCCAGAGATTTGGCCCAGTTTCCTTTATTCATGCAACAAATAGTGATAAAAGTCTTGTATAATTTTATTTATATGATCTTGAATATCAGAAGATGGCATCAGACCCCCTAGGAGTGGAGTTTCAAGCAGTTATGATCCATCATGGGAGTGCTGGTAGTCAAACCTAGGTCTTCTTCAAGAATTGTACATACTCCTAAGTTCTGCGCCATCTCTTCAGTTTACCCAGAGCAAAATAGATGTGTTTTAAAACCCAGAGGGTCCTTCTCATGGATTGGAAAATGTGGATGGAATTGAGAAATTTCTAGATGCAAATTCAACTGTGAAGATATAACAAAATAACAAAATCGAAATATTTATGAGAAAGAATATGCATAGAAAAGTCTAGGACCTAGCAAGCTTACTGATGACTCATTCCAGTCCCTTAAAAACAAATGTCAGTGTTCCTCAAAACCTCACACAATAGAGAGGGACTTAACAGCTCAAAACTCATTCTTGCTAAAACCAGGAAAGGTACCATTAGGGTATTTTCATTATGAACATAGATGTGAAAGTCCTTAATAATAATACTTAGTACTTTCCACCAAATTCAACAATGTATTAATAAAGCCCTGGTACATGGTTAAAATATGCTCACAAAAATCCTTGCAAGGATTGCTCTGTATGCTTAGACAGACAAACAACACAATATAGAAACAGAGTCAAGGGCAAGAGTGCCACAGTCATCCCATGAGCAGCCGTGTGGAAGGATGGAACTTTGGGGCTCTCAAGAACATGGATGGAGAAGATTTCTAAACATGGGAAGATCCAGTCCTTCAAATGGGTCACTTGTTTTCTCTCATATGTGGGATTTGGGAGCAGGAGGGGGTCTTTGACATAAAAGGGGGTTGCTAAGAATGTGGAGGAGGAAGTGGGAGAAGAGCATAACGGCACGGGTTAATCACATGACTGTGATAAAATGCACGGGTTAATCACATGACTGACTGTGATAAAATGCATCACAGGTGTTCCTGTGATTGCCATACCTTACTTGCTTCTAGGGTATGTGTTCCATGCTAAGAAAAGGCTAGAAACAAGATAAGAGAAATTAACCAAGGAAAACATAACGAAAATAAATGAGAGGCAAAAATGACCACAGAAGGGCTGGTGAGATGATTTAGTGGCTAAAAGCACCTCCTGCTCTTCCATGAGCCCCAGATTGATGCCTAACACCCACATGTTGACTTACAACCACCTGTTACATGAGGGAGACTAGTCTGTCTCCCTCTTGTGACCTCCACAAGTGCCAGGCTCATGGTACCCATACATACACGAAGATAAAATACTCTTACACATACAAGTATTAAAAACATAACTTAAAAATGAATAAAACTACCCACAGTGGTGGCACATGCCTTTATCCTCAGCACTCAGAAGGCAGAGACAGGAACATCTCTGAGCTGGAGGCTTACAGAGTGAGTTGCAGCAAAGCCAAAGGCACAGAGGAACCCTGCCTTGAATTCTCCAGCTTCACAAAATAATAGAAAATAAAGCAGAAGATAATAAAGGACATGGAAAAGTCAATGCATAAATCAAGCCAGCAAATAGACAGACTTAGAACAAAGAAACCAAATCAAAATCAACAAACTTGGACAGAAACAATGTCCGAAAACTACCGAAAGCCCAGGACTTCTTCACCGGCACAGAACTCCAACCCCTTTCCCACCAACCAATAGTTTCTGCACTGTAAGGGCAGAAGGCAGACCCAACCAGGGCTGTGAGGTCATAGCAGGCAATGGACCAACTGCTCAGCTCACTGGTTTTCCTCACCTTCTGTCCCCAAGGATAGGAAGGATGGTCTAGTCAGTGGGACAGTAGGGGCATGAGGGGCCTTACACTCGAACGGCTGTTCCTAATGTTGCCCAGTGACACACTTCTGCTAGGCCCACTTCCTGAGGTCTGCAATTTTCCCCAAATAGGCTCTAAACACATGAACCCTTTCCAGTTTCATAATAAGGAATCAAAAGAATGATAACGGGATCTAGAGCATTATCTTTCCTTATTAGGTGGATAGTGTTTGCTGTTCAATCCCTAGCCTTCTGTGACAAATTTGTAATAACTCATCATGTCTATACTCAAAGTATGCAATCTGTTTTTCTTAAAACCCAGATTGATAGGTCCTATAGGATGGCATCTCCTGACTACATTGGAATGTTGTGACAAAATACTGTTTTCCATGGCACCCAAGGGCATGGGACTAGCATCTGTGAGGCTGAAGGAATAATGAAACTGTGATGACATATTGTATATTTAATAAAAATAGTCTGGACTATGAGAGGACAGAATCACCCACAGCCAAGCCATGAAAGTCAGGGAGTGGTGACCTATGCCTTTAATCCCAGCACTTGGGAGACAGAGATTCGTCTGGATCTTTGCCAATTCAAGGCCTGACAATCAGATAGTGGTAGCACACACTTTAATGCTAGCTCTAGGAGAGTTGAACCAGGAAGAAAAATAGCTGGGCAGGGAAATAAAAATAAGGCAGGAGAAGGAGAAGTTCAGCCATTCTGTCTGAGAAACTAATGAGGTTGAAGACCTGTGAAGACTGAATTTACCCTGTTCAGCCTGAGGAGTTGGCTGGGTGAGAATTGGCTGTGGTTTCTTTCCTGGATCTCTGATAGTCCAGCTTTCTCCCAATAGCTGCTTCTAGGTTTTTATTATAATACTAAATAGAATTAGTGCAATATCTGGCAGTCAACTTTTGGGGCACAAATTTGCAAAAAAGTTGCACAGGTAAGAACCACCTGTGGCCAGAGTCACTGCCAGCTGACTATGTTTTCTGTTCGGTGTTAGCCTCCAGCCTTAGGCAGAGCCTGCCACATGTGTTTCTTCTCCACAATCACAGGTGGGTGAGTTTTTGGATAGCAGCTTCCCTCTCCTGGCCGGTTGTGGTTCTTTTTTGTTTTTTTTTTTTCCTGGACCCCTCCTTGGCCTGCTACCAAACTAGGCAGCTGCCCCACTACATAGTCATCTGAATTGTCATTGACAGCAAATTTGTTGAGTCAATTGGGATTTTTTTTTAAAAAAGGGAGTTAGTTTAAGATAGTTTTTTCCCACATTAAAAATGAAAAAAAGTATTTTTAAAGGTATTTTGTCTTTGTTTGATAATACACTAGACAGTCTGAAAATGGAACCATTAAAGGAGATAATTAGTGTAGACTGGATTATCATAATGTCTATTTTAAATATTATTTCTTTGATCATTCTTGTTTTGGCCCTAAAAATTGATTTCTATGAGTGTCAAACTGGCTAATATGAGTGTCAAGTTGGTTGATATGAGTGACAAGGTACAAATATTAGAAAACCTTGTTAAAACAGATCTCAGAGATATTCATACCCAGCCACAGGAATTTAAAGAACCAATCTCAACAGTGTCTTATAAGGTCACAGAAAAACAGCCTAAGGCTTTCAACAGCCAACCTTAATATATCCTGTAACCTTAGAGAAATAGCCACATGATAGAAACTGTGCAAAAGCTGAATGGATTCTGGTACAAATGTTAGATTTAAGGAGATTTAAGGACGCAATAGTCACTTATGGTGTGCACTCACCATTTGCAAAACAAATGTTCAATTCCTGGTCAACTTGTAGCATAATTATCCCTAAAGACTACACAGATATGGTTATAATTGTCTTGGAGGCTAGGCTTCAGTTACACTGGAGGACTTGGTAGAAGGATGAAGCTAAAATCATAGAAAAAACAGAGTAGAGATAGAGGATTCAAAATCCTCCAAGACCAACTTCTTGGGAAGGGAGACTATGCTAATATAGAAAGAAAATCTTTATAACTACACCCTGGCTTTGTGTTGAATGGCAGGCCTTACATGTTTGGGACAGAACTGAAGACATAGGAAAGAAAACTAGCAGAACACAGAAACACATACTTTTAAACACAACACAACACATACACCACAATTAGACATGATACACATAGCTATGCCTAGCCTGAGGGGGAGTCCTTTAGAGTCATCTGATGTTCATTATGTAGCTCAATGAGAAAGCCAGGAACCTCCAAGATTGTATAATGATATTAATCTTGGATTAGGGGATGGAGCCAGCAACTATTTGAGAGGAACAAGCTATAGAGAGGACAGAGAAGCCAGAATAGGGATAGAGAGACACAAGAAAAGAGTATAGAGGGACTTAGAGATTCAGGGTCTTTTGGTTTGGGATAAGTGGCAAGATGCTTTTCTTGTTTTGTCTCTGTTCAAAAAAGAAGGTCAGTTAGTTGGTTCTAGGCTTCTCTGGTCCTACAGGTCTTCACCACAGTATCTGACTCTCAAGTCTTTATTGGTAAATAGAGTCCTAGTTCAAACCTATATTTGGCAGCTGTGGCTGAGCTGGTACCAGTGGTACCAGAAATCCTGTTAGGCCTTGGTCTGCAGGGTAGCATCAGGGTGCTGGCTGTGGGGCCTCAGGGCACGAAAGCTCCTTCAAATCTCAGTAGATTCAGGTGAGACCACTAAGCTGAAAGAGAACAAAAGTCTCATAAAGTGAGCACATGAGAATTATTAAAGCTGGGGAAATGGAGGCAGGAGAAGAGCACTTGACGGCATCTTTGGCTGCACAGTGGTCCTGAGGCCAGCCTGAGCTACAGGAGATGCTATCTCACCAAAAAGCAAACTATGGGACATAAACCAAAGAAACTTCATGGATAGAAATTTATGAGAAATCACTGACTTTTTGCCAGTAAAACCTTCCACACTTAAACACTGGCTGGGAATTCTAGCAAGCTACAACATCCCATACGAAAGAAAGACCTGGGTACTGTCCAGCAATGGGAGCCATAGCCCTCCTTCCCAGCTCTCCAATCAGATGTTAGAGTTTATAGCCACACAGGATAGACTCTCCCTCATCCTCAACACCCTGAAAAACCAGGAAGGAGAGTGAAGGGATGTGTTGTTGGACCATGAAGGTTCTGCCATCCACTGGCTCTCCTCAAAGACGAAAAGATTTAGATCGGAAGTGGTGGCACATCCCTTTAACCTCAGTACTTGGGAGGCAGAGGCAGGGGGATCTGTGTGACATGGAGGCCAGCCTGCTCTACAGAGAACGTTCCAGGTCAACCAGGGCTACACACGGAGAAACCCTGTCAGAAAGAAACAAACAAACAAATTAAAAATTAGTCGAAGGATTTTTACTCAAGGCCAGGTTTGGGAAAATGAAGTAAAGACTGTTCTTGTCAGTAAAATAACCCCTGTTTTTCCAAAGGGACAGGCATGTGGGGTGGGCCTATGGAATGCTGCGCAGATGATTCCAGCTCCAGGCAGTTTTGTTCCTGGACATGATCTTTGTACTCTTTGGCCAGCAGAGCTGATCCTTTGCTTCAATGTCGTCATTGTCTTCACTGTGCATGATGACACACTAGCTTTAGTGCAGTAATTGCCCCCACACACTTAAGATGGAAAATGAGAATTTCCATGAAAGAACTGATGCTGGCAAACAGGGACAGAGGTGCAGGGACCTGGTGTATGAGTCCACCAATCAAAGTTCCTTTCTTCCTCAAACACATGATTCTTTGTGCAACATTTGCCATCTAAACCGTAAGAAGGATACTTTCCACTTTAATTTCTATTATTATAGAAAGAACGGTGGTGCCGCCAGCATCAGGTTTCAGAGTGTTGTTCCTCAGTGGGTTGTGGACACTGATATTCATCTATTAGTGGACAGGTAGCATATTCCTCCCTAACACTCTAATAAGTATCTACTTACAAAGCTCATTGTATACACACTCAAAGCTAATTCCCTTCTCGTTAGACTCAGACTAGTCAACTTGAGTATATTAGGAATTAACTGTAACTAGGCAGTTGGGTACACCTAAGAGGAATTTTCTTTGGCTGAATTAATTCATATGAAGCCTCTCCCTAAGTCTGGATCATATGAGTCAGTAGATCCACCCTATAACTGGGCCACACCTTCAGCCGGCAGTTTTTTCTGTCTGTTTGCCCTCACTCTCGCTGGCTCTATTCTGAGCCTGTCTTCTGGATTCCAATGTGAACTGAAAATTGGATTGGGTCTGCTAAGTCACCTGGTGTCTTAGTTACCATTCGACCACAGTGAAGAGACAGTATGACCAGTGTAAACAGAAAAAGAAAAGCATTTAACTGAGAACTTGCTTACAGTTCGGAGAGCTGGCCCATGACTGTCATAGCAGGGGACATGGCATCAAGCAGGATGCCTGTGGCAGTAGTTAAGAGCTTACATACTGATCTGCAGGAGGGAGGCAGGCAGGCAGGGAGGGAGGCAGGGGGGAGAGAGAGAGAGAGAGAGAGAGAGAGAGAGAGAGAGAGAGAGAGAGAGAGAGAGAGAGAGAGAGAGAGAAGTTTACCAGAATTGTCTATACAGCAAATCATCCTTTCCACAGCTATGGATTCTCTCATGTCCAGGCATTCTATTTTCTTTCTAATTTCCAAAAATTCCTCAGTTTGGTAAGTTATAAAATAATAGAAATTTATTACTTGTGCTTCTGGAGTTTGGCAAGTGAATTAAGGCACCAGCAGATTGTGGGTAGAGTGGGGGTTGCTTTCTCCATCTACTATGGTTCTGTGTTGTTTTCCCACGTGGCCAAGAGAGGAATTGAATTCAGTCCTTCAATATCTTTTTAAAGACTGCATATTCTAACTCTTCAAAAACTAGCCTCATATGGATGTGATTTTTTTTCCCCTCTAAGGCCAAGATCTCCCACAAGAAGTCCAACTCCTGTAACTTATTGCTCCCCTAAGCATAAGGAGCCTTTCTAGTCCTCGCAAGGATGTTCCTTATCTTTGAGACTCCCGCCATAAAACAACTGAGGGAGTTAGTTCTTGGTCATGGAGCATCTTCTGGAATCTGGATTTTCCAGCTCAGCATGGGAGCTAAATTCCTATATAAGGCCTTGACGCAACCCGAGGATGTACCATTAGCTGGGACTCCAGAAACTGACACAGGCCATAAACCTCCCAAAACGAGCATATCTCTGCACCCTAGTGCTGGTAACCCTGACTCTATTAAACCCTTTCTCCAAGTGTGCAGCAATGGGAGGGGCTAGCACTAGTAGTTTATTATTTTAATTTATTTTTATTTTATGTGTGTGAGTTGTCATATCTAAAGGAAACTCCATTTCCTCAAATTCCAGAAGAGACAAATGGCTATCTGCAGCGCCTATTAGCATACCAAGTGCATGCTGGACTTCGGGCTTCCTCAGTATCATATGTACTTGTTACACATTTCCATGTGACCTCCTAATCTTTTTCGGCTCCTCCCCTTCCCTAAACTTCCTCCAGCTCTAGGGTTTCCTTCCCCTCAGCTACTATTCTCCTTATAACACTAATATTCTACCAACACCCCTTCCTCCTCCCCTCTCTGCTTTCCTGTACACTTCCCTTTTCTGTTTCTCTTCTCTCTCTCTCTCCTTCTCCCCTCTCTCTCCTGTATAATAAACACCTTCCCCTTAACCAAACCATGGAGGGGTCATATTGTCAGTGGATATGTGAGTATTTTACCTACATGTATGCATGTATCATGTGTATGCCTGGTGTTTACGAAGGCTTGTGCTAGGATCCCTGGAACTGGAGTTACAGATGGTTGTGAGCCGTCATGTGGATTTTGGGAATTGGGCTGGGTCCTCTACTAGAACAGCAAGTGCACTTAACTGCCAAGTCATCTCTCCAGCTATAGCACTGGATACTTCAGCACAAGTTTTGGGACCTCCCAGTACTCGGTCACTTACTGTTCTTAAATACTAAAAATTCTTTTCTGATTTAACAGAGAAGCATTAAGATGGATTTCAGATGAAATGTCCGGTAGCCAACTTTGAAAAGGAGCAGTCTCCGAGCTCAGCAGTTTAGTAATGGTTCAAGATATGGTATCAAGTTATAGCTAGAGTTATTTTGTACCTGATTGGCAGCTGATCTGATTGTACTGCCCTACCTTGGCCATACCATGAAGCAGGAGTTTAGCAGCTTAGTGAAGTTACAAGGTGGATTATAAGTATCTGAATCCTGTTGCCTTAAGCCATGAATGGAAGAAGCTATGGAGGGGCAGGCTTCTCTGTAGCTGCAAACATAGCAGTTATCTAGGAATTTCCATATGTTCAGCATCTGACTGCTCCCATAATAACCTGTCCTATTGGGTTTTTATGGAGGCTGTTATATTACAATGATTCACTTAATCATTATTTGCTAAAGATCACCTTCACCTTAGACCTTTGCTTGTTCCTCTGGGATTGGCTGAAAGTCTTATATCTGATTTACCTTGAGCAGCCTCATCCTGAAGCTGCACACAGCTGCCAGCCCTCAGTTAGCTTAATAAGCATACCAAAAGACACAGCTCTGCAGATTCTAGGAAACTAAGTGATTCGAGCAGAGAAACATTTGACAATGTCATAAAGCACTTTGAATCTCCAGCATGAAGCAAGAACAGCCTTGCGCAGGTCAAATAACTGGAAAAATTGACAAGCTGTCCTAATTTCTTCCTGCTCAATTTTCCCCTCTTACAGTCTGATAAAGATCACCAGGGATTTTTTTTTTTTTTTAAATCCCCTGTGTATCCTAATTTAGACTGGTGTGTCAGAGATTCCAGGCAGTTCGTTAGTGGAGCAGAGAACTGAGTGAAGCTTATAATATCAGAGCACCACCGACATCAGAAGGAGGCAGAGAAAAGTTGCTCACACATGGGAAGAGATTCTGAGGAAGGAAAAGATACTCCATATTCTAATCATGCACGCAGTATCAGGCAGTGACATGTGGATGGAGCCCAAGTCAACAGGGATGATGTCAGTGTGCCTGGGGACTCAGGGACCAGGCAGAGCAGCAGGTGACATCACCACCCAGGGGAATCAGTGAGGTCAGACTCCAGGGATGCCTCTTTATAGTTCCCGACCATGCTAGAGCAGCAAACACAGCTAGTGTGCCTAGAGTTCCCATCAGGGTTCAGTTTGTGTTCTTTCCAGTGCCTCCAGCAGACCCTCTCAACATGGGAAGAGCCAGGAGGAAGGGTGTTGATGACCCAGGAAGTTTAGACCTTGCTGGGAGGCATATGTCTTCCCCTAGAAACTCATGTACTAGTGCTGGGTGTGGTGGCACACTTACTAGAACAGGGGATAGGAACTGCTCAGGTAGGACAGGGACCCCAAAGACTGTCTCTGCTGAAGGCCAAGGTGCCAGAAGAGAGCCCCTGTTCCTCTACATGAGCACCTCTCCCTAGAGGCTGTGTTTGATTAAGTGACTGACTCTGGGAGAAGATACCTGGAGACCTGATTAGGGAACTAAATTTACCAGCAACCCCACCCCCGAGCTAACCTCAATGTTTTAGGGCTACTATGCTGTGATGAAACTCCATGACCAAAGCAACTTGGGGAATAGAGGGTTTATTAGGCTTACACTTCCACATCGCTGTTCATCACTGAAGGAAGTCAGGAGAAGTACTCAAACAGGGTGGGAACTTGGAGGCCAGGGCTGATGCAGAAGCTACGAAGGAGTAGAACTTATTTACCAACTTGTTCTGCACAGATTGCTCAACCTGCTCTTGTTAGCCCAGGACCACTAACGAAGGAGAGGCACCATCCACAATGGGCTGGGTCCTCCCACACCAATCACTAAGAATATGCTCTGTAAGCTTGCCTACAGCCAAATCTTATGGAGGCATATTCTCAGTTGAGGTTCAGATGATTTTAGATGACTCTTAGATGTTTTAGATTGTGTCAAGTTTGACATAAAACTAGCCACGACACCCAGTGTTTGCTATGGGTTCTTTACTTAAAAACTATTTCTATTTTACATACATTGATATATATTGCCTACATGTATGTGTGAGGGTATCAGAGCCCCTGGAACTTGAGTTTACAGACAGTTGGGACCTGCCATGTGGGTGCTGGGAATTGAACCCTGGTCCTCTGGAAGAGCAGCCTGTGCAGCACTGAGCCATCTCTCCAGCCCATTATGAGTTCTTTATAAAGCACTTAAACCAGTAAATTAACTGTACTCTATTCCTTAAGACCCTTCTTCTCTACTGTAGCTCTAGATGTGCTTCTTGTCTCCCCCTTTTCTTATTTAAGTACTGACTTAGAAAACTGTAACAAACTTCTCTCTAAAATCTATCCTCTGTGGTCTGTGAATTCATTATCTGAATTCTTGAGACAAAACATTAAAGTATTGGCTCAGGGTAATTTGGATAGCTGCTGAATTTCTGTAATCCCCAAAAGGCTCCATCATTCTCTAAGACACCCCAATATTCTCAAATCAACATGCCTGTAACCCCAGCACTGGAGGTAGAGACAATAGAGTTGATTGTTAAAATCATCCTTGGCTGTACATCAAGCCTGAGGCAAACTAGAGCTGCATTTGACCTTGTCTAAAATAAATGTCAACAGGAGCTGGACAGATGGCTCAGTTAAGAGCATGTACTGCTCTTTCAGAGGACACAAGTTCAGTTCCCAGTACCCAGGTTGGTCTGACAACAGCCTGTAATTCCCTTTCCAGGGTCAAGAACGCAACTGAGAGCAAGGTGAAGAAGGGGTGAGGTGGGGCTTGTAGTTATGCTCAATTATTCTCAGTTGTTATGTCATTTACAAGCTCTTTGCTAACGTGCTAAGCCAAGCAGGTGAATAATAATATTAAGACCAACATTTTTCTTAAGTATTTTGCTTCTGCTGATCAGTTTACCTCTAGAAGGTGGACATCATCACCAACCTCATAAAACGGGAGAGAAAACTGTATAGTGTTACAAAGTGGTTTTTTTTGGTCCCTAGTGGCCTGAGATCTGGACCCACAGACCTGCCGCACCAGACCCCTTAGCCGCCCACTACTGCTGCTCAGGCCCCCAGAAATGATTCAGACGCTTATATTGAGTTCATGCTGTTTGGCCTATGGCTCAGGCACATTGCTAGCTAGCTCTTGCATCTTAAATCAACCCATTTAGGCCAAAGGAGCAACATGTAAGAAACACAGGTGAGCCACGGGCCACGAGGCAGGAAAGATTAATAGAAATGGGTTGAGTTAAGATGTAAGAGCTAGCTAGCCATAGAAAAAGACCTAAGGTGACCATGGGAAGGAGCCTTCCTCCATGAGAGTCCTCATGTTTGTTTTCCAATACCAAGCGGCCGGTCTTGTAAGCAGCAGTGTATTTTATTTGTGCACACACACAATTAGAGAGGAGGTCAGGCGTTTGGGAGGGTTCGGGGAATATGCGTAGGTAGAGCGTGAGGAAGGAAAGGGAATAAAGGAAAATGATGTGATTTTATTTTAATAAAAAAAAACCCTAGGTGTGGTGGTACATATTTTTAAATCCAGGAAGGCTGCTCTCTGAGAGTTCAGGGTCGACCTGATCTACATATCGCGTTTCAGGTCAGCTAGGGCTACATAATGAGACCCTGACTCCGAACAAAATCAAAAGCAAAACCAAGACCAAAAATAACTGGTTGTGGTGGGGCTTGCTGGTCGGATATGATTAAGAGGTGGAGGGAGGATTGACATAAAAACAGACATATGGATCAATGGAGTCAAATCCAAGACACAAATGTTAAGCCACACACCTATGGCCTCCTGATTTTTGACAAAGAAGCCAAGATTGTACAATAGATAAAAGAAAGCATCTCAACAAATGGTGCTGGTCTAACTGAATGCCCTCATGTAGAAGACTGCAAATAGATCTTTTACTGGCTTTTGGGACCCTACTCCCCATACTGGCTTGCCTTGCCCAGCCTTACTACATGGGGAGGTGCTCAGTCTTACTGCAACTTGGTCTGACATGTTTTATTGCTACTCATAGGAGACTTCTTTCCTGAATGGAGCTGGAAGAGGAGGGGATGCGGGGTGGAAGAAAGGAAATGGGAGAGAGGGAATGAAAGGAAGGATGGATGGGGGAAAGTTGCGGCTGAGATGTAAAATAAGTAGATGGGAAAAAAAAGAGATGGAGGCAGAAACATACATACATGTCACACATGTTACATTATACAGACTGAACAGATTATATTTTGGAATATATATGTTTACATGTATATTATAGGTATATGCATTCTATTGCAATGAAAAGAGAGACCATAAATTTGAAGGAAAATGAAGAGGGTATCTGGGAGGTCTTGGAAGGAGGAAAGAGAAGGGAGAAATCTCGTAATTATGATCCCCCCCCCCAAAAGAGGTAGAGGCACGAGGATCGTTAAATTAGTTCAAGGATAGCCTGGGCTTCATATTTAAGGGCTGGAGAGAAGGGTCAGTCGACAATTTGTGGTTTTTTTCAGACAGCTGGAGTTCCATTCCTGAATCCACAAGGCATATCACCATCATCAGTAGTTTGAGTCTAAGGTGATCGACACCCCCTTCTCGTTTCCTGGGGCACCAGGTACAGACATATGTGTATGCAAAATACTCATACGCATTAAAAATTGTGCATAGTTAGTACCACTGCTTAACTCGGCGTCACTGTATACAGAAATCGTAAAGTGCGCTGGGTCTTCATCAAGGTCGCAGAATTAGTGCAGACTCAGTGCGTGAATGGACAGAGCCCCTCTCAGCCTGACTCAGCGAACTACAAATCCCAGCGGGCTGTGCGCGACGCTCGCGGCCGGGCTGACGAATGGGGGGCGTGGCATCCGAGGGCGGGGTCGCGCTGCGGGGTGCTGGCCCAGTGGCCGCGGAGCCTAAACTGAGGGAGCGAGGGGTACTCGCCGAGTGAGGGCCGCGCGGCGGTCCCCTGCGATGGAGCGGGCGAAGATGGCGGAGGAGAGCCTGGAGACGGCAGCGGAGCACGAGCGGATCCTGAGGGAGATCGAGAGCACAGACACGGCCTGTATCGGGCCCACGCTCAGGTACCGGGGCGGGGCCGGCTCGGCGGGAGCGGGTAGAGCAGCGGCGGCCGGTGGAGGGGAGAGCCGCGGCTGTCCCGCGTCCTGGGCGAGGCCCTGCTGAGGAGCCTGTCTGAGGAGAGAGGGTGAGGCGCGGCTCTGCTGGGCCGCCGCTCCCTTCGTTCAGCAGCTCTTCAGTCAGGAGTGGGCGCCGGCTCTGCGCGTAATGGGACTGCTCATCCCAGCTCCTCTGGGAGCGTCCTGGTTATCTCGGTCCTGGAGGAAGAGTTCTCTCCCACCTTCCCTCACCTGAGAGCCCTGTTCGTGAGGACGACCCCGCCCATGAGCCACCTCGGGATCTTGGCACCCCCTAGACCTGCTCTTTGCTCCGTCCCCAGACACCTCCCGTAGCTTCCACCTGCATTGCCCGTGGAGATGTCAGGACGTACCTGGCCTTTCTCAGCTTGATTACCCTGTGCTTGTTACGCAGAGCGCAAGGCATTGTGCGAACTGATGTACAAATACATCAGCGGAAGCCAGTGAGCAATCCTATCTCCGGGTACAGTTACTGTTGCCGTGAATCAGACGAGGACAGAGACGTGAAGTGATTTGTCCAAGGTCACAGGGGAAGGAAAGTGGGTTTCTAGTTCCCATTTTCTCTGCACCTGGACACCCTGCCTTTCCTTCTTTTTTTGTGGTGCTGGGGATGATGGAACCTAGTGTCTAGCAGTGGCAGGCCCTCTTCAGCTCACCTGTGCCCAGCCCACAGATCCCCCACTACTTTGGTTCTGCCTTAGTTGGGGTGATACCATCTGCTAAACTTCCTGTTGAAGATTATTCACCAAGACCGGTTTTGAACCCCCCTCAGTTTCCTGGTGTCCTAGAACTAGTTCCTCCTGGTCCTTTCCTGTGGCGCTTTCTGGTCTCCATTCACTGTAATCCTCCTCCTACAGTCTTGGCGCAGAGCTTCTCCAGAACGAGTCACCGATCACTGCTTACGTTTTCACGGAGAAAGTTGTCCCAGTAAAGAAGGCTGGAGACTTTTCTTTTAGCTTCACTTGTACAGCTTCCTTCTCCAGGCTCCATTTGTTGTTGCCAAGCAAGTTTTCTCTGTCATTCCCTCTGGAAATAAACTGCCCTTAGTTTGTACCCCTCTTCTCCCCTCCCCCCTTCCTCTTTTTTTTTTTTTTTTTTTTTGAGTGCTAAGGTTTGAACCGAATGCTACAAGGATGCTTCACCACCAAGTTGAACCTCCAGTGCCCCCAGCTGACTTTTAGCTCCGCCCTTTCTATGCCAATCCTTCACACAATTGCTTTCCTCCCCTCTTTGTATCATGATCATGCTCCTCTCATTTCCTATTTTCTTGTGTTGTGAAAGGCCGGTGATTTTCATTTCATAGTCCTTTTTAAAAGCTGGGGTTGCTCACTAATATTCTCAATGTCTATAACTGTTTGGTTTTCAGCAATTGAAATGTTAATAGAGTGACTGAACATGTTATGTACTAGTCCTGTTAAGAAATTTGGCAGCTGAATTGAATATTTGGGATCACCAGAGTTTGGGAAGGATTCCTTATCAGAGGGTCACCCATGTTGTCTTGAGTTGTTTGTGGTTTTCAGTTGCTGTTGTTTTATGCAATAAATAACTTTAGTATCAATTTAGTTTACTATGATTTACTATATTAACCCTCGGTGTAACACATTTTATTTTTTGTTTTTTTGGAAGGGCGATATATTTTTCTGTATCCCGGGCTGCCCTCATACTTGGCTGTCTAGCTGAGAATACCTTTGAGTTTATCATTCTCATCATACCCATAGTTCCTAAGTGCTGGCATTACAGTCTAGAGCCACTATACTTAGCTTTATGTCATGCTGGGGACTGAATCTAGGGCTTGCCTGTTTGGTGAGCATCCTACCAGTTGAGCTCCATGTCTAGCACCAGTAGTATATATTTGCATAAACTGAATTTTGGTGTTTCATTTTCTGGTATCTTGGCTTTAGTAATGTATTTCTTATATTTTAAACATGTTACCCATTATCCCCAGATTTTCTCATTATTATCACCAAACTCTTTTTCTTCTGGTTCTGTGGTTGTGCATGAATTAAGAAGTCTTTTACTTTATAGGAACATTGTTAATAACAATAAAAAGAAGTTCAGAAACTATCCCATGACCCTATCTATTTTAGTTGTTTTTCTTGATTATATTGTTAGAGGGTTTGAATTAAATTTTTAAAAATTATTTTATGTTTATCGGTGTTTGAATGTATGTCTGTGTGAGGGTGTCAGAAGCCCTGGAACTGGAGTTACAGATAGCTGTGGGTGCTGAGAATTGAGCCTAGGTCCTCTGGAAGAGCAGCCAGTGCTCTTGACCACTGTGCAATCTCTCTAGCCTGGATTAAAAGGTTTTAACATTCACATATGTATGTGTGTGCATTTGTTTGTGTATGAACATACATGTTGATGCCATAGCACATTGTGGAGGTCAGAAGACAACTTTCAGGATAGGTTCTCTTACCATGTGAACTCAGAGGATAGATCTCAGGTCATTAGGCTTGGCAGGAAGTACTTTTACCACTTGCTGCCACTGGTTCAAGGATTTGGATTATTTATTTGTTTTTGTGACCGTATAGATCATTCTGGCTCCAAGCTCACAGAGATCTGCCTGCCTCTGCCTCTCCAGATGGTATTAAGGCATGCACCAGTCATACATGGCTGAAAGCCACACTTGAAGCCTTGGCTGAAGAGAATCATTTTCTTCATGGAGGTCATCCTCTTCAGTGCAGCTTGGGAGTGTCACACTTAGAGCAGTGAAGAAGGAAGGGAACATCTGCGTAGCTAGCCATATCAGCCCAGCCAGCCTTGGTGATCAGTGAGGTTATGATGTCATATGTATATATGTATTACCCTCACATCTCAATTACTAACATTCTAATTCCAAACCAGTTATGAATAATAAATACCTCCATGTTTTTATTTTTCAATATGTCTGTATTTCATTTAACATATTATTTAACCTATAGTTGTCATTTCCTTATTTTGCTTCATAGGTCAGAGCAATTAGCATCCACTATAATTGTGCTTAAAATTTCATTTTTAAAATTTTAACTTGAATAGTGAAATACATTGCCATTTAAAAAAGTAGCTTTGTAGCTGGTGTGGTGGTTCATGCCTGTAATTCTAGCACTTGGATGGTGGAGGCAGGAAGATAGGGAATTCAAGGTCATCATTGGCTATATACCAAGCTCAAGACCAGCCTGGCGTATATGAAACTCCATGTTTAAAAAGTAGCTTTATTGAAATATAATTCATATATTAACATATGATCTACATATTGTTTAAAATGTGTAAATGAATGACTTGCAATATACTTATATAGTTGTACAATAATCACCATAATCTGATTTAGAACTATTTTATCCTTCCCCAGACAAACACATATTCTTTGAGTCACTTTTTATTTTGCTTCTTCTCTTTCATGCCATTCTCATTTTCTCCTTATTTATTTATTTATTTTCAAGGTTGTCCTTGAGCTATGTGTAGCCTAAGATAATTTGAACTCCAGATCTTTTGTCTCCACCTCCTAAATGCTGAGATTACAGTTGTGCATCACTGTACCCAGCTTCCTACTATCTACTTTAGACATCTGGACATTTTGTGTAAATAGATTTAATACAAGAAACTTTTTTTTTTTTTGTTACTTATGGTCATCCATATAGGTATGTATCTAGATTTCATTCTTTTTATTGCTGAGTAATACTCCATTGTATGGATATACTTGGATCATATCAAGTTGTTGCATATTTTGATCCTTTCCATTTTGGGGTTGTTATGAACAATGTTCTGTAGCATATTATTATTTTTTTTCACTGTGTGTGTGCTTATGTTTTCATTTCTGGAGATCAGAGCCAACAGTTGGGATTATTGTATAGCTTCCCCAAGACAGCTACAGAGTGTTCCAAATGTCCAGTGGTGTAAGGGTGGTTTGGCTGTCTGTGTGATTGACAGCCCTTTTGCTGAATACAACTAGAGAAAGGGAGAGTCCAGTAGCTGCCAATTAGAAATCAGATTGCCCAGTTTTCCAAGATTTCCATTTGCGTATACAAAAATAGACATCAGAAGGATGTTTTGTCTTTATCTTTAGACAAGGTCTGTGGTAGCCCAGGCTGGCCTCAAAATTGCCAAGTAACTGAGGCTCCCTTGAATTCCTGATATACTCCTGTCTCTAATTCCCTCCAGTAAGAACCAAAAGAATCTATCATTAATACTAATAATGATTTTTAACAGATTGGTAGTGTTTTACAGTGCATAGCACCTGGCCAGCCAGAGGAGGGCCTGCTGTCAAATTTAGTAGGAAAGAAGTATATTGTAGTGAATTCTAATAAAGTCTATCCCTGGCAGTCACTGAAGGAAGACATCACTCATTACAGACTACTTATTTTTATAATTATAATTTTTTAAAATATAGTGATTGAAAATGATTATTATTGGGTGTATGTAATATATGTGGGGGTGCATGCATGCCATGGAGCTTGTGTGGAGTCAGGGAGCTTTATGAAGTTAGTTTTCCATCCAGTTCCAGACATTGATCTCAGGCCACCAAGTTTTCATCAGGTACCTTTTTAATCCCCCAAAGCCATCTTGCCCATATTCTTTAAAAATAAATTTAAAACTACATTTTATCTATTTATTTTGTGTGGACATGTGAAGATCAGAGCACAGTTGTGGGAGTTAGTTCTCTCTTTATACCATGTAGGTCCTGAGATCGAACTCTGTCAGGCTTGGTGGCAAGTGCCTTTAAAGACCACTGGCCATGAGAATTTTATTTTATTTTTAAATTTTATGTGCATGTGTATGTCTGTACACCATGTGTTTAGTGCCCGTGGAAGCCAGAAGAGGATGTTGAATTCCCTGGAGCTGGAGTTATAGACTTGTCAATAGGTACTGGGAATTGAACCCCATTCCTCTGGAAGAGCAGCCAGTCCTCTTAACCTCTAGGCTGTCTTTCTAGCCTCTCTCTGATTTTCTGAACAGGTCTCATAGTTCAAAGAAACTCTTACAAAAGAAAATATTTATTTGGGCACTTGCCTACAGTTTTAGGTGGTTAGTTCATTATCATCATGGTGGGAAGTGTGACAGCTAGCAGACATGGTGCTGAAGAAGTAGCCAAAAGCTTTACATCCTGCTGGAAGGCAGCAGGTAGAGAGAGTGAGATACTGGGTCTTTTGAAACCTCAAAGCCCATCCCCAGTGGCCTACCTCCTACAACAAGGCCACACCTTCTAATCTTTCTAAACAGTTCAAGTGAGGACTAGGCTTGCAAATATAGGAGCCTGTTGGGGTGGGGCAGGTGGGGGGGATGGGGTGTTTAATTCAAACCACCACAACAGTTTCTGCAGTTTGTGAAAGCAATAGGTCACCTCCTTAGTGTAGCATGTATCCACTCACCATGGTTTCTAATCTGGATGAATATATGCACTCTCTCTCCTCTCTCTCCCTCTCTCTCCTGTGTGTGCGAGTCAAGCTTTTGTCAATAAATAAATATCAATAAGTTCAGGTTATATATTTTTCTGTGCCTTTTTACAGGGTGTATCACTTCCCTGTTTTCTTGGTTAAGTATAGAGTGATACATGTTTTAGAAATGAACAAGCTGTGAATATAATTAGTACTTTTTATGCATTTGAAGAACCTGAATAAGCTATTTTATATTTCTAAAAGAATTGGAGTAAACTGGGTGGTGACTCATACCTGTGATCCCAGCATGGATGATCTTGAGCTCCATGACTGGGCTCAAGTTGTTACCCTGTTTCAAAAACCACAGACAAACCAAATGAGAGTACCAAGGGCAGAGGCAAGGTCTTTCCTATTTGGGTATGCTCTATCACAGAAACTAATGCCATCAATGCCATAATGATTTCGTTTAGAATGATTTAAAATTTGAGGATAAAAAAGGCAGTCCATCTTCACTGTTTGAAATTTTGCCAATCAAAACAATAATTACGATATTATATGTTAAGATATATAATTTAGAAAATATTCTGGCTGGAACATTTATTTCTGACTAAGGAAATTCTTTAGTTAGAATGTCTAGAGCTTAACCTTGCTCCAGATACAGTTCAGATATTAATTCTGAATAAGTGAGTAATAAATTTAAGCATGTAATATATATTTGCAAACTAATTTAGAGCTGTAAAATACAGTAAAATACATGGTACTCATTGAAACACCTAAGTGTTCAAGAACTCAGTAGTTTGCCTCAGTGTTATTTATTTATTTGAGACAGGGTTTCACTATCAGAATAGGTAGGAAAGGAAGGGCAGAGTCAGAGGCAGACCAAGCCTGAAGCCCAAAGGAGCAACTTATAGGGAACACAGGTGAGCCATGGGCCACGTGGCAGACAGATTAATAGAAATGGGTTGATTTAAGATGTAAGAGCTAGCTAGCAATGTACCTAAACCATAGGCCAAACAGCATGAAGTTAATATAAGTGTCTGAGTCATTTCTGGGGGCTTGAGCGGCAGGCGGCGTGTGTTTAAGGGGTTTGGTTGCAGGTCTGTGGGTCTGGGCCTCTGGTGGCCCGGGAAAAGAAACCCTATTGCAATAGCCACTTCTACCTTAGTGCTGGGACTATGGGTGTTTATCACTGAGCCTGGATCATTTGAATATTTCCATTCTTTTGGGGTTTAAGTTCATTTGCCAAAGATGATGAATTAAAGTATGGGCTGTCTTGCTTTATATAAAATTAAAAAAAATTACTTTGTGTGTGTGTGTGTGTGTGTGTGTGTGTGTGTGTATGTGTGGGCATATGCATATGTGCCTTGATGTGTCTGTAGGGTCAGAGAGTAAGTTTATGGGGTCAGTTCTTTCCTTACACCTTCTTGTGGATTGGGAGGGTTTGAACTCAGGTCATTAGGCATGTGCAGCAACTGCTTTTATTTGCTGGGCTGTTTTTCTGCCCCCACTTCACATAGTTTTTGAGTAAAAAATGTAGAAAATAAACTCTATAGACCCAGTTTTCTAGATTTTATAGGCCCAATATGTCTCAAGCATGGTTTTGTTTTGTTTTTTTTTTTGGTTGTGGTATCATAGAGTAGAACACCAGTTTCTCCGTACATATCCCCCCTCTAGTCTTATTCTTCCTATTGAAACATTTGTATTATATTTATTATTACCTCCTGCCCCCCCGCATGGTTTCTCTATGTAGCCCTGGCTGGCCTGGAACTCAGTTCCGCCTGCCTCTCGAGTGCTGTGATTAGAGGCTTGTTCTACACTATTCCTGGCAACATGTATATTTCTAAAACTTGTGTATCTGTTTGAAAGTTATGTCTTGTTTTTTTTTTTTTTTTTTTTAAAAATCTTCCTTCTTTCTGTAATTAGAACTTTAAGATACACATTGTTTGGTGAAATACTTAAGCAAGTGAGCAAGCATCATCACTGGGAAAACAATGTCTGTTTCCTGGGGAAGCTCTGCTGCAAATAAACAGTAAAATACTAAAGCTTCTGTATGGAATATGATTTTGTCAGGCAATATGGATATATAAAAATAATAGACATTGGACCTGATTGGTTTTCATATGGACTTTGATTTAAGGAGTGGCATTTATTGAACACATTTAGGAAGAAAAGGTATATAATAGAGCTATCCAAATGTCTGGGTTTGTGTGAGGTGAAGGAGTTTTATGATGTTTGTAAAGAAGGAAGATCAGTGGAGACTGTTAGCATTGGGGAAACAAAAGGAAGAGGAAAGTGAGATGAAAACAGCTCTTGAAATCCGAAGAAAATAAAATTGAAAGCATTCAGATAGTCATGATGGTACAAGCCTGTAATCCCAGAATTTGGGAGGTGGAGGCAGGAGAATCCCAAATTTAGATGCAGTCTGGGCCACATATCAAGTTCTAAGGTAGTCTGGAGTACATAATGAGACCCTATCTCCTTCCCACTGTCAAGAAAAACGTTTAAAATATGTGTGAATCTGACTGAATATGTTTTTTAGGTTTTGAATGTTTTTAGATGACTGTAAATTCACATATAGTTGTATAAAATAATGCAGGGATTCCCCTGAACTGTTACTCAGTTTCTCCCATTGGTAACATCTGTTAATAATGTCAGGTCTACAGTATTGACATTGTACCTTGACAGTCAAGATGAACATGCTTCACCACAAGGAGCACTCAGGGGACTTTCTTTTAGCATAGCCCATTTCCCTCACCTATATTTTCTCTTCCAATCCTGACAATCAGTTACATGTTTTTTGTATTAGCTTTTCAAAGAACCATACCTTACATAACGTACATGATATTTTAGGATTGGCTTTTTCCACCTAGCACTGAGGTTTATCTGTTTGTTATAATGTAGCAATAGTTTGTTTGCTGTTTTTGAAAAAATTGCTGAGTAGGTTTTTAAAAATTAAATTAAATTTATTTTTTATTTATAGTATAACTGTACCACATTTTATCATTTACCCATGAAGACATCTTGGTTGTCTCTGGGGTTTGGTGATTATAAATAAAGCTCCTATATAAACATATGGGTATAGATTTTTCTATGAACATCTGTGTTTGATTCTTTAGTGTATCAAGGAGTAGACATGCTGGTGTTATAGTAAGTAACTTGTTTGCCAAAGGAAGTTTAATTCTTTCACATCTTTACCAGCATCTGGTGTCTTTAAAATTGGGGTAGAGTGTGTGTAACAGTACCTCACTGTGGCTGGGGGCCCGAGGCTCTGGCCTCCACTTGTGCTGCAGGTTTGCCTTCACTGTAGCTTTCAGTTTTGTTCTCGTCTTTCATGTGCCCATTTGTTCCTGTTCTTAAGTACTTTACCACTGACCTCTCCACTATATGTTTTATTGAGGGGGTGCGTGCGTGCGCGCATGCATGATGGGTAGTTGTACACACAGTACTAAAGATGGATATAGATTTCTTAAGATAGAGTAGCCTGCAAGACACTGTTCTTTGAAACAGAGGCACAGGTTCATTTTTCCAACCAGAAAAAAGCATTTTTATGGAGCAGGGAATCGCCAAATGTTTCTTGCATAATTCCAGAGGAAGAAAATCTTTCTGAGTAAGGGTTTTATTTTGCTTGAACTTTTAAGTCAGTTTTAAAGTATAAGTGCTTATATGTGTGACTAAGTGGTTTCTTTTTAGTAGTTATATGAAAAAAATACTTAATATGACTAATAATTAGAGAAATGAAATCAGAGTTGCAGTGAGATAGATTAATTTCTACCTCCTGCCTGTTTAGATGGTCATTATGAAAAACAAAAGAAGTACAATTTAGTGGTGCACACTTTAATCCCAGCTTTGGGAGATGGAAGCAGGAGAGACAGGAGCTCAGGATCAGCCTGCATTATACCAGACTGTGCTCTTAAGAGACAAGGTCAGTGTTGGTAAAGATATAATGGGTTTTTTCCTATAGGCTGCTGGTGGAAATTGTGCCTTGGTATAGCCATTATAGAGAACAGTATGGTGATCCCTCAAAAAGTTATAAGTAGAACAAATATAATTCAGCAATAGATGAAAATAATGTGGTATTACAAGTATGCATTTATACATATAGTAGAAGACAACTGATACTTAATGAAGGGACTCCTGTCATTTTGATAACATGATTTAATTTGAAAGACATTGTACTAAATGAAATAAGCCTAGAACAGAAAGTCATACAGAAATACTGATTGTTTTAACTTAAAAATATAGTCCAAAAAACTGAACTCAGAGACAGAGGCTAGAATGGTGGTTATTAGAGGCTGCCTGGGGAGGGGATAAGGAGATGTTGGTCACAAGGTACAAAATTTTAGTTAGACTGAATATGATTTAGAGGTCCATTCATTATGTATCATAGTTACTATAAACAGCTCTTCAGAATGGTTCAGTAATTAATGTGCCATCACAGGCTTTCTACAAACTGTCTCTGACAAAACTATGCTGTGATGGACTTGAATAGAATATCTCTTGTAATAGAATTGTTTACTTTCATACAAAGAAGGTTAAGAAAACCAAAGTCTACATGTGGTGTGTGCCCATTCCATCTCTGAGGGGTTTGTGCCTTGAGACTCAAGAGTCCAGATGAGAACATCATATTTTTAGGCTTCAAACCCAGGTTTTTGTACATTGCTAAGCATGCACTCTACCAACTGAACTACATGCCCAGTTAGTATAAAAGTATAAAAAAAAATCATCTTGGGGGCTGAGATTATAGAATACTTTCCTTTTCCCCCCTTCCTGTTCTTCCCTCCAATTCTTCTTGTATCCCACTTTGCCCTCTCAAATCCAAGGGTTCTTTCAAAATTAAAAAATTGTTTTGCATATATGCACATGTGTAGTAATATAACCTGCTCAGCTCATTTAGTGTCACTTGTATGTATATTATTTCAGGGTTAATAATTTGCTATTGGATACCCAGTAAGAGGGGTCATTGTGGGGAAGAATATTAATCTGTTCTAATATTCCTGTAGCTGCCTGTAGTTCTTTGTTTAGGGTTATGGCCCCATGTTTCCCCCTCCATGTTAGCATATCTATTGGTGATGTACTTGTTCAGTTGTTTTCCTATTTTTTTTTTTTAAAGAAAAAGATGTTTAAAAATAGTTTTTCTATATATTCTTATATTAAAATATATTTAATATAGCTGGGAGTGGAGCTCATACCTGTAATTCTAACCCCATAGATGTTGAGGTAGGAGGATTAGGAATCCTAGGCCAGTTTGGTGAGGTTCTGTCCTAAAAAAACAAAAGGACAACTGAACATAGACACAGATACACAAACACAACAACTAAGCAACCCCTCCTAATGACAACAAAATCCTCAAACTGTAAGCATTTTATACATTAAATATTAAGTAATATTAAAAGAAACAAAGTGATGTATGCAATTATATAACATTAATGCTTAAAATAAGTTAATTAAGAATACTAAGTCTGGTCTTGGTGTACACCTATTCCCAGCATTCAGGAGGGAGAAGCAGGCGATCTTTGTGAGTTCAAGGCAAGTCTGGTCTACAGAACCAAGTTTTACACAGAGAAACCCTTGTGTTGAAAATCAAAACAAAACAAACACAAAACAACAACAAAAGAACACACCTTGTGGGCTAGGCAGCTATAATCAATCCCAGCACTTGTGAGGCTGAAACTGGAAGGTCATTAGAGTTTACTGGCTATATCGCCTAGCAAATCATGAGCTCCAGTTTCAATGAGAGATTTTTATCCCTTAAATAAATTGGAGAACAAGTGAGAAAGACATCTCATGTTGATGTCTGGTTTTCATGCATACCCGCACAAATACAGAATCTTTTCAAACAATATAAATTTTGGCTAAATGATTTCTTGCAAGTGTACCTGAGAATAAATTAGTAATTGTTATTGTCTTAGTTAAGGTTTCTATTACTGTGATGAAAACACCATGACCAAAAAGCAGCTTGGGGAGGAAAGGGTTTATTTGGCTTACATTTCCATTCACTCTTCTTTTGGTGAGATAGATGATAAATGTATTTTGTTTTGTTGAGCAGTTTCTCTGAGTAGCTTTGGAGCCTGTCCTGGAACTCACTCTAAATCAGGCTGGCCTAAAACTCAGAGATCCACCTGCCTCTGCCTCCTGAGTGCTGGGATTAAAAGTATGTGCAAGTTTTTTTTTTTTTTTTTAAACCAAGAAAACACTAAAGTAAATTTTGATGTATTTTGTGTATCAAAAAGAAAAGGACGATTAGTTACAAGTAATGTTATCTCTATGTTGGCTTTTAAAAACATTTAAGGTATCTATTTACATATGTATATGTGTGTGTGCCTTAAAAACATTTAAGGTAACTATTTACTTATATATATATATATATATATATATATATATATGTATGTATATGTGTGTGTGTGTTTGAGTGTATGTGTGTGCACCACATATGTATAATACTCATCAGCAGAAGAGAGGGTGTTTGGACCCATGGAATTGGACTTATAGGTGGTTGTGGGTTGCTATGTGGGTGCTAGGAACTGAATCCAAATTCTTTTGAAGAGCAGTAAGTGAACATCACTACTAAGCCATTTCTCTAGCCACTCTATAGATAGTTGTGAGTTTCTATATATAAGTTCTGAAACCCAGACATGGGTTTTCTGCAAGAGCAGCAAGTACTCTTAATAGCGAGCCATCTTTTCAGCCCCTCTATTGAGTTTTAGTAATCTCCTTTTCCCACTTAATGATTCATTTACTTTAAAATTGAATGGTTATTTTAATGAGCTACAAACTGTATCACAGAGGATAGGTTTACCACTATTGAACCTATATATTTTCTAGAAAAACAAACCTGAATACAAATATGTACAAAAACATTATTTTGTTTAATTTATGTTTATGTGAACTGGAAAGCCATCTCATGGTGTAACTTTCATTCATCTTTTGTGTGTGAAGAAATTTTTTAATCCTATGTCCAGTAGAAATAAACTTGACCACAGAAAAGGTGATACAACTAATATTACTTTCTATATGTCTTATATTTTGTGAGTAGTTTTGTTCTTTGATTAAAAAAATACATCTGACATTAGAGAAAATTACATATGCATCATTTTCAGTGTAAGAATGTTCCTAATAAACAATGATTTTCTAATTCTGCTCTATATTCTTTGAGACTAACATAGTAATTGACACAGTAGATATTTAAGAAATGTCATGAACCAGACATGTAAATGGAAAGAACAGTGTTAAGGAGAGTAAATGTAAATATACTGAAGGTGGGATCCTAATTGTTAACAATAAAAATCCAGAGTCAGATGTCAAGGGTGAAAGCTGAAAGATCAGAGAAGCAGAATAGCAGCCACTAGAAACTTCTTACCATTATAGAATATGAGACCCAATGGGGGGAAGATAATTTCCACCTTACTTATATTCCTGTCCCCACCTCCCAATTGTGCTGGGATTAATGGTGTATACTAGCTCTGTTTCTCTTTTAGACAGACTTAATCTTGTGTAGCCCAGGGTAGCCTTGAACTCCTGATCTTTCTGCTTCTTCCTCCCAAGTGCTGGGATTAAAGGTGTGTACCACCACTGCCTGGCCTCTATGGTTAACTAGTGTCTAGCTCTGCCAACATCTCCTCCTTTTTGTCTAATAAAAAAAATCAAAGATTTTAACTAATATAGAAAGACTATATATAATATAATAACTATAACAAATATGTAAGGCAATAATTACATTAACAATGTCCACATTCCATTAGCATTTGCAAATTTAGAGAAAATATTCCATTATCTATCCTATCTTGGTGATTCTAAAGTGTTGGACCTAATTCACTTTCTGACCTAATTTTCATTACTAACTCAAAACTATCTTTCCATGTCTCTGAACCTTATACACTTTATACCCCTTTATTTCCTTTTGAGTCTAGTAACAAGGAAAACTATAACTATCTAGTCTTAACTACATCAGAGACCTGAGAAGGATATAGTATTACCTCAGTAAACAGGATGTGTAGAGCAAATAATTTCCAAAATAAGAAATGTCAGAAACATCTGGCTACCTGGACAGTCACCCAACATTCCTTTACAATGTTGGGGCATTTATCTTTGGCCTACAGGCCTAGAATATCTGAAAGACTTATCTGTGAAGCAGGATTTTTGAAGGACCCTCCCACTTTGTCTTGGCAAAGTCCTGCAGTTACTTTCTTATCTGTTCTGCTTGTTCAATATGGACAGCATATTGTCAGTAGTTCAGGCAAGGGCGCTTTCTTGCCCAGTGGCTAACTTTTGCCACAAAGAAAAAAACTCCATAAGACATTTCTTTGATGCTGATCATCTTCTCTGAAGTAGATCAGTGATGCCAGGAACAGACATGTCTCATTGTCATTAAAAAAAAAAAAAAAAAAGAACTTTATTTATTAAGACATCTTAAATGCCATATTCTGTATATCTTTAACATGTTTGAAGACTACCTGTTTATCTAAAATATATCTCTGCTTGACCTCAAAAACACTTCTAATGTGACTACAAAGTTTGATTGTTATAGGTGACTAACTACTAACCTTCATTTCTTTATTATCTTAAGTAGTTTGTAATAATAACTTTCAAGGACTAGAAATTTACATTCCATTGTTAGATGAGCTGTATAAGTACAATACCTTGAACATGAGCAGAAATGTATTTGCAGTATGTTCTAATCAAAATAACCTTAAATTTGTATCAATCCAGGCTAATCTGAAATATTTAAAACTTGTTGCTTTTAAATGTAGATTCAATAACCTACCTTTTAATCCATTTTATATAGCTTCCCTTTTTCTTCTTAGAATGAGATTCCTGAATCAATTTTTGTTCAGATTTTTTTCCCAACCATTACCACTAACAAATTGTGACCAACCCCCCCAAATGATGACAGACATCCATAGCCCACTAAACAACCAAAAACTACCCTCCTCACCTCTTGGGAATGTGGTCGTCATGTTGTTAAAATTACTTCCTGCTGTCTCAGAGCAACGGTATCTTTAGAGGACCTTAAAAAAAATTGGGATAATTGTCAAGTCCTGAGAGAGCTAGTTATATCATTTGTTGTTCAGTTTCTGTGTAATGGGAAAGTACAGGCCTTGTCTCAAGTCCTTGCTAGAATAGTTTGTGAGGCTGGATCACCTTAGCCAACCACATTGAAATTGTCCTGAGCAGTTTGTATTCCAGAGTCAATCTTTAGGTGGTATTTTTCAGGTTAGTAATATTACCACAGTCCAGGTGGGAATGGTCCTCCTTTTGGAGACTTCAAAGGTTGCTCTTAGGCATGGTCATGGTTCGCTATAGAAAACTTAAACATTTTAAATGTCATATGCAGCATATCTCAAAGAGGTTAAAGAACCATAATTTGTTATGTACATCCAGAGTACAAAAACTTAATTCCTAGTTACTTCATAGAGACTCAAGTCCAAAATCATGTACAGGAAGCTAGATGAAACCTTTTGTAGAATTTAGTACTCTATATGACCACTAATATAATTTTAAAAAATTAAGAAAAATTGTTAATCTTATAAATTTTGATATATCATCCATCCCTTAAGTTTTAGAAAGTCAAAATAAAATTGCTTTATATTGAGTAACTCTTCTGATATAAGATAGAGATTTTGGATTTTCCTTTTAAAAAGCATGCTAAGGTTTAGAGAAAAAGAGAACCACACTCCAGCTCCAAAGCCAGCTTTAATTTTTTAATTCAATTGGGACTACAAAAATACCATTGCATTATGTCTGTAGAGAACAACAAGAAACAAATATTTGAGAAGATCTCTGAAACTTTATGTTGAATTGTGATATACCAGTAAGCCAATTTACTCCTTTTCTTTTTGACATTTTCTCTGGATGATTTAATCCTTTTCCTTTAAATGTCTCATTTGTCCAGTGGTCTTCAGATTCCTTAGCTGGATGCCTTCATTCTCCTGGAAAAAGAAAAACAAAATCACAAACCCTGCTCCAACCCAAACTTTGGGGAGTCTCCCCTTTTGGCAAGTTATAGCTGATCAAATGAAAAGTGTTTGTTAGCCTTATAAGTTTGTTTAGATTGACTGGTTACACTTGTTGATAAACTGTCACCTCTTTTAATTAAGAGGTCTCTTTTGCTCAAATTTAATCTTTATCAGTTTTGATTTATGGTTTCTCCTGAAATTTTTGTATTATCTTCTAAAACTATTCCATCATCCAGAGCACTATAGTTTTTTTTTTTTTTAATTTTTTATAAGAGGTATTAGGTCCTTTAATTGTTCTTCCCACAGTGACAGTGAGTGACTGACCCAGATTTGACATGGACACCTGTGAGAGGCCCCCTGAAGCATTTCCCAATGGCAAAGGGGTAACCTTGTTGATCTGCATTTATTGGTCCAATGTTGGCCTTTGCTGCACCTTTTGCATACTCCTCCTCCAAATAAAGGAGGCCCTTGTGTTTGGATTATTCCTAGAAAAAAAAAAAACATTGTTTCTAGGAGTACCCTGTCTGCAATCCCATTTAAAGTCATGTTGTTTGCTACACCATCTGACATTTGATTTTTCTTCAAACCTCTGGAATTCACCTCTCCTATTTAAGCATTCGTATTTATGAGATTCAATATTGACTGTATCTTGGATCTATTCCTTTATGGGTACTGATCTTGCCTTTTGTATTGTGAATCAACATTTTCAAATGCCAAAGAGTTAATTACTGTTTTTCTAGCTTCTGACTTTGGTATCATTCTGTTTACATCTGAAGTCAGTCTTTGTTAAAAAAAAAAAAAAAATCAGTGAAGGTTTATTTTTATTTTTTGGGTACTATATAACTTTTTAGTAAATGACTCAATTCTTTTTTCAACTTCTTCAGTTCTGTCCCAAGCATTCAAAGCTGCTGTACTTCATAGAGCTGGGGTTTGGTCATCATATGGAGACCGTTTTTTAACATCAGCACAATACCTTTAGCCATACTTTGTTGTTCAATTGTTCTAGTCTCATCTCTCTACTAGGTCCTTCACTGTAATTAAGGACCAGGCTCCAATACTGCTGTAAACAAGTCTCTCCAGTCTTGTGGGACAATTTTGTTACTAGTTGACCATGAATTTAATGTCTGCTTCTCAAAAGGTGAATACATACTATATGAGACTATTACTTCTTTAAATCTCAAATCTTAACATTTCCACAGGAATTCAGTTCTTATACAGCCTTGGGGATATCTGTCATTTGGCAGTTCCTGTAAGATGACTAGATAAATTAAGGTTGGTTGTTCAAAAACCTTGGCCTGTTCCTCTCTAATTTTATAATGTAATGGTGAGGTTCATTCTCCTTTAAATTCCTCTATCTGGGTCTGAATATCTTTATGATGTGTTATAACTTTTTCCAAGACCTGTATCTTGATATTCATATCAACCAACTTTTAAAGGGATAAACCAAGAATTATCAAATTCATAATAAGGATTATTAAAATGATAATTAGCATTATGTCAATCACAGTTAAGTTGATTATTCCTTTAATTGTTCTATTTTTAAAAGTATCCATTGTGAAACTCTCTCCATTGTTAAATAATGTTTCCCATTTTTTAAAGTGGGGGAAGGGGAAATCCTTTTTTTTAAAATCTAATTTCCCCTTTTAAGAAATCCCAATTAATTATCTCATCAAATCTGCTGCTACTGTTGGTGAAAATGACTGTGAAGTGTGAGGCTGACTGCTGCTGTGTAGAACAGTAGAAGCGTGAGTGGGTATCAAGGCAGCTTCTTAGAGTAGCCAGAGGGGAGTTGGTCCAGGGAAGGCCCACAACTCACTGGGAGAGAAGAAGCCAAAGAGTCAGCCATCTGCATGGGGCTAAAGTGCAAAAGTGACTAACTCTGGCAGAATTTGGAGCCCAAGAACCTGTGGAGTTTGCTGCAGAGAGGCTACAACAACAGAAAAATCCCAAACTCACTTAAAGGACTTTGGGGGAAAAAAGAAAGTGAAACATAGCTGGTGGGTTGGTGGCTCAGGAGTGTTGTGTCGTCTCCCTCCCACCCACCAAGCTGTGTGCAGCTTTGGCATGTGCCAGTGGCTACAAGGCCATGGGCAAGTGGCTTTTTTTTGTGAATTTGTGCCCCAGAAGTTGGATGCCAGATATACTGTGATCATAATTAGTCTTAATGAAAACGCAGAGTCAGATATCAAGGGTTAAAGCTGAAAGATCAGAGCAGAATAGCAGCCACTAGAAACTCCTTATATATATGAAATCTCAGACCAAATGGGGGGAAGATATTGTCTCCACCTCTCAATTGTGCTGGCATTAAAAGTGTGTGCCACCACTGCCTGGTCTCTATGGTTAGTTAGCTAGTGGCTAGCCCAGCCCTCTGATCTTCAGGAAGACATTGCCAGAACACAAGCATAATATCATATGACAATAACTATTTTATAAATTTCAAATCTTCAACCTAGATAACAACAAGCATAAAAGATAGGGATTAATTTTGTGTAACTTCACAGTAAATAAAAATTATACCAAAGTTTTACAATTTTTAAACTTTATCATAAACTCATATTTACTTGTTCAAAGTAAGATCAGAAAAGTATAATATTGGAGCACTTACTTATTTTTTAAAAAAGATTTATTTATTTAAAAAATATTTATTTTTTTGGATGTATGTCCGAGTATGTATACTAGGTGTGTGCGAGTACCTTTTGGGGTGAGATGAGGTCAGATATGCTGGAGCTGGAGTTACAGGTAGTTAAGAGCTTTCTGATAGGGATTCCGGGAACCAACGCAGGTCCTCTAGAAAAGCAGCAAGTATTCAGTTCCAAGCTATCTATTCAACCCCCTTGAGTATATTGTTTATAAAAGTTAAACTCTTAATCTTTAGTATGTTGGCAATAAATTAGAGATGAGACTTTTTAAAACATTTGTGTGTGTGTGTGTGTGTGTGTGTGTGTGTGTGTGTGTGACATGAACACCTATGGAATGTGAGTGTGTGTGTATGTATGTGTGCACTTATGCTATGGATTATATGTGGAGCTCAGAGGACAATTTGTGAGAGTCAGTTCTCTCCTTCCATCTTAGGTACTTCAGGGATCTAGTCTAG
This sequence comes from Phyllotis vaccarum, assembly GCA_033318265.1. NCBI lineage: Eukaryota > Metazoa > Chordata > Mammalia > Rodentia > Cricetidae > Phyllotis > Phyllotis vaccarum. The sequence continues at coordinate 67,551,438 of JARWLC010000014.1, read as the reverse complement.
GTTATCAGGTGATAAGTGCCTTTACCTGGGGAGCCATTTCACTGACAAAGGACTTGAGTTTAATTACTAGTTGTCTTGGTTACTTTTCTATTGCTTTGAAGAGACAACTTGACCAAGGTAACTTATAAAAAAAAGCATTTAGTTGGTGCTTGCTTACAGTTTCAGAGAGTTAGTGCATGGCTGTGTCTCTGGCATTTCCAACATCTTGGGATCTTCAGTGCAATCCAGGCTTCATATTCTCAGCTTTATTATATGATGGCTTCTCTGGGCCTGCATGCAAAAACTCCCTTGCCACATGCCATCAGGGCTTCAATAATTTTCTTGAACTAAGAAGAAGATTCCACAGCTCTTTTACAGTAACACTGACCAGTGCTGCTAAGTAATGCTGTATATTTGGGATGGAATATGCCTCCCCCCTTGAATTATATTTATATAGCCTTTGATCTCTTGGTGCTTTCCTTTGTTGAATAAGCTTTACTTTGTTTTTGGGGTAGATTCTCTAGGGATTTTCTTTTTATAAGCTGAATGGTTAGCTAGGTGTGGTCTTTCCTGCAGGCATCGCTCCCTTCATTCCATTTTTTCCTTATCTCTATTAATACAAACCTAGGTTTAGATATTACATTCCCTAGTGTTCTTTTTTCTCTTCATATTGTGCATTTTGCATTTCTTTTTATCCTATGTGCAGTTTTTTGTTATAGATCTGAATTGAGTGATCACTAATTATCACATGAAATTGTCAATATTAAGCTGTCTTAATCTCTGTCAGTGATATTGGTTCAAAACTTTTCAATTTAGCCTCAGGCAGATTCTTAGAACAAGGGCCAAAAGCAGCCATGTTCTTTTCCAAAACATCATAATAATAGTCTTTAGCCCAGTTGCTAATATTGTTGCACTCTGACACCTCTTGAGCTGGGCCTTCATAGTCCATATTACTCTCCTCAGCACTACTATCTTCCAAGCTCTTACAGCATTCTTACAACTCTACTTAAAGCATATAACCACTTCCCTAATGCAAAGTTCCCAAGTCAACATTCCTTTAACAAGCAGCATGGCCAGGCCTGTCACAGCAATACCCCACTTTCAGTAACAACTTTATTTATTGTAGAGCACCATGATGAAGACAACTTATAGAAGAAAGCATTTAATTGAGGGCTTGCTTATGTTCAGAGAATGAATCTATGATCATCATGGCATGGGGCATGGCAGCAGACAGGCAGGCAGTGGAGAGTAGCTATGAGTTTCTGATTTACAAGTTGGTGGCAGAGGTAGTGTTGGTATTGGTGGTGGAGGAGGGGCTGGACCTATCCTGGGCTTCTGAAATCTCAAAGTCCACCTCCAGTGATATACCTCCTTCAACAAGGCTGCATCTCCTAATCTTTCCCAAAATGGTTCCACTAACCAGGGACCAACCATTCAAACATATAAGCTTTTAGAGGGCTGTTCTCTTTCAAATGACAACATTAATCAAAATATAGTTTTAGGGCCCAAATTGCTTAATTGTAACATAAACATAAAGGTGATAGAATTTGCTTGTTAATAGGTCATTTCAAGCTAATTCACACACACACACACACACACACACACACACACACACACACACACACATACACATACACACACATTTAAAATTCAACAGTGTTTTTGCTACTATTTAGCTCATAACATTTATACTATTTTGTATCCTTTATGTCTTCAGAGTGCCCTAGAATTCTGAATGTTTCTACCTGAAACAGCTTAAAGGAGTTAGTTAAATTTTTGTTTTCTGTCTCAATTTAATAGATGTAATAAGCTGGTTGTAGCTATTGGATTCTAGTGAAGTTGATTAGTAACTGTCCTGAAGCAGGACAAGTGGCAAGTGGCAAATTCACTAGACTTTTATATTCAAAGATATATCATCCTTAGAATCTTAAACATAAAAATGTAATTGTAGTGTGTACATTTGGGTTTTGATTACACATATCACACATGAGCCAGGTGCAGAGCCTGCTTACTAGTTTAGCAGTGATAATTCTTCTAGTGCCAGTTCTCATTTGTGCCAGTCTCCTGAGAGCAAATACAGTGCCCTCAAGACCAAACATGGCCATAAGGACTGGGGCACATCTCTAGTAAGATGGAAAGACCCTATCTCCCTCCAATGGCAGCCACCAACTCCCCACTGTCCTGTGGGAGAGAGTGTGCTTGTATTTTTTCCTCAGAGTGCCACTACTTCAATATGGATCACAGCAAGAGATATACATCCAGCTGTGGATCAGCATCCTTCCACCAACGAGGAAATAACCCAAGATGAGTAATGTATGTACTCCCCTTTCTTGTTCACATTGCCCCCCTAAAGACTGAAGACTTGTGGACCCCTGCTTTTCCTCATTTTGTATGATGCCTTTTGAGATGAAGAATGTTAGTTTAGCACCCCAAAAGCTATCTAAATATGTGAAGGGCCCATAGTCAGCTAAGTTTCTATATTATTCATTACAGCTAACACACAAAATTTTCTAACTAAATCAGACAAGGGCAGAGGTTATAGCCTTTGACTATTTTTTGAAAAGGTTTGGCATAATATAAAATGTCAGTTTGATCCCTCCTGGAGTCTCACTTATGTTTTGATTGGTTAGGGTAGTGCTTTCTCCTCTTTAAGTGTCTCTTGCAGCACATCTGACAAGAACAGGCAACAGCTAAGGTGACTCTTCAGGTTTTAATGGCTCATAGACATCCTACCTTCAATAGGAGGTTATGCATGGCTAGTTCTCTGAAATTCAAAAGGCTACTGCCTAATCCTCTCCACTTGAGCAGCTTTCCAGGAGTGGATAGATGTTCTTTGAGGGCTGGTAGTCAATGATAGGTAAGAGCTTTTTAGGCAAGCCAACCTAAGACAGGCACAGTACAGTTGCTGAGCCCATCTGAGGCAGGGTCAACAAGATCAGAGCAAAGAATTCTGACTCCTGCCAGATGCCCACGTAATAAAGTAAAAAGGGTGGATATGTGTAGGACAGGCCCATAAGGCCAAGGAAATTGGCTTAAACCAGTTGCCAAGTCATGCACATAATGTACTTCCTTATGAGACAACCTAAAGTCTGTCCAAGGGCTGCTAATGTTCTTGATTTCTCATAATCTGCCTAGCAACAGACACTGTCAGATCTCCTGATTGTGCCCAGCCAATGGGGGACAACCATGCAATATCACCAGATTGTAACATAGCCTGGGTGTTGAGAGAAGGGTATATAAGGTTCTCCCCATTGTTGAATAAATGAGTTAGTTCTTTGCTTTTCAACTGACTCCTGGGGTCTGTGTTGTTGACTCCATGCCATCTTGCCCCCTCCCCCAAGGGAACTGTTAGGACCCAGCAATACTCACTATCACATTATTAAGAAATGGCAAAGCAGGATCTGAGATTACTGGAGAAAAGAAGTATAAAGTGATCACAACTTTACTTCTTTCTGACTGCCATATTTTTTAAATGTAATTTATTAATTTGTATTTTATATACATTGGTGTTTTACCTGCATGTATATCTTTTGTGAGGGTGTTGGATCTCCTGGAACAGGAGTTACAGACAGTTGTGAGCTGCCATGTAGGTACTGGGAATTGAACTCAGGTCATCTGGAAGAACAATCATTGCTCTCAACCATTGAGCCATCTCTCCAGTCCTGACTACTATCTTAAAATATTTGATCCTTAGGTTTTTACAAACCATAATGCATTCCATTATTTCAGCAAGTAATAACTAAAATATTTACTATTATATACATTTTGTTTTGTTTTGATTTAGTTTATGTTTTTGTGTGTTCGTTTGAGATGGGCTGGCCTTGAATTCCATGTGTATATAAGGATGACTTTGAACTTTTGATTCTCCTGTTTCTACCTCTACAGTGCTGAGATTACATAATCTGCCTCTATGCTAGTTATTTGTTGCTGGGGGTCAAAATCTGGGCTTCATGTATGCTAGGTATGGCACTATGTCAATTAAACACTCTAGCTCTTGTTTTGGTTTATTAAAGATAGAGTCTCATTATTGTCCATAAAGGACCCGAATTTACTATGTAGCCCAAGCTTGCCTCAAACTCAAGGCAAAATTCCTGGTCTGCCTACTGAGTGCTGAGATTACAGGTAAGTGTAGGGGATTGTGTTATTTCATGGTAAATAATTGTCCCACCCACTGGTTTAATAAAAAGCGCTGATTGGCCAAAGGCAGGCAGGAAGTGTGGGTGGGGCTACCAGACTAAGAAAACTCTTGAGAACAGGAAGCACAGAGCAGAATGCCAGAGAGAATATCAGAGAGAAGCCGGAAGAAGCAGAGGACAACCATGCTGCTCTAAGAAAAGGTACTGAGCCCCATGGCTGAACAGGATGACTCATGGGTTAGATGAAGGGTAGAGAGCTAGCAAGTGATACGCCTGGGCCTGAGGCCAGTCATCCTAAAACTATCATAAGCACCTGTGTGTCTCTGTGGGTCTGTGGGTCTAAATCTTGAGGCTAGGCCTGAAAGTCAGGGCCAGAAACCTCTTACTACAGGTAAGATCCAGCATACCCAGATCTATTTTCAGTTTTAATGACTGAGTTAGAAAATACAGAACACAGGTAAGGCTTCCCAGTATTTATTTATGAAACTTGAGTTGTTTTCATGATGACATGTATCATAGTAGAGCTGAGTGTGGCTTGTAATCCCAGAAATTGAGAAATGGAAAATGGAGAATCAGAAGTTCAAGGCTATCCTTGACTATACAATGAGTTCCAGATCAGCCTGGGTTACCTGAGCCCCTTAACTTATGTTTTTTTACGTAGTCTTTTCCCTTCAGTCCATTTCCCATTTGTGTCCTTTTTATATAAAGTGCAGCTTTCAGGTTTACCTTTGTATTCTTTTCAGTGACTCTTAGCTTTTCTTAAAAAAAAAAAAAAAAAAAAAACAAAACCTTTATTATTGCTGTGTGTATGCACGAGCACATGCATGATGTGCTTTGGGAGGACAGGAGACTTTTATGGTATTGCTTTTGTCCTTTATGCAAGTCACAGGGATCAAACTCAATTGTCAGGCTTTTGTGGCAAATACCTTTTTACCCGTTGAGCCCTCTTAACCCTCTATTATTTTTTCATTATATTTTCTCTCACACTGAACTAAAGAACTAAGAAAGTAGACTTCTTCATTTTTTCTGAAGAACTAGAGAAAACTTTAAATTTTTTTTTTTTTTTTTTTGGAGTGTAGAAGGATGTTTTGCACACACTTCCTCTCTGTCTTTTCAGAAAACTGTCCTTGTTGAGGAACCAGGTGTATGCAAAGGCTGCCTGTTTAGTATTAGGAATTATAAGCCAGAGAAAGGGTTGTCTTAGTTGCCCAGTGGTCTCAGGCATTGGGATCCAGTCTAGTGTTTTCCTGGAGAAACTCTTTTTCAATTCTGTTTCATTTCTAAAGTGCCTTTCACTCAGAGGTCGTCTCAGGAGCTTAATGCCCTGTGGGCTTTCCCTCCTGAGAAGTACTTCCTATGTTTATTATTTGTTTGTTTTAAAGTTTTTCTGAGGTCTGTTTTTGAACTTAATATGCAGCCTAGGTTGGCCTGGGACTCAGGATCTTTTCCCTCAGCCTTTCAAGTGCTGGGATTATAAACATGTGCCACTCTATCAAGCCCTGAGAAATATTGTAGTCTGAGATTTGTATAGCATTAACTGTGATCCATTGGGAAGTGTACATTGTGGTATATCTTTAACCCTCTTGGTATTTTTATCCTTCATGTTCATGGGCGATCTCCCGAGACTGAGTGATATTGGTGTGGTTGCAGTCTGAGTCAGTGGAGCTGAGGGGAGATGTACAGGAGAGCTCTTCCTCTAAACTGTGACTACCCATTGATTAAAGAGTGCCAGGGAGGAGGGCTTGTGTGTGTGGCAGTATGCTGAGACTTTATGGGTAGGAAATGAGTTTCCCGGTTCATATCCAAGACCCTGAGTATTGGTGGAATAGGAAACAGCCACACCCTAACTAGAGTTTGTTTCTTTTCATCCATCTTTAAACTCAGTATTTTATGTTTATCTCATCTCAGTGTTTCTCCAATGTGTCTGTAACTCAAAATCATCCAAAATAATATGTTGTGCAATAGAGCTTTGCTTTTCTGTTAGGGTGGAGATGAACCTAATATAACTGATGTTGCCATACTAGGCTGAAAGTTTTCTAGGAAATAACATAAATTTTATACTTAATGCTATTGTGTCTGGTAGCTCCTGTCTTGCTTTACATTTCATCTCCTTTTTTCCTTTCGCCTTTATTGAACAATTGTGGCACTTTAAGTTCTCAATGAGACGGCTGCTCTTCTCTTAATGTTTTACTGTGTTTTTCTCCACTAGAAATTCTGTCAGGTATGGTGATGAAAACCTATGATCCTCACATTCTGTGATAGTTTTATTCATTTCTGTTATTGCAATTTGCTTCTTTTGTGTACTCCTTCGTGTTTCTTTACATAGGAGGCCATGGATTCCTTGTTTCTAGCACCTACTGCAGACACTGAGTGAGTCATAGTAGCCACCCAGTGTCTGTCTGCTCACTCATCAAGTAAGCCATTTGCTTACTGTTAGGCCAGGGAAAGGACTAAGGTAGTGACTGGAGACATACTTAGAAATTAGAACTGATTTTGATAACCACATGACTTTGGAAAAATTATTTAACCCCATGACATCAATTTCTTTAGTTGTAGGTTGGAATAATATAGCCATTTTGTGAGTATAGTACACAGCACATAAGTACACATTATATGACGTATTTTCCATGTTTTGTTCTGACTCATGTAGAGTGTATACCACAGGCTTTTAATAAAGAGGGCAAAGTTCAGCAGAAGTGGATAAAAATGAGGCAGAACTGCAAGAATGACAGTGACAAGCCAATCTACGTTGGTGCTTCCATGACCATGCCATTTATGATGCTGTAATTGCTGGGTGTATTATGTAATCATCAGAGTAAATCTGAGGTAAGATTCAGCCATAACAGCTGGAACCAACCCATGTTTTTGGCTTTGGTGTTGTCATTATTATTTTATGTGATATTAATTAGGTAAGTTGACCATGATTCTTCAGCTAAGAAATGGCAGAACTTGGGATTTGGATAAAGATTTTTCTCTCTGCTGATATTAAATGATGAAACTTGACTTGTGGTTCACCATAAAAGAACTGCTAGTTTATACCTAGTAAATATGTTCAGGTGCTGTCAGATATAATGAAAAAGTTCTCTTGAAAAACACTGGATTATATCCATTTCCAGAGAAAGACTCCTACCTTTATGGCCATGTGGAAGTTATACTCACCCACTCTGTGCCAGGCTTTCAACATTAATTTTGCAGTCTGGACTGAAATGCTTAGGCATGCATTTTGAAAAAATCATCTGGAATCTAAATTTTAGTGATGTAAAGATTATAGGCCAAAAATTACAGGCTTGGTTGGCGAATTATACCTCATGTTATTTTTTTTTTCTGTGTTCACTGTTTTAGATGTTTATTGTGGTAAAACTGGATTTGATAGTTTGCATTCAGACTTACAGTATACTCAAAGGATTAAGACAATGACTTCATTGGAGATTGTGTATCCATGTGTATTGAAGAGAGAGATCCTTTGGGCATTGGTTCCTTCCCACTTGTGTTATTCTCATGGTATTACCGTGCTAATTGGCATTTATGTAGCTTTTGATTTTAAATTTATTTTAATAGTCTTATTTTCAATTTAGAACATTTGACTCATATTATTTTCCTTTTTAGCATATATATGTAATCAGTTGGGAACCTGGTGTAGTGACATCTATCTGTAATCCCTGCATTTGAGAGTCTGAGACAGGAAGATTGAAAGTTTTAGCCTAGCATGGGCTAAGTAGAAAGTTTTAGGCTAACCCATTCTATATGTGGTGAGAATTCGTCTCACAAAACAAAAACCTAACTGAACAACAGAAATCACCTAGAGAGCTTGTGGTGATGTTATAGTTCCTATCCTTTAGCCATTTGACCCTGGCAATAGTAATTAATTTCATACTCTTAATTTCCATACTCTTGTTTTCTATGAGCAATTTCATTTTAAAGTGGATTACTTTTGCCTTGCATTCAAAATTACTTAGGAAAGAGTAAATGGTCAGATGTGGTAGTGCATGGCTGTATCAAACTTAGGAAACTAGAGGGAAGCAGAAAGCATAGCTCTATGGAGCTGCATTGGGTTCTAGAAACTAGTTGAGAGATCTTTTAATAAATGAGTCATTGCCCTATTTAAGAGTCCTTATTTTATATTATTTTAAGTTTATTCCCTAAAAAGAACCCATTGCTGATTTAATCATCCCCTCAAAGTTGGAATATCAGTGGGATATTAGAAACAGCCTCCTTTCTGATTTCTGTGTTAATGGAAACACTTTACCACTCAGAGTATAGAACTCTCCATCCATCATTTACTACACCTGCCTTAGTCTTCATTATTCTTAGGTTTCTATAATAGCTTTCATTATTTTACTTTTTGGGATACATTTTTTTAATCTTTTTTTTTTTTTTTTTTTTTTTTTTTTGAGACAGAGTCTTGCTGTTTAATAGCTCAGGCTGGCCTTGAACTTGTTTGATCCCCTTGCTTCAGCCTTATTTTTGCCTCAGCTCCCGAATGATGTGTTTATAGGGGTGACCTACCCTACCCAGTTGGAATTAAAATATTTATAATTTTTTTTCTCAGTAAAGGTTTCTGTGTTGGATGGAGTTGTTTTTTGTATTGAGAATACTCTCAGTCAGAGGCATCTATTCAAGTGGAGTGATGGACAGTGGGGGCATTTGTAGTTGTCATTGGGGATCCCTTTCCTAAGTGGCCCTTGACCATTCTTTTGCACATGGCAGTCTTGTGGTAGAGAGTCTATGAGCATCTAGGTAGAGTATAAGACTTTAAAAGGGTTGTGAAGAGAGGGGATGGTTTTGCTTTATGTCAGATACTATAATCAGTAAATTGTATGTGTTTTTGAACTCTGAGAATGTTAGCATCAATTTCTGTTTCTATTTCTTTATCTTTTATAATAAAAGTTTCTGGAGCAGGTTATAGTGATGCATACCTATAATATTGAAATCTAATCTTGGGCTAAATAGCAAGTTTCTATCTCAGCCAGCAAACAGGCAAGCAAACAAGCAAAAGGGCTGGTTGTAGAATGTTCACATAGCATGCACAGGCCTTGAGTTTGATGTCTAGCACCACCAATTAAAAAAAAAAAAACCCAAAAACTAACTTGCAGAGAGATAGAGGTAACCACTTAGACTGAGTAATTTTGTTTTTGTTTGTAACACAATCTCATTTTTGTAATCCCTGCTGTCTTGGGACACTACATAGACCAGCCTGGCTTTGAATTTATGGAAATTGGCCTGCCTCTGCCTACTGAATGCTAGGATTAAAGGCATGATCGATCATTCCGAGCAAGGGACTGAGTAATTTTATTAGATACTTTCTTTAGGTTATTTTTCTTTAGATACTATGACAAATAAACTAAAGAAGGAAAGGCTTTTATTTGGCTTATGGTTGAGAAGGCATGAAGTTCATAATGGTGGAAAGGCATGACAGAAGCATAAGGCAGCTGCTTGTAATAACAACTACCTCGTCTAGGAAGGGGAGACAGAAAATGGAGGGAGAGTGGTGGGAGGATGGCATAAAGAGAGGGAGAGAGAGGAAGAAAGATAGATACTGATCCTCAGGAATTTCTTACTTATACATCTTGGACTTGAGCACATGGAATTTGGCCACTTACATTGAGAGTGAGTCTCCTCACCTTGAGTAATAGCTCAAGGCACAAAATCTTATGCCAGAGGTTTTGTCTCTTAGGTGATTCTAAATCCTTTCAAGTTGATAATCAAGATTAACCATCATAGTAATTATCTGCATTTTTCCATATTTGTGACCATTGTATACACTACCTCTGCACAGAGGACATTTATTTTTTATTTGGGAGAAATTAAGTTTAATGTTATCAGATGTAGTTCTCCTAAAAATTATGTATTTTGTGTGTAGATGTATGTATGTATGCATATGCATATGCATTTCACTGCATTCAAAGGTTTTCTCCTTCTGCTCATTTAAGTCTCAGGGACTAATTAAACTCAAATGTTTAGGCTTAGTGGCAAGTGCCTTTACCTGCTGAGCCACCTTGACAGTCCCTAATTTTTCTATTCTTTCTAAACATTTTGCCTTCTGAGTTACAAAATGACTAGTTTTATTTTTGATGTTAGCATTAATTATGACATAGTCATATTCATATAATCCAACCTACCTTTTAGGAACTTAGGAAATATAGTTAAATAATGAAGAAGTAGGAGACTGATAAATATGACTTTGCATTTGCCTCAGTTGTTATGAACGCCATTTTCTTTAAGTTGTGCCCCAGCAATCCAGCCCATTCTGCTCCTTCGTCTGGTCTCCATCCTGTATTTCTGGAGTTGGCAGTGAAGCCAAGTTTCTTTGATAGAGGGAACTGTAGCATCTATTGCTAACAGTTAATATGTATCACATATATTACCCCCTTTAATCATTATGACTTCCTAATTATTATAGTGATATTTTGCAGAAACTGAGGTTTAGAGATGTTTAATAACTTACCCAAAAACATGTAGTAGGAGAGGAAGTATGAGCAGATGAGGCTGAATGTATGTCTCTCATTTGGATTTTTTTAAAAAAATCTATTACTAGGGTGACAGTACATTTGAATTAGAAGTCTCAGGATACTGGTAGTAGTCTTTCTGTTCCATAGTTAGGTAAATTATGTGTCACATGATTGGCACTCTGGGTAGAAGTTATAAATAAAGTGTATGGGCATACATGGTGCCATACCATACGTGTGGAAGTCAGAGGAGAACTTGGAGATTTGCTTCTCTTTTTTTTGGGGATCGAACTCAGGTCATCAGGCTTGGAAGAAAGTATGTGCCTTTTCCTGATGAATCATCTTGCTAGGCCCTTAGTACTTCATTTTAGAAGATAGGTGACAAACGTCTTAGTTCTTGGTAGTGGACTGATAGTGCTAAGTGAAGAAGAAATGTAGTTATATACTATATGTACATAATGCTTTTGCTTATTCCAATTGAGAAAAGAAACAATGGAAAGTTATGGAGTAAAACTGCCTAACTCCAACTAAAATTTGTCACGTCATTATTCTCAGAAGAGGTGATGCCAAATACCCCATCCAGAATCTACCAGAAACAGCTCATGAATGAACTGGATCAAGAATGCATGGGGAAGCTGGTATGGTGGCACATGCCTGCAATTTGTGCATATGAGAGATCAATGTAAGAGAATTGTTCTGAGATCCAGGCCAACCTGAGCTGCAGAGTAAGACCTTGTCTGGGACAGATCGGACTAAAACAGAACAGAGCAGAGCAAAGCAAATCCCAATACAAACCATACTATTACCACCAGGACTGGGGATTTAGCTGAGTTGGGGTAGTGTTTGCCTAGTGTGTGAGAAACCCGAGTCTAAGCCTTGATACCACACAAAACTGGGTGTGGTGTGGTGTGGCTGCTTGTAATCTCACTATTCAGTGTTACAATGTGGTTTCTGGCCCTGTCTAGCCAGAGGTCCAGACCCACAGACCTGCCGTCCCAGACCACTTAGCGGCCCGCTGTTGCTTTGGCCTCCCAAAATGACTCAGATACTTATATTAAGTTCATGTTGTTTGGCCTATGGTTCAGGCACACTGCTAGTTAGCTCTTTGATGTTAACTCAACCTATTCTCATTAATTTGTCACGTGGTCCGTGGCCCATGTTCACCTGTGTTCCTTACATGTTGCTCCTTTGGGCGTCTGGCTCGATCTGACTGTGTCTCTGCTCTCCTACTACCTATTCTGATTTCCCCCACCTACTTTTCCTACAGTGCCTGTTATGGGCCAATACAGTTCTTTATTTAAAGATTGATAATCCCAGCACACAGAAAGACATTCCCACATCAATTCAGGAGATAGAAACCAGAGAGGATCAGAAGTTCAAGATATCTTGAAGTCAGTTGGAGGCCAGACTGGCCCACAGGACACACTGTCTCAACAAACCAAACATACAAACCAATACAAAAACAAACCAAAGATTGTACCAGGGTAGTGTCTTAGTCACTGTTCTATTGCTGAGAAGATACACCGTGATCAAGGCAACTCTTATAAAAAAAGAAACTATTTAATTGGGAGTTTGAGTTTGCTTACGGTTTCAGAGGTTAACCTATTATCATGTGGGAGGTGGGCATAGTACAGGTGAAGTAGCTGAGAGTTCTACATCCTGATCTGTATTCAGAGAGAGAGAGAGAGAGAGAGAGAGAGAGAGAGAGAGAGAGAGAGAGAGGAGAGAGAGGGGAGAGAGGGGAGAGAGAGGGGGAGAGAGAGGGGGAGAGGGGGGGGGGAGAGAGAGAGAGAACACAGAGACACAGAGACACACAGAGAGACACAGAGAGAGAGACTCTGGTCTTGGCTTGGACTTCTGAAACCTCAAAGCCCACCCCCAGGGATACACTACTTTTAACATCCAGTCTTTTTCAAGTAGTGCCTCTTCCTGATGACTAAGCATTCAAATATATGAGCCTCTGGGGGTCATTCGTATTTAAGCCACCACATTTCTGAAACATTTTTATGTATACTAGCTAAAAAAGTGCAGGAAGTTGTGACTCATTCCAGGATCCCAGGGGAGAGGTGTATGTCTATGAATGAGGATTTAAGGAGAAAATTAAAGCAAAGAGTGGGTGTGGCGTGGGGGATGTTCTTAGGTTTTCTGAAAGATGCATGCAGTTAAGAACCTCCAATTAGTGACCATTGTGGATTGTGATGTTGATGCTGGATAGTTAGGCTCCTGTTAGGGCTTAACAAATCATTATAACTTTAATCATATCTGTTCTCCTTTTTGTTTTATTGAGATAGTCTCCCTATATAGCCCGTGATGGTCTCCAGTTTTTAACTTCTGGTCTCAATTTTTTTTAACTTAAGTGTTAGGATTACAGTTATATGCAGACTTTTTTTCAGACTTAATTTTTTTTAGTTTATGTGTATGAGTATTTTTGTGTGTACAGTAGCTGGTCATAAGAGGGCATCAGAACTCTTGGAACTGGAGTTTATGGGTAGAGCTGGGAATAAAACCACCCAGGTCTTTTGCAAGAGGAACAAGTGCTATCAAACACTGAGCCGTCTCTCTAGCACACATGTTTTACAATTTGTCTGTCTGTCTGTCCGTCTGTCTGTCTTTTAGAGATCATAGTTTCATGAAGCTCAAGCTGTTTTGAAACCAGCTATATAGAAGGATACCTTGATCTCTTGATCTTTTTTAATGGATGGACATACACTTTGTGTTGATACTGTTATTTAGACAGGCATATAGTACACATATACCTGTGTGCTGCATTCTGCTTAAACAAAGTAACCTGGTTATTGTGGTATGTTTTTCACTCTTTACTATTAAAGATTATTTGGTTTCTATGTGTGTATGTGTGCCTGTGCGTATATTCACACACATGCAGTGACACATGTGGAGGTCAGAGGACAATCAGGATTTCTTTTTTTTCTACTGTGTATGTAAGTCTTAGGAATTTAACCAAGGTTGTCAGACTTGGCAGCATGTGCTTTTACTCACTGAGCTAGCTTCAAAAATTAAAAAAAAAAAAAAAGGATTTTTATTTATGTATACCTGTGTCCCTCTATATACATCATATGCATGCGTGATCCTATGGAGGCCAGAAGTTGGTGTCAAATGCCTTGGAACTGAAGTTATAGGTGGCTGTGAGACACCTAATGTGGTTTTTGGGAACCAAACAGGTCCTCTGCAAGAGGAGCAAGTAGTTACTCAATTGCTGTGTAGTCTTTCCAGTTACCAGCTTTAACATTTTTAAAAAAACTAAAGTTGACAAGTTTTGAAGGTCATTGGTGATCTTAATTTTCCACTAAAACATGACATTTTGGGAAAAATCTTACTTGAGTATGGCAGCATATGGGCCAAAGATGTGGTGTGTTCAGAAGGAAAAGGAGCTGATGACTACTAGCAAACCAAAGTTATGGCTTAGAGTTCCTGGCTCCGGCATGTTGGTGGCTGAGACACATATTTTTTCCCCCTGAATTAGTATGACTGAAGCTGGAACAGGGCTTCCCTGGCAGTATATAAGATGGTACATTAATCACAAATTATTAAGCAATCGGTGAATTGGTTCTGTTTTCATATAGACAATTCATTATTCTAGAAGGGATAATGTATAAGCTAGAACTTGAGAACTGACTCCCGAATCTTTAAAATAAAGACTTCTATTGTTGCTGGGTGTGGTGATGTATGCAGATAGATCTCTGTGAGTTTGAGGCCAGTTTGACCTGCACAGAATATTCCATGACATCTAGGGCTACCCAGTGAGACCCTGCCACAAAACAAACAAAACACAAAACAACAAAACAAAACACAGTTAGGCCTTTGTCCTTCGTAACAGTCAGTCGTCTTTTTCCTTCTTTTCTCTCTTTCCTTTTTTTCCCTTGAGAGAGCAGTTTTCTGTGACTTGGAAGTCTGTCCTGGAAGTTGCTCTGTAATCTAGTCTGACCTTGAATTTACAAAGATCCTCCTGCCTTTGCCTCCCAAGTGCAGGCCACCACCACCTGGTCAGGTCATATCTTTCAGACAGATGGCTCAGTTTGTTACTGTGAAATTTTTTTTCTTTTACTACCTTTTTCTTTTGTTGTTGTTCAAATTTAGCTCTCCTTTGTTTTGCCCATTTAACCTTTTGGTTACTGTTTGCAAAGACTATTTTTTCTCCCAACTTTATGCTTTAAACCTGTTTGTGTTTTTGAAGTGTTCTCTTATAGACAGGATATAGGTTTTTGTTTGTTTGTTTTGAGATATGAGCTGCTAGACTAGGCTGGCTTTGAACTTATTCTGTAGCCCAGGCTATCTTGAAACTCTTCTTGCCTTATCCTTTTGAATACTGATATTACAAGCATGTAACCTTGTGCTGGCTGTGTTGTTATATTTAAATCTATTTGTTAATCTTTGGCTTCTTGTTGGAGAGTTTTGTTGATTTTTTATTTACTGTAATTCATCTTCTTTTGAGAGAAAGTCTTTATATAGTCATGTAGCCCTGATTTTTCTGGAACTCTCTCTGTAGACCAGGCTGGTGTTGAACGAACTCTTAGAGCTCCTCCTGCCTCTGCTTCCCTGGTGCTGGGATTAAAAGTATGTGCTACCACACCTGCTGATTTATTTTAATTCTGAAAAGATGGGTTTAGTTTTGTCCTTTTGTTCTTTTAAAATCCCTTGATTTCTTCATTATTGCACCTTTTGTGATAATTCACTCCACTTTAATAAATTTATTTAAAATAGATAAATTTAATAAATTTACTTAAAAATAGATGATTTGTTTATTTTTGTCTGTATGAGTGTTTTGCCTGCATGTATGTATTCACATGTGTGCCTGGTCCCCACAGTTATTACAAGAGGGCATCAGATTCCCTGGAACTGGAGTTATAGATCGTTGTGAGCCTTTACATGGATGCTATGAACTGATTCTGGATTCTTTGCAAAAGCGGAAAGTACTCTTAACTAAGGAGCCATTTTTCTAGCCTCTTTTACTATATATTTCAAACTACTATTCTTAGTGATTGCTTTAGGAGTTAATACATTAATTTGTCACAGTCTGGTCCAGTTCAGTTAACAGCTTGGTTTCAGTATAGAAAATTGTTGCTTTCTTTTCGTACAGCTCCATTCTGTCTCTGTCTCTCTGAGTCTCTATCTTTCTCTTGTGTCTCTCTGTCTCTGTCTCTGTCTCTCTGTGACTCCATAGCCGAGGCTTCCCCAGATCTTGAATCAGTCTTCCAGTCTCATGCTCCTATTAGCTATGATTCATGGCACGAGCCACCATGTCCAGTTTTAAATTCTTTGTACAGTGTCTTTATCTTTTAAATCATATAGAAAAAGGCTTCATGAACAAAAATTTCTTAATACTGGCTTTTAGATCTAACCTTTGCTAAATGTTCTTTTTTTGTGTGTGAATTTACGTTACTGTTTAGTGAATTTTCCTTTGTAGCCCAAGGTATAGACAGCTTTTATTGTTTCCTTTATAAAGGCAGGCTTGCTAGTAATGGATTTCCTCAGTTTTTCGTCTGGAAATATCTTAATTTCCTCTTCATTTTGAAGGATAGTTTAGTAGTCAGATAATCCCTCCCTCCCTCCCTCCCTCCCTCCCTTCCTCCCTCCCTCCCTCCCTCCCTTCTTTCTTTCTTTCTTTCTTTCTTTCTTTTTTTCATCTTGAAAGTGTTGTCTCACTGTCGTTTGGTCTTTGTAGATTCTCATGTGAAACCATTTGCTTTAGATTCCTGGTACACTAGAATTTACTTCTTTTTTGGTCAGGTTTTATATTTATTATTGTTTTTTTGACAATTTGATTGTAATGTGTCTTCATGTCTTTGCATTTATTCTTCCTGGAGTTTATTGAAGTTCTTACATGTGTACATTTATTCTTTAATCAGATTTGCCAAGTTACTGGTCATTAATGCTCCAGATGTCCTTTCTACTATTTTCTGTCTCTGTTCCCTGTAGAATTCCTGCTGTATGTTTTTGGTATGCCTTCTGATGGTCTATTGATCTTTTGGTTCTTTCATTTTTCTTCATTGTTTCCTTTCTTTTTATTCCTGATTGGATAATCTCTGCTGACATATTGATAAGTTAGCTGACTTTTCTCTGCTTAAATCATCTGCTGAGATTCTTTAGTGAGTGAGTTTTTCATTTTGGTTGTGTAATTTTCAGCTCTAGACTCTTTAGTTTCATTTCTATTCATTATTCTTATCTAATGAAGAATTATTTACTTATAATTTATCATATAAAGGATTGATATTTATTAAGGGGTTATATAAACACTCACTAATATAAATGGAACCTTAAGGCAATTTTTGGAGAGTGGAAATGTCTCATGTAGGATGGTCTGATTCTTTCCCCAAGAACACAGGAACAAAACAAGAAGGTCAGTGTGCCATGGGGTTCTCAATGAGGGCTGGCCATGCCCCATTCAGGGTCTTGAGACTCAACACTATGCCTCTAGGCATTCTTCAATAACGCCTGAATCCCACTACATCTTCCCTTTTGTCTAACTAAGAAAGTTTTAAAACTAAGTATAAGACTATATGTAATGTTTAGGAGAGGCAAAGATAATAGCATAAAGAAGGTCAAACTATAACACACAACACACACAAGGTATATTTAAATGTCTAGAATATTGGTAAGTGGCAATATATAAGGATTACTTTAAGGTTGTTTATTTTGAATAATATGAATTTAATATTTGAATGTTTTTAGTTAAGATATGAGATGGTAGTAACCTTAACTATTTAGTCTTTAACCTTATTAGAGACTTGAGAAGGAAAATATATTATTTGAGTTTAAAGCACAAGAGAGTGGTTTTTAAGGAGAGGACAGCAACAGTCAACTGTCTGGACAGTCACTTATGGCTTTTTGTAATACTGCAGTATTTATTTACTTTTTTGGCTATAGGCAAGGATATTTGAAAGATTTTTTTAGAAGTAGGGTATCTTTGAGAAACTGTCTTGTCTTGACAGGTTTTAGTAGTCTTTATTTTTTATTTTCTTTGTCTGGATTGGACAGTGTGTTTATCAAGGGCTTTTTTTTTTTTTTTTTTGGCCTAAAAGGCCATTGTTTGTCAAGGAAGATAAACTCTTTGTGGAGTGTCTTTAATGTTTAACACCATTGTGGAAAAGAAACAGTGATGTTAGGAGTCATCTTGTCTCTTATGGCCATATTTTGAGTAACAAACATTAAATGTTATATTTTTTAGGTTTATGAAGTGGTTGAAGACTCATGTTTATTCAGTGTGTTTTATTATATATTTAAGAAACTTAAACAACATGACTATTATATGGCAAGCTTAAGTAACACAAGAGAAAGATATGTAATTTTTATCATTTTAAAGACTGAAGTTTATATTGTAAAAATAGGCAATCTGTAAATGGGTGTATGTTTTTGAATAATTTTAAGTATGATAATCATATAAACATTAAACAAAGGTAAATGTATAGTGTAAAATGACAATAGTATATTAAATATATATCATTATATAAAATACTTAAACAGAGGTATATAAGACATCTTAAACAGAAATAGAATATATGTATATATTATGACTAGTATAATTATATCTTATGACTAGTGTAATTAAATAAAGGTAGAAATTTTATAGTGGGAATGACAATAATATGCTTAATATTTATTAATGTGTAAAATATTTTAAACAAAGGTAGAAGCGTATGCAAAATGTTAATTATAGATTCAATTTTGTATCAATATATAAATTATTTTAGACATATAAAATAATTTTAGATTTGAATTTGCATTAATATACAAATTATCTCAAGCAGACATATAAGATAATTTCACACTTGTATCAATATGTAAGTATCTATACCAGTGAAAATAGTCTATGGCTCATATTTGGCCAATAACTGTTTACAAGTAGATATAATAATCTACCTATATCTGCCTACACTTATCAATTATGTTATTCTGTACTTGGTGAGATATTCATGTGCTGAAGTATAGCTGGATTACTTCTAGTCTTTGGCTGTGAAATAATAGTTTACATTTGGTTTTGTCTCTGATTCCTTAGAATTTCCTAGGACTAGTTGAGACAGTTTCCTTTTAGTCACATCTTAGTGTATACTAAGGAGACAGAAATGCTACAGAAGCTAATTTAGATGGCCTTGGGTGAATCTGGAACCAGAGAGACCAAGCTTTGGTTAGAGGGTTCTGGCTTTCTGTTATACTCCCCAAACAAGGGCAGTTAGTTCAATTAATACAGCTAGTGAGCAATATTTTGGTAATGTGATCTGTATCAGAGTATAGATAGCTGGTGACCACATTGAGCTGCTGGAAGGGTGTTTGTCTTCACCCTTCTTTCCTGTTGTACCTACCCTACCCCTTCAGTTATTTTTGAGGTGTCTCTTTTGAGTTACTTTCTTAATGATAAACCAGATAGTAAAGTGCTACTTACTAAATCTGAGGGTATGAGAGGTTTATGGGAAGAGCTTAGTTTATATGGAATGAGGGCATAAATAGGTACCCCCTTGTTACTTGTATATAAAGTGGGCTTAGCTGGTAGTATACTGCCTCCTAACTTATGGAGTGGGATAGGAGGAGAAAGTGTCAGAATTAAGTTTAATTTTAGAGCACCAGCAGGATTGCTGTTATTTGGTGTCAGTAGGAGAAAGAATCTTTCGTTGACTATTATGAATAGAGCTACTAAGAACAGTCAAGTACAAATTGGTGTATTTCCCCATATAGCTGCTATTTCTGTGCAATAAATGCCCAGGAGCACAGTTTCTGGATAATGTGTTTAATTAATTGAATAATAATAAAAATAATTTTTTTTTTGTGGTACTTGGCCTTGAACCCAAGGCCTTGTACCTGGTAGGGTATGTACTGTATTTCTGATCTGCATTCTTTCTTGAATGTGTTTTAAGTTTTTTGGAAAATATTTTTTTCTTCTTTCTTTTTTAGTAAATGTCAATAAAAAAATAAAATACCTCTTGTATAGTTTTGCTGTTTTCTCTAAAAGTATGTTTGCCTTTGGATATTACTTATCTGAATCAGCTTCAAAAATACTTTCTTCTTTTCTAAGTATGTTCCTGTGAAGCTGGATATTTTTCATAGACTTCAACCAAAGGCACACAATGCCATTGTTCAGATGCAGAAGTGATTAACTTCTTGGTGTCTTTTAAAACCAGTACAATTGCTTTTGGCATCTCGATATATGTGTATGTGTGTATAGTTTTTTCTCAAAAATACAATAATGTGTCATGAGTTTGTTAATTTTCAATGTAATGCTTTGAAATTTGTTTTAGTTTTTGTTAGCTATATTGAGGTATTATTGTCATGTGGGGATTTAATAAAAGCTCCAAAATTTTTAGAGATATAAGAGGGATCTTACCACAGTCAGTCTAGGAGGATCAGAGAGTGGTGATTCACACCTTTAATCCCAGCACAGGTTGTCCCGGGAGTGGTGACTTATTGCCCTTAATCCAATCTGAGTTAGAGGTCATTTTAGTTTACAGAAGGAGTTCCAGGCTCCCAGGCAGGCAGTGGTGGGGCCACACCTTAACTGAGAGAAGAGAGTATTTAAGGCAAGTGTAGAAAGACAGAGGGAGAAGAAGCCAAAGGGAGTGAGGCTGAGGAAGCTGGAAGACAGCTGGGTAAGATCTGGCTGTGGTGTTTACTCTCTCTAATATCTCTGCCTTTCTCAGAGATCTATCCCCGAGTTTCATTTATTCATGCAACAATTGGTGTCCAACTTTGGGGCACGAATTCCTCCCCTCCCTATGCAAAAAACTGCACTTGCCAGCCAGAACAACACATGAGCAGAGGAGTAATTACTAGCCGGCTAGGCTTTCTGTTCCGGGTTAGCCTCCAGTCTTAGGCAGACCTGCCACACATGTTTCCATTTCACTCTCATTCTCTGAATAAGTCTTTCAGACAGTGGCCTCTTTCTCCTGGTGGGTTGTTTCTTTTTTCTTTTTGGACCCCTCCTTGGGTTGCTATCACACTAGGTAGCTGCCCCACTTCACAATCAATTGAATCATCAACAGACAACATTCTGTGAGTAAATCAAATTTTTTTAAAAAGGAGGGAATTTGTTTAAAGCAATGAAGGGTGCTTGGTTATACTGTAACCTTTCACTAGATGATTTGGTATTAAAACCAGTGAAGGAAAACGTAAATAAGGTAGATGGAAATATCATAATGTTTATCATACTGTTTACTATGAATTTTTTTTGTTTGATTTCTATGTTATCACTTATAAAGTCGATTAATATAAATCCAAAGAAAAAGGTCTTTAAAAAGCCTGTTGAGAGAGAACACAAAGATGCTCAGATTCAAACAGAGGAATATGAAGAACCAATTTCAGCAAGGTCATCTAAAATTAGACAAAAACAGGCAACATTAATATACCCAGTAACCTTTAAAAAAACAAAGGATGACAGAGATGATAGAGAAGCTAGCTGGGCTCCAGTACAAATGTTAGAATTATGGGGAGTAAAGGAAGCAATTGTAACATATGGGATGCATTATGCTGTAACTGGGTTACCCCTAAAGATTCGTTAGATATGGTTACAGCTGTTTTAGAGGCAAGGTGGCTTATACAATGGAAATCATGGTGGAAGGAGAAGGCTAAAACAATAGAACAAAGAAGCAGGGCCAGAGGCATAGAAGTCTCCCAAGACCAACTTCTTGGGGAGGGAGATTATGCTGATGTTGACAGGCAGTCTTTATACAATGAAATACTCTGGATTTGTGTCACATGGCAGCTTTAAATGCCTGGGACCGGATTGAAGAAATAGGAAAGAAAACTGAATCATTCACTAAAATAATTCAAAGCCCCAAAGAAACTTTTACAGACTTTTTGCACAGATTAACTGCAGCAGTAAACAGAAAGGTACTGGACTAAGAAGCCAGGCAAATAATAATTGAATCACTGGCTTTTGAGAATGCCAATGCACAATGTAGAAAAATACTTAGACCTTTAAAAGCAAGGTCAGCACCTTTGGGGGATTGGATTCATGAGACAATTAATATGGAGTCTTATGACAGTGATGATAACTGGGTAGGAGAGCTTATTTCAAGAGGCATAAGAAAAAATCAAAATGTCAAATGTTATAATTGTGGAAGGGAAGGTCACATGAAGAGATTGTAAACAAGGCGTTCCCAGAAACAATGCTTTTGGTAGGAATAATTCCAAGAGAACACCTCTCCCTTCTGGAGTATGTAGAAGGTGAAGAAAAGGAAGACATTGGACTAAAGAATGCAGATCAACAAGGGACAGACAAGGCAACTTTCTGCCCTTGGGAAATGCCCCAAGGCAGCTTTCAAAAGCCCCCATATCAAATACAATCCAGTCTTACCCTGCCTGCCATTGTAGAGGAAACACATTCCCAGAACAATTAAAAAAATTAACACCTATTTTAAAAAGACATACTACACAGAATGATAGAAAATCTACAGAAAAGGAAAAAAATTCAGGAAAAATTATAAAGTGAATATTTTGGCAAGCTTCTATCAATGAACAAAGGCCAAATTTAAAAGTACAGATAAATGATGATATTATTGAAGGCTTATTGGACACAGGCGCAGATGTATCAATAATTTACCAGAGTCATGGCATCCAGTTTGGCCCCTTCAGGAGGTAAATGTTCAGTTTTTGGGTATTGGGTCGATATCCCAGGTAAAACAGAGTGCAAGATGGTTTGAGTGTATAGGACCAGAAGGACAGAGAAGAATATTGAAGCTGTATGTGGCTGACGTTGCTATAAATTTTGGGGATGAAATTTACTACAACAGTGGAACACACAGATTAATATTCTTCCAAACACAGAAATAAGCCATAAACTAGCACATGGTTCTGGAAGAAACATTAGAAGATATTATGCGAAACAGTCGCAGACTATTCGGGTTATAGAGAAACAATGCAAAACAGCTGCTGATCTTTCAAAAACACCCACTGCACTATCTCTAAAATGGCCAACAGAGAAGCCTGTCTGAGTTTATCAATGGCCTCTAACAAAAGAGAAATTGCAGGCCTTAGAGCAGCTAGTACAGGAGCAGTTAAATGCGCAGCATATAGAAGAATCAACCAGCCCTTGGAATTCTCCTGTATTTGTCAATAAGAAGAAATCTGGAAAGTGGAGAATGGTAACAGACTTAAGGGTGATAAACAAGGTGATCCATCCATTGGGCTATCTACAATCTGGGATTCCTTTGCCTTCTCTGTTACCTAAAGAATGGCCTATTATAGTTATTGATTTAAAAGACTGTTTTTTTTTTTTTAAATAATACCTTTACAAAAACAAGACAAAGAAAAATTCGCCTTTACAGTACCCACTTATAATAATTCTCAGCCTGTAAAGAGATGATACCAGTGGAGGGTCCTCCCTAAAGGAATGCTGAATAGCCCTACTCTGTGCCAGTATTTTGTACAAAAGCCAGTAGAACAAATATGTAACAAATTCCCACAATCTATAATCTATCATTACATGGATGACATCTTGTTGGCCGATTCAGATGTCGTTACCTTAGAAAAAGTTTTTGAATAAGTGAAAAGAATTTTGCCTGCTTGGGGATTACAGATTGCTCCAGAAAAAAATACAAAGAGGGGATTCCATTAATTATTTAGGCTATAAAATAGGCCAATAAAAAATTAGACCCCAAAAGGTACAAATCAGAAGAGATAGATTGAAGACACTTAATGATTTTCAAAGACTACTATGAGACATTGCCAACTTAGGACCCACTATTAGAATTAACAATGATGAACTAGATAATTTTTTCAAAACCTTAAATGGTGACAAGGACTTAAATAGTCCCTGAGAATTGTCACCTGAAGCTGAGAAAGAATTGGCTTTGGTGAAAAAGAAATTACAGGAGGCACATATGGATCGTGTGGATCCAGACCTTAATTGCATTCTAGTTAGCTTGCCCTCTAAGCATTCTCCTACAGGAATTTTAATGCAAAGGGAAAATGTTATATTGGAATGGATATTTCTTTCACATAAATCAAGCAAGGAGTTAAAGACATATGTGGAAAAGATTTCTGAACTTATTTTTAAAGGAAAATTAAGGCTTCATCAATTTGACAGGAATGGACCTAGCAGAAATTATTGTACCTTTAACTAATGAAGAAATTGACCAATTATGGGTAGAAAATGAGCCTTGGCAACAAGCCTGCAGTAATGTTTTGGGAGATATTAACAACAGATATCTTCAAAGCAAAAGAATTCAATTTCTAAAGAAAACTAACTGGATTCTTTCTTGTATTGTACATGCTAAACCAATTTCTGGTGCTCCTCCATTTTATACCAATGCAAACAAATCAGGAAAGGCAGGTTACAAGTCAGAACATATAAGTATAGTGGCTCAAAGCCCTTATAATTCTGTTCAAAAGTCAGAATTATATGCTATCATGATGGTATTAATGGATTTTACTGAACCTCTTAACATAGTCACTGACTCCTAGTGTGCAGAAAGAGTTGTTCTACACATTGAAATGGCTGATTTTTATTAATGATGAATCAGACAACTTCATTATTTATTCAGTTACAAGAAATAATCAGGACTAGATATCATCCTTTTTATATAACACACATTTGATCCAATACAGGTCTGCCAGGTCCTTTAGCACAAGGTAATGATGAAATAGATAAATTATTAGTAGGAAATGTATTAGAGGCCTCAGAATTCCATAAAAAAAAAAAATCACGTCAATAGCAAAGGATTAAAAAAAGATTTCTCTATCACTTGGAAACAAGCCAAAGAAATTGCAAAAAGGTGTCCCTCCTGTTCTTTCTATAACCAAACTCCTTTGCCAACAGGAAGTAATCCTAATGGTATATGTGGAAATGAAATCTGGCAGATGGATGTATTTCATTTTACAGAATTTGGGAAATTAAGATATGTCCATCATACAGTAGATACGTTTTCAGGATTTCAATGGGCAACTGCTTTGAGTTCAGAAAAGGCTGATTCTGTAATCACACATTTGCTAGAAGTGTTGACCATCATGGGAATACCTGTACAGATAAAGACTGACAATGCTCCAGCATATGTCTCTAGTAAAATGAAACAATTTTTTTGCTCATTATAATATGAAGTGTATAACAGGAATGCCACACAATCCTACAGGACAAGCAGTCATAGAGAGATCAAATCGAACTCTAAAGGATATGCTAAATAAACAGAAAAGAATAACAAAGACCCCCAGAGATAGACTACACAATGCTTTATTAACTTTGAATTTTCTCAATGCTAATGAGAAAGGAACAACAGCTGCTGAAAGGCATTGGACCATAGAAAAAACAGCTGAACTTAGTCAGCCTGTTTACATCAAAGATGTACTAACATCTCTGAATGGAAGCCAGGGTATGTGCTACATTGGGGAAGGGGTTTTGCTTTTGTTTTCACAGGTGAAGAAAAGTTATGGATACCATCAAAATTAATAAAGACTCAATTCGTACCAGAGAAAGTTCATGAAACTCAGAATTGATAGCTCATCCACCGATATTACAATTCTTTAAGTTGTAAGAAAAAACAAAGGGTGGGACAGGTTTCTGTTTTTGTCTTTACAGAAAACTGGAAATACTCATCTTCAAGAAGTTAAAAGACCTTGGACATCTAAAGCAAAAGGGAGGCTATCCAGGAAAATTTGCAAGCAAAAGAATATCATAACTATTGGTTTCAGTATACTTCATAGGGTAAAATCTTATTGCTTAACCTTTACAATGTTTTTTTTTTGTAAATTGAAGTCCCAGTTTAATTATAATTTAAAGCTGGCTTTAGAGTTGGAGTGTAGTTGTCTCCTTTTCTAAACTCAAGCATACTTGTTAAAGGAAAATACAAAGTCTCTCTGTATCATATGAGAAGAACCACCTGATATGGGACAGAAGAATAACAAAAAATAAGGGATTATTCTATTATTACTAATCCTATGCTGAATAAATCATTATATATTTAGTTTCCTGTACATTGTGTTGGGTTTTAGTCTCTTAACAGTTTTCTACAGTGATCTGGGACAAGGCCTAATTGCGAATTTGAAATATCCAAAAGGAAGATGGGGCCCCACAACGATGATTTCACATGGACTCTGACAAACCATTAGGCTGACAAACACCAACCAAAGATCAGATTTGGACTACAAACTACTCAGGACAATTTTGAGGCAGCTCGCTGAGATGAACCAGCTTCACAGAATACTATAGCCAGGACTTGAGACAAGCCGTGCACTTTCCTGTTATGCAGAGACTGGACAACAAATGACACAGCTACTTATTTCAGGACTTGATATTCAACAAAACTTTTCTTTTCAGGATCCCCAAAAGATGCCGTCGCCCCAGTCACCAAGAAGTAAATTTAAGAACATGGCGCCCACATTCCCAAGTGGTGGGGTGGGCTATTTTTGATTGTTCAATGGATTATGGATGATTGTCATTTTTAAGGCTAATTGGTTAAAAATTGTTAATAGTTATGGTTAGAAAAAATTAGACAAGAATGATTTGATTCAAGATTTGTGTTTAAAAAAATAGAATGAAAAAGGGGATAGAGATATAGATGATATAAGGATAGATTATTGAATCTTTTAAAAGAGTTTACTAGCTTTAAATATTTTACATTGCACTGGATTTTTGTATATTGTATACAAATTGTGTATATTGAGATTAATTGTGTTATTGTACAAATATCTCTATGCTTGTTCAAGTTAGTATACTTACACAGTTCATATAACAATGTAATACAAGTTGCTAGTCTATGAAAGTTTTTATTACCAATTAATTAGAATATAAAGTAATGCAAGTTAGTAGTTAGACATTACATTCAGACATAGTCATGTTAGATATGTTTTCAAGATCAAACAACTATATTTTAGATGGATAGGTCTTTTCAAACTTTTCAGAGATCCATAGAATATGGCATTTAAAATATTTTAAGAACTTAAAAGACTTTTCTGGACAGTGAGACAGGTCTGCTCTTGGCAGCACCAATCTACTTCAAGAGAAAAATGGACATGAGATGTGGTGGGATTCAGGTTTCAACTAATAAGGTCCGAAGATGCTTATTCAGGGTCCCCGGGCTCCTGAAGGGATGTGGCCAACCCCATTCATAAAATGAAGAAACTACATATGGAGTCTACTTTCTTTGTGACAATGGTTAGCCAATGGACAAGAACCTGTCCTTGTATTGACTGCTTGACAGTATGCTGTTTAAACTGGACATGCAGGTTCCCTCAGAAAGTGACCTCTGAACTTTGACAGAACAAGCTAAGATGGTCCTCCAGGTTCCTGCTTTTCAGAGAAAACTGTCAGATATTCTTCAGGACACAAGGAGAAGTGACTGAACTGTACCAAAATGGGCAGAGCAGATTTCCTGCTTCACTGAAATGAAAGAGATTCTGGGCCTGTAGGCTGAAGATGGATACCCCAACTTTATAAAGGAATTTTGGGTGACTGACCAGACAGATAGGTGTCATCTCTGTCATTTCTAGTTTTTGGAAGTTGCTTGCACTTCCTGTTTATTTGGGTCAGTATTATTTCCTTCTTGTGTCTCTGAGGTAGTTCAAGATGAGATAGTTATAGTTTTCTAATGACAGTTTTAGAAAAGAAACTTTGAAGTCAAAGTGTATAAGTGTAAGAGACATCAAAATCATAACGTTTAGTTAGTAATACAAGTTAGAAAGGAAGTGAATTAGGTATAATCCTTTGGACTCATCAAAATAGGATAATTAATGAAATATTTTCTTTGAATTCTCAATTGTCAATGGACTGGACATTTCTCATTTATTGTTTGTATATATTGCATATAATTATTGTACCTATTGTATATGGTTTTTCTTATGTTAGCAATCAACTTTTTTTTTTTTTTTTTAAAATTTGACACCCAAGGGGATATGTGGGGATTTAATAAAAGCTCCAAAATTTTTGGAGATATAAGAGGGATCTTACCACAGTCAGTCTAGGAGGATCAGAGAGTGGCGATTCACACCTTTAATCCCAGCACAGGTTGTATCCCGGGAGTGGTGACTTATTGCCCTTAATCCAATCTGAGTTAGAGGTCATTTTAGTTTGCAGAAGGAGTTCCAGGCTCCCAGGCAGGCAGTGGTGGGGCCACACCTTAACTGAGAGAAGAGAGTATTTAAGGCAAGTGTAGAAAGACAGAGGGAGAAGAAGCCAAAGGGAGTGAGGCTGAGGAAGCTGGAAGACAGCTGGGTAAGATCTGGCTGTGGTGTTTACTCTCTCTAATATCTCTGCCTTTCTCAGAGATCTATCCCTGAGTTTCAGTTATTCATGCAACATTGTCAAAATTGCAATTTCTGCAACATATATTGTAGCTAAACTGAAAAAATTTCCTCAGTCGAGTTCACATGCCTCAAATTAAGCTCATGGCTATTTAACATTTTTGTGGTGTGAACATTTAAGATTTGCTTTCACAAGTTCTGTTTCATGTTGCTTTGTTATTAAGTATGTATTGTTGTGTGTTAGTGGATCATGTGTGTATTATTGGATGGTTACTTTGCTGTATGTACTCTTTTGTTTTTTTTAAGTTTTTGTCAGGTAGTTTATAGTTCTCCTTTCTCTATGGTTGGTCACCAGTGCTTATTTTTTCCCTTGATGGTATCATGGCTCTGCTGTGTAGGCAGTATATTTATTGCCTTGCTTTGAATGCTGCACTTGAAGAAGCAGGCACATCTCTGTCCTTACACCTAGACTGTGGGAAGGAATGCCTGTCCCCAGTAAACAGACATGTGCTTAAGTTCAGGTTTGGGCTGATATCTTCTCTATTGGACTTGAAGCATCGATTCACAGGGCCAGCCTCATGCTGGGATCTACTGAGTCAGGTCTGATAACTGCATCTGCTGGAGTGAGCCTGTACAGACTCGGATATCAGGCTATGTTGATCCAGGAGCAGCAGGGCTGGCACATGGTTCTGAGAGAGCTTTCCTGTCACCATAGGCTACTGGGGTGCCCTGATATTTGACCTTGGCTGCCAGAATATGTCTAGATTCTGAGTCTATGGGGCCAGACTGGTCTAGGTGCTGAGGTCTCCGGAGAAGTCAGGTGTTCATTTTACTGCCTTTTTTCTACAGAAAGATAATCTGTCTAGCTGAACTGTACATAACTGGGGAAAGGATTCATGGATAGTATGAAACTGTTTTTTTTTTTTTTTTTTTTTTTTACTTTTCAATGTTTCTTTTTTATTCTTGTGCTTTTAGGTGCTATAAACTCTTGTGTGGAAGGTATTTTTAAGTGAATGTTTGTTCAAGCTGATATCATTCTTGTTTCAGTTTTAATACATCCGCATATAATATAATGATTTTCAGAAGTTCTCTTAGATAATCAGTACATTGTAATTTGTAAAGTGTTCCTGTTGGGCTGATGAGATGATCCATCAAGTAAGTGTGCTTACCACCAAGCTTGTCTACCTGAGCTCAATCCCTGCTACCCAGAGAATTTAAGGAGAGATCCATAGCACAATCATAAGTCCTCCTCTCTCAATAAGTAAGTGTGAAAAGGAGAGTGATTCCTTGTCAAACACGGTAGAGAACTGTTGTTGGCGTAGATGGAGGATGGAGAGACCTGACAATGAAGTGTATGATTTTGCAATGTGAACTGCATTTAGACATAGTTATATCAGTGCAAATTTGTTAAATTTGGTAGTGATGCTGTACACTATACACACTAGGTGGTGGTAGTGCATGCCTTTAATCCCAGCACTTGGGAGACAGAGAGAAGTGAATCTCTGAGTTTTAGGCCAGCCTGATCTACAAAGCAAGTTCCAGGATGGCTATGCCTACTTTAGAAACCCTGTTTCAAAAAACAAAACAAAACAAAACAAAAAGCAAACAAAGAAGCATACAATACTGGTTTAAAATTTTATTTGGGTTGTGTATGTGTGTGTCTAGGTAAGCATGTGTTGTGTAGGTCAGAGGACAATTTTTGTGAACCAGTGCTTGCCTTTCATCTCATTGAGGCAGGTTGAGTCTTTCTTGTTTTTGTATTTAATTGTGTATCTAACTGGTTCATGAGCTTTGAGCTCATCTTGTCTTGGCCTCCTATCTCTCAGTAGTAGTGCTGGGATTACAGATGGTCACACTCTTCCTGCCTGTTGCTGGGGTGGGATTGTGTTGAAGGATGGGGAAAGTTTAAGGAATTGGTTGATGTGCTATCTCTCTGCCTTCACACTGATTTTAAAGTAAGTGTGAAAGTGCTCAGAGTGATTTAGAAAAGTAAACATTCAAGTTCATCTGAATTTAGAAAGAATAAAACAATATGGTAAATATTATAAATTGAATTTTGAATAGGCTATACAAATCGATGTTCTTAAAGTTCAAAATTACTTACCTAAAATTTACTTCAGATTTAATTCAGATTCACTTCAAAACAAAAACTTAAAAATTATTAAGCATGTATTTTAGAAGCAATTTTAATGCATGAATTTATGCTTTGTTTTTAAATGAAATGTTTTGAGCAGCTCCAAAGAATCATCTGTACTCTGCTGCCCTCTAGTGACTCATTTGCTTATGAGCAGCTCATTTTGCAAACAACATTAAGTATCAAAAAAGTTATCAAGTACAAATTTTTAAAGTGTGATAACTCGTCTTATGAAGCTGCATCTCATGATCTTTCTCCCTTTTATGCTGGGATTTTTTTCCTAGATGTGCTATGTACAGGTTGCACCTCTGAGCTAAAACTTCAGCTTGCTTGTCTCACCCTCTCAAAAAACCAGGCTTGTTGAGTCTTCATCTCAGATCAACTGTCAAATAATTATATACTTCTCCCTTTCTTTTCCTTTACCACCAAGCACTACGTAATATAATTATCATAGTGTTTTATTTTGTAGCCATGCATACTGTGACCCATAGTCTCTTATTATTGATTCCCAAATTCCTAAAAGCATTGAATACCATTTATTCTCAAAATCTGCTTCAATTTATTTGGCAAAATTCAACCTGAGTTGTCATGAAGTTTTATTGTCTTTGTATTTATGAATATTTCTAACTTAGTTTCAGAAATACCAAGGTGCTTTATTAGGAAGCACATCTTAAGACCTCAGAAACGGTATCCATAGTGTATGGCAGTGTGCACGAGTATATTGTTTTGTTAAATCTGCAGAATTTGGTGTAATGGAATGTCTGGGCATGAGGCTTTTATATAAGGGACTTTACACTTGTACTTAGTGTGCTTACTGTGGCTCAGTTGCTAGGTATGACAGCCAGCTAGCATATTCTGCTTTTCTATCTTATCTTGCATTTGTTGTCGTATCATTTTTATATGCCACATCTCAGGTCTCCTCTACCCCTAGTTTTGTTTCCCAGTGCTTTTCACTTATCACCTTTGCTCTTTCCTGCTGCACTTTCCTGTCATATACTTTGGATTGCGACCCTTTAATAGTTAACATGAGAAAGACATAAGCAAATGAGCCTTCTGAATTAAGTTATTATATAATCAAGATGATTTATTCATACCCAAAGAACAGTTTGAAATGAAAAATGGAAACGTATTCAGGCAGTTGGGAGCCAATGAATTCTAAGAGTCACAGTAAGTGTATGTAGCAGATTGCAGCCCTGCCTCTGGGAAAGGCTTTCCTAATTTAATAGCTCTGAGTGTAACAATTTCACTCATCTGGGGTAGGTTTCCACAGGGAAAGTGTTACAGCTTTGCTCCACTTACCTGTGCTCTGTCCAGGATGAGTCTCAGTAGCTGCCCTGGTGAAAGAAGAAGATCTTCACCCAAACCTCATTTAAGAGATTTATTGGAAGGGAAGAGTTCAAGAGAGTGGCTGCTTCAGCTGGGGTGGGAAAAGAAGCAGCAGCAAACTGAAGAGGTTCAAGGCTTGTATAGGGCTTCTTAGGGATTTTTCTAGGGAGAAGATTTTCAGAATGGGGATTGGCCAGATTTTAGTCCCTAGGCTTGAATTGGATAGATCCTGTGTTTAGCAATTGGTAGGTTTTCTGTTCAGAGATTGGTTTGCTTTCCCTGCTCGGGGATTGGTTACTTTTCTGCTTAGTTGGGCAGGGACAGATTTGGCTCTGATTTCTAGTTCCTTTTGGCTTTTTGATTCTAATTTCAGGTTCAGGGAATATTTGTTTTGCTTGCTCTGATTCTAGGGCCAATGTGTGTTTCTTTGGGACTAGTTTCAGAGTCAGAGTGCATTTCTTTGGTTCTGGGTTTAGGGATAAAGTGTTTGTTTTACTGGTTCGGTCTTAGATCCACGGTATGTTTCTTTCTCTAGGTCTAGTTTCAGGGTCAGGGTGGTTTTCTTTGGGCCTTTTACCCTTTGATAGTTACCCCAAGATATTCATGTTATTTGAGGCTACGGGAAGATACTGTTTCCCCAATTTCTTCCTCAGTCCATTTGTCATTTGTGTATAGAAGGGCTGCTGAGTTTTGAGTTAATCTTGTATTATAGGATTCTGTAGTGGAAATTTTAGAGTACTTACGTATACAATCTTATCATCTCAAATAAAGTTACTTTGACTTCTTCCTTTCCAATTTGTATTCCCTTGACTTCCTGCAGTTGTCTTACTGCTAGCTAAAACTTCAAATCGTATTAATAGATTTTTTTGGGGGAAATCTTTTCTACCTATGCCTTTAATTTCTTATTTTGTTTATGTGGTAGGAATATCCATTTCAAAATAATATTTTCCCTTTGCATTAAAGTTCCTGTAGGAAAATGCTTAGAGGGTAAAATCACCAGAATGCAATTAAGATCTGGATCCACATGATACACATGCACATCCTACAATTTCTTTTCCACCAAAGCAAATTCTCTCTCAGCTTCAGCTGACAGTTCTCTTGGACTATTTAAGTTCCTGTCACCATCTAAGGTTTAGAACAAATTGTCCAGTTTATGATTTTTTTTAAATCTCAATAGTGGTATGTAAATTGGAAATGTTTCCTAGCAGTCTTTGGAGTCTGCGATATCTCTCTTCTGATGTGCACCTTTTGGGGGTCTGATTTTTTTGTTGACCTATTTTATATCTTAAATAATTAATGGAGTCTCTTTTGTATTTTTTTCAGAAGCAGTTTGTAATCCCCATGCAGGCAAAATTTTTTTTTACTTCTTCAAACATACTTTCTACTGTATTTATATTTGAGTCAGCCAACAAGATATCATTCATGTAGTGGTAAATGATATATTGTGGGAATTGCTTATGTATCACTTCTAATGGTACAGAGTGGAGCTATATAACATTCCCTGTGGGAGAACCTTCCATTGATATCGCTTTACAGGATGAGAATTATAAGTGGGCACTGTAAAGGCAAATTTTTTTTATCTTGTTCTTATGGAGGTATCATAAAGAAACAGTCTTCTAAGTCAATAACTATAATATACCATTCTTTAAGGAACAGAGAAGGCAAAGGATTTCCAGATTGTAAAGAGCTTATTGGCTGGATCGGGCATGTTTACTGCTCTCAGATCTGTTACTATTCTCTATTTTCCAGATTTCTTTTTGACAACAAATACAGGATAATCCCAAGGGCTGATTGATTCTTCAATATGCTGAGCATTTAACTGCTCCTCTACTAACTGTTCTAAGGCCTGCAATTTCTCTTTTGTTAAAGGTGATTGCTGAACTTGAATAGGCTTATCTGTTAATCATTTTAAAGGTAGCACATTTGAAAGATTAGCAGCTGTTTTCCCTTGTTTTTGTAAACCTGAATCATTTGTGACTTTCTCATAATAACTTTTAATATTTTTCCAAGAAACATATGTTAGCTTATGGTTCATTTCTGTTACTGGAAGAATGTTAATCTGAGCATTCCATTGTTGTAATCTGTCTCATTTCCATAAATTCATAGCACTGTTAGAAACATCTGGCTTTTTCCCCATCTGTTCTTCTGGTCCTATACATTCAAGCCATCTTGCACTGTGTTTTACTTGGGATAACATCCCAATTCCCCAAAACTAAACATTTACCTCTTGAGGGGATCAATTTGGATACCAAGATTCTGGTGAAATTACTGTTACATCTGCTGCTGTGTCTACCAAACCTTCAGTAACAACATCATTCACTTGTATTTTTAACTTTGGTCTTTGCTCAATAAGTTTGCCTAAATATTTTGTTTTCCTTTCTATTTTTCTATAGCTGTTCTGTTTTTCAGAGCGCCCCCCCCATTTTAAACAAAAGCTTTAGGTTCTTTAATTGTTCTGGGAAAGTATTACCTCTATGATGACAGGATAAGACTGAACTGGATTGATATGGGGGGCTGTGAAAGCCCCCTCAGGACATTTCCCTCAGGAAAAAGTTACCTTGCCTGTCTCTTGTTGACCTGCACTTATTGGTTCAATGCCTACTTTTGCCATTCCTGTATTTTCCAGAAGGAAGGGAACAGTCTTTTTGGGGTTATTTTTGCAAAAGATATTGTTTCTGGGAACACCTCATTTAGTTTCTTTTTATATGACCTTGCCTTCCACAGTTGTAACATTTGATATTTTGATTCTTCCTTAAACTTCTACTAATAATATCTCCTACCTAACTATTCTTACAGTTATAAGATTCTAAATTAGTTGTATTATGAATTCAATCCTCCAAGGGTGCTGACCTTGCCTTAATGCCTTAATTATACTTTTACATTGTGAGTTAGCATTTTCAAAAGCCAGAGCTTCAATTATTATTCACGTAGTTTCTGAATCTGGTACTATTCTGTTTACCACTGCAGTCAATTTTTGCACAATTTTTTTTAAAGGTTTCTTTTGGCCCTTGAATCACTTTTGTAAAGGATTCACACTTCTTTCCTACTTCTTCAGTCCTATCCCATGCATTCAAAGCTGCTGTTTGGCATAAATCTAGGGTGTGATTATTGTATAATGCTTGCCTTTCTATGTTAGCATAATCTACCTCTCCAAGAAGTTGGTCTTTGGAATTTTTATGCCTCTATGTCCATGCTTCTTTGTTCTATTGTTTTAGCCTTATTCTTCCACCATGTTTTCACTGTAAAATGGTCCAGCCTCCAGAACAGCAGTAACCATATTTGACCAGTCTTTAAGGATAGGAACCAGTTACAGGTTGACCAAGAGTTTAACATTTGTTTTATAAATGGTGAATGCATACCATAAGTGACTATTGCTTCCTTGAATCTCCTTTAAATCTAACATTTGTACTATTGTCTAACTAGCTTCTGAACAATTTTTTTTTTATTTTTATCACTTGCCATTCCTTTAAAGTTACTGGATATACCAGTGTTAGCTGTTTGAACACCTTAGGATGTTTCTTTGTAATCTTATATGACGATGTTGAGATTGGTTTTTTAAATTACTCTGGGTCTGAATACCTCTGTGTTCTAACAGGCTTTTCTAAGACTTTCATCTTGGCACTCATATTACCTACTTTTTAAATGATGAAGCAGAAAAAAATCCAACAATATTTAGAATAGACATTATGATCATAATCCCATCTACATTATTTATCTTCTCCTTTACTGTCTTCAGTTTCAAATCATCAAGAATAATATCAAAGAAAGAGCAACCACCTTTCATCAGGCTACTCTTTCCTGTTTTTAATGTGGAAAACAATTCCCTTTTGCCTTAAACAAATTCTCTTTTTTAGGAAATCCCAATTGACTGGGAAGTGGGACAGCTACCTAGTATGGTAGCAGCTCAAGGAAGGGGTCAAAAAAAGAAAAAAACCCCAGTCCACTAGGAGAGGGAGGCTGCTATCCAAATACCTTACCTAGATGAATGTGGAGAAAAAAAAATATGTGGCAGGCTCTGCCTAAGGCTGGAGGCTAACTCTGAACAGAAAACCTAGCCAGCTGGTAGTTAGTCTGGCCATATGTAGCTCTGGCCAGCAAGTGAATTCTTGTTTTGTGAATTCTCCTCCCAAAAGTTGAGTGCCATTTATTGTATGAACTCTAGTTAACATATAATTAAAGCCTGGAACTAGATATTGAGGAAAAGCTGGAATACCAGAAACAAACCACAGCCAACTAGCCAACTCCTCAGGCCTGTCTCTAGGAATTCTCCAACTGAATGCCTCTGAGTCCTCAGCCAAAAGGAAAGAGAGTGTCTCTGGGAAAGCTGAAAAATCCTCCTCTTGCTTTGCCCATCTCTCTTAACTTCGTCTTTCCATATTCTTAAAGCTAGGACCTGGCTTGTTGCTGTTGATAACTCTAATATTCTAGATAAATTTTATTAAATATACGTCACCACAGATGTGTTCTTGGATTCCATTTACACATATTCTGTGAGTATTTTTTTGCATGTATGTTCATGAGGGAAATTGGTCTGTAATCCCCTTTCTTTGCTGAGTCTTTATGTGGCTTGGGTATCAGAGTCACTGTGACCTCATAAAATGAATTGGGAAATCTTTCTTCTGTTTCTATTTTGTGAAATAATTTGAGGAGTATTGATTTTAACTGTTCCTTGATATTCTGGTAGAATTCTGTGCTAAAACCATCTGAGCCCTGGGCTAAATGATTGCTTCTATTTCACTAGGGGTTATAGATATATTTAAATCATTCATCTGATCTTGATTTAATTTTGCTAAGTGGTACCTATTGAGAAAATTATTCACTTAAAATCCCTTCCCCCAATTTGGTAGAGTGCAGGTTTTTAAAGTATGTCCTTAGGAGTCTTTGGGTTTCTTCCATGTCTGTGGTTAACACTCCTTTACTTTCCCCCTTATCTTGTTAATTTGGATATTCTGTCCCTGTCTTTCAGTAAGTTCAGATAAGTATTTGTCTATCTTGTTGGTTTTCATGAAGGACCAACTCATTGATTCTTTGTACTGTTCTCTTTGTTTCTGTTTTATTGAGTTCTACTCCTCTTTGGTGTTTACTTCCTTTTGTTCCAGTGCTTTAAGGTGTGCTGTGAAGTTACTAATATGAAATCCCCTCAGTTAAAAAAAAATATAAGCACTTCTATGTAAGTAGAATTAAATAGCTAAGTAACTAATAGGTAAGTACTTTCTTATTAGCACCACTTTCATTGTTGTGAAATATTAGAATATTAGTTTAAGATGTGTTACATTTGTTTCTGCTATGAAATATTTGTTTAATTATGTAAAGATGTGTTGCATCCTGTTATGTTACATTTCTTTGAAGATATGTTACTTTGCCTGTATAAAATACTGGTTGGTCTAATAAAGAGCTGAATGGCCAAGAGCTAGGCAGGAGAGTGATCGGCAGGCCTGCCAGGCAGAGAGAATAAATAGGAGGAGAAATTTTGGCTCAAAGGAGAAGATGGAGTAGAAGATGGGAGGAGTGAGAAAAGGAGGAGAGGAAGACTCCGGGGCCAGCCACTCAGCCACATAGCTTGCTCCAGAGCAAGAAGTAAAGAAAAATAAATACAATAAAGAAAGGTAGAAAGGCCAGAGACAAAACTATAATTTACACCGGAAACCTGTTTATCCTTTATATATATATAAATACACAAAGAGTCTAATTACTGTATGCTATGTTGTCTTTGAATTGATTGGCAGCTGAGGAAGTAGGAAGATCTGTTAAGAGGTATTTGATTATTATAAATGCTGCTGGATTAATTCAACCTTTATATTTTGTGAATGACTTGACTTTAAAATTAAAATAAAAAGATATGCTACTTTGGAGAAAAGGTTTTATTTCCACAGAAAATAAGAGGCTATAGATTTATTCTGGAAATAAGAAAATAAGGTTTGATCAAGGAACACCACCTGAAAAATCTCTGATGGAAGAAATGGCAACATCAGCTTCAAGGCTGCTGACTAAGATGATCCCCCATAAAATTTCCAGTGCCCCAATCAAAAAGAAGTAGTAATGGGAAGCTATGCCCAAATTTCCAAAATGTTGCTTATAATATTCGTTTTCATTATACATATTTAATCATCATAGTCAATCTTTTTTACTTAGGGAAAAAAGGGGGATATAATATAAAAATAATAAAAAGACAGATTATTAAATCTACTTTGATCCAAAAAACAACTGTTAACCTCATAATACTTTACATTAGTATAGATTTTAGTTTATTGATACAGATTTAAAGTCAGTTTTGTTATACTATGTGTATATTTCTACTTTTGTTTAAGATACTGTGTTTACATAATTTACTTAAAATTATAATATATAATTAAAATGTGGATTAATAGTTAATCATTCATGATAATCAAACTTATAATCATGTCAATTAGGTTTCTAAATATACAAAGATATATTAGATAATCTTCAAACTTCAAAGACCTATAAAATACGACATTTAAAATATTTTAAAGACTTAGACTTTTCTAAACAATAAGACATGTCTTCTCCTGACAGCATCCACTTCTAAAAGATAATAGACATTTAAAAAATAAAACCTCCATATAATGTTTACTTTCTTTGTAGCAAAAGTTAGCCACTAGACAAAAGACTGTTCTTGCCTTAACTGTTTGAAAGTTAAGTCAAGTATGCTATTTAAACTATACTTACAAAACCCATTAAAAAATGACTTCTGAAACTTTGCCAAAACAAGCCGAGGTAGTTTTCAAGTTTCTACTTGACTACCAGACATTCTACAACACACACAAAAATAGTGACTAATAAACTATGTCAAAATAAGTAGAGCAGTCCTTCATATTTCCTGCTTCACTAAAAAGTCAGTCAAAAATTCTAAGACTGTAGGCTAAAGATGAATGCCATGATGTTACAAAAACTTTAGATGACTGTCCAGATAGTTAGATGTCTGTTATTTCCAAAATTTGAAAGTTGATAGTTAAAAATTAGATAGTTGTAAATTTAGTTTTCCTTAGTTATAATAAAAATAAAGTAAATATAAAACTTTAGATTAAATAGATAATAAAATATTTTCTATAATTTTGCTAAATGCTAATAGACTAGATATTGTAATTGTAGTGTTTTCTTAATATCTGTTTTGTTATATGTAATTTTTCTATGTTACGATTGTAACCTTCCCTTTTCATTAGACAGTAAAGGGGGAGTGATGTGGGATGTCTTTCTGTAGTCTGTGAATTACCGTTGGATAATAAAGGAACCCTTTAGGCCTGTGGCAAGGCATCTTAGAAGCAGGCAGGAAATCTGAGCATAGCTGAAGGGGAAGGAGGGTGAAGTCAGACAGAAAACTGTAAGCTCTTCCTGAGAGAGCAAGATGGAAAAGTACAGGTAAGCCACGAGCTACATTGCAAAACACAGATTAGTAGAAATGGGTTAAGATACAAGAACTAGCTAGCATAAAAACTTGAGCCATAGGCCAAACAGTTAATAATTGATATAAGCTTTTGTTTAATTATTTTATAAGTGGAAGGGGGAATCTCAGGTAGGAAGATTCCTTCAGGCCTGGATGGGTCAGAAACTTTTGACTATACCGACTCCATATGGCCACCTTTATTCAAAATGGTGGTAAAGTCATGTGACCTCTCTCTTTTTCACCTTAGTCAAAGTGCTGTCTGCCCACATGGCTGTACTTAATTAAGGCGATGGCAGACAACATGTTGCTTTCTAAAGATACAAGTTTTAAGTTAACTTTTGATTACAGATTTTTAGCCATATGCAATTTTTTAGCTGCTTTTTAAGGTAGAACAACATAAAATAAGTTTCTTTGTCATTATATCAGATTCAGGGCCAGAAAAGCCCCAGAGGCAAATTCTGAGCCCAGGCAGCTAATTGTGATAACACCTGAGCTGTTACTAAGATACATGGAACACATAAACTCAGGCATTCAAGACCAGTCAGAAACAAGCATGCAGTGACCATATACATTTCTATCCATACACACACATATTTTTTTTTTTAACAGAAAAACAAACAGAAGTTTCCACAGGAAATCATGTTAGATGAGCAACTTACAAATCCTGAGATAAGAGTTTTACTGTGTAGAGCAGTATGTAAGAAACCATCGGAATAAAAACTTTTCCTGGCCATAGCATGGCTCCTATAGGGCCAACCCATTTTAGGCAGAAGAGTGCTGCCACTCATGGTACTTGGTTTGCTGGCAGCAAGGTCTGGAGTAGGCAGGGCACCACAGGCTTGCAAGTGGCAGTGCGTTAGGCAACTGAGCCTGGAGAAGGTGCTTCAGAGGGAACTGAGATTGAAAGAAAGCCTAGAAGAGTGAGCTGGAAAGCAAGTAGAGAATTTGGAAAAAGATTTTCTTTCTTTCTTTCTTTTTTTTTATGAGAGAAGAAGCTATAGGAGAGTTTATATGGGGGTGGGGGCAGAGCGATTAGGTAGAAACAGTGGGAGAGGGACAGAGATGCAGACAAACAGGGAAAGGGAAGAGGCAGAAGTGCAAAGCTCATAAGCTTGGATGAGGGAGCTCAAACCGTTGTAGTGTGTTAGACAGCTGTAATTTGTATTATTTTGAAGCAAATATCCTTAAGGGTGTCTGGGGATTGGGTTTGACCTGCCACCCATTTACAAGCCTTCTGCCAGGGACCTAGGGGTATAGAACCTCCACCAGTTCTATAAGCTTACAACTAGAAGCAGTGTGGAGCTTGCCTTTAAGCACAAGGGAACTCCAAGGGCCAGGGACTATCCTTGCTCCAGGAACAACCCAGACTTACCTGGCATTGTAGCGGCCTTGGCAGGTAATCTGAAAGCCTTTGACCCAAAAGGGGCCAAAAGCCTCAAAAGAAATCATAAATCCCTTATAGGCTTTTGTTTTGGAGATGGGTAACTTACTGAGCCAAAAATGGTCTAGTGTGGCAGAGGTGGGAGGTGGGTAGAAGAGAAAGTGGTTTTCCACAGCCATGTGCCTACAGGAAAGACAACTCTACCCTGGTTTGGCACAGGATGATAAGTATTTTTATATCCTAGGTAGTAGGTTTCTCTGCTGATGCAATAAGCTAGATTAAGCTGAGTCAAAAGCTTAATGAACAAAGCACCCCCAGGTGTCCCTGTAGTCCCCCAGAAGTGAGGTGGGCAAGGGAGAAGGAAAAAAAAATCATGGCAGGTTTAGGGTCTGGAGCTTCAAATATCCTGTAGGTGGCGATCTTGGTCAACTTGGGCAGGTGGGTGGGATGCCACTTGGTGGATTTCCTAAGAAGTAAGAAGTGTGGGGTCTGGAGGTGGGGTGTGAGGCCAAGGGGAGCTGCCAACCTAACACAGTCAATTGGTGAAACTGGGGTGTTGAAGTCTCTCGTGTGTGAGAGAAATAAATAATTTAAGTTCTAGTGTTTCTTTCACAAAAATGGGTATTCTTGTGTTTGGAGCATATATGCTAAGAATTAAAAGGTCTTCTTGGTGGATATTTCCTTGGATGAGTATGAAGTATTCTTCCACTTTTTCTTTTTTTGAAGTCTATTTTGTTAGATACTAAAATTGCTACACCAGCTTATGTCTTAGGCCCATTTACTTGCCCCCCCCAACCTTTTATCCTGAGGTATATCTATCCTTGATATTGAGATGTGTTTCTTGGATACAGCAGAAGAATGGGTCCCTTTTTTTACATCTATTCTGTTAGACTGTGTCTTTTTCTTAAGGAACTGAAACCATTGATATTGGGAGATATCAGTGACCAATGATTGTTTATTTTTGTTATTTTGTTGTTGGGGTAGTTAGTATCTGTGTCTGAAAGTGTGTGTACTTTTCTTCTTTTGGTTTTCCTGATATAAGATTATTTATTTCCTGTGTTATTGTGGGTATAGTTAACCTCAGGTTGGAGTTTTCCTTCTAGCATCCTCTGTAGAGCTAGATTTATAGATAGATATTGTTTAAGTTTGACTTTATTATGTCTTATTTTTTCCATTTATGTGATTGAAAGGTTTGCTAGGTATAGTAGTCTAGGCTGGCATCTGTGGTCTCTCAGAGTTGGCAAAATATCTGTCCTGGCTCTTCTGGCTTTAAGAGTCTTCATTAAGAAATTAGGTCTGCCTTTATATGTTACCTCGACTTTTTCCTTTACAACTTTTTAATAATTGTTTTTGTTCTGTATTTTTAATGTTTTTGAATCTTTATAGGCATCTCTCTCTC
The DNA here is from genome assembly GCA_033318265.1 of Phyllotis vaccarum. Taxonomy (NCBI): domain Eukaryota; kingdom Metazoa; phylum Chordata; class Mammalia; order Rodentia; family Cricetidae; genus Phyllotis; species Phyllotis vaccarum. The sequence goes on along the minus strand of JARWLC010000014.1, from coordinate 67,510,060 downwards.
TCTCTCTCTCTCTCTCTCTCTCTCTCTCTCTCTCTCTCTCTCTCTCTCTCTCTCTCTCTCTCTCTCTCTCGGAGACAGGGTTTCAGTGTAGCCTTGACTGTCCTGAGGTTTGCTCTGTAGACCAGGTTAGCATCGAACTCACAGAGACCTTCCTGCCTCTGCTTCCTGAGTGCTGGGATTAAAGGCATGTGACAACAACATTTGACAGCATCTTTTTCTTTAGGTTACAAAGAATTTCTTTTAAAAATTTGTTGAAAATATCTTCTGGGCCTTTGAGCTGGGATTCTTCTTCTTCCTCTGTTCTTAGTATTCTTAGGTTTGGTCTTTTCATAGTGTCTTAAATTTGCTGGATGTTTGTGTCATTTCCTGTATTGTATCTTCAATAGCTTGAGATTCCTTCCCTCCCTCCCTCCCTCCCTCCCTCCCTCCCTCCCTCCCTCCCTCCCTCCCTCCCTCCCTCCCTCCCTCCCTCCCTCTTTCCCTCCCTCATATTCTGTTGGTGAAGCTTGCCTCTGTAGTTGCTGTTCAAATTCCTAAATTTCTCACTTTCAGTATCCTTCAGTTTTTTTATTGCCCCCGTCTTAGTTAAGGTTTCTATTGCCATGACCATAGTAACTCTTTTAAAGGAATTAAACGGGCTGGCTTACATTTTCAGAGGTTTAGTCTATTATTATCATAGTGGGACATGGTGGTGTGTAGGCAGACTTGGTGTTTATAGCCAAAAGCTTATAGACATATCATACTGCAAAAATGCCTTTAGTCCAACTTTAAAAGTCCCCATAGTCTATTACAGTATCAGCAATGTTTTAGAGTTTAAAGTTAATGCCTCTTCTGAGATTCTTTCAATCTTTTAACTGTAATTCCCTGAAAAAAATCAAAATCAAAAAGCAGATCACATACTTCCAACCTATAATACCACAGGATATACATTGCCATTCCAAAATTTAGGGAAAGGAACATAGGATATAGTGGACCAAAGCAAGACCAAAACCCAGCAGGGCAAACTCTAAACTCTGCATCTCCATGTCTGAAGTCAAAAGGCTCTTTAGATCTACAACACCTTTCAGATTTGTTGACTGAAACATGTTTATTTGCCTTGGGCTGGTTCTACTTGCTGTTAATAGCTCTCCTCAGCTCTCCCATGACTCTGGCATCTCCAACATCTTGGTGTCTACAGAAGCAATCCAGGCTTCACCTTCACAACTTCACACAGTGGCCTTTCTAGGCCTCTGTTTAGGGATACTCCCGTTCAGTTACATCTTCACCAACTTTCTGTTTTCAGTGATTTCCTTCACTGCTTAACCTGGCTATTCTGGAACTTTTTCATGCTGTTTGGTCTATGGCTCAGGCATATTGCTATCTAGCTCTTTCATCTTAATTCAACCCATTTCCATTATTCTGTCTTGCCATGTGGCCTGTGGCTTACCCATTTCATTATATCTTGCACCATGAGCTGCTGGATCACATCTCTCCATCTGACTTTGCCTGCCTCCTACCTATGCTCTGATTTCCCCACCTACTTCTTCCATGGTGCCTGTCATGGGCCAAAACAGTCCTTTATTCACAGCATATAGAAAGACATTCCCACATCACTTTCCCTTTTCTGTCTAATCAAAATGAAAGGTTTCAATTTCAACATAGCAACATTATATATAACAAAACAGGTATCAAGCAAGAATTACAGTTACAATATCTAGTCTATTTGTATTTAACAAAATTAAAGAAAATATTTTATCATCTACTTTATCATTAATCTAAAGTTTCAGATCTAACATACCTTTTATAATAACTAAGGAAAACTACTTTTAACTATCTAATCTTCAGCTATATCAAAGACCACAGAAGGATAGAATATTACCTGAATAAACAGGAAGTACAAGCAACTTCCAAAATTTAGAAATGACAGAGATGACACCTGTCTGCTTGGAGAGTCACCCAAAGTTCCTTTGTAACATTGGGACATCCATCTTCAGCCTACAGGCCCAGAGTCTCTGTCATACCCTTCAGTGAAGCAGGAAATCTGAAGGACTGCTCTGCCCATTCTGGTGTAGTTCGTCAGCAGTCACTTCTCCTTGTGTCCTGAAGGATGTCTGGCAGTTTTCTCTGCAAAGCAGGAACCTGAAGGACCATCTTGGCTTGTTCTGTCAAAGTTCAAAGGTCACATTCCTATGGAACCTGCATGTCCAGTATATACAGCATACTGTCAAGCAGTCAATATAAGAACAGGTTCTTGTCCAGTGGCTAACAGTTGCCACAAAGAAAGTAAACTCCATATGGAGTTTCTTTTATGCCCTTTTTTCTCTTGAAGTAGATTGGTGCTTCCAGGAGCAGACCTGTCTTAGTGTCCAGGAAAGTCGTAAGTTCTTAAAACATTTCAAATGCCATATTCTGTAAGTCTGTGAAGTTTTTGAAGATTACCTATCTACTTGAAGTATATCTAAAAATATCTAACTAACATGTCCATAATTTTGGTTACCAAAGATGACTATTAATCTGCATTTCTTAATTATACATTACAATTTTAAATGAGTTACATAAACATCAGACCTTAAACAAGAGTTGAAAAATACATACAGCACAACAAAATTGACCTTAAATTTGTATCAATAAACCAAAGTCCATACCAGTTTAAAATATTTTGAGATTAACAGCTGAGTTTTGGATTAAAGTAAATTATTTTTAAAATCATTAATATAACATATCCTTCTTTTCTTCTTAATAAGAGATTGACTATGAGATTAACCATTTATAATAAAAATAAACATAAACATTATTTTGGGAATTTGGGTGTAGCTTTCTGTTACTATTTCCTGCTGATTAAGGGGTGCTGGCAATCTTTTGAGCGTCCTGAGGATGGATCTTCTTAGTCTGTAGCCCTGAAGCTGTTGTGACCATCTCTTTCCATCAGAGAATTTTCAGGTGGTCTTGGTTGAGAAACCATATTTGCCTGGAAGCAATCCACATCTTCTGTGGATTCAAAAGCAGAACCTCTTTTCCAAAGCAACATATCCTTAGACACAAAATTAAAAGTCAAGAAACCTCTAAAATATATATGTTTGTTTAACTTCGCAGCCTTTGCAATCAAATGTCTTTCTGCAGTTAGCTCATTAACAGTTAAAAAATTAAAAGAAAATACAATAACAACCATAATCCAGACTCTTTGTATATTTTCCATCTTTATGTAGCTTTGTAGTGATATATATTTAATAAAAACCAATCTGAAATATCAGAGAAGAGATCTACCTACAGTCAAACTAGAAGGTAATTTATACCTTTAATCCTAGCACAGGAAAAGATTCGGAGTGGTGACCTCCGCCTTTAATCCCAGCAGATCCGAATTTGAGGCCAGCTTGGTTTACAGAGGGAGTTCCAGACTCCCAGGAAGGCAGTGGTGGTACCAGGCCTTTGATCCCATAAATCCAGAGACAGAGGAGATCTTCTTGTGTTTCTGTGAGTTCAAGGCTAACTCCCAAATGGTAGTAGCTCATTTGGTAGGTTTAATCTTAACCTGGATATGAAACAACTGAGGGTATTTAAGGCAGGCATAGAAAGACAAATTCAGGCAGTAGAAGCCATGAGGAGTGAGGCTGAGGAATCTGGAAGACAGCTGGGTGAGATCTGACTGTGGTGTTTCCTATCTTTGGTATCTCAGCCTTTCCCTGAGATCTGGCTCTGAGTTTCCTTTAATACAGCCAGTATTCGTGCAACATAGCTTATATTTTATTACTGTGTTTTTTAAAAAATAAATTTCTCTACTTTTCTTTTATTCTCCCAGCTTATGTATTGTTTTTCACACACTTTGTAATCCATTTAAAGGTTTTTTTTTTTTAAATCTGAATTTGTTTTATTGTGTATTCTTAATCATTTTCTAACCAGAAGAGCTTTACCTGCTGACTCCATCTTGCCCAGTGGCTTTTCAACATGACAAGAGGTGCTAGAGGCACACTTACCTTCCCAGTTTTGGGAAGCAGTATTAAATATTATGAAACTTTTTACCACCCTAACTCCAGAGAGTCTTAGGGTCCACACTATTAAGTAGAACACTGCTGCTGCTCACTCCACTTAAGCATTTGGCAGCAGGGCCTTTTAAAGAGCCACACAGTTTTGTAGATAAAACTGAGTCAGGAAGCTTCTCTTAAAGTAGTTGTGTCTCTGCTCAGTGCTAGCAAACAGAGTGGACCGAAGAAAATGCTGCTACTAAGAAGGCCTCTTTGACTCCGTTCCCTTTTTGTTCAATATAAACAGAAACCTTAAGTCAATCACATGCAGCTTATTGCTTATACTGAGTCTTCTGTGAAACTTTGGGAACCAGCCTGGTTGCAGCTTATACTGCCTGCAGTAAGTCTGCAGCCATTTTGTCTGTGGCCCAGATGCCACTCTTATCTCTGCACCATGACCCACTTCAGAGACATAATTCAGAAGCTGCTTTTGGCTCCCTATTTTTGTGCTGTAGAACCCTTTTAAAGCTTTCTCTGGCTTTATATGGGTGTTTGGCCCACTCAGGGACACCATCTGTAACATTAGATTTCTGACCTGACTAGCCTCAAGGTTCAGATCTGCCCGCGGCTGCTTTTTCCCCCCAAAATGACTCAGACACATATTAATTTCATGCTGCTTGGTCTATGTCTTAGGCATATTGCTAGCTAGCTCTTTCATCTTAATTGAACCCATTTCCATTATTCTGCTTTGCTACATGGCCTGTGGCTTACCTATTTCATTCCATCTTGCAGCATGAGTGGCTGGATCATGTCTCTCCTTCCTCGCCTTCCCCTACCTATACTCTGATTTCCCTGCCTACTTCTTCTACGGTGCCTGTCATGGGCCAAAACAGTCCTTTATTCACAGCATATAGAAAGACATGCCCACATCAGATATTTGAGTCTCCTCTGCACAGATTTCACAAATGCCTTACAGGCAAAAGAAGTGATGGAAGAATATTGGCTCACTCTTTCTTACCTTCATCTCCTCTCCAGTATTTTGTTCCCTGACCATCTCTTAGTTAACTGAGAAAGAACATCACAAATAGATACAGGAGGCCTTTAGGGGGTCTATTTGGATTGGAGCATAGGGAAAGGAGATTCAAGGAAGAGGTTTCCAGCAAAAAGGGATTCCAATTTTAAAAAAGGTGGGTAGTCTTAATATACTACCTGGGTTATTTGTAAAGTTAAATTAGATAAACATTGCTTAATGGATCTCAAAATTAAAACTTGGGTGATCCATGAAGAACAATTACAGTTATTGAACAGAATATATACTATCATTCTGTCAGTATAAAATTCATATTTACAGTTGGAAAAGGCAGGAGAAGAAATAAAAAATGTAAGAGAGTTAATGTCTAATTTACTCTTTGTTAAGATGTAAAACTAAGAACAATATCATACTATTCATGTTAGTAATACTTAGGAAAAATAAAGTGGGATATGTATATTTAGAGGAGGAGAGAAAAAGAAGAGGTATGATATAGTGAGGTGTGGTGAGGAGGCATATTGATTATAGTAGGAATTATACTCCATTTAAAATTGATATCAAGGAAGTAGCAACATCGTATTTTAAAATATATTTTTACCTACCCGTAGGAAATTAATAATAGACATATTCACAAAAGTTTCTGGTGAATTTTTTTTTTTTGTAAAATTACAGTAAGAAATAAAAATAAATTGTTCAGAAATGTTTCCCTTGAGTGTCAGGTGTTCCTTATAGTATTGCCTGTGACACTGATGCTTATTCCCTTAGTAACTGGCAATAGCTAAGAGCTAAATGTGACATTAACTGTTTCTAGGAATTTCCTAGGAACAGCACTGCCCATAAAACTTAAGATTTATTTCCAAGTCTTTAAGGAATGAAACAAGAGCAAAACAGCTACACCACAAAAACCGCCTTTCATTAAGCATTAAATATAAGCTGAATAATGTCATGAACTTTGCATAAACATTTTCTATTTGTCATATTTTTGTTTTTAATAATTTCTTTTACTTTTTCTTCCTTTTTTTATTTTGTCCTACTACTAAGAATCAAAGACTAGAGATAATGTAATAGATAATAAATGGTTTTGTTTCTTTTTTATAGAGGACGTACAATAGCAGAAAAAAAAATAAAAATAAATTCAGGAAGCTCAGAGTTTCTCAGAGCAGGGTGAACATAAACAATGAAGTCTCACCAAAGTACCACAAAAAAGATTGACAATAGCTCAATGGAAGGTAGTTTACATTAATAACCATGTGCTAGATTTATATTCATTATCTTTTTGTTCACCACCTCATATGCTCTGTTTCTTTATGCAGACCCAGATTTTCATCAGATTTTATTGTCTCTGTGGCAAAAAACCTCTTTAATATTTCTTACAGTTCAGTTTTTAGTGACAATGCCTTCTCTTAGATTTTATCTAAAACAGTCTTGTCCTTTGTTTTGAAGGATGTAGAGTTGTAAGTTTACAGTTGATCCTTCAGCACCAGAGAGCCATTGTTCCATTGTCTGCTTGCTTGCGTAGTTCCTGTGGAAAGTCTGTGGTCATTCTGTTGTCTTTCCTTTCACCTGTGCTCACTGTTTCTTTTAGAGTTTTTAGATTCTTCTTCTTATTTGTTGTCAGTGACCCTAACTCATTTCTGACAGAGGTTTTTGAGCTGCTTGTCTTTATATCACATTGGTGTAACACATAAGCAGACAAACAGACAGGTACTAATTTCCATCTAGGTTTGTAATTACAGTTAATTGTAGTTTCTGGTTACTACTTCATTAATTACAATATAGGCTCTCTCAAAAGGAAACATTTTAAACATCTTTTTGCTCTCAGTAAATATGTATCAAATGAAGCATATGGTTAGGAATTGCTTAGACTGTATAGCATTTCCAATATTAAATTTTTGAGAAAAAATTTGATTACTTTTCTGGGACAATCGATAATTTTATTTAATTATTTGATAGTCACATTTCTCATCCCTTTTGAAAATCTATTTTCCCCTTTTGGTACAACTTAAACATTAAAAACCTGTTAACTCCTCATTGATTGGATTCTCCGAGGTTTGATTATCTTTCATAGACCTAAGAATAAAATCAGTTTTGTGTCATTTTCATAGTTGACTGTGTATTTAAAATCTTGGTTCGGGTATTAAAAATTCTTAAATATAGGGGGTATTAAGGTGCCTCTGTGTAGGGTTGATCACAAAACTAGTATCATGACCACTAACCTAACCGGATCTTGAAACAAAAGGGGCCATCTTGGAAGGCTGTCTGTGCACTAGGTCAGTCTGTTGGGAATGTCACCCAGTCATAGGGTCTGGATACTGGCATTTGAAAATGACTTCTTGGTAGAGCATCTGTTACCTCAAAACAATGAATTGTCTTAAAATTTATTTTCAAGGGAAGGGTCATATGAGAGGGAGGGTAAACAAAATATTTTGTTCATAATTTGCTGTAAAGATGATTTATTACAGTTTAATATTAAACAGCTCTGTAGGCCCAAAATTTATCTCACTTGGTTCTAACTAGTGTTTCTCTCTGACACATGGTGTGAATCAACTGTCCTTCCAACTTGAAAGAGCAGAGAGTTCACTGACGCAATCCTTTGTTCTAGGGGAATTGTTTCCATTGTGTCTTCAAAAGGAGGGACATGAAAAGCCTTGGCTCAGGACAAGTTCTTTCCAAGTTAGACACTGGCCTGAGGAAGTAAGGTCTGAACATTAACCTTTTCACATCTCTCTTTTAAAAAAAACTACACACCAGCAAATTTCCATTCCCGTGTTTCTGCTTTCCAGGGTTCTTCCTGAACTCCAGAAGTTGCTTAAGTTTCTTTCCTTCTCGGTGAATCTCCTTTGAGAACTTTGAATGTCTCCAGAGATTAGAGTAATTGATTATGATTGTAATCGCTAATAAAGCACAGGTTCATAATAACAGTGGAATGCTTGTAGCAATATAAAAGACACTAAAGCTTTCATGTGAATGTAAGTGCCATACATAGCATGATATGATTGCGAATAAATATGCCTGCCAAGCCAAGTAACAGGAGAGGGATGTTGCATTTCTACTCTGACTGTGCTTTTGCTTTAGAATTTGCTAGTATTTACAGGATGCATCGTGTACCTGCCCCTGTTGTTAGTGCTTCATTTCTATGAAGTGGTAGCTATTTTTAATCTGTATTTTCCTGAGCTGGAATTTGAAGTAAAGAAAAATTCAGTAACTTACCCATGGTCACCAGCTAATAAGTAGCAGAAATAAGACTTGACTCTAAGAGAACTGGCTTTGTAGCTTGTGCTATTGGTTGTTGAGCCTATGGCCCATTTTGTTATACTTTAAGAATAGACCCTACTGGAACTTATTCTGGGAGTGGAAACTTGCATTGAATTGTTCTTATATGTGGAATATTTGAACAATTTGAAGTTGTTTACCATGGATTAGGGAAAGCAGGAATCATGACCTAGTCTTTGTACTTTTTTTGAGGGGAAAATAAGACAATGATGAAAGTTAAAAGACAATAAACTTTAGTTTTAAGAACTTTGCAATTGCTGTGAATGTGGGATTGGCTACAGTGTAGTGAATGAACTTTTTTACTAAATGTGGCAACAGAAGCTGGACTAGTTAGTAGGTGGTGGGGAGATTTGGAAAAACTTGTTATGCTGTGAAATTGGACTGTATCAACTTTGAGATTTCTTCTTTTCTTATACATTGCTGTACTAAATAGAAGTCATTAAAAATCATTATTACTAATTTTTTTTGGCTGCCCTCAAAGGGTGGGAAAAAAGAAAAAGGAGAGAGGCCTATTTGATATCTAATGGAAATGTGTGTGCTGGTTTAACTTTGGTCTAAGCCATGAAAGTTTAATTTTTGTTTTTAAATTTAATTCCCCATCCCCTCCAAATGGACTCATGTGTTTTCTTTTTGAGACAGGCCTTTTCACTGTGTAGCCCTGGCTAGCTTTGAACTTGTAATCTCTTGCTGCTTCTGTCTGATGGCTTGGGCCACCATAACCCATGAAATTTTTAAAAATAGTTTATGCTGTTGATAGTTTTGTATATAGTGTGAATGAACTAAGAAGCAAGAGAAAGGCCTGTTTTTTGAGTTTACATGTTAGGTTTCTTAGAAACACACGAGATTCCATCACATCAAGCACTGGATCTCTCCATTTCCCCACTCCCTTTGTGGGATCACAAAAGTACACCAATTCAGTTACGTTTGAGATTATGATCAATAAGAGAGTAGATGAAGAAGGCACTGCATTTTTATTTTATATTTCTTAATTTATTTCTTAAGACAGAGTCTCATGTATCCATGGCCTTAAACTTAATCAGTAGCTAAGGTTGACTTTATCTTGATATCTCCACTTCTCAAATGCTGGATTATGGGGTCTTGTCACCAGCCTAGTTTTTTCTGTGGAATACAACCCAAGGTTTCTTATACACTGTGTATACACTTTTAACAGTACCATTCCTAAGATGAGTTTTGTAGCCCTGTAATTTGTGACAATTCTTTTCCTCTTGGACTCTGGGATTGTACAGGTGTATATCACTACTCCAGGCTGCCATTTCATGTTTTTTATTTGTATTTTGCTTCAATAATTGTTAAAAAATATTAGGTCTCATATGAACTAAAAGTGTTTGTTATTGTTTTTTATTTTAATTAACAGCTTACTGGCATTTTGAATCTAGCACTGTTCTAGTCTCTTTAAATGCATTTTCTTTGTTCCATCATAAACATACTACTTGTGTATTTAAGTAAAATAATAGAAACACAGAAAGGTTAAAAAAAAAAAAAGAATTACAGCCAGGCATGGTGGTATATACCTTTAATCCAGTACTCTCTTGGCAGAGACTGAGGCTAGCCTGGTCTATATAATGAGTTCCAGGCCAGTCAGGGCTTAACACAAAAGAAAACTGTAGTATGAAGTGTCTGGCCCAGACTTTCGGGCCTAACCTCAAAGTTTAGGTCTGCAGACCCACAGACCCGCAGACCCACAGAAACACACAGATGCTTTCATTAATTTGAGGCTGATCAGCCTCAGGCCCAGGCATATAACTTGCTAGCTCTCTACCCTTCATCTAACCCATGTCTCTTGTTCAGCCATGCGTCTCGGTACCTTTCTTTAAAGCAGCATAGTTGTCCTCAACTTCCTTTGGCTTCTCCCTGGTGCTCTTTTGGCATTCTGCTCTCAGAGATTTTCTTAGTCTGGTAGCCCCTGCTACACTTCCTGCCTGCCTTTGGCCAATCAGCTCTTTTTATTAAACCAGTGGGTGGGACAATTATTTACCATGAAACAACACAATACCCCTACAGAAAACAGCATAAAAAGTAAGAGTCACATTTATCTAGATATTTATAATTTTGATGTTTTTCATACTGTCCTTTCTGTTTCCCCTAGGAATGTAGATAATTGGAATTGTTTACCTTGCTGTTGAGTAAACATATGGTTCAAATATTTTGCTGTTCTTATCTCACTTTCTTTCTTTTCTACTATTTAAAAAAAAACCCTCTTTCCTCTCACCTTTTATTTATCATTGTTATTCTTGATCAGATTGTGCTATTTGTAGTAGTAATAAAGGAAATTACTTCTGTGTAGTAGCAGTCTTGGAAAGATTGCTTCATGTGCAAACTGTTGATAATATCTATATCAGGACAGTTGTTCTAGTGCTGTGAAGAGTCACCATGACCATAGCAACTCTTAGAGGTTTGCTTACAGTTTCGAGGTTTAGTCCATTCTCATCATGGTAGGGAACATGGTGATGTGACATTCAGGTAGAAATGGTGCTGGAACAGTAGCAGAGAGCTCTACATCAGGAAGAGGAAGGGAGGGACTCGGGGCTTGTTGGCATGGGCTTGAAACCTCAAAGCCTACTTCCACTGACATACTTCCTCTAACAAGGTTACGTATCTTAATTCTTTTCCAATAGTGCCAATCCCTGATGTCTAAGCATTCAGATATATGAGCCTATTCTTATTCAAACTACCACAGTTATATTTGAGGAATAGCTGAGTTACTACATGTAAGTTGTTCAGTTGACATCATGACACAGATTTAAAAGATACTTCCTTTTACTATTTAGGAATTATGAGTTAGGTGTATCCTTTTCAGTTTGAGTGGCATGGGAACAGTAAGATTGCCTAGATTAAATTTCTGGATGGTCACATGATTAGTTTTTATGTGCTTTTTTGGCTAGCAATGTAACTTGCCCCCTTATATTCAGCTTAAAGCTGTTACACACTCACTTTGAACACACAGACCTCCACATACCCTACCCTACCCCACCCAGAACCTGCTTTTCTTTTTTTCTTTTTCTCTATTTAATTTCTTATTATTTTAATTTTTTCCCCATACCCACCACTACTCCCTCTTCCTCCCCTCTTCCCAGTCCTCCCCCAGTTTTCCTCAACCCCGTCTCCCCATCCATTCCCCAGGTGAGTCAATTCAGATGGAATATCCAGTTGAGGTAGGACCAGATCTCTTCCTCCAGTATCAAGGCTGAGTAAAGTGTTCCTCTGAGGAAATGGGCTCCAAGAATCCAGTTCATGTAACAGGAATAAACCCTGTTCCTACTGCAAGAGTCTTCACAAACTGCCCACATTGTTCAACTGTCATCTATATTCAGAGGGTTTAATTCCTTTCCATGAAGGTTCCTCAGCTGTCATTTCAGAGTTAGTGAGCTCCCAATAGCTGTCTCTGTGGGTTTCCTCATCATGATCTTGATCCCTTTGCTCATATACTCTCTCCTCCCTCTCTGGCTGGTCTGGGAGCTCAACTCAGTGCTCATCTATGGATCTCTGCCTCTGCTTCCATCAATTGCTGGATGAAGGTTCTATAGTGGTAATTAGGGTGGTCATTCATTTGATTATAGGGTGTGACCAGTTTAGACCCCCTCTCCACTATTACTTGGAGTTTTAGCCAGGGTTATCTTATGAGTTCTTGGTGTTTCCCTAGTACCCGTGAGTTTTCAGTACCACATTCAAGTGTGGGTTAATCTAGCTTTTCCTCATGACAAATACACAGACAGTCACCCACCCCCCATGCACCCACAATTACACACACCCAGAATCTTTTCCTCATGACAGACAGACAGGCAGGCAAGCAGTCAGGCGCGCGCGTGCACACACACACACACACACACACACACACACACACACACACACACACACACACACACACACACACACCACACAGACACACACACACCAAAACAAAAAATGAAAACCTGGTTTTCAGTACCACATTCAGGTGTGAGTTGATCTAGTTTTTCCTCATGACATGAGGTGAGAGTTCTCTATGTACTCTTACAATGATGGAAAGGCTTAATAGAGCCTTCAATTCAGACCAGACTAGAGTACTAAAAATTGGTAGGTGACAGAACATTGAGGTAGTCCCTATCCCCTTTGTATGTCTGTTATGTGGGGCTGGTTGGGTACTGATGCCTATCATTATGCTAGAGAGTTCTTGGATATTTTCACAGTTTTCCAGATACAAATCATTAATAAACACCACCCTTAAAAAAAAAAATTAAGTTTGTTAATAATTTTTTTCTCTACTTTGATAGTTAACTTGGTAATTTGGAGCATATAACCATGCTGTTTGGAAGCTGTCTGTTTCCATTGTTGCAGCCCGATTGTCCATGCTTTAATCATCAGTAGTTGTGAAGGAAGTTTTTTTTTTTTTTTAAATTTTTTTTTTTTTTTAAAGGCTGCAGGCTGCTGCATAGTACCATAAAAAATGTCCACCTGGAAGCAATTTTCCCTAAAAGCCCTTAGGGACTGCTGTCACCCTCCCCCTCCATTGGCAGCAAGGACTAGAAACACCAGCTCTCTTTAGAGCCAGGCTTTGTTGCTCCCAGCTTCCAGAAAGGCTAGAGGACAGCTAGGGAAATAACAAATTATTCCCAGACCCTTTTCTATAAGAAATTCCCTTGAGCCTTTTTTCTCTTTTCTTCAGGTTCTTTCTGTGTTAGCATTTTAGCTAAAATACAGATTATTTGCAGTAACAGGACTTGAATTTACTTTTTTAGTGAGAGTGTTTATTATCAACTCTAGTGCTGTCCTTGTGGAAAGTTGAAAGATCTTTATAATGCTTTCTCTGTGGAATGTAGGCATTGTTCCAGGTGTGAATTCTCAAGGAATTCAAGGTCCGGTGGGAGAGATAGACATGTAAATAAATCATGTGTATGTGGTGTTCAGTGTAGCACCCTTTCAAAGATATGAACAAATAAACATTTTTAAGAAAAAGAATATTAACCCTCCACCAGGGAATGTCCTTAATGATGCCCATTAATTCTTAGGCCTGTTTTTCAGTGTGACTAGAGGACAGAATGAGGTGTTTGTTTTAGAGCTTTAGGGTAATGGAGAGGGGGTGAGTACTTTTGGTGGGATTTACCCCAAACCACACATGGTTTCCTAAAGTCAAAGTCAGATTTGTACTGTCAATTTGAGGGTTAGTATAAATGGTGATAGCATGGCTATGAAGAAATAACTCATTCTATATTACTTAGCATGAAGAGTAACCAAGTGTTTCAACAGATTTTAAAGTATATTCCTTCAAAATGGGGCTATTATTTTATTCTATTAATTTTTAAATTACATTTATTTTATATGTCTGTATGTGTGTAACGTGGGTGGAGGCCAGAGGATGACTTCCAGATTTTATTCTTTTTTGTTATTATATGGGGCAGAGAAACGGAATTCAGATTGTAAGCAGCGAGTGCCTTTTACCTGCTGAGCCATGTTCCTGGCTCTACCTATTTGCTTTTGATAGTAATTTTGTAATTCCCTCAGTTTTGAAATTAAATGTTAATTTTTAAAATGTTTACCATTTCTTTAGATATATCACATTTATTTTTAATTTATCAGTTTAAGCCTGGGCAAATCTTGATCCATAGTTTGTGTTTCTTTTGATTCTTTTAAATCTTTTTTCTGTTCATGTTCTAAGATTTCTTTTTTTTCTTTCTTTCTTTCTTTCCCCCTCTCTCCTTTCTCCCTCCTTCCTTTCCTTTCCTTCCCCCTCTCTGTTTCTCTCTCTCTTCTTTCCTTCCTTCCTTTTTTCTTTCTTTGGATACTTAAATTCTACTTTAAAAAAAACTATTACTTCTCAGAAATCTTGGAAATATAGGTTAAAGTATATTTCTCTAGAGAGGATTTATGTTCATTCATTCAGTTATCTGTGGACACTGCGATGGAGATTGCTTCTAAAGTAAATAATTATTCTTTTGAGATAATATTTTGTTATGTTTCTCCACCTGGGTTTGAACTCCTGAACTCAAGAGATTGATCGTCTGCCTCTGACTTAATACTGGGATGAAAGAAATGCATCTTCATACCTGGCTCTAAAAGAAAGAATGTGACATTTTTCCAGACTGTACAGATAGTAACAGTGTGACTATGGGACTTATTCTTTGGTTTAAAATGATTAAAAGTTGTCTTTTTCTTTTTTTTTTTCTTTCCTCCTGCAAACAGAATCAATACCAGAAGAGTGAGGTTTCCTTGCAGGCCCCTTTTACCCTTCACAAAATATTGTGGCTTTTTCCATTTGTCTCCTTTTGAGGGGCTGGAGGCTGTCTCGCCTGTGTGTAACAGGAGTATGAGGGTGTAGGTGGTTAGCAGAACCTTGATTTCTGTTTTGTTTTTAATTCCAGCAATTGCAATTGCAGATGTTCTTTATCTTCTTCACGAAGAAGTCATACACTAAGGTCTAGAACCTTACTTTTGATTATCAAGATTTATGAGTACAAGTATCTAATGCTTTGCATTGCTCACAAGGAGCATCATCTTATTTTGCTGCTTTGTTCTCTGTCATAATTTTTGAATGGAAACAACTCCATTATCTTTCATCTGTCCTTCAGGGTCTTCAGTGCTATGGACTTAATCACTGAGTTTTAAATTGTTCTGGTTGGCCTCACTGGAGATCAGGATGGCCTTGAACTTGCCTCCTACTTATGCCTTAAAAAACGGATTACAGACATACCATGCTTCCTGGTTTTTGTTTCTTTTTGTTCTTCTGCTCTTTCTTTAGTTAATTTTTATTTCATTTAAGACAGCATCTCATTGTGTCCCAGGCTGGCTTACAATGTAGCTCAGGATTCCTTTTCTTTTTTTCATTCAGATGGGTGAGGTATTCGACTTCTTCTTAACAATGTTTGAAGAGGTATGTGTCTCACAGTGAGGTGAATGTTTAATCATCATGTTTATGAACCAAAAACAGATCCTGCCTCAAGTATACTTAATTCTTATCTTATAATTAGCAACATTTATGATTCAGCTAAAAAAAGCAATGGAGTGATTTTTTTTGATTTTGAACAAAGAACAAAAATGAGTCAACTGACAAACTTTGTTGAGCCTTTATATTTTCAGGTATTAGTGAGGATGATATGTAGCAGTAGAATATTACCATATATTAGTTATGACAGTCTCTGTATTCTTAATTTGGGCTGTCCTTGCTTTCATTAGTTTATTTCCTCCTTGATTTCTGTTGTTGATTTGTCTGAATTTTAATGAAAAATTCTCTTCTTCTGAAACTTTCTAGTTCTGTTTAACCCAAACCACATTCTTTAATAGGCTCCTTGGCTAGGTGACAGCCAAAGGTGCCCCACCATATTTTTAACCTATTCCTTTGAAAGTGCTTATCCTTTCAAAAGTATTGCTTCCCTCACAGCATCTTCTTACTTGTATGGACTGTCTTGGCGAAACAAGTCAAATACATTGAGATCTGTAAAGATAGGAAGGACTGGGATATGTTTGTTTTATCTCCAAGTCGCAGAGTCTCCCAAAGACCACCTAGGAGTCTGAATCCATATACAAAAGCAAAGAGCCTTTATTCAAGCTCAAGCTTGGACTCTATCTGTCCAACACAGTGAGAGCAGAGAGTGCCAAGCCCAGGCCTGGTAGATTTTTCTTTTTTAATCACAGTAGAGGAGGGTTAGGGTGGTCTAGTAATATCTTGGTATCTGGGCATCTGGTGATCTTATCTAATCTTGTCTAATGGTTGGAATGTTTGGAATATCAGGTACTTTCCTCTTAGATGCTGACCCTTCCTGGATGGTATCAGCTTATGGCTCTTACTGGTACCCTGTGCTGCCTGCCAGTAAACTCAGGCCTACTCTTTGGCTGGTTCTTATTAAGCCCTTAATAACAGCTGTGTGGTCAAGCTGTTCTGGGCCCCATGTTTGCTCACATGAGGTGTCACAAAAAATTGGATATTATGTTAGTTTCTATTTGTATTGCTTTGATCAAATACCTGACAAGAAGTAACTACAGCTCAATGGGATACAGTATATCATTTTTGGGAACACAGGGTGGTGGGATAGTAGTACTAGGTTGCATTGCACCAGAGCCAGAAAATATAGTTTTGAAATGCTAACCACTTCAATTGGTGGTATGAACCTAGGATAGTGGAGCTTAAAAATGAGGTGGATTAAAGTCTCAATGCAATCGCCAACTTTATTCAGAGCATCAGATAATATATATTCTGAGGGTATTTTTGAGGGTTCAGCAAGGTCATATGAACAAAGGTCACATGACATTAGGCTATATACATCCAGGAGGGCAAGTCATGCTTGGAAACATCATTATGAATAATAATGGGTAAGACAATGGGTAATCTAAAATGAAATCCACTCCTATTATTGTACTTTCGAGGAACATGGAAGCACATTCTAAGAACCATTGTAATGGAGGAAGAGAGTTTACAAGACTCTTGTCTTGTTTACTTGGAATTTCTCACCATGCCTCAGAACAGCTTATGGTTCTTGTTCCAACAGTGAGATGCTGGTGTTGAGCTTTCTTCTTCCTTTTTACCATGGCTAGCCCAGTGTTTCTCAACCCTTGGGGAGGGGGTTTACCTAAATGTGATGATATATTGTGTATCAAATAAAGATTGCCTGGAGATCAGAAGACAGAGCCAGCCACAGAGTTAGACATAGAGATAAGGTAGTGGTGACATACACCTTTAATCCTAGCACTTGGGAGGCAGAGATTAGTCTGGATCTCTGAGTTCAAGGCCAGCCTGGACTACAGGAGATTAATCCAGTCCAAAAGAGAAACAGAGCTAGGCAGTGGTGGCACACATCTTTAAACCTGGCACTTGGGATTACGTGCCTTTAATTTCAGCACTAGGAAGGCTGAGACAAGAAATGATATGACTGGGCAGAGAGGAAGATAAAGCTGGAGGAGACAGGAGTTCCCCCTTGTGGCTTCCTTCCATTTTCACCTTCGCCTTGTGGGTTCTTATGTTTCCCCTCTTTGGTACAAGGAATCGTGGCGACATGATCAGCCTGACAATCCAGTAGTGGCAAGAAGTTTCTCTAGTGGCTTGTTCCTCTGCTTCTCTGATCTTTTGGCATCTACCCCAATATCTGGTTCTGGGCTTTTATTATTATTATTATTATTATTATTATTATTATTATTATTATTATTATTATTATAAGATCAATTAGGATTTATGCAACTCCTAAGACAATTAGAAAACACATATTTACATTATGATTCACAACACTAGCAAAATTAGAGTTATGAAGTAGCAACAAAAATACTTTTATGGTTGGGGGCAGTAGTGATTTGAAAGAAAATGACCCCTAAAAGGAGTGGCACTAATAGGAGGTGTGGTCTTATTGGAGGAAGTATGTCACTGTGGGGGTGGCCTTTGAGGTCTCCTTTGCTCAAGCTGTACCCAATGAGACATACAATTTTCTGTTGCCTTCAAGTCAAGATGTAGGTCTCTCAGTTACTTCTCTAGCACCATGTCTGCCTGCATGCCACCATGTTGCACCATGATGATAATGGTCTAAACCTCTGAAAATGTAACCTACCCCATTAAAGAAGTTATAAAAGTTTATAAAAATTGACGTGGTCATAGTGTCTCTTCAAAGCAATACAAGCCCTAACTAAGACAGGGGTCACCACAACACAATGAACTATATTAAAGGGTCAAAGCATTAGGAAGGTTGAGACCCAGTGCTCTAGCCCATCTAAAGTGAATCTTTCATATTGGTTAATCTAGAAACTGCATCATGGACATTCATAGAGGCCTGTCTCCTAGGTGATCCTACACAAGTTGATAGATCAGTAATATTGTCATAGGTTTTATGCTCAGCTTAGATTTCATTAATTACAAAATGCTTCTACAGGTACCGATTGTGATATACAATGGTTTATTTTCTCTTGTATCTAGAGAAATTATAATACTGGAAGTTTGAATACTAGCAATAGACACACTGAAGTAAGGAGAAAGGATATAAACTCCATTTGACCTCTTGTAGTTTTCTTTCAACATCATGTTCAAATCTGTTTTCCACTTTATTTTTAACTTTTGGAATAAACAAAAATACTAATGATGCTTTTATGGAGTTTAATGAGAAGAAAATGTTTGAGGGATAAAACCATGGCAAGTTAAAAAAGATATACGAAAAAGAAAAGACCAGAACAAACTCTGGAATTTTTTCTTGGATAATCAAAACCAAAGCCCCAAACTAAAATGCTCAGTCCCTTGTGTCTTAAGTTTTCTTTGGTCTCAAGACATCTCAGCAGATACATTTGGTTTCCTGCATTATCCTCTGAAACAAGGGTAAATCCACATGCCTTGTATTCTCTTCCCTCTTTGCACATTTTCCATATGCATGGTAGAGCTCTCCCCAGGAGATGAAATGGGTAAGACAGTCTTTTGCCCAAGGCAAAAATAGTGTTCTAGTATGAGGACATTGATAATTGAACAGGTCATCAGAACACAGTCTAATAAATTTTGTGAGAGCAGTAGTTACAAACGAGGTGGGCACGAAAGACTCAAAGACTTCCTCAGAAGAACTTAGATATGAGCTGTGGTTGTAAGAGTGGATGAGATTTACCGTGAAATGGAAGAAAAGGGTAAGGATAGCTGAGGCTGGAGACTGGAATCCTTATAGAGCAGTGGATATGATTGTTGTCTGTCTTTTTGATTTACCCACCACCTTTGAACACCTTACAACATTCTGCCTTTTAGGATAGAGGGAAAGTGGCTTAAATAAACAGAAATTGATTTATTTGTATTTTGAAAACAACTGTTCAGGATTTTTCCATAGTCCATGACCCAGATATTTTTCACTTTTCCCCTTTCTAGACTCAAATTATTGGTACAGTTTCTTCTTCTCTTTTAGGGTAGTTGCTTCACCTGCCCATAAGTGTCTTTTCCCACAGGGCAGTGTTTAAGGTAAGAAAAGGACCTTTTTTTCCCTATATCCTTCAGGAAGCATAGTACTCCTGCCTCCTGCTTTATTTAGCCTTTCACTAACAGATTTCCCTTTTTATTGGTGAGAGCTGTATCCTGTATCCTTATGTTAACTGATCACTGACAAAGGTAACTAAAAAGTCAATAGTTGCTATATGCCATACAGCTAACCCTCAACTGACTCATTCTGCAATAGAATTCTCCACTCCAGTTTTTCTCTCCCCTCCACTCCCCCTTTCCTCTCCTTTCTCTCCCCTTCCACCCTCCTTTCTCTCTGTTTTGTTTTTTAGAGATGGGGTTTCTCTTTGTAGCCCTATAGATCAGGCTGGCCTCAAACTAATGGAAATCTGTCTCTGTAGGGCTGGGATTAAGGGCACGAATTACTACAGTCCAGCTCTCATTCTACCTTCTCAACAAGGTCTTCCTTTTAGCCCTGGCTGACCTCAGTCTCTTGAATGTTTATGAGTTTGTATCACCCTACATGGCTCCTTCCTTGTCTTTTGAAAACAAACAAACAAACAGATTGCCACTGATTTTGTCTTCAAGCAAGCGATATAGTTTTGTAGTGTCTTGGTGTAGGAGAATGATAAATATTTGTTGAATTCAAATTTAAGTGCCATTTTATCAGTCAAAAACTTGTAAAATATGCTTTTGAAATCTAGGTGGAAGAAAGATATAGAACCATTATGATGTATCAAGTATAATATTAGCAATGAACACTAGGATGTACAAATATACTTTTGTAAAATCCTTTGGTTTGTTAGGGAGATTTTGAAAATCAGACTCTTTAGGTCTCCATTTTACTTGAGTCAAATTTTAGGTTACAAAACTCACTGCTAATTTTTTAAGCATTTTTTGTTTACTTTTCATAGTAATTATCCTTGTAATGACATAGATAAGAAACCACATGATTATTTGTTACATTCTCTTGTTTAACTGTTATGTATCTTGTGTCAGATGCACAGAAAACTACACAAATGTTTCAGAGAGTTGACTTTTTAAAGATTCTGCATTTTATCTTTTGGGGTTGGGGGCTGGAATAAAGTCTCAGGTAGCCCTGGCTGTCCTCAGAATTTATTGTGTAGCTGAGGATGGCGTGAACTCCTCATCCTCCTGTGTTTGCCTCCTAGAGTTGGCGTAATTGGCATGTTCCACCATGCCCACTTTTATGCATTTCTGGGACTTTTGGTATGCAAGGCTCTGCCAGTTGAGCTACATCCTCTGCCTTGGACTCACAGATTTGATCAAATGTAGTTTGTATATTTTTTTCAGCAATCTTCTATTTGGTTATATCAAATTCATGTTGCTCATCACTAGATGGCAGTCTTTCTCCACTTTAAGTCATTTGTTCAGAATAGAAAATAGTGCTGTTCTTATTTAAGAACAGTGTTGACTGCCAGTATAAAGCTAACTTAGTAGGTCTCTAAGTTTTTCAGAGTTTAAGAATTTTTTATTTATTTTTGCCTTTTATATTTGCTAGGTCTGTTGTTTATTAATGGCTTATGATGAAATATGCTTGAAATGTTGAATCAATGTGAACTATCAGGTCCGTTCACATTGGCTTTTTACTGTGGTAGATGCAGTTTGTAATTAAAGACATGAAATGCAAGTGTGTTTTTACTTGTTTTATAGCTCCATGAAAACTAAGTAACCTTTACTTGCACATACACAAAGAATTCACACAGTTGATTGATCCCGTTAATTTTCACAGAATGCAAAATATTGAGTCCTGTAAACACTATCTACTTTTCTTCATTTAGCTGTGTGTGTTTTTGATTTGAGCTCTACTGATCTTTTGAGATAGCACCTTGCTGGTTTGCTCAGGCTCTTACCTCAGCTTCCTGAATACTAGGATTACAGGCCTGGGGTACCATGCCCCAGCCAATTCTTACTTTAATTTTTAAATTTTCTACCCAGAGGGCTCACTATAATCCTTTAAAGTTAGTAAACATCATAATTGAAGAGAGTGTTAAAATCATGAAAATCTAAATAGAAACTCTGTGTCACTGATAAGGAGATTAAAGCTACCACCTGCTGACTGTCCTCAAAATGTTTGCTTTTTCATTATGCACTTGAATTGGAAAGCTTAATGTGCAGCTAGTACTTCAGGGGAATTGTAATTGATTGCAGTTTCCTATTTTGTAAATGAGAAAGCTCTAAAGGTCAGAGAGATTAATTGAATTGGCTAAAGATGTAGCTAATTACAATGCCAAGACCAAGGCCTCACAATCAGTCAGGTAAAATTCACATTTTCTTACTTTGATTTTTTTTTTTTTAAATAGGAACTTCAGAGAGGCATTGAGTATCTAAATAAATCTAAGTTATAAATTTATTTTTCTAATTTTTCTTTGAGTAGGCCTTACATAGTTAGGGATGGCCTCACATTATGTAGTTAGACTTGCTTTGGATTCTCATCCTCTTGTCTCCACTTCCCAATAGCTGGGAATTTCTGAACATTAGAATTTTTTTCCCTTCAAGTTCGTCATTTATCTTTGGAGAGAATGAATGAGAAAAATTTCCTGGTATAATTTAAGATAGAAGTTATTACTGAGACATAATGTACTGAAATTGAAACCAAAAATTAAAAAAAAGTAATACCAGTGTATGTCTTTAAGTTTGAGAACTTTTCAGTGATTCTCTCACTCCACTTTTCCACACAACAAAGAATGTGAGTATCATGTAAGATTCCTTTTCTTTTCTTTGAAAGTGGAATAGTTAAGCTTCAGACTCACTAGGTTCTGTCTTGTGTATTCTAGATAGCTCTTGCCATAAAGTCATCCATGTGGAAGGCACTTTATAATTTTTTCATCTTTTTTTAATTAGGAAGGGGAATGAATCTTGATTGCTGTGCTTTTACTGTCAGTTTGATAATTTTTACTGGAATTATGCTGTGTGTCTGAGTGTGTTCTCACATACACAAATGTATGTTTGTATGTGACAGTTTTGGGTAGTGGAACTGACATACTGAGGAAAGTGAACTTTCTTATCCATATGATGAGTGCGTGATATCACTCCAGATTCAGAAAACATGGGCAGTGAGCAGATGTGTGTTTGTGGGAAGAATATTAGGGGCTAGAGGTAAATTTGGTTTGCTCTAGCCAGTGTGTATTTACTTATTCCACTACTTTAGTGAAAATGGAAAAATAAATTTTTGGCCTTGAATATGTAATCTGGTTGAGGTGGATTATAGGAAGAATCAGAATAAATTGGGGGTAATAAAGATGAAGAAATTGTTTAAGAATATAAAGATAAATATTAATTAGCTCAAGAATATAAAATCTTTGAAGCAGGGAGAGGCTTAAAAATAAAGTCATTGCTGGGGGCTGGACAGATGGTTCAGCAGTTAAGAGCATATATTGTTCTTTCAGAGGACCTTGGTTTGGTTTCCAGCACCTCCGTGGTGACTCACAATTTATTCATAGGTATGCACAAGGTAAACATATATATTCAGGTATGCACAAGATACATACATACACACACACACACACACACACACACACACACACACACACACTTTAGCAAAGCACTCATACACATAAAATAAAATCAGTCTTAAAATAAAAGCCATTGTAACTGTAGCATACACTCAGGGAAAACTTGAGATCTGTGAGGTCATACCCATGATAAAAATTCAGATTTTCTTTTCTTTATAAAGGGAAGCTAGGATGGCTATTCTTGGTTGTGATCTTGACTACACCTGTAATTAACTAAGACTCAAATGGCTGGGCACACCTGTGAGGGATCTTTTTCCTCCCTCCCCTCTTTCTTTCTTTTGGGTTTTCCATAGGGTTTCTCTGTTTAGCCCTGACTACTCTGGAACTAGCTTTGTAGACCAGGCTAGCCTCAAACTCACAGAGATTTGCCTGCCTCTGCCTCTGAGTGCTGGGGTGCTACCACACCTGATTAAGATTTTTTTTTTTAATAATTTGAAGTGGGAAAACCTACTTCTAATCCAGATCTTTGAGGTGGGATGATACACCTTTAATCTGGGCCTTAAATCTGTCATAATTTTTGCTGGAGACATATTGTATAAAGGACTCTCTCTTCCTGTTTGCTCTATCTGCAAGCCTATTCCTTTACTGGCATTAAAGCCTACTTCTTTGGGATTCCAACATATATTGGAGACCAGCCCAGATATTCAGTCTTGGACCTCCCATTCATAGGCATCCTTTATTGAATTAGCTGGACCACAGCCTGTAAACCATTATAATGAATTCCATATATATATATAATTATAATATAATAAATTCCATATATATTTAATTTTTTTCTTTCTTCATTTTATAAATTATCTTGCTCTAGAGAATCCTAACTGATACAGAAGCCTTTGAAGTAACTTAAGCTGGGGTAATGTCTGAAGTACTGCTTTAAAGAGATTGTTTTAACTGCTCTGTGGTGTATGTATTTGGTGGTGGTGGAAATGTATAATGGGATTTTGTAGGCTGTTGAATTGCTCTGAGGTGGCTAAATCATACATTTGGACAAGGATTTCAATAGAAATGGTGGATGTGTTCAGTTCTAAAATATGTTTTAGAGGTTCAGTTGTCATGTTAATAGATTTGATGAGGAGAGGATGGATAGACATGAGAAGTGATTGTAGATACTTGGCTTACATAACTGAGGAAGTGTCCTTAATTGTAGGGGTATGTGTATATTAGGAGTGCTGGAAGGAACTGGCTTGGAAATGGCTTCCTTTTTCTTCACTACATTTGGATGGCTTCTGACAATCCAATTGGAGTAGTGGAGTAGTAATAGGAAAATTGAGGTTAGAGTTCAAAGCAGTACAAATATATTAGGAAGTCAGTACTACACTAGTGGTTTTGAGCCATTACATGGCTTGGTGAGAGAGCATAGAGAAGTATGATAGAGGAGGCTCTAGAAGTGTGCTGGTGAAAAGGTAAATCCTTGTTAGTGTGGCTACCATTTACATCTCCAGAAGAGAGTGCTTAGTGAAGGAGTGAGTGCCAAGACTCAACAGATGCTTCTATTAGAGGAGTAAAATGAATACTTAATCTAGTGGGAGGTAAGGAGTGGAAAGGCCTTTTGTTAGAATGGAGAGCAGATAAACTGGATGGTGGGTGGTGTATTTCAGGGCGAGTTTTTCTATAACCTTTACACAGACATGAGAATAATCTGGTGGAGAGGGAAAAATACACGATATAGAATGGAAGTTTAGTTGTTGTTATTTTCAAGACAGAGTTCCTCTGGATAGCCTTGGCTGCTTTGGAGTTCACTCTGTAGACCAGGCTGGCCTAGAACTATCAGAGTTAGCTGCGAATAAGCTCTGTCTGTGGAGAGCAGACAGAAGAGGAAGTACAGATGTAAGCAGGCTGGCTGGCTGATTAAGTGTATGCCCTCCCTCCTTTCTGAGAAGTGTGTATAGCTGAGTGAAAGGAGTGAACACTGAGGCAGTAGAAAATGAGGTTCCTACACTATGAGATTTTGGAGAATACAAAGGGATTTTTTTTCAGGTATTAATCATTACTTGGATTGATCATTCTTAATTTAAAAATCCTAAGTACAAAATGCTAGCAACAAACATGACAGCTTTCATAAGGAAAATGCCAGGCTGGCCTCATGTGTATGACTTGTGGTCGTCAAAACACTAATTCACTAAGACATTGCATAGAATTTACCTTGAGGCTCTAAATTACATATGAAAACACAGTGAATTGTCTGTTCAGATTTGAGTCTTATATACCAGATAACTTGTACAAATATTCCCTCAATTCCTCCAATCAGAAACATTTCTGTTTTCAAGCATTTTGTACAAGGGATATTCCATCTCCAGGAGGATTTTGTAGTGGTGTTGAATGAATGTATGTTAAATGACTCTTAGCTATGTAGTCACACTGAATCCAGCCAGCTTGGCTATGTGATCTTCAGCTTCTTGGGTGGAGTCATGGGGTAAGTGGATAGTTGAATTTATTGACATTGAGTTTTTCTAGATGAGCTAAAAAAGCCTGCAGATTTAAAAAGTAAAATCCAGGTCTTTTACTTTGTGATGATGTGATGACAGTCCTGTGGTGTGTCAAGTGTTTTTAAGTGAACTAGGAAGTAGTTTTTTTTTTTTTAATTTTTTTTTATTTCCCCCAAACAAAACAAAACCCAAACTCATATACCATGAGGACAATATGGATACAGTTGGCAAATTATGTGTCCTGACTACCTAGTTCCTATAGACCTTTCTTCTGGGTTTGTAATTCTCTTCTCCGAAGTGCTGTAATCCTCATACCATTTTCTTTTTAAAGGTCCGTCTATGATGGGGAAGAACATGGACGATTCATGGAGAAGCTAGAAACTCGAATCCGCAATCATGATCGAGAAATTGAGAAAATGTGCAACTTTCACTACCAGGGCTTTGTGGACTCTATTACTGAGTTGCTGAAAGTACGAGGAGAAGCCCAGAAACTCAAAGTAAGGAGGCTCCTCTCTCCTCTTCTGGGCTCTGATTGAAAGAGCAGGGCTTTATGACATGTTGTAGGACAGGTTTTTTTTTTAAATTTTCATGGGGTTAGCTTCTTTTCAGATGTAAAATTGAGGTGAAGATACATCGACAGCCTGGTCAAAATCACAAAGTTGGTATGAAGTAATCCTACTAAACATAGTACATGTGCAGTTTAGATATGATCACATTATTTCCCTGGCTTAAAAACATATATAGCTCCCTTTGGCTAGGTTTGAGAGAACACAGTCTAGTTCTTAGTGTAAAACTTTAGGTTCCATCCATCTGGCCCTGCCATTTCTCCATTCTTATCTCTCAACTGATCCTAAGATTATTGCTATTTTTATCTTGAGATAGATTTTTCCTGTGAATCCTACCCTGACCTCAAACTTATGATCCTTCTTCCCCAGCTTCCCAAATGCTGGGATTATAGGTGTATATCCCTGTACCTGGGTTACAGTAAAGGTTTTCATGAAATAAAAGGAATTTATACCAAACCCACATAAATAAGATTATGGCTTTTGGCTGTAAAGAGTACTCTTTTAAGTTAGTTTAATTGGGACACCCATAAGTGGATTGGAAACAGTGATGAGTGACAGCCTCTTTGAAGAGAGTGCTCTTGAAGCCACTAGCTTCTTGGTTGGATGAAAGCCGCCTCCCTTGAGTTAAAGCACTGCTCTCCCTACTTGAAAGGCCAAGGTAAAAAGACCTGTGCTGGCTGTGGAGTGCTGCCCACAGCTGAAGATTTATGTTTAGGATGGAGGCTGGTCACAGGAAATCCCTTCTCTTAGACAGTGACCTTGCTGTCCATCTCTAGACTATTCTTCTAAATTTCTGTTAAAACAGTTTAGATTTTTGGCATTTTCTGTGAAAACTCATCTATTTTATCAGTAATAGGAGTTTTATTTTCTTCTCTCTAGTCTTTATGCTTTCGTTTTTCTTGGAATCTGAATTAGAATTCTTAACAGGATTTTTTGTTCCCTGCAAGGGGTTAATTTGACAAAATGAGTATAAAATTCATCTCAAAGAATATATTGTTAAAAAAGACAGAGTTTTATTGAAAGGGTAAACAAGCTATTAGATGCAAAACAGTCTAAAACAGCAATAGTTTAAAAAAAGTAATTTCACTGCAAATAAATGACCTAAATGGAACCATTACATTTTGCAACTTATTTAATGTAAATCTTTGTGTTTAACTACAGAATATTGACATGTTTGAATATAGGTGTTATACTATTTCCAGCTGGGAGATATTATGTAACACATATAGAATGTAATATGTTATATGAAATATAATTACTTATATGAGAGTTTCCGACATTTTGAAGTCTCCAACACATTGGATCCTAAGGATTGCATAATAGAATTCACCTATCTTGAGAAACAGGATATTGCCAACATCAATAAATAATTCTTCCTTCTTATGCTTTTTAGTTTTTCTTCCCTCATTTTAGATACGCCAAGTCTTTCGATCTGTTGCTAATGTACTATTTGTCCTCACTCAGCTTCCACAACTTCTATCTTGATTATTCCTCTTCCCTGTTTCTTAATTTTTGTGTATTGCAAACTTCTCTCGCAGAATCTTGGGATACTGTTCCACAGTGGGCAAAGGATATAAAAGTTGTAGAATGTTTTAGGCCAGATAATATGGAACGTTGCCTGGAATCTTGCCATTGCTGACCTTAATTGGTGATTGATGCTCACGTTTGTCCTATTTTCTTCTCTACTTTAAATTATCTCAAGCTGCAAATTCCTTCAGATTGGTCAGAATGCTTCTGAAGGAATATCTGACTGCATTTTCCCAGTTTGGTATGTTTGGCTGCTTCAGACTCTAACCAGTTACTCTGAACATTGAGAATAATGCCTAGCTGAACACCTGGTAAGCTCTCTTTTAGGGGACCCATTTGACCTAGGAGAAGAATGTTGAGATTTTTTAATCTAAAAAAGAATTTAGAGCTGGAAAAGTTTAAGTATTAGCCACTTAAAACACTAAATTAATGCAATGACATTACACTTCCCATGATGCCCATTATTCTATGTCAGTGGCATATGCATGTGAGTATATCTAAATATGTGTATATGTAAATGCACTTCCATATCTTTGGTTTTGAATTGGAAGTGTCTTCCTAGATAGTTGATACAGCATCTTTTCATCATAGTGAACAGAATTATCAGACAGAATTAAAATAGCTACTATTTTTCTTATCAGTAACATAAATTAGGCTCCTATGGATATGTTTTTGATGATGGTTTGCATGAAATCAGTTTAGTGGACATCAGTAATCATTTCTGACAAAACTTGAAATTAAGCAGAATAGAACTGAATAGAAAATAAAAGTGTAGTATATCTAGTAAAGATAAACATTGTTTCATGAAAATTGTTTCAGTTTGTGTATATATGTCTCACTCTCTTCCTGTGTGTGTGTGTGTGTGTGTGTGTGTGTGTGTGTGTGTGTGTGTGAGAGAGAGAGAGAGAGAGAGAGAGAGAGAGAGAGAGAGAGAGAGACCATGTTTCTGTGTCTCTGCATTCATGTGTCTTTATGTGTGTCTCTGTGCCCTTCTGGGTGTTTCTTTTTGTGTATGTCTGTGTCCCCATGTGTATCCTTGGTGTCTCTGTGTATATGTCTGTATTCCTGAGTTTGAGGTTAGAAACACTGAGAAGAACACTGTTGTAGTATGAACAACAGTGGTGAAGGTTCTGGAAGTTTTAATTTTGAGAGCCTTCTAGAATAGGATAAAAATATCTAATTTATTATTCAGTAAGTATTTTGAAGGAGATAATGCTGTCATTTGTTGTAATCATACCATTTTTATTCACATTATTAACAAACCTTCTCTTACTTTGAACTGAATCCTATTTTTTAGTTATAGGCATTTATTTGGAGCAACCTTTCTTCTTGTAGCTCTTGAAGATATTTGAGGCTGCCATTGTTTAGGTGTGAGCTGTAGTGTCCAGGGTCCAGGTATAGTGTGTAATGACTCCAAGTGAGTTTTCCCTCATCTCTGGGATGAAGTAACTTCATCTGTTTTTCATGTGATAACATTTGGCTCCTAAAACTGCAGTTTGTCAATGGCTCTCATGACACATGACATCTGTGTCATTCTCATCATTTGATCAGCTCTTATTTTAGAGTGGGCACAAACACTCTGACTTGTAGGCCAAATCCAGTTTGCCTCTATTGTTGTAAATAAAGTTTTATTGAGACCTAGCCACACCAGGACATAACATTGCATTTATGGCCGCATTCCTGTCAGTGTTTATTAGTTACTGAAGAAACTTTGTGGCCTGAAAAACTGAAAATATTTGCTGTTTTACTATAATGGAAACAGATTGTTGGCCCCCATTTGAGGTGACGCTTTAGTGAATGTCTCAGATTTGTATTTGGCAGCTACATTCTATTTTGCCTTACTGAGCTCACAGTCTATTGGTCAATGCTATCTTTCACATATGATGTTCTTAAGAAAGCAATAAGGAGGTAATATGAGTATTTATTGCTTCTTTTTCTCAGATTTTGTAAAATCTTTTTCTGGAAGAGGTCAGATTTTATTTTGTTTGCAAGTAAGGGTGTATGACCTAATCTGCTGTGGACTATATTATCCAGGTGTAGTGTATAAGATAAAAATGTAAATAAATGTTTTTTTTTGAAAAACTACTCTCTGGAGATGATGCTAAATCAAATAAGTTTGGAAAACATTCCATATTATGCCCCTTTCCTGAGCATTTATAGGGTTTGTTATTATCCCTTCTGTGTGTGTATGTATGCATTGCAGGTGTGCCTATGTGTTAATAACATTAGCTAACATTTCTTGATGCTCTAAGGGACATTGTCTGAAATACTGAATTGAGGAATGCAATAAAAATATAAGGAGCAGCAGTCACTAGTGGAAGCCAAGATGGTCTCTATTTAAGAAGTTTAGAAGTTAATATTGTTTATGTTTAGATAATGTCTAGGATGATAAAGGAATTACTATTCTAAAAATTTATTTTTTATATTAGTGGAAACATCAAAAGTAGATAATTGAAAAGGTGTCTTTTAAAATTATAAATGATAGCTCATTTAAGGCTTAGTCATATATTTTTGACTCTCTAATGGTGAAATTAATGGGTGTATGGAAGTATTTGAAGCTGTTAAGAAATAATGATGCCAAATTATTAAATAATTCATTTTGTAGAATTAAGATAATAACTAGTCAAACCTTTTGCATTACAAAGTTGAAATTATACGTAGCCCTTTTAGGAATACATTGTGATAAGAAATGTCTGTGCTAACACTTGTTTTCTAGACATTTTACAGATGATAAAAGTCTTTGGATTACTTTCCATTTAATTTTATTTTCCTGTTCTCTACAGAGTTACAATGTGATCATGGACACTATATTATCTTATTTCAGAATGTTCTATCTAAACCAAACATGTCTCACGCTCAGCTTTTCTTTTTCCTTTGCAAAAGGTCATGGGGATGTCTAATAGAAAAGTTGATTTTGCGTTTAAGTTGCAGAGAGAATAGTTGTATCTCCATATGCTAGAATACAGATGGTATCTAGAGATACACAAGTCTTTTCATATTAAATTTTTACCTTTATCCACCTGTTGTTCAAGTGTTTGTTTTTTATGAGTTTATATTGTCTTTTTTCCACAGAACCAAGTGACGGATACTAATAGAAAACTGCAACATGAAGGCAAAGAAGTAAGGCCAGTTTCCTTTTGACAAAGGCTTTTGTTTTGTGCCGTTCTCTCTGGATGACTGTTCTTCACTTTGTGGCTTATAAGAACATAAGCAGTGTGTTGGAATTGTTACTTGTAATGTTTACCAGATTAAAACAGACACCTGAATAAATACAGATATCATGGGACGCAGTGAAATAAGAAAATAAGATGCAGCCTTTTTAGGCTGTGGTTTTTTCTTCTTTCCTTTCCTTTCCTTTCCTTTCCTTTCCTTTCCTTTCCTTTCCTTTCCTTTCCTTTCCTTTCCTTTCCTTTCCTTTCCTTTCCTTTCCTTTCCTTTCCTTTCCTTTCCTTTCCTTTCCTTTCCTTTCCTTTCCTTTCCTTTCCTTTCCTTTCCTTTCCTTTCCTTTCCTTTCCTTTCCTTTCCTTTCCTTTCCTTTCCTTTCCTTTCCTTTCCTTTCCTTTCCTTTCCTTTCCTTTTCCTTTCCTTTCCTTTC
This sequence comes from Phyllotis vaccarum, assembly GCA_033318265.1. Lineage (NCBI taxonomy): Eukaryota > Metazoa > Chordata > Mammalia > Rodentia > Cricetidae > Phyllotis > Phyllotis vaccarum. The sequence goes on along the minus strand of JARWLC010000014.1, from coordinate 67,479,296 downwards.
CTTTCCTTTCCTTTCCTTTTCCTTTCCTTTCCTTTCCTTTCCTTTCCTTTCCTTTCCTTTCCTTTCCTTTCCTTTCCTTTCCTTTCCTTTCCTTTCCTTTCCTTTCCTTTCCTTTCCTTTCCTTTCCTTTCCTTTCCTTTCCTTTCCTTTCCTTTTCCTTTTCCTTTCCTTTCCTTTTCTTTTTCTTTTCTTTTCTTTTCTTTTCTTTTTTAATCCTTGAGTAGTCCACCATAGCTGCTTGAATGCTCCTCCTCCATCTTCACCTGCCTCGGACCTCTTGTCTTACTGTCCTGCTCCCCTCACTCCCTCCCTTTTTAAGTAAGGCTCTCATATAGTTTACGCCTTCTTTGAGCTGATCCTTCTACCTCCACTTTTCCAGTGTTGTGACTTGATTTATATTACTTTCTTTTTTTCTCTTCCTTCCTTCCTTCCTTTTGTGTTATAATTAATTTACTTGTTTCTTGTTTGATAACATATACCAAATATCTGTAGTTTTTCAAACAAGGTGTTATTATGTAGCCTAGACTCACTCTGTAGTCTAGGTTAGCCTTGAACTTATAATGATCCTCCTGCCGCAGTGTCTAGAGTCAGAGGTTATAGAAATGTGCACCCACATAGCTTATATATTTCCTAGTAAGATCTTTCCTGAGGACTTTATTGGAAATTGCAGTCTCGCCTCATTCCCTGCATTCTTTTTGCTTTTTCTCATTTTTTCTCTGCTGTGCTATCATACATTTGATGTACACTTTTTTTTTTTTAACTTATGTAGTTGTTTTTGTCTGTCTCTTTTATTAGAATTAGCTTCACATGATTTGGGGGATTGTGCTTATTTTATTTATCATTGCATCTCTTCTGTCTTTCTAAACAGCAACTGTTGTAAAGTGAGTGCTGAATAAATATTTCTTTAAAAAATAGAATCATCGATTCCATTAATTGACAAACTTAACATTTAAACTTTTCCAATTTGACTTTTATTTTTACACCTATTTATTTATTTGTTCCAAAGACAAAACTGTTATTTTCAGTATTTTATTGATGAGGAAATAAGAACAGACTATCTGAAATCATATAATAACAAAGCTGAGCTCAAAGTCAGCTTTTTCTGACTTGAATCCATTCCTCTTCTGTGTCATCTACCTTCTTTCTCTTTACTGTTTTTCACATATTAAGGATATCATTTTTAGGTTTGTATGTGTGATGAATCCTGTAAATAGATATGTCCATATTTTTCTTTTCACCTTGTCCATATTCTACAGAAATTGTTACGTTGTGAGAAGAGAGTATATTAATCTTTAGTAAATTAGTTGGATCTTGTATAAAAGCCGTATCTTCTAAATATGGAACTTGTTTGTTAAAATGGGAACTAGTTAATGATAAGAGGAACTGCCTTCCTCCAGGAGCCCAGCACCCACAAAGGAATGTAAATTATGGAGTCTGTATAGGGCTTGCAGAAAATGAACAAATGTTTGTTTTTTCCTGGATAGCCTTTGTGCTTATGGTTCATTTTACATAGCCCCTTGTAGACCTACCTGTGTGCAGGGTAAGGAGAAAGTAGGGCGCCATGTAGAAACGTTTTACTGATTGAAGAAGGAAGTTCCTTAGCTTGCATTGTAGCTTTTACTAGGAAACTGTAATTCTTGGATGCACTGAATGCCAAGTACAAAAATGTAAATGAAAAGTTTTTATTTACAGTTCCTAGTATAATTCTATTTTTTCTCCTTTTGACAAGCTGGTAATAGCAATGGAAGAGCTGAAGCAGTGTCGACTACAACAGAGGAATATTTCTGCTACTGTTGATAAATTAATGCTGTGTCTTCCAGGTGAGGAACTGGGAATGGAACAGGATTCCTGATGTATTGCCTTTAACTGAGTTAGTTGTTTATTTTGATTAAATGATGCCTGTGTGATCTCTTTTCTATTTTAAGTCCTAGAGATGTACAGCAAACTGAGGGACCAGATGAAAACCAAAAGGTAAGATTTTTTTTAATTGAGCAGTATTTATTATAAATTTTTAAAAATTTATTATAATACTTAAAAAGAGATTTGTTATTTATTTATGTGTATGAGTGTATATATGTCTGTATGTTTGGTATGTGTGTGTTGGTGTCCACAGAGACCAGAAAAAGGCATTGGATCCCCTGGAGCTGGAGTTCTAGGCATTTGTGTGTTATCTCCTGTGGATCCTAGACCTTTGTGAGAGCAAGTGCTCTCAACCACTGCCCTGTTTCTCTGGCGCTCTCCTTGTATCTTGAGTCAGTCAGTTTTGACTTTCATGACCTCATCTGGTTTGAGGAGCCTAGGCCTGTTATTGTTTCTTCTCTGTTGGAGATAAGAGATTGTCAGTTTGTGTTACCATGCCTGACTTATACATCTGACAATCTGTTCTTTAGTTGGTCTTCTTAGATCCTTTATGCCTGATATATTTATCTGTTTATGGCTTTCAGTCTATTTTATTTTCTATTTGTCCTCACTGTTACCTGTTCTTTATGTATCTGCTTTTGCCTCAATCAATTAGATTTTAGGATTTTAGACTATCTTCACTAATGCTTTATCATCCATCCCTCTTTATTTCTTTAAAATGATTGCTTTTAATCTTAGAGTAATCACCTTTAACTACACATATGTAATAAGCAATTAAGTAAAATATAAAACCAAAACTTTCTTTTTTAAAAGACAGGGTTTTATTCTATTTTCCAAGCTGGCCTTAAACTTGTATGTAACTGAGGATAACCTTTTCCTCTTGAGTGTCGCTTATCACTGTGTCGCCTGAGCTTCAGAGGCCACAGCTCACAGGCCACAGCTCAGAGGCCACAGCTCACAGGCCACAGCTCACAGGCCACAGCCCACAGGCCACAGCCCACAGGCCACAGCTCACAGCTCACAGGCCACAGCTCACAGGCCACAGCTCACAGGCCACAGCTCACAGGCCACAGCTCACAGGCCACAGCCCACAGGCCACAGCTCACAGGCCACAGCTCAGAGGCCACAGCTCACAGGCCACAGCTCACAGGCCACAGCCCACAGGCCACAGCCCACAGGCCACAGCCCACAGGCCACAGCTCACAGGCCACAGCTCAGAGGCCACAGGCCACAGCTCAGAGGCCACAGCTCACAGGCCACAGCTCACAGGCCACAGCCCACAGGCCACAGCTCAGAGGCCACAGCCCACAGGCCACAGCTCAGAGGCCACAGCCCACAGGCCACAGCTCACAGGCCACAGCCCACAGGCCACAGCTCACAGGCCACAGCTCACAGGCCACAGCTCACAGGCCACAGCTCACAGGCCACAGCTCACAGGCCACAGCTCACAGGCCACAGCCCACAGGCCACAGCTCACAGGCCACAGCCCACAGGCCATAGCTCACAGGCCACAGCTCACAGGCCACAGCTCACAGGCCACAGCTCACAGGCCACAGCTCACAGGCCACAGCCCACAGGCCACAGCTCACAGGCCACAGCTCACAGGCCACAGCTCACAGGCCACAGCTCACAGGCCATAGCTCACAGGCCATAGCTCACAGGCCACAGCTCACAGGCCGTAGCCCTTCATTGGTTTTTGATTTTTTTTTCCTGGTTTTTATATATGTGCTATTCTACCACTTCTTGAATATATGTTTGAACTAATTTTGTTTTTCTGGTTATAGGTCATAATGGACTTATGTTGATGAGCAACTTTGGAGAACCTTTTTTTTTTTTTTTTTAATGTTAGACTTTATTTTGGGAAGTAGTGGTTTGCAGATCTGATCCCTCCAGATCACATTTTAAAAGCTCTGCTGTGGCCAGCTATGATAGTTCATGCCTTTAATTCCAGCACTCAGAACTGAGACAGGTGGATCCCTGTGAGTTTGAGGCTAGTCTTGTCTGTATAGTGAGTTCCAGTTCAGTCAAGGAAGCACAGTGAGACACTTTCCAACATTAGTAACAAAACTCAAAGCTCTGCTAGACCAAGTACAGTCAGCTTTACAGAATATTTAATATGGTCTGGACGGCACAGTGGTACCTATTAACCTTGCCAATTTGACTGTTTGGGGTGAGGGCATTTCTCTGCTGTTTCTGACATCTCTGTGTCCATGATGGAGAGATCACCTTCAGGTGGATAGTCTCACCTTTTGGAGTTTGATTATCAGTTGCCTGCTGTTCAGTGACTGAAACCAGGTTTTTTTTTAGGTATTAGCTAGTACCTACGTTTTTATAAACTGGTATGCCATGTCTAGTTCCTGTTAAGCTTTCACTATTGGGTTTTATACTTCACAAAGAGTCTCTAGCATATCTCTTTGTTAATCATGCTCTTCTTTTAGGAAAGGAACAGCTATTTTTCTGTGGTAAAAGCTTATATTTCATATTCTTATTGTTGTAAATGAGAAGAAAAATTTATAGGTAATTTTGGTTTACTTTCAGGAATCTCTTGCTAGAAGTTAAAAAAATTATTGAGGGGCTGGAGAAATGGTTCAGTGGTTGGGAGTGCTGGCTGCTTTTCCATAGGACCTGGCTTCAAGTCTCAGCTTCCACATGGCAGCTCATGACTATCCATAAGTCCTGTTCCAGGGCATCTGACACCCTCACACAGACATACATGTAGGCAGAACACCAATACACATAAAAATACAAATTTTAACAATGTTTTTAGCCACTTTATTTGTATTAGGATGCCTCCTAGAGTGGTGGTTCTCAACTTGTGGGTTGCAACTTCTTCAGATTGAACTCTATGTATTGGCTCCCTTTCCTGCACAAATGCCACAAAAGCCAAAGGAGACTGTTTGGAGGGAGGGTGATGATTAGTGAGAGGGAAGAAGGTACTGGGGGAGTAAATTTGAGCAACATGCAATGATATATGTATGAAAACTTGTTAGGAACCCCATTTTGTACACTAAACAAATAAATAAAAAGAACCTTTAAAATACTGATTTCAGCTATTTGAGGGTTCTCTTTATACAGTTGATCTTTAGCCTATTTGTGTCTTTAAAGTTTGTTCCTTGTAGACAAAATATAATTGTGTTTTTAAAAATCCCACTTTGGGTGTCTGCTTTTTAGTTGGAGTTTATAGTCCTTTCATATTGATAGGGTTGGGTTTTTCTGTTTCATAGTTTTTTCCAGTCTTCTTGGTTCCTGTTCTTTCTTTTTCTTTAAATATGTTGAAGTGTACCGTTCTATTTTGCTGATTTTGAAAATATTAAAGAAATTAGATTTATTTACTTTATGTGTTTGAATGTTTTGCCTGCATGTATGTGTGTGTGTGTGTGTGTGTGTGTGTGTGTGTGTGTGTGTGTGTGTGTGTGTGTGTATGTGTGTATATATGTAAAACCATGTGCCTGAAGTGGTCAGGAGAGGCTGAAAAATTCCTTGGAACTGGAGTTGTGGATGGTTGTGTTGCTATGTGATTGCTGGGAATTGAATCTGCCCCTCTGCAAAAGCATCCAGTGTTTTAGATCCATCTTTCCAGCCCCTTTAAAAATACTTTTTGATTTGCTGTTTTGGAGTTTGCTCTGTGGATTTTAAATGCATCTCAGTTTATGGCTGCTTCCTTTAAAGTCTTTGCCTATACAAATCTGATCTACTTAAACTGCTAACTTTAAGTAGCTCATTTTTTTTCTTTCCTCTTCTTGTCTTCTGTTTACATGTTTATAATATATTTTATGAACCAAATTTTGTATTGTTAAATTATTATTTTAAAATATTTTCAAAGAAATTAAGATATATAAAATATTAACCTTTGCATTTTAGCATATATTTATTTACTTTCCCACTTTATATATTTTCCATCCTTTGTTCCAAATGTGTTATGTCCTAATGTCAGTGAGACTGCTGTTTTCACAATACTTGCTGTAACTAATCACCGGGCGAGGGGAGCTGCAGGTGAAATAACTGAAGTGTTCCAAGCAAGGGCGGTGTCAGCACTTCTGTGGAAGTTAGCACTTTAGTTTCATTAATTTCCCTGAAATCCTGAAGTAATTGTTTTGGATTGATTTAAACACTTTGTCATACACATGTGTGTGTGCACACAAAACACAAAGACAAACACATGTACATATTTTTCAAGCTCTTCTATGAGCTTTTACATAAGTCTAGCTCAGGGTATTTCATTTTATAGAATGGTCTTTTGACATTGAGATAATTAAAAAGTTATATATAATTCATTTAATGGTATTAATGTTTATCATTCTTTGGACAGAGTTTTGGATATTAATAGTTTTTAAAGCATTTATTAATTTTTAATAGTTAAGTTTTTATTAAATACTGCATTGGATTTGTCTTTGTACAATGAAAGCTAATTGAGGTTCAGATTTTTTTCTGGGTAAGGAAGACCAGTATCAGCTAAGGTGGTTGATTTCTTTTGTAGGCACTATCCTGCACTGAAGACTCTAGAACATCTGGAACACACCTATCTGCCTCAAGTGAGCCACTATCGATTCTGCAAGGTGATGGTGGATAACATCCCCAAGCTTCGGGAGGAGATAAAGGAGGTTTCTATGTCTGATCTCAAAGACTTTCTGGAGAGCATCCGCAAGCATTCAGACAAAATTGGAGAGACTGCCATGAAGCAAGTAGGTCCTTGGTTTGTGACAGATTTGCCCTTGGCTTTGCAAGTTTTCGGTTATACACAGATTTCTCTTTGCCAAGTGTCTTAATTGCTTTTCATCGTTTTTGGAAGGTCCTTTATAAATGAAAATGTTATTATCTTAACAGAGTGATGAGATGTGTTGTTCACTCTGTGGCTATTGAGCAAACAGTGACTGATTGCAATGATCCTGTCAGAGTCTGGAGAGAATTCAGTTTACAAAACAAATGTTTCTCTTGGCTTTGTATAGTATTTAAAATCCAGAATCTTTTAAAGCTTTCCTTTTAGTTAACAACATAAATTTGTGTAACTGTTAGGAAGGTGTTATGCCATGCAAAAATATTTCTCATATTGATGCGTGTTAGTGACAAAGTCTGTTGGGGATTGTGGATTATGATCGCAGAAAGGGAAATATTTACAACCTGTAAATTCAGTAAATGTGTTAGGAATATTTATTTTCTTTAAATATCTTTTATCTCCACATCCCTAGTACCATGAGGAATGCCTTTTGTCATTGTGAATGAATGAATAATAATGATTTGTAGTAACACTTCCTCTTGAAATTTTGTCACATTGATGTTATAAAGATGCTTTAGTATACTTGATGTTGTAGCCTGCAACGATAAATAGATTTTAATTATTTATGGAAAGTATTTTATGGTTTTGTAAACAAGTGTTCTCAAGCAGATTTGTATTATTTTTTTTCGGGGGGAGGGGAACAAAGCACACTGATTACATTTGGAAGCATTATTTTAGGGTTCAGCTATCATTAATAGCCTTAGTTCATATATCTGATACTACAGAAGAGATTTGGAATTACCTTTGTCTAAGGCATGTTTTTCTTTTTGAATCTCCTTTAAAATTTTATTGGTGTTACACTTTTTAAAAAATGCAAAGTATAGGCTCCAGTTCTTGTCTCAGGCTTTTGAGTGCTGTAACTGTAGGCCTGTGCCACCAATCCTTAGTGCTGGACTTAAAGGCACATGTTGCCACATCTAGTTGGAAGCTGGCTTTTTAAAGTTGCTTTTCTAGGTCTTTGCTATACAAATTTACATGCCTTTGCAGAAAGAGAGTTCTGTTATAGTTATTATCACTTCATTTAATTTGAGGTTAGCTGTTCTCATTCCTTAATTATCTGAAGAAATCAATGCCCAGAGAAGGAAAGAGACTTGCTCAAATGCAAGCAACATTTCAAGGTCAGACCCTGCAGTAGAAATCAGATAAAGTTGGGATTGATATGTTAACTATGACACTCAGTCTTTGTAAACTACTAAACTGCTAGATGGTATATTTTTATTCTGCAAAAGAATAGTGAAGAATTTTTTTTACGAATTCAGTACTTTTAATTAACTATAGAAAAATTTCATATTAAGAATAGTCCTTAATTCATGAATTGCTATCCTATGTGTGTGTCTTGCCTGTGGGCATGTGGGTATGTTCCTTGAATAAAGATACTTTAGGGTTCTTTTGTTGTTGTTTGCTTTGTGTTTTGAGACAAAGTCATCACTAGATAGTCCTGGTTGGCCTGGTATTTGGTGTACAGACCAGTCTGGCCTCAGACTCAGAGATCCAACCCTTCTAAGTAAGTGCTTGAATTAAAGTTGTGTGCCACCATGATCATCTCTGAATGTATTTTTTTTTAATACTTTTTTTCTGTTGGAATATGAATAATTGGTGTCTCCAAGGCATCTATGTTTTATTCTATCATTCTATTTCCCTATTCATTTAAGAGCTCTTCCTCTCATGATTCCCTTTCTAGTTTCATGGCATGCCTGTTTGTACAAGGGCATGTAGGATTCAAAATTTAAATTGTGCATTAAAAAATGTGGCATTTGTCTTTTTGGATCTGATTAATTTAATGTCATGATTTTACTTTACTCATGGCTACATATTTATCACATTTTTCTTTATCCATTCACTTGTTGGTGTTAGGTTGCTTCCATTTCTTGGTTGTTGTGTGTAGTGGATATTGACATGCTGTCTGTAGAATGCTGATATAGATGCCTTGGTTGTATACTTAGAAGTGTATGGTTGGGTTATGTGGTAGTTTATTTTCAATATTCTGAGGACCCTCTGTTGTGCTTAAGAGTCTGGATCCCCAAAGTCCACCAAGAGACAAAACTGATGCAAAAGCAAAGAGTCTTTTTATTGTGAGTTAACTCGGGTCTCTGTTTCAGTACAGTTTTTGAGCCCATCCGGCCAGAGGTCCAGACCCACAGACCCCTTAGCTGCTGTCACTGTTAAGGCCCCAAAAATGATTCAGATGCTTATATTAAGTTCATGCTGTTTGGCCTACGGCTTAGGCCCATTGCTAGCTAATTCCTTCATCTTAACTCACCTCATTTCCATTAATCTGTCTGCCATGTGGCCTGTGGCTCACCTGTGTTCCTTACATGTTTCTTCTTTAGGTGCCTGGGTCATCTGTCTCTGACTCCACCTTCCTTTCCGACCTATTCTGATTCCCTACCTACTTCTTCTCTGGTGCCTGTCATGGCCAAAACAGCTCCTTTATTTAAAGATTGATATTCACAGCATACAGAAAGACATTCCCACATCAGGTCTCCCAGTTCATCTGCTGCAGCGGTGGAGCAGGAGAGACCTTGACCAGCAGGGGCTGAGGTATTTATAGGCGATAGAGTGGGTATGTGTGTGGGTGTCTAGAAGTCTGTATGCTGCATAAGAATAGACTCAAGATTGATCACCTTTAAGCTGGAGGTGCCTGTCCTTGGTTTAATTGGTTAGTTGCAACTGAATGAGAGTATCTCTTAAGGCTGTTGTTGTGATTACCACATTTACCATCTTTAACCATGAAAGTGCATTTAGAGCCCGCTACTTGTAACTTTTAATGAGTTTTTATGCCACATATGGACATCTGTTGGGGTTTTTGGTAACTAGGGCTGAGCCCAGGGTTATGGGGGCTCCAAGATATGTCCTGCAGGGTCAGGGGTCTACATCCTGCTGGGTCTCCTCCTCAGCCGGTCATGGCAGTGGAATAGCCTAGGCAATTGCTAATAGCTGGGCAAGGGCCTGGGTTCTCTGATTTGGAGTTGGCCATCCAAGCTCATATTTCCACTTGTGTTTGCTAAGGGCTTCACTTCCCTATATCCTCACCAGCACTTATTTTCCCATTGGCAGTCATTCTGACTGGTGTGAGAAAGAGAGCCATAAAGCACTTATAATTTATATGGGTTCTGCCTGTCTATAGAACAGTCCTGAAGAGAGAGATAGGAGTGAGGATTGAGAAAAATCAGAGATAGAATAATAGATGGAGACAGAAAAATAGAGTTGTGAGGGCTCTCAGTCAATAGTGAAGCAGTCCCTAGTTTATTTCTTAGGGCCTTTTAATACAGAAGCAAGGAGGCAAAAAGACTTTCTCCTCTCACGGATGTCATGGTGCAAGGTATAGACAAGCATAAACAGCTCAGTAGTTCTCAAAACATCTAGCAACCATGACTTTGGCCAAACATCCTGTTACTCAGCCTTAAAGGGCAAAACAAGCTTGGACTCCATGGCCTTGAGTCAAAGTTGATTGAATCTCTGTGGGCTCCCTCCCTTCCTCCTTCCTTCCTCTCTTCCTCCACTCTCCTTCCCTCCCTTCTTCCCTCCCCTTCTTTCGTCTTTACTTTTTGTGTTTTTTGAGACAGAGTTTCCATACATAGCTCTATCTGTCCTGGAATTTGGTGTGTAGACCAGGTTGGCCTTGAACTCACAGAGATCCACCTGCATCTGCCTCACAAGGGCTGGGTTTAAGCTACCATACTTAGCTAATTTATATTCTTGATGGCTAAGGTTGTTAAACACTTTCAAACATTAATTGACTATATTTTTTCCTCTGAGAACTGAATCTGTCTATTCAGTTTATATGCTTTTCAATTTTCTATGGTACCTAGAAACTAAGCATGATATAGTAGAAATTACCATAGGCTTTGTACATCACACATGCTTACAGTATATTTGTGTAAATTAATAAATGTTGGAAAAGTGGGAGAAGCGATTTATTTTTAATTTATGGTATTTTCTGATTCGTGATTTTTTTTTTTTTAATCTAATAATGGTAGTTTAGGGACCCAGAATCTTCCCATCCTATGTCTCTGCCACGGCTAGTATGCTTTGGAAGATTGCAATAGAAGGACCAAGGATATTTTTTAAGTAGTAGTGAGGGGTACAACATGTTATTACTTGTAACTACAGTCTATGGACTCGAAATGAAACTCAGTGATATGGAGACTGAGAAATGATTCATTTCTCTATGCCTATGAAGACTTGGATCCCTGTAACTGGTCTTTGGTACCTTCTGATCAGTAGCTGTGTGTCTTCACTCCTTTTCCTTGCACATATCACACTACCCCCTTCCCTAAAGGAGAAAGCCCTTTGTTTTATCCTGCCCATTTTTACCCCGGCCCGCAGGGTCTAACAACTTGGACCTAAGGAGGGGGCGGACAAATGAAGGGACAGGAAACATGAAGAATGAGAGCAAGACAGTATTCTGATCAAGCTCTGAAGTACACATATGTGTTCTCAGCAGTACACACAGTCCTTTAGGGGAAAGGTGAGCAAGGTAAAGCAGGTGAGAAATTTACACAGCTGCAGGCTATTCCACCAACAGGATGTGTTGTCATGGAGACCTGTCTAATCTTAGCTATTGTTTAACTGCAGGAAGGTTACCTAATTCCTGGGGGGGGGGCTCATCTAGTTATAGGCTAAAAGCAGGGAGGCCACCTGGCTTTTGGGAAGGGACTCTTCTAGGGAAAATGGCATTGCTACTGCTAAAGCTTTTCTGGCTCCGGACACTGGTTTTGGTTTTTTTTTTGTTAGTTTGTTTTTTGTTGTTGTTGTTGTTTTTTTTTTGGATGCTCCTTTTGCCCTTTTTGCCTGTTCCTGGTCTAAAGTAATGTGTGTGTATTTTATAATCACATGTTGTAACTTGAAGTGATTTTTTTTAAGTGCTCAAAGACCTTCTTTTTTAATTGTCTACTGTTTTCATTTTGAAATTGATTTGTGTAGGGGAGCATTTCTGTATTTCTTATTTTGATTAACTTGCCTTAGGCTTTGTGAGTCTGAATGACATTTATGAGATAAACATTTTTCGTTAGGCTGATTTTGGGTGTTGAGTCCCTTTAACTGAGAGAAGGTTTTTTACTTACTTTTAAAATTCTGTCTTTCCTTTGCCAAATTATATGGTTGTATAACTCATGTTAAGAAAAGAAGCTGTCCTCTGCATATATAATATTATGGCTGTATTATGAGGTTTCTGTACCAGACTTTCGGGCCTAGCCTCAAGGTTTGGGCCCACAGACCCACAGACCCGCAGAGAAACACAGATGCTTACAATAGTTTTAGGCTGATCGGCCTAAGGCCCAGGATATAACTTGCTAACTCTTTACCCTTAATCTAACTCATGACTCTTATCCTGTTCAGCCATGGGGCTCAGTACCTTTTCTCACAGCAGCATAGTTGTCCTCTGCTTCTTCTGGCTTCTCTCTGGCGTTCTGCTCTGTGCTTCCTGTTCCTAGAGTCCTCTTAGTCTGGTAGCCCCACCCACATTTCCTGTCTGCCTTTGGCCAATCAGCACTTTTTATTAAACTCATAGGCGGGGACAGTTATTTACAATGGAACAACATAATTCCCCTTCATATGGCTTTTGTTTTAGTGTTTTTATGGAATTCCTGAGAGTGTGAATGAGTGGGTCTCTAATTCTGATGCCTTCCTTTGGGCTCTTTTCCTTCAGTTTGTCTTGTCAAATTACAATGTGTTTTTGTTTTATTTCATTTTATTATTAAAAATGAAAGTGTACCTATATGAAAGTAATCTAAATGGAGTCACCAAGTAATGGGGGAAACATTGCCTCAATTGGACATTTTGTGCCACTACCTGAAACCTCCAGTTCCAGGAGTGGGTTACATCTAGCTGAGTCATTGGCCAAAGGAGTCCCATGGAAACCCCCAACCATCTTAGGCTATTGACAAGGCTATTGGTTGCTCTCTATAAATGGGTGTATCAAGGTCCTATTACTGAAGATAACACTTATCTCATTGAACATGGAAAGTCAAGCCAGTGCCCAACTGGAGGCTTCATTCTTACCAACTAGTGTTCATAGTACTGGAAGGTATGTTGTATGCTACCGAAAGAGAGAGGTAATCACCGACCCAGCTACAACCTCTACAATACAACTTACAACAGTGACCTTTCTGCAAGATATCGTGGTGCAATAGTGGCACAAATGTGGGAGTAACCAACCACTCTCTAATTTGATGTAGCGTTCACTCCCTGAGATGGAAAAAGACTTGATACTGCTCAGGTGGTCAAGAACCTGAGACCAGATAGCCCAGAGGAACATAGCGTGAAAATAACATCTAATGACATTTTGCTTTGCTCTGCTGTTATCAGAGAAGCAGCTTCTTGAAATATAAAGGAACTAACACAGAGAGACTCACAACTGGACAATGTACAGAGAGTCTTAAATAGGATGTCTTCATCAAACCCCTCCTCAGGAATCTATGCAAAAGAATAGACAGATATGATGGATAACTCAAAGGAAACCGTGTCTTTAGGACCTGTGAAGGTCTGTGCATGCTCTTGTATCGGCAGTTGATACTTACTTGGAAAAGAAAAATTACTTTTCTCCAATGGAGTCTTAGTAGGTATATTAACCACACTTTAGGCCAAAACAAATGAACTCAGAGGTTTTTTTTTGTTTGTTTGTTTGTTTTTTGTTTTTTGATTCTTTGTGGAGTTTACATCATGCCACTTATCTCCCTGTTCCCTCACATCCACCTCTGCCCTTGAACATCCCCACAAAATAAAACCAAATTTAAAAGAAAAACAAAAACCAAACAAAACGAAGAACCAGAACAAAAATAAAAACACAAACAACAACAAAAAAGAAGAATCTTGTCATGGAAGATGTAGTGTGGCCTGGTGAGTCACACAGTATACGCTTTAGTCCACACATCTTTACTTGTAAGTGTTCTTTGTGTGAGTTATTGATTTGGTTTGAGGCCTCTGGTTTTTACTATATACCACAGGAAATGGGCTCTCACTGGAGCTCCTCTGAGATATCCTCTTGTTGTTCCATGTCATGGAGATCCTGCTGTTTTAGACCTGTAGGTTTATCTCCTTCACACACTCCAATAATTTATAGATTCAGTGAATGCTGGGGTGGGCCAATTCAGCCCTGTTCTGGGCCTAGGTGGTAACTGGGTTGGTTAGCTTGCTAGCTTTCCCTCATCATTATTACTAGATGCGCTTTCCAGCTCTGCCTCTAGTTTACCTAATGCAGCCTACAGCAAGGAGAGGTGCCAGTTCTCCTATTCTTGGGTCTTCAGATCCAGATCCCCTTCACTTATATTGCTAGGGCCAACTCTCCTGTTTTGCCCAGTATGTGCTGTAAGAGGTATATGTGTGTGTGTGTGTGTTGAGTTCATGACAATATTCAGCTTATATTTTAATGCTTAATGAATGGCAGTTGCTGTGGTGTAGCTGTTTTGCTCTTGTTTCATTCCTTAAAGACTTGGAAATAAATCTTAAGTTTATGGGCAGTGCTGTTCCTAGGAAATTCCTAGAAACAGTTAATGTCACATTTAGCTCTTAGCTATTGCCAGTTACCAAGAGAATAAGCAACAATGTCACAGACAATACCATGAAGAACATGCTGTGGGACTCTGTGTTCTTGTACCCTGTAAATATTTGTTGCTTGTACTGGTTTAATAAAATGCTGATTGGCCAGTAGCAGGAAGCAGAGACAGGGCAACCAGACTAGGGGAATTCTGGAAAGAGGAAAGACAGCAAGAGATTTGAGTCAGACAAAGAAGAAGGAAGATGAGAATGGTTCTATGAGAAAAGGTACCAAGCCATGTGACTAATCATAAATATAATCGTGGGTTAGTTTAAGTATAGGAGCTTGTCAGTAATATGCTTCAACTACTGGCACAGCAGTTACTAAAATATTAAGATTCTCAGTCAGTTATTTTATAAGCAGCTTCAGGTGAAAGAGATGCATCTGGACCTTGGAGCTAGGTGGGACTGAGAAACTACAGGAATACCTGAAACTCAAGGGGGGAAAAAACAACCTAATTTATGGTACCTAACCTTTCTGAATAGTAGTAGCTCGGGCCCAGACACCACCCTGGCCCCAGTAGCTGCAGCATAAGCCTTTCAGATCAGCATGACCCCAGCAGTAGCATAGCCCCTGGGTATCAGCAAGGTCCCAGGTGGCTGGCCAGACCCTGGGCATCCACAGAGCTCTGGGTGGCAACTGGAGCCAGGGACACCATGCCAGACCCTAAGTTTCACAGGGCCATATCACCTAAACATGGTCCTAGGCAATGGCCTGTACCCAGAAGTTTCCATGTCTCCAGTTGGCTATACTAGTCACCCAGATTAGCATGACTCTGTGACACTGACATGGTTTGAGGTGGCCGAGTAGACTCTGGTCCTCTGCATGACCTTTGATGATAGCAGGAGCTCTGAACATTAACTCAGACTCTGGCTGCTGTACGGTGACAGACCCAGATGTGGCCCTCTGCAGCAGACCTGGTCCGGATGATACCGTGGCCCCACAAAACATTGCAGGGCATTCAGTTCGGGATGTCTCTGGTGACAGAAAAGCCCTCATACACCCTCATAGCCATAAGTCGCAACCAAGAGCTGGGCATCTATTTGACTTTTGGTGGAAATGTGGGTCATGGACAGTAATGCAGATACTACCTATGGTAGAACCATGGACCCAGTCATGGTCCTAGGTAACAGCTGAAGCTTGGATGCCACCATGGTCACATGTGGCAGCACAGGCCATCTGGACTGGCATGGCCCTGTAGCAGCATAGCCCTTGGATACTAGCATGGTCCCAAGTGATAGCCTAGATCTCTGGTATTAGTACATTCTTCAAGTGACATACCCTGTATACTGCAGGCTTATGGACCCAGACATGGCCTTTGACTATAGCCCTGGTCTGGATGATACCATAAACCCAGTTGATAGCACTGGCCACCCAAATTGGGCTGGCTTCAGCAACAGTGTAGCCCTTAGATACCAACATGGGCAACAGACTGGGACCTAGATCCTGGGCATCCATGTGGACCCTGGTGGCAACATGGACCAGAGACATCAACACAGACACCAGTTGCAGCAGAAGCACAGACCTAGACATGGTCCTTGGCAGCAGCTGTGTTTGTCAACCATGGCCCCCGGTGGCCATGGAGGCCACCCAGATTGAAATGTCTCCTATGGCAGCACAACCCTGAGATACGAATATGGCCCCACCACAGGCCTCTGTACAGCTTCCAGTGATGACCATGGACTTCAGCACACTCTCCCTTGGCTCCTCAAAGGCCCCAGATCAAGACATGACTGTTGGTTATAGCCCAGGCCCAGGCATCTCCCTGTACTTGGGTTGCCTGTTGACCATTCACATCAGTCAGTTCCTCACTACCCTTACTTCTCCGGATTTACTTCTCTTCTTACCCCACAAACCATTCCATCTCTCTTTGACCTTCCCACCTTGTATTCTCTCACCACAATGGAACTCAACTGCCCAGCATCAGGGCTCTTGATTGAGTCACAGGTGGTGCTTGGTTGAATACTGCCTGTACCAGCCATAAGGAATGGTGGGAGCTAATGCCTTTCCTTTCTCTCATGCCTGGTCCTACAGACCTCAGGCAGTACTTTGTATGATGGTACCAAATTGGCTGGCACCTCTGGTTGATTGGCTTGTGGATGATTGTGGGGCTTCAGCAGACCCAAAAGTATGGGGTGTGCCATCTATGTCCATTGCTGATTTGGATCTAGCTGGGGCCTCTGCAGACCCAAAAATCTGGTGGGAGGGCACCATCTTTGTCCATTGCCAATTCAGCCTGGGTATGGCTGGTGGCTCCTGGTTGATTGTGGTCCCCATAGACCCAAAAGTCGTGGGGGGAGGGTGCCATCTGTTTCTACCTATTCACCACTCAATGCTATTTTTATAGACTTTTGTCTCATATTTCTTTGTTTGGGCATATCCTTTTTTTCTATTTTTTTCCCATTTTATGTTTTTGTATGTGTTTCTTTTTTCTTTCTGTTTTTGTTTGAATGTTTTTTTTTTTTTTAAAAGAGAGAGAGAGATAGAAAGGGCATAGGATTGGGTGAATAAGGAGTTGGAGGAGGGAAAAGCAGGATCAGATTATATTATGTTAAATCTTTTTTAATAAAAAATGTAAAAAAGGAAAATGAACAGCTGGTGGCCTGTAGAAGAGAAGGTGCCTAGGGATTGTTTTAGTAACGTTTGAAAATTGCTTTTATTAGGATATATTAATTACACATCAAGATGGGTTTCGTTGTTTCCACAGTCTATAAATGTGTTTTACTCTTTCTTATCCCTCCTTATATGTTATTCTCATTGATCTCCTCCTTCTCCAGCTAGTCTTCCCTCACGTTCATCTTCCCTTGTTTACAGGAGCATCAGTACCTCACCATTGGCTATATGCATATAGATCCTCAGGGAGGGTTAGGCTTTGGAGTCCGACCCTTTAGTAACTTTTCTCAGAACCTACCTCGGGAAAGGATTAATGGTCACTCTGATTTTTTTTTTTTCACCCTTTGACTGTGTTGGCTAAGTCTTGACTAGAACAAAATGAGCCTTAGATTTATTGTACAGAATATCTTTAGATCTAATTCTGGCACAGAACTCCCAGGGAGTTGCTGCTGGCTGTGTAATGACCATCATGCAAAGAACATTGTTGAAATATCCTTTGTGCTGGGTCCTAAGCAGAACATCCACAGAGTAAACCCTTTAGAGTCAAAAAAGTTGCTTTTAGATTTATTTTCTATTGATCTAGCTTTTGGTACTTAATAATTTGTGCAAGAAATTTGGAAACACAAGACAGAAGTTTGAAAGTAAACAAACCAGTTATAGAGGCTCACAACTGAAACAAACTTGGTCAAGGGTGTTTATCTCACAAACTGTATAATTTTGGTATTTATCTAATTATGCATTTCTTTAAAAAATTATTTATGTAGTGTGCATGGCAGAGAGATGAGAGATAATTTTTATATTCATAGTCAAGTCCCTTGAGGATTCTGAGTGTGATGAGCTATTGCAACAAACAGAAGTGGGTGTGGAGAGGTTCCTCAGTTAATAAAATGGCTGCTAAACAGATGTGAGGACCTGAGTTCCGATTTCTAGCACCCATGTAAAAGCTGGACATTACCAGGTGGAGGCTTGAGGGTCCCAGGAGCTTAATACCTAGATAATTGAGTGAATTGCTGAGCTCAGCTTCAGTGGAAATTCTGTCCTAAAAATTAAGGTGGAGAGTGCCTGAAGAAAATACATCAACTTCTCCATGTATATGCACATTCACCCATAGACACATATACATATACATGTACATGCACACAAAGCTAAAGCAATGCTAATGGATCTCTTTGAAAATAGAGAAAATAGTGCTTGTAGAAATACGTGTGACCTGTTTTTGTAGATCACTGCCTTCCATATTATCAGCATGATTGGGAGGGGAAAAGTTTTGTGGAGATGATTGTTAAGGTATATTCTTTGGTTGTGGCTCACTCCAATAAAAAAAAGTAGATTTTTAAATCACAGAGGTGGCTTGTAGAATGCTGAATGACAAAGAGAATCTGGGAAAGGTGTTTAGAGGTGGTGAACTTGCAGCTATGGTGTGCTCCAAGAAGTAGAGCTAAAGGTACTCCTTATTTTGGTAGTTTCTAGAAGATATGTATGTGCATGTATGTTTCTCTTCTGTCCTTTCAGAAAATAGCGAGTTGAGGATGTGCTTGTTTTTTTATATATGCATTCTTATTTTCGTATTTTAAGGAAAGGGATGAGGAGAAAATGAGGATCATGTAAGGAAAGATAATTTTCATGGATATTACG
The DNA here is from genome assembly GCA_033318265.1 of Phyllotis vaccarum. Taxonomy (NCBI): domain Eukaryota; kingdom Metazoa; phylum Chordata; class Mammalia; order Rodentia; family Cricetidae; genus Phyllotis; species Phyllotis vaccarum. The sequence goes on along the minus strand of JARWLC010000014.1, from coordinate 67,460,877 downwards.
TTTTGTTTTCTACTTAAATGATTAATTTGTTGATAACTTACAATTGTATTCAACTTTTATATTATATCTCAAGATGCAGTAGATTTAAATTCTTAGGTGAAGTTTTTTCCTATTAGTTATAGTTTGTTACAGCCTCACTGCCTTTATGTATTAGTGAGCATTTGGACATTTTCAAGCCTACAGTTCTTTTTGTTTTCTTGAATTTATTTTTATTAACATTAAAATTATTTGTATGCATCTGTATATAGGTGTGTAAACATGAGAATAGTTACCTGTACAGTCCAGACATGTTAGAGCTGGAGTTACAGTAGTTTTCTGCTTCATGACATGGATGCTAGGAACTGAACTCAGATCAGTATAATGTACTTATTAGTAACTCTTGACTGCAGAGTCATCTCCAGTCTCATATGTCTACAGTTCTTAATGATGAAGTAGGTACAGTTATATTTTATGCAACTCTTACCACTACCTTCTCCATAACCTTCCCATATCGAAACTCTGTAACTAAGGGATTTTGAACCTATAATTTATTTCCAACCCTAATTGAATAAAGGAAATATTTGATTTATATTTAGGAACTCATTGTGATCCCTTTACAGAGAAGTAAAAGAACCAAAGAAATAGTAGAATTCATATGTTTTAAACCTCCTGTATTTCAGCAACAGATAGTGACAGGGCACAGTAAAGAAACTGCCAACATGACCACTCCATTATTAGGGGAATGTTTTTTATTGTGAATAAGAGAGAGAAAATATCCATAAAATATCTTGAAGTCTCTTGTCAGACTGGACATGGCTAGAGCTATCTGAGAAAGAGATGAGAGAGCATGAGAGAGCATAGTAAGGGAGAGCAGTGTAGTGAGATAGATAGCAAGAGATAGAGAATAGAGCATTGTGAGGGAATCTGTTTATCCTCTTTCTCTTTCTCTGTGTATGTGTGATAAACCATGTGGATTATTAGGAGGATTAGTAGCTTAGGGAAGGGAAGGGCCAGGATGCTAGAATGGACTTTGAAATGTACAATGGGTACCTGTGATACCAAGGAAGCCTAGAGGCCAGCATGGTCTTTGATATGTTCATAGGTGCCACAGGTAGCCATGTGCTCCTTTTGCCAGAAGTAAGAGAAATCATTTCTTTTGGCATATGGGAACTGGTTTCACAAGTTCCTGAGGAGTGCTGGCTTTATTTAATCACCAGAACTTTCTCTATAGTCCAGCTTGAGCTCATTTCTGGATATGTGGAGTTTCTATGACCTAACACTATGACAGTCTTAATAAGTAGATCCCTTCTATTTTAAAGATAGGGCTTTAATTTATGTTCCTTAAGGCATTTGTTCAGGAGCAAAACCTGGGAGATATTATTTACTCTGTCAGTTTTTCTAGTCTTGTTGTATGTAGCAGAATATAGAAAATTACATTTTTAGGTGCCAGAGAGATGGTTCAGTGGTTAAAAATACTTGCTGGTTATGAGGAATATCTACCAGGGTTCAGCTCCCAGCACTCACATGTTGGCTCACAAGTGTTTAAAACTTTAGTTCTGGGGAATCTGACTCCCTGTTCTGACATCTGTCATCACATGGTGTGAATGTGGTATACATGCATATATGCAGGCAAAAAAACTTATACACATAAAATGAAAAGAAATAATTTTTTAAAAAGCTGTTTAGCTTTTTTTCTTTTTAAATTTTTATAAAGGTATTTTAAGGTCGTTTTCCTCTGCTTCTTTTGTGTTAAGATGTTCAGGTCTTGCTGTTGTTGAACCACTAGGTTCTAGTGGTGCCGTATCGTTCTTTATGGTGTTGAATGTTATTTTTGCACTGGTGTTCACCCATCTCTTCTTCCGATCGGCACAAGCATTGTCTGTGTCTCAGCTGCTTTTGGTCCAACAGGAGCTCTTGAGGCAATTGGAGCTCTTGGAGAAATTGGAGCCAATGGAGTCTGTGTCTCAGGGAGTAGTTGAAATCCGCAGCTGGAGCTCTTGTGATGAACCGCTCCAGAGTCTGTGTCTCAGGAAGCACTGAGGCTGGGGGTGGGGGTTGAGGGGGGGTTGGGAAATGGAGTAGGGTTTATTGGCTAGAGGGTCCAATGAGGGGTGGTGATAGTTAGGTTTGCACGAAGGGGTCCTGCTTGCTTACCTGCAGCTGGAGCTGTGATGGGTTTGGTGGTCACAGTTTGTGCCCTGTTGCCCAGACCTGGGGACTGTCCTAGCTGTCCTGGCTGGCTGGCTGGGAGGAGGGTAGCTCTTGTGGTGGGACTCTCCAGAGGGGGTGTCTCAGGCGGCAGCTGCAGCTGGACTTTGTGATGGGTTTGAGGGGCCTGGTTTGTACCCTGTTGACAATACCAGGAGGCTGTCCTAGCTGGACTGACTGGCCATCTGGGAGAGGGTTTTCTTTCTTTGTTTTTTGAGATAGGGTCTCAATCTCAGAGATCCCCTGGCTCTGCCTCTGTAGTGCTGGGATTAAAGGCATATGCCACCATTCCTGGTTTTAGCTTAGATTTTGTGTAAAGACTTTAAAGGTTGCCAGTTAAGAGCTGTTTTTGAACCATGGTGATCTTAGCCTGTTTTTGAGGGCTGTACTGTCCTTTAATATGAGAATTTTACTCTGGTGCTGCATAATCTGAGTATGAGGTGTTCTTCTTATTTATTCCTACTTCTTTTACTTAAGCTAAAATCTGCTACCAATTTGGACTTTTCCCTGACTTCTAAATAGCCCATCAGGCAAATGCCAGGAAACAGTACAGCTTTCTTCCCAAAACAGTGAGTTACCCTCTTTGGAGTTGTTAAACATGCAGGTCTCCCAGCTGCCCCATGAGGAAGGTGATGACAATTGTTAGGTTGTTGCCCAATTTGACTTGCTTAGTAAAACTTTAAGTAGTCTGTTCTTTGAACATTGCAGAAAGTAGTAATCTATAGAGGTGTCCACAACATTTCAGGGACATAAACTTCTCAGGAAGCTATACAGTCAGGACTTCTCTTATGAAAAACTATCATGGATACATACATTTTTCATGTGACATTTGGGAGTTTCTGTATTCTCTGAAATGTATTCAGTTACAATGTGGGAGCCATCTAGATTATTAATATCTGTTGACAGTATCAGAATCAGGGAAATATTCTGAGAAGTTCCTTTTTTTAGTTTCTTCATGATTTGTGAAAAGAACATAGTAGAAAAGGTTGAAAAAGTAGTGACTATATCTGAGTTCAGTTTTACCATTAGTGCGTCATAAACACATTGACAAGTAGGTTCAAGATACTTGTAAACTTCTGAGTTGCCTAGTTTAGGTATCAGGTAGATATGTGTCTGAGTGTAAATTGTCACATTGAATTTCCTTTTTTTTTTTTTTTTTTGATAGTAGTTAAAGTTATTGTTGTAGTCAGGGTTTCTATTGCTGTGAAGATACACTCTTACCATGGCAACTCTTATAAAGAAAACATTGAATTGGGGCTGGCTTACAGCTTCAGAGGTTAAGTCCATTATCATCATGGTGGGAGCATGATACCATGCAGGCAGACATGGTGCTGGGGTAGGAGCTAAGAGTTATACATCTGGATCCAGAGGCAGCAGAAAGGGACTGTACCACACAGCAGAAGGGTGTAGCTTGAGCATATGAGATCTAAAAACCTGCCTCCATAGTGACACACTTCCTCTAGCAAGGCCACACCTCCTAATATTCAAACACATGAGTCTATGGGGTCCATACCCATTCAAACCACCAGTTATATTTGTAAAGTTTGGCTTAGCTATGACTTCTCGTATGTATTCCTGCCTGCTTTTGAGATAATCTCTTACTGTACAGTTATACTGACTCTGAACCTGTGATTCTCCTGATGCAACCTCTTGTGTTCTAAGGTTACAAATGCTTGTCACCATGCCTGGCTCTCCTGTACTTTTGTTACATAATTTTTTTTCTCCTTATTTCTGTTACACAATAGTACAGAGGAAATGGAGGACAAAGGACCAACAAAAGATGATCTAATTTTGAGTTGAAGAAAGCTCTGGTGGTGTGAATGAGAATGGTACCCCATAGGCTCATATAGTTGAATACTTGCTGTGCCATTGGTAAACTCCTTTGCAAGGATTTGGAGGTGTGAGCTTATTGGAGGTGGGCTTTAAGGTTTTAAAATATTCAGTCCATCCCCAGCTTGCTGTCTGCCTCCTGTCACTGTGTCTTCACTCTGCCATCATAGCTTTTTTTTTTTTAATAGATTGCCTTGGTTGTTGGGTCTTTATCACAGCAACAAAAAAATAACTAGGACTTAAAATTTCATCCTCCTTAAATTCTAATAATATTCAGTGTGACTTAAAGGGGCATTTTAGTTTAAATAGTCTGCTCTCTGATAAATTGTCTCTTTATGTTTAATTTTTCCTCTTAATCACTGTCATAGTGAAGCTGAGGGCTGGGAAGCAGAGCTGTTTGCTTTGCACATGCCACTTCTTTATTATGTGTGCTCTCCATTCTTCATTGCTGTTATTCCAGCCTTGCAGTGAGGTGAACCTTCCCCCAGTTTGCATTGCTGCTCCCCCGTGTCTAGACTTATGCCTTTGTTCTTTCAGCTCATCCCTCTTCACCTTTCCTTCATTGATTCCCCACCCTCTACTTCATAATGAGTAGAGAGAAATCAGAAGATGTCTTACTGTCTAAAGTTCTGGGTTAGTGGTGTTTCTTTAGTGTGTGTGGGTCCTGAGAAGCCTGTGTGTAGGACATGAGACCCATAGAATATACAATATCACTTTATTCTATCAATGTTATTACTAAGTAGAAGTTTTCCTCTATTTAACATGTAAAATAAAAGTTGTATGTACCAGTGGACTGTTGTTGGATAAAGATTGGGGCAAATGTAATAAACTTTTTTAGAGCACATGTCTAAATGATTTAGAACAGTGAAGTACCGTGGATTTTGGACCTGGTATGTATGATTAGTGTCTACCCTGACATGTGAGTAAGCAGGATGCACTTGCTGTTGCTCTGAACTAAGCTCTTGAGTACTCTTTAATGTAGTAGTCTCGACCAGTCTTCACAAAAAGTTAATAAACAGCACATGAGGCAAAACCCATTGGTTTATTTGTCAGGATAGGGATTTTAGTTGTGGAATAGGTTTGATGATCACACATTTCAGAGTTCAGAGAAGACATATTAGGGAAGTATGTGTACACATACATGTACACACACACACACACACACACACACACACACACACACACACTATAAGACTTCAGTAGGGGGCTGAGGGAGATTCTGGGCTTCTTTCTCTTTTATTACCTTTTCCCCCTTTTCAAAACTATCAGTGGCAAATTTCTTTTGGCTTTTTGTTTAAGGAATAAGTTTAAGAGTTTTTTATTTTGTTCTTAAATGTGTGGAATTTATTTTGCTCATCTTGGTAAGATCCTCTTCACAGCTGTGTATACTGATGTGTATATTCTCCTATTTGCCATTCATCTTTTCCCACAGGGCTGGCCTGTTGCATCACAGGAGGTTTGCTTTTCTTGTATTCATTCCTGGAAAGTCTTCTAAATTTAGTGCACTGATGCTGCTCTTACATCTATGTGGTTTTTTTTTTTTTTTTGATCTGCAACTGAAGAGAATGCTTCTTCCATGCAGCCAGTAGGATTAACAGATGGTCAGTCAGAACCCCAGAGTACCCAGCCTTTTTTTCTGTTTGACCCCATAACCTCTCCCCTGTCTGGCAGTGTGCTGGTGTTGACAGTTCTTCTGGTTCAGCCAAAGGTGAAAGATAATTGCTTGTGGAGTAGCAGCTGGGATGGTATGTGTTTTTGCAGCAAGCATCTAACCCCTACCCCCAGGCAAAACTTTGGATCTGGTGCATATTTCAAAGCATGTGTTAAACTTTATATGATACTGATTAAAATGGAGGGCTCCAGGGTGAATTTGCAGTTCCACAGTTACATCTGCCGGATGACATAGAGAGAAAGGCCCAGGACAAGTGGAAGGCTGTAGTCTGTCTATCTTAGCACCATGCAAGCCTGTGGAGGGAAAGGTGATCCTCAAGTGTCTAGGTCTATTCCAAGGCACATCTGATTCTTTAGTAGCTACTTTGTTGTGGTGTTTTTCTTTTCGTTTTCCTTGGCTTTAAACAACAATTAGAAGAAAACTTACCTGTAAATACTAATTTACAATTATTATTTTCTTTAGTTTTCTGCGGTTAATAGACTCTGAAGTAGGTGCTGAAGTTTGATTTGCAGATTGTGGAACTCAAATCTGTGAAGTTTATCCTAGAAGGGTACATGCTCTTTATAAAGCCAGAATTTAGGGTTTAGGGTTGGCTCAGGATGTCTTTCTTTGAAGGAGTTATGCATCTATGACATAGGCATAGCTCAGCAGTTTCTCAAAGGCAGCATAAATACATGTGGCTTCATCAATTCCACAGGCTAAAGAAAAGCGTCATTGAATACATAATGGATCTTGATTGCAAAAAACAAATGCTTTTATTGTTGAGAATTTACTTTATTAGATCTGTTTTCTAATTCTTAAGCAGAAGGCTCTATCCTAGTTCCCAGGGGAGATATTGGTGCCTGTGTGTTTCCTGTGGGGTTTTTTTTTTTGTGCCTCAGATTGCTTCTCTTTTACCTCTTTTTCTTCTTCCTCTGTTCTCTGGTTTTTTTGAAATGAGGCAAGGGATATACTGGGAATGAAAAGAGGAAAAACAGGCTCTTTAATATGACATTTTGGGAACATTTATTGAATTGAATTTTATACAGCTTCTACTTTACTAAAAAAATCTATTTTTGATCTAAAAATTATGAAGTGTGGTTTGGGGTTGAGTGAGTAGATGATCCTTTTTTCTTGTTCCTATGGTGTGGGTTCAGTTAGATAGGACTGCATACTAACAGTGACTTTATAGCTCTACCTAGCTTCCTCTCTTCAGAATATTTTATGTATAGAGAAAAATATATCTTGTATGTTGTCAGCCACTCAATCCTAGTGAATTGCTTCTTTCTAAGGGGGATTTTAAAGAGTACCGGGTGGGTAGTTTATCCAATAGAATAATAGTGTGAAATCCAACTTCAAATAGTGTGAAACAGTTTAATTGAAAAGAAAGAGGAAGATTGTCCAGTGAAGGTTGCAAAATCAAAAAAAAGATAGAATTTGGACTTGTCAGTTACCATGCAGCATTAATCTCTTTATTCAACATTTTGGACCCACTAGTCTGTTGTATACTTGGGAGACTCTCCTAGTTTGTTTTTCTTAATTTGAAGACAATTCAAAGCCATGTCAACACAAATTATCTTGATTTCAACTGTATTCTTTCAGCTAACAAACACCTTTTGGAAGATATGTTGAAAACAGGTCACAGTGTTATGTGGGATGATAATATTTGCTAAGGAAAAAAAAAGCAGAAAAATTAATGTTGTTTGTCTTGACTAAGGTATTTACTACTTTGATACTCTAGCTAAATTCTTAAAAAGTAGAGGTGCTGGTATTTTCTATTGGCCTTTTTGATTGGCTAATCTGTCCACTGGCTAACTTTTATGTCACCTTACTATTCCTCTTGGGGAGGCCACGTCTCATGAGAAATACCTTTTATTTTTTTTAAGTTCATAGACATAAACTTTATATTTACTTTGGTGTTTTTCACAGTATCTTTGATTATTATATCATGTTGTTAAATAATATATCTGTATCTCCATCTATTTATATATATTTCCATCTCTCTATTTCTATAGCTACCTAAATCTCCATATATCTATTTTATCTCTGTCTCTATCCATCAGTATGTCTCTAAATCTCTACCTCTATATACCTATGTTTCTGTCTCTATCCATATCTTCATCTCTATATCTGCCTGTAGCTATATCTATAGCTTTTTATGTTTGTATCGCCATATCTATATCTATCTCTGCCTATACGTAGAGTTTCTCTGTGTCCCAGCAACTGTCCCCAAATAACTACAAGAGGCTTACTATCACACAACATTCACCCCATATCTATCTATATTAATGAAATATTTCAAGGCCAGGGAGATGGCTTAGTTGGTAAAGTACTTGGAAGACCCAAACTTAAATTCCTAGAACCAACTTAAGCTGCTGGGCTTGGTAGTGTGGCGTAATCCCGGTGATGTTGAGATAGGAAAGCAGGAAAGCAGAGATAGGCAGATCCCTGGAAGCCTAGGGGCCAGCTAGTCTGGTTTAAGTGTCAAGTGTCTAGGTCACTTAGAGACCTCATTTCAAATAAATTGTGGAAGGCTCTTGAGAACTTACACTCTAAGTTGTCCTTTGTTTACCATTTGTGACATGTGTATTTGTGTATATATATACATATATATACACACATATAAATGTGCGTGTGCTCTTGCATACACACATACAACACTACAACTTCAAGATCAAAGTTTATATATGCATTTTACACTTATTTATAAAGCAAAGAAACTTATTTGGATGCTTTCATATTCTTGATGCAGTTGGTGTCTTTGAGCTGCCTCTTTTCCATACAGGTAGGTGATAAATATTGTGCTCCATTATTTTGTTGCAGGACTGGACTGTTTGAAATCATTTAGTCTTCTTGTTAATTCTTAAAATTGACTTATTTTAATGAGGGGTTTTTTGAAATAGATTTGGTTAAGCACTTGTGATTTTAAATTTTGTCCTTATATTATGTATTTCTTGTTTTATAACTTTTCTGAAATCTTAAATCAGTGTAATTAAAGGGGTAGAAATTGTACAAGCAAGAGTACTTAGTTCTCTCAATTTCTTAAGGCCCTGTCCCCAAGCAAGGATGTTGTCTTTATGTTTCATGCTGGAGTGTGAAATTTGCAGGGAAGTTGGCAGGGCAGAGAGTGTGCAGGAAATGTTGCTGACAGGCTAGAGTCCACAAGGGTGGACTGAAATCGTATTCCTTCTTGCTGTAACTAACCTTGGACGTGGGAATCCTGAAGAACAAAACTGTTGCTCTTATTATGGACCTGGGATCTAGGGGGGGTAAAGTATGTCTGTTTATTCCTAATGCACGAGTGTGTTCTGTCTGAACTACAGAGTGGTTGTTACTTCACTGTGCACTCTAAATCTTGCATTGGTATCTTGTGTCGACCTTAATTAGGAATGTACTGGGAAATGAATTCTACAAAATATAGTTCATATAGCCATATTGCCTCATTGTAATTACATGTTTGTATACTCAGGAATGTCTGCTTAGAGATTTTTGTAGTCATGAAATTTTTTCACAGTTTTTTTCTGAAGTAGATAAGTGGTTTTGGCAACCCTGCCTTTGAAAGTAGAAGGTAAGTATGCTGGTGGGGGGTGGGAGAAGAAAATTATTTGGGGAGGCAAACTTTAGAATTTTGTTGCTCAATTAGTTTGAACTTAGTTTTTAATAACCCATTTCTGTCCACTTTCTGTGAAGATTTCACCTTGTATATGTGGCTGAGACTTACAGAACTGGAAGGAGATGCTAAACAATAATTCACTTGATGTTTCAGATATGCATTGAGCAGACTGTCTTAAATGTTTAAGAATCTTTTTAAAAATGATTTTAAAAATGTTTTTAATTGTGTGTCTGTATTGCATGAATTCTATTTGGTATTATAATAAAAACCCAGAGCCAGATATTAGGGAAAAGCTGAAATATCAGAGAGACAGGGAAACAAACCACAGCCACTTCTCCATGAATCCATGGCAGTGAAAGCAGACTCCTCCTCTCCCTCCGCCCAGCCATCTTGCTTCCTTATACAACTCTCCTAGAGCTAGGATTAAAGCTTTGAGCTACCATTGCCTGACTCTTAGGCCTTGAACTCACCGTGATTGACAGATCTCTGCCTCCTGAAGCATGGGCCGCCTCTCCCCTGCCCTTAATGGCTTGGCTCTGTTAGTTACTCTGTCTAGACTATTTTTATTAAATATATAATCTATCACCACATGTCTGTCTGTTGGTCTGCTTATAGGTATGTGCATGTGAATACATGGACCTCCGGAGCCAGAAGCAATGGAGGTAATGGAGTTATAGGTGGTTGTAAGCTCCCTCATGTGGGTCCTAAGAACCTAACTCAAATCTTTTGTAAGATGATTACCTGTCCATAACTGCTGAGTCATTTCTCTAGTCCCTGTCCAAGTAGCTTAAGGACACTTAAGCATGTACTCAGATGTATTTCCTATTTGTTTGTGTATTGGAAAGAAAGTAAATTCCTGTCCACATTTTTCTCATTTTGGTGGTGTTATGTTATGATAATGCATATACCCATGTGGCTGATGGATGGAGATGGATGTGGCCCATGCCCCATGCAGCATGGTAGAAGGTGGTGTGACGAGACACTTACTTAGACAGTGGAGAGACTTATTGTTATGAAGAGAGGGAGAAGAAATAGATGAATAGAGAGAGATAGAGAAGAAGAGAGATGGGAGAGAGAGGGGGTTAGGGGTTGAGGAGTGTGCTCTCTGGCAGGGTGAGAAAAAGAAAAGATGGAAAAAAAGAGAGTGTGGAAGGTGGGAATCCATCTTAAATGGAGCTTGACATCACAACTCAGGGCGGGGCCAGGCTAATTGCCATTGCCAGGTGTGGCTTCAGGGGCTAGGACAGAATCCTAACAGGTGGTGCCAGGGATCCATTCTAAGGTCTCATGTATGCAGGCAAGCACTTTTTTTTTTATTTATGGACTGTATAATACTTTGCTGTGAATATTTAAATTGAGATAAATCAATCATACTGCAACAAGAGAAAGTAATTTCAGAGAAAAATAATAATGTGAAGGAGTCTGGCAGGAAATCTTGGTTCAATCATTCTGACCTACTTTTGATCTCTAACTTCACTTCCTAGTCTTAGGACCTGAGAATTATTGCTAATATCACTAGGATTAGAATTATACTCTCTCTCTCTTTTTTTATACTATGGCATACCCCTTAGAAAAACTAGAGGAAGCAGGAAGAATTTCAGGATAGAAAAGTGAAATGCATACAGAAATATGAATTTCTGAGACTGAGGCTTAAACTTCTCTGAGCTGATGGTTTTAGTATATACATCTTTAGAGTGACCTAATAAGCTGTTGAGTCGAATGGGCAAAGGGGATATTTTGGTTCTGCTTCCCTCTCAAAAGTCTGCTGTTATAACCTGGTTTAGCTTTTACTTTGGCTCACATGAAATAACTAGTATGCTTTTTAATCTAGTTTCTCTGGGCTAAAATTCCTAGTGCTGGGGATTGGAATAAGAAATGTGAACATGAATGTTTATAAGCATGCAGGGTTTGAAAGTTTAAATGGAATCTAGAAGTTTGGCTTTTACCTCAGTTTATTTGGGATCTATTGTGGCACTTTGCTAACTTGGGTCATTTTCTCATTGACAAAATAGGTATTACTAATGTGTATCTGCAATGTAAAGTGATGACGTTCTTAACCTTTAGCTGAAATGGTGTGTGACTGGGCTATATGTCTATGTAAATGTTCTTGATAGCATAGATGCCACTATCATTTACCACTAAATATTAGTTTTCTTAAGGGCAGGAAAGACAGTAATTTAAGAATGAGCTTATAAATGACTAGTTTTATAGTGGCTAAGCTAGAGACAAGAATAAGCTCAGCTTTCACGATAGACTTCCTAGAACGGTGTGCCCCCAACCCCCTTTTTGGTGCACTCTGGCTGGTACTCCTTCCCATCAACTGCACCTCTCTCTGTAAGTGCTTTCTCTGGAAGCCAGAAATGGAGATTAGTGGTACTTCTATCCTCCTGCCTACTTCCCCAGTGTCTTGCAATTAGTAACTCCTTCAGGTTGGTGTAAAAATACCCAAACTACCTTTCCCATCATATCAGAACAAGGTACAGAATATTCAAAGGCAGGTAGTGTTATCATTTTAAAGTTCTTTATGGAATTATTTTTTGTTTACTAAAATCCCTTGCTAGCATATCTTATCAGTTTCTTCTATCTCACTTCCTCATGTCTACTAGTCTTTTTTTAAAAAATATTTTACTAAATTCATTGGACTCAAATCTTAGTACCAGGTTCTATATTTGCTAAAATTTTAGAAATGATGCCAACAATGAAAAGTTCAGACCTAGGTTCTGTACATACTCAACAATAAAGATGGGTTTTCTAGTGGATCCAAGACCGTATACTTATATGGACACAACTCTTAATGCTTGATGAGATCTCATGAAATACCATTGACTAAATGGACTGAATTTCCACAACAAATGTCCATAAAAGTTACTCCCCATCCCCTCTCCCACCTCAAAGGGTTGGCATGGTTGGACAATCTCTTGGGAATCTCATTTGTCAGTGATTTTTAGGAGCTAGGGGATTTTTTCCTGCTTGCCATCATGTAAAGATTCTGAGGGAGAAAAAAAGATGAGAGCAAAGGATCTCAATATTTAGTGTGTGACCTATTGTTTTGGATTCTCATTTTCAGAATTGTACTCCTTGCCTCAGATGTGCCAGTCTATAGTCATTTGTTTATGTTTTCTGAATTCATTTTTCTCTTCAATTTTTTATTTATTTAAAAAGATTTTTTCCATATATACCATGACTTTTCCTCCCTTCCCTCTTCCCAGTCCCTCCCAGTCCTCTCCAGCCTCCCCCTAACCCATCCCTCATCCATTCCCCAAGAAGGACAAGGAGTCCCAAGGTGGGTCAGTCCAGTCTGGCATATCCAGTTGAGGTAGTCCGTGTCCCTCATCCCAGTATTAAGGCTGGGTTAGGTGTTCCTCTGTAGGGAATGGGCCATAGATGTCTGTTCATGCACCAGGAACATAGTCTGATCCTACTGCAAGAGGCTCCACAAACTGTCCGCTCCATTTGACAGTCGTCTACCTTTGGAGGGTTTAGTTCATTTCTCTGAAGGTTCCTCACCTGTTTTCTGAGTCAGTGAGCTCCCAAAAGCTTGAGTCAACCATCTCTGTGGGTCTCCTCCTCATGATCCTGATCCCTTTGCTCATACACTCTCCTCTCTCTCTCTTCAGCTGGACTGGGAACTCGACCTGGTGGTTAACTATAGATCTCTGTTTCCGCCTCTATCCATTGCTCGATGAAGGTTCTATGATGACAATTAGGATGGTCATTCATTAGATTATAGGGGAAGTCCTGTTTAGGCACCCTCTCCACTATTGCTTGGAGTCCTAGTTGAGGACATCTTGTGGGTTCTTGGAAGTGTCCTTAGCACAGGTTTCTTTCTAACTCTACAGTGGCTCCCTCTATCAAGATATCCATCTCTCTCTCTTTTTTTTCTCCCTTTCTGTTGCTCCTCTCACCTAACCATCTCCTCTCATGATTTGTTCCCAAATCTCCTTGCTTGCTCCCCATTAGGATCCCAATTTACTCAGAAGATCTTCTCTATTTCCCTTTCCCAGGAGGATCCCTGGATGTCTCCCTTAAAATCCTCTGATCCCAAGCTGATCAGGAGTTGTGGTTTGCAGCCTGAATATTCTTTGTTTTTTGTTTAAAATCCACTTATGAGTGAGTATACACCATGTCTGTCATTCTGGTCCTGTGTTACCTCACTCAGGATGATACTCTCCAAATCCATCCATTTGCCTACAAATTTTAGGATGTATTTTTTTGTTTTTTAAACTGCTGAGTAGTACTCCATTGTATAAATGGACTTGGCTCTTCTGTTACGTTTTCTTGTTACTCATTGATCAAACTTCCAAAATTTGTTGCTGTTGATTCTTTTTATCTACTCTTTGCTTTTGTGGGAGTTTGTATTTTTAAAAAATGGCTTTTTAGTTTTATTTTAGTATAGTTTCGAGAAAGGAATTCAGTTCAGTGTGTATGTTCAGCTTACCATCTTAAAGTCATAGGAAGTAGTGTTACATCAAAGGAAACAAAGGAGGCTTTATAGGCAGTGGTATTGAACAAAGTGGTAGATGGTGTGGAGTGCCCCAAAGTTAACTACTTATGTCCCTGAGAATCTCCAAAAACATCTTATGCTAATCAGCTTTCTGTCACTACAGCAGATATCCAAGGATCAACTTATCAAGGGTGAAGGTTTCTTTTGGCTCATAAAGCTTTGGAGATTTTAGCCATGATTGATTTGCCTCATTGCTTTTGGGCTTGTAGCAAGATAACACACACAATGTAATGCATAGCAGATCAGAACCCTTTACTTTAGAGCTGTGGAACCAGAGAGGAAGGGACTGGCATCAGATATGCCTTTTAAGATCTTAAGGTCTTGCTCTAGGCCTATGTCCTAAAAACCCCACTATTTCTCAGTAAGGCATGAATGGGTATACACTAAGGTGTGGACTAAGCTTTAAACAAACAGTACTTTGGAGGGATAATTAAGATTCAGATAGTAGCAGATGCCAAGTGATTATTTAATAAAGTACTAAAAATGTACCACCTAGTAAGAAAAAACATAGTGGTGCAGGTTGGGCAGGAAAGGAGAATTTTAACTTTGGTGTATATAGGATATGCATTCCCTACTTGTGTGCATTATTTTGTTTTGAATAAAATCATTTGGGGATAAGTACTCTTTATATGCACTACACAGGGCATCTTTTTCCACCAGAAGAAATGAGACCATAACAAGATGTCTTGCTGTTATGTGAGGAGGTCAAACCTTTGAATATCAGCAGAAAGTTTGCCTAATTTTATAGATGGTATAAATAAGATTCTAGAATCTGACTTGTGGTGGGATTCAGGTGTCAGCTGATAAGATTCGAAGATGCTTATCCAGGGTCCCAGGCTCCTGAAGGGGGAGTGGCCAACCCCATTCTTAAGGGGCTGCTGGGATCCTGGGAGGCCCTGTTACCTGGTTCCTGTCTGCTAGAGAGACAGACGGGTTCAGGACCCATCGTCCACCACTTAGATAATTCAGTCTATCAGGCACCTATATAAACTGTTACCTGTATCGTGAGTGTTGGTTTATATTTTAATAAATATTAATCCTGGACTGGTGTATTTTAAGAGAACCTCCGCCTTCACTGACTCTTTTGTTCTAGAATCTCAGAACACAACACTAGTTTATTATCTTTGAAACTTGGACTTTTCCAAATTTTGCCTTAACCCTGACAAAAAATTCTGGGACTACTTACTAGGTTGTTTTGCTTTAGAGGGATCTTCAGTTTGTAGTACTTTCCGAGATTACTGTTAACTTGAAGAGAGAGTTTTCCCTGTACCCCTGGCACTACCTATTTGAAGACAGCATGTTTGTTAAGTTGTGTTCTCTGGGTGGCTTTCTGTTGGTCTTCTGCTTGTCAGACTTCAAAGACTGAGGCTACCTAAGGAAACTTTTTTGCAGATCTGTGGCTTTATTTCTGATGGAACGAAAAACAAACAAACAAAAACCAAAAAATGTTTGGCTAGGCCTGAATGTCAAAAACCAGTTAAGTGGTTTTTCTGATTGGGGAAAATTGGAAAAAGAGTATTAACCCCAGCAAATGTAAGTTGAGTCCTGTCTGGTGCCATTGTCATGAGAAGTCAGTTGGTATCAGAAGAGCTGCTCTGTGTACAAGCGGTATCTGGTCACCCGTGTCACATGTAAACAAACATTTAAAAAATGTTAAGTGATTTCAATAAAAAGCATTTATTTTGTCTTCCTTATTAAGCCAGAATTCTTGTTGTTTATGGTTTCCTGTACCCAACAGTTCCTGATTGTCTCAAAAAGTAAAACATGTTCTGTGTGGATCCAGCTGCTGAAATGCCTTTCAGGCATTGTTTATGAGTCTGTGCACTTTATTTTCAGAGAGAAAGCGAATACTTTAATGTCTTCCATATTTCATAAATCTGTCCCATACTGCAATTCAAAGCTGTATGTGTTTTTGTTAGAAGGTACTTCTGGTTGTGCTTAAAGCAGAAAAGCTGCCTAAGCATCTTAAGGACTGCTTGGGTGTTGGTAGCAGACTCCCCTAAAGAGGATTTAGTACTGGTTAGAACTTTTTTTTTGTTTTTTGTTTTGGTTTTTTTGGCTCAAGAAAACTGTCAGGGAAGAAGTCTGACAGTAAGAACTAGTGTGACCATTCTTTGATGGGTTTGCGACAGTCAGATTCCTGTCTGGCTCATCTTTTGAGACCAGTCTGCCCCCTGGGCATGCTTGCTAGTTTACTACTTCAGACTCCACTGCTAAGTAGCATAGAGTGTGCCTGTCTGATGGTCCGAGAAGAGGGAAGTTGATTTTGCCTGCTGTAGAAGAGACTCTCCCTGGAGATCCAGCAAAAGTAATTTGAGTTGGAGATCGAAGTTTATTATTTTCTTGCTAACATTTCATATTGATAAAATTTTAACATGTTAAAATTGTATGATCAACATGCGCATTTATTTACCACCTACATTCTATAATTAACATCTAATAATACTCGCTTTATTTTAGATCTATCCATTTATCAACCCATTACATCTTTTTGTATGAATTTCAAAGTAAATTTGAGACATCTGTACACTTTACCTCTAAGCACTTCCGCATGCACAGCATTAGAGCTTAGTATTTGTTTGATCATTTTTTTCTTTTAAGATTAAATTGAAAACCACAATATGTACAAAACTGAAGTGAGCTTTTGAGAAATGTATACACCTGTTTAACCTAAACCTATATCAAGACATTGAACTTAACCATCACCCTGGAGAATTTTTCTCTACAGTCCTTTGCCCAGAGGCAACCAATGTTCTGATTTTCTCTCAGCATAGATTAGTTCTGCCTGTTATAGAACTTCATATAAATGAAATCCAATAGTTAATGTATGCCTTTACATAAGGCTCCTTTCATGCAACATTAAGGTTTTTGAAGGGTATTTTTGTTGTTAGAAGCCTCAGGAGTTAATTCCATTTCCCTGATAGATTCCCTTTTATGAATTTAGCATTTTATCTATTTCTCTATTTTAATTTGTCACTTTTTAAATTAAATAATTTTAAAATTCCTATTACATACCAACCACAGATCCCTCTCTCACCTCTCTTCCTGCTTGCCCCCAGCCTTTTCACCCTTCACTCCTCCCCCATCCCCTTCTTCTAAAGGATAAGACCTCAATGGTACATTCAGTTGAGGCAGGACCCTTCCCCCTCTTCATGGTTGAGCAAGGCATTCTGCCATAGGTAAAGGGTTCCAGAAAGTCAACTCCTGCACCCGGGATAGATCTTGATCCCACTGCCAGGGGCCCCTCAAACTGACCAAGCTACACAGCTGCCTCCTGTATGCACAGGGCCTAGTCTAGTCCCATGCAGGCTCCACAGCTGTGGGTCTAGCATTCCTGAGTTCTCACTAGCTTGGTTCAGTTGTCTCTGTAGGGTTCCCCATCATGATCTTGACCCCCCCCCCCTATACTCCCTATTTCTTCTGTTCAACTGGACTCCAGGAACTGGGCCTGGTACTTGGCTGTGGATCTCTGTATCTCTCTTGAGTAAACTTAGGGTGAGAGGACAAGAACAACAGAGGGAGGGGATGGGGATGAGAACATGAGGTAAAGGGATGGTTGAGCTGGGAAAGGCATGGAGTAGGAGAGCAATGAAATAACTTGATAGAGGAAGACGTTACAGGGCTAGGGAAAGTTGATGCTAGGAAAGTTCCCAGGAATCCACAAGGCTGACTTCAGCTTAGATTACTAGCAGTAGTGGAGAGGGTCCTTTTTATAGCTTTTGCCTGGGTGCTAAGGATTGGAACTCAGGTCTTCACTGAGTCTTCTCCTTCCCAGCTCATTATTTGTTTTTTAAATGATGTCATTTTGACTAGGATGCGACAAAATCTCAATGTAGTTTTAATTTGCATTTCACTGGCCAGACATTTTTTCTTTTGGCCACTTGTGTTTATCTCTTGAGAACTGTGTGTTCATTTCATTAACTCATCTTTTGATAGAGTTGTGTGATTTTTTTTTTTGTCTAATTTTTGAATTCTTTGTATATTCTAGATATCAATCCTCTGCCAAATATATAAGTAGTAAAGACTTTCTCCTGTTTGTAGGCTGCTTTCTTCTCAATTAGCCATTTCCTTTGCTGTGCAGAAATAAGCCAGTTAATTTTATGAGGTCCCCATTTGTCATTTGTTGACATTGTTTTTGAGCAACTGTAGTTCCTGTCATCAAGTTCTTACCTATGCCTGTACTTGAAGTATATTTCATCTAAAGTTTCAGAGTTTTAGGTATTACGTTTAGATCGTTGATGATGATGATTTTGTACAGATAGGCGATAGGTATCTATTTTCATTCTTATACATACAGATTTCCAGTTTCCTTGCACCATTTATTGAAGAGGCTTTCTTTACTCCAATATGCACTTTTTTTTTTTTGGTCAAAAATTGAATGCTCATCATTGTATGAGTTTGTATTTGGGTCTGTTAGTCAATTTTATTCATCTTTGTGTTTTTGTGGCAACCCATGCTTGCTCTCAAAACATGTATTGTAATAATTTGTAATATATTATGTAGAAGATTGATATTTTTTGAGGGGTAGATGGACACTCAATGATACAATTTGAACCTTAAGACGGTTTTTGGAGAAAGAAACTGTTTTACAATAACTGTTGATCTGCTCTCTAGAATGCAGGAACAAAACAGGGCCGAATTTGGTGTTTTTTTTTGAGTCCCAATTGAATCTAGCTGTGCCCCATAGGGATCCTGAACTCAGGAGTTGCATGTCTGAGCTTTCCTAAGTAATGCCTGAATCCTACTACACTTAACTTTATTGTAGTTGACTGTTGTCACACACTCAAACCCCATGGGCATCATACTATAACCATTGCCTAGGCCAGTGGTTTCCCCCCTTCCCAATTCTGCGACCTTTTTATATAGTTCCTCATGTTGTAGTGACTCCAACCATAAAATTAGTTGTGCTACTTCATAACTGTAATTTTCTAGTGTAATGATTCGTAATGTAAATATCTGTATCAATGGCTGTAGGTGACCCTCTGAAAGGATCAACCCCCAAAGGATCACAATCTACAGGTTGAGACCCACTGGCATAGGCTGATATGCAAGATTCTTTGTCTGTTAAGTCTTTGAATCCCAAACACAAAACCTGATATAATATATGCTTTCAATTAATGTTAAGCAAAGAGTCTCTTGAAAATAAAGCAATGATGAATCCCTGTCTTCATTTATACTGTGATATATTACTGAAATTGTAGTGTGTATATGCACAACATAATTGAATAATGAATGAAATTATCAGGTGACAATGGTTAATGTCTAAGATAACATTATACTTTTGAGAAAATTTATAAAATATTGTCTAGGCAGGACATTTTAATCATTATAAACACATAAACATCAATAAAACCTGGTTTCATGCTTAAGAATTTAGAAAAAGTAAGAAATAGGTAGGTGAGTAGGGAAATTCCTCAAGCCATGTTCATGGATTTCCTAATATACCAGTCAGAACAGTATTTTAGTTTTCATTTGTTATAAAACAATATAATAACTAAAAATACAACTGTTACCAGAGGCGTGCACCACATAAAATGACAGTGTTCAGTCCATTCTCTCTATGAGCTATGAAACAGCAGGCCTAATTTCAGTTCATAAAGTTATTTCTAAATAGAGTATTAAAAACCTTAGTTCAGTCTGTCTGAGAAGGCTTTTAATCTTTCTAGTCTTGATGGCTGGTTAATTCTTAGAATCAAAGTCTTGACCAGAATTTCCTTTCCCACTACCAGTTGGGCAAAACACATGGCCAAATAAAAAAGGTGCTAGAAAAAGGCCCTTGAGCCATATTAAACACGATGAAAATAACATTTGAGAACAGTAACCTTCCCAGCTGGGTAGAAAATACTGTGGTCCAGCCATCTGCTTTCTTCCTAGAATTCACCCCCCCCCCAAATGGTTAGAAAGACCTTGATCCCATCCAAGAAATAAACTCTTGCAAGTTGAGAATCACAATTTAAAGAGGATGAAATTCAGACTGTAGTACAACTTAAAAATGCAAAAATGCGCAAACATGTTTAGGGTGTTCATTTTTTATAACTCCACTTCATTTTCCCTGTTTTCATTTTTGAATTACAATCCCTTTATGAGAAAAATCAGCAAGATGTTTTTTAAAAGAAAGCATATTAGAAGACCAGGGTGATCATAGGCAGTGCCAAAGAAGTATAAGAAAAAAGCAGAGTATTTGTTGGATCACTGCTTTTTCAAAGATTTTCAAAGCTTTTGGGTGACAAAGATTAATATTTGAGCCTATTTGTTTCTATCTTAATAAGCACAACAAGAAAGAATATCACAAAAGGAAAACATTCATTTTAACCTCAAATGTAATGAATAAATGTAGCAGCACATGCCTTTAGTCCCAGCACTCAGGAGGCAGAGGCAGGCAGATATCTGAGTTCAGAGTTCAAGGCCAGCCTGGTCTATAGAGTGAGTTCCAGAACAGCTAAGTAACACACAGAAACACTGTCTCAAAAACCAAGGAAGGGGGAGGGGATGATAAACATTATGAAGCTCTTCTACGGAAATTTACATATGTTTATTTTGTGTGTGTAAGGGAGTATATACACATGCTGTAGTGGACATGTGGAGGTCAGAAGATACTTGTCTAGCTGTTTTTTTCGTCATTTGGTTCCAAGGACTCAACTTAGGCCAGGCTGTTAGGCTTAGTAGCAAGCACCTTTTATCTGCAGAACTTTGTGGCTGATGTAATGGTATTATTTTTATATACTAGCCTCCATATCCTACTGTGAAATTTCATATAATCACTAGAAAAGTAACTTTTCCACTATTACTCTTTCTTTCATCAAACTCATGCCATTCTAGTATTCCATAGACTGATATTTGAAAATCGGAGGGATGCTTTCCTGTTCCCATCTAGAACTACTTTACTATTCTTAGAATATTAAACTCTACTAAAATGAGCTATCTTGCAGGGCATCATAGCACACCCCTTTAAGTCCAGCACTCTACAGGCCGAGAACTCTATGAGCTTGAGGCCAGTCTTGTCTATGTAGTGAGTCCAGGCCAGCCAGGGCTACTTAGGAGACTTTGTCTCAACAACAGTGATGACAGTGAAGATAATAAAGTTTGTGATGAGAATAACAATGAGAGTCTTGTTGCCCAAAGGACCGGCTGGCAACTGTGTCTTATTATTTAACTTGAAAGAGTTTTTACCCAAATTGTCACATACACCCTCTGTACCTCACCCAAAAGACTGATCTTGACAGCTCTCAGCATCCTCTTCCTGCTTGCTGGTCGGAGTTCTAGAAGACATCCTAAGGTCACTTTCATTTTGAATTCTCAGTCCTTCTACCCTGAACTTGGTGTGTCACAAATATTCAAAAGATTTAATTAAAAAAAAAAAGGATCCCCCAACCCAAAACCCAGCAACAGAATAGGTAAAATCTGCCTGAAATGTAAATTAAAAGGCTGTTATTTAGAATTAACAAGCCTACTTTTGCACACACATACATACTGTCATGCATATGTAGATAAATTATTTTCATTGATTTATAACTAAAACTCTAAAGCCTTTTCAGTTAAATGTTAATAGTGTTTATATGTAAGCGGTACAGTTCTGAGTAGTTTTTATATCCTGTGTACATCTACCTTTATATAGTAAAAGACCTCTGCCTTTTACACATGTGCTTGTGTAAGCACACATGGCCATCTACCGCCATGTTTGCACACACCAAAGTAAATGGAAAGAAAAATAATAACAAATGCTGCCGAAGACACAGGCAAAGAGAAACCTGGTTCACTCATGGTAGGAGTGTAAACTGGTCTAGCCATTATGAAAATGTATACGATATTTCTTAAGAACTCCAAATAAAGCGAGGTGGTGGCTGCTCATGCCTTTTATTCCAGCACAGGAGGCAGAGGCAAGTGGATTTATTTGAGTTCAAGGCCAGCCTTGTCTACAAAGTGAGTTCCAGGACAGACAGGGCTGTTAGACCATCTTCAAAAAACCAAACTCCAAAACTAACCACCCTTTCCCCAAACCAAAACCAAAACCAACCAACCAATTAATTAACCAACCAACCAAAATCAAAACAGAGCTACTGTTTAGCCCTACTACTCTTGGGTATTTACCCAAAGGACTCTAAAACAACACATCCCCCAAATACTTGGCACATTGATCTTTTTTGTAACACTGTTCACAATAGCTAAATTATGGAACCAAAGTAGGTGTTTGACAACAGAAGACTGGAGAAGAAAAATGTGGTATATATGCAATGAGATTTTGTAGAGCCTATAAAGAATGAAATTATATCATTTGCTGGTAAAGTGATGTAATTAGGGATAATTATTTAACACAAACTATTATTGTCTTAGAAGACAAATATATGCTCTCTCTTATATTTTGTTCTTTGATATTCAGATGGATACATAAAGTTACATATATGTATATGACATAAGAGTATAAGCCAAGCTAACTGGAGAACAAAAGGAACTGATAGAGAGGAGGGTTGAGAAAGAGGGGAGAAGGGAGGTGTGGGGTAATAATGCTCAATATAAAATATGTACTGTTAATGAAAATGTTCATATGTAATACAGTACCATGTACAATGACTATATATGTGTACACACACACACACACACACACACACACACACACACATATACACACACACACAAATTATATAATGCCAAAAGGGTATAAAATGCAACCTTAGCCTTTTGAGAGTCTTTCTTGATGTTTAGTTATGAGCCTAACCTGTAGTAGTGCTTTGTCATTGAGGCCACCAGCCTCCAAATAATGATATGGAGACTTACTAATTATGAGAGCTTGATCTTTAGCTTAGACTTGTTCCCAACTAGCTTTTATAACTTAATTAACCAGCTTTTTAAAATCTATGTTCTACTATGTGGCTTTTTACCTCTCTTTCATTCTGTATGTCTGACTTCCTCAGTGTCTTGCTTCTGTCTTCCCGCCTCTCTTCTTCCCAGAGTACCTCTCTCCCCCCAGAAATCCTGCTTATTCTCTCCTGCTTAGCTATTGGCCATTCACTTCTTAAACCAATCAGAAGGTGTTTTGGCAAAGACATGTCTTCATAGTGTACAAAGAGATTATTCCACAGTACAAGCCTTTAGGGTCTTGAACTGTCTCTCCAGATCTTGAGAGTCTTTCTTGAGGCAAGTCCTAAAACTGGCCTCTCTTTACCTGGTAAAGTTTGCAAGTAGCAGTATTAAGTAATATGAGCCTCTGAACAGAAAGTATTCAAGTGAGATAGGAAACTTACCCATAGCTAACTCCTCAAGAGGGGTGAAAGAAACATAGCCATAGGCTTCCGAACTCCTGGCCTTTTCAAAGGCAGGGGCATGCTAAAACAAAGCACACCTCATAACCACAGTGCTGTGTGTGTGTGTCATACACATCTGGTTTTGACATGTCTACAGAGCCATCTCCATCAGACTTAATGTCATTTTGAGGGTGAGTGTGAATTGACCTGATGAGAATAGGTGAAATACTGTTCTAGATTATGAGAGCAGGCAGCTTCCAGACATAGACTTCTGTATTCACAGAACTAGCAAGTAGTTCATTGAGGCTTCTGTGAAAGGAAGGTCCATGGAAATGCATAAGAGATTGGAACAAAGAAGCTCATGGTGTTTCCGATGTTCTCAATGAGAAGAGTTGGATTTCCATCTTTAAAGCTAAGGGAAAGTTTTAACTTCCTATAGATGTGTAAGAAGAGTTGCATGCACAAAGTCGACAGGTTCCTCTAACAGTAGTTGCATATGTGGTTAAAGAAGGAACCTAGAGTCAGGGATCCTGCAATGAGCTCTTGTTACCTACAGCTAAAAATGAAGAACAGTGATTCCACTCCCATTATTTGTTTGCTTTTGTCTTATTGTCCAGAATTGTTTTGATCTAAGACAGACTAGTCAGATGAAATGGGGGGGGGTAGTGTTATATTTGGAAAGTAATGTCAAGAATAACAGCAGAGATGGGGTTGCTGCTTATTTGTCGTTCACTTTTCTAAAACTTCATATAAATGATCTGATCTTCATTTACTCACCACAACTTGAGCTAGCACTGTTATCGATCTTTATTCTATTTTATTAAAGAATTTAGAGATTATTTTGTGTGTGAATGTTTTGCCTGCATTTACATATGTGTCTCATGTATGTGCCTGGTGCCTGTAGAGTTCCGAAAAGGACGCTGGATCTACTGGAACTGGAGTTATAGATGTTGTGAGCAGTCACATAGATGCTAGGATCTGAACCCACATCCTTGGCAAGAGCAACAAGTCTCTTAACCATTGAGTTATCTTTTCAGTCCCTAATTTCAGTTTCAAATAAGAAAAAAGCATAGGGTCATTACAATACTGTTTTCTACTGGCCACATAGCCCAGAAATGTCACAACCGTGACATGAACATCTGTGTCCACACTAAAAGAAAGAAGACCCAACCCTTTCTTGAAACAGTGTCAGGGTTACAGGGAAGTTGTGGAACCGGCAAAAGGAAAAACAAGTGTACTTCATTCAGATTCTTGAGATGGTAGTATTTACCTTGTTTGTTATGGTCTTTTTCTCTTTACATGCAATTAGACATTTTTAAAAAACCAGCTTAGGCCTACTAGTGGGCACAGTGAACTCTTTAAAAAAACACATTTCTCACATAATCACATTATCAAACCAGGACATTACTGTTTATCTAATTTATACTTCAGTCAGTTTTTGTAAAGGAAAGCACAACACAAAACACTTGGCTTGGTTTAGGAGCCCATCCAGGACTGCTGTTAAGAGTCAGTATCTTAAATCTGTATAGCCGGGTTTTTTCTGTCCTGTGATCTGGAGGAATCTTTCCCACCCATGGTCCTGCAGCCTCTTATATCAGAGGCTTATATAAATTACAAACTGTTTGGCTTATGGCTCAGGCTCATCACTGACTATCTCTTATAACTTTACCCATTTCTATTAGTCTATGTATTGCCACATGTTCCATGGCTTTAACCTGTGTTCTATTACATCTTGCTTTCTGGGTGGCAGTGTGTAGCTTCTCTCCCTAACTCCACCCTCATTCATCTTTAACTCTGCTTGGATTTTCTGACTGTCTCTAAGCTGCTTGCTATAGGCTCAAACAGCTTCTTTATTGACAAATGGTATTAAAACATATTCACAGTGTACAGAAAGACATCCCACATTAAATCTGTGCACTGATCAGCCTCTGAAGTGCTGGGGACTCTTGACAGCACTTTCACAATCCTTATCTCCAGGCATGTGCAGACCTACTATTATTACGGTCCTCTTTTTTTTCCTTCTGAATATTTTCTTCAATTACAAGTACATACTTTACATTATGTCACAGCCTCTGGTAATTTTTTAACAGCTTTTATGCTATCACGAAGTCTTATGCAATTATCAGTTTTAAACTAAGAAATGTTTTATTATTATTATTATTTCTTGCCAAACCTTTCTCATTGAAAGTATTCTAGAAACTGCAGTCTTGATAGGTTATATGTATGACTCACATTTCCTTTGTTAATTTTAAGATACATTTTAGAACTGGAATTCTTTGTGTTGGATGTCCTTTTATCCATATGTGTGCAAGTATGTGAGTTGAATATGTGTATGTATGTGTGTGCACATGTATGGTTGGAAGGCAAAGGTCAACCTTAGGTGGTATTCCTCAGGAGTGCCATTTACCTTGTTTTTTGAGACAGGGTCTCTCTGGATTGGGATTCACTAAAGAGGCTAGTCTGACTGGCCATCGAGTCTGAGGGATCTTACTATTTCATCGTCCCCCGTAGTGGGCTTACAAGTGCTTATCATCATATCCAATTTTTAAATGTTGGCTCTGGGAATTGAATTCAAGTTCTTCTTGTACATTAAACTCTTTAATCACTGACCTGTCTCTCCAGTCTTGGGATTGGAGTTGTTAATCTATCCCCCAGTGTCTTAGTTATTGTTCTGTTGTTGCAAAGAAACACCATGACCAAGGAAACCTATAATTATAAAAGAAAGCATTTAGTTGTGGTTTATTTACATTTTCAGAAAGTTTTCTCATAGGAACAGAATTGATAAAATACATATCCATCAATCTGTCTATGGGAGTGTCTTACAGGCTGTGATCCAGCTAGTCCAACACTAGCTGTTTATTAACAGAAGTCTAATAAGAATCCAGTAATTTTTTTCAGTCCACAAGAATGGATACCTTATTTGGTCTTTAGTATATGCTGGAGTTCTGAAAAAGTAGGCTTGATTGCCAGTAAAAGAATGGACTTGCCAACAAGATAGAGGGCAAGCAGGCAGTGACAGAGACACTAGACTTAGCATGCCTTTTGAACTCTCAAAGTTTACTTCTAGCAGTACACCTCTAATAGGGACACACTTAATCCTTCTCACATAGTTCACTCCCTGGAGACTAAGCATTCAAATATTTGAGCCTATGGTGGCCATTCTTATTCAAACTATCATAGAGCCCATAATTTCACTAGAGTTTGAAACAATTGATAACCCCACACAGTTTCAAGAGTTGCCTTGGTATATGTTTCTATCTAACAAAGTCTTACATGTGGGGATATGTTTCAAATGTAATAAAAACCAGTCTGGAATATCAGAGGACAGAGCCACCCCTTCCAGCCTTTTTTTTGTCTGTTTGCTTGTTTTTCAAGACAGTTTTCTGTGTAACAGTCCTGGCTGCCCTGGAACTTGCTTTGTAGACCAGGCTGGCTTCGAACTCACAGAGATGCTCCTGCCTCTGCTTCCCAAGTGCTGGGACTAACAGTGTGCATCACCACTTCCTGGCTTACACTCTAGTTTTCTTCTCTTTCTTTCTTTCTTTCTTTCTTTCTTTCTTTCTTTCTTTCTTTCTTTCTTTCTTTCTTTCTTTCTTTCTTTCTTTCTCTTTCTTTCTTTCTTTCTTTCTTTCTTTCTTTCTTTCTTTCTTTCTTTCTTTCTTTCTTTCTTTCTTTCTTTCTTTCTTTCTTTCTTTCTTTCTTTCTTTCTCTCTTTCTCTCTTTCTCTCTTTCTCTCTTTCTCTCTTTCTCTCTTTCTCTCTCTCTCCCCCTCCCTCCCTCCCTCCCTCCCTCCCTCCCTCCCTCCCTCCCTCTTTCCTTCCTTCCTTCCTTCCTTCCTTCCTTCCTTCCTTCCTTCCTTCCTTTTCTCTCTCTCTTTCTTTCTTTCTTTTTTTTTTTTTAAGATTTGTTTATTGTGAATACAGTGTTCCATCTGCATGTTTGCCTGCACACTAGAATAAGGCACCAGATCTCATTCTAGATGGTTGTGAGCCACCATGGTTGCTGGGAATTTAACTCAGAACCTCTGGAAGAGCAGCCAGTGCTCTTAGCCACTGAGCCATATCCCCCACTTACATCATTTTCTTGCCTTATTAAATCTTAGCAGGTAACATACTAGTTCCTTGAAAATTTTAACAAATGGACTTAATGAGAATTTACATAGCGTATCGGTCAATATATTGTACATATGTTTACTTGTTAGTATGTCTCTGTTCTAATTTAAACTGACTGGTTGTATATTTTAATGACCAGTCTTCTTCTTTTTTTTTGAATGAATGGTGCTTTTCTTTTTTCTGTCCTCTTTGGAAAATGAGTGCCAATACAGAGCCACATTGCTTATCTGTTAGACAATGAAATCACAGTGGCTTCAGCAGTACTGACAGGCATTGCAACAGAAACTGACCATTGCTACACATATCCAGCAATCCACATTTAATCACTAGCAATGCAAGATAAATCTGTAGGCATGCCTAACTGTAAGTGTGTCACCTTTGCATTTGGAGGCTTCAGAGGAGAATAATGCCTTATTTGCTGTGATAGGTAGATTCCTAATAGTTTGATCTAGTTTCACAGGGCATTTGATGATAGTGATGACATAGGGTTTGATGCATGATGTTGCAGACTATCAGGGTACCCTTGAGAACTGGGTCATGATCTTTGTTTCCCTCCCTCTTTTACCCCCACTTTGTTCCTTTAGATCTAGACAGTTCTATTGGAATCTAGCAATCCACAGTCACTGATGAAAGAGGAGTTGGCAGACATAGGACCTCCAGTGGTGGGTTGTCCTTAGATGAGACATGCTGAAACTATTTGGTAGGAAGCTTCCTGAATAAGCACTCATCATCTTACTTTGTTTTTTTTCTAAGTTTGTTTTTAAGAGATTTCAGAAGAGACTTCATAACCCAACCCAACCCAAACCAAACCAAGCCAACCCAATCCCATCCAAACCAAACTAACCTAACCCAACCTAACCCAAACCAAACCAACCCAACTCAATCAAACCCTACCCATCCCAACCCAAACCAACCCAATCCAACCTAACCCAACCCAGTCCGGTCCAACCCTACTCAGTCCAAACCAACCCAACCCAACCCAACTCAAACCAACCCAACCCAACCCAACCCAACTCAAACCAACCCAAGCCAACCCAACCCAAGCCAACCCAACCGACTCTTAAGCTCCCTGAAGGAAAGTATTAAACAAAATTAAAACTGTGTGATGTAGAGGTGAAGATGGTGGATGTCTGAGCCTGAAAATAATTTTGGCAAGGACAGAAAAAGCTTAGTTTTTACCATTTGAACAGCTTTATAGTCAGTATTCACTGTCTTCCATCCATTTCTGCTTCCCTCTTTATCTGTAGGGAGGGAGCCTAGGGCTTATGTTCTGCTTATTGCTAGTCTGCCCTATTAAAAGTTAAGGCAGTATGGATTCTAAAACACTGAGTGTATTCTGAGAACTAGCAGATCTTTAGTACATTAATATTAATAAGGATAGCAATTTAGGGCTGAGATGTAGTTCAATGGTATAGTGCTTTGACAATTCTATTTGATCCCCAGGATTGCTCCATTCCTATCCAGAAAAGGCAAACTAATCTTTTTTTTTTTTTCTTCCCCCAGAAACAGGAGTGTATCAAAAGATCTTTGGATCTGTAACTCAGACATTTTGTGGATTTTCTTACATATAAGAAAGACTCACTAAGTGACCTCTGAACTTGGTACTTACTCCATTCTTATCATAGCATAATGCGGTTTGCTAAAAGATATTTAGAAAACAAAAATATAAACATAAAGGCTAAACAGTATCTTTTGAAATGTAAAGATAACAATTGAACATTCATTCCTTTAGTCTGATGGAATTAATCAGAATCTTCTGAAAAGCCTAGCATTAAAAGCTTTCCTCCTCTGTAAGGCACCGACTATACAAACCAGGCCAATTACTTGAGTACTTTTATTGTGGAGCTGTTATGGCTTATGGGATACCTGAGATTTCAAGCAGCTAAATGCTTTAGATAAGCCCATCAAATATAAAAAAGAAACGGAAAATGTTCTCTGTCTACCCTACTGCTGTTTTAACATACTTAAACAATGCACTGTTCTTTGTGTTCTCATCTCAACTCCTACCCACTGCTCCTCTCTCCCCCCTTCCTCCCTCCCTCTCTCTGTCTATCTCTGTCTCCCTCCCCACCTTCTCTCATCTCCCCAGGACCTTTATTAAGGGATCTAACATGACTATGAAAATCTATGAGCCATTATGTGAACATCCTATGTTAGTTTAAAAGTTTCAGAGTTAAAGGGAAAGTCTAGTTTGTTATAAGTCATTCTTACCCTTGAGAATTGAGTCTTTCCACTTAGAACTTCAACCTTTGAAAGAATTTTTTTAAGGGTTCCAACACTATAAAGCAACTGATTTAGTGAAAAGCACTCTAAATACTTCTCCAAGTACTCCCTCCTGGATTAAAACGTCACACAAATGTTGTAAACACTCCCAGCCATGTTCCAGAGGACAATTTAAACAAACATTGTTTTGCTCTTTTGTCTGGAAAAGTAATTTCTGAAGTGAAGAGTTCAAAACTTTCAGCCCTATACACTATGTAGTAAGGAAAAAAATCTTTTAAGCCTCAGAAGCAGAATACACAACAGGCTTTGTCTCACTGAACAAAAGAACATGCTTTTTTCTTCGATCATTTCCAGCTGTATGATCTGCCTTCATGGGATCAGAAATTAACAGCATATGGCATCTGGCTACCTGCACAGACTGCATATAAATCAGAAGTCTTCAGTAAGATTAACAGGGCTGATGGTTGAAAGTCAAGAGGGAGTTACCAAATTCCACTTCTTATACAGAGGCAATAACCACAGCTAAAGAAGGCAGGAGAAATAATCTTGTCTAATCAAATGTCAACTTTATTCCTGAGAAGTGACTTAAATAACATGACTGTCTCACTCCCTACACAGCTGCAGAGCATAACACCACTGATAGGACTGGTTTGGATTTCAAATAAAGAGGGAATTCCTATAGGGTAGAACAACAACAACAAAATCCTCGATTAAACATATTAGAATGATGTTGGACCAAATAAGCCAGAAACAAAGAAAATCCAAATGATATCATACCACAGAATCTTAGTTCAAGGCTACACACACACACAAGAAGGAAGTTTACTAAATGTGTTATTGCTTTGATGAGACACCATGACCATAGACACTCTTATGAAGGAAAACATTTAATTGGGGTTGGCTTCCAGCTGAGAGATTTAGTCCATTATCCTCATAGAGGGAAGCATGGCAGCATGCAGGCAGTCATGAAATGGAGAAGTAGCTGAGAGTTCTACATCTGGAGCAGCAGACAAGCAGGAAGAGCAAATGATCTACTGGGCCTGGCTTGAGCCTCTGAAACCTCAAAGTCCACTCCACTTCCTTTATCAAGGCTACCCTCCTACTAGTGCTACTCCCTATATGCCTAAGGGGCCATTTTTATTGAAACCACCACATCAACTGTGAGCTAAAACTACCCATATTTCTTTATAAGTGTATTATTTTAGATATTTCATTTTGGTTATATGGGTAGGAACGACTGACATGGTGAAACAGAGAAGGAGTTCTTCTGACTTCCCCAGTGAAGCTCACTTACATGAAGGAATCATATAACCAAAGGTATATTTGGAGAGAATGCTCATGCTTAAGAGCATTGAGAGGACTTGAGTTTGGTTCCCAGCACTATCAACTGCAACACTAGCTCCAGGGTATTTAATGTCTTCTGACCTCTACAAACATCAACACTAACACATATGTACATTCATCTAAAATAAGTCTTAAAAATCAAAAGGAAAAGAAACCTTTAAAGTCATAGATGCTGTTTTTTTCTGCCAAGACAAAAATCTCCTCATTAGAAGTATTACTTCTGATGAATGCAAGTTTTAATGTTAAGAAGCCTTATTTATTCCCTTGCAAATAGTTTATCCTCCATGCATCAGAAATTCTGCTATTGAGACTGGTGATACAGTTCAATAAAGGTGATTTCTCTACAAACCTGTGACATGAATTTAATCCCTGGATCCATATGAAAGTATGAGGAGAGAAAGAACTGATTTTTCAAAGTTGCCCTCTGACCTCCACATGCATTGTACCACACATATCTCCCACCATCAAGACACACACATATATGTTGTTAAGAAAATAGATATAATCACTTCCCTGGATTTTACTAACTGTCCAACTGAGGGTTAATAGCGAGAACAGACCAATTTATATATATGTGTACTCTAACTCTGTATCATTACCTTCCCATATTTACATACAATACTATACAGTCTGATTTATTAATTTAATAAAATAACATATACTAGTTACATGAATCATATACAATCTTTTTTTTTAAAATTCCCTGGTTTCTCTTTTTTAGTCTTTATTTTTTTAATTTATAAAAAAGTCTTTTTTTATCCATGTATCTCCCTGCTCCCACTCCCTTCCCTCCTCCCAATCTTTCCCAGTCAGCCTTCAGCCTCCCTTCTCCCCATCCCCTCCCCCATAAGGGCAAGAAGTACCAAGGTGGGTCAGCTTAGTGTGGCACATTCACTCCAGGCAAGTCCTATTTCCTCATCCCAATATCAAGACAGGGTTAGGTGTTCCTCTGAAGGGAATGGGCTCCAAGGTGCCAGCCCACACACAGGAACACAGTCTGATCCCACCCCTTGAGGCTCCACATACTGCCCATGCCAGTCAACAGTCGCCTACCCTTGGAGAGCCTAGCTCCTTTTCCTGATGGATTTCCAGTTGCTATTGTTGGTACAGTAAGCCTCCCAGAGCTCCAGCTAGCCATCGCTGTCTGAATTTTCTTCATAATCTCTATCCCCTTTCTCATACAGACAGTACCCTCCCCCCACCAAGCTGGACCAGGAGCTCTGCCCATTGCTCAGCCATGGATCTCTGTCTCTACCTCCATTCATTGTTGGATTAGGTTCTGTGATGACACTTATGGTGGTTATTCATTTGATTATAGGGGAAGTCCTGTTTAGGCACCCCCCTCTATTATTGATTAGAGACCTAACTAGGGACATCCTTTGAGTTCTTGGAGGTTTCCCTAGCACCCGGTCTCTTTCTAACCCCACATTGGCTACCTCTATTGAGATATCCACCTTTTTTTTTTCCCTCCCTCTTTGTTGCTCCTCTCACTCAACCATCTCCTTCTTTCATGATTTGTTCCCACTTCTTCTTGGTTGCTATTCATTATAATCCCACCTTACTAAGGTGATCTTCTCTATTTTCTCTTTCTAGGGGGACCCCTGGATGTCTCTCTTAAGTTCCGTTTGATTCCAGGCTGTTCTAGGGTTGTGGTTTGCAGCTTGGATATTTTTTGCTATTTGTCTAAAGTCCACTTATAAGTGAGTACATCCCATGCCTATCTTTCTGGGCTTGTGATACCTCGCTCAGAAGGATATTCTCCAAATCCATCCCTTTGCCTGCAAATTTTAGAATGTTATTTTTTTCTCCATTTTATAGATATACTGCAGTTTGTTAATCTATTCTTATGTCGAGGGGCATCTAGGTTCTTTCCAGGTTCTTGCTATTACAGATAATGCTGCTGTGAACATAATTGAGCTAATGGCTTTGGGGGTATAATTATGCATCCTTTGGATATATGTCCAGTAGTGGTGGTATTGCTGGATCCTTGGGAAGATTGATTCCCAGTTTTCTGAGGAACCTCCATACTACATTCAGGAGTAGTTGTACAAGTTTACACTCCCACCAGCAATGGAGGAGTGTTCCCCTTGCTCCACATCCTCTCCAGCATAGGCTGTCACCTGTGTTTTTGATCTTAGCCATTCTGACAGGTGTAAGGTGGATCTCAAAGTTGTTTTGATTCACATTTCTCTAATGGCTAAAGATGTTGAAAGTGCCTTTCAGCCATTTGTAATTCTTCTGTTCAGAGTTCTCTTTTGATCTCTGAATCCCATTTTTTAATTGGGTTATTTAGGTTTTTGGGCTCTGGTTTCTTGAGTTCTCTATATATTTTAGAGATTGGTTCTGTTAGTTGTAAGTTGGTGAAGATCTTTTCCCATTCTGTAGGCTTTTGTTTTGTGTCCTTTGCCTTATAGAAGCTTCTCAGTTTCAGGAGGTCCAACTTATTGATGATTGTTCTTAGTGTCTGTGCTACTGGTGTTATATTTAGGAAGTGATTTCCTGTGCCAATGAGTTGGAGGCTATTTCCCACTTTCTTTTCTATCAAGTTCTGTGTATCTGGGTTTATGTTGAGGTCTTTGATCCACTTGGATTTGAGTTTTGTGCAGGGTGATAGGTTTGGATCTATTTGCATTCTTCTACATATTACAATCGAGTTATGCTAACACCATTTACTGAAGTTACTATCTTTTTTCCATTGAATATTTTTGGCCTCTTTGTTAAAAATCAGATGTTCATAGGTGTATGGGTTAATGTTGGGGTCTTTGATTCAGTTCCATTGATCAACAAGTCTGTTTTTATGCCAGTATCAGGCTGTTTTTATTCTGTAGCTCTATAGTATAGTTTGAAGTCAGGGATATTAATTCCTTTTGAAGTTCTTTTATTGAGCAGGATTGTTTTGGCAATCCTGGGTTTCCTGTTATTCCTGTTATGAAGTTGTGTATCATTTTTTCAAGGTCTGTAAAAAATTCTATTAGGATTTTGATAGGGATTGCATTGCATCTGTATTGCTTTTGGTAAAATTGCCATTTTTACTATGTTGCTCCTACCTATCTAGGAACATGGGAGATCTTTCCATTTTCTGATATCCTCTTCAATTTCTTTCTTCAGTGACTTACAGTTTTTGACCAATAGGTCTGCTACTTCTTTGGTTAGAGTTACACCGAGATATTTAAGGCTGTTTGCAGCTGTTATAAAGGGTACTGTTTTCCTTATTTCTTTTTCAGCCCTTTATCCTTAGTTTATGAGTGGACTGTTGATTTTTTTGAGTTAATCTTGTGCCCTGCTACATTGCCAAAGGTGTTTATCAGTTGTAGGAGTTTCCTGGTAGAATTTGGGGGGGGGGTCACTTATGTATATGATCATATCTGAAAATAGAGATAGTTTGACTTCTTCCTTTCCAGTTTATATTCCCTTGATATCCTTTTGTTCTCTTATTGCTTTAGCTAAAACTTCAAGAACTATATTAAATAGATGAGGAGAGAAAGGACAGCCTTGTCTTGTTCCTGATTTTAGTGGAAGTGCTTAGAGTGTTTCTCCATTTAGTTTGAAGTTAGCTGTCAGCTTGCTGTATATGGCCTTTATTATATTTAGGTATTTTCCCTGTATTCCTAATCTCTCCAGGGCTTTTATCATGAAGGAGTGTTGGATTTTGTCAAAGGCTTCTTAGCATCTAATGAGATTAACATGTGTTGTTTTTCTTTTAGTTTGTTTATATAATGGATGACATTCACAATTTTCAGTATGTTGAACCATCCCTGCATCTCTGGGATGAAGCCTACTTGATCATGGTAGATGATTTTTTTGATATGATGTTGGATTTGGTTTGCCAGAATTTTATTGAGTATTTTTGAGGGAGATTGGTCTGTAATTCTCTTTCTTTGTTGTATCTTTGAGTGGCTTGGGTATCAGGCCTCATAAAAGAGTTTGGCAATGGTCTTTCAGTTTCTATTTTATGGAACAGTTTGAGGAGTATTGGTATTAGTTCTTCTTTGAATGTCTTGTAGAATTGTGCACTGAAACCATCTAGTACTGAGCTCTCCCCAGCTTCAATTTCCTTTGGGCTTAGAGGTCTGTTTAGGTCTTTAATCTGATCTTGATTGTATTTTGGTAAGTGATATCTGTTCAGAAAGCTATCCATTTCTTTTAGGTTTTCCATTTTAGTGGAGTGTAGATTTTCAAAGTAAGATCTGATAATTCTCTGGATTTCCTGGATATCTGTTGTTATGTCCCCCCTTTCATTTCTGATTTTGTTAATTTGGATAGTCTTCTCTGCGTTTTGTTTAGTTTTGATAAGGATTTCTTTATCAGTTGGCTTCCTCAAAGAACCAACTTTTTGATTCATTGATTCTTTGTATTGTTCTTTGTTTCTGTTGTATTGACTTCAGCCCTGAGTTTGATTATTTCCTTCCGTCTACTCCTTCTAGGTGAGTTTGTTTTTAATTTTTCCAAAGCCTTCAGCTGTGCTGTTAGGTCTCTTGTGTGAGATTTCTCTAGGTTTTTCATATCGGTATCTAGTGCTATGAGTTTTCCTCTTAGCACTGCTTTCATTGTGCCCCATAAGTTTGGGTATGATGTGGATTCATTTTCATTAAATTCTAAAAAGTCTTTGAGTTCTTACTTAACTTCTTCCTTGACCCAGAGGTGGTTCAATTGAGAGATGTTCAGTTTCTGTGAATTTGTAGGCTTTCTGTGATTTTTGTTGTTGCTGAACTTTTAACTTTAGACCATTGTGGTCTGATATGATACAAGGAGCTATTCCCATTTTTTTGTATCTATTTATATTGCTTTATGACTGAGCATGTGATCAGTTTTAGAGAAAGTTACACAGGGTGATGAGAAATATATATATATATTCCTTTGTGTTTGGGTGGAAGGTTCTGTATATATCTATTAAGTCCATTTGGGTCATAAGAGCTGTTAGATCCCTTATTTTTCTGTTGAGTTTCTGTCTGGTTCACCTATCCAAGGGTGAAAGTGGGGTATTGAAGTCTCCCACTATTAGTGTGTGGGGTTTGATATGAGCTTTAAGTTTTAGTAGTGTTTCTTTTACATGTGTAAGTGCCCTTGTGTTGGGGGTATAAATATTCAAGACTTCATCTTGGTAGATTTTTCCTGAGATAATAAGTAATGTCCGTCCTCTGGTCTCTTTTGATTGATTTTATTTTAAAGTCTATTTTGTTAGATATTAGGATGACTACACCTGTTTGTTTCTTAGGACCATTTGCTTGGAAATTCTTTTCCTAACCCTTTACTCTGAGCCTGTGTCTGTCTTTGAAGTTTAGGTGTGTTTCTTGTATGCAGCAGAAGGATGGCTTCTGCTTTTGTATCCAGCTTGTTAGGTTATGTCTTTTTATAGGTAACTTGAGTCCATTGATATTAAGGGTTATTGATGATAAATGATTGTTATTTCGTGTTATTTTTGGTGGTAGCTTGTGTGTATTTCCCTTCTTTGGGTGGGCTTGTTGATTCTTTGTGGTTTCATGTGTGTATCTGGTTTCCTTTGGTTGGAGTTTTCCCTCTAGTGCTTTCTGTAGGGCCGGATCTGTGGATGGGTATTGTTTAAATCTGATTTTGTCATGAAATATCTTGCTTACTCTATCTATGGTGATTGATAGTTTTGCTGGGTATAGTATTCTTGGTTGGCAGCCATTCTCTTTTGTGTCTGTATAACATCTGACTAGAACCTTCTTGCTTTCATTGAATAATTAGGTGTTATTCTGATGGGTGTGCCTTTATAGGTATTTTGACCTTTTTCCTTTGCAGCTCTTAGTATTTTTTTCTCTGTTCTGTAGGTTTAGTGGCTTGAGTATTATGTGGCGAGCAGATTTTTTTTTTTGGGGGGGGGAGGTCTAGTCTATTTGGTATTCTGTAAGCTTCTTGTATCTTTATAGTAATTTCCTTCTTTATATTGGGAAAGTTTTCTTTTATGATTTTGTTGAATACATTTTCTGTGTCTTTGAGCTGGTATTCTTCTCCTTTGATTCCAATTATTCTCAGGTTTGGTCTTTTCTTGGTGTCCCAGATTTCCTGAATGTTTTGTGTTATGATTTTTTTGTTGTTAGCGTTTTCTTTAACTGATGTATCTATCTCCACTATTGAGTCTTCCATGCCAGAGATTCTCTTTTCCATCTCACATTCTGTTGGTTATTTTTGCAACTGTAGTTCCAGTTCGTTTCTTCAGGTTTTCTATTTTCAGCTTTGCCTTGATTTGTGCCTTCTTTATTGCTTCTTTTTCAGCTTTCAATTCTCGGAATGTTTCTTTCACCTGTTTGTTTTCTTTTTCTTGGTTTTCTTTATTTTCTTTCAGGGATATGTTTATCTCTTCTCATTTTTTTGGTTTGTATTTTCTTCTATTTCTTTAAGGGAGTTTTTTATATCCTCTTATAAAGCTTTTATTATCTTCATAAAGTTTTTTCATAAAGACTTTTTAATGTCGTTTCCTTGTGTTTCCTCTTCAGTGTTATACTCAGGTCTTGATGCTGTAGAACCATCAGCTTCTTCTGGAGGTGTCTTGTTGTTCTTTATATTGTTATATGTATTCTTGCACTGGTGTCTGCCCATTGCTTTCTTGGTTCACTCTTAGTTATCTCTTGGTTTGCTCTTAGATAGTTGTGGGCTTGGGGGCTGTGTGTCTACAGTAATTTCAGGGGCTGCTCTTAATTGGCTCTTAGTTGGCTGCAGGCCAAGGAGCTGTCGGTCTCCACTTGTCATAGGGGTCGTTTTTTGTCTGCTCTTATTTGGCTCTTAGTCAGCTGTGGACCAGGAGGCTTAGGAGTCTTCAGTTGCTGGAGTGTGATGAAGGAGATTGCGGTTTGTGCTGGGTTTGGCCCGTGGGATGTCCCTCCAGTTGTGTTTTGCTGGGGATTGGGCTTGGGAGGGCTCTCTCAACTTCCTTTGGTTTATGGCAGAGCTGGGTGTGTTCAGGGTTTTGGGACTGTGTCCCCAGACCAGGATTCAGAGACCACAGTCTCCGTTTGTCCTGAGGGTTGGGATGCTACTTACCTCTTAGTTAGCTGTGGACCAGGTGGCTTCAGGGTCTTCAGTAGTATTGTACTCTAACTCTGTGTCATTATTCTCCCCATCTCAGTATCTTCTCTTACTGTTCCAAGGAAAAGAAGTGTGAGTATGGTAGAATACAGTATTTTGAGGGGGGTTGGGGGGGAGAGAAGAGAGAGAGAGGAGAGAGAGGTGAGAGAGAGGGGGGAGAGAGAAGAGAGAGAGAGAGGAGAGAGGAGAGAGAGAGAGCGCATTCATCGTATTTTATTATAGTGCCCTTATGAATAGTCTTATTATATTAGTGTTTTTAACTAATTTTTGTGACTAGTTTTTTTTTCAGTTGAGCTATAATCTCCTTCCTCCTACACACACACACACACACACACACACACACACACACACACACACACACACACACACACACCCCTATATCTGAAAACTATGCACAGTCATGTGTCGCACAAAAAGACATAGGTCAACAGTGGATTGCATTTTATAGTGTTCACAATATTATTGTTTAGTAACATGGCAAGAGTCTGTGTAAGTTTTGTTAAGATGTTTTGCACAATGACTGAGTCATCTTAGGCTGTATTTCTTAGTTTGCATCCCCATGGTTACGTTGCATGACTTTGTAAAGTTTTATACGGTCTTGTTTCAGACCTTCATTGGGGTCTTGGAAGGTATCCCCATTTTGAATCTGAAAAAATTATGTGTATGTGAATTATTGCATTTAAGATAGATTCAGATAACTATAAGCACCTTTTGGCTCCTACGAATGTCTGCTAGGACACTAAATACTTGCAGATGATGTATGACTGTCCCCTGTATTTCAGGTTGCCTACTATCCTTGCCTTTGCCTGCTTTCAGTAACTGATCATTGTGATAACTAAACCTCTTTCACACATTTCTCAGAGTACACCTTCTTCCAACATATACATAGTGTAGAAAGCCCCATTTTAAAGTACAGTTACGTGTTTGATCTGTTTCTCTTGCTCATTTTAAAAATGAACATTGAGAAGAAATCTCTGGTGGATTTCATTTTTATGTAACCCCATTGTCTCATTGTGACTATCAGGAAATGACCCTAATGGCTTAATATATCCTGTACATCTTCCTGCCCCACTTTCTGCCAGTCACTAATTTTGTTTTATTTCTATTTTTTATTATTTTTAACTTTTTCTTAATGTCATATATTTGCACTCATAATTAAATTACAACTAAATTTTCCTGGAAGAAGCACACATTTTACTATATTTCACAACATTAAAAAATTTTTTTTATGGGTGTGGGTGTTATGCCTGAATGCATTTTTGTATACCACATCGATGCCTGGTACCTGCAGAGGTCAGAGTGAGTGTTGGATCCCTTGAGACTGGAATTACAGAAGGTTGTTGAGTTACCATTTCAGTATTGTAATTGTTTTAAATGTTGAGTTATCTTCCCAGTCTTTCAACTTTAAAATTTTTTTTTTTACATTCCAGCTGAAATTTCCTCTCCCAGGCCCTCTCCCCTCCCCTCCCCTCCCCTCCCCTCCCCCAATTTACTCATCCTTCATTTCTGTTTATTTTCCCCTCTTTTCAAGAGGGCTGTTTTGTTGTGCTTTGTTTTTGTAGGTCTACTGTTGAAGTGCTACATATATACGTGTCTTGAGGTTGGTGTCTTTTCTTCAGTTAGGTGCCTCTGGAAATTACTGTGTGTATGAGTAGTTTACTCATTTTTATTGCCAGATATTTGTGAACATGCCATAAGCTATTTATTCATATAGCTATTAAAAGATTTGTGGGCTGTTTTTACTCTGTACAGCTGTAGTTAAGTCATAGATTTTGTGTGAACTTAAGTCTTCATTTATTTAAGGTATATACCATGGAGGGGGCATTCTGGGCCACATGGAAGACTGATGTTTCATTTTTTAAGAAATGGACAAACTTCTTTGTGCCATGGCTTTTCTGTTTTGTATTATTTTTAAACAATTTTTATTTTATATCTATGAGTGTTTTGCCTGCATATCTGTCTATATACCGTGTGCATGCTGAGCCCAAAGAAGCCAGACCAATGCATCAGTTCCCAGGACCTGGAGTTATGGACAGATGTGAACCACCATGTAGGTGCAAGCAATTGAAGCTGGTCCTCTGCACTGCTCTTAACCACTGACCCATATTTCCCGCCATTTTCCATACTTAGTACCGGTACTTGACAGTTTCAGTTGTTCTGCCTAACCTTCCCCTCAGCAGTAGTTACTATTTGTTTTTACGTCTCAGGCGTATAGGAATGTTCCTGTGGCTTTTGTGTACTCCTGTGATACTAGTTATCTAGAGCCAACTCTCACTGCTGTGTTACCCATCCTGTTATTCCTGATGATGTTCAGCCAGTTTCTGTTTAAGAACAAAAAGAAAGGTCTCTTTTGGGAGTTGGTTATTCTTTATCTATACATTGTTGGATTTGTAACTTACACGTATAGCCTTCCCAGTTGACTTGTCATGTCCTTATATAGCCTTTTATATAAGAAAACATTTTAGTATTTGTTAATTTTAGATAGGTTATTTCCAATTCATAGAAGAATAAATGGCATTTACATGTTTGGTTTTATATTGTGCAAGGTTGCCAAACTTATTTGTTGTATTAAGTTTTAAAGAGATTTGTTGCTGTTTTCTATGTAGATATCTGTTCTGTGTCATCAGGAGTAGGAAAAATCTTTTTTTTTTTTTTGGTATTTTTTATTCTTCGGTCTTGTCTTTCTACATTGTCTAGCTGTGTTTCTACAGTTTGGTATGGACTTATCCAACTTTACCATTACTAGTCAAGCCCTGGGAGCATAGAGTGAAAATAACTGAGCTGACTCTAGCCTCTTAGACCACAGTTGCTCTCAGTGGAGGGAAATTTTTCTTTTAGAATTTGGTTCTTGTAAGCTCTGGTTTGTGGTTAGTGTTACTTTGGCTTGAAGATTGGTAATAGGTAGGCGGTGGTGAGATGGAGAAGAGAAAGGAAAAAGCCAGGCATTTATATCCCTGTACTGAGCGTGCTGATCTGTACTTAATCTGGACCAACAAGGTTAGCTTTGCAGCTTTCTTGCCTATGTATAGATTTCTAGTGCATTGACTTTAAGCTAGGAGATGCCAGAAGTGGGCAAATGTGCCTGAGTGTTGTGGTAAATTTTATTCAGTCTGCCATTGCTTGTTTTTTCTGTCTAAAGTTTATAGCTGTGTTTATTGAGACAGAAGTGTGAATATGGTGACTTGGTATTACCTCATGTTGCATGCTACTCTTGGACTTGGACAGGATCTGTGTGTTGCTTAAGGAGTCACACAATGAATTTATATTGTTACTATGGTTATAATTGAGAATGTGCTTATAAGGTGTAATAAGCACATTCTTTGGTAGGAACCTTTATTATCAAGATACCTTTGTGCCGTCCTTTTCTGGTGGGATTCCAACCACACAAAAGTGAATTCTTCATTTATGTTTTAGAAAGAATTCCATCTCTGTCTGTCTCTCTGAGGCAGAGTCTTTTGGTGTAGCCTTGGCTATCCTAGAACTTACTAAAGTAGACCAGGCTAGCCTCAAACTCATAGAGTCTCTGCCTTCTTGGTTCTGGGATTAATGGTGTGTACCATCATGCGTGGCCCATTCTATACCTTAAAAGATTAATTCAAGACAGTAGAAAAGGGCTAATTTTCTTAAGAAACAAAGTACTTTCTTAGTACCGATTTATAAATATCAATAGAAATAGATGTAATAAGAATTTGTTTTGTTTGTCTTGAACTAAAGGCAATTCTTGCTTGTGGATTAGAGGTACATGGTAACTGTGGCAGAAATTAATAAAGAGTAATAAAATAATAAGAAAATAGGCACATGTGGATGGCCTATATCAGGCCTTGGGAGTGGAGGCAGGGGAATCTTGAGTTGTAAGTTGACCAAGGTTGTATTGGAAGATCTTACCTAAGACAAGGAGATAAAACCAGTAGGTGGAGGAAGGAGAAGAAAAGAGAAGATGAATATATACATTTATAAGAAGGCGTTTTTATTTATTTCTCAGGCCTCTTGTCTCTGGTCAGATTGCCTACTAACAGTCAAGTAGCCAATTTTGTAGAAAAGTAATATGGACACTGTTGATTCCTGCACTTCAGGTTTGGGTTGGTGGTGGCAAAGCAATAGAGGAAGGGACACCGTGATTGCAGAGTCCCTGCTCTTCCTGTCTGTTATAACACTGGAAAAATTACCTGCCTACACCTATCAACTGCTGCTACAGACAGGAGCAGTTGATTTTTAGCCTTGTTAATCATTGAGCTTTTTGTATTTGAAAAATATTCTACTTTCTGTTGTTTAAAATATACACATTTCTTCAAATTATGAGACTGATAAGTGAGGTTTAATCTAGGCAGTAGAATATAGAGAAAAAAGGTATGTAAGTTATAAGGCCACCATGGATGCTGTCTTGGTAAGTGTGCTTGTGATTCTTTGTAAGGCAGCCCCTCAATTCTGTATTGCACTATGAAGAGAGTTTTGTTTTGTTTTGTCTTTTTAAATGCAAGTAAGTGTTCTTTACTAAATTATGTGAGTTAATATTCACTGGGGCTTCTTAGGACAGTTTGCCAAGTCTAGTCAATAGTTACATTCTAGAAAATAACCACAGAAGTATCCTTTTTCTAATGTTCTGCTCAGCTCTCTGTTAGAACCATCCTGGCCTGTGGTAACAATAAAGTTTTACGTGTCTTAGTGACATTTTATTCATCAGGAGGATGGCTTCAAATAGTTCACTCTAAGAGTGGAAGACCTAGTATTGAACAGTTGTGCCAAGACAGCTAAGTAGTTAGTAATATAGATATTGTTGACCTGTTGTGACTGAAGAAAAACAGGTAACAGACAATAAAGTGACATACTTGCTTGAACTTATGTGCATACGTGTTAGTGTGGGAGTAAGCTACTAATGGTTATACATTTTTAGACTTTAATGTGCAGAAAATTCATTAGTAAAAGGATTTTGGGTGTTAGCAATAATAAATGAACATGGCTGTTCAGCCTCTTGTTGTGGCCTGTGATTTTTGTTGTTGTCTATTTGTTGTTATGTAAACTAGGCTGTCTGACCTTTATGCAGATTGGTCTGGCTTTGCCTCTGCTGGGATTATCATGCGAATCTCTACACTTGCTGCACCTTCTTTTTCTTGCTTTTCTTTTTCTATTGAAAAGGAGAAATGGATATCTTATTGTTTGGATTTGGAATTTTGGGATCATTTTCTTTAGTTTTTTGGTAGATTGCTTTGTATTGTTTCATTGATTGTGGAGGTTTTACTTTTATGTAGAAATTTACTTATGTAAAATATGTAAATATTTTAGACATATTTAAGCACAGCATAGTTTGATGAAAAATTTCCTGGTGATAATTAACTCAATCCCATGTATACAGTAAAGCCTATTTAAATCTCCTTGAGGAACAAAGTCAGCTAATTACAGATCAGATGTGACTACATTGAAACTCTTGTAAAACACATGTAAAACACCTTTCCCGGAGATGGGTTCTGTGGATTGACTAAGAAAATATAGCTTATGATAAGCATCTGGGGGAGGATTAACCAGGTCTGCCCCTAGCCTTCTAGGCAGAAAACAGGTTATAGTTTCCTTCTTTTGAAGGGACAGTTCTGAGTGTTTAACATTCCAGGTTCCCCTAGCTCTTATCTGTGAGCACAAGGACCTCCATGTCCTCTATATGTAATGAAACGGAGAAAAGCCCCTAGATATGAGAGCACTGACAAGTGTATCTTCACTGTCATGAAGACACTGAAGAAAGACCATTATATACACAATCACCTGTTAAACACAGCTTCAGTGAAATGGCAGTGAAGTACTTTTAGATCAGACTTGAAAAGTGATTACATAATTCACTTAGCAGAGGAAGTTTAGTTATAGTACCAGGAGTAATGGCATGGTGCTGTTTCTGTATCTATTTGTGATTTGTTGCGATGTATTAAAATATGTAAAGTAATAAGGTACAGTAATGACATAACAATAAACTGGAGCAGGGAATTCATAACCTCTAGTATATATGAGAAGTTGATATATGATATATGATAAATGCAGCATTTTAAATAAGAAGTAGAATTGATGAAGCAAATCTCTCTTAAAATATGCCAGTCCAAGATCAATATTTATTGGCATATAAACCACCACTCATGATACAGGTAACAGCTTATATAGGCACCTGAGCGATTGGATGATCAATGCGATGGATGATGGATGCAGATCCAGTCTCTCCAGGAGTCAGGAACAAACGGGTACCCAAGATCCCAGCAACCCCTCTTGAATGGTGCTGGCCACTCCCCCTTCAGGAGCCAGGGACCCTGGATAAGTGTCTTCCGACTTTATCAACTGACACCTGAATCCTACCACATAGAATACAGGATTTGGTGAGGTAAACTGCAGGTGCATTAAAGAAAAAAGTGTCAAAACACATCAGTGTCAATGCACTAGGCAATTAGATCACACGTAGCCCTGGCTATCCTGTAACTTGCTTTATAGACCAGGCTGGCCTCAAATTCAGAGATCTGCCTCCCAAGTCTCTGCCTCCTGAGTGCTGGGATTAAAGGTGTGCACCAGCACTGACTGGCAGGTTTACCTATTTTTGTTGGGGTATATTCTTAGCTGTTCTGGGCTTTATGTAGGAAGGTTAGACACACCTGCTGGAGGGTGCACAGCAATGCCTGGCCTAGTGGGAGCTTGAAGACTGGAGCTGCTGACGACAACTAATGAGCAGATGAGGAATGAAAGTGAAGGGACATGAATGTGGAATGTAGTCCACTGTTGTGTAGCTTTCAGTGTAACTCATGTCATCTGTTCTGCTTACACATAACTCCCTTTGCT
Source organism: Phyllotis vaccarum (assembly GCA_033318265.1). Classification (NCBI taxonomy): domain Eukaryota; kingdom Metazoa; phylum Chordata; class Mammalia; order Rodentia; family Cricetidae; genus Phyllotis; species Phyllotis vaccarum. The sequence continues at coordinate 67,416,326 of JARWLC010000014.1, read as the reverse complement.
TCTGTGGAAAGATTCTGTGGAAGACTCACCCTAATAGTTAGGAACTGTCTTAGGGTTTCAATTGCTCTGTAGAGACACCATGACCACAGCAACTCTTATAAAGGAAAACATTGAATTGGGACTGGCTTACAGCTTCAGAGGTTTAGTCTATTATCATCATGGTGGGACATGGCTGCACACATGCAGGCAGACATGGTGCTGGGGCAGGAGCTAGGAATTCTACATCTTGATTCATAGGCAACGGGAAGTGATTTGTGTCCCTGGTCACATCTTGAGCATAGGAGCCCTCAAAGTCCCTTCCCACAGTGACATACTTCCTTCAACAAGCCCTTACCAACTTCAACAAAGCTACACCTCCCAATAGTGTCACTCCCTACGGGGGCCATTTCTTCCAAACCACCACAGGCACCTAGAAAGTACAGCTAGTGAGTCAGTTAATGTAGTTAAGATTATGAGAGTGACCTGCAAAGTTGCAAATTGATCTAATAAATAGTTTAAGTGTATGTGTATGCAGTTAAGTTTTGAAGACTATCAATCATTTATTTTCCATCATTGCATGAGGAAAAATAATTGGATTAATTCTCTTATCCTGCAGTTGTTTACTAAGCAAAGCAGTGAGAAATGCCGATATTTTACTTGTTTATTTGTTTACCTTCCTGGGAAAACGGTTTCTACTATGTAAGCTGAGAAATATAAAGAAAGTAAATAAAAGCAATTTCTGATATCTATTTTGTCAGCCAGCAAAATGCAGATAGCTATAGTGCATCAAATACTCAGGAGATAAAAACTACAATTTGTCCTCCAAAGGAGGCACTCAAAAATGAGCACTGGTGACGAGGCATGCTCTTCAGACTGTGCTCACCAGTGTCCTCTCATGTTTAGGAAATATGGTAATGCATGGAGAAAATGCTAATGTCAGAATCTGAGATGTTGATAATCAATATACCTAGAGCTATTTTTGTCGTAACCTGAGCCTTGAAATGTTGACTTGAATGAGCTGTGTATATCCTACACAATCAGCAGAATGTTCAGCTTTGCTTTCTGAGCAGCTGCTGGAGACATACTTACTTAATACTGAAGCAGTTATCTTGACAAGTAAATCAAACTCAATTAGTTCTCAATTAGAACACTTAACATTTTCTCAAATATTGTGTGGTTGCCAGATGGCTATGCTTGTTTTTGTAGTCTTCTATATTTCTTTAGAAGGTTAACTTTCCTGCTACTGTGTGCATTGTTTATAATCCCCCAACTTTTTTTTAAAGTTTTTGGAAAAATGATTAAAGTTTAAGACATTCTTTCTTAATTCTGTTTCCTAGATGTATGGTTTTATTTTATAGAACTTATAAACACATTTATAAGATTAATAAATTCTAGACTATAAAACTCGTATCATTGTGGAAGATACTTTTGAAGGTGTTGTAGTCCCACCCTTTAAGACGCTGGCTGGATTACTTGTAGATTTGTTAGAAACACACACACACCTCTAGGTTTTTTTTAAGTGTCAGCACTCCAATAAAAACCTGCTATTCATACTAATCTGATAAATTAAAAATGACGGCTAAATCTGAGGCATACTTAGAGCAAATGTGTCTTTAGAAGTTTTCTTTTCAATTGCCTTTTTAAAAGCCAGCTAAATTATTATCAATTAACTTTCCAATTGCCGCAACTCAGTTTTATGTTCAATTTACTGCATTTTATTTGGTCGTTCCCTCACAGATAAAAGCAGAGACAATATTATATCAGAGGTTAGTTGTTACAATGAGGTTTCTGGCCTGCCTAGTCCCTCAGTTCATTCCTGCCTGCCGTCGCTTATCTGGACCAGCAATCCCAAAGTCCCAACGAAACACACAGACCCTTTTATTAATTTCATGCTGTTTGGCCTATGGCTCAGGCACATTGCTAGCTAGCTCCTTTATCTTAACTCAACCCATTTCCATTAATCTTTCCTGCCATGTAGCCCGTGGCTCACCTGTGTTTTTACATGTTTCTTCTTTGGGCATCTGGTTCGATTTGTGTCTCAACTCCGTCCTCTTCCTACCTATGCTGAATTCCCTGCCTATGGATACAGTGCTCACCAAGGGTCAAAACAACTCCTTTATTTAAAGACTGATATTCACAGCATACAGAAAGACATTCCCTCATCAGTTAGTACTGCAAGTTTTGTGCTCACACTGCTTGAATTTTGAGTGTTGGATATATAGTTTCATAACAGGCTCTGGGTGTGAATTGTTTAAGGTAACTCCATACTAATTAAAACACATGGAAACTTACTTAATGTAATTCCTGGCACATAGAAGTACCCAGACTTTGTTTTTATTTTTGTTACCATTCATTATCTCAGTTTAAAGTGTCTGATTCATCTACTTTTTCAGTGACTACTTTGGTAATACATTTTTATTACCTGAATTTAGAAATTTCATGATTCCATATTATATTGTCTAGTACACATAGACAATGACACAGTCTTCTAAGTTATTTCCTTCTCTGTCTTTATAGGGATGGTGACTGAATCCAGGCCCTTGTGCTTACTAGTGTCTCCTTTCCTATTCTCTTCTCTTCCTTCCTTTTTTTTTTTTTTTTTTTTTTTTTTTTTTTTTTTTTATATAAAGACAGAGTTTCTCTGCATAGTCTTGGCTGCCCTGGAACTAGCTCTGTATTCCATACTGGCCTCAAACTCACAGAGATCCTCCTGCCTCTGCTTCCTGAGTACTGAGATTAAAGATGTGCTCCACCATTGTCCAGCTTATTTATAGAGTATGTGTGTGGTACTGGTGGAATCCTGAAGAGGGAGGGCATCAGAGCCTCTAGAGCTCCAGGAAGTTGTGAGCTGCCCAGTTGTGTGCTGGGAACCGAACATATGTCCTCAATAAGAGCAGCTCTTAACAGTGCAGTCATCTCTCCATCCCTCCTCTCTCCATCCTGCTTTTATGTTAGTCAGCCTCCTGTGCATTTCCAGATGCTCTGTCTTAGGTCTAGTGCTTGAGATTGTCCATGTTTATTAGATACTTGAGGCTTTGGGGGCTGAATACAGTGTCCAGCATGGATCACATCTTTTAATTTTTATTTTAAAATGATCATAAATTAATAAAATTTGCAAAGAGAATATAGGGGGGTTCTATGTACTCCAGTTTACTCAGTGAACCTGTCTTTTATAATTGGTACATTGTGTATAATTTTGATGAGGAATGTTTACACTGCCTTAGTCTGCTGTAGAAATGTTTGGTTATAACTACTAAAACATCCTCATGTTTCTATCTCTTTCTCTATCACATTAATTTGTTTCTGTTTGCAATCTGGTCCTTTTAAGAATCTCATATCAATGGACTTTGGACATTAGCTTATTTTTACTTGCTTTTGAATATCCAAATTGTTAAAGAATCGGTAATTCATATCTCTTTTTTGTTGAATATTATTTCATATTGTAGATGATTATTTTACTTACTAACTCAGTAATGCTTTTTGATTTTTTTCTGTTTTGATAATTTCAAAGTAAACTATGAATGAACATATATAGGTATTTGTTTTTATTTCTTGGGAATCTGTAGACAGAGTGTAAATTTTGGTTGCATATATGTATCTAGCATTGTTTCCAATCATAAAACTGATCTTGACAATGGACCAACACGTTTACCTTTCTGTCAGAAGTTTAGTACAGGTCTCTGGTTTTGTCTCTCATATAATATATATACACACACTTACATGGGAGAGAGAGGAAGGGAGAGAAAAAGTGAGTGAGAGAGAGAGAGAGAGAGAGAGAGAGAGAGAGAGAGAGAGAGAGAGAGAGATGATTGGAGAGAGAGAGATTGGAGACACCCAGAGGTCAGAGGTCAGTTTGTGGGAGTTGGTTCTGTCCTCCACAATGTTTGTCTTGGGGATGGGAGGTGAAAGTCAGGTAGTCAGGCTGTGGCAAGTTGCCTTTTACCCACTGAGCCATCTTGCTGGTCCTAGCAGTGTTTTTTGAAGGTCAGAAGTTTTAAATTGGTGCTTTGGGGTCCAAAAACTCATTAAGCCTGAAGTTCAAATGACTGTTTTATGTTTATACTGAGTATGATGTTAAGAATCTTTTTGGAAAAAATTCAAAAAACAATAAAACCCTTTCTAAGGTATTGACATTATCCTGGGACAGAGGCTGTAGTTTCTCCGTTGAGATGATTTTGTACCTTTGGAAAATGGCTCTGTCGGGCTTTTCTATAGGCTCTCCTATTTTGTGCTGTGTGTCTGCTCCTCTGCTGGGTCTTTTTATCGAAGCTACATGTTTTATAATCAGGTATACTGCTTCCTCTTAGTTTTTTCTTCCCAAACCATTTTTAGATATCCTCCCTCCCTCCCTCCTGCCCCAACTCATCTTTGGAACTTCACACATACCCCTCCCCCCCACTTCCCAAGGTAGTGGAAGGTCTCCACTACCTTCCAATTCCAAGAGAGCTATTGATTTATCCTTAGAGTTCTGCCTACATATCTATTTCCTATGCTTCTTCTTTGCCCCTTCAATGTCAATCTGAATCTCTGTCTTTGCTACTTCCTAACCCTCTCCTCTTTCATAGTACTAATCAGACCATGTTCTTCTAAATTTGTTAGTGCAATTTTTAAATGCGTCTTCCTATTTCCATCAGAGTAGTGAGTGATTCTTTAGTGGAAGAGACTCTGTTTTACTCAGGATAATGCAGCTTTACTATTTTAGTTTTTAGCATACTGCCTCATACCTCAGCACTGTGGTGAAGAGAAGTAAATATATAGTTAGGCCCATGTTATTGGTGTAAGTGTTTTTGTCAGCACTGGGCTTTGTGCATGTGAGGCAAGTGTGTTCTGACTGAGCTACAGGCCCAGTCCCTCTGTGTGTAGATGTTTTACTTATACTCTTGTATTTGCTAAGCTAATGTTTATAAAACCTGTAAGACATACAGACGTTATCTTTTAGGTAATAATGCCAATGTTGTAAGAGCTAAAGTAATATTTTAACAATTAGGTCTAGAATCTGATGGTTGCTTGAATCCAAATTTATCTTACTTCAGTTACATCATATCTTGTCCCTGGGGCTTCATTGTGTTTGTGGATAAAGGATTTCAAACAATCAAAACAGCAACTGCAGTAACCCCTATCCCAGTTCCAAGCTATCTTGTATTGCTGCCTGGCTCTTCCCCAGGGTCCTGGATAGGGTTGTTTCAGGGGTGGGCTTCAAAGGTGAGTGCAACAGCAGTGGTGCCTTTAAAAGAATTTCTGCATCTCCATCTTAACAGTACTTTTTACTAGGGAGTTAATTGACTTTTGTTTAGAAAAGTAAAGTTTGTAATTTCAAATGAGCTGACCTTTACAGCAGGGAAAAGTAAATACTAATGTAAAGTTAAAGCAGTATCATTGGTCATGCTAAAGCCAGCAGTTTGCCCCAGCTGAAAAGGGTTGGATATTTGCCCACATCTCATCCCTTTATGGGGATCAGGCTATAGATTAAGAAGCTGATTTGAAACTTACTTCCTGAGGTCCAGTCTATTAGATGCAGTACTAGGTTCTAAAAAGCAGAGAGCTCCATAGAATGTCAGAGTGCTATTACTAAATTCAGTCAGTATGCTTATTTTTCTGTAGAACTCTCATCTCTCATGGGTGTATTTTTAATGCATATTAATCATATGGAGTGTGTATTTCATACACATTGACTCTTCCCTCATAAGTATTCCCATATTATCCAGCACTTTTTTTTTTTTTTTTTTAAATCTCAGGTATCTTTGGTTGCCACTGAACTCTGTATGCAGTCAAGGCTGAGTTTGAATTTCTGGTTCTTCTGCCTCCATCAGAGCTGTGTGCTACTATCTTCCACATAAACTTCAATCTGAGTTTTTAAATATTTATTTATTTTTTATTTGTGTGTGTGTGTGTACACAAAGGTGTTAGTGTAGAAGTCACCTTCCACCATTTCTCAGTGTGGGTTTCAGGGACTGAACTTTGGTTGCCAGCTTTTCAGGGAAAGCACCAAGAATCTTTACCTGATGAACTAATTTCACTGGCCTATAAACATTACTTTCAGTTTTAAAATCCATTCTTATTTCTTTCTTTCTTTTTTTTTTTTAAGTTAAAAAAAATTCTATACCACTGCGCCCCCCCCCCCCCATCACCCCATCCATTCCTCAGAGAGGGTAAGGACTCTCAAGGTGAGTCAGTTCAGTCTGGTAAATCCAGTTGAGTAGGTCCAAGTCCCTCTCCCCAGTATCAAGGCTGTAAGAAATGAGTTCTGAGAAGCCTGTTCATGCACCATCAGTAAACTCTGGTCCCACTGCAAGAAGATTCACAAACTGCCCATGCCATTTGACTGTAATTTACATTCAGAGGGTTTAATTCCATTCTATGAAGGTTCCTCAACTGTCATTTCAGAGTCAGTAGCTCCCAATAACTTGAGTCAGCTGTCTCTGTGGGTCTCCTACTCATGATCTTGACCCCTTTGCTCATACATTCTCTCCTCCCTCTCTTTGGCTGGACTGGGAGCTCAACTCAGTGCTCATCTATGGATCTCTGCTTCAGCTTGTATCCATTGCTGGATGGAGGTTCTATAATGGTAATTAGGTTGGTCATTCATTTGATTATAGGGAAAGTCTTGTTTAGGCACCCTCTGCATTATTGCTTGGTGTGCTAACCAGGGACATCTTGTGTGTTCTTGGTTGTTTCCCAAGCACTGGTTTCTCTCTGACCCCACAGTGGCTCCCTCCATCAAGCTATCTGTTTCTTTGTTCTCCCTCTCTGTTGCTTTCCCCACTCGACCATCCCATTCTCTCAATTTCTTTTCCACTTCCCCTTGCTCCCCCCACCCCCATTATCCCAATTTACTCAGGGGATTTCTCTTATTTTCCCTTCCCAGGGGGATCCATGAATGCCTCTCTTAAGTTCCTTCTATTACCTAGCTGCTTGAGGGTTGTAGATTGTAGCTTGGTTGTTCTTTGCGTTATTTCTAAAATCCACTTATGAGTGAGTACATTCTATGATTATCTTTCTGGGTCTGGGCTATCTTTCTGAAAGTTAGTTCACTCAGGATGATATTTTCTAGATCCATTCATTTGCCTGCAAATTTCAGGATGTCTTTTTTTTAAATTGCTGAGTAGCACTCCATTTTCTGGTAAAAAAATGTACCACAATTATTTAATCCATTCTTCAGTTGAGGGGTATCTAGTATCTATTGCTGTGATGAAACACCATGACTCAAAGCAAACTGAGAAGAAAAGGGGTTATTTTGCTAACACTGACACATCACTGTTTGTCATCAAAGGAAGTCAGGACAGGAACTCAAATAAGTAAGGAGACTGGAGGCAGGAACTGATGGCTGTGGAGGAGTGCTGCTTACTGGCTTGTTCCTCATGACTTGCTCAGCCTGCTTCTGTAGCACTCTAAAGATCTTATGGATGCAGTTTCTCAATTTAAGTTCACGTTGGCATGAAAAATAGAACAATAATCATGTTATATGCTAAGTTAATATTTCTAGTAAGTGATGAGAATTTAAATTATTCCCAGATTTACAAAAATACTACAGTATAAATTATGTGAGTTTAACTTTTTCTACTTTAAAGCCCACTTCAGGATGGATTCTGGGGAATGGCATTCCTGGATTTAGAATACAAACTTAAGTTTCTTGCCACATATTAAATATGATTTTACAAACTGAGTTTTCATTTACCTTTTCACTGCTACTTTTGGAACTTTTCTGATCTCTGCATCTGGCCACATGTGTTACTGTTTTCCTCAGGTGTCATCTAGACTAATCATTAGTAAGCCAAAACATTTGAAGGTCATTATTGAGAACTGTTTCTCTTTTGTGTATTGTGTTCATTTCCCTTGTTTCTCCTGCTCTCTTGGGAGGCTGAGCTTAGTGTTTTTAACTGCCACTTGTTTCCATTTTCATGTCTACCCCTCTTAAACATACACATTTTCTTTTATCTTGGGATATTTGTATTTTATGTTTTTAGTAATGTGATTATTCCTCTTTAATTAATGAAGAATTTACTTTAGTATGTGTCTGATATAAAAATCTAAGTTGCTTACTATTTGGCATCACTATGTGTGGATGATCCTTGTCTTCTGCTGTGACTCCTTGATTCTGTCGTGCCCAGGGATTTGTGCATAGGTTTTACAGATTTGCTTTCAAGAATTGTGCATTGTGATGAATTGGTGATCTGCTGAGGTTCAGTGTAAGGACAGTGGTAGAGGATGAGACAGGGGGATGCCTTATCTGACTTATTTAAATTTAAGTTGTTTTGTACATAGAACTGTACAGTTCCATACATATATGTGTCTTTACACAAACATACATACACACACACACACACACACACACACACACACACACACACACGACCATACACCCTTTATAATCCGGGCTTTTGCAGGCTGATCTGTTTTTTGTGGATATTCTCATAATGCAGAGTCATTATGAGTCCACTGTTTTATCATTTGCTATTTAAGGACATCACTGTGGGATTATTTAGTTAGCTTTGGTGATCTAATGCTGCCAGTGTTTTCTTTCTTTAACCCTGATTATTGTGGCTTAATATTGCTATGCACAGTACTACTTTCTCCTGAGATTTGCACTTGAACATTAGAATTTTTTTCCAGGGCAAAAATGTAGTTAGTATGTTTTAGGCTGGCCTTTTCTCCTACTGTAATTGTTTAATTAATTAACCCAGGAGTTCTTTCTTTAAAATATATTTAGCTTTAGGAGTAGTTCCATATTTCTTAACTTCTGGTAGCATTATTACTTCAAAATTATAAAATGATTTGTTTATTCATTTATGTATGGAAATGCATGTATATTGTATAATAAGAATGATATGTAAAAGTTTAGTGACAATAGAATGAGAAGACAGAGGTCACGGCAGGATAAATGCTGCATGGTCAGGTAACCCTAGACCTTGGGTGTGTAGATAGACCATGTGGCTCAAGGCCCAACAACCACTCAGATCTGGCCAGTGATTTCCACCAGGGGTTTACACCTAATGTGGCCACACTGTAAGTTGCTTGAAGAGATAATGCAATCTTGGGGCTTTGTGTGAATTCTCATTTTCAAATGTGGGAAGAGTGTATGTTTGTGTTTTTAAACTTAGGTTTTAGGAAGCATGTGGAGATGATGATCAGAGAGTGACACATGATTAGAAGGTTAGAGTTCCATCACTGAAGCACTTGGATGTGATCCACAGTGGAAGAAATGATGGTGGGTCTCTAGATCTCTTGCTCAGCTTTTAAATGTTTCCTTTTGGATTAGTTGACTCTATGAGCCTTGGCTTTACGCATTAGTCACGACTAATGGTACTTCCCAAATTTTACAGTGTGTACGTTTTAAAGATAAGAAAAAATTACAAAAAAAGGGGATTGAGTCTCATAATGGAAATATGAAGAATTTCCTAATCTCAGAAGAGAGCTGTCTCACTTAGATTCTGTGATCAAAAGCCCCCCCCCCCCCCCCCCCCCCCCCCCCCCCCGGTAGTATTTAGCTGAGACAAAAGAGATTGATATAGATCAGGGTGCTGTGATGACATGTTGTGGATAAAGCTGGAGCTTACAAAGACTGAAAGCAAGAGAAAATGACATTAGAAACTAGAAATTAATCAGCTATTAGCAGCTTTTCTTCATTTTAACATTGTTTTATTTATCATTGCCATCCAAGTCAGTGTTTGTACAGTGTGAAGAAATAGGACTGAGTCAAAGACCAATAAGCAGACAGCTGGTTGGCCTTGAAATACAATGTGGGAAGTCAACAGCAGAATGCTTTACTGAGAATAGGGAATATTGTTGCAATAGTCCAGTAGAGCATTCTGCTAACTGTTGACTTTGCTACCCAAGATATGAAGAGTTTATGGTCTGGGGATAGAGCTCATTGGCAGAGTGCTTAGAGTGCTTAGCCAGAAAGCACAAGACTCTGGACTGTGGTGATACATTCTATATTTAATAAAAAGAGCCAGGCAGGTGGCATACACCTTTAATCCTAGCATTAGAAAAGTTGATTCAGGAATTGAAATAGCCAGATATTGGGGAAAAGCTGAAATATTAAAAAGACAGGGAATAAACCACAGCCAATTCTCACCCAGCATACTTCTCAGGCTGAAACTGGGTAGATCCTATCTCCATGAGTCCCCAGACTGACTGGGCAAGCAGGCAAATGGAAAGAACTTACATTTCTTTCCCTACCTAGCTATTTCAGTTACTGGATCAACTTTCCTAATGGTAGGATTATAGATGTGTGCCACCACTGTCTGGCTACCTTGTTAGTTCTTGAACTCACAGAGTTCCAGGGGATCTCTGCCTCCTGAGTGCTGGGATTAAAGGCCTGGGTCACCACTCATTTGACCTTCATGACTTGGCTCTGTCCTCTGATATTCCAGACTATTTTTATTAAATATACAATATATTACCACACTGGACTTTGTCCTTCGATAGGTAGGTAGATAGACAGATATAAACTTGCTTGTTATATTTCTATTTTTAGCAGATTTGTATTGATGAATATCAGAATCAAGAAGTGGAAAGATCTTTACAAAGTTCTGAATCTTGTTTAATAGAATTAAGCTTCTATTGAATTCTGCTTTTTGTTTCAACTGATTCTAAATACAGAGTGTGAATAATATTTTACAAGAGTAGATACCTTTAATCTCAGCACTCAGGAGGCAGAGGCAGGTGAATCTCTTGAGTTCGTGGCCAGTCTGGTCTTCAGAGTGAGTTCTAGGACAGCCAAGGTTAAACAGAGAAACTCTGTCTCAAAAAATAAAGCCAAAACCCAAACCGGAAGAGTAGACATGAGGAGGGAAAGGCAGGTTCCCTATGGTCATTCACAACACCCCAGGCTATGGCTCAGTGTTGCCTCCTGTATGAAGGGGTAACAGTTCTTTTTTGTTCTTGGAATACATTAAGAATGTACACTCAACTTTTGATGCCTGTGTTTCATAGAATACACAAGGTGGAATGTCTTCAGAGGAAGGTATCATTTTATACCTAAATTGTTTTTAACCTAGAAAATAGAACTTAAATATTGCTTTATATTTGAAAGGAGTAAGAAAGGATTAGAACTGTAGTATTTTAGCATCTAGAGGCCTTCAAATTGGAGAAATGTCAGGGCACAAGAAGGAAGTATAATAATCATTCCCCCACCCCCAGGAGACAGAACCTCATTTTGTAGCTCTGGCTGTCTTGGAACTCATTATGTAGACCAGACTAACCTTGAATTCACAAAGATCCCCTTGCCTCTGTCTCTTGAGGGCTGGTATTAAAGGTATGTGCCACTACACCTGATTTACAGTAATAATTTTTGTGTTCTGGGATGCTGTGTCAGAGTGGACTGGGTGCTTTGTGAATACCTGTTGTACATTTCCACACCTCTGGAACCTGGACATTTGGGGCCAAGGTGGCAGCATGGTTGGTTGTGTTCATGCTTCTGGGCTGTGGACTAACACCTTATTTTTCCCTCACGTGGCAAAAAGAGAGAGAGAAAACTTTCTTCTGAGGAATATTGGATCACTATGAGGACTTTAGAAGGGATTTGAGCATGAGGGCTCAAGTAGTCCATGACAAATAATCTTTAATGTAACATCTCTTACACAGTCCTTTTAACATTCAATAATGTAAGGGTTAGTTTTAACTAATTAAAATTTATTCAAATATATTATTAATTCAGTAAATTGATAAAAATTTGCTAATATCAAGTTGTTTGCCTAGAATGGCATTTAAATCTAATCCTTTATTTCAATTGTCTTCTGTATTCTCTTCTTATTAAAACTGAACAAAACACACATGTCTGTGAGAATTCATGAAACGAGACATGAGATATAAAAATATATGAATTTGGCATATTCTAAATCTTTGTATTTCTTGTCAAGAATTTTCCAGTTTTCTGTATTTTTCAAGTATTAGGGATTAACCAGCCATGGGGGTACTATACCAACTAGAGATATTGCTTTGCCTTCATAGAACAAGACCTCTGAATGTGGACAGATTGTATATGACAGTTAATAAGGTAAATCAGTAGAGACTATTTATTAGAAATACTACTGATTTTTCTCCTTCAAATATGAAAACAATACTTTCTACTTGAAGCTGATTCCATCCAAAAAACTTTTTTTTTTTTTTTTTAAAAAATCTGTAAATGGAACACTGGTTGCCTCAAAATCTGGGTAGCATTGTTTGCTGCGTTGCAAAGACTGCTGTTGAATGGCAGGTGATTTCCTAGGAGGGAACAGTGTGCATTGTGGTACTGGGAAAGGGCTCACATCTGTTTCAGGGCCTTTGGTAACCTGAGCAGCAAAGATGAAGAGAGGAACAGTTTTGCATGCAGAATAGTAATCAGAATAGCTGACACTGGTTGCCAATTTTGCTCACTAAAGTCTGTGTGAATTTTGTTCTACTGTCTGTCTCACAGTCGCTCTGAAAGCAATCTCCTTCCTCATCTACAAGCCATTGGCATTCATCTGATACTACTCTATTATGTAAATTTCCCTCCAGCTCACCCCACGCCCTCAAGCTCAGTAGAGAGGAATTAGACTCAGGAGTTTAACAGCTACTTAATAATGGAGAGACCAGAAGCATCTTCAGTGATATCATCTCCCAACAGGGTTCAACTTTTGCCCACACCATAATTTTGAGTATGTGTTAGATTGATAAGTATATATTGCACAAATCCTAATTGATATTATTATTAAAAGCCCGGAGACAGTTTTTTTGGGAAAAACTGAAAGATCAGATAGACAGGGAAACAAGCCATAGCCACTTCTTGCTTTGCCAACTCCTCAGCAGTAAAGGAAGGTAAGGGTCAGACTCTGTCTCCTCAAACCTTATGAGCCTTTCCCTGCTCAGCAATATCATTAACTGGTTCAAACTTCCTAGTGCTGGGATTAAAGGTATGTATGTCACCACTTGCTGACCTTTATGGCTAAAATCTATGACTAACTCTGTCTTCTGATCTTCAGGCAAACTTTATTAGATACACAATATATCACCTCAAGTATGTTTAAGAATAATCTAAAAGTAACATAACCCCCCGCCCCCCATTTGAGTAGATCTGCGGATACTGGGAAGAGAAAAAGCACTTTCACATTTGGAAATGTTTAATAGAACACATACATCATTTCAGTTAGATGTTGCAGATATCACTGTTGCAAGTTGTGCTTATTACTTCAAGCTACTTGGGACAGCACAGCTGTTTAGGCAGCAAAGCAGTTTTACACATGGGGCTAGTGAAGATGGTCAAAGTCAGGAGAGCACCGTGGGTAGAGTAGTTAGTTAGGAAGAGCCCAGTGAGGATCTGAAACATCTTACAGTTTGAAGGGGCTCCACCATCATCTTACTTTGAAGTCTACTTAAGGAGTAAATCATCTGAATTTGGATCTTATGTTTGGGTGAAGCTTAAAAAAATTCCTCAATTTAGGTCTGGGAGCTAATGTCAGCTATTTATTATTGTAAAATGAGTTCTAAACTCTTTGGGGTTCTAGATGGTTTTTATTAGTAGGTTCATGTTTATTTTCTGTTTTATTATACTATTTGGAGTGTGTGTGTGTTTGTGTGTTTTGCCTTGTGTTACAGTGTGCATGTGGAGGTCAGGAGTTTGCAGGAGTCAGTTCTCTTTCTTTTCACCTTGTGTGTCCTGGTGATTGAACTGGTCCTAGGGTTGTCAGGTTTGATGATAGGTGCTTTTACTTGATGAGCGGTCTCATTGTCTCTGTTCTCTTGTTACAAATGCAGCCAAATGAAGGCTGAAAGTGCCATTCATTTCTATTGCTGAATGTGAGTTTGTCCACAAGAAGGAATTAGAGTGGGTTTGTGTTTCATCTTTTTATATATTCTATGTAAAAAATGTTTTAGATTTTATCATTATTTTAATATAGGTTGAGTGGAGTTTTCTGGAAGATGGGACCTTGCTTTAAATTATTGCTTTCTGCAGTAGCTCTGATGTGGAAAAGGAAGGACTACTGCTCTAGTCTCAGTGAGGTCAAAACAGAAGCAGGGACAGTTTGTAGAAACTTTGAAGGACAGCCAGTACAGAGACTGTTAGTATCTTTGAAACCATGGAAAAGTTAGTTTTATTAAAACCACAGTAAATTCACTTCAAAACCCTCAGTGTAAATCGTGACCAAATGTGCATTGGAGGTGAGACTGCTCCTAAGCTAGGTCTGTGCTGGCTCTGCTGTGGTGGTCTTAGAACCACAGAAGGAGTATCCTCTAGTATTCATATAATTCAGAAGAACACTTACAGTCTCCAGGGAATGAATGACATTTGGGATCTTGAACAGAGTGTAGGAATTTGGAAGTAATTGGTATAGCCTGGAGCTTTCTTGGCATATGTTAGCGAATTTGGGGTTGGGGAGGAGTTTTGTTTCCAGATGTATTACATGGGAACGTTTCTCAGGAGCTGCTGGAAAGAGAACAGTAGGGAAACAAGAAACTGATGTTTCCTTGCCGTCCTTACATACAGGAGAGGACTGCTCTATCTCTGGAGTCTGGCCGATTCTGTGTAAGAGGTGACTGCTCTGAGTGCTGCAGTGCTCTCATTTAATTCTGGATGTATACTTGACTATGAAGTTACAGGCAGATTAAAAAGACTGTTTCAGTCTCATTTGGAATTTTAGACATGAACAAATGTTAAACAACTTTGAAAATCTGTGTTTCTTCTTTAAAGGAATGTAGTAGTGGGTTTCTGGCCCAGACTTCCGGGCCTAGCCTGAAGGTTTAGGTCCACAACCCACAGACCTGCAGAGACACACAGATGCTTACAATAGTTTTAGGCTGATCGGCCTAAGGCCCAGGCATACATCTTGCTAATTCTTTACCCTTAATCTAACCCATGACTTATTCTGTTCAGCCATGCGGCTGGGTACCTTTTCTCAGAGCAGCATAGTTGTCCTCTGCTTCTTCTGGCTTTTCTCTGGCATTCTGCTCTGTTCCTCCTGTTCCTAGAGTCTTCTAGTCTGTTAGCCCCGCCCACACATCCTGTCTGCCTTTGGCCAATAAGCGCTTTTTATTAAACCAGTGGGTGAGACAATTATTTACAATGGAACAACATAATCTCCCACAAAGGAAAAATAATACTTTTGAGTATTGAGAAGGATATATCGGCCACTAGACCACCAAGCTTTTTGTCACTGATCAGGACAGGAGGGTGGATTCTGTCTGAGACACTGTTTCAAATCCTGCTTTGGCACTTGGTGTTTGTGTGACCTTGTAGCATGGGATACCTGTGTGTTCCCCACTATGCTTCCCTAACATTCCTTACCAGGAGAGGGAAAGAACCTTCTCTCTGCCCTAATGTGGCAGCCTCTATGGACACTTTAGGGAGGATGCTTTGGTTATTACTGGATCATGATGAATACTTCACTTTCTTGCTAGCCCTCTTCTGTCAGCACCATTGTGTGTGTGTGTGTGTGTGTGTGGTCTTTCTACTATTTCATTCTGGATATTGGAGTCCAGGACTTCCATGTATCACCCCTTTCTTACCCCCACCACTGACATTGAAGGGCCTCCGTACAGCCTTAGCAGCACAATGCTCAATCTTTTCTAATGGAAGCCTATGCATTGTTCTGTATGGTATCTGGCAGTTCAGTCAAAAGCTTGCCTTACTAGGTTGCCTCTTTTCTAGCCCTTTTCAGAACCTTGTTATCTTTTCCTGCCTATTGGGTTCTTCCGCATCTGTTCTTGGATATGTGAGAAAAACCAAAAAAAACCAGAAACAAAACCCCAAAAGAACAACAAAAATACTTCTAAAATTAAAAAATAAAACAAAAAAAGAAATCCTTGCTATGTTCCTTGCTTTTCTATGGTCTTATCCCATCTCTGAATTATTTTTACCTTTCAGAATCTTCTTATATCTGATTTACATATAGGATTTACCTTTGCTTAGTTAGAAATACGGTCTGCTTCACTTTACATTATTTAACTCTTTAAAAATCTTAGCATAACCATGTACCTTCTCGCTTGTGCCAAATTTTCCTTTGAGTTGCTCTTACCTGTAGTCAGTCTTTTCTTTGCATTGGTAGAGTCTTGGTGGGAGCTTCTAATTGGAACTTATTTCTTTATGTATTGTCTTGAGTCTGAAAGGACGTTTTAAATTCTCGAGTGAGTGGTTGGACCCTAGTCGTTCTTTCACCTTTGATTAGTTGTACACCATGTCGTAAGCAGCTAAGAACTCTATGTGATGTGCTACTGTGTCTCTTAAATTGCTGCTCCAGATTGGCTCTGTCTTTGGGAGATGAAGCATTCTGACTGGACTGATGTTTGAAGGACCAAAAGAGCTGTCTATGAAAGGGACTGGAAAGTTGAAGTTGAGTGGAAATCATTATGGACACAGTGGTGTTCCTGAATCACCTTCAGCTCCTCATCCTTCTCTTCTTGATATCAGCGTTGTGTGGCAAAGAGCTCCTTGTCTTGTGTTAGTTCTTCTTAGTCTTCTTCATCTGTTTATGGCTGTGGCTATTCTGGTTTTTCCTTTCCATTGCCTTAGTGCTTCAAGGTATTTTATAGTCCACTTGGTGGTGATTTTTATTTTCCTAAATTTCTACTCAAGAGCTTTAGAATTGCTTTGCTGTTTCTAATGTCTAAGCTCTGTCCTTAGGCATGTTTTTGTTTGTTTCTACCTGAAAATTTCTCCATGAAGAAACACGAACATTTTTAGGATTTCAGCCACTACCTGTGTCTGACTGACTCCTCTGTGGTTTTCTGTGCTCTCTGTCCAATTTCACTCCCTCATTCTGATTGTTGACAATTTTTCCCGGATGTTGCTTAGAATGACACTCGCCCTTTCTCTCTCTGTCGGTGGCTTCACTGTGCAGTCTTTCTAGTTAAGGCCCAGGAATTGTCTCTGGCCTGCTTTCTTTTTCATTCTTTTCAAGTGCATTTCGGTCATCATTAACCATCAGCTTGATTGTAGCTCTGCCTCTCTGTAAGCAAACGTTCAGAAATGGCTTGCTGCTATTTAGAACTCTTTACATGTGTCAATTTACTTAATTCTTATAGCATGTCTTTCAGATGTTTACTGATATTTTTCTTGTCTTATTTATGAAGAACTGGAGGTACTAAAAGATTATATTGCTCAACTCCACACTGCTAGATCATGGAAATGCCTATCAGGTTTTGACTGGATTATCTACCTTGAAGAAACTTTAAAATCTGCCTCTATCCATCTCTACTTTAGATATCCCAATTTAAGCTCTCTGTGTTTGAGGTGTGGGGAGACAACTTCCCAGCCTTTTTGCCTCAAGTTTTCCTTCAAGTCTGTTATCTGCACAGTCATTGGAATAACAGTGCTAAAGTTCAGCTTTTCTTTCTCCAGTAACAGTAGCTTCCAAGCACCTGGAACTAACATCCCAGATACACTTCTGTCCAAGGGTGTCCTTTGCTCAGTTCACATCGGGACTTCTGGTTTCTAGTGTCTGTGAGCTCAATGCTTTCTGAAGTCATTCTAGAAACTGCTCTGTGAGTACCTTCCCTCCCCAATTCCTTCCCTGTGTTCCTTTTTCTTTTCTATTTCTGCTGTTCTAAAATTCCTCCGTCAGGATCCTATCTCTTTTCTCCTGTCTTTTCTCCTGCTTCATCAATTTGGATATTGCTCTTGCTATGGTCTCTGGATCAGGTGTTTCCATGTCATTAGTGTATTTTTCAAAGACTCGAAGAAACACACACAATAGCAAATGGTTTTATTCAGAGGTAAAGTGAAGGTAAAAGATTAACGCACTGCTAGGGAGCAGTGTGCTCCAGAGCTTGGCAGCACCCAGGCTTCCTTCCTCAGGCTCAGGAGAGGAAAGCAGGAGCTGGCTGCTAAGGGAGGACTGTAAGCAGTTTTCTCTTTTGATAGATTACCTTTGTTCACGATGTGTGTTTTCTCCACAATACATCTGATTTTAATTTTATAAACACTTGTCCTGATTGGTTCTTATTTCTGTGTCCTTTCTTCCTTCCTTCTCTCGAGTGGAGGAAACAGTACTAGAGGTTGGCCCCACAGACTCACACATGCTAGGCAAGTGCTTTACCACTGACTATATCCTAGAATTTTATCTTTAAAAATCTCTTTAGCTTATGCTTTCTGGTGACTCATTCTGTTATGTAAACAGAACAGCTTTTGCTGTTGCTCTTTTGTTGATTTCCTACCTTGCATCAAGACTTTTTGTTCTTGTAGTCTAGTAACACTCCTAAGATGCCCTGTAATCTAGTAACACTCCTAACATGTCCTGCCAAGTTCTGTGCTCTCCAACTCTGAGTTTGTTTGCACAGTATGCACTTCATGGTTTGAGCCTCAGTATCTTCTTTCTTTTGGAACTGAGGTCTCCCTAACTGAACTTTATACATTTATTATAAGTGTGATCCTCTAATATTCCAAGTACTTTGCATTGACTGTTAATCCCAGTAACTTCTTTACTATATTGGTTAGAATAAGATGAATCCTTAGCTTAGCTCATGTCCTAGTTTTCTCTCTCATGCTATTATAAAACACTGAACATAGCTAATTTGGGGGATGAAAAGTTTACATGGCTTATATCATCACTGAGGAAAATTAGGGCAGGAGCTTTGAGGCACAAACTGAAGCAGAAACTATAGAGGATGCTGCTTACTGGCTTCTTAAACTTGCTTTCTTATAGAACCCAAGAATACCTGCCCAGGGGTGGAACTGCCCGCAGTAGCTAGGGCCTTCCCACGTCAATCATTAATCTAGAAAACGTTCTCTAGCTTTGCCTACAGGCCAGATGGTGGCAGTTCTTTAATTGAAGTTCTGTCTTCCAGGTGACTCCACTATGTGTCAGCTGGTGAAAAATAACATATGCCTGTGCTCACTAAATTTGTGGATAAGAAAAAGTGTGCTTATAGTTGTTCTTTGAGTGAATATCAAGTAGATTTTCACCATAGTAATCCATTTTTATTTACTGTCATTTCCATTTTTATTCACAGTGAAATATGTTGACATGTGTGAATATATCTAATAGAGAGGATAACCAAGTCTCAGTAGCTTGCTACCATTGGCATGTGAAGAATTATGTAGGTATGCAGTGAGGAACACATTCAAGATTTCTGTTCAGCCCTGAAACTGAGTAGTATTGAGCATGCTATATACTGTTCTTTTTATACATCTATGCCTATGGTAAAATGTAAGTTGTAAAGCACAATAGCTGGGCATGGTGTCACATTGCTTACAATCCCAGAACTAGCAGAGTGGGGAGGATTGCTGTAAATCAGGCCAGCCTGGGTTATATCTGTATTGTAGGTACTAGACCAGACAGGGCTAAACAGTAAGCAAAGCTTAGTCACATAAAAACTAAAGTAAGCAAATAAACAATGTGAACAGCAACAACATCATAGTTAGAACAGAACAATAATGACATTTCTTTATAAAGTATGTGAATGGGGCCTATCTTCTCAAATGTCTTGATTCTCAGTCTTATGATGGCATGGTAGATAAGGTGCCTGTATCAAGGGTGACCTATAATGATGTCTTTGTCCTTACCACTCACTGTTGGCCATAGCTTCTGCGGTTGTCCCTGACCACACGTCTATTTCATGCCATCTTCCTTCTAATTCAGTGATGATTCACCGCTGTCATAGATTCTGGCAAATTCACATCTATTTTTTTCTGTTTTAATACATTGAGATCTTTCATCTTACAGATTGTAGTTATGTAGACACTATTGAAATTATGGGCATTGGTAACAGAATTCAGCTGCTATGAAAATTCTTGTTAAACCTCCAGGAAGTGTGAGGAATCAACTGACTTGTCCATGTTTTAACAGGAGGTTCTAATGTGAGCCACTTTTTAACCCATAATTGACTGTGCTATATTTGCTTGTTTCTCCTCCTTCTTCACACTCCACTTACTTTTCTAGGGTCATTTTTTCCTAAAGTAACAGATGTCTCTGTTACTTGTGTGTTTTTAGTCCTTTCCCGTATGTCAGAGTAGTAATACACTGTCGATAAAGAGAAGGAAGAATCCGATTGTGGGGCCTCAGTTTTACCTTCTGTCCCTTGAGGATGGCTTGACTGCTGACCTACTTGTCTGTAGACCTTTGGAGAGTGAGAGGCTTATGTTAGGTAACATCTGCAGGCAGTTAATTATCATTTCCCTGATATGGGTTTTGGCTTATATGTTTTTGATTTGTCGTCAACAGAAGTAAAAGCTGAATATTTTCTACATGTATTTTCACTGATGGATAGTTTGAATATTTGTTACCCACATCTTTTTATTTTTGATGAGACTCTTGGACTGGGAATGCTGTGGCCATTTCAGTATTCTACTGTTTTTTTTAAAGTACTGTTTTTCCAAAGGCTGCATTATTGGGACTTTATTTATATAAAACATAAAAGTGTTGTTATTTTTTAAATTACAACCATGTCCATTTATTAAAATCTATTCCACACAATAAGACCAGGAATTTTCCAAACATTTTCCTTGAGTTGCTTCTATTTTTAATTTTATGGAACTAACTTTTGGATTATAAAAGTAATATATTTTCATTGTAGAAAACTTGGAGAGTACTAAAGGTACAATGAAGAAATGTACATCATTAATCCTTTATCGCTCAGAAGAAGATCATTAGCAATTTAATAATTATTTCCATGTTCATTTTTTCCAGAATGATGTATAAATACATGCATTTATTAAAAACACCAGCACCATTCTTATAGAGGGACTGTTAAATGTATTTTAATATTTTATATTTTTAATTTTTATGAAATACTTCATACATTCACATAACTAACATATACACATGATAAAAAGAAGAAATTAAACATGTTTACCTTACTGTCCAGATAGACATCAGTAGCCGTGAAGCCTTCTACCTTGCAGGGACATGTTCATCATGTACCCACTTTCTCCCCACACCCCCTGGTGATGATTAGGACACCACATTCTCTATTAATATTTTGAAAAGATTTATTTTTATTTTTAATATACCTGAGTTTTTATATCCTCCCTCCCCTGTGTGTGTAATTTGTACACATACTGTAAGCAGGCAGTACTGTCTCTCAGTAGGTGGTCCTGTGTTATATAAGAATTCAATCTGACTAATCAAGTAGTTTCTGCTTCCCTTGTTCCCTTGAGAGTGGACTGTAACTTTTAAGCTAAAATAAACCCTTTCCTTCCTAAGTTGCTTTAGATTCCTCTACCATAGAAATATAAACCTAATTAGAACACCTTTTTACTTTTTTTTGAGTCATTTTCTCAATTTTGGATACCATTACATATTTCAAGCATGTCTTTTGGTTTGCTTGTCTGTGCCTGAGAAACAGCCATTTCCTAGCCTACTTGGCACTGGCAATTATATTACTTGGAAATATTTAGAACCCAAGATCTGGCTGCTAGGAGTACTCATTATTTATGAGTTATTATAGTTTCTAGTCCTGCTCAGTGAACAGAGCAAAATAATATGTTATACTAGCCATGAACACATATACATATTTAGTTTTGAATGGCTCTTTTAATAATTTGGTGATTTTGTCTTGAGAAGATCCACTCTAGTCTCCTGCTAAATATTTTATTTTATGATATTATTGTAGTAGTATCAGATTTTAAAAATATTACACGGACACTGTCATCCTTAATACTTACTTGCATCTATGATGATTTTGAGGAGAGTGAGGTTAAATGTAGCAGGAAAAGCTAGCTAGGCTATTGTTAAAAACTGAAGAGTTAAGACTTCTTTTAATTATTATGGCCAATGATTTCTGGTCCCCGATGTTGCCATTTTGCCATCCCTGTGTGATATATTTTTTTTTAAGTTTGAAAACCAATAATCATTATTGGCATTAATGCAGAATATGAAAATCTGTTTGAGGAACCCTTTGCTCTTGGATTCATCCCACTGATGGCCTTTAGAGGGCAGTATGAATATGCTCAATGATGTTTCATGGTTTTAGTTTTTAAATGAAATCTTTTAACTGTTTTATCTATCTTCAGATAAGATGAATTAGGCAATGTAGGTCATCATTATCTTTAGTTGTGTTGAATTAAGGTAAAATTTAGTTATAAAACTAGAACAAATCAATTATAATGACTTCCTCATATCAACATTTTCTTTATCTTTTAATTTTTTTATTAGAACCAAAGATAGTAGAAATTTATTTACATGTTAACACATTGATTGATTGATTAACTAAGAAGTGTTGGAGATTGAACAAAAGGCTTTGCAAGTACCAGTTAAGAGCTCTACCACTATTGCTATCCCAGGAAGGAGTCTCTGAGAAGATACAAGCCAGCTTTCCTCAGAGTCCTTTACTTAGAGTATGAAACTTCCATAATATATGTGGGGTGGTTTGTCTTTTCTGGGTTGCTGCAAACAACAAAAGAAGAGCAAAAGTCTCCTCTTATTCTGAATGTTTTCTGACCTTAAAATGCAGGAAAAGTGTTTTGGCTTCAGTTATCTTTGAGACAAATTGTTGTGAGGTATTTGTATTAGCAAAATTTTATAAAATGCTTTTCCTTTAGACTTCCTTTATACATAATGAGCATGGGCAGGGACTAGTCTAGAAGCTGTGAGGCCTCCAGAGTGTTTAATGTTCCTCTATGTAAGCTGCAGAGTTTTACATGTAACCGTTACAGGTATGCTTTTCCTCATATTTCATGGGATTCATTGGCATTGAATAGGTAAGTGAGAGAGCTCTCTGTTTTAATGACATTTCTCAGAAATGGGAAGGAGTGAGTAAATTATAGCAGTTTTGAATAATTTATGGCAAGATGGGCTTTGTAGGAAATATATTAGCTAGAGACACCTATCCAATATTATTTTAAGTATTTCTTCTGGTTTTTGGTATACACCTGTAATCCTGGTGCTTGGAAAGCTGAGGTTGAAAGGTCACTAGATCTGAGGACTTTGAGACCAGGCTAGACAACATTGTAATATTTATTCTCAATACATAGGCACAAATGCTCATGTACTCAACACCCATCTCCCCAGTACACACACAGCAGAATTTAATAATTTTCATATAAGATGGCCCGGGCCTGATGAGTAAGAAAGGCTATTAAGCTCATGAAAGTGTAATTGCACAGACTGAGGTGGCCACTTTCATTAGTATTTGTTCATATCTTGGTTCTGTAGCTCTGGTATTTGTAGCCTATATGTAGCCCCTTCTCTAAAGTGAAAATACCAAAAGTGTTTCTTTATAGAGACACTTGAGATTTATTTCAGATAATCTAGATTACTGTGCCAGGTGACAGAGTCTAGGCATAGCTGTCAGCATCATCACCTTGGGATTCTACAGGGTTAAAGAGTTTTCTCATTTATGAATAAAGGGAAGTGTCTTTGAGGACCTGAAACCATGGTTTATTTACAGTTTCTATTTATCTGTTTGTGTTCTCTCTCTCTCTCTCTCTCTCTCTCTCTCTCTCTCTCTCTCTCTCTCTCTCTCTGGGGATTGACATTATAACACCAGCTTTCAGGGAGAGCCTCCAGGCTTAATGATACCAACTTTGGATTTTGTGTTACCCTTCTTCCTAAGGTGGTTAAACCTAGTACATCATTTGAAAAATCTAAGATCATTATAACAGCAACTTTCATCAACATCAAGTGACCAGGGACTAATAAATAGAAGGTTAATAATTATTTAGAAATAATTTTGATGGAATAAATAGGTGAAACGCATTCTAACAGATCAGACCTGATACTAAAGACCTTGAAAAGTTGTTAACTTTAGAAAGAGAAATATCAGTATCTCAGTGGTCTTTCTGAACAAAAACCTCATTTGTGCCAAGATATAAAGTGAACTTCCAGACTGACTGGTTCACCATTCAGTTTCCTAGGCAGTCAGTCAGTCACCATCTCAGTGTCTGTTCATGGGCAGCAGAGCATTTAGCAGTGGGAAGTAAGGAGATGATGGTTGACGCGAGGAAAGACTGTTACTTCTCCCTAGCAGATAGGTCTATGGTGCCTGGTGAGAGCTGTGGGACTGTGGGTTAACACTTGGGGAGGGGAGGAGGGGCAGAAGGGCGTTTGTTGGAATCTTTCTGGGGCTGCTTGATTCCCTCTGCTCTGAATCACAAATGGCTGTTCCTGCTGGTGTTCTCTTCCTTACTTTAAATCCTACCCTCAGAGTTCCTTAGACAGCAGCTGGCTGAAAATGGAGTGGAGAGAGGGTAGTTATTTCATCTGTCCCGTCAGTATGAAAGGTACTTCCATCTTTTAAAGCTGAGCTTATTCTGTTCCACTCTCATTCCTGGACAAAAACAGGCCTCTTGTCTGGATCTTTTCTTTTTAATGATTTCCATGAAAAGGCTTTTATCCAGGCTCTGACATGACTGTCAGAATACACATTTCAATGTGAGAGTGCTTAAAAGGCTATTGATTTTCCCCTGTGGAAAAGAAAAGTACTTAAAAAAACCCATCTGTCCATACACAAGTTAACCCTATTACTTTCTTTTCTCCCTCCCACCCTTTCTTTCTTCCTACCTATTCTCCATCTTCTTCTTTTTTTCTCATCCCCTCCCAGGTTAAAGCCATAGTACGAGTCTATCTCCCATGAACTGTCACTTTGATACGTTGATGCTCTACTTTTGTTTAGATCCAGGGATACTGAGTGTGGAGGAAACAAGCTTAATTCTGTTCTAATGCGACTGTGCTCCTTTGGAATCTGGGCTCATTTCTGTCCCTGTGTGTATCCTAGATTTGTGAGCAGAGTGAATAATCAGTATGAGAGATGCTAGAGACAACAGGAGTGGCTTGTAGCTTTCCTGAACAGATCAGACTTTGCCATGAAGTTTTGAGGTATTAGAGGGGACTTGGGTTCATGGCAGATTGCTGTGTTGTGTAAGCAAAAGGGTTCTAAAGCAAGGGAGTATTTTGATTAATTTATGGATATGTGACTATGGAATTGTCAACATAGTTGATCTGTTATTTGGGAGAAGGTCGTATCTGTTAATCAATCCTTTATCATTGCTTTCTTTTGTCACCTGAAGTTTGATGGCTTTATTCAAGGGGAAGAACACAAGCAGTGACATCCTTAGCAGCAATGGAAGGAAACGCTACTAAGCATTAATGTCCTTTCTGGATAAGTGACACTGGCCCCTTTTTCCACCGTGGTCATGCTGCTTACAGACACTTGTACAACCTCCCAAGTCCCAACTACTCTCTGAATGATAGTTCAGATTTTCCTCCTGCTATTCAGCCCCACCCCACCCCCTTGCAATTGACCTCTAGTCTACTTTTCAGCAGATGTTTTATCTCATGAGGTAGAGTTTATAAACAATTGAGGTCATTAGAATAGCTTTCTCAAATTTCTTTTGGTCTTTTTTGGTCTTTCCTCTGGGTAACCAATGCCCCCCCCCATTTGATTTCAGAGGAGTACTTGGCTTAATGCAATTAATAGCTATAAATTAAAAAAAAAAACTGTTCTTGTTCCAGAATTTTTTTTTTTTTTTTAAATTGGTTCACTTAGCTTCATCCTTCATTTAGTTTCTTGTTTGGTCCTTTTTCTTCTTCTCCGGACCATAGTCTTATACTTTAAAATAAAACAATACAAGTTACTTATTTGTATATACTTACATGAAATTTTAGCTTCATTTAAAAGTAGTTTTAGAATTCTTTAGTTTTTTTTTTTTTTTAACCATTAATACCTTTGAAGTATTCTAGTTCAGTTCAGTATTTTCTGAGACATTCTCAGATGACTCCATGTTTTAACTTGTGTGTGTGTGTGTGTGTTTCGGTGTTGTCAAGAACAGTGATCATATATAACTCTAATGATAGATGCTTTGTTGGTCTTGAGTGTTTGTAGCTTCCCCAAATTCTCATGCTGTAATTCTAACCCTTAGGAGCATGTGTTAGGAGGTGGTGCCTTGGGAGGTGCTTGAGTCTTGGGAGTATAAAATGCATGCATAGGAATATTATTAATCTTAAGGAAAGGGTTAAAAAGAGGCCCTTTCCCCTTCTACCACATAAGGAGGACTCAGTGAGAACCAGGAAGCTGTTCCTCACACTGAGTTTGCCTACTCTTAGATCTTGGAATTGATTATCTCTCAGAATGCAGGGAAATAGATATACGTTGACAATCTGCCTGATATGTAGCTGTTGTGGAATATTATTTTAAGATGTGTTACGTTTGTTTACCATGGAACATTTGTTTAGAGATGCAAAGATGTTTTGCATTCTTTTATGTTGCATATGTTTAATTCTGTGAAGCCGTGTTACTTTGTTATTAAAACACCTGATGGTTTAATAAAGAACTGAATGGCCAATGGCAAGGAAGGAGAAAGATAGGTGGGGCTGGCAGGCAGAGAGGATAAAGAGAAGGTGGAAAGAGAGGAAGGAGATCAAGGAAGAAGAGGAGGATGCTAAAGGCGGCCACGCCAGTTCTCGTGCTGGCACAGTAGCAAGTACTTCATCCATTTAGCCACTTCTCCCACCCTGCTTCAAAACAAAGCAAAATTCTGTTTATTATTTGTCAATTTCATATGTGTGTGTATGTGTGTGTGTGTTTGTGTCTTACCTGTATCATCCCCCACACACATATCTTCAAGATCCTCCTTCTATTCCCTTTGCATAACTTTCCTTAACATATCTGTCTCCAACTGTCAAGGTGTTTTCTTTTTCTCCTTTTAGTGCAGTTGGCGTTGACTGCTGAAATAGTGATTGATTTTGTTGGATATTGTGTATTGTGTAGCTGTCCCTGCAGTGAGTTCATAAGTGCAATGGCCAGAAGACAGAATTTCACAGCACTGCATCATATTCTCTGGTACTTATATTTTTTCTATATCATCTTCCATGATGTTTCTTGAGTC
Source organism: Phyllotis vaccarum (assembly GCA_033318265.1). Classification (NCBI taxonomy): domain Eukaryota; kingdom Metazoa; phylum Chordata; class Mammalia; order Rodentia; family Cricetidae; genus Phyllotis; species Phyllotis vaccarum. Next base: position 67,389,625 of record JARWLC010000014.1, on the reverse strand, counting down.
TTAGGGTTGTGGGCTTGATGCACATGTTATATTTAGGGCAGAGCATTCAACAACACTTTGACAAGTTATGAGTCTTTGTATTAATCACTTCCCGCTGCAGAAGAATTTTCTCTGGTTAAGGTTTAGAGCAGAATGAGTGTGTGTGTGTGTGTGTGTGTGTGTGTGTGTGTGTGTGTGTGTTGTGTATACACCACATCTTTATTATCTCTATACGTTGAGGGACATCTTGGCTTATTCAGTTTCCTAGCTATTGTGAATAGAACAGCAGTGCACATGGATGGACAAGTGTCTCTGTAGTAGAATATGGAGTCCTTTGGGTGTATACCTGGGTATAGTGTAGCTGAATCACATAACAATAAAAATTTAAAACTAAAACTTTAAAAACAAAATATTTTTAACTTTTTGAAAAAGTTTCACACTGATTACTGTAATTTTCAAGTTTGAGATTTCATTGTTCAATAAAGCAATTACCTCTGATATATTTATTTTGTACATATTTGATATAATCATCCAGCATCATGTGTGAAAGCAATAAGTGGTAACACCCTTATCTTCATCCCCTCCCTTCAATAATGATCATGCTGAGGAAAGATGGGCACCAATGATACATCTGCAAACAGACTTGAGCTTTCTCTCTCTAGTTCTTGGTCAAGAATGCCCCTTACTCAACAGCATGCCTCTGCCATGGCTCTCAAGATACCTCTATTCGTGGGAGAACTTTGTTTGCCATTCCCCCACCAATTCAGCAACATGATCCTTCCACTCTTCACCAGAGCGTTAGCAGCTACTTCTGTGGCCATATGTTTCTTATAGAAAGGATAAAGCTTATGTTCATTATTCATGTCGATGTGAGATAGCTGGTAGCAGGAAGAAGATACGCAGCTTCATCTTGACATAGCCAACCACCTAGGTGGTGCTATGAGGAAGGACTGGCCATAACTGTGAGATTAATGGAAGTCACAAAATCACAATGTAGTTGTTTTCATGTTTCCTTTTCTCTTCATGAACTACGGAATTAGCATTTACGAAAGCTAGGATATTAAGCTTTATATAAAAACCTTAACTAATGCTGATATTATTTAGATTTCCTCAGTTTTGCCACTAACATCTGTCTTATGTTCCAGGATCCAGTTGAGACCCAGTGTTGCACATAGTTGTCATGTCTCTATAGGCTTCTCTAGTCTCAGTCGATTCTTACTCTTTCCTGTCTTCCATGACCTCGATACCAACCCATTGTTTTGGAGAACAAGTTTGAATTTGTATGAAGCTCATGTCAAAGTTGTACTGGGGTTTTACATAGTTAGGATGGACATAGACTAATGTGTCTCAGTGTGTCATGTCAACCTATGTCACCAGTCTTGGTTACTTGGTTATGTGCCATCTTTCAGAGCTCTCTTGTGTGAAGTTATTATTTTTAACTTTGGAAGCTTCTAAACACCTCTTGGCTGAATATGTCAGTTCTTGCTCTACTGTTTTTCTCTCTTTGTCTTGATGTTTGTCTGCCACAGCACCTCATAGTATATGGTCTTCTTGAACTTGTCAATGAGTTTGAAAAATTCAGTTGGGTAAATCTCAAACTTTGTTCTTATGCAATTTTTTTTTGTCTCTTTAACAGACTTTGCATCTTTATAAATTTTAAAATGAGTTTTTCAGTTCCTGCAGAAGTTTTTCTTTGATTCAGGTCCTCATGATTATACGTACAGCAAGTAAGCATTCCTATCTGTGGAATCACCTCTCTGGCTGCTTCTTCTTCTGTTTTCCTTCAGTTTTTGAGAGATGGTGTTGCTGTCTAGTCTAGCCTTGGGTTCTGCCTAGTCATATTAAATCGTTAGACTTGAACTCTCTATCCTTCTGTGTTATCTTTCCAAGTGCTGGAGTTATAGGGCTGTGCCGTAACAGCTGGCTCATTAATCCAAGGGGTTTTAAGACATATTGTGCCAGGAACTAGGGGTAAAACACTATAATCGACTGTTACCTTTATCATTCAGGAAGTTAAAAGGAATGTAAAAGTTTTGTGCCAGCTACTAGATAAAATAAGCAAATAGATAGTTGTTGTTTTTAAATGTAACATAACAGCATTTTAAAATTGTGTTTAGGAGCCCTTTAAAAACTAAGATGATGGTATTTTCTTAGAAAAGTAGCATTTTAAACATATGTTTTTGCTGTTCTGGAAATTGAACTTAGGGCCTCACACATACTAAGTGCATGCTATACTACTGAGATGTATTCCCATCTCTCATGTTTATTTTTCTTAGATGTGATACAACACTATATACTAAGGGCACTAGGTCTTCATGATCAACTTAGTCCGACTAGACTAGTATGAGCCCTTCACAGTCCAGTTTAACCCTGCTGTTCCCTTCTCAGAGGTTGCGCTGTTCATACTTCTGACTCCAAATCAGGGATCCACCAAGGCTCTTCTCTTCCTCTTTGTCAGAATTTGACTTTTTCCTGGTTTTTAGTCTTTTGTTGTTATGTTGGGTCATCAAAAGAAAAAGAAAGGAAAGAAAAGAGAAGCTACCAGTACGGATCATTTTAGCTCATGCTGCAAGCATTTTGAACCTATCCTGACTTGTTCGCACCATTTTCTTAGCTATGTCTGGTGCCTTTCTGAGATAGCTTTAATATTTTGTTCATGTTTTACATCTACTGTGTTTATCATTACCACAAGTGGATATCCTTTAAAATTCTTTATGCTCACATCTGCTTAACTGAAATTCGATCATATAATATATAAATTATATTTTGATTTTACAAAGCTAACATAGTGTGTTTCTCCATACTACTTCAATACACAAGTTTTTTAAAAATAAATTGAATACTCTTGATATTTATGTTGCATAATTTCTCATTTTTTTCTTACTTTTTAAGTAGTTGACACTTTTTAAACCTACTTTTATTTTCCATTTTTATTTGTTACATATTGATAGTTCTAGAGTAAAAATTATTTACAAGTCCACTACTGTATACACATGTGAGTGTAAATTTGGTCATTCTTGGTAGCCTAGATACCTACTGTGATAACAAAATTAAGTTTTAGTTAGAGGATGAATAGAAACCTTTAACATCTTGTGCAACACCTGGCTTTAAGTTAAAACTGGAAACAGAAGCTTGTGTGACTGTATAGTTTTACACCTAGCAAGAAGAAAACATATGTCCATCTGATCTTAGGGAGATTTTATAAGTTTCAAATGGGTCTCTGGCCCTAAGCCATTCTTGCTGTCATATTTTATTAGCTTAGTTCTTCTCTTCTAATGGAAAGCCTGCATTCTGTAACATTATTTTTAAAGAATATGACACCATTCAAGTGGATATTGCAGTGTCTTAAAATTGCGTCTGAGTTCATGGAAAGGACTCAGAAAGCGTCACAACAGAAAATAGGCAGTAAGCAGTCAGGCCAGAGTGGACAGTGGCGCCCTTTACCCCATTTGTAATCACTCTGACTCTCAAGAGAACAGCAAGCCAATTCGGTTTTCTTTTTGAAACATATTTTACTAGTTTCTTTGCTGGGTAACACTAAAGCATTTAAAAATCACATTTATAGACAGGAAGCCCAAACTGGAAATTTTAATCACTTTATTTGAAATTTATAGCCTACCCTTTAATTTTTATGAGATACTTTTGTCATTAGCCTTTTTATATTCTTTTATAAACTAGACCTTATTTGTTTCAGATTGGCCTCATTTTACTTTTTCTCTGTGGTACTTTTTACCAGGAGTGGGTACTAGAGATAGGTGCTCAGTGCCCTCTGATACTTTTCTAGATACCTGCTCTTGTTCATCAAATTTAAATTTTTGTGAAAATTTGGATCTGCCATTTTATTAATTTTGATCATTCTACTAGACTTTTCATAGAGTGACTAAGTTGCAAAGATGGTATTATATTTTTTATGTCTGCTTACAAATTTGGGGGCAGTAGAGATTTGATCTCCGTCCTGACGTTCTTCTTTCCAGGCTTCTGTTGTCCATGGGTGGGTAGAGGTGGAGGAACCTTCAGTGTTAACAGAGCTATTGGTAAAACAAGGAGACAGTGGGTTGTGATGGAGTGCTAGATGCCTGCTCTGTGTCAGTCAATGCTAAGAACTCCCTCAGAGTGAAGTCAAGAAGGGAATGAGTGATTTTATTTATTTCTTTAAAAAAAAAAAAAGTATGTAACCAAGTTCTACCTTAAAGTAATGATTTTCCTGCTTCTCAAGCACCACCATTACAGGTGTGTGCTACTAAGCTTGGTTTTGAACTTTCGAGTCTTTGATAGAAACTTTGAGTGTGGTCAGAGCTGAGCTTTGGGATTTTTATCTTTTACAGTGTTTCCTTTTTTATTTGAACTGTTCTGGGAGATGCAAGTTAAGTCCAGTGGAACAGTCCACATTGTTTTCTAATTGGTGTTTTTTTCTGTTCTATGAAGGTTGAATACCTTTATAACCTTTCTCTAAACACTATGTTAAAATGTGTATATAACTTTATATTTTTATCACTTTTCTGCTTATATTTACAAACTATGTTGTTGTCCATATGTATATGTGTATATGTATATATATGTATATGTGTGTATATGTATATATATATGTATATATATGCAGACTGTTTTGTGCTTTGTTATCAGTATCTTATACAGTGGAAGGCTGAGCCATGATTATATTTTCCTCACACAGAGACAGAAGTTGCCTTATATATGCAGTTGAATTCCCTATCTTTGGTTTCAGTAGCAACTTACATGCTAATGGCATATTCCTCACCTTTTCTGGAATCCTAGGATCGTACTTCACTGTCAAGGTAATTCACAGGATTTAAGTGTGTCCTGGACTCTCTAGTTAGCCACACTAAAGGTACATGCTTTCTCTGCCAAAAAGTGGTTTTCTTCATCATTCTCCCCTTGTCAGAGGACAGCTTGGATTATTGTTCTTTACTTTGATGTGGTCTTGGAATTTCTTCTTTTCATTGGGCTTCTTACAGAAGTCTTATTTGAAACAGAATGTTTAAATCACAATATGGCTTTCTCTCACATCATTTTTTTCATTCAATGCCATGTCTAGTAAGTTATGTTAGATCTGATATATCATTTCTTACGTGAATATATGAGGAGATACCAAAAGGGTAGAGGACATGAAGAGGTTGCTGGTGTCTCATCACATTTATAATAACTTGTTTTTTGTTTTCTTAAGTTTGTTACAGAAAGTTGCTTAACACTCCTTACACACTAACCCTGTTTTCTTGATTACATGGTCCACAAAGAGAAAACAAGTGTGATTATTACTTGTGTTCTCTATAGGTATGATGTGTTGTTTGCTCTGGACTCTTCAAGTTTTTATTTTTGACTTTTTAAAGTTTAAATATTAATTATATGCCAAAGTGTTGTGGCTTTGGTTTTGTATTGCCCATTGAATAGCATGGGCTTTTATGTTCTGAATCCTGTTTGGTGTGGGGCATCAGTGTGTGGAAACTCCTAGTCATTGTCCTTTGGCTTGCTCCTGCTTTCCTGCTCTGCAGTTTCTCTCTCACATGGGGTTTAGCTGTTGTTGATGCCTCACAGATCTTGGTCTTTTCTTCTTGGGGGAGAATGAAATTTATATTTGGCTTTAGTTTAAAATTTTTTGGTTGTTTTATCTCAGGCTCAGAGATGGTCCTCTGCTTGTGTTCTGTCTGTTAATGAACCCATCACAGTCACAGGCATTCTTGTTTGTTTTGTTATTGTGATGTCTGGCTCTTTTCTTTTGTTGTTTCTGCCTACTCTGTCAGCCTTCAGCTCCTGTGTGTCAGTTAAAGCAGCACAGCAGTCACAGTTCTAAAACATCTCCAGCCAACATTTCCACTGTATTAGGTTCTGGGCTACCGTGTCTCCATTCCCTTTGAACTGTGTTCTTGCCTTCTACTGTGAGTTGTATCACGTCAAAAGATTTTCAGTATTGTATTTGTGCACCAGATTTCTTCTTTAGTGAATAGTATTGTTATCTTAATCTCTTGGTCTTTGAAATATCTCTGTGATCCTGATGTAAATTCTTTCGTATACTCTTGTTTGTATTACTTATGATAACCTCAGTCTTAATCGGTACGAGATTATACCTCTTTGTAGCTTTGATTTATATTTCTATAGTGATGGCATATTGGTTATTTCTTATTGATGCAGCATAGTGTCTGACATGAACCACTCAAAACAGAAATTATTCACTTTGGCTCTTACTTAGTATTAGAGTACTATGTGTCATTGTGGGGATTTTGTGGAAGAGCAAAGATTTTTGCAATATGGTGTTAGGAGGCAGAGAGAGAAAGTACAGGAAGATGCTTTTTGTAGAATATTTAGCATCCAAGAATATGTCTCAATGACTTAGTTTCTCTAGCCAGCCCCCAATTCTTCTTTCCTTCCATTATGTAATGAGTTGATTCAGGCATAAATCTACTTATTAGGGCAGAGCTCTCAGTATCTACTTCTCTTAGGAAATATATCAAATACATCCTTAGATGTGTGCTCTACTAGTCTTTCAATCACCTCTTAATTCAAGCAAGCTGTCAGTCAAGATTAGTCAACATAAGTAATTTGAGCACCTTTCACATGCTTGTTTGGAGAAGTGTCTGTTCAAGTCCTCTGTTCATTTTTTATTGTTTTTTTGTTGTTGAGTGACAGGGCTTTCTTAGATTGTTTTGTTAAATCTCCATGAGATGCATGAATTACAGGTATGTTTCCCACTCTCTGAATTATTGTTTTATTCCATTAGTATTTTTTCTTTGACGTTTATTTTAAAGCAGATAATAAGCCTTTCTAAATATAAATAAAAGAGAAAAGTTCCAAAGCACTTTTAATGATTTTTATTTATACTTTTCTTTAGACTGATGGACATTCTTATGATGTATGAGTTCTTACAAAGATGTCCTTAAATATGTCACAAATAACACACTTCTATGCATAGTCCACAAAAGTAACTTTTTGTGATTATCTTGCAACACCTTCCCCCTCCTCTTTTGCTCACTCTCCATTTCCCCTCACTCTTGTTTGAGTATGACAGTGGAGATGCCAAAGGAAGCTGGTGTCCAGGTGCAGTGCTAAGAGAGTTGGGAACTGCTGGCTGAACCTGCAGCTGCTCTGAAGTCCTTTTCTTGGTAGTATCTGGAGTCTTCCCATGTTGACTTTTCTATTTCCTTGTGCTACACCCATCTTAGGGTACAGGCAAAGACTATGATAAAACAATCCCATTTCACTTTGTTACTTTAGTGTTTGTTTCTTTGAAGGTATGAAGGTCTAGTGCATTGGGAATAAAGGTTAGAAATGAAAAGAAAACATAGGACTCAGTGTAGGGACCAGTTCTAGGGAAATCTGGATCCTTAATCTGTGAGGTCTTCTGAAAAGCTTTGTGGAACCAGTTATGAGAGCAACAAATTGGGAACACCTTACCTTTATCTGTTTGGAATGGAGGCTGCCTCACATATGGGCTGTGTTTTGTGAGTGCCAGGTTTATTTCTTATAGTGTTAGAAAAGCCCTGGGGTTGAAAGTTGGAGGTGTTCTGAGACCCTGATGTTGTGTTGGTTGCTGATGAAGCCAGAATGAGAGATAAGCATAGAGGATCTGCAGCAGTGCTGTATGTGTGCATTGTGCTTACCGCTTGTACAGATGCAGTACTTGAGTTCTGATGTGTAGCAGCAGTGGGTGCTCCAGTGACTACATCTGAGCATTGCTAGGTCTCATGCTTCCACAGTGGACAGTGATGTAAGTTTCTGTAATTTTCAGAGGAAGGCATCTAGGGTATTTTGTTTTATTGCAATTCAAAATCTTTCACATGCACTATCTTGTTCAGTCTTGCTGGTACTCCTAGGTTTATTAGTTTGTTAGTTTTTAGTAGATGATGTTATTACAGAAAAGCAAATAAAACTCACCTTGATTATGGAATCAGTAAATTTCAAGATTTGGACATAAAGGCATTTTATTCCATAAAACTTCAACAACAACAACACCACCAACACCACCACCCAAACCCTGTTGTGCAGAAATTAAAAAAGTCTCCAGCTTCTAAGTTTAAAGCTCCTCCTTTAATGTGTGCATACTCTGAACCACTAGAGGTCAGTGTTGTGTTGGTAAACGCAGGTTCCTTTGGCCTTTGATTCTTACATTTTGAACTCTGAATCTTACTGATAGATACTGTGGGAGCTGATCCTGGCTTTCCACGGTAAGCTTTTACTTAATGGTGTGTATAGGATGCTTCATAGGCATTCTGACAGTTGACCGTGTTGATAGTGACATCTCAGGTTCACAGTTCACATTAGGTAATGCTTGTGGCTACATGCACAACTCCTACCTCTTTCTAGTAGGTGATCCTTTAATTTTAGGGGCCAGATGACATTCTCACACAGATTCCGTGTATTGTCTGCTTCACTCATGTAGTAGCCTTGCATCTCAGTTTAGTTTATGTAGGTGTCTGGATTGGGGATTCTTACAGTGATATTTGCTGTTCTGTTATGAAAATAAGCATTTATTTCAAATTGAGAAGCAATGTTGAGTGTTTTCACGTCACACTCACTAAGTGCCTGCTGGGCTTACTGTCTTCACCTTAGTGACTCTTGACTTAGCCCACAGATGCTGTGAGTTCTTCTCCCTCCTTCTCTGTCATGTTCATTGGCATTGAGCATCTCCTGTCTCCTTGTGCGCTGCCACCACACTCTGGCTCTTGTCATCATTATTTAGGTTTTCACAGAAATCTCAGAAATCTGTGTTGCTTTTCCTGCTTTTAGTCTAGTTCCCCACAGACGACTGCCCTCTGTACCCAGATGAATTGTTCAGATTATACAGCTGACTTGTAATTTTCTGCCCACAGTTCTTCACTGTTTCTTCCTTGCCTACCTAGCATGGAAATTGCTCCACACAGCATCCAATATTCATTCAATATATGTTTAATTGAAAGCAGTAATACATAAAGTACCATTTGAGTTATATATAAGGAAAACTGCTTTCTCCCCCCTCCCTCCCTCCACCCCTCCCCCTCCCTCCCTCCTTCGGTTACTTTCTTCCTCTTTCAGTTCTTGTTATCTCTCTCTTATTTTTATTTTTTTAAAGACAGTGTCTTATGCATCCTAGCCTAGCCTTGAACTTACTGTGGTCTTCCAATTTCCATTTTCTAAGTGCTGGGATTCTAGGTGTGCACTGTCATGCCTGGCTACAGATGGCTTTCTCTAGGAAAAAAATGTTTGGGTTTTGGAGAAAAGGTTGGATTCAGTCATATTATCAGGTAGAGAAATAATGTGAGTATGAAGGTGGAAACGCCCTTAGTGTTTTAGGATGTGGTCTGAGCCGAGTGGGGCGGCTAGTGATAGTTCTGTTATGTGGAGATTAAGGAGCTGGTTTTAGAGTTTGGACTTGCGCTTCTTTGCTCTTCACTCCTGTCTCCATACACAGTGAGCAGGAGCCTAGGTTGGGGTGGTAGTAGAAGTGACGAGCTATGTTGGAATTGAAGTGGTTATTAGAAATACCAATGATATAGGAAACTGGAGATGTGCTTCTGGGTCTTGGAGAAGTGAGAGAGAGAGAGTGAGTTGAGGAATTCTCGAGGAAGGACAAACGTGAGATGATAAAGGCAATGAAAATTATCCACTGAGAGAATGAACAGGAAGAAAGTAAAGGCATACTGATGTTAAGGTCTCGCTGCTATTGTGTGCTTTACACTCCCTTCCTCATAGCCCAGGCTAATTTTCAGAAATCAGTTGGTGCTGCAGCAGCTCTGAATATAAATGTTCTTGGACATAGGAAAGAATTCTGAAAGGCTCTGAGTAGAATTTTCATAAGCTTGAATGCCACATTTTCTTGATGGTCTGTGTTGTATTTATTTATATGTGTATTTTGTCTTCATCATCTCCTTCCAGTTTTATATTTTTTGAAAGACAGTGATTTGAATGCACAATGCTAATATCTGAGTATTTATGTGATTGTTCCATATGAAATTTTGTGCTTTCATCTGGGCTGCTTCCTGCATGGGAGGTTATCTTGATGGAGCCTTTACAGATGTGGAGAAATTGTGATTTCTTCGACCACAAGCACCAGCTTTGGGGCTTTAGAATACAACAACAACAACCAAAAACCCTGTGACTTGTAGTCAGGGGCTTACTTCTTCAACATAGTGACAGGCACAGGCTGCCTTGTATTCTGCTAAATTGATAGGAAAACTATGTCAAAAGCTGTGAAAACACTAAAAGCAAAACTAAACAAACAAAAATTTAAAAATTTATTGAAAATCTAAAGTTACTTCCTTAGGTACTTTTTTAATTTATATGGTCTCAGGTTTATTGTCAATATCTAGTGGCTCCTCTGGATTGCTTCTCGTAAACTGGCAGTATTTGATTTTGGAAGAATAGTAATTTACTTGGAATTTGATGTCAGGACATGCTTATGGACAACATTGGCTTGGGTGTTCTGAAAGAAGGTAGAGAGAGAAGGGAGCAGGCAGTCAGTCAGTCACTCTGCTATTTGGAAGAGGAAAGCATACCAGTTCTCCATTTTCTCTGTCTTCCTAGTCATTGCTGTGCAGTCTTCAGTTGGTACAGTTCAGGAAGCTGTCTCACTGAGAGGTGTGGAAAGAATGCTGTACTTAACGAGATCATGAATGTGTGTGTTTTTGTATAGATCTCAGTTGTTTGTGGTGCCTGCTTTAGGTTTGTTACTGAAGCCGTGGATTTGATGTAAGTGAACCCAGAGTGTCAGTGGATAATATGCAAAGAAACAAGTTTGTGCACTGATTCAAATCTCTGGAATGTAGATTCTTTTCATTTTGTTTTGGCTGCAACCAGACCACATAGTTCATGTTTTTTTTCTGTCTTGTTATACTTGTTTCATTTGACCAGTGACTTACCTAACTTCTAGTACTGAAGATTGTCCTGAATTCCTTAATCTCAGTCAAATTCAGTGACATCCATTTTCTCATAAAGTAATTTCTACTTGGCATTAAGGAGGAATATGTTGATTAATATATCGATTTTTCTAGAAGCCTTGCAACTTGGCCTGGTAGGGAAAAGCAAAGTTCCATGAAGAAATATTTTGAGAGCATCCTGGATTTAAACAAATTACCCAACTTTTTAAGAAGAGTCATTCCCAGCTTTTTTCTTTCATTTTATTTTCTTTTTTTCACGTGTGTTATATTTATGTGTGTTCACATGAGCCTGTGGAGACTCTACATTGGTGTTGGGATTCTTTATGTGTGTTCACATGAGCCTCTGGAGACTCCACATTGGTGTTGGGATTCTTTCTTGATTACTCCCCATTATATATAATGGTCTGAGTTTCTCACTTGAAACTAGAGCTTGCTGATATGGCTAATCTCATTATCCATATTGCTCCAGGGATCTCCTGACTCTGCCTCTCAAGGATATTTAACATGCATTGTGTCTGTTGAAATGGCCACAGAACCCTTATTTTGGAAATTATTTGTTCTGTTCTTGGGCTGTTGGTGTAGTGAAGGATGAATGTCTGGAATTTAGAAGATTATACTTGGAGCTTCTGTTAATTGCTCATTGGTGTTTTGACTTGGAGCAAACCCCTTTTCTTATAGCCTGAGAGTGGCTATAGGTTGTTAGAGGTTTTATTGTTGACTCTTGGTGGGCCATTCTCTTTGTCTTTGGGTTTGTTTAGAGTATACTGTCATTTTAGTTAACTTTGTTAGGCAGAGGTTTTACACTTCCTTTTTTTTTTTTTTTAATTCTGAAGAATAAATCTTCATAGAACCCCTCTATAGGCTGTATATATGCTAGTTCAGAGTACTTCCTGAGAAAATAATCAGTTTTAAGATAATTATCCTCTTGATTATATGTTATTGGTTTCATATCCAAATAACTGTTTCTAAAGACTTTCTCCCCTACTTAAATTTATCACAGTTAATTTCAAGTTGCTGCCCATCTTTTTCTATCATTTTTGTTTCAGTATTGCCTTTCTTTGTAAGAGATAACTAGGAATTTGTACCACACTCTTGGCTGTGCAGGAGACAGTGGGGTGGGTTAGACCTGTTGTTGGTCATTTAGCCAATACTTAGAAAGGCCAATGATAATATCAACAAATTATCTTTTTTTCTGTGTTGACTTTGAAAAAGGGTTAATACAGGATAACTTCAGGGTAAAGGGGTGTACATTAAACTGAATTTGGAGATGTAGACCTGGAATCCCAGCACAGGAGGTTGAGACAGGAGGATTAGGATTCTAGGCAGTCCTCTGTGCCATAGCAAATTTGAAGCCAGCCTGGGCTATACAAGACCCCATTTCAAACAGCAACACATATGCTTTACCATGTTTAATTTTACTTCTGGTCTAAATATATATTAAAAAATCTTTTTTTCTAAAATGTATTGTTTTGTTCAAAATTAATTCATTATAAGCTCTAGTTTTGTTTTACCCCTTCTTGGTTTCATCATTTTTTTGTTTTTGTTTTTTCTTTCCCTATATCCTAGGCCCAACAGCAAAGAAACCTGGATAACATTGTCTTGCAACAGCCTAGAATAGGTAGCAAGAGAAAATCTAAGAAAGATGCTTATACCATCTTTGATGCAGAAATGGAGAGCACAAGTCCGAAGTCTGAACAGGACTCAGGAATTCTTGATGTTGAAGATGAAGAAGATGATGAAGAGGTAAGAAATTAGACAGTTTTTAAGTTCAGTATTTGATGTCTGAAATATGCTTACTCACATAATAGCTGTGTGATTTTTTAGACTGCAGTGTTAATTGAGCCTCAGCTTAAAGAAATTAAAGTTTCACAAAGGTAATTCGTATTTTAAATGTAATATTTTTTGAAAAAAATTACTATTTTTGATTTACTACTGATAGGATACCCCACCAAGGAAGGAAAGAGGGGTGTTTGTTAGCCTGACTTAGGGCCAGTTAGTGAATGGATTCCACTGAGTCTGAGACAGTGTCTTAAGACGAACAAAAGATGTCACTTATTTTTACTTTTTATTTTACCTACATTTGTTGTATAAAATGAAAGTATTCTTTATGGTATTTTCATAGAAGTGTTTTCTGTACTCTTTCTATTCTGTGTGTATGCCCTGCCCCTCGTTGTCCTGCTTGTTTCCTAATCCTTTGTTGATGGTTTCTTTTTCCAAATAGGTCCCCTGCTAATTTTCATCTATTTTAAAATCTGGAAAACATGTATTGTTTATCATTTATTATTACTAGGTTTTGTTTGTTTGTTTGTGTAGTGATTGGAAACATCAACTTTGGTGTCAGACAATTGAAGACCTTGTCCAGCTGCATGTTTTTAGAAATATTAGCGGTTGTTTTATCGTCCCCTCCGAAATGGGCTCTAGCATGCATAAGGGGCACTCAGCTCTGTGTTCAGTTCCTCTTATCTCCTTCCTATTATTTCTCTAGGTGAAACCAGAGAAACTCTCTGTTCACTATTGCTATCTCTTATACCTGCCTGTCTTCTTTGCTGCCCATGAACTCTGAACTCTGAACTGCTCAAGAACATGTCACTCTCTAACTTTGTAATCTTATGGAAGTTGCTTACTTGGTATTTTATCTGTCAAAGATAGTAGTTCCCAATCTGTAGAGTTATAAAAGTATGTGATACTATAGGAAGTAGTTAACAAATGCTGGTTTTTGTTTTATCTTTGTTACTTTTTCCTTGCTGGCTTCCATTGTCATTCACTATTGTTATTCCTTATATACTTAAAAAAATCAAATTGGTCTGTTTAAGATGTTTTGAATGAAAAATGAATATTCAAATCATCTATAAAATACTAGTGTTGAAATGTGAATGTCTCAGGAACTAGCTCACAAATGCACAGGAATGCCACATAGCCCTATCAAGGAAGGAAGATTTAGGCTGAGGTGATTCAGTGGTTAAGAGTGCTGGCTGTTCTTACATAGGTCTAGAGTTTGGTTCCCAGCACCCACATGGTAGTGGTGGGGGTTTGGGGTGAGGTGGGTATCATGTTACAGCTGACTTTAACTTCAGCTCACACACATGGTTGTAGAGATGAGGTAACACTTTGTAATGTTTTGGGTGTTGATTAATGGATGAAGTTTGCACTGTGGTTTTAGAAATAGAAGCCAGTCACAATCTGTACCCTGAGAAAATATGTACCCAGAAGAGATGACTCTAAAAGCTGAGAATGAATTATAACCCAGTTCTGATGTATCAATTGTGATTGTTCTGTGTAGAACCCAGTCTTTATTACTAATTCACTGGCTTTCCTGAAGTCATCCCTGTAAATTTGCTTGCCATGTTCCTTTGCTTTAGCCAGTGAGCTCCAGAGAGAATGAAGAAGGTGGGGGGCAGGATCAGATATATTGGCAGGAGCCTCATAATGAAAGTATTAAAAGAATGTACTAGGAAGATAATATTCTAAAATGATCCCACATCCCTGTCAGACACTAGTCCACTTTAGAGATTTGCTGATTAAGCTCTTAGAGAAAGAATTCAGCACTTCACTGTCTAATGGCATCCCATCTTAAAAAAAAAAAAAATCCCAACCTTATATTTATTTACTTCTCAGTTTGAATCTTCTTCAAGTGCACATTCTTAATCTCAAACCTCATGTAGAGAATTATTTGTTTAGATGTCTCCAAACTGGCTTCTTGGCATAGTTCTTGCATGTTGTGAATAAATTCTTCAGATAAGGTCTTTCATGACCTACTGTGACGTTCTGACCTTCATTCTTGTCGTTCTTCAGCAGACCTCATTGAGAGCAACATAATTTTTGAAGTAACTTTGAATCCAAGATCAGGGTAACTGCAGTGGCATAGACCTTACAGGGCAAAGTTCTTACTGTATTTGTGATCATATATTGCTTTGAGAATTTGATTCACTTAGAGTCTCTTCCTTGGAAGATGGTGTATTTATGTGAGAAAGCAAGTTCAAGGATTTAGGAAGTTCAGTTGGTCCCAGGCATCAAGAATTCCTTCTTGAATTCATATGTACTTAGGCCTTTCCTGGGGCCATATTCAGATGCAAGTGGGGATGAGTCTTGGAGAGCCTGCACTTTACTTAGGTTCTACATGAAGATGGTGTCTTTGGACTCCAGACATACTTTGAGTTATAAGGCTGACGAGAACCCTGAGGAAGCTTTTTAAAGTGTATGAATATAAGCTGGCCACAAAATGCTCGAGTTTCATTTTGATTTTTTTCTGTTAAAATGTTTTAAATTTTTGTGGCAATAAATGTAGTATTTAGCCATGTTGTATACTTATATCTGCAATTTCAACATTTGAGAAATGAAGACAAGGTAGATCAGTAGTTCAAGGCCATTCTCAGCTAAATTATGAGTTTGAGACCAGCCTGGGCTTTATATCCAAAGCTTTATATCCAAAACTAAACCAAACCAAACTAAAAAGAAAAGTCCAAACAAAACCCTAATTAGCCAGCTGAAACAAGAAACAAGCAAGCAATAAAAGGGGGAAAATTAAAATGTAGTGGGCTCAAAGGAGAACTTTACCTTTAAAAACTTTATTACTCACAAAATTTTATAGTTTTAATTTAATAAGTTTTTGTATTTTATTTTTTCTTTCTATGATTGGTGTATGTGTGAGTGTGTTAGTGTTATGTGCATGTGTGTGTGTGTCTACATATGTGGCCAGAAGTTGCTAATGGGTGACTTCTTCAGTTGCTTCCATTTATTTTTGGAGATAGTGAGTGAACCTGGAGATCACTTATTCTGCATTAGTTAGGCTGGCTGGCCAGCAAACCCCAGGGATCCTTTTGTCTCTGCCTCTCCATCACTAAGATTATAGGCATGCATCACTTTAGCACTTTACTGACCAAGCCATATCCCCAGCCTCTTTCCTATTTTAATGGACATATGTTTAATATATATTTTGAGTAATGACATCTTCAGGTGTTTACTATATCTTTGCCTAATGGTGCCTAGGAAGTCATAGACTAAAGTTGGTAGGAAAACTCAAACATCTAAAACATAGCTATGCCTACATGAATCAGGTAGTTAATACATTGTTCATGTTCTAGAGATGATAAAAGCTGAATAGCGTGGAGGAGTGAAGAATGAAGCCCCGAGTTTGTCATTGTGGATAAAAACAAATTAACACATTAAACCAGTTTGTACAGTCAGTGTCACATTCCCCATTTTATTGACCTGTGATGGAGTTAGCCTCTTACTACTGAGCAGGGTTGCAAAGAAAAGTATTTCCTAGTAATACCTCTTTGTGTTTTATTTCAATTTTGGAGAAGCTAATGAATGGGTAATAATATGCATTTTGTTTAATTGATTGTATTGCTATTTAACCTTTTAAAAAAATAGACAGCTTAGTTAAATTAAATTTTTTTTAGCAGATATCTATGATATAGAGAGATTGCTTTGAACCTGTAATAGACTATGATATATATGAGGATATTAATTTTTCTCTACCCATATGGAACTTTATTTTTTAAAGATTAAGATTATCTTTAAATCCTATATTTGCCAGTAATACCATTTTGGGATCATTGAAGATAAAACGTGAAGAAGCTTGAAGTTGATATTTTACCTATAGAGAGGTACACAATGTGTCCAGAGGTGTCTCTTAAGAATAGGGTTGCTGTGAATACAACATAGCATCATGTAGAATGCTCTTGTCATTGTCAGACAATGCCACATACATGTAACTCTTATGACAATATATTTATATGCTTTTAAAAAATAAAGTGAACTGTATGTTGACATCCTTTTGGTAAGTTGTATTTGCATGAACTTAAACAAAACCACAAGGCTTTTCTGAGACAGAGAAGCATTGAGTATGACATAGTTTGAAAAAGCAAGGCCTATTATTTCCTCTTTGTTCCTCCTTCTGCAGTCTCAGAATACTTTCTCAGTGCCACACATGTATGACATACTTCATATTCTAGTTTGTAGTTCTTATAATTTGTTTATAAACTATTAAGGATCAGGGTTACCATGACATCCATACCAACTGGTGTAAAACTAACCAGAGTAGAATACGTGTCAATTAATGTTGCTGGGTGGCTTAAGTAGTTTAAAGGGTTGGCTCTTGCAATTCTGTGCACCTCTCCCTGCCACCTTTAAAGCTCAGAGTTAGCAGGAAGGAACTGCTAATTTGCTTACAAATCACTGTGAGAACCTTTATGGGTGTTCTGATTGTGGTGAGATGGTGGGGTGTTATCACTGGAATGGACTGAAGATTAATAGCTAAACTTTATTTTTCCAGTCTTGGAAGGCAGAAGTAAAAGATGAAGTTTCAGCAGGTTGCTTCTCCTGAGGCACCTTTATCTTTAGAAGCTGTTGAGCCTTGTCCTCACATTACTTTTCTTTCTTTCTTTTTTTTTTTTTTTTTTTTTGTATACTGTTTTTCTGTTTTTTTGCCGTTTTCATAAGGACAGCATTGTGACTTCTTAAACTTCATTTGCCTCTTTAAAAGCCCTGTCTCCAAATAGTCCTACTGGGAGAGACACAATTAAATTCTTAATACAGTTCCACTGGAAAGTGTACAAATACTACGTATCTAGGAAATAAAAGTTCTGTTAATTTTGTGCTTTTCAGACAGAGAAATTATACAGGTTTATCCTTTTTTTTTCCCCTTTAAAATACTTCAGTGCCAACATGATTTTTATAAAACACACAATTGGCAGGAAGGTTGTAGAAAATGGGTTGTAGCCTGAAATTTCTGACACATCCTAGGTCCAAGATTCAGATCCACAGTATCCTGGTCCCAAAGATTCACATAGAAGCTTATATTCATTACAAGCTATTTGGCCTATGGCTCAGACTTACTGTTATTTAGCCCTTGCATCTTAACTCAACCCATTTCTACTAATCTGTGCTTTGCCAAGTGTCTTGTGGATTACCTGTACTTTTTTTTACATCTTGCTTTCTTGGTGGCAGCTTGCAGCATCTCCCTGACTCCACCCTCCTTCTCCTTTATCTATGCTCAGATTTCCCACCTGCCTATATGCTGTTTGGCCATAGGCTAAAAGAGTTCCTTTATTATCTAATGGTAATTCACAGTGTACATAAAGACATCCCACATGAATGAGTATCATATGTCAGTAAGCTAGAGTGAAATACAGGATGTTTCATCTTCATTAATCAAATCAGCAGCTATGAACCAGCACTTGGCCTGTACAATTCTTTAAAAATGTTTAAATTAATAGCTGTGTTAACTCACTGTTTTGACAAAATATCTTGATAAACAATTTATGAGGATGCAATGTTTTTCTTGGACTACACCTGTGGTTGACTGTCTCTTATTTTGGGGCCTGTGACAAGGTGATATGGTAATAGGAGGTAATGTGGTAGACCATAGCAGCTTCTCATAGAGAGAGGGAGCAAGAGGGAAGGTGAGAGGGGGAGGGGAAGGGGGAGTGGGAGAGGGGGAGAGGGAGAGAGGGAGAAGGGGGGGGCATGAATTTAAGGGATCAGAGTCTTAATATCCATTTCAGTGTCATGTCCCTGATGACTAATACCCTTCTATGCCTCGAAGCCTAAATGTTCTATTACCCTCTAACAGTTCCATGGGCTTTTTTACCATACAGGTTTTTAGAGGACATAAAAGGTCTATATCATAGCAGTTGTCACATTCAAATTAAAAAATTTTGAAAGTGTTTTTATTGGGTTGGAGAGATGGCTCATAAATGAAGAACACTTTTCTCAAAGACCATGACAACTGAAAACTGTCTATAACTCTTGTTCCAGATGATCTGATGCCCTCACCTGGCTTCATCAGGCATGCATGTGATGTGATGTGCATGTAGGCACAAATACCTGTACACATACAATAAAAATACACATTATTAAAAATAATATTTTTGCCGGACATTGTTGGCTTTGATCCCAGCACTTGGGAGTTCAAGGCCAGCCTGGTCTACAGAGCCGAGTTCCAGGACAGTGGTTATTTAGATAAACCTGTCTCCAAAAACAATGACAAAACCAAACACATTCTTCTTACCCATATATCCACCCCCAACTTCTCTCAGATTGCTCCTCAATCTTCCCAACTTTATGTTTTTCCTCTCTCTTAAACAAAACAAAACAAATGAACAAATTAACCAAAAACTCACGGAGTCCAGTGGACTGGCTGACTACTTCTGAGCAGGGAAAAGTTGTCACTATTTTTGTGTGTGAGCGGAGTGCATTCTTTTTGAGACAGGGGACTTCCTCTGTAGACCAGGCTGGCCTTGAACTCAAGAGATCTGTCTGCCTCTTCCCCCAAGTGCTGGGATTAAAGGCATGTACCAACACTGCCTGGCTTCAGTTGGCACTTTTCAAGTTAATTGAATTCACATAAAAATTCTAACCGAGTCTCTTACTCATCATAGGAAGTATTAGACTGACCTTCAACAGCAAGGTGGCTGAGCCCTTTTGGGACCCACATGAACTCATTGCCTTTATTTGATCTCCATCCAAAAAATGGCAGAAATGAAGAATGTGAGGGCCAAGTATTTAGAAAAGATGAGAACATAGTGTTTTATCATACTAATTAACAGCCATAGGGTTGTTTTTTTTTTTTTTTTGTGCTATGTTTTGGTTAAGAGAATGCAATGTGAAATGATGGTCTTCTTCATATATTCCCAATATTATATATTCTTATATAGTTAAAAGTAAAGTGGGCATTTGTATACACAGCAGGTAGCAAAAGGAGAGTTTATTAGGTTGAAAACTTTAGAGCATGTTTTAAACATTTTACTTTTTGTTTTATTTACATTTTTCAGGTATACCGTTTAGAAAGTATGATGGGAATAGCATAAAGGTCTGTTACTTTTATATTATTTGTCTCAATTATAAACTTTTCCCCATCTTTTCAGATTTTCTATAAACTTTTCTTTATATTTTTGTTGTTTATTAACCCCAATATGAGGCAAATAACCCTAGTTATGTAATGTACTTGTGTCCCTTCTTTTTCATGTCTAAAGTACACTATTCCATTTTTCTCGAATGTGCCATCTTAATTGTATAGGCTTCTTTTTTTTTCCTTAGAATTTCAGATCTTTAGAGAAATCACATGTGCATACCAATCACCTAAACCCCCACTTTCTAAAATGTGCTACTTGTCTTCTCTCTGCTGAACTGAGCCATTGGATAGAAAATGTGTTTCTTGAGAATGACATTTCTTGATTTCATTGCAATACATTGACCATGTTCTTCAGCTTTGGTCAGTAATGTCACTAAAGAAGCAGCTGACGTGCACATCCCCCATCACAGTTTATTTTTGCCTTTATCCCTATTTTTTTAATCAGGTAAGCATTACACATTCTATTTAATTTTCATGTGGGTTTAGTCTGCTTAAAGGTATTGTGGGATCCTTCTAGCCTTAGTAGTTTATGCTTTTGAGTATAAACCTGCCTCAAAAGGCAAAATTACATGAGAAGATATATTGAATGAAATCCCATCTCTTTCTCCTTGCCCACTTGCCTTCAGATCATCAGCACTATTAGTTTCTATGTGTGTCTTTAATAATTTCTAATGCTATGTGACGTGACATAATACATAAATATTTTCTCATTTGAAAATATATCCTAAAAATCACTCCATATTGGCTCATGGAAACTATTCTCATTCTTTGTTTACTGCTGGGTAGGAAGGGCTTCCTTTTGAATGTAGTTTAGTTTAGTTCAGTTAGTCAGTCCACAAGTGGGAACATAATAATTTCTATCATTTTCTTATAAAAATGTTGTTTCAGCCTCACAGTTCTTACAGTAGGTATATTAAAAATTATATATCTACAGCAGTACTAGCAAGGATGTCATATGGCCTATCTGTCACTCTGAGACACTGGTGTGAAGAAGTAAGTTGTCATACCATTACTGTCTGATCTGGTAATCCTCCTTAAGATGTGATTCTCCACACATCTGTTTACTGTTTTGCTTCATAGAGAATTAAAAAATCTTATTTGTCTTCTAATATTAACGGAAGAGTGGCATCTTGGTATGGTTAGTATAGTTTTTTTTTTTTTTTTTTTTTTGCCCTGGAGTTGTGAGTGAAGTTGACTCATGTCTTGCTCATTCTACAATGATTTTTAGATTAAACAAATGACCCATGAAAGTATAGTCTCTCTCTTTTATTGTTATGCCCTGTACCCTGACCTCCCCTGATTTCTGGTTTTTCTCTTCCTCCTCTTCTCTTCCTTTCCCCCCACTGCTTCCATCAGTTTGTAGTTTATTAGGACTATGTTAGGGGACAAGCACTTTGTCTTTCTAGCCCTGTAACAGTTGTTTCTATCCATTTTTCTTCACTTTGAGTTTCCTCAGCCCCGACCTTTTGTGTTTGATATGGAGTTTACTGTTAAACGGTCCATTTCCCTAACAATTTTAGTATCTACATATGAACTAGGTTCTTGTTAAATAAAGACCATTGGGTTTTTATTCCACCAGTGTTCAATTTAAAGGTAATTCTGAAGGGATTATTCCTTGTATTTTGGCCACAGTTTTTTGCAGTGCCTTAATAGGGTGATTGGTGATTCTTTTTTTTTTTTTTTTTTTTTAACTGATTACTTTTTTATGATTAGTACAAATACTTGTACAACTTAAGTGTTAAACTTTTTAAAGATTTCTCTTAAAGGGTTCTAATAGTTAGAGAGGATTTTTGTAGGGAAATTCTAACTTTTTGGGCTTGTGCTCTGGCCAGAGCTCAAAGTATTAGTATACTATCTTGACTTGTGGTTCCTCGGGACCCTGGTCCTCCTAGTTTATTGGTAGTTTGCAGCATTTAGTCTCTCTGGATGAGATCTTATGTCCAAATGAATTCTACCCTTCTTTTCTCTGAACTTATCTCAGAAAGAAGCTCAGAAAGCGTTCTGGTTAAAAATATCTTCCAGGTATTTCCTGGCTTCCAAACAGAATATGGGCAGCTTCATTTGAATCTGTGAATGTAGAAGCTAAGTTTCTCTAGCTAATCATTTATTGTTCACTCCTTGAAAAAATTCTGGTAAATTTTAATGACTTCAGACTCATCTGATGCTGAGAAATGAGCCACAGTTTCTACACTTATTTACTAAAACCAAGAAACTGCTTTGTGTGAAGTGGCAGTCAGAAGGATTTTGAAGGTGGAAAATGGCCCAAATAATTAGTGGGAAACATACATAAACTCTCATGAGCCTCTATTATAGTCTTTTTGTTTAGTCTATTTGAAAGGGTTTCTTAAGAGAAAACTGAGGAATGTGTACAAGGGTGAGGAAGAGCAGGTTTTTGGTTTGTCTTTGTCCTTTGGGGAAAATATGTGAACACCAAGGCTGGAGCGGCCTAATGCTTTTCTGTGTTTATGAGCAGTATAGGAGAATTTGTTGCTTTAGGGTTCGAGCAAGAAAATAACTCTGTCTTGTATTTATTTAGTTTCTCTTGTATAAGACTATATTTATCCAGCAACAAAGCTGGAACATGTATCAGGTTAGATACATTTGTTTACAGATTTTTGTTAATGGACAAGGTCATGAGAAGTAGTCTAGGCTGGTTTCAAACTCAGAGTCCTTCTGCCTGAGCCTCCTAGGCACCAGGTCATGAGCCTGAACCAGCTTTTTCTTCGAGAGTCCTTTAATACAGAGAGAGGAGACACAGTCAGACTCTTTGGGGAAGGAAAGGTTTATATCTGTTGACACTCCAGTGGCATCACACTTGTTTTAAGTCAGAAAGTTTCTTTTAGTGTAATTCCTTATGCTTGAGGAAAAGAACTTTCATCACTCATTTTCTGATCTCAGAGACCCCTTTTTACCTCATGCTCAATAAAAGGTGTATTAAATAAGGGAAAGATGGAATATATCAGATCCCGATGTTAACTCAAAAATTTTCATGATCAGAAATGTTAATCCTTTTCTTCCTGAGATAGTCTACAACTACTCTAAATTTTCAAATTTTCTTCAATAAATTCCCTTCCTTCCTTCCTTCCTTCCTTCCTTCCTTCCTTCCTTCCTTCCTTCCTTCCTTCCTTCCTTCCTTCCTTCCTTCCTTCCTTCCTTCCTTCCTTCCTTCCTTCCTTCCTTCCTTCCCTCCCTCCCTCCCTCCCTCCCTCCCTCCCTCCCTCCCTCCCTCCCTCCCTCCCTCCCTCCCTCTCTTCCTTCTTTCTTTGGACAAATAAAGCTTGCCTGAAAGATCAGCAAAGCAGAGCAGCCAATAGAGACTCCTTAGCTCTAGGAATCCTAAGACCAAAAGGGAGCTGAGATTCTGTCCCCACCACTTTATATTCCTGTCCCCACCTTGGAGTGAGCTTCC
Source organism: Phyllotis vaccarum (assembly GCA_033318265.1). Taxonomy (NCBI): domain Eukaryota; kingdom Metazoa; phylum Chordata; class Mammalia; order Rodentia; family Cricetidae; genus Phyllotis; species Phyllotis vaccarum. Next base: position 67,366,518 of record JARWLC010000014.1, on the reverse strand, counting down.
TACTTGTTGGGATCAAAGGCTTGAGCCTCCTCAAGTACTGGGACTAAAGACCTGAACCTCCCAAGTGCTAGGATTGAAGGCTAGGTCTCTGTGGTTAACTAGTGGCTGCTGCTCTGCCCTCCAGGCAAGCTTTATTTGTCAGAATACAAACAAAATATCACACAATGAGAAAGTAGTGTCTACATAGATATAAGATCATTTTCAGGTGTTATTAATCTTTTTACACATTTGCTTTTCATAACCTATTTGTATTCTCCTGTCCTTGAGTCATTTTTGTCTTTGGGAATAACTTGTGTGATGGCTGCTAATGCATGTATCATATGTAAATGCTGGTTAAGTCATTCTAACATCTCTTTTAATAGCTATTATTTATTTTGCTAAAAATATGCTTGTGTTTCTTATGTTATATGATGTTCTCTGGGGGCACAAACCGCAGCTATACCATCTAAAATCTTACCAAATATCACTTCTTGAGAAAATCCTGAGTTTTTGGCTTCTAGGAGGCATTCACTTTGCTCTTAGATTTGTGCAGGCAATTAGGCAGTTGCTGTCCTTGGTGATGAAGTGATTTCATATGAATTCTTAACATTAGATATAAAGCAGGGTCGTGTCCTGTGTACTGTTTGTGATCACTGCTGGTGTCTTTCTAGGTCTGTTTGAACTTGTAGAAAAATAAAGACTCCAGGGTCTTAATGCCTTGAGTTCCTGACTGCCAGGCAAAGGAAATGTTTAACTATCTGAATCATGTTGTTGTAGGCCCAGAGAAAGCCCTTATAAGAGGAAATGACAGCATCCCACCACAAAGGTATCTCTTATCAGTTCCAGTCTTTGTGGATAATGATTTGTCAAATTTGGACATGTGTAAAATGCAAGGGCTGTGTTATTTACTTTGGAAGGGAAGAATTAGATCAAACTGATAAAGGAGTCATGGCTTTTGTCAGGAGACAGAACCATTAGAAACAGCTATTGTTAGCTTAGGAAAATGTCCTTGGACCCCTCCCTGATGAAGCCTAAGTCTGCTGGAATCATTCTTTGCAATTTGGGGGCGGGGGAGGCAGAAGAAGGGGAGCAAATATGAAGCTACACTGCCGGAGCAGAATAGGGAGCGGAGTGTGAACCTCAAAACAGATAGCTGCTGCTGGTGGAGCAGGGCGGCTGCCATTGTGCTGTTGTGCCTTTGTGCCATTGTGCTGTTGTCCTGGAGCCCTCCTCAGTGTGGCTCAGACTGTGGAAAGTACATTCCATCTTTCAGGAGGACATTCCTTCCTGCAGAGCTTGTTGCTCTTCTCCTCTTGCCTTCTGTAGATGTAAGTGATTCTTTTCATTAGCAGAAGCAGAGAAAACACATGTAGCTCAAAGAACACGAGTCAGTGCATACCTGTCATGCCTCTCTCCTGGCAGCACTCACAGTGTGCTCTCAGAGGGGAGCAGGAGGAAAAGAGTTGCTAAATATCTTGCTGTTTGTGGAGGGAAGGAGAGTTGGTGAGCGTGAGCGGGGCCTCTTTTTGTCCCTGTTCTTTTTGCCAAGCTCTTTCTTTGTGGTGCTTTTAAAACAGACTGTTGTGCTTGTACTGAGGAGAATGTATCTGCACATTAGCTTTGGAGCCAAGAAATAGCAAATCCTTATGCACTGTAAACACTTAGAAGACAGACTTGCTGCCAAAGACAGGAGAGAACTTGGTCACCTTTGAAGATACACCTTTTAGAAAAGGCTAGTGGAGATAGACCAATCCTAATCTATTAGCAACAAAATGCCCTTCCTGGTTGCTAAGGGGCCTGTAAGTATTTGCCACAGCTCTCTAGGGATGTCCCTTACTATTACTGTTTATTCTGTAAGGATGTCTCTGACAAGTAAATGGGCCAAGGTTCTGCCTAAGGAATGGCTTCCAGTGGTTTCCGTTCTGAGAGAAACTGGCTCTGTGACAAAGTGAACCTAAATAAACAAACTGCATGAGGAACATGTAAAACAAGGCTCTGGATGAATTTGCTAGTGAAAATTAGACAAGAGAAGTCCTCTGCACCTTTTATACATATTCTTGTATAGATTCATTTTTACTCTACATATTTTCTTTGTCTTTTTTACTTGTACATATTGTTTTTAGTTTTTAATGTAGTTTAAATACTGTTATAAATCTTTAAATTTTGTTCTTTTGATGTGTTTTATTAGCTTTAAGCTCTTGTTTTTTGGAAAGATAAATTTCCTTAAAGTTTTCATGCTGCCATCATGTGGGGGTGACTTGAAATTAGAGAGCCCATTACTCAGAATCCTTTGGCTCCACGGCAGCTGTTTTGCTTGCAGAGGTCTCAGCACTCTTAGAGCTTAAATATGGTAGAGCAGAGCAAAATGTAGAGTGCTTGATGGTTCGAGCCAGGGAGCAGTGCAGTGCAGTGTAGAACAACAACTGTTTTCGTTGTGAGAAGTCTTGTTTAGAGAAGCTGTTCCCTGAAAAAGAGGTAGTGTTTGCTTCATGAAGAAGGGGCATCAGCCTAACTCAGTTGATCCACATAGTTAGCATTATGACAGGAAAAACCAGCTAGGTCTATACTTATGTACCTTTCTTCTGTTTGTTCAAGTTATCTAACATGTATTTGTGTGTGACAAATGATAGTTTCCTTTCTCAGTTGAGGAAATTTAGATCAAATTCATTCTGACTTCCTCCTTGTCAAGTCACCTAGCAAATTCTTAATAGTTCTGAGAGTTGATTTCAGTTCCTACCTTATTTGTACTTTTTATTTTGATGTTTGAGTTTGGTCATAACATTCATTATTCACTGTTAAGTCTGTTGAGTAACTTTTTGGTCTGGCTCTTCCGTTAGTCATCTCATTTAAATGCAGTATACCCTCCATTTTATGTCACTTCTGTATTTTGATGAAAAAGACTTAAGTGCCTTTTAATAACTGTCCATTAAAAACAGCCATCTTGCCTAGCATGTTTGGCATTGACCACTGACACTTTGCTTTTATGTAACTATATATTTTAGAAGGTGATTTAGGTCTCCAAAGTTACAGCCTCATCTTTGCACATTCCCTTGTGGCTCTAGGCTCAGTGTCTCTGAAGACAAAGACATCAGCTTCTCTTTTAATTTCTGTGGGACTGTGCTACCTAGACCCTGACAGCAGAAGCTCCCCTCCCCTCCCCTCCCCTCCCCTCCCCTCCCCTCCCCTCCCCTCCCCTCCCCTCCCCTCCCCTCCCCTCCCCTCCCCTCCCCTCCCCTCCCCTCCCCTCCCCTCCCCTCCCCTCCCCTCCCCTCCCCTCCCCTCCCCTCCCCTCCCCTCCCCTCCCCTCCCCTCCCCTCCCCTCCCCTCCCCTCCCCTCCCCTCCCCTCCCCCCCTCCCCTCCCCCCTCCCCTCCCTGTCTGTCTCTGTCTCTCTGGTATTTTTGAGACAAATTTTCATGTACCTAAAATAACCCAAATTCTTGATGATCCTGCCTCCTCACAAGTTCTAAGATTGCATTATAGATATGTGTGTTGCTTGGGAATGTGACTTTTTTTTTTAAAGGCTTACTTAAAAAAAATTATGTCTGTGTATGTGCATTGTGTGCCACCTGTGGGAGTACTTGTGGAGACCAGAAGAGGGTGTTGGATGTCCTGGAACTGGAGTTACAGGTGGTTGTGAGTTATTATGTGGTGCTGGAAACTGAACATAGGTCCTCTGAAAGAGCACAAGTGCTCTTCATTGTTGAGTCATGTCTGCAGCATAAGAACGTTATTCTTCTGTTTGTTTTGAATTTCCCGCTCTGAATGTAGCGCTGGCTTTGAAAACAAATCACTGCTTGAGAAGTAAAAATAAAGTTAATGCAGTTTTCCCATAATATTTATTTTATATTTTTGCGATTGTATGTTTCTAGGTACCCGGGGCTCAAGACTTGGTGGATTTCTCACCTGTATATCGGTGTCTGCACATATATTCTGTTCTGGTGAGTCTCTACCTGACCTTCCTAATAAAGATAAATAGTGAATCCGAAATTCTGATTTATTATTAATTTTTTAGTTTGCTTTTAAACAGAATTTTGTTTAATCAATATTAACTAGTTCCTTCTACTCCATCTTAAATCTTGTTTATATTTGCTTTCTAAAATACTATATAGCTGATGACAGCTAAAACAGCCATCAAGTTACATGTATTAAAAGTTCTCTGTTTCTAATCTAACATATTTAACTTAGGATAACCTGCTTTTTATACATTAAAGTATTTATGAAAAGTATTTACATTTTTGGCACTTTCTTTTTGGTGTCTAAAACACTAATAAAGGAAATTTTCTAGAAGGGCAGTTCTGTGGTCTTAATAGAGTCCTAGGAAGTAGGTATTTTCCTACTGTGGCCATGTGCCTGCCTGCATGCTACAGGTGAGCAGAGCCTGGTGGTCCTCAGTACAGTGTTTTTACAATTTAATTTCTTTGACTGTTGGAACAAAATTGTGCTTCCTTTATAGATGCATTAACTACTTCATACCTGTGTCTAAACCTTGGTTAGTATTTTACTTTGGGTTTCTTTCTTTCTTTCTTTCTTTCTTTCTTTCTTTCTTTCTTTCTTTCTTTCTTTCTTTCTTTCTTTCTCTCTCTCTCTCTCTCTCTCTCTCTCTCTCTCTCTCTCTCTCTCTCTCTTTCTCCCTCCCTCCCTTCCTCCCTCCCTCCCTCCCTCCCTCCCTCCCTCCCTCCCTCCCTCCCTCCCTCCCTCCCTCCCTCCCTCCCTCCCTCTCTCTCATGGAAAGAGAGATTTCAGAAATTTCTCTGTGTAGTTGATATCTACAGTTTAGGGTATTTTAAACATTCCTCTAGTTTGTCTCTGAACTCAAACTATATTTATATTTTTTTAAGTGGAAATCTTTATTTTTGAGGTAATTGGGCTTATTTTTAAACTTAAAATTCATAGTTTGAACTTCCATAAAACATCCAAAAATAAACATAAACTAACACACAACAAGCAACCATCTTGCCAACCTCAAACCAACTCTCCCCAAAGCCCCTCTGTTCCAAGATGACAGTATTCCCCTTGCATTACCTTCAATATTTTATCATTCACACTATGCTGATGTAAATGTCATTATCCTTACACAGTTTTTAGTACTAATTTAGTGTCTATTCTTTATGAAATGGATTGAGATATGTGTGGATATCTAGGTAAGTGAGGGTTTGTTCTTTAAATGGTTGCAGTGTGCCAGGATGGAAATACATTATTTGGATGATGGTAATGTGGCAGTGCTGGTTTACCACTGTGTACCGCCATTTAAAAGCTCTGTTATGGTTTTATATATATAAAGACAGAACAGTGTTGCTTCAAGTGGGAATTCTAACAGAGTAGTAAAATCATTTACTTGCACATTTACTAAATGTTTGTGTTAGGGTGGTCTATCCCACTTGCTTATGAAATAGGATAATAATTTCCTGCTTAGTGCAGTTATTAACAGTGAAATGGTTGGCATTTAATGAATGGCAATTATCTGGTTAGATAATGTTGTTTCAGATGCCGATGTATAGATACAGCACTAGTACTTTCAGAAGCATACACTACTAAGTATAGACACATCTATAGGCGGTTTAGACAGTTAATAATAAAACTGACAAAATGAATTTCTTAATTAACAGTGAGCATGTATGCTTAACTTTTATGAAAACTATTAAATTAGAAAACTGTCTAATTGGAAAGGATTCTACCCATTAGTAGTAGAAATGGCGACATATTTGATATTCACACATTTTTTGTAATAATGTCTAAGTCACTGTTCTTCTGCTGTGGTTTGGAAATTCACAGCTAATGATAAGAGGAACACAGGTCTAGTGTTTGGGAGTACATGTTTATAATTTAGACACTCCTGTTTTAGACTTATGGGGACTCCAATAAAATCTAATGCCAGTTTTGCTAAAGGATGCTGAGAGCATGTGTAACCTGATGCTGAATTCATAGAACTGAGACTGTAATCTTGTCATTATGTACAGCTGTGTTCAAGTCAGCTGTGCACATTACTTCATGGTAAAGTACAGTTCCTCACAGTATTAAGAATATTTAAAAATGTTACTCAACAAAATTTTAAATACAGCGTTCTCATTTTCTAATATAGTTAACATTACTCTTAAGCCTTGAGAAAAAGAGGATTTGGGAACTGAAGAATGGAGAATAAAAATTTAAACTATATAGTACTAATTCCTTCCATTCCAATATCATCTTCATTTCTTCATTCTGATCAATCCACAATGCTTCTTGTCCTTCTTATAACTCTCTGAATGTGTATCTTTTGAGACTTGGACTTTACTGATCATTTTCACCTCTCAACCCTTAGCCTAATTTTGGTCCTTTACACAATGGTTTTCTTTCTCTCTGCTGTCCTTTCTAATACTGCTGCCTACTTGGGGTTTGTTGGCCCATCTTCGTGCCTTCACTGTTCCCAGGGTTCTACCTGTGCCGCTGTGCTGTTTCTTGCTGTTGTTAAAAGGTGCACATGCTGGGATTGGGCATGGGCTCAGTGGCAGAGTATGAGACTCCACAGGCATTGGAACTTTGTCTTGATGTGTCTCTCACACTTCACTGCCCTTTCAGACTCCTGAAATTTTAGTGGTCTTGAAGCCATAAGAAGGTTGTTTTAATCGCCACACTTTGTCTTTCCGTGGTACCATAAATAGACCTATAATACATGTTGTGAACATAGTTGCACTTTATCTTATTCTCTCCACCATCGCACGGCCATCACCTTCGTTCACTTCCTCATCATAGCTCGCTCTTAGCTATGATGAGGATTCCCTCCACCCTTGATCCCAGACACTTAGCTCCTGCCACAGTCCTAGTTCTGTGTCTAGAGTGTGCTACCTGCTTGATCCCATCGATCATCTCTCGGAAAAGGCCCCAGCAGAGAGAGAATTGCAAAAAAGGACATTGATCTGAACACTTCAGTGTCCCTAGTGGAAGCTACCCTCCAGTTTTCCAAAGAGATTTTTCAAAGTGCCAATCAGTCACTTGTGACAGCAGAGGAACAGACTTCAAGTCCCTTTAGTAAGGTTTGAGTGAGGCCAGGGCTCTGTAGAGGGCTTTTGGTGCTAACCACCTTGCTTTCCAATTCTGAAGCATGCTGCAGTTGCCTCCCTTTTGCACACTAACCTTTCTACCTCAGTCACCACTCCATTTCACAGCTTCTCTAACATTTTAGACTGAGTTCTGTGGATATGGTCTCCATATTTGTATAGTGTATGTGTCTCTCTGTGTTTATGGCATTAACCATCATATTCAGGTGTATTCTTCATCAATAAGTGGGGAGCCCTTTAAGGACAGGTATAATGTTTATTCAATCTGGTAGGGTTTTTTTGTTTTTGTTTTTGTTTTTGTTTTTGTTTTACCACTTTGTATTAGCACCATGTAATAGTCACTGTTTTGTTTTTGTTTTTGTTTTGTAAAAGATAACTACGCTTCTTTTGACCCTTAAGCAAATCCAATAATCTCATCTCAGGACATGATATTCAATGTCAGTGCTTTCTACAGGGGAAAACAGTTCTTTTGGTGTCAAACAGAAGGATCAAAGCACAAGTAACAAAAAGTTCTAATATTTTGTCATTTACAATAGTCTTTATCTGAACTTTTGGCCTGGAGCATAACAAGGCACACTTTGAATAAACATGGCAATATTTATTATTTTTAGTGAAACCGACCTTCCATTCACCCCCCTTTATGGCTGTGCTGCTTATAAATTCCCAAAGGATTATTTGAAAAATCCTACTTATATCTGCCAGCCTTATCAGTAGGGCAGAAGTTCATGTATTGTAACAGGAGGTCAGATTTCGGTCATGGTCTTATAGATGAGGCCAAGCACCTGTAAATTCTTCCTTTGGTGACTCAAGTGAAGTACAATATCAAACAGGCAGAGAGACTTTCCTAGGAAGTGCTGAACTTTGGCAGGAAGGGCAAAGTTTGGTGGGTGGAAGGGAGGGAAGAAAGTGAACAAGGGTCAGATAGTGGCTGAGACACGGGCCTTGATGTAAACATACAACGGGAGTGTGTGGGAGCAAAGGTAGGTGCATTGTGTGGAATTGTTTTAAACAATTGATATGGTTCAAATCTTCACTTTACAACCTAGAAACATACAGCTTAGAGTTGGGCAGGTGAGGAAATGAAATGTCAGTCATTAGAGAAGAATTTTTTAAGGAAAAAACAAACTGAAAGTCCCCCTGTTAAGGAAGTGATGGATAATAATAACTGGGGTTCTTTTCATTGTGCATTGTTCCTGTGAAGATGGATGGACTGTCTAGAGAATACATAAATGGGTCTGCCTTGCATACTTTGTGAAACCTTTATTGACCCACGATTATCTGCCATGTTTATGAGTTTCAACCTTCAAATCAGCTTTAGTCCGGACAATTCTGCATGTACTTTAAGTTCCATTATATACTGAAGCATCTTTCTAAGTCATCTTGAGGTTAGCTATGTTAACCATCTATGAATAGTATATAACAAGTCACTTGGGTGTCATTAAGGATGCAGAGAAGAGCAAGCCTGTAAATACAGCCAGACCCCTAGTTCCTGGGTTTCATTTATGGTCTTCCCTCCTAGTGCCATCGTGGTCTCCAGTGGACTATATTATATGCTCATTAACAATTTAAATCCCCACATTAAAAAGGTCAACAAAATGTACACCTTTGATTTATGTACTTTTCTTTGTGTGTGTGTGTTATGTTAATAATAAAAAGTTTACTTTCTGGATTCCTGACATCTTGGGTTAGCAATTACAGCAGTAATCCATATGCTAATGCATATAGCAACCCCTTAGTGTTACATGAATCTTAAGAACTGCAGTTCTGTCCTTCGGGAGCAGAAAAAGATGGTGACGGAATTATAGGAGTAAGTAGAGAGTGTTACTCTATAAAGTAACATTACTACAGAGGCTCTAGCAAGTGCAGTTTTCTTGGGTAAGGTGCCTCTGAAAATTTGATGAAATTGTGATGTCTTTAACCTGGGTGAAATGCACATATATACTCTTCATTTTTTTAAAAAAATAAAATTTGTTATGTAGGCAAGGAGCCTTCAATTTGAAACTCTCTCCCTTGACCTCTATGCTAGTTCACAGGTAAGTGCCAGAATGCCTGGCTGTAAATATAACACTTTGATTAGACTGTCAGGCTACTGCATCTCCTTGAATCTTATCCACAGACCTCAAAAGAACCCATCATCTAAATGAGAATATGGGCTGTGTCAGGTTGCAGCTGCTTGCCTTGTACAAATCTGTGCCCTAGAATAGCTAATGCCAGGTCTTCTTGAGGAACGTCTGTGATAAGTCCCAGGATAGCTTCGCACTACCTTGGTTTTCTCTTAGATTCAGAGGCCTTTCCCAGAGGCCTTTCCTAACTGTAAAGCATAATTCCAAAGTGACCCTATTACTGTGCCATAAATTTTTATTCCCCAGGAGGCCTGCTTTTCTCTCACAAATATGATAGCCTCTGTGACTAAGCTAATAGACGTTTTCTAACCACTTGTGTTAGAAAGATCCAGAGCAGAGATTTAGAAACAATGATGAGAACTATTAGTAAGTAAATGTGTTGAGTTTCAGCATATTTCCTTTTTTTTTTCCCAGGGATTCTGGTGTAATTAGAAGAGAATTAGTTTCAGGGCTAGAGTTTATCCCGTTTCTACCCCTGTGCTAGCAGCTAAGGATGAGATGGAACCTTCTTGGACCGTGTTTCTCCTACTGTTCTTCCCTACGACTTCTCAGTCTTAACCTGCAGTTTCCTGTGGCCTACAGTGGAGCTGGGGAAATGACAGGAACAACCATGGCATGTACCAGCAGCTAACAGGATGGAAAGAATTTGGAGACTAGAGATGGATATCAATTTGAGCAGTTCCAAGTGACACATCTTATGTGTTAAATTTCTTAATAAAATATATCAATTAACTATTCTGCTAAAACACTTTGGAAAAAAATACCTGAAGAGTTTATGACATTGGAAAAAATAACTGAAGAGTTTATGATATTATTGGAGTTTTTAATGAGTTAAATGATTAGCTTTAGTGTTTATTCTCAACCTCTTGATTCTGTAAAACCCCCAAGATATCAGTAAGTAAGTGATGGATAAGGGCTTAGCTCCCAATATGTCATTTATAATACCTCTTCTAAAGCTTAGGGACCATCGTGGATGAAGGGCAGTGAAATCCCATCCTCTGGACACGACACAAGCAGTGTCATCACTAACTCAAAGCAGCTATTAGGTTCTGTACAAGACAAGCCCCCTGAATAGCCAGTTATGAACAGGGAAGAGGCTCATGGAACCCTTCCTCTCCTGCTGAACTGTGGACTACTGATGGACTTTGGGAAAAGAGAAGTTTTGTCTTTAGGGTTTTTTTTTGTTTTGTTTTTTTTTTTTTTTTGTTTTGTTTTGTTTTGTTTTTTAAACATATCAACCACAGTTCCCCTTCCCTCCCCTACTCCACTCCCCCCCCCCCCCCCCCCCGTTGTCCTGGCCCTTACAGGAGAAGGCTAGTTCAGGCACCCTCTCCACTATTGCTTGGAGTCTTTGTGGGGGTCGTCCTTGTGGATCCCTAGGAGTTTCCCCGGCACCAAGTAGTTTCCTAACCCCTAAATGGTTCCCTCTGTTAAGATATCTATTTTGTTCTCCCTCTCTGTCCCTCCACCAACTCTAATATCCTGTTTCCTCATGTTCTCTTCCTACCTTCCCTTACCCCTCCATGCTCCCAATTTCTCAGGAGATCTTAATCTGTTTCCCCTTCCCAGGAGGATTCATGGGCGTCTCTCTTACTGTCCTCCTTGTTACCTAGCTTCTCTGGGGTTGTGGATTGTAACCTGGTAATCCTTTGCTTTATGTCTAATATCCACTGATGAGTGAGTACATACTATTTTGTCTTTATGGGTCTTGATTACTTCACTCAGGATGATTTTTTTTCTAGTTCCATCTATTTGCCTGCAAACTTTATCTTTTCTTTCTTTCTTTTTTTTTTTGGTTGCACAATACTTCATTATGTAAATGCACTACATTTTTAAAAAATCCATTCTGTGATTGAGGAGTATCTCAGTTGTTTCCAGGTTTTGGCTATTACAAATAATGCTGCTATGAACATAGTTGAGCAAATGTCCTTGTGGTATGAATGTGTATCCTCGGGTATATGCCCAAGTGTGGTATTGCTGGATCATGAGGTAGATTGATTTCCAGTTTTCTGAGAATCTGCCATACTGATTTCCAAAGTGGCTATACAAATTTATACTCCCTTCAGCAATGGAGAAGTATTTCCCTTGCTTCAAATCCCCTCCAGCATAGGTTGTCATCAGTGTTTTTAATCTTAGACATTCTGAAAGGTGTGAGATGGTATCTCAGAGTTGTTCTGATTTGCGTTTCTCTGATGTTGAACAATTCTGCAACTGTCTTTTGGCCATTTGAGATTCTTCTGTTAGAAATTCTCTGTTTAGATCTGTACTCCAATTTTTAACTGGATTATTTGGTATTTTGATGTCTAGTTTCTTGAATTCTTTATATATTTTAGAGTTCAGCCCTCTGTCAGATGTAGGGTTGGTGGCAGTCCTTTTCCATTCTTTAGGCTGCCATTTTTGTCTTATTTACCATGTCCTTTGCCTTACAGAAGCTTCTCAGTTTCAGAAGGTCCCATTTATTAATTGTTGCTCTCAGTGTCTATGCTACTGATGTTATATTTAGGAAGTGATCACCTGTGCCAGTGCATTCAAGACTATTTCCCATTTTCTCTTCTATCAGGTTCAGTGTAACTGGACTTATGTTGAGTCTTTGATCCACTTGAACTTGAGTTTTGTGCAGGGTGATTGTTGCAATGGGGTTTCTTGGTCCCGGGCGGCCAGAGGCCCAGACCCACAGACCTGCGTGCCAGACCCATTAGCCGCCCGCTGCTGTTGCTCAGGCCCCCAGAAATGTCTCAGATGCTTATATTAACTTTATGCTGTTTGGCCTATGGCTCAGGCACATTGCTAGCTAGCTGTTACATCTTAACTCAACCCATTTCTATTAATCTGTCTGCCACGTGGCCCGTGGCTCACCTTATATGTTCCTTATATGTTGCTCCTTTGGGCTTCAAGCTTGGTCTGCCTCTGACTCCGCCCTTCCTTTCCTACCTATTCTGATTCCTCTGCCTACTTTTTCTATGGTGTCTGTCAAAGGCCAAAACAGCTTCTTTATTTAAAGATTGATATTCACAACATACAGAAAGACATTCCCACATCACTTCCCCCTTTCTGTCTAATCAAAAAGGAAGGTTTCAATTTTAACATAGCAAAATTACATATAACAAAATAGCCATTAAGCAAGAATTAGTTATAATATCTAGTCTATCTGTATTTAGCAAAATTAAAGAAAATACTCTTATCATCTACCTTATCCTTATGAATCTTAAGTTTCATATCCAATATACCTTTTAAATGACTAAGAAAAACTGTACCTATAACTATCTAATCTTCAACTACGTCAAAGACCACAGAAGGATATATTTACTCAAGTAAGCCAGAAGTGCAAGCGACTTCTAAAATCTAGAAGGGACAGAGATGGCGCCTATCTGCCGGGACAGTCACCGAAAGTTTCTTTATAAAGTTGGGACATCCATCTTCAGCCTACAGGCCCAGAGTCTCTTTTCATTTCAGTGAAGCAGGAGATCTGCTCTGCCCATTCATCAGTTGCTTCTCCTTGAGTCCTGAAGAATGTCTGACAGTTTTCTCTGCAAAGCAAAAACTTGAACGACCATCTCGGCTTGTTCTGACAAAGTTCAGAGGTCATCTTCCTATGGAACCTGCATGTCTAGTTTAAACAGCATTCTGTCAAGCAGTCAATATAAGAACAGGTTCTTGTCCAGTGGCTAACCATTGCCACAAATGGACTCTATATGGAGTTTCTTCAATGCCCATTTTTTCCTTAAAGTAGATTGGTGCTTCCAGGAGCAGACCTGTCTCATTGTCTAGAAAAGTCTAAGTTCTTAAAACAATTTAAATGCCATATTCTGTAGGTCTTAGTAGTATTTGAAGATTACCTACCTAATTGAATTATATCTTTGCATACCTAAAAATCTAACTAACATGCATTTTTTAATTATACATTACAATTTTAAATCAGTTACATAATTGTATCTTAAACAAGAGTAGAAAAATACATACAGCATAAGAGAATTGACCTTAAATTTGTATCAATAAACCAAAATCTATACCAATGTAAAACATTTTGAGATTAACAGCTGATTTTCTGATCTAAGTAAATTCAATAATCTAATTTTTTAAAAAAACATTTATATACTATATCCCCCTTTTCTTCTTAGAAAGAGATTAACTATAACTATTAACCATTTATAATGGAAACAAACATTTATAAACAATATTTTGGGAATTTGGGCATAGTTTTCCATTACTACTTCCTGCTGATTTTGGGGCGTTGAAAATCTCACAGGTTCTTGAGACTGGATCATCTTAGTCTGTAGCCCTGAAGCTGATACTGCCATCTCTTCCCATCAGAGATTCTTTTTAGGGGGTCTTGGTTGATGAAACCATATTTGCCCGGAAGCAATCCACAGGTTCTCATCTTCTGTGGAAACAAAAGCAGAACTCTTCCAAAGCAATAAATCCTTATACACAAATTTAAAAATCAAAATACCTTTAAAATATATATTCTTGTTTAACTTAGTAGCCTTTGCATTTACAATCCATTGTCTTTCTGCAGTTAGCTCATTAACAGTTAAAAAATTAAAAGAAAATACAATAACAACCAAAATCCAGATTTTGTGTCTATTTTCCATCTTTACGTGGCTTATTATATTTTTATTACTCTATTTCTCTCTTTAAAGACTTTCTCTACCTTCTCTCTTTTCTCTCTGAAGTCTATGTACCTTTTACACACATTGTAACCCATTTACAGTTTTTTTTCATCTGAATCTGTTTTATTGTAAATTTTTAATCATCTTCCAACCATAAGAGCTTTTAAAATACAGTCTCTTAAAGAGCTGCATAGTTTTTGTAGAGGAGGCTGAATCAGTAAGTTCTCTTAAAGGGACCACATCTGTTTGTGGCCAGCAAACAGAGCAGACCCAGGAAAATGCTGTTACTAAGTATCCATCTTTGCTTCCTTTTTGTTCAAAATAAATAGAAACCTTAAACCAATAATATGCTACTGAATCTTCTACATGCTACCGTCCTGATAGGGTAGCTCCATTTGTTGAAGATTCTTTCTTCTATCCATTGTATATTTTTGGCTTCTTTGTCGAAGAGCATGTGTTCATGGGTGTGTGGACTGATATCAAGGTCTTCACTTTGATTCCATTTGTCCATGTGTGAAGCTGTTTTTATGACTACAGCTCTATAGTAGAGCTTGAAGTCAGGGGTGCTGATGCCACTTGAAGTTCTTCTATTGTGCAAAGCTGTTTTGGCAATCCTGTTTTTTTTTTTTCCATATGAAGTTGTATATTATTCTTTCGAGGTCTTGTGTTGAGATTTTGATGGGGATTTCATTGAATCTATAGATAGCTTTTGGTAAGATTGCCATTTTTATTATGTTGATCCTACCTATCCATACTGTAGGACACTGATGGACTCTGAGAAAGGGAGAACTCTTGTCTTTATTTTTATATGTTCTGTTATACTCACTACCTTTCATTGGATTCTTTCCACTTCAAGGCCCTAGTCAAAATCAGAGGAACACAAACATAAAGACATGAATGTGGGAAAGAGATTATTAGTAGCCTAGATGGTGGAAGAGTGGAAGCCTGGTGCCTGGGATGAGAGAGTCAGAATGCCTTATATACATATATGAAATTATTAAAGAAGGAATTTAGATAATAAAAATATCTACCCCTCAAAGCTATGTTTTTCTAAAGTTAGCATATGTGACTGATAATGCTGAAAGATATAAAGATGATTAGAACAACTTTGCAAAATAAATTTTAATATCGTTGATCTAGAGAAAGGCTTTGTCACACCTGGAGAGTTGTTGCTAAAAAATCTATTATGTTTATTTGAAATATCTAACTTTCCTTTGGGAATTAAGAAAGGGCATTGCACTCCTAATGGAAAAGCTTTCTGAGAAGCTTGAGTAGAAGGGAAGTGTCATTTCCTAATCTTTTAGAATAGCTTTGCTTTTGTTTATTTATCTTCTTGAACTTTATTTTTAAGAACTCTGGGTGGCTTTATAAGCTTTAGGCCCTATTCAACTTGGTTCACTTGGTAATTATTTTATTTTAATTTTAATGGACTTTATTTTCATTTTCAAAGCATTCTTCTGTGTTCCCACAGTCTCTAAGACACAGGAGTTCCAGCTTTAAGGAGCCCACTTAGATAGAAAAGAGCTAGATACATTCTACTTAACTTTCCACTTGTGAACTTGAGTACCTCTGAGTAGTAAGAACACATTGTATGTATTTTCTTTAGAGAAAAGCTTTCCCCTGAAATGTTTAGCAGCCCAGAGTCTATTTCTGACATCTTCCAGGTTCCCGTCACTCTCCTACTGTATCTCAGGGCCTCAGAGAGCCGTTGACCCACAGTGCCTGTTGGGGTTAGATAGGCATAAACATTGCATAGATCATAGAGAAAGAGCTGAGGGCAAAATACTTTGTGCACTGCATTGATAAGGACACAGGAAAAGCACTTCTAGTGATAACTTTCCTGCAGTGTAGACTAATGGGCTCTGGTTTGTAGTAGGCTGTAATCTGGTTTGTTAGAATTGTCATAATGCTCATTTAACCCAGTGACCTTATTACCCATGGGCATATCTATCACTTGGCTTTGAATAAAATAACAAAGAGAAAGAAAGGAAGAAAACTGAGTTAAACAAAAAGCTTATTTGGAGATAGCTGAACTTCTCAAGTGTGCCATTGTGTGTTTTCATGTATGTTAAACAGTGATCAGCTTTAGACAAAGCATTATGATAACTTTTCAGACTTGGACAAAGTAAATAAGAAGTAATTCATTTTACATATGGTACCTAAAAATGCTAAATATAGTTTAATCTTAATATAAATTTTAATTGTGTATTTCTCATTATTTGCAGAATAATGTAATTTTCTTACTTTATGTAAATAGTCTAAATTGTACCTTTGCCTTATCTCTTCTGGCTGCTCATGTATGTGCTCCCCTAGCCTGTATGCTCTCCCATGATGGGCTTCACACACTGGTTTTGGTTTTTGTTTTCCTGTATGTAGTTGGATCTGTCTCTCTTCCTTTGTGTTTGTTGTTGTTATTGTATATATGTCTGTCTGTGTGTTGGTGTTTCGGGTGTATGCAGAGGTGCATGCATGTGGAGGTCAGAAGCTAATATCTGGTATATTCCTTTGTTGTTATTTACCTTTTGAGACAGACTCTCTCATTGAACCTGGAGCTCATTGGTTTGGCTAGGCTGGCAAGCCAAATCTCCAAGGACCAACCTGTCTCTGTTTCCCTTGTGCTATAATTAGCCATATGCCATTAGGCCAGAACACCCCCCCCCCCCGCACGTGCTTTTGTGTGTGTGTGTGTGTGTGTGTGTGTACTGGGCTCAAACTCAGATCATCACCCCAGGCCCACCTCCTTCTTTTTCATACTTCTTTGAAATTATATTGCCTTTATGCCATTATTTGGATCTTTTGATTTGATATTGATATTATCCCCCATCTCAGATAGCCAGTGAGAGCTCACTAATGAATTTTTCTTCCTTTTCATATCCTTTTTTTTCTTACAATTCTGTCAGGTTTCTTTGAAAGTTGTTTTTTTTTGTTTTTGTTTTTTGTTTTTTGTTTTTTGTTTTTTGTTTTTTGTTGTTGTTGGTATGTCTACCATACCTAAGATGTCTTCTTCCTGCATACTGGTTTATATTGCTGTGGTTGTTTTAACATCATGGGTAAAGGACATCAATGACTGTGCCCAAAGCCTGTAGGTTAACCCACAGAAGCACACATAGGAGACAAAAGGGGCGTCTTTTTGTGCTATTGGGGAGTTAGTTTATTCATCACAATGATCTTCTTACCAGAAGCAAATTCCATACTTGAAGTTCTTGCTTATTTGTGGTTCACAGTAGCAGGTGTCATGGAGAATATTTTTTAACTTACAGGTAGAATGGGTTTATTTTAAATTTTGGGAGCATGGAAAGTCTAAGTTTGGGACTTGGTGAATTCTGTACTTCCTAACTCAAAGAAGTCCAGTTGAACACAGTGGATACATTCCTAATGTAGTGACCCTTTAATAGAGTTCCTCATGTTGTGTTGACCCAAACTATAAAATTATTGTATTGCTGCTTCGTAATTGTAATTTTGCTACTGTTATGAATTATAATGTAAACATCTGTGTTTTATGATGGTTCTAGGAAGCCCCTGTGAAAGAGTCACTTGGCTCCTCAAAGAGGTCATGACCCAGGCTGAGGACCACTGATGTAGAGCCTGTCATTTAGGACTTTAACACTGGGTGACCTGACTGTGGGTCCAGACTTCCCCAGAACGTAAAGCATATGCATGACCCTTCTGATCACACCTCTGCTCCTTATTTAGAGCTTCTGGACATCTTGGAATCTACATTTTTCCATATTGTAGAATAAGCTAATAAACAGCTGTGAAAGAAATGAGTGAGTAATGTGGAAGATATCCCAAGAAAGCATTGTTTGAAAAAGCCTTACCAACCACACTAGAAAACCAGTAGCCAAGAAGGCTGAGCTATTTTTTGGTTGAGGTTCGCATAGTTCATTTATCTGTTTTATCACGAAATTAATTGAAGACAGGGATTTCTCACTGACTCTCACCTAAAGTATTAGAAGTACTTTGTTTTATTTTTAAAGCACTTTTAAAAAATTTGTTTGGTTTTGAGATAGGAAAAGTAGGTCATAGACCAAGCCTGATAGCACACAGTCCTGGTACTGGTGAAAAAGTCAGGAGGAACCAGTCTAAAGGCAGCATGGATGAGGTTGTTTATGCAGTTCATAGCTGTTAAGATTGTATTTGAGTGGGTACACCAAAAGCCCAGTTTAGCCATTTTAGACTGTGGATCTAATGAAGGTGCCAGCAGTCCGGCATGGACAAGACGTCCGGGAATAAATAAAGAAGACACTCGGATGATGTGGACGCCGTAAAGAGAAGACAGAGCTGTAGATGACTGACTAGGAATGGAGGATTACTCATCATTTCTTTATGGTTGGAGCTTTCAGAATCCTTTCTTCTAGTGCTTTTGTTTTGCTTTGCTCAGACATGATCTTGCTTTTTAGGTCTGATAGATAGGGTCACTCACTTTGTATCCCTCACTGGCCTCTTCAGTGCTGGGATTATAGCTATAAATTGCCATGTTTGGACCCTTTTGAAATGTGTAATTTGTTAATGTATCTCATTCATTCCCCCTTGTTAGCATACAAATCTCCTTGCTCTGCTGACTATAGCTTTAGCCCCCTGCCCAGCCATACTCATTTCCTCTCCTAGGCCTCTGTTAACCATTATTCTTTTCTCAGGTTCCATGGGATCAGCTTTTTTCTCTACATTGAGGTGAGATCAGGCAGCACAGATGCTTTCTTCTTAGCTTTTCATTTAATGTAATGTATTCAAGTCCACCCATGTTAAAAAGGAGTAGAATTTCATTATATTTTATGGAGTAATAGTTTTCCATTGTTTATCTATTATTTATGCCATTGTTTACCTATGAAAAGAAAATTAATCTTTTCATTAATTGATGGTCACTTATATTGTTTTAGGTTTTTGACTATAATGCTTAGTTCTACAAAACATGGAGAACAGACAACTAACTCATCATCACTCCTGCTTCATTTCCTTTAGTTATGTGTCCAGTAGTGAGACTGCTGTATAGTCTGGTAGCTCCATTTTTAAAAACTTCCTTACTGTTGCTCCCTCTCAGCACTGGGCCTAGCTTCTTGTGAAATATGACTGAGGGGTGGGGCTGTAAATGGGAACGCTTTCTATATTTTAGGCTCCTTGTAATCTGATGAGTTTTCTGCATTAGCTGTTGTCACATCTTTAAGAGGGCCTTGAGCATTATGGTTTCCTCCTTGTTTGCAATTTTAGAATTATTTCCTCTGTCCACTGCATAATGAAGTAGTTTGACTTTATGGATAATAGAATTTATAGAAAAGAGAGTTCGTAAGTATGGGTAGTTTTATGGGAAAAATATGAAATAGGAGATGACTTAGTGGGTAAAGAGCACATCCTGCTCTTTAAGAGAACCCAGGTTCAACTCTTAGCACATAGCAGCTATACACACAACTGTCTGTACTCAGGTTCCAGAGGATCTGACTCCCTGTTCTGACCTTTGCAAGCATCAGACATACATGGTACACAGACATACATGCAGGCAAAATATTCACATACATAAAATAAAAATAAATATTTTTTATAAAAAAGAATAGGAACCTTGAGTGTATTACTAATAAACAGAACTAGTAATAAAGTGGTGAATCTTTGTATATGTGCATTCAGGTATTATAAACTGGGATGGAGGACAGGATTTTCCATACACTGAATGCCTTTCTGTAAACAGAGGCATGTGAATGTTTGTATAACCAACAGCTTTTATGTGGAAATAATATCTCCTATGAGAAAGACAGCAGTTTGTGTTACTAGCCTGAGGACATGGTGTTTTCTACAGAACAAGGAGGGTTTGGGTTCCCTATATTCAGGGATCCTTATCTTTGTGTGCAGATGTGAGCTGCACTGTTTTATACTGCCCTGTGGAGCTCAGGGCTCTGAGAGTGAGAGCAAGTAAAGGCTGGTGTTCTGATTTCTTCTAATAATAAGACTCATAAAGTCATTTGTCTTATTTCTGTTAGCTTTCATGAAAATGGAATTTATTAACTTAGGTGGGAAAAATCTGAGACTTTTCATGGTTGTTTATTTTTCAGTAATTACAATGGAGCACTAAGAAGGAAGGGGATGATTGTCTTAAATGTTTCTCAAAGATTGTTTATTACTCAAAAGAGAAGTGTAGTTCATAATGTTCGTTATATAAGAGGCTCTTCATGTGTGGGCAGGAGAATGTTCAGGCCAGGAAGGCGTGAGGGGCAGTTTTGTGGGTTCTGAAGTGTGAAGGGCAGGAAGGTATATGAGGACAGGAGGAATGGGGGAAGGCTTCTGTTTTTCTCTCAAATGTGCTGTGAAGTTTAACTTTTTTTTTCTTTTAAAACATTAAAATCTTTAATTAGGCATGTTGGCATATACCTGTAATCTCAACTGCTCAGGGTAAGATAGGAAAATTGTGAGTTTTAGGTCATCCTGGATAATAGAGCAAGACTTCTACCTATCAAAAAATGAGGGAGGGAATGAATGAATGAATGAATCAATCAATCAATCAATAGTCTTAAGGTAACTGCACAGCAGTTTCTCTAGGTGCTCAAAATTCAGATCAGTTAAGCTGATGTGAGCACCATATACTACTGTGTCCTAGTCTGCTTTTCTGTCGCTGAGATAAATATGTTCTTACTATTGAAAGTGTATGAACAAAGCCAGCTTGGGGAGACAGTATGATTTCATCTTATAAGTGACAGTTTGTCACTGAATGAAACCAGAGCAGAAGCTTAAGGCAGGCACTGAAGCAGAGATCATGGAGGAAAATTGCTTACTGGCTTGTTCATATCACTTTCTTATACAATCCAGGCCACTTGTCTACGGGTAGCATTGGCTTCAGTGGGTTGGACCTGCCCATATCATTAATGAATTTTTTTTTTTTTTTAAGGGGAGTTCTCTCTCTCTCTCTCTCTCTCTCTCTCTCTCTCTCTCTCACACACACACACACACACACACACACACACACACACACACACACACACACTTGTATTTGTGTATGTGTATCACTAATTTAAAAGATGCCATGAATTTGAGAGGAAACAGGAAGGGTTGGAGGGAAAGAGGTAAGGGGAAATAATGCAATTACATTTTAATTAAAAATTAGGAAAAAAGGAAATGGGGTTGG
This sequence comes from Phyllotis vaccarum, assembly GCA_033318265.1. Classification (NCBI taxonomy): domain Eukaryota; kingdom Metazoa; phylum Chordata; class Mammalia; order Rodentia; family Cricetidae; genus Phyllotis; species Phyllotis vaccarum. The sequence goes on along the minus strand of JARWLC010000014.1, from coordinate 67,345,665 downwards.
AGAGATGGCTCAGTGGTTAAGAGCACTGACTACTCTTCCAGAGGTCCTGAGTTCAATTCCCAGCACCCACATGCTGTAACTACAGTTCTAGGGAATCCCACACCTTCATGTAGACATATATGCAGGCACAAATTTGCATTTTTATATAAAACAGATGAATTATTAAAAAGTAAATCAAAAATAATGCCTACAGGTACTCCCACAGGCTAATCTGATGGAGGCAGTTCCTCATTAGAGGCTCCCTCTTTCTAGGTGACTCTAGTTTGTTGTCCAGTTGACAAAAATTATGTAGCTCATTCAGAGTGAGATGTTTTGAAAGGGAGCAAGCATTGCTTTTGTATTATCACATCTAGAATGTGTCACTTCAGTTTAATTGTGAGGAGATGACTTTCACAAATTATTTGCTGGTTAGTTGTCAATTTGGTACAACCTAGACTGTCCCGCGCCTTCTTTGCCCGCAAACAAGACGCAGTACAACAGGATCCTTCTGCAGCAGGTTTATTGAAGCTTCACACACTAGGGCAAAGAACGGAAGACCCCGAGCCTCCCAGGCAGGCCGCTTTTATAGGCAACATTGTTTATCTCTGACGTGGGCCTTTCCCATTGGTCAGCACACCCTCACCCGATATGATGTATCTGTCTGGGGGCCAGGCTTCTTGCTGGAACATTACAAGGTGTCATGCGCAGTGACTTGTTTACTAAGGAGCTTCCTTAAACCGCTTAGTCATAGGCCCGATACAAGCGCCATCTTTAGGGTGCGGCTGGCTCCCTACACTAGACGTATTGGAAAGGGGTAATCTTAATTGAGAAAATACCTTTATAAACTTGGCCATAGGCAAGTCTGTGGGTTATTGTCTTGATTAATGACTGATGTGGGCAGGCTCAATTCACTGTGGATGGTACCATCCCTGGGCTGGTGTTCCTCTACTGTATTAGAAAGCAGGCTGTGCAAGCCAGTAAGCAGTGTACCTCTATAATCTCTGCTTTAATTCCTGCCTCTTTGTTTCTGCTCGACTTTTCTCAGTGATGGAGTGTAACTTGACAGTTATAAGCTGAAATAAATTCTTTATACTCAAGTTTCTTTTGATCATGGTGATTTATCACAGCAATAGAATCTCTAAGACAAATGTCAAACAGGAGCATTATATTGGCTGAGAACAGTGCGTTTTCATAAAAGATAAAGAGAAGCGGAGGAAGTACTTTTTAGATGAAGAGAAGCTAAAGAGACATGACAGCTGAGCTAAGGCATTGCCTAGACCCATGATTTACACTTCAGTGTGAAGACTGGCTAGGAACTGTGTTAGTGTTTTCATGGCTATCAGTTTTTGTGATAACCTCCTCTCCCTACTGCTCTACTTCAGGAACATGCAGGCCCAGTAGGTAAATGTGTAAATAAAGTACACAGCAGGCAGTGGGAAAGGGCTTATCCTTGTTCTAGTTAGAATCCCCTACTTGAGGGGAAATGTGCTTATAAAAGATGCTGACAAAATTAGAATGTGGACAGTAGCTTAGGATGTCCATTTTCTAGCAAGGTCAGATTCTCTAACTTTGGTACTAGTTTGTGGTGGCAGAAGACATTCATATTCATGGAAAATGAGCAATGAAATGTTAGAGGCAAGAAGCTCAGTTTACTCTTGAAGTTTGTGGATTCAGCCAGCTGTGGGTCTAGAACATATATTAAAAGTTATGACTCTGTTGAACATGTCCAGACTCCTTGAGTGTCATCATTCCATAAATAACTGTGTAACAATGGTTAGCAATGCATTATGTTTTATGAGTAATGGAGTGAAGATTTAAAGTATATAAGAGAATATTTACAGGCTCTATACATATACTGCTTTAGTGTGTATAAAAAAAAAAACTGGAGGAGCTGTGTGTTTTGATCTCCATGAAGGTCATAGAATAAAGTATCTGCCACACTGGATGATGACTGTAGGAATACATAACAGCAAGCTTATCTGAACAAATGGTGGGTACATGTAGGATTTGTACCATTCTTGGGGTTCTTTTCTATTTCTTTTCAAGTAAAAATTTCAGTGTTGATTTAAAAATTAATTTTTTATGTATATTAATAATAATTCAGAAGAAAAAAAATTTAAGAATTTGTAGCTCTGTTGGGCTCCTTGATAGGTATCTACAATGAAAAGAGAGAAGTCAACCAAAGTATGAGTTATAAATGAAAAACTGATTAATGTAATAAGGGATGCCTGCAGACATCATCTTTGGCCTAATCTGAATCATTTAGCTAACAAGAAGCTGTAGTCTAGGAGCTGGAAGTTCCAGTGCGGTCTGGAAATGAAGTTGAGACCCACATTTTCCAGGCTGTGAAACACAGGGTACCTTGTTTAGTCAGCACAGTTTAGGTCAAACATGGTTATGAAAAACAGATGAACTTTGGTGATCAAGTTGTACTTTGACAAATATCCCATTGTTTGAACACACAGTAATTTCCCACAGTGCCTAGATTGAGCCCTCTCCTTAGCTCTCTTGCATGCTCACAGAGGTCTTGTCATCGTGGGGAGTAGAAATAACAGGGCAGAGAAGTGTGTTAGATGCTCTATCTCCCCCACTCCTGTTCCTTTTCCTTTGCTTTTCTGGCAATCAAGTTCTGGGCAGGTTGCTTTAGTCCATGAAGGTCTTGCTCTACCCTGACTCTGGGGACAGCTCCCAAGTCTCAGTTTTATGGGTGGATAGCGATGTGTTCTTATGAATTAGATACTGAGTTTATCCCATCAGTAGAAATGGAACTTAGGATCATCGAGACACTGTTGTTTTAACTGGCTCTTCTAGTCATGGTCTGAGTCACGCTTTTAGCTCTGCCTTCTCAGTTTCTACCATAAGTGGCTTATGCCTAGACTTATAAACTTTAGAAACTACAGTCATAGAGTAGGAGGCTTGAGGTATTTGGTGCAGACCAATCTACATTGATCCAGCCTATGTGGTGTGAGGCTAAAGCTTTTCATATATTCCCTTGTCTTGTGCTGTTATCATTGTTTCAGGATTCGGTGTTATTCATCATGCTGTTAATTTAACTAGTAAATATGTATTTTGTACAGAGTCTATAGATTGCCTGGTCCGTACTGGTGCCTTTGGCTGTAATTTCTTCTCTGGGTAGTTTAGCCCTTTGCTGATGTGGGGATGCCTTTCTGTATGCTGTGAATCTCAATCTTTAAATAAAGGAGCTGTTTTGGGCCATGACAGGCACCATAGAAGAAGTAGGAGGAGGAATCAGAATAGGTAGGAAAGGAAGGGCGGAGTCAGAAGCAGACCTATATGAAGCCCAAGGAGCGACATGTAAGGAGCACAGGTGAGCCACGGGCCATGTGGCAGACAGATTAATAGAAATGGGTTGGTTTAAGATGTAAGAGCTAGCTAACAATGTGCCTGAGCCATAGGCCAAACAGCATCAAGTTAATATAAGCATCTGAGTCATTTCTAGGGGCCTGAGCGGGTGGCTGGGCGGTTAAGAGGTCTGGCACGGCAGGGTCTGGGTCTCTGGCCGCCCAGGACCCAGAAACCACACCATTGCACCATTTTGCTGTCAAAATTCTACCACTAGCCACTTGTGGATCATTTGAAAAGTGGCATGCCTTGACAAACACTGCAGAAGGCACACCAGATGCCAATACTGTATCACCAAAAGGCCATTATTTTATAAGCTACTCATTAAATGTTAACTTTAGTGTCACTCATTTGCAATTCTTTCCTTTTGCTGTGATTCCTTGACAACTTAAAACTACACTGGACTCTACTTTGTGGCTTCAATATTGCTTATCAAATGCAAATAAGTACCTAAGAGACTCCTCTGCTGATGAAGTAATTTTCTGGTCATTTCTGGTATTAAGATATTGCTCATTTCTATAAAAGAGTATTAGCTATACTCATGGTATGTCTCCATTTTTCCTTTTGATGATAGTGAGTACATAAAAAAAAACCTAAACCATCAATTCTTGTCATTTTGGTATATCAATTCTAGATAATTTAGAACCTTCACAAATATCTCTGGATAACTAGATTAATTGACAGAAAGCTGGAATTGCTATCATGGCTTTGTATCTATAAGTTCTTCTGTGGTTTTCATGTATATTCCTGACAAGTAAGTTCTTTGTAAGGAACTTTCTGGTTAACTTTTATGATTACAGGCAGAAGAGGTCATGCCCATTGCATGATACAATGATTCAGAAATAGGAAAGAAATAAGAGCTCATTTTGAGCATTTAGTCTCTTGTGATTGGCAGGTGTCAATTGATTCTTGTAAAAGCTATTTCCCATTGGTGAAATCTACACTTCATTCTACTCAGAGGAAACAGGTTTGAAAACATTTCAGTTGTTTCTTGTTTGTGTCTTTTGGAAATTGTTTTTAGTACTCTGAGCATGTCACCAAGACTTAAGAATTAGCACCCTTTAGATTGCTTCATTCTTGAGAAGCTTGAAACTAAGTCTTTATTGGGTGTGCCTCTTTCATTATTCTAGTCCTATGTTTTAAATTCAATTTATTTATGCAGGTCATATGTGATATTGGTAACATGCATGAACTTGGGAATTTTCATAGGTGTTTTTATGTCTGTCATTGTGTGGATATTTTTTTCACTGCCATATTGAACCCTGTTGGGGCAGTCCTAGTGGGAAATGAGGTATTGACAACCTTAGGAAGAGGGAGCAAGAGACAACGAAGACTTTTGAAATAGAGAAGCTTAAATAAGAGTTAAGAGCATTTGTTTTTGCTAGGAAGGAATTATATATATATACTAGACAGTGCCAACTCCATAAAAGCAATCCAGAGTGGGAAATATTCCCTTCCATCCTTTCCTCCTTCCTTCTCTCCCTTTCTTTTTCCCTGTCTCTTTAGAAGCAGGCCAGATGTAGTCCAGCTGGCTTCTTGTCTTTGCCTCCTGGGTGTTAGGGTTGAAGCCTGAGTAGGCCATGCCTGGCATGTTTATTATTTTTTGTTACTTAGTTCTCACATGGCTTTGCAGTGACTTTAATAGGGAAAAACCAGTCAGTCTGAAAATGCTGATTTCCTACATTGTCTTTTCATACGCTAAAGAGATAGATAAAGAAGGTTAAGTCGTATTTTTAGATTAAAATTTGACATAGGACATGAGATGGCTACCCAAATGAAGGGAAGTTTATTATTATTAAATTCTTAGGTAACATTATAACATTCATATACATATCTGCCATTAAATGTTCTGATTCCTCGCCCCCCCCATACCTGCTCTCTGATTCCCTTCCTTCCCTGTGTTTTCTTATCACATGTATCTGTTATTTTATTTTGTACTGAGATAAGAGTATCTATGAAATGTCCACAGCGAATACCGTACTTTATAACTAAACCTTAGAAAGATTTCCATAAAGTCAGGAAGGTGACAAAGACAATGCTAGGACAAACATGCTGCCTACAGAGATGATAAGATGATAGAGTAAAAACACAGTGCAATCAATGTTCAGGGATCTGTGGAGGTCAGAGGTTGTTCTTTGATCATTTCTTCATCCTATTTGTGAAACATAGTCTCTTACTGTGACCTAAAAGTTGCCAATTTGGCTAGGTTGGCTGGCCAACAAGCCTTATGGAACCTCCTATCTCTGAGATTACAGGCATGCATCATAGCACCCTCCTTTTATGTGTTTGCTGTGGAAGGAGCTCATTGTCCTCATGCTTATGTGGCAGCATTTTACCAGTTGAGCCAGCCAGCTCTGTAGCCCCCAAGTGCACCATCTTTAAGAGAAAATTGCACTGCACAGTTTAAAACTGAAGAAGCATAGATTGTTTCAGCTTTCCACCCTCTCATTCACTTCAGTGTAGCTGAAAATACGTGCTTTGCGTGGCCTCTGTGAAATACCATTTGTTTAGCAGCAAGCACAGACTATTCTGTTATGTTTTAGTTTTATATCTATCTCTTCAGTTCTCGAAAGTATGAAGTAGGTAAGAACCAAATATATCCTGGTGAAAAAGAAGAATAATTCTATTTTCCCTCCCTCAGTTTCCAAGTGTTAATTATAGGTTTTACAGTCCACACCCCACACTGCTTTGCCTGTTGACACTTAGCAGCTCTGTGATTTTCAGTAGTGCCTTCACATGCTTAATCCCAAAGGAGCTTCATGGCCCCAGCCTGTGTGCTGACAGGAGGCCTGAGAGGACTGAGGGTTAGTAAAACTAGCTGAATCACCCAGAGGATCACAGAGTTAGTAATTGGCAAAACTGGGGTTTAAGCCTCAGCTTAGAGGAGTTAAATTTGAAATATACTTCCACTCTACTCTATCACTGATGTTTCCATTGTAGAGAAAATGCTGTATGGTTGTGTGTGTGTGTGGGGGGGGGGGGTTTAAGGCTTTTCCCTAATGATATATTCTGGGCTATTTCTGAAAATAAATCCATGGTATTATTTTGCATTATTTCTTGTCTTTGGAGCTTGAGAAAGCTATTCATAAAAGCTGTAAAGTAATGCTCTCAATGGTTGTGAAAAGACTACCCTGAAAATATTAATTATATTCCACTTTCTGACATTGGCAATGACTTGGAAGTCAGATGTACAGAACAGGAGAAAGGCAGCCCAGTAGACTACGTTGGCCTTGGCACAGAACAGTGTAATTGGGTAGAGAGGAATGCTGAGCAGAAAGGATATGTTTATTTTCCCCAAAGATTGGGAGGGCTGGCTGCCTGATGAGGACTCTTAATAATGTGCTAATGTTGAAGTGGCTTTGGGCTTGTCAGGATGATTTTTAGTTGAAATTTACCTTCCTCTCTGTTGCTCTCTCTCAATCTTGCTTAGAAAAATCAGGTGGGGAGTTTCAGGTGCTGTTTTAAGAGGATCACTGCCAGCCCTAGTGAGGGCCAGAGTTGTTCTGGACCACTCACTCCTAAGGGAGATTTTCCTTCTACATCTTGACAAATAGTTCTTTATTATTCCAGTTTAGTATGTAGCTTATTCCATTCTCTTACTTCAAGTGGACCCTCCCATTCACTAAAGAGCAAAAAAGGCTTTTTTGAGGGATGGGGTGCACCACTTAGTGATCCTAGAGTTGTGTCTTTGCTACCTTCCAGGTAAGGGTATTGCCAGAGAGCTAGCTACTGTGTTTGTGGTGACAAATAGAAGTCGATCTCAGTGAGTTCTCCTGGTATCTGCTCTGCTAACTCTTGCCCTGGCTAACACTAGACACAGTACAGGAGCCACTTGAGTGCCCACCTGTCAACTTCCAGGAAGCACTTGTATTTCTTTTCCGTGTTCTTTAGCTCAGCATCAGGGGGAGGCTGTGCCAATTACTACCCATTATCTGCTTAGACTCTGTAAGCTCCAACCCAGTGGATATGTTGGTGCCTGTGAAATAGATCCTGTGTAACAGAAAAGGTAACTAAGGAAATACTTTCATGTTTTTCCATATGTCCATGCTCATTGTTTTAAAACAAAGGGAAAAACTGAAGAACCCAAGTGATTTAAGAGTTTCATCACAGTTCATCGGCTTCCTCACAGTCGCTGTTTCCAAACATATTTGATGCCCCTTTATAAACAATTAATTGTGATAATGACATACTCAACTACACACATCAGAGATTTTTTTTTTTATAAATAGGCTCATGTTACCTTTTTTAAAAATCCATTTATGTAATCATATGTTGCTTCAGGAGAGAAGGAGAGATTTTAATTTTAAGAGTTTATGGTGAGGGTGTAATGACTATTTAGTGAGTAATTACTGTAAGCTACATACCATAGCCTGTGGTTTGTATAGCTTGTAGTTTTTCCTTTATGTTATTATTTTTATTAACTTTATTCATCTATTTTACATTCCAACTGAAGTTTCCCCTCCCTTTTTTCTTTCTATTTCCTCCCCCAACTTCCACGCTGCCCCCCCCCAATCTACTCCTCCTCTGTTTGTGTGCAGAAAGGGGCAGGCCTCCCATGGTGTTAACAAAGCATGGCAGATCAAGTTGAGTTAGGACTGAGCTCCTCCCTTGTATTCAGGCTGAGCAAGACAACCCAGCATGAGGAATAGGTTCCCAAGAGCCAGCCAGAGCATTAGGGACAGGCCCTGCTCCCATCACCAGGAGTCCCACACGTAGACACAACTACACAACTGTCACACATATGTAGAGGGCCTACGTTGGTCCCATGCAGGCTCCCTGGCTGTTGGTCCAGACTCTGAGCTCCTGTGAGCTCAAGTTTGTTTCTTTGAGTTTTTTTTTTTTTTTGTGATTACCTTGACCCCCACCCCCACTGAATACTCATCCTTCCTCTCTTCAACGGGATTTTTCTGAGTTTGACCCTGTGCTTGGCTGTTAGTCTCTACATGAGTTATTGGATGAAGGCACTGTGATGAACTGAGTAGTCACCACTCTGATTACAGGAGTTCAGGCTACCCATCCACTGTTGCTAGGAGCCTGTGTGTGTGTGTGTGTGTGTGTGTGTGTGTGTGTGTGTGTGTGTGTGTGTGTGTGTGTGTGTGTGTGTGTGTGTGTGATCCTTGTAGATTTGTGGGAGATTTTCTTGTACCAGGTTTTACCTGACCCACCAAATTCCCCTCATATTATGGCATCTCTTTCAAGTACTCCCCCTGCACTCATTCCCCCAACCCGATCTCTCATGTTCCGATCACTACCAGCCCCTTCCCTGGGAAACCCATGCACCCCACTTTGGGCCTTCCTTGTTACCTAACCTTTCAGGAGCTGTGGATACTAGCTTGGTTATCCTTTATTTTATAGCTGACATCCACTTATGAGTGAGTCCAAACCATGTCTGTCTTTCTGGGTCTGGGTTACCTCACTCAGGATGACCATTTGCTTTCAGTTTTCCTGATGTCATTGTTCTCCGTAGCTGACTAATACTCCATCATGTAAATGTAGCACATACTTCTTTTTATCCCGTCCTTGGTTGTTTCCAGGTTCTGACTATTATGAATTATGCTACTATAAATGTAGCCGAGCAAATGTCCTTATGGTCTGATTGAGCATCCTTTGAGTAATGTCCAAGAGTGCTATAACTGCTTGTGAGATAGATTCCCAATTTTCTAAGAAACCACCATACTGACTTCCAAAATGACTGTACAAATTTGCACTCCCACCAACAGTGAAGGGGTATTCACCTTACTCCAATCCTTCTGGCATAAACTGTCATTAATGTTTTGGATCTTAGCCATTCTGACAGGTTCTTAGAGTCATTTTGATTTGCATTTCCTTGATGGCTAAGGACGCTGAACATGTCTTTAAGAGTATCTCAGCCATTCAGAATTCTTCTGTTGAGAACTCTGTTTAAGTCTCATTTTAAAACTGGGTCATTTGGTTTTTTGATGCCTAGATTCTTGAGCTCTTTATGTAATTTGGAGATCAACCCTCTGTCAGATGTGGGATTGAAGAAGATCTTTGCCCACTTTGTAGGTTGCTGTTTTGTGTAGGTTACATTATTTAATCCTCACAATAGCATCATTTTACAACCCTGACAGTATATATGCATATTCTCATTTTACAGGTCATAACAATTGAGGTACTTTTGAGATATTAAATAAATTACTAATGATCATGTAACTGAGGCTTAAATCAGATCTCTTAGAACCTGATCTCAAATTCTTTTAGCTGTATTTTTGATAATTTTCTAATCGCTACTTTGATGAGTACTTATTTGGAATTATTAAAGCCAATTAAAAGGCATGCATATTTAAAACTGTGTCACATATAGCCCTTCAGAAAAAGTAATTATTATTTTGCATTTTTTCATAAAAGAATATGGGGAGCAGAATTATTTATTCCCAGCAATTTTAGGCTAGGGCTAATATTATGCTGTTTTCAGCTGATTGGGGGAAAAATGGATCCTTTTGATATCACTGTTGCCTGCAGCTAGAGGCTAGCAGGGAATTTTTATAGATTTATTGAGGCAAATATATTTGGTTGGGATTCATGGTTAGCAATTCATGCCTCTTTCTGCATGTCTCAATAATTTGTTACTTTATTTTTATGAATAGTGAGGGACATTGGGCTGTTTGTGGTATAGGGTTTCAGTGTTGTTCTTATGCAAGTCTTTTTATTACTTTGTCTTGGTAAAATATTTAGAATTGGAATATTTTACTTACTTTTGTTAATGTTATTGTTAATTTATATAATTCTACTAAATTTATACAAATGCCATGTATTTTAATTTTGAAATTAATGGGAATTTTTTTATGGGTAAAACCTAGTGTAATTCATTAAGACTTTAAAAAGATGTGTGGTCTCTACACTTCCCTGAAATTGGTAAATTGCCAGTATGCTAGTGCCAGTATCCTATGTTATGTACAAATTATGTACTATCAAATTCTGGCAAAGATTCTGGTGGGGATTAACTGGTAGAGCCACTCTGGAAATCAGCACAGTGCTTTCCAAACTTAAGTATAACTAAAAGGTACTCTTGGTCATTTATCCCTTCTGGGCCACAATCTATACAAGAATATTTATAGCAGCATTATTCCTAATTGTTCCAAAGAAGGTGAGTGGTTAAATAAATGATAGTTTATTCCTCAGCAATAGAAAGAAAAGCACACTGACAGTCATCATAATGGTAAGTTTTTCTGGTGAATAAAGAAGTCCTAGAAGGTAACATCTCATCATTCTATTAAAGAGACATTCCAATCTTTTGGCATGTGGTTATATGTTGTGTGCATGCTCATTTGTATGTGTGTTAATGTGTGTGACTGGGCACAGGCCTGTGCTGAAATCAGAAGCCTTCCTGTATCACTCCACTCAATGAGGCAGGATCTCTGACTTGAGTTCAGAGCTTACTTGTTTTGCTCATCTGGCTAGTCAGCTAGTCTCTGTCTCTGTGTTCTGAGTTTGTGAAATTACAGGTGGACCACCACGCCCACTGGGCATTTACGAGGGTTCTGGGGATCCAGTCTTCTTACTTGAAGGCACTTTATTTACTGAGTCATCTCCATAACCCTTAATGTAACATTCTTAAAATGACAAAATTATAGAATGGAGGTTAGATTTCCTGTTACAAGAACTATGTGGCACAGAGTCAGAGGACAGTCAGAGCTGTACAAGGGAACTTGGAAGATCCTTGTACTTTGGGAAATGTACATTGTAATTATATCATTATAAATGTCCTTACATGATGTAATTGTTCTCTAAGATGTTTGCTGTTGGGGGACAGATGAAGTGTGGTGGTATTTTGTCTGTTTTATTGCAGCAATATGCTGATGTAGCATTCTCTCCGTAGAAAGCTCACACAAAAGTGCCATTCGATCACTTTGTTCAACTTTTACCTCTCTTTTCTTATTTCTTATATTACTTACCGAGTATAAGCCTATTTTCCACTTTGTTTACTTTTAGTCATTATGTTTATTTTAAAAGAGCCATTGAATCTCAGTATGACAGATTACATAGTCTTAGGTTCTAAATTTGCTTGTTTCTATAAAGCATCTCTGTGTATGTCAGGGGATAAGATTTATTTGAACAAAACTTCCCAGACCTCACTTAAGTATACAAATGCTGTGTGTGTGTGTGTGTGTGTGTGTGTGTGTGTGTGTGTGTGTGTGTGATGTAATTAAAAATTTTAGGAGGTAGCATGGTCTTTAATAAATTATCCATTATACACATTTGTGTATCATCATAATAACGTGTATAACTCAGTTTATAAAGTATTTGAAGCTCAGATTTTTTGTGCTTCCCCCATCATTGACTTCCTTGCAGTTATCTGGGGAGTCCCTTTGAAGCTGTCTGACTATCTGTATATGTTTTTATTGCACCTTCTTTTCATTTTGAGAACCATTGCCAATCTCTGATTGTCTTCATCTCTACAAAGATGGTATTGATTCATTTATATTTTTAAAAGCCACATTTTCCAATTAGTTCTTAAGCAGAGGCTCTATTCCTTTTTGACAAATGAAGCAGATTAGGAGACTTGTTTAGGGAAGTTTCCACTTCCAAAATTGTAAAGCACCTTAGCATTTTAGAAGATTGACACAAATGAGTTAGGTTATAAGAGACTTTCCTTAAAAATTACACTGTGAAATCAGGTGTTTGTTTAGTATACCTTCAGTAATTACCAACTTTGGGAATAATTCCTCGGAGAGAATGCAGAAATGCCCCATTTTTAAAAATCCAGTTCTTTCTAATGGAAAGAATGACTATCCTTGCTTATTGCATATAGAAAATTCTTTCAGAAATTTTTTAGTCTTTTTATTGGTCAAGCAGTTTGGCTTACCCCCTTCCTATATTGGTTGTCCCTGGTATGTCAAAGGTCATGTAATAAAAAGGTGGGATTTAGGATGGGGACAATGTAACTCATATCACACTTTTTAAAAGTATACAGTAACTTAGGTTTTAATTGTTCTGTACTGAATTATGTCATGCACTAAATTTTCTTGTTAGTTGTCCTGGACTGCATTGAATCTATTCTTTAAAGTGCACAGTTACATATTCAGGTTAGGGTTCTGTAGCAAAAGGAACACTTACCTTAAAAGTGAAATTCAAATCTTTGTCTGATCAATTGCCCTAATCACAGAGGAAGTCTGCATTTTTGCTCTAGCCAGGTAAGTAGGTTGTAATTGTAAGCGGTTTGGTTTACTAAGCATGATTAAGACACCCTTCCCTTTGAGGTTTACCCTTTCACTTTAAGGTACAACTGTTTATCATCTCAGGTCAAAGGTTATAAAAAGCAGTCATCAATTAGAGCTTTATTGGTTGTAATTGGTAATGCTCTGAAAGGATCCAGCTGAACTGAATCTGATAATAAAAGACTCTTTGTGAAAATATTTAATAAATTAACACTCTGTCGTGGACCGGGGAAGCTAATTATAAAGACCAAGATTGTTAATCATGATGTTTACGTTCTTCAAAAGCACAGACTGCTCCATAATCATTAGACCTCAGGTTTCTTTCTTTTCTGTATTTAAACCCCAGAGGGGATGCTCTTCTGTGCCTCCTGCCTGGGTATCGCTGCAGGAGGAAATGCCAAGACAAACACAGGTTATATGGGCATCTGAAGAATAAACAGGACTCTGCCAGAACATCAGACTGCCTCTGCTCTTTCCTAAAAGGGTCAGAAGTTTATGTAGATTCATATTTGTAAGCTTCTGAATAAAATAAAAAGTGGAGGCATTTGAAAATAATGTTATTTTAAATGATAGTCTACCAGAGCAATTACCATTTCTTTATAGCTTATTTTCTGAGATGTTCTGACATTGTTGTGGCTTTTAAAATGTAGGCATTTATCTGACCTGTAAAGTAAGTTCACAGAGTTGTGACACACATCATCTTGACTCCTGAGTGACCTTGCTGGGGGGAACACTCTGAATGAGTTTTTACATCTGGGAATGGAATGTTTCTAGATTTAAGCAATAAGGGGCATCTTGGGGTTGTTCTTTACACATGTTCCTGCAGTCTGATCTTTAGGGCAGTTCTAATGAAAGAGACCCTGCTTTGGGCCTGCTGTGCAAATTAGCCATCTGGTGAAGTGTAATATCCCGCTGAACATCATTATGGGGCCCTAGGAAGAGTGTTCCCCTTTACAGATGGACACAAATTAAAATCTCCCTTTAATTTTTTGTTCCTTTCTCTTTTTAAAACTCCAAGTAAACCTGTCTACACTTGGTTGCTGTGACAGTTAAAAGAGTTTTTCAGCTGCAGGCAGGGTGGTGAAATTACAGGCTTTGCCCAGATGGAAATATTGCTTCCTCTAGACAAGCCGGAAGAACAATGATGTGCATTTCCCTTCTTCCATTCACTTCCTTTGTTCTCTGTCTAGGTGTTTTTCTGTTTCTCAGACTTATTTTCTCTTACAGTGATTAGTGAAAAAGTCTTTCATAGATGGTATACTAGAGAAGGAAGTTCTTGGTTAAGACAAGGGACCTAGTTAAGTATGTCATGAGGAGGATATAGGGTTTGTCCCCTTTGTATACTATGTAGACATATTTCTCTCTTGAGGTGCTTCCTGATATCAGCTTTTTCCCTTTATCTAACACTACACAAAGATTTCAATATCATTTTAAGACACGAGGCTCAGTAAGTACATGAAATAAGTGTCTGTTCGTGGTTGTTTCATAGGATCCATGGAGTAATACTCCTTGCCCTACTGTCAAAAAGAAGGCCTGTGGCTTTGTCTGTCAACTTGTGCCTATCCTCCAGACAGTATAAATCCCCTCTAGGTTAGTCATGGTTTCTAACACAATGGAAATCAAAATTTAAATAAAATTATAAGGAATTATTTATTACATTTACTATTTAGGGAATAATGACAAGGAAAAGATCTTGTATGAGTTCTGTACAGACACAGTTTTGTAATTTTTAAATATTTATAGAAAGTCTGTTACATTTATTTATTTACCTCTTTTTTTTCATAAGGGTAGACACATTGCAGTGTGGTCTTAGGACAGTTTAGGAGTCAGTTCTCTCCTTCCTCAGTGTAGGACTCTAGGGACCGAACTCAGGTCATCAGGCTTAGATATAATACCTACTGAGCCACTTTACCAGCCCCTTTTCCATTTTGGAATATTTATGACTCATAGTTGGAATTACAGATGCAGAGCCCACACATATGGATAGCTAACTAGATATAGTATATACTTTTATCTATATGACCATAGAATGTTTGATCTTTCTTTCTTTCAGTCCTAGGCCCACATGATTCCAATTATTTGGTGGTACACATTTGTAACCTGTATTGGCAGAATGTGTGTTTGAACTTGGTTAGAAGCTGGTTTTCCTGTTCCTCCGCACCTAAACACAAAGCCTCACTCACTAAAGCCTCACTCACTTGTCCACGTTGGATGTCAGTATTCATTGTGTTTTAGGCCTGCTAGGCAAGTACTTAAACACATGAAGAAGTATTCAGGCTTCTGACTTGTGTTTTTATTTTTATTTTTATTTTCATTTTCAAACATCGATTCAGTGATTCTGATATTTTTATGATTGGAAAATATGTGTTTGAGTGTATGAATAAAAACATTTAAGGTGTTTTCCAGAAAGAATTCAGTAAAAGGAGCACATACAGTGTGCTGCTACTTCTCTGTGGAAATGTGTGAAATGCAGGTTTCCAGGGAGATAAATTTAGAGGATAGCACACCAATGAGTGCATAGTAACCATCACCAAGTGCTGTGACTGTGGGTGGTCATTGCATGTTTCCTAATTTTTCTAAAAGTCACATTTTATTTTGGTAATTAATAGCAATTGAAAATGATACATATTGTGGAAAACGTAAGTAGAAAAAGATTTTTTTCTTATAAAGAATCATTTTCAGCAGAGTCTGTCAGATTTTGCCATTTTCCTGGCAAAATCTAGTGTTGGTAATTTGGTTTAGCAATCAGTCTCTGCCATTTATTCCAAGCTTATCTCAGGGTATAACTTAATACTAAATATTTAAATGAAAATTGACTTTAGTAAACAGAATACCAAGTGAGATGAGCTGCTTAACAGCTTGAGACTGTGAAAGGCAATGTGAACACAGAGTGAATCCTGAGACCTGGACCTTAGGAAAATATGCTTTTAGTTTCTTGGGAGCTTTTGCCACATTGTAGTCAGTTTATGACCTTGTTTCTAAGTTATTTGTTTATTTACTCTTAAAAGATACTTTATTTAGCTGTGTTCAACACCTCCACCTCCAAGGTAGGGCTAGGAGGATACGTTTAGGACCATCCTCAGCTACACTGTGAGTGTATGGGAGCTTGTGTCAAAACAACAGTCTCTACCTACAGATAAACAAAGAGATACCTCATTTAACATACTGTTGCTTCATTAGCATTAGCTAATCACACTATGATAATGTTTTCACAAAGCTTATTTAACACATAGGCTTTCTTTTTAAGTCTTCATGAGCTTAGGAACACTGGGCAGCATTTTAATTTATAAGTAAGCTCCATTTAAAAGGGCAGAGTCATGAACAAAAAGCACAAAAATGCAGAGAATGTGGCATTGGATAGGCCATGAAAGTGATACAGGTTTACAGTATGTGACTGAAACAAAAGGCTGAGTATTGCCTTGTTTGACCTTAACTAGGAACATGTGTTTTGGACAATTTGAAGTTTTAGAAATTCTATACATAGCTGTAAGTGTCTATGAATGAGCTATGAGTATTACTTTTGGAGTTCAGCTAACTTTTAATAGTTGGTGAATTTGCAGGTATAGAGTTTTTGCACAATGAAAATGGACTGTATCCTTTTCCTTGTGTTCCTGTCTTTAAGTGAGATGCATCAACCTATAGACAAAGGTTAGAAATGCTATGTGAGCTCCTCCTATTCTTTACCACCCCATCCACTTGTTCAGTGAGCCCTCTAAATACATCTCACACCAGTGTTCTATCTATCATCTGTCTGTCTGTCTTTGGAGGGAGAGACAGGGTTTGTCATGTAGCTCAGCTTGGTCTTGAGCTTATGACTGTCCTGACTCTCAGGCTTCCAAGCACTACATCAGCATGTGACACTGTGATGTATTTCTCCCTGACCTCTTGGGGTCTCATTTTTTATTTCTTCATTCTAGTCTCTATACTCTGAGTTTCAAAATGTAGAAAGTTCTTCCTGTCGTTACAGCTTTTGCCAAATAATTTACAAATTCCTGTAGCCTTGTCTTTAGCCATCCTTGTGTCTCTCCAGGGGGATCTTGCTTTAGCTTCTTAGTATGTACGATGGGCTGTTCTCTTTGAGTCTCAGGGTATGTACTTCTAAAAATATTCTTTTACTTGGCTTTGTTTTCTCACTAATTTTCCAATTTGTATAAATGTCAGTCCTTCCCCCACAGAAACATTTTCTGCCAGTAGACTAACCCTTCTCTCCCTCTTTTCTCTCCCCTTCCTCAAATCTGTAGAATCTGTTAATGATCTGAGTTTGGAGCTGACAGAAGCCCCATGGTTCATCTAGTGTCCTGTTTGTGAATGGGGAGGCACTGCACCAGTTACTCAGACTAGACTGGTCAAATGCCTACTTCCTGAACTCTGCCTACAGGCAACAGACTGACAGAGTTGGCAGGAGGAATAGAACAGCCTCCAGGGAAAACCTAACCCATCTTTGTAAACTGGGAACCAGACTTATTGGATAGGTTGGACCCCTTCCTGCTGAGGGAATATTAGAAAGGAAATAGAAAGGAGATGAATTTGGTTTTTATACAGAATTTAGTTTTGTATATTATTTTTCATTTACAAGAAAGAAATCAAATTAGTGCCTGATGGTCTAATTAGAATGGAGGCTTTCCCTAAATTTAAAGTTAAGTGTACCTTGGCTCTGAAGAATGTCAAATATGTAATGTCACACTAGATAATAAATGTCATTTAAGGCTGTGAACCTTAAAATGAAAAGCCCTTCAGTGTGTATAGCATATAATTGACATTTAACAACACTACAAGTTGGTGACAAGTAGGGAATAACTTTAGCAAATCAAAAGGCAGTTTCTACTTGTAACTTAATAATTTGAATATTTTCCTTCCTCATTAAATGGTAGGTAGGTGGATAAAGGGATGAAATGGCCATGCTAATATTTAACTTCATTTTAAAGTAAAAAGTGCTTGTGGAGAGTGATGATCATTTTAGCAGTTTAAGATGTTTGTTTTTAAGAACACATGGCTTAACATCAGGAACCCAGGGGCCAAGTTCACTTTGCTACCTGTATCTATATAGCTTGTAGACTGAAAGTGAGTTTGACATTTTTAACATTAAAAAAGCAATATTTTATGACAGGTAAAAATTATGATATTCTTACTTCAGTTTCTCCAGGAAGGCGTGTCAGTCCTTGCCACATTTTTCTGTGGGTTGTCTCTATGGGTCATCTTAGCATTGCAGTGGATGAATGAACGAACTGCTGCTGGTTATCCTTGAAGAGCCACTGTCCTCTTCCTTATAGAAGGGGTTTGCCCAGCCCCAGGCTGCACTATGTTTATGTGGTTGTGACTTAAGTTAGTTTTCCCAGTTCAAGTAGATTATACAACAAAGAAGTCATGCTTAATTAGCTTCTTCAACTTTTTTGGTGGTGGAAGGAAACACCCTAGATAATTGTTTGAATAGAGACTTAGAGAGGTAGACAGTGCTTTTTACTTGTTTATTTTGTAAAAGTAAGCACGTGTATAAGTGCTTGCTATGGATTAGATACTGTTTTATTAAGTCCATGTAGCAGCTGCACAAGGTTGACATCTGCAGAAATGAAAAGGATACTTCACAAGGGCAGGTAAAAGCTAAATGAGTAGACAGTTATATGTATTAGCAGCAGGGAGTCAGCAGTTACATTGGTAGTAAGCACAGTTAGAGTATAGCCACCTGGCCTCTGTGGGATCTTTCTGCTTGCTCTACTGACTGAGGAAAGTTTTGGGTTAAGAATGGTAACAATGGTGCATGTTATTACAACCCTCCTCAATTTGTGCTATTTTCCTAGAGCCACTGTAACAAGTACCACAAACATATGGCTTACAACAACAGAAATTTGTTCTGTCCCAGTTAGATTTTCATATTAAAAGTATTTTGGCATCTAAGAGGCCACACTTCCTTTGAGACTATGGGAAGAATCTTTGCTATTTCTCCCTGGCAGCTATGGGTCCCAGCAGTTCTTTGCTTAAGTCTGCATTGACTCCCCCCCCCCCCCCCCCCCGCGCGCCTTTTTCAGCACCTGCCATTCTCCCTGTCTGTGTCTTTCTAGGTCTTCTTTTTTGGGAATACCAGCCGTATTATACTAAGGCCCTCCCTCCAGCAGGCTTGATCACACAATTGGATTGATCACATCAGAATTACTGCTTGTTCCAGCTAAAACACTTAGGAGATTCTGGGAAGGATGTGGGTTTCAGGGAGATAGATACTGTTCAACTCAGAACAGAGCTCATGAGCCAGATTGTTCTGAGCATCACTCATGTGGAGTTCAGAAAACCTATCCAGTGTGTCTCCCATGAGACTGTGAATGTGGCTAAACACATTTGCCATGTCACAGTGTCAAAAGTTTGAACACCCCTGCCTGGAGAAAACCTGGAAATTGTATATCAAGAGTATTGATGATTATCTCTTTTGTTCTTGTTCTGCCCTTTCTGGTGAGACTCTACCTAAGAAAAGGGTTTGTCATCCTCAGTGCCCGTCTTTCCATCTTCTGTTGACCCTTTGGTGTGAATGATTCGAAAGCTGGCTTTCATTGTGGGCACTTTTCTTTCTGGAATGTTCTATTTGTTTCTGAAGGGACATTTTCTTGCTTACTATAGCATTTAAAGGTTATTTTATCTTCATTTTTGTGAATTTGTGATTATTGACTCAGAAACTAGCCTTGGTGTGCTGAAGCTTGAGTTTCTGACCATGTCATTGTAAAGGTCACTCCTGTTCTTCAGGGTTTTGTGATTGGGTTCAATAAATGATCATAGTTCCTTTTATTATCTGTAATTATTATCATTATTACAATAGTAAGTTTTGAGATATATCATATTCTCCATATTATATACCTGAAGTCTACTCCATATTTTTCAAGGATAATTGGTTTAATTATATTATTTCCTCTTGCTTGTTTTACAGGGTGCCCGTGAAACATTTGAAAATTACTATCGCAAACAGAGGCGAAAACAGGCTCGTTTGGTGCTTCAGCCTCCATCAAACATGGTAGACTTGCTGTGTGTGTGTGTGTGTGTGTGTACATGAATGCATGTCCACTCCCTATATGTTCTTGCTGTCATTCTGACACAATTCTGGTGGATGTGCCTTGAAGTAAGAATGGCAGTGGCAGTAAAACCTAGTAAAATCAAGGTTTTGATTGTTATATGCCATTCATTATTCTGAGTTCTAGGTATGTGTCAGGTCGTTCATTCCCATTGTTAACATGTAGAATGGTGACATTATCATTCCTTATCTCATAGTCTATTAGATTAAGCTTCTTGAGAATAAGTGACTAAGTTTCACATCTTAAAGTAATAAATAGTAATTTTTCTTTCTTTGTTGCAGCATGAAACTTTAGATGGCTACAGGAAGTATTTCAATCAAATTGTAGGGTAGGTACATATTTAAGTTTCTATATTTAATGTTTAAGACTTATAAAAGATATACCTTTACTTGGGAAATTTTCTCCCATTCTTTTGGTAAATTTAAAAGAAAATTACTTCTAATTTTTTATAACTTAGAAGGACCATCTAGGTCATGTACACATCTGTAAGTCAGTGCTTGGGAAGGCCGAGAGAGGAGGGTCACCCTGGGCTCCACAGATACGCTATTTCACAAACAAACAAACAGTAAGAGGTGCACTTTACTAGGTTAGCATTATATTGTTGGAGGACACCTCTGTGACTACATAACTGAAAATGGACTCACAACATTACCATAGTTGATCTTCTGTTTATCCTTCTTTGTCCCAATGTGGAGTGAGATGATGAGCCACAAAGGAAGAGTCTTTCCAGACAGTAAAACACTTCAGGCCTAAAACAATTTAGCAACTCTTGTCACAACTGTTTGGCTCTGTGCCAGTCTGGAAACACCTATGCATAATTCAGAAATTTGTAAGACTATTAAAATAGTCCTTATCAAACAGGTTGCCACCAGGCTGATCACACAGGATAGGATAAAGTTGTTCTCATTTAGAGTGGACATAGTAGTGTGAAAAATTAGGTTACTGAATAAAGACCCCCCCCCCCCAATCAAGCAGTCTGTTCCAACTATGAGGTGGCAACTGTGGTTAAAAGAAAGGTAAGAGAATTGGATTATGTCCTAGAGCTTTCCTGCCCTCCCCCACTTTCCTCTCTTTTTCCACCCCTGCTTTTTTTCATTAGATTTGCGTTGCTTCAGTGTAATGAGTCACTTCCATTTTTCCTGTCATTGAGGTTGGAGGATGTGGCTACTAACTAGAGTGCTTGCCCAGCATGTATGGATTGGTCCTCAGCACTGCATGAAACAAGACACGGTGGTCCACTCTGTAATCCCAGCACTTGGGATGTGAGAGCTGGGGACCAATACTTTAAGGTTATCTTTGGCTACATATGCAGTACAAGGCCAGCTTGAGCTAAATGAGACATAACACCTTGTTGTGTTTGATTTTTTTTTTTTTTTTTTGGTAATCAAAATCTAATTAAGTTTTCTTTTTATTTGAATGAGCAGCAAGGTAACTGAAGACATGTTTTAATGCAAAATAAGCCACAATAAGGAAGTTCAAAACATACGCTTATAATTTTAGAAAATATCTCAGCCTGAGTTTTTATTTTGAGGCAAGGTCTCAGAAAGTTACTTTAAAACTCATTCTATAGCTTAGGAATGACTTGCTTTAGCTTCCTGATTTACTGGTATCATAGGCCTGATTAGGAGAATGTATTTTAATGTGTTGTATGTCGAATTCTTAAAAATCTATAAATTTCTGCTTAAAATTAGTTTCTTGAATTATATTGTACTTTAAAACTACATTGGAAGTAGACCCTACAAGCTGTATATAGTTTCCTCTTTTAAATTGTGGGCAGTGCGGTTGATACTCCTTAGAAACAAAACTTCAACCATGGTTTAGTGTCTAAGATATTAATATGATTGTAGACATATTCTCAGTATGCCAAGTAATTTCATTTATGATAATGGATAGCTTTCTTCAGAATTTCTTTTGATGAGATGGTAGCTTTTAATGTCAGAGCTTAGTGGTCAAGACAGAGCAACTGTAACCTCTGATATCTGTGCTTTCTTTTCTTTCCAATCTTAGCTTTTTTGTGGTTGAAGATCACATTTTGCACACAACCCAGGGCTTAGTGAATAGAGCCTACATTGATGAACTGTGGGAAATGGCACTTTCAAAGACCATCGCAGCATTGCGCACCCACTCGGTATGTAGGATGCCCTAGGAAATGCTTATTTGCCACTGAGAATCTGCATACTGTTTGATGTTGCACACGCTGATATGTATCTCTTTGCTAACTTCTATGTGGAGATTGTGGAAGTGCTTCCTTTAGACTTACTGAGCTTGCCTTGCTGATGTTATCTGCAATAATAAACAATCATTCACATCTGTCCATAATTTTTTGTGTGTCCTACAGTGTGACTCTCACAAAGCAACATATTGTCATTAGTACAATGTTATGTGCTTCATATTTATTCAGAGATACCTCATGTGCTATCCACATTTATATGTTCAGCTAAAGGATTGCCATAGTGAATATTATGCTCTTCGGTTCTAACTCTATAATCAGTCTTCTTCTCTGCTTGCCTAGGTGAGATGTCTAGGCCTTTGTTGGCCAACTACCTGTTAAAAGTAATGCATACAAGGTATTAGAGGCAGGATAGTAGACAATTTACTAAAACTTTAAAAATGTCAAATTGTCTTGCTGCTGGCTGCTCATTATTCCTAGTCTATGGTAATTCTTCACTGTTGTATTCCTTATGCCTGGAATACCATTTCATTGATCTTTGTATAAAATAAGACTTCCTTAATCTATAAGTTTAATTGAGTAGCAGTCAGTGTGTCAGAAATTTTATTACTGGCAGGGTGGGTACCTTACAATTGAATATATAATATTTTAAGCCAACAGCAAGTAAGAGCTTAGCAGCTCTGAAAAGAAAGTCTATTAATTAAAAAAACTACAAGTAAAAAATGAGGAAAGAGATGAAAATGGTTGTCATTCAAGTCATAGTGCTTTTCCTCAGTGGAAGTGATGAGGTTTAGGTGAGCACATCTTAGAGGTTCTTGCAAGTAGCTAGTACTCACTGAGACTGGTACAACTGCAGCTGCAGACAGTACCTTTTTGTATGTGTTCTACTCATAACATGAAAGGTTATCAAACAAAAAAATAATGGAAAGACACCAAAAGAAAGCCCAATCCAAGATAAAAATAGTTCTTTGGAAATTTATGAGCAACAGATAGAGACATTTAATTCAAAGGTTAAGACTGCATGCCATTTCATGGTCAGGAAAACAAAGTGGAAGTCAGAAGTTTATCCTATAGTCACAAAGAGGTGAGAAATATGAGAGGAATAACTAAAAAGCATGAATTGTAACAGAGACTCTGGAATGTGGCTGATTGAGATTGAGAAAATGCAGTTTCCAAAAAGGGGACCTGTGGTAATAGAATAGTAAAGTGGAAAAGATCCATTGCAGGGAAACTGATAGCAGATCCTGACAGATGGAAATGCAGACTCTTAATCAAGTATATCACATTAATTAGTCTGATAAAAGCTGAGTTACATTAAGAAGTATTTAATGGACACTTCAGATTATTTCAGGTAACAGGCTTTAATGTCCATTTCAAAGTAATTAAAAGATCGTATCCAGTAAAACACAGGGAAGGAAATTTGGGGGGAAAAGTAAATAGAAAAAATAAAATGGCTTGAGTAGGCCCATATATGTCAATAGCTCAGGAAGTGTAGGAGAGCTAGACCATGACAGTCCTTGGGCAGTGCCTTGTGAAGTTTTTATATAAGGAGAAGCAAACAGTCTAGAAAGCAAATAAAGAAGATCTTCAGACAGGAGGATTGGGGCTGTTTTGTATTGATACTAGTTTTGACACCAAAACACATGGGTCCTTTAGAAGGGACAATATATATAGAAGAAAAAACTTGGTAACAGGAGAAACTCAACATTGAAATACTGTCATCAGACCCTGAGAGATTACCTGAAGAACAACTAACAAAGTTAAAATATCAGAATTGGTAACATTTTAAATTAGTAGCATATACTCTTTAATCTTCCTGTGGAAACTGTCTTCCAGGTCAGCTAAGTAATCAGATGTATGCAGGTCAGGTTATATATGGTAATTATTTGCAATTTTTGTATCCCATTTATTTATTCTTATTTTATATTCTTTGAACTGTTTAATGTACTTTTTTATTGTATAAATTGACTTACTAAGATGCCTGCTTTGCTGACTCCATGTTTATCTTCGTGGGTTTTTTGGGGGGGGGCAGTTTGAGACAGTTTCTGTGTGTAGTTTGGGGCCTGTCCTGGAACTCATTCTGTAGACCAGACTGGCCCTGAATTCCCCTGCTTCTGCCTCTGGGATCAAAGGTGTGCACCACCACCACCTGCTCTTCATGTCTTGATAACCTCGCAAGTCTGTCACTTTTAATTTTCTTCATTTGATTTATTACATAACTATGGTTGTTTGTCATTTTTTATAGTGTCATCAGAGTGTAGTGTCTGGTGAGGTTGTTTTCAGTCTTCTGTGTTTTCTAATGTTTGCATATAAAGAAAGAAAAACAGTTACTTTGAAAATGACTTTGGCGTAGGCCACGAGTTTTGATACAAAGTATTTTATTTTGTCATTCATTTAAAAATAATCTATCTAGTTTTGTTTCTTTTAAAACTTCTTTATTTTAGTTTATCGATTGCTGAGCCATCTTGTTGGCCCCATTTTGTTCTCCTCTTTAAAGAATTTCAGAATGTGTTTCCACATGTTAAAGATGCAGATCAGCTGACTGAACCCTGCCTCCTTAGTTCTTCTCTGTTGAGTCTGTTGTTAGCCTTGTGCTAGGAAATGGTTAGACCCTCCAATAAGTGCCTTTACCAGTTGGTACGTTAGACTGGGTCATAAGTAAAGATGTAATTTTTTTCATGAGCTATTTTCTCCCTCTCCCCCATTTTCTTTAGTCCTACTGTTCTGATCCAAACCTTGTGTTAGATTTGAAGAACCTCATTGTACTCTTTGCTGATACACTTCAGGTATGTACTGTTGACACTTGCCTTTCTAGAATAGGGCTCCATCTGCTATGAATCATTATGTGCTCTCCTGAGATTTGTCACTCCTCTGAGTTTTTAATGTTTATTCTTTTCCTGGAGTTAGATCTTTCTGTTTCTTTATAACAACACTCAGAGCTTTCCATTGACTGATTATGCTCTCTTATTAAATAGTTCCTATTTTTTTCTCCCAGAGAGAAAATTGCTTGGATTATTTGAAAATTTAGACTTTTAAGTGTTTGTAATTATAACAGAGCACCCATGAACCTTCTAGTATTTTCCACTACTATCTGTTGAGTGATGGTTGGTCTGAACCACCTAGAGTAGCATTAGGTATCTGTGAGATGGTAGCAGCTGCACTTTCTCTCTGTTCTAAGAGAGTTGCTTTGAGCAGTTAAGTTACCGTAGGGATCTCACCTGAGAGCATATGTTGATTTATATATTTATCGTTTTCTTTTTTATGACTGACCTAGGAATTTTGATGTGTGTCTTTGAATTTTTGAGAGCTAAACACAAGATTGTGGGTAGAGATGAACAATTCTGATGTCATTTTTAATTGTTGTTTAAATAAAAATCTTTTAGCACTTAACATTTTGTTTATTTAAAAAGTCTCCTTTTAAAACGAATGTATTTTCTTTCAGGTGTATGGTTTTCCTGTGAATCAACTTTTTGATATGCTTTTAGAAATCAGAGACCAATATAGCGAGACTCTGTTGAAGAAGTGGGCAGGGGTTTTCAGGTGAGGGGTTATGTTTGTTTCCGTGTTCCTCTCCTTCTCTGCACTCTGCATATGCACCTTTGGGGAGGATAAACAAGACTTTACAGATATAATGAGCACCGAGAGCATGTGGCTTATATCTTCATTTGCAAAATGGTCTTCCAGAGCATCCTGTGTCAATATGTTACTACCTGCTGTGTTGGGAAAACCCCACAGCCGTTTGATATGTTTGTCTCCTCAGATTAAGGTTTGCTCTGTCCGGATTATCTTGTCTTCTTACTTAGTTTAGTAGTGATAGGTAAGTCCTCATGGATAGTAGAACCTTTGGAAAAGGTTTTATTTTACAGACAGAATCTCCTGTGTTCCAAGGTGACCTTGAACTCCTGATCTTACCTTTTCTATCCTTTAAGCACTGGAATTATTGGTGCATCCTACTAGGTATGGTTCATTTTTGAGCCATTCACTTTTTGATAACTAACTTTATTACTCATAATTATTCTTCATAAGCAGAGGCTGGTTCATTGCAGTTCATAGTTGAATCATGATGTTTATGTAATTATCTCAATATACATACAATAATGGGAAATAATTCTGGAGCATTCCTCCCTGCACAGACCTCTTGGTACTGTTTCCTTGGTACACATCTCTTGGCATCTTATTTCAGTTTCTTCTTGTTCTAAACATGTCCTCTAGAAAAAGAAAGACAAAACTATATGAATTTAGACTTAAAGACTTAGCTCCAACAATCTAGCAAGAGAAAGAAAAAAAGAAATACAAATAGGAAGGAATAAAATTATCTCCATTTGCAGATGATATGATTCTATACTTATCTGACATCTCAGAGAACTCATAAAACTATTAAACACCCTCAGCAAAGTTGCAGGACATAAATCAACATACAGAAGTCAGCAGCTTTCTATTTTCGAAGATCAAGCATGCTGAAAAAGAACTCAGGATAATAAGCCGACACTGTATCCTCAAATATACATAATAAACAAAAAAAGAAAGCTAGGGATAAGCCTAACCAAGGAGGAAAAGTACCTCTGCATTGGGAAGTACGGCCTCTGAAGAAGACACTTGAGGTTAGAGGACCTACTTTGCTCCTGGGTCATGGAAATGGTTTCATTGCCCAAAGTAACATACAGGTTCAGTGCAGCCTACTTTGGGATCCCTGTATCTCCTTTACTTCCAGAGTTCTTCTTGCCAGTTGCTTGTGTCTTCTTGTCAGCTTATCTTGCTTTTAAGTTTACTTTTAAACCTCAACCTTGTCTTTTAATTTTACTCTTCCAGTTCATGAGCATATCATTATTTACTTCAATTAAACCATATATTATTGTAATATATGTACTTGTAAAATCCAGATTATCTGATGCTGATAATTGCTTTTATGGTAGGGTTATCTCTGCAGGTAGTAGATACAGTAGAATAGCCACATCATTCTATGCTTTTATAGGTTTCTGTTTGGATTTCATAGGAAATTTTCTGCCTTCAAAGAAGTCTTAATGTACTCAAGGAGAGTCCGTATTACTGGGAAACATTTGTGATTAGTACAAAGCAGAACATAGAGATAAAGGAACATAACTGAGATTGTTAGAAGTTATTTGTCCTCTCTGACAGTTTCCTGTTACTGTATACTATTTAGTACATAATTAAAACTGTGATTATGATTAATATATCTTAAGGATAGTCAGCTCCAATATTCTCTTCTCGTTTATGTTCCACTTGCTTCTAATTTTCTGTCCATTTGTAAGCCGCAGTTACTAGAAGGTCATAGTTATAGCTGTGTTCCACTTGTTTCAGAGCTTAGTCTCTCTCTGATTTCTTTTTAAAATGCCCAGATCAAAATGGTGGAATTGTAGGAGTATAGTAAGGACTTAGTGAGAGATGTTTATTTGAAATTGTGGTAAACATACAGTCATCAAGCTGTCTCGGAAAATGTTTGTGTGTAAGCAACCTTTCTCTCTCCCTCCCTCCCCCTCTTTTTATTTTTTTATAGAAACATACTCGATTCTGATAACTACAGCCCCATACCAGTAACGAGTGAAGAGACCTATAAAAAGGTTGTAGGACAATTCCCATTTCAAGATATAGAACTGGAAAAGGTAAAGTATACATTAAAGTAAAATTCTCTCTCTTTTTTTATTAGATTGATTTCTCTGAAACTGAGATACTTCCAGTCAGTTCATTTTTAAACATTTTCAAAGAATTTCTTCTGAGTCTTAGATCTTCAGAATGACCACCTTGGAATCTGTAAAAGGCTTTGAGCTCCTATACATCTTTAGAGTTTGTCAGATCACTAGGGTAATGCAAGTCGGTTAAAATTTGAAATTCTTAATTTTGTTGTACTGTTCAAATAGTTTCTTCTAAGACTAGACATTTACATTTACTCTTTTTGGTTAATTCTGTTGCTTTGACAGTGCATTGAGTGCTTTCACCCCACAAAAGTTACAATGCAGACAAGTTTTTCTTAAGCAGCTCCTTTCTACCCAATTTCTTTGCTGCACTTAAGCCCTGCACATGAGAAATGTGTAAGTACAGGCTCAAGGACTGTCTTTTGTTGTTTACAAAATCATAGACACTTGTAATCATTGGTTACAGGCACATTTATCGCTGGGGAAATCAGGGCAAGAACTCAGACAGGGTAGGGATCTAGAGGTAAAAGCTGATATAGTACAGCTAACCGGCTTGCTCAGCCTGTTCTCTCACATCATCCAACATCCCTTTGCAGAAATGGCATTACCCACAGTGAACTGAGTTCTCTCACATCAGTCTTCAATGCCTGTAGGACAATCTCATGGATGTATTTTTTTCTATTAGGTCTGCTTCTTCCCATACGACCCTAGTTGGCATCAAGTTGACATAAAAAATGAGCCAGCAATGTTGGCCCCTTGTCAGCTTGACACACAAACACATTGCTTATTTAGGCATAATCTTTCTTGTTTATCTCCCCAGATTGCACATTAACTCTTTTCTGCATCCATCTTTAGGGACTCTAGCCCCAATACATAGTGCTTCCAAGTCTTTCCATGACCGCTTCAATCTTGAGTCTTCAATTTCACTGAGGATTCACATTCACCATTGGCCTCTCCTGACCTCTTATGTCAAACCATAGCTGTTTTCTGTTAACCTTGGAGCCTTAAAAATTAGTACCATGTGAACGACTCTGATTATTACCGATTTCAGCTGCCAGCATAACATGCAGCCTTGGCTCCATCTGGACCACATCTTTATGTGCCCTAATGAGTCTTTGTTTTTCCCTCCAGCCAGTTCCCAAGTAACGACACGGAGACTTATTATTAATTATGAAAGCTTAGCCTATAGCTTAGGCTTGTTTCTAACTAGCTCCTATAATTTAAACTAGCCCTTTTATTTATAGATTTTACTACGTGGCTTTTTACCTCTCCTCCATTATGTATGTCCTACTCTTTCTATGTGTTGTTGCTGTTTCCTCTCTCCATGTCTCCTACGCACCTAGATTCATCTCCTTGTTTTCTCTTCCCAGGAATCCCACCTATACCGCCTGCTTTGGATGTTCGGCTTTTTATTATACCAATCAAAGCAATATACCTTCCCAGTGTACAACTATCCTACAACAATGTGTTATCCCTGAAAAAAAATATCCCAAGACTTATGTTCTCATAAATCTAGTCTCTTCTTAATCATCACTAGCTAGTAGGCTATAAACAACCAGCATCAATTGTCCTGGTAAAGTTCTGGTCTCTTTTTAAGTACATCCAACTTTTCAGGGCCCTCCCTGGGTTAGAATCACAGATTCTTAAAGCTCAAGATATCTAATTGCCCTACTAGAGCCTTTAAGGAACTCTCAAAGTTTCCTTGGAAACTTCTCAAACCAGGATTCTGTCTTCTGCATGACTTTCAGCATTCTTAACTACTAAGTTTCCACAAGAGCTCTTTGAGCCTCAACTACTCAATGACTTTTAAAGTCCAAAGTTCCAGAGTCTTTCCACAGTTCTCTGAATAACATGTGATCAGATCTGCCATAGTCATACCTCACAACCTGGTACCAGTTTTTGACTTAGAATTTCTATTGCTATGGTGAAATGTCATGGCCAAAAGCAATTTGGGAGAAGAAAGATTTATCATAGCTTACAATTCTCATGCCTTAGTGCATCATCCAGAGAAGTTAGGGAAGGAACTCAAAGCAAGAACCTGGAGCCTGAAACTGAAGCTAATAATGTGGAGGTCTGCTGCTTACCAGCTTGCTTCCTTATAACTTGCTTAGCCTGCTTTCTTAGACTACACAGGACTACCTTCCCACATTGATGCTTTAGGGCTGGAAAGATTGCTCTGTACTCTTGCAGAGGACCTAAACACACACATAGCAGTTTACAACCACCTGTAATTCCAGTCCCAGGGTGTCTGACACCCTATTCTAGCCCCTCTCCCCAAGCACTGAGTGTACATGGTGTGCATGCAGACATGCAGACAAAACATAACATGCACATGAGCTAAAATAATAAATAGAAATAATTTTTACAAAATGCCTCCCAGACTTGCCTACCGCCCAGTCCTATAGAGGCTTTTTCTTGATTAAGATTTCTTTCTTTCCATAATACTTGTCTTATTCTTTTAAGTATTGGAAATCTCTTAGATTGTTTTTAACATTTGGTAACTGTTAAGTCAATACTTTATAAACTAGGACAAAGTTGGGTTTTTATTTTAAATAATTTTCAAGTGTCTTTAGTCAGTTTGGTGACTTGTTCTCATTTGTGCATTTACAGCAGCCATTTCCCAAAAAGTTTCCTTTCTCTGAATTTGTGCCAAAAGTTTACAACCAGATTAAAGAATTTATCTACGCCTGCCTGAAATTTTCAGAAGATCTTCATCTAAGGTATAACAGAAGACACTGGGAACCAGTCCAGTGCTGAATTTGTTACTTTTTCTAAAATATATACTATGTAAAATGTTTGCTGTTCCTTTATCTATGAGTTTGGAAGCTTTGGTATAGGCTTTCATTGTGGGACTCTGGTTTTTATAGTTATGGTGGAAGGGAAAAGCTTTTGAATAATGTAAAAATGTATATATTACATTTTAAAAAGTATCAGTGAACAATTCCTGGAAATTACAGTTTATCCTACTCACTTTACCATTCTACTGGATAAAATTTTATAGTGAGAATAGAGCAGTGATACAGTCTTAGGGAAATAGTATTGTTGCTCTGCTAGTGTGTCTGTCTTAACCACAGGCTTCTTTGTTTCTTTGCTCGTGTATTGGTTTTGTTTGCATATCTTTTGGCAAATATCTAGTTAGGCGCTATTTAATAGTAGAAGACATTAAGAAGCTAAAGGGAAGGCCTTTATTATTTCCAAGGAAGATTTTGTCTACCTGAGGACCGGAATAGCTAATAATAAGTGCTGCAGAAATTCAGGCTAGGCTGCAGAAAAAACTAACACTACATCTGTACTTATATTTGATAAATTTACAAAAAGAATGAACACAACATATTGTGTCAAGCTTTTCTGAAAATAAGTTTAATTAGGAATTGGGTTAAGTCACTTCTTTATTGACCATTCTCCTAGTTTGGTTTGAACATAGGTCTTCTGGTATGCTAGGCAAGTTCTCTACCAATGAGCTAGTCTCTAGCCTTCATTACTTTAAGATGCTAAGACAAGATCTTGCCTCATTGCTCAGCATAGCCTTGAATCTCATCTGTAGCCCACCCATGCTTTAAACTTCTGTCTTCCTGTGTTGGCTTCCTGTGTATTGTAGAAGGTCTGTTAATTATTATTCTTACTATGAAAAATAAAAGAAACTTGAGGATTATACAATTAATTTTCCCATCTAAAACCAAGATTAATTTTATGGAAAAGCCCCTCTTGAAATCAGATTTGTTTTGAAAGGTTAACACCAACACATTTTCCTCCTTAGCATCTATCCTATAGCGTAGCCTACAGTACACCCTAGTGATTGGGTGACCTCACATCAGAGTCAGTCTCTAAGGTCTACATTTTCCTCCTTAGTGTCTATCCTATAGCGTAGCCTACAGTACACCCTAGTGATTTGATGACCTCACATCAGAGTCAGTCTCTAAGGTCTAAGATATGATGTATGTGATTGCCAGAAAGTTATTTCTAGTCAATGGCAAAATGGTCCATTGTCACTTGGGGGTAATATTGAGATAATGTGGGTAAATTATTTTGACAGTTCTCTTCCTATTTAAATCCTAAGTTTTTGAATGAAGATTTTTTTTTAATGTTATATTAGGGTGTTTTTCTTCTATTTCTTATTTCTTGGTTTTTGTTTTTTGTTTGTTTGTTTTTTGAGAGTTTATCTGTGTTTATTAAGCATTTGATCCAAAACTTCCTTTGGTAAGTTTCATATGGACAATTTAAATGAAATATTCCCTCAACTTGAAAGAATTCTGCACTTTCTTTTTAACACTGAGTTGACATTTGCCTTTTGTCTCAGAATGTATTTACCTTGGAAGTTGGAGTCAGAGATTATTCCTTCAATTAGAGTTGTCTCTGAGTAGAGAGACATCCCATTCCAGTGGGAAATGTGGAAAACTTCCCTCCAACTGTCACCAAGTCAGAGAAATGTTAGATGGAGATTTCTTATGCAGGTTTAAAAAATTATTTATTTATGTGTATGAATAGTTTTCCTTCCATCAGAAAATCTTGGAAATTATTATATATTATGTAAGCTGGGTTACCCATAAATTCTGAAGCCATGCAGCTATTTTACAAATTCTTATCAGTATTAGGGTCTCCTATAATAAAGTGATACTCTGACATTTAATTAAAAGTACAGTGCACAAATAGATTTTCTTTTTGTAACACTGTAAAGAATTTTGGGTTATTTTGGCTCCCTAAACTGATAAAAAACCAAAAACGTTGGAGGCTCTGTGGAGTAGGTAAATACCTCAATTATTGAGTATATCTGAGGCCACTGAGAGAACGGGAGAGAAAAATGTTTTACTAGAATATTAAAATTACAGTCTGAACAGCTGTTATAAAGAAACCCAACAGCAAATGTTAGAAAGGGTGTGAAGAAAGAAGAACCTTACTTATCTGGTGGAGGTGCCTCAAAAGTTAATAAAGCCACCTATTAATTAATATGACCCAGCTATTCTACTCTTTATTCATATCAAAGAATTCTACATCCTGCCACTGAGATATTTGTATATCCATGTTTGTTGCTGCTCTACTTACTATTGCAAGGAAATAGAACCTTGCAATAATGCCAACCAGCCTAAATGTTAACCAGTACATGAATTGATAATAAAACATATAAAATAGAATATTATTCAGCTCTAAAGAAAAATAAAATCACCAAATATCAAACTGCAGGAAAATGGATCTATTTACACTGTTTAGTTTTAATTGAGGTCACTCAGTCCCAGAAAGGAAAACAAATAAACAAACAAAAAACCACCTTTATGTTTTTTCTCATATGCAGAGTCTGGCCTGTAGCATTCATCTTTGTAAGCAAATATACATATGTGTAGTTTAACATATAGAACGGAGACTAAAAGGGAAGCTTTAACTGATGAGAAAGATGGACACAGTTAAAGAAGATGTAAAGTGTGTGTGTGTGTGTGTGTGTGTGTGTGTGTGTGTGTGTGTGTGTGTGTGTGTGTGTATGTGTGTGTGTGTATTGGGTAAGTGCATAAAAATATAATTGATACTGAAAGTATAAAATTCAAAGTGAAGTTCCACAGCTTCAAACTGGCTCCTTTTTGTAAACTTGCAAGTTAGCACTTACTTCTTCAATTATTCAAATATGAAAAAAAATCTAGGCAGAGCTCTATAGATAGATTTTTTTAAAAAAAAAATTAAGGCATAGCTCTGTGGATATATTTTTGAAAAAAAATAAAGGCAAACTAAACATTTAATAAAGGAAATTCTGAATACATTTGTTAAAGTACTTGGAGTCTCTTTAGTACACAGTGCACATTAACTGTCAATGCTGCCACTGTTGCTTCTGCTAACCCAGCTGCAACTGTTAACTTGTGCAAGAACTGCTGGGACCTGCTCGTTATCCAGATCTAGGTACTCAGGCTGCAACTGAGCTCATCATTTACATTTCAGCTCCACTGAAGTTGATGACATGATTCGTAAGTCTACAAACCTGCTGCTGACCAGGACTCTGAGCAACTCTTTGCAGAACGTCATTAAGAGAAAAAACATTGGCCTTACTGAGGTAAAGTAGCTCTTAGTGAATGTGACCATGCCAGATTTCCTGTGCATGCCCTTTGCCTACATCTAATATTGATTCCAGGAGTCTTCGCCCTTGAATCCCTTCACTCATGTTAGATTTAGTTGGCTTTTATTGTTTTTGATGTCCTGTGGATATGATTGGTAATTTCCCTGTCACCATGTTACCTGTTTAGCCTGGTGATTCGTGATTGAGGCCGGAGAGATGAAGTAATGGCTTTTCTAGTAAATGTAGAAAGGTCCTTTCACTTATTTGTGGTAAAGTATAAACTGAAGGTTTGACTTACTGATACCTAGTCCTAAAAGTAGGAAGTTATGAAATTTCCTTTTCTTTGGAAATTTAGGATTTCATGGCCACATCTCACCTTGCCAGTCACTGAAGGTACTGTGCCCAAAGTGAGAGCTTAGGTTAGGGAAATTTTTCTTCAGGAGGGAAAGGTTGTTTTTTACAGATGTAGTACAGATTTTCTGTCAGTTCCTTTAGGAATAATGAACATTTTTAACCGCATAATGTCAAGAATGATGGTGAAATCCAGAAAATAGTTATTGATTACTGTTCTATACTATACTATACTATACTATACTATACTATACTATACTATACTATACTATACTATACTATACTATACTATACTATACTATACTACACTACACTACACTACACTACACTACACTACACTACACCATCCCATACTATACCAATTATAGTATACTATACTAATACTATACTATACTAATTATACTATACTATACTAATTATACTATACTATACTATACCAATTATACTATACTATACTATACTAATACTATACTATACTAATTATACTATACTATACTAATTATACTATATTATACTAATACTATACTATACTAATTATACTATACTATACTATACCAATTATACTATACTATACTAATACTATACTACACTAATTATACTATACTATACTATACTATACTATACTATACTATACTATACTATACTATACTAATTATACTATACTATACTAATTATACTATACTATACTATACCAATTATACTATACTATACTAATACTATACTATACTAATTATACTATACTATACCAATTATACTATACTATACTATACTAATTATACTATACTATACTAATACTATACTATACTATACTAATTATACTATACTATACTATACCAATTATACTATACTATACTAATACTATACTATACTAATTATACTATACTATACTAATTATACTATACTATACTATACCAATTATACTATACTATACTATACTAATTATACTATACTATACTATACCAATTATACTATACTATACTATACTAATTATACTATACTATACTATACCAATTATACTATACTATACTATACTCACAGACACACACACACATCCCAACCTATACTAAAGACAAATGTAAACGAGATGAGCACTAGCATGGATGGAGTCTTCCTTTCTCTGTGTTGAGGTAAAGAACACCATGAGGTATGTCAGTGGTTGTTGTGGATCTATGCTTAACAGCAGTTTTTAAATGTCGGAAGTCCATGTAGCCATGATTTAGGATCTTCTCATTATCCTGAGTTTGTTTTCTATTGTTTGGAATAGACTTGTCATCAATTGGCTTTCTGTGTCTGAAAAGACCTAGTTTCTGTTCCTAAGCTGAGACCCTACAAACAAAGGAAAGTGGGAGTAGGGGGTCAGAAAGTCTCCCATTGTCATTAGGTTTTATTGTTTTCTTTTTAAACTTAATTGGGAGAGAAAGTTTATACCTTGTCAACTCTATCGTCATAATCATTCTTCTCCCAGAATAATGGATTTAATCTTGTCCCAACAGAGGTAAAGATTTTATAGTTCTGGTTAGAAATGGTTTGGTATTACAGAGCATTCAAGTAACAGGCACATGTTGAAAATATTTATTTATTTCAGCATCCTCCTTAGCATGTCGGGTCTAAGACTCCATATAAGCTATGCCTGCCTGTCAGCCTTATCTTGTACTGGAGCTACACAATCCGCTCCTCTCTCCTTCTCCATGCTCTGCCCTTGCTCTCTTTTCTCCCAGGGCCTTCTTGCTGCTTTCACAGTTCCTTTGTTTTCATTGGTTTCACACTACCATTCTGGTTCTAGCTTTTCTAGAATTTGCTATCTTAAAACTTGTGTGCTACATACTTACGTCACAGCGGCTTCTTTTCATGAGCTGCTTCTTCCGGGTCAGTAGAAGAGCAGTTGGTGACTCTGCAGGTCTGCCCTTAACTAGTGCTACTCTTTTGCTCAGTAGTGTGCTCATGTGAAATGACTGAGCCTTATGTTTAAATGGGACAATGACATCACATTTCATTGAATTATTTGAGCATTAAGTGAACATGATAAGTATTTAGAATGTTATTTGGGCATAGAGAATACCACTACATACTGTTGTTATTACTGAATATTCTGGGCATGCAAATAGTGCTCATGAGGTCTAGTATATAATGAATTTTTTTTTAATTAGAAGAAACCAAAGATTTGAACAAGATGTCCTATTATGACATATCAAATGTGTTTCTATCAAGATATATTCTCAGGGGCTGAGTACATACTGTACCTGGTTCTTTACTATTTATTTTATTGTTTAGAATGCATTCACTGTATTTTTGTATGCTTATTGATGTTAATATCTCTTTTGACCTAAAGACAGTGAACATGAATAATTTTAAAATCTATATCAGAAATTGATTTAGCATAAGCTTTGAGATAACATTTTAAAAGGTTTTCTTCTCAAAGAGAAACTGAAATAAGTTTTTTTCTCTTTCTGTTACTGGAACCATTAGACTCAAAGACTGGTCCTGACAGCCTTAACAAGTGAGGCTCAGCTTTGCATCCTCATTGGACAGTCACAGGGACAAACAATAGTGAAAAGCAGAGAAAGGAGATTGATTCAGTGCCAAAATTGGAAAGAGGAGCAAATAAATCCAGTGAGCTCCAGGTTCTTCCTCAGGATCCTGGCATGAGGGCTATAAGTAGTCCTTGTTAAGGTGTGGGCCTGCTCATCATTGATCCAATATTGTCTAAGCTCCAGTGTCTCCCGCAAGAAGTCTGTGGTTGTCAAATTGAGACAAATTCTTCCTCTGGCCAGCATCAGCCTTTTCCTTCCCTAGCATGTAGTTACTGGGGGAATTCCTAGTTCTCTGAGGCCCATTATCTCAGTCGTCTGATAGCTGAAAGCAAGATACAAGTGTCTTCCTTTAGAATAGCCTTCTTTCTTTCACAATGGGTATATTTTCTTAATAAATTAATTAATATACTGTAACTGACCTAACAGAGATGATGATAATGTAAGGAAGTAGACGCAGAGGTGTGCTTTTAGGGCATAGCTAGCATCTAAACTGAGAGTTGTGATTGCATTAGCCCCCAGCCGACCTGAAGCAACAGCTCCTGCTTTTGTTCTTGTTGTAATTTAGACAATGACTGTTTTGTCTCACACACCATATACCTCCCCCCACATTGCCAACAAAAGGGGCAGTGATCATATTAGTTATGTCAAGATACTTTATAGTTAAGTCAGAAATTTTAACAAAACTTTGGGAATTGGAACTAGCAGTCCTTTTTTTAAAAAAAAATATTTTAGTTGTTTAGGTACTGGAGATGTATAAATTGAATAGTGGATAAAGCTTTGTGAGCCCTTCTACAATGAAAGGCTTATAAAATCCTTTTAGTGTTAGGTTAATTCATTCTGGGGACTAAGATGAGTGTTGCTATTTAGTTTTTGTCTCCTTGCAGAGTTAGCAGTTGGGAACCATTAAAAGTATGTGGCTTCTCACTTCATTGTTTTGGGTCAATTCTCTGGAAGTTTTGAGGTGGTGAATGCTCTACTTCTGGAAACAAGACAAAAGCATATCTAAGATAATAGATACATACAATAATTTATATAGTTGAGAACTAAAACCTGCTAGGAACATAGACTGGCACTACTTAAGATGATAGCTACATTTCTTTTCTGGAGTTGTTCAGAAAAGAGTACTTGCCCTAGTGCTGGGACTTCTGGGGTTCTTAGGAAGACCCGGGGCAGCAATCCCTACAGGCCACTCTGTGCTAAGGCTCTCTCATGTTTACTTTTATGCCAGCAAGGAAAGATGAAAAAACTTCTTTTTCCTAGTGGATTTGTTCATTTATTTTCTTTGTGTAAAGTTTGAGGTCCCCCCTCCTTGAGACAGAGTCTTACCCAGACTAGACTCAAACTCTTAGCCTCATGATGGATTGTTACTAAAATGACTTCTGTCATTTAGTTATAAGAGTTGCTGTTTGCACTATAATTTTTTCTTTGCTGGACTGTTGTCATAGGACTTTATGTGAGAGATAATTAATATGTAGTCTGTTGATAATCCTGTGCCTTTGAAACAATATCAAGGATAGTTTGGAATGTGACTTGGGTTGAATGATACCACAGAAGGTGCTCAGACTTTGATGATAGTCTGTATCTTAGGTCGTTCTGTTTGATCCTTCAGTGCAGAATTAGCCTCCAAAGCCTCTCCCTTGCATTCAGGAGTGGAGATCATCACACCTCACTAACAGACAGGGTCCCTCTGAAAATGACATGCATATGTTATAATCCTGGCATATTTTAATAGTCTATTTTGCGCTTGGCAGTGAAATGTAAGGGGTAACTGACAGCCTGCTGATGCAGTTCATGGTGATCTCTTGTGTTGACAGATCTTTTTAAAGTCATGATAAATTACTACTGTACCTGGCATAGCCGCCTCCTTTTTCTTTTTTTTAACTGCCAAAATTCTGCAAAACAGAACAGTTTTCTCTTTGACTGCCACTTTTTAAAAAATTTCTATAGCATGACATGATTCCTCTTATTATTAGAATTTCATTTGATTGAATGTGTTTCTTATAGGTAATGTTGATTTTAAAATGGAAATCTCTAGTTCTCCAATTTAACTCCCTTCCATTTCTGATGCTTACATCAAGACAACCTTCACTAGCTACCTTTCATCCTTTGTGGGGAACTCTTGGAACCTAGTAGTTTTGGGGGGAGGAGTGGCATTTTGTTTAGTGATGGAGATACTAATAAGTTGCCCTTGCTCCAGTAAATTACCTCTCATGTAAACTGGGCAGGAAATTATAATCAAAACCAGTGGGTCACACACAGACAGAAGACAAAGAAGCAGGAGGGAGATTTGTTGAGAAGAAGGGCTCCAGTTACCAAAGGGGATGATGGGGACTGAAGGAATGCAAATGCCTAAGATTTATTATGTAATTGTGCAAAACTCAAACAAGTTAATGTTTTAAAAAGAGGGATTTGATTTAGATGATCTAAGTGTGACTTTTGTCCCTTGAAAGACAAGCAGAATCAGCAGAGTGTAATGAATTGCCCATTTTCAGGGATGTGCTTTTCTTCCAGAGTACTTTAATGTTGGTATTTGGGTTGATTTTCTAAGAGACTGAACACTGCTAGCCTTGTATCCAAAATGCTATCTCTGAATTATACTTTGGATGATTGGCAAGAGGTTCCTGATATATTTTCATTGTCTAGTAGCGTCGGAGGAGTAATAGAAAACGTTAGTCTTGGTGACAGTTCACCCTTTCATCCGAGGGAATATCTTATAGCTACATTTTGATACCTCTTGCCCTTTGCTGGTATCTCAGAAGTAGCGGTCCCAGATTCTTTAGGCAGACTATAAGGAGAGTGCTGGGTTGCTCTGCTCTTTTCATTACTGAAGAATTAGTTGTTGGTAGAAGCCACCATGCCTGTCCTGAGGATAAACTGTATGCTTTCACCAGTACTGGCTGTTACAAAGGAGTGAGCATGCTCTTTCTGGTTATAGATCTACTCACAGATTGTTTAATATTCCACAACACCATCTATTCAATGATTGATTTTTATTTTTTAATTTTTAAATGAGCATGAAAGGACTAGCACAGAATACATCAAGACCAAGTTCTCAGCACAAAGGAAATGTGTTTGCTCCAGAGGGACAAAGGACAGGGAATAAGAGTCAAAGACAGGAAACAGAGGACAGGGGAGAAGATAAAAGGAACAAGGTGTGTGTGGGGAGAGATATTTGCCCCAGAGCAACAAAGGACTGTTTCTGGATAGAGAGGACACTAACATGCCCATAGGTAAATGACAACTTATAAAGGGAAAAAGGGAAAGCCCATTTTAGGATGGGTTGGTTTGTTTTGGTTGGGCATCTAAATTAGGGCAGCTAAAGGGGCCTTCTGATTGCTGGACTTCAATACTTTGATAGTTGGACCTTGGTAGTCAGGAAGAGGAAGTGGCCAAATAAGGGAATAGACCTTGGGGCTAGCTTTAGAATGTAATCTGATGGTTTAGCCAAGCAGAGGGACTGGGGAAGAGCAAGGCCTGCCAGAGCCATGTTTGCCATGATTAGGCCTACTAGAGTCCTTTAAAGCATATACAAAATACTGAGCTTCACTAGACTAGAAGGCCCAAAGTCATCTATCCCCCTACACTGACATTCTCCCATGTCACAGCCTTGCTACCATACATATTCTTATAAAAATGAAAAACAGAATACAGAGAAGAAATGCTCCCCTTCTATAAACCAGGGTGAACATAAATATTTTCAAAGTTAAGAAGTAGTAGAAAGTGTTTCTGCTTTCCTCACCCCTCCCTCCCTTTTCAGAGAGTAACTCCAAAGGATGAAGAGATCTGACTTACCTCAAGATTAGACATTCAGATCAGTTCTCACAAACAAGCTATCCCCAGGTCTCCCATCTTACACTTCTGATAAAAGCCAGATGACCTGATTGGATATTAGTTCCAGTTAACCTACATGATTGACAGAATGTTGCTTTCTTTTTATTTCTGTTGTAGTAACATGGAAATGATTATTATGCTCATTTAACCTGTGTCTCCAAGTTTTGAAAAGATGATTCAACAAAATGAAGAATGAACTTCTTAGTCTCTTTCTCTTTCCTTTTCCCTCGAGTAGTGAGAATGGCTTTTATTTAGCAGTGTTTGTGAGTGCGTGTGTGTGCGTGCGTGCGTGCGTACGTGCTGGGAACAGAACCAGAGCCTTATGATTCTAAGTGTGTACCCCACCACTGTGCCCCATCTCTAGCTCCAGAATGAACCTCTTCAAATGTCTGTTGTATAAGAAGAGGGGACACTAATAATAGCAAACAATCTCATGTCCATAGTGACTTTCTGGCTTAGAAGTTATTATGTGCTCTTTATGTCTGAGGAAACAGACTGAGAATGTTGGGAAAACTGTCAGGATCAGGTTTCGTCCTTTCTCTTATGAACTAAGGTAGTTTGTTGGCTTCTCACAGTCTAGTTAACATGTCTGTGTTCCTTAGGCCTAATTTTGAAACTCCTGTTATCTTCTGAGTTATGCTTTTTGCTTTACTGGCTGTTTATTCATTTGATTTATTTGGCAATTATATTTCCTTTGTAGGATCTATGATTAAGACTAGCTGCTTTTGTCTTAGTTTAACATTAAACCAATGAATAAAAGAATATATTTACCACATGGGGACAAGTGCTGCTTTAAATGGGGAAATACAAGATGTTCCAGGGGATTGGGGTATTTTCTTGGAGGACTCTTCCTGTAAGGTGGCCTTTAGAGCACCCTGATGCTATCTCAGGTGAGTGAGCATTGCATGTGCTTATTGTTTTCTAGCTTGTCCAGATTATCATCAATACAACACACTTGGAGAAGTCCTGTAAATACCTGGAGGAATTCATCACCAATATCACTAATGTACTTCCAGAGACGGTCCACACCACCAAGCTCTATGGTACCACGACTTTCAAGGTGAGAGCACATTAGCACAGAGGGGATAGTCATGAGCACTGTTCATGGGCATAGTCTGGGCCATTTCACATGTGGCTTCATTTCTGCAAGATGATTTATGATGTGTCTTAAGAATAAAGAAGAGTTTGGTTTGGTCTTCATTTTTCTAGAAAACAAATTTAGATATGGAGGTGGTGTGTATGTTCAAAATAACCACAAAATTTCAACTACATCCTCTAGAGAGTGTGGTTATAGCTGACATGAATATTAACCATTATTATGTATTTGGTAACTCTCTCCTTTCTGTGTCTAACTTTTTAAATCTTAATTTTTAATGAGAAATTCTTACCCCAAATAGCCATTTTCTAAAGGCACAACATTAGTAGTTTTCACAGCCTTAGATCAGAGAAAATGCCACCTTTGTAGAACAAAAGAAAGATTAGTAGTAGGTGAGTTTCTGGAGCATTAACACCTTCTCTTAGAAGAATTTCATCAGTCTTAATAAAATGCTGTACATTACCATGCAGACCTTTTCTTGGGTACTAATCAGAGAAAATGTTTCAGTTTTAAACTTGAGAAAGAGCGAATTTGATATAAAGATGAACTTGAGTGGAGATCTGTAGTGGGATTTAGGTATTAGCTGGCAAAGCTAGGCAGGGAAAAACAAACAGACAAACAAACAAACAAAACCCCTAATATACACCACTCAATAATTGCTTTTAAAATATAGACTGTTCAAAACAGTTGCAAGATAACTTTTTATGATTATCTTCCATGTCACATCTTTAATAAGAGTCCCACATAGACTTACCCAGTACTCTAAAAATAGTTATAGATGTTTATAGTCAGTCCATTAAGACCTAACCACTGTTTGTTTTTACAAGATCCTACAAAAATGCTGCTGCCTGTAGTACGAGGATTCTGGCTCAGACTTTCTGGCCTAGCCTCAAGGTTTAGACCCGCAGACCCACAGACCCACAGACCCGCAGAGACATGCAGAGGCTTACTATAGTTTTAGGCTGTTTGGCCTAGGGCCCAGGCATATAATTTGCTAGCTCTCTACCCTTCATCTAACCCATGACTCTTATCTTGTTCAGCCATTCGGCTTGGTACCTTTTCTTAGAGCAGCATAGGTGTCCTCTGCTTCTTCCGGCTTCTCTCTGGCATTCTGCTCTGTGCTTCCTGTTCTCAGAGTTTTCTTAGTCTGGTAGCCCCGCCCACACTTCCTGCCTGCCTTTGGCCAATCAATGCTTTTTATTAAACCAGTGGATGGGACAATTATTTACAATGGAACAGTATAATCTCCCACAGCTGCCCATAGGTTAGCAAAAAACAACCTTACAAAAACTATGCTCCTTTCCTGATAAGTTTTGTCCTTAGAAGGTTATAAATAATTATCATTCTAATAAAATAGTTATAGGTTAAAATTAAATTTAAAAAAACAAAACAATATTATAGACTCAGAGATACCTTTAAAAAATAAATAAAATAAATATGAAAAAATTGTTATATATACCTATAGACAATTGTTAGCCAAATATAAGCCAAAGACAATTTGTACTAATATAAATGCTTATATAGTGATACAAATATAAAATCATTTTATATGTTTAATTAAGATAATTTGTATATTGATACAAATTTAAATCTAAAATTATTTTGTATGTCAAATAATTTATATTTTAATACAAAATTAAATCTATAATTGCCATATTTTACATACTTCTACCTCTGTTTAAAATATCTTACACATTAATATATATTATTGTCATTTCAATTACATAATTTCTATCCCTGTTTAATTATACTATTTATAATGTATACTTATGTTAGTCATAAGATATATAAGATGTTTTATATATCTCTGTTTAAATATTTTATATATAATATATATTTAAGATAATGTTATCATTTTACACGATACATATACCTCTGCCTAATGTTTATATAATAGTCATGCTAAAAGTCATCATTCAAAGACTATACACCCATTTATAAATTGCCTAATTTTACAGTATAAAGCTTCAGTCTTTATAATAATAAAAACTACAAGTCACCACTTAAAGTTTGCCACATAATGGTCATGTTGTTTAAGTTTCC
Organism: Phyllotis vaccarum; assembly: GCA_033318265.1. Lineage (NCBI taxonomy): Eukaryota > Metazoa > Chordata > Mammalia > Rodentia > Cricetidae > Phyllotis > Phyllotis vaccarum. Next base: position 67,302,388 of record JARWLC010000014.1, on the reverse strand, counting down.
CAAATATGTACTAAAATAAATCAAATAGACAAAAGTCTTCAACTACCTTTTCATAGACCTAAAAAGTACGACATTTAACATTTTGTTACTCAAAATTTGGCCATGAAAAACACGACTCCTGACATCACTGTTCCTTTCCTGAGATAGTGTTAAACATCAAAGACATTCCACTAAAAGTTTGTCTTCCTTGGCAGACAATGGCCTGTTAGACAAAACCTGCCCTTACTTCGACTGCTGTCAGCACACATGCTGTCCAATCTAGAAAAACAAAATAAAAAATCAAAACTGCCCAAGCCTGTCTAAATAAAATAAAACAGTTTCTCCAAAAATGCCCTACTTCTAAAAAGATCTGTCAAATATCATAGGCCTATAGCCAAAATAATAAATACTCCAACTACACAAAAAAGTCATAAATGACTGTCCAAATAGCTATCACTGTCTTTTTCTAAATTTTAAGAACTACTCTCTTATGCTTTCAACCTTCAAATAATATATTTTCCTCCTCGAGTCTGATAAGGTTAAAGACTAAGCAGTTAAAGTTATTATCATCTCATCTCTTAACAAAAAACATTCAAGTGTTAAATTTTTATTATTCAAGATAAACAACTTTAAAATAATTTCTATACCTCGCCATTTACCAATACTCTAGTAGTTTGACCTTGCTTATGTTTTGCTTTTTCCTCCCTCAGACATTACCTCATAACCATTCCAATTATATGTAGTTTTAGTTAAAACTTTCCTAGTTAGACAAAAGAGATAGAGTGGGATTTAGGAGTTAGGTGGCAAAGCTGGGCGGCTTTTCTCAGGAGGACAGGGGGCCTGAAGGGGGCGTGGCCAGAGCCCACTAGGAAGCAGAGGCACCCTGAGCCCCTCCCTGTGTTGTTCCTGTGTCCTCAGAGAGTGGATGAAAGCCCAGCATAAGACAGTTCCTATATCCAAATTGTCTTAAGGTTCAGTTCGTATTGTGAGTGATCATGTACCCCTCAGTAAACATTAATCCTTTATATAATATATTAATAATACATTTTCCACGGTAGAGATCAGACCTTGTTATGTGCCGCTCTGGCTGATCTAGAACTCTGTGTAGACCATGCTAGCTTTGAACTCACAGAGATCCACTTGTCTCTTCCTCCTGAATAGCTGAGGTTAAAGACAGGCACCACCACACTAGGCATGGTTTGAATTTTATTGTTATGTGAATGTTGTAGTTTTAAGACATGTTGTGTAACACTCAAAAATCCAAAACTGGTGACAATTAGATACATAATTAAAGAGTTTTAACCATGATCCATATCCCTTGCTGTTCCCCTTTTCCTATCCTTTTGTCCTTCTCTGTTTGTGGGTACCATCTCTCAAAAGTAGCCTCCAAAGAAGAAATCATAGCCCATCCATTTAATGATCATAGTGTATGAGATAGGGATGTTTGGAAGAACTTAACTCTCCACCATTTTTAAAAATATGTACAGTGTTGAGCATGACCTAGTCCTTCCATGTCTATGATAGCAGCCAGACTAAGTGAGGTGTTGACAAGATGACCCTGGCATTTTTCACATCCCTGATAAGATTATTTAAGACAAATTCATTACCAATAACCTTAAGTTCGTGCCATTTCTCTAATATTTCTCAGTAATTTCTGATTACAGCAGCCATGGTACCCATGGGCAATTGGTTTAATAGTCTTCACCACTAAGCTATACCCTCCCAGAAACTTAGATCATTTCTATATTACTTACAACATTTTGACAATGTAAATGGTAGTGTTGTCACATATGTTGTATGGAATCATGGCATGATAGTAACTATGCACTAGTTCAGTATGAGCTCTGTTTTTTATCTTGTATACTTTCAATCTGCTATTGGTTTAATTCAGAGATGGGAAGCCTACAGACACAAGCACTTCTGACGTATTAATATTGATGTCTTTTTAGTGAGGATTTATCTAATAAGGAGGCCCTCAGAATGTGATAAGAGCTCTCAGCGCTTACCCAGGCATTTTAGTAGGAATTAATATTATTCTCACATGGAATCATTTTTAGAGTGTGGATGGAAACTTTATTGTAAAATGTTCGTGTTTGTTCTTCTAGGAAAGCCAAACCTTTCCTTCAAAGAAAATGTAGGAGTAACTATCATTTGGTGTTCTGCAGAAAATAAAGTGTTATTGAATTACAATATGAGACTCAGTAGACTGTCTTCCAGTTGGAGAATATGCTGGATCTACTAAGACTCTCCTCAGACTGTCTCATTTGTAAAGTTACAATAACTTTTCAAATTATGTTTTGAAATCTGTTTTAAGGATGCTTGGCACTGTACTATTGTGGGTTTTAGAAAGGAAGTTTTCATTTGTTTTTGAATTAGAGTTTCACATTGCTAGCCTAGTATATCCTAGAATTCATTGTGTAGTCCAGGCTGGCTTCAAACTGTAGGTAATTCTCTGATCTCAACCTTTTCTATATTGAGAGTTCCTATGTGAATCTCCACACCTAGCTTGCTCCAGAATTTAGAATACCGAGGAGAATGACTAGCAGGTAGGAAGTTGTGGAGGCTGATCAGCCAGTTAATGCTGAGCAGAGGAGTAGTGCAAGGGACATTCAAGGTCATCTTTGCAGTGTTTTTATGGGAAACATTGGTTACTTAAAGCATGCTGGAAGCTTATTTTTACCAGGGCTGTTTCAGATGAGCCAGCCCAGAATTCAATGTAAACATGGCAGCTAGGAAAGCTCCATGTTGTATGTTTTCCTAAGCTACTGTTTCCTGAAACCTTTCCCTTGCAGATGGAAGCCTTTATGCTGGAAAAGAGGCAGACACACTCAGAAGGTCTTCAAGGTGTTTTCTGACAGAGCTCCCTCTTGTTTCTTCTGCCATGAGTGACAATATGCAGCTGGCATGCTTGACTTTTCCCTGCTCATAAGGTTCTCCTGTCTGTTTTAAAACAGAGACCAAAGCTATTTACTAATTTAATATTTCAAAAATACTACTTATATACTTATTGCGTAACAATCTGATATATTTTGTAGGAGAGAGGAAAAAAAATCTGTTGACTTACAGCTTCTTTGAGGCACAGGGAACACAGTCACTGTTGACTTCTGTAAAGAGCTGTAGAAATTACTAGAATAAATATATTAGATGCCTTCTATCTGTTGTCTACCCAATAGGTTTTAATAAAACATCTGGTGTGCTTTAAGTCTTATAAGCCCGAACAAAATAAGTGCCTCCTTATTTTATGGAACTTATATTTTAATGAACTGATAGCTGATAAGTAGATTTAGCTACTGGCATGAACTGGGTGTGGGGGTGAAAGGGTGACTTTAAATCATATTTAGAACCAGAATCATTTAGATTTCTGTAGGGAATAGTGAGGCAGTGGTTTCTAGCATCTTTGAGGATGTTAAGGGGTCTATTTAGCTGTGCTGGAGCAATCACTGGTGCCAGTGTGAAGAATCTCTGTGGTACGGGCCATTTGATCTCTAGCCCCATAGGACATGCAGTTTTCATTCTGAAGTTAGATGTGAAGTTTCTGTGTTGGGACTGTAGTGTGGTGATCTGCTTTATCTTTGAATGTAATAATGGTTGTCATGTCATTGTCAATTAGTAAGCGTAGAAGGTGGTAGTTCAAGATGGATGCCACTGAAATAGTCCAGGTGAACAATAATGCTCATGTGGAGTGGTAGATATTTTCAAGACAGAAATGGCAATTTTTAGCAACTTTTTTATATTAAATTGTTTAGTAAAAAATTTTAGGTAATTCTAAGATTTTTGAACTGAGTGAATGCTCAAATGGTAGTAATATTCACTGAGAAATGAAATGTCATTTTAAAATTTTAACTAAAATCATATCATTTCCCTTCATATCTCTTCCATGTGCACTGCCCATTCTTGACCACCTATCCTTACTTGTTGCATATATAAATGTCTATGTTATAAGTACATCCATATCCTGCTGACTTCTGTCTGTTGCTCACATGTGTTTGTTTCTAGGGCTGACTACTTGTTTTCAACAACCAGTCAGGAGACTCATCCCCCTCTCAGCAGTTACTGAGGGCTTGTAGGTCTTGAGCTAGAGCCTGGGCCTGTGAGATTCCCCCATATGCACTCTGATGTCATGTCAGCTAGTATTTGAATTGTTCAGGTCTTGTTTAGGCAGTCATATTGCTGTGATTTCATGGGTGTCCCTTCCCTGGTGTAGTTAGAAGACACGTAACTCACAGCAGACTTCCTGGTCTTCTATTCTTAGAGTCTTTCTGTCTCCTCTTCCTCAGTATTCCCTGAGTCTTGATAACAGGAGTTATGTTGTAAATATTGCTCAGTGCTCTCTGCCTTTTGATTAGTTGTGGCTTTCTGTAATAGTCTCCTGTTGGAAAACAGCAACTTCTTTATTGATGTGTAAGAACTACACTTATCTGTAGGTGTAAGAATAAGTATTTAGAATACACTTAGTAATTAACGTTGACTTAGTAAAGTCATGGTAGTAGGTTCTCAGCTAAGATTCATGGCTTCACTGGTCGTGTGTAGTTGGGTATATTTACAGTACCAGGCATTATTTTGCTCCTGTTAGTGGGCCTTAAGTCCAATTAGTCCGATTTTGGTTACAGCTACCATTGCGTATATTTTTAGGGATATTTTGCCATGCTGATCATTGTTTTGTTCCTAGATACCATAACCGGGTAGGATTATCAATGGTTTCCTCTCCTAGCAAGGTTGGAACACAGACATGACTAGAGCTGTAAAATTAATTATCTGTTTCTTTCAAAGAGCTGATGTGAGAAATATAAGTTTTGGAGAAATTATAAAAGAACATCTGTGCCAACATCTGTTCCTGGTACATCGTATCTGTAAGTTACAAATTCAGGAAGCAGAAATAAATAGGACATATGGTTTTTTGGTCTTAGACCTCTTAGCCACAAGTCTGTGAGTCTAAACCTTAAAGCTAGGCCCAAAAGTCTGGGCCAAAAACCTCTTACTACAAATATCACTGGAGTTGATAGGACCATCAGTGTTGACATTTTTAGGGAGTGTTGTCCAGCATGAACAGAGAACTCTTTCTTCCTAAGCTCATACAGACAGTGTTCAAGACCTCAAACAACAGTTAGCAAAAACCAGAGAAATAGAAAATGTAACTAAACTATCCTAAAACATAGAATTAAACTAATTAACAGTAATAGAAATATGCTTATAAAATTCATAAGTATTTGAAAATTAACATATTCTAAGAAAGGGTGCTACAGAAAAAGTTCTAAGGAATTTTAAGACATGGAAGTTGGAGTTGAAGTGAAGATGCAGGTCACCAGAACTTGGATGACGCAGGTGTGGTTTGCAAGGGGAACTGGGCATTGAGAATCTATTAGATAAAGAACTTCTTAAATCCAGTGTAAGCTAAAGAAATAAACAATAGAAATAAGGTCAGAAGCAAATGAAAGTAAAAATCAATTTTGGAAATCAGCAAAATGAAAAGTTTACTCTTTGCTAAAAATGAAATAAAATAATTAAAATTTGAACTAGGCTAACCAGGGGAGGGGAAACAAATCGCTAATGATACTAGTGATCTGACTCATTTTTATTAGGATAATAATATGGATAAGGATATTATAAAGAGTTTTTTTTGAAAATTGACATAAAATATATACTTTCTGGGGGAAGACTGTTGTAGCCAACTTCTCTTTACCACTATAAAACACCTGGTATAATCACCTTGATGTACATCCTTAGTCCCAGAACTAAGATATAGAAACAAGAAAGATAAAGATCTAAAGGTCACCCTTAGCTACATAAATGAGTTTGAGGCCAGACTGAATTTCCTGAGACCTGGTACCAGAAACAATAATTACAACAACAAACCTGCAACAATCAAAAGAGACAGAGCTTATTTAATTTCAGTGTGTATGTGTGTGTGTGTCCATTCATGTGAGTGCAGGTATCTTCAGAGGCCAAAGGAGAGCATTTGGTTCCTGGGAAGTAGAGTTACAGATCTGCCTGACATGGTGCTGGGAATGAATTCATAAGAAACAGCAAGTCCTTTTATTCTTCTTGGCACCTCTCCAGGGCCAGGAACGGTATATTTTGGCCCATAGTTCTGGATGTTTCCATCCTTAACTCATTGGCCAAAATACTTTGGGTTTCTGCGATGGCACAATACATATACATAGGGCAAGAATTTGTTGGGAAGAGACCACCTGCTCCAAGAGGTGGCCAGAAAGGAGATAAAAATGATGCAGGTAGGAGCCAGAGTCCTCAGACCATTTTCATGCACCCAGTAACCTAATTCCTTCCCTGTAATCTCCAACTACTAAAGGTTCTACCTTTTTCTGATAGTTTTAAATTCAGTGGTGAAAAATTAAGGATAATATACCCATTTTCTATAATCTTTTTCTAGAAAATTATAGCAGAGAATTATACCAGTCTCATTTTATGATGTCTGCTTACCCTAATATCATAAGAAAGGAAAATTTCATGGGGGTCATATACACGAACAGAACTCCTTCTGTACTAGAAGTGCATTGTGACCACATGCTACTTATTTTAGGTCCACAAATGTGTATTAGCACTCAACCATCAGTCAATGGAAGTCATCATGTCAAACAGACCAAAAAAAAAAAAAAAAAAAATAGAAAAGCTATGTATTGGTAGGTGAAGAAAATACTTATTTATGCTAAATTCTCAACAAACAAGAATCAAGACTGGGGTAGGAACACTTCCTCTACCTTATACCAAAAATACCCATCAAACCAGCACAGTGCCATACTGAATGGTGAGAGAGCAGATGCTTTCCTGTTGAGATCAGAAACAAGGAAGCAGAACTTCCCTCCTTTCCCACTCACCTGCTAACAACACAAGACAAGGAACGCTGTGTGTAGAGGGAAGGAAGAAATAAAACTCTTTGTTTCTAAATAAGAGGAGTGACTGTAGAAAATCCTAAGGAAATAACAGAATAATTGCATTCAAGTTCAATTCCTATATGATAAAACTACAAAAACTCTGATATAAGAAACCAAGATCTAACTACCTTTCATGTTTATGAGTAGGAGGGCGATGTTACCAGTCTTGTTTTTTCTTAATTGTCTGTTTACTACCTTCTCTTTCAACATGTCAACAAATTATTTTTGGATCTTTAAAGTCAATTTGGAAAGACAAATCACACAGAATGGCTAGCAATTTTGAAAAGTAGAGTTAGAGTAGTGAGTACTTGACCTCGTGCCTTACTATAAATGAAAATACAGAAATACGATGGTGTGACATTGGTATGAAAACAGCCAATGACGTGACTGCCTTCCCTAGGCATATAAATAGGTAGAAAGAGTAAAGGCAGTGTAATAGACAATAGAGCGGAATTTACTTTTCAGTAAAAGATGCTGGACATCTGTGACACCAGCAAAAACTACAAGAATCAAAGAAGCACACCTTACATCTACCCAACATTAGCTGAAAATGTAAATTCTAAATAAAATGCACAATGCTACAACCCTTTGCAGATAACTTAAAAGAAATGTAGATGACCCTGGATTTAAGAGTGCTTTTTTGTTTGTTTTTCAATAAAAAGGTAACATTTACCCATTAGGGAAAGCAGTATGGAAGGTCTTACGCACTTAAAAGTACAAATTATAATTTAATAATGTAGTTACATGTTCTTACAGTGCTGGTCATCATTGTCAAGAGAGGTAGTTAACCTACAATTAGTCAGTGGATCTATGGAAAGGGAAATGTGGTGGAAAAACACAATTGAATACTACAGATTGCCTTATGAAAGAAGGAATTTTTTGGTAGTTTATAGTGTCTTAGATAATCTGGAAAACATTATGTTAAGTGAAGTAAGCAAAGAAAAGCAAACATTGCATGGTCTTTCTTACTTCCATATTGAATCTAAAATTGTTGAACTTACATATGCAGAACAGAGCATTGTCCCTGAAGACTTTGATAGTGGCTAAGCCATTTTGGCCAAAGCACACATCATTTTTTAAGCAGTTCAAGAACTCATTCTTTAGCAGGTAGCTATAGTTAATGTGTGTATAATATCTTAACCTTTTCTGTTAGGATGTGTTAAAAAATTTTCACCACAAAAATAACAAATACTTAAGGTAATGCATGCCATTTTTAGCTTGATTCATGATGTTAATTAGGTCATGTTATTGTGTTTACTGTGCCATTTACAAGTTCTACATATTCAAAATACCTTGTTGAACAGGACAAATACCTGTGATTCTTCATGGAAATAATACTGTCTTTGCTGTACTGTAGACTCAGACTCATGCAAAGCTTAAGAGAAAATATAGACAATGATAATAAGCAAAAGACATTCAACAGTTGCAAGTTAAAGACTTGACTGTAAAAAAAGATTCCAGTTATGCCTTCTATATTTCTGCCTTGGTCTGAAAAGAACAGGTGACAAGTGTGGAAATTCTAAGTCCAGATCTCAGCCTTATGCTTTCAACCTTTGTGGGAGTCAGAGGTGTCTATGAAACAGTCAGATACATGGTCCATGAAGTAGAACATATTTGGTGTAGATCTGTGTTGAAGACAGACTTGGAAAGATTAATACCAGATGTGGTAGCAAGTTGTTCATGGCATTTTTTTTTGTATTATAACTGTAATTGTTCTGTTCATAATGTATATTCATTTATCCTGATTAATGCTTTTCCTAGAAAAATATGTCCAAATAGAGACTTTGATAAGATGTTGTGTAACATGAGTCTCCTATACAGGGTAACACAGACGTATGTGGTTTAGGAAGGTAGATGCTGTTTTAGCATCTTTTTAGGACTGTACAACATACAACAGTTTCTATGGACCATGTGGACCAACTTTTGAAAGAGCCTTATGAAGAAAGCACAGAGCTGTGATAGTAACCAATGAGAATAGATTGAGTTACAGCATAGGCATATTCACGAGCAGCTGAAAGGACTGGGGGAAATAGGCAACTTGAGGATGTAGAGAGGAGCTTTTTTTTTTTTTTTTTTTTGAGTCAGAAAGAGTCAAAATGAAATCAGTTTCTCAGAGTAATTTGCTTTTTGACAGAAATGAGAAAATAAAAGGAAATAAATTGCAAGGGGTATATGTGAATACATTTTCCTCATTTAGTGAAGAAAAAGAATAGCTTTTCTTGGAGATCATTTAACCTTCCCCTCCGAAAGGGGAAATAAGACAGTGAGTACATGTTAAAAATAAAAAATATGGTGGCTACATCACATACATGCTTGCCTTTTTCACCCGAGACATCTGAACGTGTTTTACATTTAAGCATTATTTCACAGGATGCTAGACATGCAGCTGAAGAAGAGATATACACAAACTTAAATCAGAAGATTGACCAGTTTCTGCAGCTGGCTGACTACGACTGGATGACAGGGGACTTAGACAACAAAGCTAGTGATTACCTAATCGACCTCATTGCCTTCCTTCGGAGCACATTTGCTGTATTCACACACCTTCCTGTAAGTGATAGTTGCTTCTATTTTGCCCCTCAAAATAGGAAAAAGGATGCCTTAAACTAGCTTTGCAAAGGTTTTCATTTCTCATTTAAGTTGTGAAAAGCCTTTTTAATGTCAAAGAACTCCTAGTAGATACATTAATCTGTAAGGGGATGTTCAGGTCTCCCATATAATTTGTTTTCAAAGACTTTTGTATTTTGTCTATGCGTTTTGCATTTTGTCAGGCCTTCCAACTAAGTTCAAAGTAATTAGAATAGGACATGACAACTGCTTTGTAAAGAATATCAAACAGACTTGCTGGTTAACATTTAAGGCCTGTTTCTTTTCATTTTAGGACATCCTTTGATTTTTTTATGATTTGAAATTCTTTGTTGAAACTCTTATCTTTTTATCTAGTTTGTAGTTCCTTTCTGGCTATATTAGTTACAATGATTTCAAGTTGTTTATTAACTTACTTATGTACATATTGATGGACTTGATTTTTAGTGACCTGTTTATGATCATTCCTAGTATTTTGTGTTTTTCTCTTTGACATTGTATGTAAGTTGTATGGATTCTGCTTTGTCATATCGCTCCTTGTTTTCCTACTGATTCAGAGTGTGGAGGGATCTCTTCCATTCAGGTTGATATTAATCACAGTCTTTGGCTGCAGTTGTCATGCACTTTTAGTTGTCCCTGTTGCTAGGTAACGGACCATAAAGGTATCTGTAAGCGCAGGCTTGTCATTGGCTTTACCCCAAAGATAGCTGCAGATACTTCTGCATTTCATCCTTTTGTTGATAGTAGATGGTGCACAGTTAAAAATAATTTAAAAAGAAAACAATTCATAAGTTGTTGGTGGCTATGTTGTACTCTTGCTTTTTAGCTTTTCCTATAGTCTAAGTGTTTGCTATACCTAGAATTTATATGCTGGACCCAATTAGCTGTGATAGCAAAAAGTAAGTTCCTGGAGTGATGGTCATGGGCTAGGGTCTTCATAAAGAATTCTAGAGAGATTTCTGTTTCTTCTATAATAATAGAATGCTTCAGGAATGTGCCTATTATGAAATTGCAAACAGGCCCTTATCCGGCATGGAATCTATTATCATCTGGATCTTACACTTTTCATGTTCCAGTACTGGGAGAAATAAAGTTCAGACATTTTTGTTGTTTATAAACTGCAGTGTTCTGTTCCTGCAACAGGAATGGATTTAAAAACAGCCTACCTGAGATTCTTAGACATTTGTCCTCAGCCGAGTCCCTGTATCTGAGCTCCTGTCAGACTTTGGAAACCTCACTCTACCTGTCAAAGGTTTGGCACACACATACTTTTATTTTCCTGAGCTGTTAGGCTTCAGAATGCAACAAATGTTGTGATGGAAAATTTGGTTCTCTGGAAAGTCTCCAGCCCTTTAAGGAAAGAATCTCTAATAGCTGTGCTCTTCCTGGGACCCTGGGACCTGATTCTGGTTCTCTGTTTATTGCCTATGCCAAAGGTTGGGCAGTGGCATCAAGGACAGCTGCAGATCCTCAGGTCACACTTAAAAGACTCTGCCTTTTTTGTACTTTTATTCTTAGTCCTCCTTGTTTATAGCATTCTGATGTCTTTTGTTTCCCTCCCTCCCTCCCTCCCTCCCTCCCTCCCTCCCTCCCTCCCTCCCTCCCTCCCTCCCTCCCTCCCTTCCTTCCTTCCTTTTTTTAAAACAGGGTTTTTCTGTGTAGTCTTGAATGTCCTGGAACTAGCTCTATAGACCAGGTTGGCCTTGAACTCACAGAGTACTGTTTGCTTCTGCCTCCTAAGTGTGTCTTTAAAGAAAAAAAAAATTGTCTGTTTTTTCATTTTACTTCTGGTTGTGCTTAGAAGGAAGTTTGACTTGCAGAAAATTGTACTATTTTATCCTGCTTTGCCCTAATAACAAGACATGACAAATCTATCACAAAAATATTTTAAAAATTTATTGGAGTTTAGAGAAACAGCACTTGCTGCTCTTGCAATGGACCTGGATTTGGTTTCTAGTATTTACATGGTGGTTTACAACCATCTGTGCCAGCTTCTGGTTTTTGGGAATTAGGCATACACACAATACACTTACAGGCAAAGCACTCATATAATAAAAATAAGCATATCTTTAAAAAATACAAAAAAACTTATAATTAAGGGTAAAATTAAATTAAAATTGAATGTCAAGACTAGGTGTTATAAGAAAGTTATTTAATAACTACTCTCTAGAATTATCATAGAAATGCAAGGATAGTGCTAGATTTTTAAAGTTCTCTTAATATTTGACTTTCCCAATTACTGTGTAAATGAGAGAAAGTAACATGGTATAAAAGTATAACTCATAATTATGAAGTTATAAGGATATTATACAATATCCAATATTCATTCTTGATTCAAAAACAAAATTCACTGAAATGTAAGTAAAATAATGCTTTTATTCAATAGGTATTTACCAGGGTTATACTAAACACATGAATTTACATTGACATAATCAAGAGGTTGACATTTTTATCATTTTTAAAGAAATTCTCTTAAATAAAATTTTCTATGAACAAATTATAGTTGTAGTAATCAGGCATGTGTGCCTCGGTGTGTTTTTACTGCTATAACATATTTGAATAAATTATGAACAGCAGAGAATTTATCAGAGAAACATAAGTGTACCAGTGTGGTAGTATTTTGTGCTGCAGAAAGTTTTCAAAGACTAATTGAATTATTATGAGCACCAGATGAATTTCATACGGGAATATGTAAATAATTCTAAAATTGACACTAAAGAAAAATTAGACACTACTAAAAATATAAAAATTTAATAGTAGTTTTTAACCTATTAGATATGAAGTGCTATAAAGCAAAAATAAGCAATATCCTTTCAAACTCTAATAGACACCATTAAGGGAGTAGAATGCAGAAGTCTGTGTTTCAAGATCTGTGAAAGAATTGCTATCTCAATAAAAACAGACTTTTCAATAAAATTCCACTACTTCCTGCCACCTTTGATGATGGTGGTTAGTAAGTTCTTGCTTTCTATATAACTGAATTTTATACTGAGTCAATAAATACTTGAATTTTTCTAAGAATATATTCAGGAAACAAGATACTGGTGTGCTTTCTATAGTCTGAAACTATATCACTGTTTTAAAGTTAATGACAATGCTTGAGTCATCAGATAAGAGACTGGTAGTTTGTTTACTTGCTACTTAAAAGAAAGTGAAATGGAATATATGCTCATCATAAATAGTAATTGCAATGTGTGCTTCCAATAGAACCTGTCATACAAATAAATGTACAGCTGATAGAGAAGTTTTCAAAGAGCATACTTGAAATTAGAAAATATTACAAAAGCTCTATATTGTATGAGCTGATTTTTAGTTCACATCTATATATATTAACCACTTACGTTCACTGTAGTAAATGTATAAAACTTATGCTTCCATGTGTAATTCTTTTCCATGTGGAATACTCTTTTTCATGTGGAATACTCTTCCATGTGTTGCTTTCAAGTCTTCTTTCTACTGTTTAAATCTTTTTTCCTTTGTCAGACATTTAATCTCTTTTTAATTCTAGTGGAGTTGTAGGTGATACTTAGAATTATATTCATCTCTAGAATTTTTCAGTCTTTGAGAACTAATTTTAATGTATATTTAAGAAATACTTTATTGAAGAACTATTTTCAGATGGATTTTATTTTTGGAGAAACTGAAGGATTAGTATATTATTTCTTATGTTCCTCTGGCTCTGTGGTCTTACAGTGTGGAGGATCTGGCTGTATGTGCTGTGTCAGCGTTTTGCACAGTCATCTCCCTGCATCTGCACAGTAGCTCTGTCCTGTGCCCTGGCTTGTGCTGTGTGATCAGTGAGCCTTGAACCAACACCAGGTCTCACAGCTCTTCATCAGGCTTTGATTGATTTATTGTAAATGTTAGACCATTTGTTTACCTCAAAGTGTATTATTTTATCACTTATGTCATGATTTTTCATGAAGTTTCCACATTTTTGTCAATTCTGAGATTCTTTTGTAAACATTGTGTAGCCCCTCATTGTGTGCTGAGTTACGGTTCCATTCACCATATATTATTTAGAACAAGGTAGGATAGAATTGAAAAATCCTAATTTCTCGGGATTGTGTCTATAAATGGCATGTATCTGTATTGCCTAAAGTAAATAACTATATATGGATAGATGGATAAAATTTTCTTTCTAATTTTCATATATTAGTTTTTACATACTAATCTTCAGTTTTTTCATACATGGCTTCTGTTTACCTTGAGAGATTTCTATCTTTTCACCACACTGTTGGAGTTGATCAGTCATTAGACTCAAAATTAGAAGTCTCATTTCTGAAACTTCCCCTCTTTGGTTTTTTTCACAGACAGTTAATGAGATGGCCTAGCATTTCTGTACACTTTCCCCAAAATACCACGTAATTTCTCTGGGATTCTTGTACATTACTAGAGAAGGAAGGCTGGGTCAAAAGCGAACAAACCCACTGTATAGTGTGAATACTTTGTTTTCAGACTTGAAATTCTAAGCCACTAATGACTAATGGCAGAAAATATGTAAGTGAAGAGAGCTGCAAAGGAACAGGCAAAGAACGCCTTCACTAAAATCTTGAGATCTCCCATTTGTCTTAGATTTTAGGGATATATCACAACAATGGCATAGTGGGAAAGGTCAGTGTCTGTGTATGTGTGTGTTTACATATATATGTGATAGTGTGTAGTTGGGTGATGGAGGGTGTACTAATTACACTCACGAGATAATGAGTTTTGGGAATGGGGTTATTACTGAATTTTTTTTTCATGGTGACTAAGGTGGTTTTGTCTATTTTCATGAGGTATCCTGCTGAATGACCATCATAGTGTTTTCTAGGTAGTCTATTAACTATTGTGAATGTTACAGCTCTGGAGGGAAAGGTATCCTGACTAGTCAGGAAGCAGTGGTGAGGTGGGAGATGGTCTCTCAGCAGTATATAACAATTCTGCTCCTTTCCTGGAGAGCCACTATAGTGATCTTTGCTACCCTACCCCTTGATGGGGCTTCCCAACAAAACTCTGCTTCTTTTCTCTGGCCCGAGATGTTTTGTTTTTCAGTTTGACTCTGCTGAAGGAAAACCCCTGCAGAAATGGAGCAATCTCCTCATGCTTAGGCAACGGAAAGTCTCAGCTGGTTTTTTTCGGCTTAGTTCCCTAAGAGACATCTTAGCAAGGTTCTATTCTGCAGTTACAAGTGAAGATCTTCACTCAAGACTTTTTAAAAAAGAGATTTATTTGGAAAAGAGGAATCTAGAAGAGTGGCTGGCTGCCTCGGGCAGGGTGGGCAAGGACAGCTCACAACAGAACAGGCAGAGAGGCTTATATAGGGCTTCTTGGGGGTGGAGTTTCTCCAGGAAGAATATTTTCTGCTCAGGGATTGGTTAATTTTTCTGCTCATTGAATGGTTGGTTTCATTGGTAAGGGTTAGAGATGGCTCTGATTTTAGGGCCAAACTGTGGTTTTTTCACTGGCTCTTTTTAGCTTTTTGTCTCTTTTTATAAGGCCAAGGCATACTTCTTTCACTGACTGTGATTCTAGGATCAAAATCTGTAGTGAGATTATGTTGTTACATTGTAAATTGTCCCACCTACTGGTCTAATAAAAACGTTGATTGGATGAAGTCATATAGGAAGTGTGGGTGGGGATACTAGAGTAAGAAAACTCTGGGAACCAGAAGAACAGAGTAGAGACCCTGGAGAAGCCAGCAGATGGGGAGGATAACTATGGTGCTCTGAGACATGGCTGACTGTTCATATAAGATATAAAAATCATGGATTTTTTTTTTTTAAGAGCAAGAGCCAGCTAGCAATATGCTAGAACCATAGGCTGTTCAACATAAAATTAATGTAAGTGTCTGTGTGTTTCTGTGGGACTGTGGGTCTGTGGGTCTGGACCATAGGCAGCATATAACAAAAATCTGTTTCATAGTCGGGGCATGCTTTTTGGTTCTGAGTTAAGGGATAAAGTGTTTTTTTCACTGGCTCAGGTCTTAGATTCAGGATGTGCATCTCTCCACTCTCTTCCTCTCCCCCCACCTTCTTCTTTCCCTCCCCCTTCCCCTCTCCTTCCCCATCTCTCTCTCTCTCTCTCTCTCTCTCTCTCTCTCTCTCTCTCTCTCTCTCTCTCTCTCTCTCTCTCTCTCTCTCTCTCTCTCTCTCTCTGCTCTGGATTGAGGGTCAGGTTTCTCGGGGATTAGTTAGTTCCCTGCTTAGGGATTGGTTGGTTTTGTTGGTCAGGGTTAAACTGTGGTTCGGCTCTAATTTTAGAGCCAGAGAATTTTATTTCACAGGTTCTGATTTTAGGAACAAAATGTGTTTTCTTGGCCCCAGTTTGGGGGTCAGGACATGTTTCTTTGGTTCTAGGTTCAAGCCTAAATGTTTCTTTTACTGGCTCAGGTCTCAGATCCAAGATGTCTTTCTTTTCACTAGCCTAAGTTTCAGGGACAGGATGGGTTTCTTTGCATGGCACCCTTTTCCTACAACTTTTATCATATTTCTTGAGATGGCATACAAGCATTTACTATAGGCTCCAGTCATTAATTTACTGTTAGATGCATATTTATGCATTTTGTATGCTTATCATCAAAGCATATTTTTTCCTTTTTGGTCTTTGTTTTTCAGATTATAATTTAATTACAGTGTTTTTCTCCTTCCTTTCTTCCCTAAACTCCCCACCACAAACTCCTCTCTACTCTCCTTCAAGTTTATGGCCTCTTTTTTCATTAATTGCTATTGCATGCATATGTATTTCTTTAGACATACATTATGGTATTTAAACAAGAAAGACTCCCATAGACTCGTGTATTTGAATGCTTAGTTATCAAGGGTGACACTATGTGAAAGGATTAGAAGGATTAGGAAGTGTGGCCCTATGGAGGCAGTGTGTCACTGGAGGTGGGCTTTGAGGTTTCAAAGTCCATGCCAAGCCTAGAGTTTCTCTTTCTTGACCTGCGGATCAGGATGTAGTTCTCAACTACTATTCTAGCATCATACCTACATGCAACTATGCTGTCTGTCATGATGGCAATGGAATGACCTTTGAAACTATAAGCAAACCCTCAATTAAATACTTTTTCTAATAAGAGTTTCAGTAATCATGGTGTCTTCTCAAAGCAATAGAACAGTGACTTATACAGACAGCTGTTGGCACCAGGGAGCAAGATAAGGCTGTCACTGGCCTGGCCATGCTGCTTATTGACAGAATATAAACTCTATTAGGAAAGCTGTTGGATTCTTTAAGTGGGGCCTAATGGGCCGTATTAGTAGGAGCATGGAAGACATTCTTTGTTGTTTGAGAGTAGTGTGACTTAGGTAGGATAGCTGGGTCTAGAGTTTCAGAGGGGAAGAATATTAGTAAGTGGCCTAGAGACCATACATTTAATATTTTGGCAAAGAATGTGGCTGTGTTTTGCCCTTGCCCAAAGCTAAACATATATATACACACATACACACACACACACACACACACACACACACACAGACACACACACACACACACACACACACACACGCACATGTATATACATACTCTTTCCAACATACACAATACCCATACATATGTATGCAAAAAACAAATTTTCCCAGTGGTCCCCATACTTTTTTTTTGTTCAACTAAGACACTGCTCTCAAACATTATCAGTGCTGCTTGTCTAGCACATCTAGAACTTTGCTATCCTGAGCCTTTGTACCATGTCTGTACCACCTGCTTTTATTACTCCCTAAAATAAATGTATTCTGTTCACATTGATTAAGTTTCATTTCAGAGAATACACCCTGGAGCCTTTCAAGTTCCACCCATTCCCCAGATGCAGCGGCTTCCATTTTAGGCACTTTTTATCTGTCAAGAGGCCATTTCTACCTTAAGTGGATGAGTCAGGAGAAGAAGGGTGGTAGTTAGAAAGTGGGTGCTGTACTTCAACCACTTTCCTGCTCGCGATCATTCCAGTGAGAATGTGCTTTGCAAGGGACAGGGTCAGGGTTTAAATACATTGATTTGATGGTAGGAGTTCTTTTATAACATTTTATTGATTATTACTGCCTGGGGATAAGACCCGGTGTTGTTCATCAGTGTCTGTGGATAGCAATGCTTTGCCTTAATGGTACACAAATTTTAAGTATAAATGATATGACTTTTGTCCAGGGATTAAAAACTAATTTTAGGTCTTATGTGTAATTAAAAGTAATTTGCTTATTAAAAAGAAAAAAATCATAAGTCACTATGCTGAGATAAGGAAAAAACAAAACAGTGGGAAAAAATTCTAATTTTCTACCCTTCATACTTTTTTTGTTTCCACAAACAGGAAACATTTTTCAAATGACAAAAATTTTTATTGGTAAAACACCTTCCATTTATTTAGATATTAATTCTTAGTATTCAAACTCTTTGTACCTTACATTATCTCATATGACTTCTTAAAAACAATCTGTGAGATAAATGAGCAGTGAGTATTTTCTTTATTTGTCAAATGGAGAAACTAAAACCGCAAGTGAACTTGCCCGGGGTTAGGAAGTAACTGTAGTCTTACATCTTGCATAATAGTGCATACCTACAACTTGAAAGTATACTAGATACCAAGTCTTCCAGGCAGGGCTTCTTCACACTTCTCTCTATGCCACCTCACAGCTATCTATGCGGATTACTAGACTACGTTGGACAGAGCCATAATTTAAATGCCTTTTCTCTGTGGGATTCCATGGATTTGTATTTAATATTAGTACATAAAACTTTAGCCATTATGACCCAAACATTTCCCAACAGGGAAAATAAATTATAGTAATGCCACTGTAAAGGAGGAACTGAATCAGGCAGTGGGGAGATTGTGTGTTACTTATTAGTGAGTTACTTACTTCTAACTGTTGTAACTCCTTGTCTGACACATTATGTGGAAAGTCTCTCATCTGGCAACAATGACTGTCTAAGTGGATACACTCCCTATGGCTTTCTGTGGTACAAAATAGGGGAAGTTCCAGGGTCCTCCTGAGACAAGTAGGCCTCACAGTCTTTAGGATACAATAACATTTTTCTTTAGATTAATTACATGGGTAGAACCCATGTCCAAAGAATTTTATTTTCTTTGATGGAGAGAAATAACAGATTTGCTTATGATATCTCTGCCTACCAAGAAATCGATTTATGTTTTCTCTATCTGCACTTTGACCTTTAGGTTATTTGAACTACTCACAGTGCATTGATCACCAGATTATTTCATTGTCAGTGTGGTGCTAACCTTCCAGGTTCAATCACTTAAGTCTCTTAGAGGGTTTGTGTTTCTTTACAGAGACTTATGTGTGTGTTGGGCTATTTGCAGTTTTCTCCCAAGAAAACTCTTGTTAGTAGCAGTGGTTTCCACTGTTTCTGGCAGTTTACAGCCAGTAATTTTTGGCCTCTTTAATACTAAGTTTTGAATCATACCCCTTTCTTATATTTCGTTTAAAAGAATGTGTCTAATTCTGACTTTGATGGTGAGATAAGGTAGAAAATAAACAGAATGTGGAGTTTTCAGGAGTAGAATATGTAGCTGTGTAACTTTGTGTCAGGTGGGCAGCATCCTTGAGCAGGCCCAGGAGTTACCACAGGTGTGATGAGCTCAGTCACTGTGGGGTCCCACTGACCGCCTGGAGCACTGGGTGCTCCCTGAGAGCCTGAAGTACCAGGGCTTTGGTTGTTATTTGAGGACAGAACAGCAGGGTCAACATTCTGATAAAAGCAAAGTAATTTAAAACCTTAACTGTGTAGTAATAGGCACATAGGTCTAGAAACTATAACACTATTAATCTAAGTAGCATATATTTGTGAATCTTCTTTTATGACTTTTACATTATATCCTTGGAAATATTTCTAGTATGATGTCAAAAAAGAACAAGATTTCCATTATCAGATTACAAGTGTGTAAGATCCCTTAAAGTATATTATAGTTGGAAAATCTCTACCTGAGGTAGGAAAAAGATAGAAGGTCGTGTTGGAAGCAAATACACACACACACACACACACACACACACACACACACACACACACACACACACACATTCTTTGTTGTTTATTTTGAGGCAGAATCTCACCATGTCATTCTGGCTGGCTTGAAGATGAGTACCTGCCTCTGTTGGAATGCAGTAACACACCTGGCTTATATATTTTTTTATTCTTAGAATTCAAATATTTACATTTTGAAAAAGTTACAGCTTTTTATAGTCCTTCATTTCATATTTTTTTACTCATACATTATTTGATTGAAAAGGGGGAAATATATACATTTTCACTTCTTCCAGGTTCTGGCCTCCTTCATTTAGCCCGTTCCTGTCTTCAGAGTAAGTTGTTAACAGGCCTAAGAGTAAAGAGAGATAAGACATTGCTCAAGATAATGGAAACCATGTATGTGGAAATGGGATTTAATTAGTTTTTTCTTTTACTGTGGATGCAAAGGCCATTATCTTTGTATTTGGCAGACAAATCACTTTTCACTAAAATTTAAAGGACTAAAAGATGTTTGGAGCCTGTGTGGTGATGTGGGATTGAGGTAGATTCCAGAGGAGGTGCTTAGAAACCTGATCCACATATAATTTAGTAACTGACAGCTGAGGTCAGCTGAGGTGTGTGGTGACATGAGTGAGGCCTTGAAAGGGTTGTAACCATTGTCATTCTTCCAGCCTAAATCCCAGGGGTCCTCAATGGGTCTCTCACAACTGATGTCAGAAAGCACTGACTTCAGCAGAGTGTTTGTTACTACTTGCAAGAATACTATGCATGTGTGATGTGGACCTGCTCCTTCCCTTAAGGATCATTTCTTATCGCCTTTTCTAACTTTTCCTGTTTTTTAAAATATAATTCAAGGCCCATTTTCCTCATATAATCTTTCCAAGTCCCTCCCTTCTTTATGATTTCTATGTTCACTTAATGGGGTGATTTTTATACTTCAGGGGATGATTTTAATGTTTTCTTCACTGATGCAAACAATATATTATCTTTTCACCCTAATAATTACCAGTTATAAATCTTTTGAGAAAATGTGTCTTAGACCTTTACTGTGTCCAACATAGAGCAGGTACCCAACAAATGTCATGAGATTGGATGTGTTTCACTGGAAATGTAGTTGGTTCCATCATCTGACATTTTCTATTCTTGTTACACCATTTTTCTTTTGCCAATTTATTTTGCCTTGTAATTCTCTTTCAGTGAGAGGAGACTGGGTTAATACTGAAAAGTACTACAGGTTCTCATGAAAGAAAATCTTACTGGGAATAATGCTGAAGGCCATTCTGAACCTATGTGTTTACCTCTTCCATAAGAGAGAAATGAAATTTTCAGGTTTGTTACAATTAGGTTTCTTAGTCCCAGGCGGCCTGAGGTCCAGACCAACAGATCTGCTGTCCCAGACCCCTTGGCCGCCTGCCGCTGTTTAGGTCCCCAGAAATGACTCAGACACTTATATTAACTTCATGCTGTTTGGTCTATAGCTCAGGCACATTGCTAGCTTGCTCTTACATCTTAACTCAACCCATTCTCATAAATTGTCTGCCATGTAGCCTGTGGCTCACCTGTGTTCCTTACATGTTTCTTCTTTGGGCTCTGGCTCGATCTGTCCCAGGTCCAACCTCTTTCTCCGATTCCTCTGCCTTTGCTCCGATTCCTCCGCCTACCTGTATGGTGTCTGCCATGGCCAAAACAGTCCTTTATTTAAAGATTGATATTCAGAGCATATAGAAAGATATTCACACATCACAGTTTTGCTCTAGGATGGCAACACACTTTCAGATGTGGCAGTGAGAGGTGCTTAACGTTATGTGAACAGATTTGGCACATGCCACTGTTTAGCAGTTCCCTCCTGGTTTATATTTAGTTTTCATAGTTTAGTATTTTAACTTATCACTAGAAATCATCACAGGGTGTACTTTCCCCCATGGTCTCCTTTCTTGAATTAGCAGGTGAGGCCTTTTTGCACTTAAGTTCTTATTTGTGAATGAGGTTCAAGCTTTCTTTTGGGGGGGAACTACTAAGAAAGGTAGGTAAGAGAGGGAACTTTTTTCTTTTTGTCATATTTTAAGAAGATATCTACTTGTTATTTTTATAATCTGATTGCCTTTATAGGATTCTTGTAAGTGAATGATTTGGTTTTTTTCTTTAACAGTGGTGTGTGTGGGGGGGGGGAATTTTATATTATATTTCCCTGCATGTGTGTTGCGTTCTCCCTCGCCCGCAAGGATGACACGACACCAGGCTCTTCTTTCAGTGGTTTATTCAGGACCTTGAAACTTCTTCTGCCTCTGCTTCCGCTACTGCCTCTCCTACTGCCTCTCCCACTGGGGAAAACCCGCTCCCAGCTATATACCCTCTGGACTGCTAGTCACAGGGCGCCACGTGGGCCATGCCAATAGATCCAGGTGCACGGAAGCAAGCCACACCTGGAAGCAAGCCACGAGCTTAGCCTTAGCCAAATAAGGAGTTGTTTATCTCAGAGAGCTCTCAGGTGGAAGGTGGAAGCCAGCACCATCTTTAAGGTGTGGCCACAGGGCTCTCTACACATGTGTTTTATTGTAGTGAAAAAATGTTTTCTTTAACTGTTGTATATCTTGATGACTCTTGTGGAATATAGTTTTAGGATTAAGAGGTGACAGGCCTTCAAGTGGGAAGCAGTCCTTCATCAGACAAGCAGGCCTTAGTTCTACCTATCAGAAAATTTACTGTAAGCCCTTTCAAAGGTACCTCCTTCCATGCTTCTTTCCTAGATGGGAGCATAGATTCCCATTGGAATTGTGCACCATCCAAGGGTTTTATTTTCCCAGACAATTTTGTTGGTGCTATGTTGACGAACCTCTTGTGACTTTTGTAGACAGTTGTAGTTGAGTCTCCCCACAAAAATATGCATTGTTTTATTTGTTTTACTTTGACAAAGAATTATTTATTATGTGTGTATATGTGTGTTGGGAAAGAGACTGTATACTTGTGAATTCAAGTGCCCGTGAAGGTTAGAGGCATTGGATCTTCTGGAACTGGAATGCCAGGCAGTTGTAAGCCATCCGACATGGGTGCTGAGGACCCAACTTAGATTCTCTTTGAGAGCATTCTTGACCCCTGAGCTACCCCCATTCCAATATACTTTTAAAACAATCTGTTTTTTAATAAAAATAACCATGTCTTTCAAAAAATTAGAAATATGACTGAAAGTAAACAAATTAAAAATATATATTCTGGTAAGTTTTTACAGATAGCTGGTGACCAGTGCCCAAAGTCAAGGACCAGAACATCACTAGTTTCCTAGAATACCCTTTCACACACTCTGTTAACCATCTCTTTCAGGTAGGCGTATGTTCTGTTGAGGGAAAAAAAAAAATCCAGTTGGAAATTCTTTCTTTCCAATGTGTTTATAATTTAAGACATCAAATACAGAACAGTGGGTAGCACTGGAATTCCTATAAGCAGTTAGTCATGGGAACTTGACTTTGACATGACCGACAGTGCACAAATGAAAGAGCTTTGGGGCTAATATGATATATATTCTGATATACTTATTTTAAAAAACTATACTATTTTTTGGTGGTTTGAGTGTGAATGGCCCTCATAGGTGCATGTTTGAATACTTGTTCTGCAGTTGGTGGAATGGTTTGGGAAGGATTAGGGGATATGGCCTTGTTGGAGGAATTATGTCCCAGAGGAAAACCTTGGAGGTTTCCAAAGACACTAGTCATTCCCATTGTTCTTTTTGTGTCCTGCTTGCCAATCCAAATGTGAACTCTTAACTCTTCTGGTTGCCATGTTTTTGCTCTACCATTATGACCTCTGTCCCACTAAAACTGTAAAGCAAATTAGTTGCTGTCTTTCATGAGTTGCCTTTGTTATGTTATTTTGTCACAATAGAAAAGTAATGAGACAAACTTCATGCCTCAATATAAAATCATTACATATCCCCGACATTTTATTCCTTTCTCATAATATGACTTACTTACTTTTCAGTAAAACTGATTTAATAGTCTTAAAGTAATTTTCAACTAAAAACAGTTTAGGGGCCGGATAAAGGCACTTATCTTGCAATTCAGGAATGTTAATTTGACCTGCAGAATCCTTGTAAATCTTGTCAAAAGAGAGAACCACCTCCACAGAGTTGTCCTCTGACCTCCCATGTGCGCTCTTCCACACACATATATAATAAAAATACTTTAGTCATCTCGTGTCTATGTCCTTCATCTATTCTTTGCTTTTGAATAAGGACAGGGATAATCCAGGTAAAATGATTTATGCCAATTTGATGGAAAATGTCCAGACTCTTTTCTAATCATCTCATGCAAATATCAGGATATGTGATTTCCACTGTAAGTTTTAGAAAGTTTTTAGAAATTGCAGTCTCATGTGATGATATATTTTATATTTAATAAAATAAGCCTGGAATATCTCCAGCCTCTTTTGTTTTGTTTTGTTTGCTTTTTGAGACAGAGCTTTTTTATGTAACAGTTCTGGCTGTCCTGGAACTCATTCTGTAGACCAGGCTGGCCTGGAACTCACAGAGATTCTCCTGCCTCTGCCTCCCAAGTACTGAGACTAATGGCATGGACCACTCTGCCTGGTTCATCGCTTCTACAGAATACCTCTATGTCTGCGACACCTCCTTAAATGTCTTCTTCACCCAATTGTTTTACTCCCAGGTTCAACTCTGCATTATAATCCTAGAGTTAGGATTAAAGGTGTGAGCTACTACTGTTTGGTAGTTAGGTCTTGAACTCACAGAAACACAAAAAGATCTCTGTCTCCTGAGTTATAGGATTAAAGGCATAGGTCACCACTGTGGTCAATCCCATACTGGGATTAAAGGTGTGAGTCACCAACTGTCTGTTCCTGTGCTAGAATTAAGGCATGAGTTACCACTCTCGGACCCTCATGGCTTGACTGTGGGTGATTGTGTCCTCTGATATTCCGGGCTGATTTTATTAAATATATAATATATCACCACACATAAAGAACTAAACAAATGGTAAAGATAACTTGCTTGCCTGCCTCAAAGTAATTTACATTAATACATTACAATAAAAGACACTCAGTTCATCATAAAATTTAAATATTACTATCACAAATTGCTTAGTTCTATTATTGGATATCCTTGTTTTGGTTTCCTAAATTTAGTTTGAAAGCATCTGAAATTTATATAAAAATAGAAATTTGATTACTCTAGAAACAATGTCTGACTGAGCTGATCATGTTCCTGCCATGCCTTTGGAAAGGATGTGAAGAGTCCAGAACACCTGTAACCTTTAACCCCAGTGAAACTCAAGGGCAGCTGTATTTCCAACCTATTCACCACACACTATTTCTATATATTAGCAGTCTCTGAACCGGGCTAAAGCTGGATTTCAAAGTGCTAATGTGTATATTCCCACATTTAAGAACCTTTAGGAGTTTCAAAGTAAGTGAAGAAATTCAGAAAGAGGTAGAAGCTACATTCAACTTGGAAATAGCTTTAGGAGCCTGAGTGGTAAATAACAAATTCTGACTAGTTTTCATACTTCAGGCACAGAGGGACACAGAGATGGATCTTAGGAAGCTCATGTTATACCGACTATTTGTAGCATCCAACCTAAGCATAGCACTGACCCCTAGCTACAGTGATTGGGAGAGTGTTCATACTGCAGTTGGAGTAAAGCTGAACTTGACTTCAGAATGGCTCATACTATATTGTAATAAACACACAATACATACCTAAGATATATTACGTGGACTTCATGGCTCAGCCACAAGCAGGTGCTTCCTAAGATAAATCTTTCCACGATATTGCCATCTGGGTTAACTGGAATTTAGGTCATATGGTATGTTGTTTCAGCAAAAAAAATTTTGGAAATCAGTTATTGCCAGTGTTATTTATTTGATTACTGTCTGTTTCATTTGCTTACATTTTCCGTTGGGATTTGTTAGGAATTTCAAGACAGACATGAAGGGTTAAAATATGCAGCTGTCATTTTCAGCTGGATAGATACATAATTGAAAATTTATTTGAATGTACAAAAGCCCATTGTATTATCAACCATCTATCAAAGATGACATTAGAGCTAAAGTCAACAGACTCGAGTTAAAATTTTAGAATCAATTGAAGTTCATACCCAGTGAATCCTCACATTTGTTTGAAATGTCTCAGGAAGGGTGGGGATGGGGGTAAACTGAGAGTAAAGCTCCCTACACTCAGGAACTTGCAGTTTAGAGTAAATCATGTCTCAAAGGAGTTTGTGGATAAACTTATTGGAAAGACCATGAGAGCTGTACTTTGAGCAGCTACACGGCGTGGTTAGCAGTTCACGGGGCTGTGACTGGGGAGCATTTGTTTCTCTTCAGCGTTCTTCTGGAGGGAGAGAAGAGGGGGTGGACGATATGGAGTGGACAGGGAAGGGGAAGAAAAGGAGCCACTATTCCATCACTCCGTGTTGGTAGGTCCAAAGGTGATCAAGTACAGCAAGTACCTTTCCATCTTAGTTAGGTTTAAATGCTGTGAAGAGACACCATGACACAGCAACTCTTAAAAAGAAAGCATTAATTGGGGTGGCTAGGTTACAGTTTCAGAGGGTCAATCCATCGTCTTATAGCAGAGAGCATGGAGGTATACAAGCAGACGTGCTGGAGCTGATAGTTCTACATTTTGACTCAGAGGCAATAGAAAGTTGACTGGAAGTCACATTGAAGGAAGCTTGAGCAAAAGAGATGGATAGCCTGCCCCCACAGTGACATACTTTCTCCAACAAGGCCACACCTCCTAGTGCCACTTTCTTTGGGGGCCATTTATTTTTCCAAACCACCACATTTCCTAAGACATAGAACTAACATTCTCAGAAACAGTGAGCTATGCAAGTTTGGAGAAGCAATTAAGGAATATTCCTGCATTGTAGCTTCTGCATAGTAACATTCCAGAATTCAAAGACATAAGTCACTGCTGTTTGTTGTTTTCATTCCTTTCAAATTTGGAATTTATTCTAGTTATTTTATTCCAACTCTGTTATATTATATTGGGTAAATAGTAGGCAGTTCATGCACCTGTGGAGTAAAAGAGGCTAGATCTCTATTTTAAATGACTTGTACTTTGGGCTAGAGAGATGATAAACTGGTAAAGAACACTTGTTCCTGCAAAGAACTCAGGTTCAATTCCCAGCCCCCACATGGCAGTTTACAGCCACCTGTAACTCCAGTTCTAGGGGATCTGACACATTCTTCTGGGCTTTATTGCACCAGGCACACACATAGTACACATGCATACATACATGCAAGAAAAACACTCATAAACAGTAAACAAAAAACAACCCAAAATGTTGTGAAATCAAATAAAGTAAAACCTGTACTTCATAAATCTGCCTTCATAAAATTTGCATAGGAACTTAAGGTTATTTCTCTTAGCAGGGTGTGCACATCTTTCTGCTAAAAACAAAACAACCATCCATTCCCAGCTCCCAGTTATGGTTGGTATGGGGGAAAGACCAAGTTATGAGCAGCTTGCCGCAGTCTAGGCTTTCATTTGGGGAAAATCTGCAGAGCAGGTCTACACCAGAGCCTATCCACTCAGAAGCTGGGTAATTATAAGGCAGAAGGAAGTAGAAAAGAGGATTGTAAAGTTTATTTCTTGGCCTGCAGTTGCCCATTGCTAGAGGTAACCAGGGAGAAGTCAGTTAAAGGTGACCAAGGTATACTGGTTTACCAGTTTAATCCCAGCACCATGAAGCAAAATCAGGAGGATCTGTATGAATTCAAGGCCTGTCTGGTCTCCATAGTGAATTCAGGCCAGCCAAGCCAACACAGAGAGACCCTGTCTAAACAGGGTGGGTGGTGGCGGCAAATGATGAATAAACATTATCTCCTAGTGCTCTGTGGTGCAGGGCAGGTAAGAGTCTAGACAAGCAATTTTAGTTCTGTAAACCAAATTGCTGTGGTTATGTGATTGTCTTCACAGTTCAGAATGGCAGAGCTTTGTTTTTCTGATTTTTTCTCTTAGATAGGTGTAAAGGGAGGCGTAGTTGTCATCCTTATAACTATTATCTGTTTGACAAGAATTGTGTTCTCCTCAGGTAACTTGGGACACTCTGGTATCAAAAATTTTGAAGGAGAATAGTGCTGGAAAGTAGGGTCCTCTTCACTAGCTCCCAAAATTGCTAATAGGTATATAGTTACATAGTGTTCTTCCCTTGGGAATTGAGGTCCAAAAGTCATTTATGGGATGGACTTTGTGCCAGTCCAGCTGGTTCCAGCTGACAATAGGACTGTAGAAGTTTTACAGTGTCTACTCTTAATGACTTTCAGATATTAGGGGGTAATAAAGGGGACCCAGATAGATGGAATTAGATGGTCACAGGACCACTTAAGTGTGGTCGACTGTAAACAAGAGGAGACAAAATTAACACAGCTTTTGAGTATCCAAGGTCCAGAGAGGAATAGCATCACTACTAAGATTACTCTAGATTTTTTATTATAGAAATCAAGAGTCCCAGTTTTAAAGTTGCCCACCAATAGGATGGTGGTCTCTGGTATAGTCTTACTCTAATTTTATAGGCTTTGTAAGTCAAAGGAGACATGAACAAATTTATTAGAAACATACAAAAGCTATATATTTATGGTTAGAAAAAGCATGGTAGACAGTCCCTTGATTTTTATTACTGCCAGGATGGCTGTGATTACTTTACCTGGCATGTTAGTCATCCATACAGAGACCTGAAAGCCTGGCCATTGTTTGCCTGTTTTATATTATGAATCATTTTAACTTTGAATATATTTTTCCCACTGCACGCTTAAGACCAGGGAAAAGGCCAAAATTAATTACCTTTCTTCTCATTGTTAAGGCCAGTTGAGAGTCTGGTCCTTGGGAGCCATTGAGCTTGGAGGAGTCCCTCACTTCTTTACATTGTCTTTTACCTATAGTTCAGTCTCTTGAGAATGAGTCAGGCCCTTCCTTCACCATGACTTCCCTTGGAAACATAGGGATCATGTCTCTTTGTGCACACTGATTAGAATCTTCCTGGTAGGACCCCCATGGCCTCTCTGAACAAGATGACAGGCAACTTTACAGAGCTGTGGGGCTTTTTGAGTGATGTCCTACAGTCCCTTGGTACCTAGTTTATTATGTAGAACAATGGGAAAATATTGTTGTGTTTAGGCCTCTTGTCAGAGTAGTAAGAGATTCTAAGTGAGGCTGTTGAGTACCTGGAAGATCAGTAACACCAATCTTTAAGCTATAGACTATTTAGATAAAGTTTGGGCAAAAAATAAAAGTTTTAAATAAACCTTGGTTAGATGGACCTTCTGTTTTTTTAAGTTGGTATTTGTAAATATTAGAGAACTCCATTTAGATAAGAAACTTTTATTTAAGAGAACTTTGTTTAATAGAGGTGAACTTGAACTTTGACTTTAGAAATTTTAGTATCATACATATGTAAACTTTAAGTCTCCTCATTAGATATTTTATAAAACTTCCTCAGTCCTCTGTGGTTTGTCTGAGCTTCTGAACCTTGCATTTATCTTTTTCATTGCCTGGCCTTCTTGGGACAAAGTGTTATCACACAGAAATGATTTACACCTTCATTCCTACATTTTTCTTATACTTCCTTTTATTTAATGGCTTTTTATTTCTTAATACCAGAAGGCATAGTAGTAATATTAGCAAATAAGTTTATCATTTTATTAAAACAAAGTTGTATCTAAATGCATACATAGCATATTATATTTATAAGTATTATTTAACTGAGCCTTTTTAAGTTCTGAGAAAAATGCCATAAAAAACATGGACAATCAAAAATCTTGTGTGGGTTTTATTTTCAAACCATAGAATTATCTACTATCGCTGTACTTTTGGTTTTGAATTCACGTAAGTAGCAAGTGGAAGCAGCAGATAAATAGCAAAGCATGAACATTTCATTTTGCTCTGCTGTCTTTCTTTCTTTCTTTCTTTCTTTCTTTCTTTCTTTCTCTCTCTCTTTCTTTCTTTCTTTCTTTCTTTCTTTCTTTCTTTCTTTCTTTCTCTCTCTTTCTTTCTTTCTTTCTTTCTTTTTCTTTCCCTCCCTCCCTCCCTCCCTCCCTCCCTCCCTCCCTCCCTTCTTTCTTTCTTTCTTTCTTTCTTTCATTTTATTTTTTCTATTTTCTTCCTGTTGCAGAGTAAGAGGCCAGACTAACTCAGACCAGGGGAATATGGACAACATTGAGATACATATATTGGGGTTGATATGGGACAGTCAAACCTAGTTCACCCCCCTTTACTCTGTGAGTTTAAAAGGAATGTGCTAATTTACCAGTATAGCATATATACAAAAGGCATCTTCTTCCCTGTATAACTGAAGATAAGCAAAGTGGTTACTTTTCTCCTAAAGGATTATAGAAGAGGAGGGACCCACTGGTGTGAGCTAGAAAAGAGATACTGTTGAGTCCAGTAATAGACCCAGAATATTTAGCAGAAGCAGACAAAAATGTGGAGCAAAGGAGCCTTGGAGTGTGGTCAGGGAAAGAATATTCTGTTAGCAGAAGAAGCTGGTCTGGAGATGCTGGGCATTTGACCTGGTGGAGCTGGGATCTCCAGTGTCCCACCTGAGTAGACTACAGAAGACTGGATGAGCTCTGTGCTTCTCCTAGGATTCAATAGACACATTTGTGGAAACTAAAGGATTCAATGATGGATGGTCATTCATGGAAGTCTGGTCCGATATAAGAAATATATTGGCCTTGTTACATGGTGTCCTAGTGTTCCCTTGCTGTGAAGAGACACCATGACCACGGCAAGCTCTTAAAAAGAAAGAATTTAATTAGGAGGCTCTGTACAGTTTCAGAGATTTGGTCCATTATCAGCATGACAGGAAGCATGGCAGTGCCCAAGTAGGCATGGTGTTAGAGAAGAAGCTGAAAGTTCTACATCCAAATTAGCAGGCACCAAGAAGAGAGAGATACTGGGCCTGGCTTAACTCTTATCTCCAGTGACACACATCCTCCAATAAGGTCACATCTATACAAGGTCATACCTCCTAATCCCTGTCAACTAGTACCACTCCCTAATGACCAAGCATTCAAATATATGCCTATGGGATCCATTTTTGTTCAAACCATCACATTCCATTTCCTGTCCCCCATAGGCTTGTAGTCATATCAGAATGCAAAAATACATTTAGTCTAGCTTCAAAAATCCTCAGGCTCTGTTACAGTCCAAACACTGTTTAAAAGTCCAAGACTCTTCTAAGTATGACTCATGAAAAAGCAGATCATATACTTCCAACATACAGTGGCACAAAATATACATTACCATTCCAAAAGGGAGGAAACAGAGCATAGTAAGAAAATACTGGACCAAAGCAAGATGGAAAAGCAGCTGGCAAACTCCAAACTCTGCATCTCCATGCCTGATATTGAGCACTCTTCAGATCTCCAACTCCTTTCATCTTTGTTACTGTAACACACTTCAACGCACTTCTCTCTCTTGGGCTGGTTCCACTTTCTGTTAGCAGCTCCCCTTGGCAGGTTTCCCACTCTAGCACCCCCAACATCTTGGGGTCTGCAAAGGCAAACCAGGTTTCACCTCCACACAAAAGCCTTTTTATGCCTCTGTTAGGGACATCCATCCCCAGCACATACCTGGCCTCAGCATCTTTCTTTAGCAGTGGAGAAAGATTTCATAACCTCTTTTTTGGATCCTTGACTCTAAAGCCAGAACCATGTTGTTGAATCATCCAAGTTCTACTGCTTTCTGGGGCTGGAATATAGTCCTCTCATTCAAAAACATTTTCACCAGCTTTCTGTTTTTAATGGTTTCTCTCACTGCCTGCACCTGGCTGTCCTGGAACTTGCTCTATAGACCAGGCTGACATTGAACTCAAAGATCTGCCTACTTCTGTCTCCAGAGTTCTGGGATTAACAGTATATGTCACCACACCTGGCCCTAAATTTTTCTTTAATTCCTTTCACAAGTTAGCAGCTTGGGTGGGTTTATTAGTAGCCTTTTCTTTAAATGTTTTATCTTCATGAACACTGGACTTAGCTCCATTACACTTCCCAGTGCTCCTTTTCTTCCCAAACTGTACTTTTTGTATTTTTCTTTGCTCAGCTTGATACTTTTCATTATAGATCTGCGTAAGACTTACTACTAATAATTATACAGCGTAGACAGCATTAGGCTATTTTGAAATCTTTCTGCTAGTGACATTAATCCAAAAGTCTTCAGTTTAGCTTCAGGCAGACTTTTCAGACAAGGAAAAAAGCAGCCACATTCTTTGCCAAAATATCACAATGACAGTCTCTAGGCTATATATTAACATTCTTGCCCACTGAAACCTTTTGAGCTGGGCTCCAACAATTCAAATCACCCTCAGCACCATTGTTTTCCATGCTTCTCCTAGGATTGCCAATTAAACCCTACTTAAAGTGTTCCAAAGTCCATATTCCACAAACAAGAAGCATGGTCAAGCCTGGTATAGCAATACCCTACTTCTGGTACCAACTTCTGTTTTAGTCCGTGTTCTATAGCTATGAAGAGATAGCATGACTAGGGCAACTTTTATAAAGAATGCATTTAATTGGAGCATGCTTGCAGTTTCAGAAGTTTAGTCTATTGTCAGGATAGTGAGAAGCACCGTAGTATGCAGGCTGACCTGGTGCTGGAGAAGGAGCTGAGAGTTCTGGATCCATAGGCAACAGGAAGAGGGAGACTTTTGTTTGGTTTCCCCCACCCCTTACTCTTTACTTTCTTCGTGGGGGGGGCACCCAGCTTGCAAATATATTACACAAAGTTTATTCTTTCTTATGAAAGCCTGGCCTTAGCTTGGCTTATTTGTAGCCAGCTTTTCTTAACTTTAATTATCCAGTTTACCCTTTGCTTTGGGCTTTCATCTTTCCCTATTTCTGTATCTCTTTGTCTTTACTTCTTACTCTTGTGTATGTAGCTGGTGGCTGTCTCCAGTGCCCTCCTCCTTTTCTTGCTCTTTTTTTTTTTTTTTTTAATAATTCCTTGATCTTCTCTTCATATATTTCTTCTACTTATTCTCTTGGTCTGCCAGCCCCTCCTGTCATTTCTCCTGCGTTGCTAGGGGCCATTTAGCTTTTTATTAGACCAGTCAGGTATTTTAGACAGGCAAATTAACGCAGCTTCACAGAGTTAAACAAATGTAACATAAAAGTATGCAACACATTTTTGTATCATTAAACAAATATTACACAACATAGACAAATATAACACATCTTAATATAATATTTCACATCAGGAGAGAGTCACTTTCCCCAGCAAAGCCACATCCACACCAACAAGGCCACACCTCTTAATCCCTGTCATGTAGTACATTCAGTCCTAATAACCAAGCATTCAGATATTTAAGCCTATGGAATGTCGCACGAATAAATGAGACTCAGGGATAGATCTCTGAAGAAGTTGGAGGTATTAGAGAGAATAAACACCACAGTCACATCTTACCCAGCTGTCTTCCTGCTTCCTCAGCCTCTCTTCCCTTAGAATGGCTTCTCTCTCTGTGTTTCTATCCTGTTTAAGTACCCTTTTGTAAATTAAGGCATGGCCCCACCACTGCCTGCTTGAGAGCCTGGGATTTCTTCTATAATCTAAAGTGACCTCTACTCAGTTGGGATTTAGGGTTTAGGTCACCACTCCCAGGATACTCCCTGTGCTGGGATTAAAGGTTTGAATCACCACTCTCTGATCCTCCTAGAATGACTGTGGTTAGAGCTCTGGAAATTCTGGAGCTTCTGTTAACTCCCCCCATAGACTGTGGGTAGATTCCCTCTGATATCTCCAAAACGGCTGAAACTTTTATTGAATCCCTACATATCCCCTTTTGTATCAAATTTAAAAAAAGAAGGTTATAGCTAACATAAGAAAAACAATATACAATAGGTACAATAAGTATATACAATATATACAAACAATAAATGAGTAATGTCCAGCCCATTAACAATTGACAATTCAAAGAAAATATTTCATTAATTATCCTATTTTGATGAGTCCAAAGAATTATACCTAATTCATTTCCTTTCTAACTAAAAGCTATTATTTTGATGTCTCTTAAACTTATAAACTTTAACTTCAAAGTTTCTTTTCTAAAACTGTCATTAGAAAACTGTAACTATAACTATCTCATCTTCAACTACCTCAGAGACCCAAGAAGGAAATAATATTTAACCAAATAACTAGGAAGTGCAAGCAACTTCCAAAAACTAGAAATGACAGAGATGACACCTATCTGCCTGGACAGTCACCCAAAGTTCCTTTATAAAGTTGGGGCATCCATCTTCAGCCTACAGGCCCAGAGTCTCTTTTCATCTCAATGAACCAGGAAATCTGCTCTGTTCATTTTGGTGTAGTTCAGTCACTTTTCCTTGTGTCCTGAAGATTGAAGACTCTCTTCAAAGTTCTTTTCAGCTTTCCCTTGGGGTATTTGTTGGCTATCGGTCTGTGGCCGGTATTTAGCCTTAGATGGAGTTTACCACCCACTTTGGGCTGCATTCTGAAGCAACCCAACTCCATGAAGATCCAGGCCCAGAGCGCCAGGGGCCACTACAGGCCTCACACCGTCCACGAGCCATCTCTGACAGTTTTCTCTGAAAAGCAGGAACCTGAAGGACCATCTCAGCTTGTTTTGTCAAAGTTCAAAGGTCACTTTCTGAGGGAACCTGCATGTCCAGTTTAAATAGCACACTGTCAAGCAGTCAATACAGGGACAAGTTCTTGTCCAATGACTAACCTTTGCCACAAGGAAAGTAGATTCCATATGGAGTTTCTTCAATGCCCTTTTTTCTCTTGAAGTAGATTGGGGCTGCCAGGAGCACACCTGTCTCACTG
Source organism: Phyllotis vaccarum (assembly GCA_033318265.1). Taxonomy (NCBI): domain Eukaryota; kingdom Metazoa; phylum Chordata; class Mammalia; order Rodentia; family Cricetidae; genus Phyllotis; species Phyllotis vaccarum. The sequence goes on along the minus strand of JARWLC010000014.1, from coordinate 67,268,191 downwards.
TCCAGAAAAGTCTTTAAGTTCTAAAAATATTTTAAGTGCCATATTCTATGAATCTCTGAAGTTTTTGAAGAAGACCTGTTTATCTAAAATATATTTCTTTGACCTTGAAACATATCTAACATGACTGTGTCTGAAAGTAATGTCTAACTACTGACTTGCATTGCTTTATATTCTAATTAGTTGGAAATAAACTTTCATGAACTAGCAACTTGGATTACAATGTTAGATAAACTGATTAAGTAAGTATACTACCTTGAACAAGCATAGAAATATTTGTACAATGACACACTTAACTTCAAGATGCACAATTTGTATACAGAAAACCAATGCAATGTAAAATATTTAAAGCTAGTAAATCCTTTTAAAAGAAGATTCACTAATCTATCCTTATATCCTAAATATCTGTATCCCCTTTTTCTTTCTATTTTTTTAAACACAAATCTTGAATCTAATCATTCTTGTTTAACTTTATTCTAACCATAACTCTTAACAATTTTTAACCAATTAATCTAAACAATGTCAATTATTCATGACCCATTAAACAACCAACACCAAACCACCCCACCACTTGGGAACCAAAACCAACCTACCCCACTACTTGGGAGTATGGGCGCTGTGTTCTTAAGTTTACTTCCTGCTGACTGGGGACGATGGCATCTTTTGGGGATCCTGAAAAGAAAAGTTTTGTTAAATGTCAAGTCCTGAAATAAGTAGCTGTATCATTTGTTGTCGAGTCTCTGCATAACAGGAAAGCACACAGATTGTCTCAAGTCCTGGCCATAGTAGTCTCTGAAGCTGGTTCATCTCAGCGAGCTGCCACAAAATTGTCATGAGCAGTTTGTAGTTCAAATCTGATCTTTGATTGGTGTTTGTCAGCCTAGTGGCTTTGTCAGAGTTCATGTGAAACCGTCGTTGTGGGGCCTCATCTTCCTTTTGGATATTTCAAGTTAACAATTAGGCCTTGTCCTGGATCACTACAGAAAACTGATAAGAGACTAAAAACCAACACAATGTACAGGAAACTAAACATACAACAATTTATTGAGCATAGGATTAGTAACAATAGAATAGTCCCTTATTTTTTGTTATTCTTCTGTTCCATATCAGGTGGCTCTTCTGATATGATACAGATATTTTTTTATTTTCCTTTAACAAGTATGCTTGAGTTTAGAAAAGTAGAGAGCCACAATCCAACTCTAAAACCAGCTTTAAATTAAAATTAAACTGTGACTTTAACAAACAAAAATTTTTTTGGAAAGGTTAAGCAATGAGATTTTACCCTATGAAGTATACTGGTACCAATAGATCCAATATTCTTTTGTTTGCATATTTTCCTAGATAACCTCCCTTTTGCTTTAGACGTCTAGATGTCCAAGGCCTTTTAACTTCTTGAAGATGGGTATTTCCAGTTTTCTGTAAAGACAAAAACAGAAACCTGCCCCCACCCTTTGTTTTTTCTTACAACTTAAAGAATTGTAGTATCGGTGGCTGAGCTATTAATTCTTATTTTCATGAAGTTTCTCTGGTTCAAATAGAGTTTTTAATTAATTTTGATGGTATCCATAACTTTTCTTCACCTGTGGAAATAAAGCAAAACCCCTTCCCCAACTTAGCACATACCCTGGCTTCCATTCAGAGGTTAGTACATCTTTGATGTAAACAGGCTGATTTAGTTCAGCTGTTTTTTCTATAGTCCAATGCCTTTCAGCAGCTGTTGTTCCTTTCTCATTAGCATTGAGAAAATTCAATGTTAATAAAGCATTATGTAGTCTATCTCTGGGGGTCTTTGTTATTCCTTTCTGTTTATTTAGCATATCCTTTAGAGTTCGATTTGATCTCTCTATGACTGCTTGCCCTGTAGGATTGTGTGGTATTCCTGTAATATGCTTTATATTATAATAAGCAAAAAATTGTTTCATTTTAGTAGAGACATATGCTGGAGCATTGTCAGTCTTTATTTGTACAGGTATTCCCATGATGGCCATAACTTCTAGCAAATGTGTGATTACAGAATCAGCCTTTTCTGAACTCAAAGCAGTTGCCCATTGAAATCCTGAAAATGTATCTATTGTATGATGGACATATCTTAATTTCCCAAATTCTGTAAAATGAAATACATCCATCTGCCAGATTTCATTTCTATGTATACCTTTAGGATTACTTCCTGTTGGCAAAGGAGTTTGGTTATAGAAAGAACAGGTGGGACACCTTTTTACAATTTCTTTGGCTTGTTATCAAGAGGTAGAGAAAGTTTTTTTTAATCCTTTGCAATCAACATGATGCTTTTTATGAAATTCTGAAACCTCTAGTATATTTCCTATTATTAATTTATCAATTTCATCATTACTTTCTGCTAAAGGGCCTGGCAGACCTGTATGGGATCAAATATGTGTTATATAGAAGGGATGATTTCTAGTCCTGATTATTTCTTGTAACTGAATTAAATAATAAAGTTAATTCTAATTCATCATTAATAAAATCAGCTGTTTCAATGTTTAAAACAACTCTTTCTGCATACAGAGAGTCAGTGACTATGTTAAGTGGTTCTGTAAAGTCCATTAATACCATCACGATGGCATGTAATTCTGACTTTTGAACAGAATTATAAGGCTTTGAGCCACTTTACTTATATGTTCTCATTTGTAACCAGCCTTTACTGATTTGTTTGCATCAGTATAACATGTAGGGGCTCCAGAAATTGGTTTATCTTGTACAATACGAGGAAGAATCCAATTAGTTTTCTTTAGAAATTCAATTCTTTTGCTTTTAGGATATTTGTTGTTAATATCTCCCAAAAAATTACTGCAGGCTTGTTGCCCAGGTTCACTTTTCTACCCACAATTGGTCAATTTTTTCATTAGTTAAAGGTACAACAATTTCTGCTGGGTCCATTCCTGTCAATTGACGAAGTCTTAATTTTCCTTTAAAAGTAAGTTCAGAAATCTTTTCCACATATGTCTTTAACTTCTTGCTTGATTTATGTGGAAGAAATATCCATTCCAATATAACATTTTCCCTTTGCATTTTAATTCCAGTAGGAGAATGCTTAGAAGGCAAGATAACTAGAATGCAATTAAGGTCTGGATCCACACGATCCACATGTGCCTCTTGTGATTTCTTTTCCACCAAAGCCAGTTCTTTCTCAGCTTCAGGTGACAATTCTCTCAGACTATTTAAGTCCTTGTCACCATTTAAGGTTTTGAACAGATTATCTAGTTTGTCATTTTTAATTCCAATAGTGGGTCGTAAGTTGGCAATGTCTCCTAGTAATCTTTGAAACTCATTAAGTGTCTTTAATCTATCTCTCCTGATCTGTACCTTTTGGGGTCTAATTTTTTTGTTGGCCTATTTTATATCCTAAATAATTAATGAAATCCCCTCTTTGTATTTTTTTCTGGGGCAATCTGTAATCCCCAATCAGGCAAAATTCTTTTCACTTCTTCAAAAAGTTTTTCCAATGTATCAATATTTGAATCGGCCAACAAGATGTCATCCATTTAATGATAAATTATAGATTGTGGGAATTTCTTGCGTAATTTGTTCTATAGGCTTTTGAACAAAATACTGGCACAGAGTAGGACTATTCAGCATTCCTTGAGGGAGGACCCTCCACTGGAATCTCTTTACAGGCTGAAAAATATTATAAGTGGGCACTGTAAAGGCAAATTTTTCTTTGTCTTGTTCTTGTAAAGGTATTGTAAATAAAAAAAAAAAAACAGTCTTTTAAATCAATAACTACAATAGGCCATTCTTTAGGTAATAGAGAAGGCAAAGGAATCCCAGATTGTAGAGAGCCCATTGGCTGGATCACCTTGTTTATTGCCCTTAGGTCTGTTACCATTCTCCACTTTCCAGATTTCTTCTTAATAACAAATACAGGAGAATTCCAAGGGCTGGTGGATTCTTCTATATGCTGCGCATTTAGCTGTTCCTGTACCAGCTGCTCTAAGGCCTGCAATTTCTCTTTTGTTAGAGGACATTGATGAACCCGTATAGGCTTCTCTGTTAGCCATTTTAGAGGTTGTGCTGTGGGTGTTTTTGAAAGATCAGCAGTCGTTTTACCTTGTTTCTCTGTAACCTGAATGGTCTGTTACTGTTTCTCATAATACCTTCTGATATTTCTTCTGGAACCATGTACTAGTTTATGGCTTATTTCTGTATTTGGAGGAATATTAATCTGCGTGTTCCACTGTTGCAGTAAATCTCTTCCCCATAAATTTATAGCAATACCAGCCACATATAGCTTTAATATTCCTCTCTGTCCTTCTGGTGCTATACATCCAAGCCATCTTGTGCTCTGTTTTACCTGGGATATTGATCCAATACCCAAAAACTGAACATTAACCTCCTGTAGAGGCCAACTTGGATGCCATGACTCAGGTGAAATTATGGATACATCCGCGCCCATGTCCAATAAGCCTTCAGTAATAACATCATTTATCTGTACTTTTAATTTTGGCCTTTGTTCATTGATAGAAGTTTGCCAAAATATTTGTTTTGTATTTTTTCCTGAATTTTTTTTCAGTAAATTTTCTATCATTCCATGTAGTGTGTGTTTTTAAAATGGGTTTTAACCTTTTTAATTGTTCTGGGAAGGTATTTTCTCCACAATGGCAGGGCAAGACTGGATTGGATTTGATATGGGGGCTTTTGAAAGCTGCCTTGGGGAGTTTCCCGAGGACAGAAAGTTACCTGACCTAGGGGTTTTTGAAAGCCCCCTAGGAGCATTTCTCAAGGGAAGAAAGTTCCCTTGTCTGTCTCTTGTTGACCTGCATTCATTAGCCCAATCTCTTCCTTTTCCACACCTTCTACATACTCCAGAAGGGAGGGGTGTTCTCTTGGAATTATTCCTACCAAAAGCATTGTTTCTGGGAACGCCTTGTTTCCAATCCCTTTTTATGTGACCTTCCCTTTCACAATTATAACATTTGACATTTTGATTTTTTCTTATACCTCTTGAAATAAGCTCTCCTACCCAGTTATCATCACTGTCATAAGACTCCATATTGTCTCACGGATCCAATCCTCCAAAGGTGCTAACCTTGCTTTTAAAGGTCTAAGTATTTTTCTACATTGTGCATTGGCATTCTCAAAAGCCAGTGATTCAATGACTATTCACCTGGCTTCTGATTCTGGTGCCATTCCGTTTACTGCTGTGGTTAATCTATGCAAAAAATCTGTAAAAGTTTCTTTGGGACTTTGAATTACTTTTGTAAATGTTTCACTTTTTTTCCCTATTTCTTCAATCCGGCTCAGGCATTTAAAGCTGCCATGCGACATAAATCCAGAAGATGGTTACTGTATAATGACTGCCTTTCAATATTGTCATAATCTCCTTCCCCAAGGAGTTGGTCTTGAGAGACTTCTATGTCTCTAGCCCTGTTTCTTTGTTCTAATGTTTTAGCCTCCTCCCTCCACCATGACTTGAATTGCATGAGACTCTCTGCCATATCCAACCAATCTTTAGGGGTGACCCGGTTACAGCATGACCAGGAGTTCAGCATTTGCTTAACAAATGGTGAGTGCATCCCATATGATACAATTGCTTCCTTTACTCTCCATAATTCTAATATTTTTACTGGAGCCCAGCTAGCTTCTCTTTCATCTTAATCCTTCATTTTTTTAAAGGTTACTGGGTATATTAATGTTGCCTGTTTTTATCTAATTTTAGATGACCTTGCTGAATTTGGTTCTTCATATTCCTCTGTTTGAATCTGAGCATCTTTGTGTTCTCTCTCAACAGGCTTTTTAAAGACCTTTTTCTTTGGATTTACATTAGTCAACTTTTTCTGTGATATCAAACAATAAATATTCATAGTAAATAGTATGATAAACATTATGATATTTCCATCTACCTTATCTATGTTTTCCTTCACTGGTTTTAATATCAAATCGTCTAAAGAGAGGTTACAGTATGACCAATCACCCTCCATTGATTTAAACAAATTACCTCTTATTTAAAAAAATGGATTACTTACTGGTTATTGTCTGTTGATGATTGTGAAGAGGGGCAGCTACCTAGTGTGATAGCAACTCAAAGAGGGGTCCAAAAAGCAAAAGAAACCCACCAGGATAAAGTGCCCACTGTCTGAAAGATTTATTCAGATGAGAATGAAACACAAACATGTTGTGTCTGGTCTGCCTAAGGCTGGAGGCTAACCTGGAACAGAAGGCCAAACAGCTAGTAATTACTCCTCCGGCCACGTGTTGTTCTGGCTGGCAAGTGTGGTTTTTTGGCTAGGGAGGACAGAAATTCGTGCCCCAAAGTTAGATGCCAGTTGTCTCATGAATAAATGAGAGTCAGGGATAGATCTCTGAAGAAGTTGGAGATACTAGAGGGAATAAACACCACAGTCAGATCTTACCCAGCTGTCTTACAGGTTCCTCAGCCTTGCTTCCCTTGGAATGGCTTCCTTTCTGTGTTTCTGTCCTGTCTTTAAGTACCCTTTTGTAAATAAAGGTGTGGCCCCACCACTGCCTGCCTGGGAGCCTGGAATTCCTTCTATAATCTAAAGTGACCTGGACTCAGTTGGGATTAAGGTTGTAGGTCACCACTCCCAGGATACTCCCTGTGCTGGGATTAAAGGTGTGAATCACCATTCTCTGATTCTCCTAGACTGACTGTAGTTAGATCTATGGAATTTCTGGAGCTTCTATTAACTCCCCACATAGACTGTGGGTAGATTCCCTCTGATATCTCCAAAACTTCTGAAACTTTTATTGAATCCGCACAATGGAAGCCATTCATTTTCAAACCATCACAAATGCTACTAGAAGCACCTAGAAAACACCACACACACGTATGACAAGTCCACCAAGGAGAGTCCTTGGAAGGGCAAGGCTGAGTGGTGCCCATTGGTAAGAGAGTGCTTGTCTGGCAAGTTAATGGGTCCAGAAAAGGGAGAGAGAGATCAGGCAAATGTTTTTTTTAAGCCCTAGTTTGCCTTCTGGTAATGGGTGGCAGCATACTGAGCAATGAACAGGACTCCAGAAGAACTCAGAAGCTTATCGGGTGAAGGAGGGAAAGGACACGATTTCTGTAACTGCAAGCGCTCAGGAAAGAGGGCATCAGAATCCTGAAAGCAGGGTTATAAGCTTAGTGAAGAGGAGGGGCCATCAGAACCCCAACAGTAGGGCAGAATTCCAGAGGGTCTCTAGAGTCCTGACCACATTTCACTGCTTGTTCCTCTCCGCTCTGTCTTTTTCTGCTCTGAAGGCATTTGCCTCAAATCACACCCCTCCTTTAAGAGTGACTGGTGGCTGATGTATAATGTATGAAGCAAATGTCGAGTCCTCTGCCACACAGTCTTGGGGCTATTTGTCACTCAGGGTGCCTGCTTAATCATCACAGCTTAAATTTTGTGATATTTTTAGAATCTACAAAGGTGATACTCCAAAGTATTTTTAGTACCTGCGCCTCGCTAATGGAAGATGTAAAGCAAGAGCTCTGTTATTTGGCACTGTTGGCAAAGATACCATGTTGGTAACACACACTAAAATCTTAATTGCTTTCTTATAAACTCAAAACCAGTTGAACCTTTTATTTTTGGTATTATTCTGTATTGGTGAAAGAAGGCAATATTTTGCTAATGTCCTAGTCAACTGGTGTTTGCACTGACAAGGTTAAATCTAGGAATTTGGGTCTTCTCAGTTTCTGTACACCATTGTGCATATTTCTGATTCATTGCACTGCCAAAAAATTTATAGAATGGTTTCCAAATATTTCATAATACTCTGATGAATTTTTTAACTTTCAGGATAATGTTCAAACATAAGTTTCTGGGTTTTTTAGGCTCATCACCACCAATTCCTTTGTGAAAGTCTATTCTCTGAATTTAGAACTCAAGTTCTGTTAGTAGATCTGACTTTTTTTGTTTGACTTAATGTAGATCTCCAAAGCTGATTTAAAATTGCGTATCTGGATTATAAGGATACCTTGGCGTTCCCCCAACATAACAATTTTAAAAGAATGACATGTAAAAATACACCATGCTCCTATCATTTATCACATATATTTTTATCCAATCTGTAACACAATAAGACTTAGCTACAGCAATGTACATGCTTATGTCAGTTAAGAGAATAGAGAGAGTTTCGCTACAATCCAATAATTGTCTTTCCCTGGTGCTTGCTGCTGATGCATCCTGAACTGTAGTAGGTGTGAGCACAGCTGCAAGGCTATGCTTTGGCTGTGTCCTTATCTGTCAAGCTGGCTTATGTTGACCTTTGGTTCCCAAGAAGCTGGAACAGCAGACTCGACAAAAGCTTTCAAAGACCATTAATTTCTAATGTTAGGTGATGAAGCTGAGGGTGTCTCTCTCCTGAAAAGCTTCCTGCTCAGCATATTAATATCTGCATAGTGCCTCTGTCTACTCTCTGTGGAGGTGGCAGGGTCTCTGTTATTTGTCACTTTAGCTAGCTAGAGTCAACACTTAGACTTGATATTAATTTCTGTCTGGTTATGAATGAATGTAATCTTTCTTCTGGGTCTCTATCAATTGGACAATTAAAGTATTCATAGAAATGAGAAGAGTCACAAGTTATCTGTCAAGTTGTTCTTGGATAGCGTCATATTACTGACTCACTCACTGGTTGTTTTTTTTTTTTTTTTTTTTTTTTTCTCCTTAGCTTTGTGTTGTTGTTATAGAATTTTAGAAAATAATTTGCAGAATATTTCATCTGGACCTTTTAAGTTCTCTTGGTATCAGGACAGTGGATCCCAGTGGATCTCAGGAACTGGCTACCTCGTTAAGTAGGGGCAGTGGAGCTTTGGAATTTTTTACCCTATGTATGAATGAAGTTAAAATGTGAAGAATATATTCTGCCTTATATATGACTATTTGGTTATTACTTACCCACTTACAACGTTTTTGTTGATATTCTTAATGTGCTCAGAAAAGAAGAAATGGAAATGTTAAGTAGGACATTAAAGTCATTAGTTTCTATATTAAAAAGAAAAAGAGTGGAGAATTTGAGTGGACTAAGTTCAGGTTTAGTCAAGTAGATCAAGCTAAATAAAAATTAGATTATATAACAAAAATATTGTTTATTGCCTTTCTAAGTGCAGTTTCTGGAATAATAGTGGAGCTTTCAAAGCTGGAAGCTCAGGCTTTGGTGCAGAGGGTTGTCTGTGTTTTAATAAAAGAGCTCAGTGACAGCTTGTAAAATCAGCACTAAAGATGTGGATATAGGAGGATCAGGGGTTCAAGGCCAGCCTGAGCTACTGCTGATCAAGAACAAGGTCTTCTCTTCCTCTGTGCTAATTGGAGCTTCTCAGGCCATTTGCCCCTCCTATTCTTTAGTGTGAAGTAAAACAGAAGGATTACAAAGCAAAGTTTTATGCACAGAAGTTGCTAAAAACTAAATAGGTCATAAAATGAATTCTATGTTATTTTGAAGAAAATTGATTTAGTATAGGAAGAAACAATGCTACCTTAAGGACTAGCACTTGTAATTGTTTTTCACTTGAAGGTTGTCTTAGCTCCTGTGTGCTGTGATTCAGTGTCATTCCTTGCAGGGAGGGGTCTGTGTCAAGTTGTTGGTGTTCTCTTTGTGAAAGGATACTCACGTGGGATCACAAAGGTTGACACCCAAGGGCTCTTCAAAATTTGTATCAAGCTAACTTGTTACCTAGAACACTGGTCCTAGAGCTGTGTGGATCCCTGTTGTGTGCAAATGTTTATATTACATCTCTGCTCATCTCCAATTAGCACTGAGAGTTCTGAACTCTTACTCAGCTTTATAAACAGATGCAGAGCCTTTTGTCCCAAATAAACACAAAAGCTTGTATTAATTACAATATGTGTGGCCAATGGCACAGGCTTATTACTAACTATCTCTTAAATTTAAATTAACCCATTTTTATTAAGCTATGTATTGTCACATGGCCTGTGGTTTACCGTCCTCTGGCATTTTGCTTCTTGGGCAGCTGACCCCTATCTCCCAACTCCACCCTTATCCTGCCTTGCCATTGACCAGACAGCTTTATTATCAACCAGTAAGAGCAACATACATTCACAGTGTACAGAAGGATCATCTCACAGCACAGTCTCCTTCAGTTTAAGATACTATTCTATTCTCTCCAGTCATTTGCATTTCATTAGTCTTACTGGCTTTACCTTTATAGGCAATGTTTTTATCTTTCTTGGTACTTTTATGTTTTTATATTTCTGATTCAGATTCAGGATAATTCTCCAGTGTGCTCTCGCTCTCTCTCTCTCTCTCTCTCTCTCTCTCTCTCTCTCCCCCCCTCCCTCTGCTCCCTCTTTCTCCCTCTCATTCTCTCTCTTCCTCTCTTTCCCTGCCTACTCTAATGTATGTAACCCATTGGTATGTAGTTTTTATTATTTTAATTTTTAACTTTCTTTATATTTATTCTTTGTGTTTTTCACATCATGCCTCCTGATCCCACCTAGCTCCCCTCCCCCCTGCAAATGAAAATAATAAAGTTTAATAGTTAAAAAGGAAGAAGGGGGAAATCTTGTCATAGAAATGCAGCATGACACAGTGAGTCAAGCAGTAAACCCTTGTATCCACACATCTTTACATGCAGGTGTTCATTGCAAAAGAATCACTGGTCTGGTTCAAGGCCCCTGGTTTCTGTTACACCATTGACACTAGGTCCTCACTGGGCGAGACTCTTCCTGGATATCCTGTTGTTGCTGCTTTGTGTAGTGGAGATTCTGCAGCCCTAGGTCTCTAGTACTTCCCTCTTAATCCCCCTACTCCCCACCTCTATGCCCCAGCAGATCACAGATTGGATGGATGATGTTGTGAGCCAATACATAACCCTGGTTCTGGGCCTGGGTAGTTGTAGGGTAGGTCAGTCTGCCAACTTAACCTGTCTTTACCTCCAACATTGCCTTGGCTAATGCATCCCTTCCAGTGATGGGCAAGGAATAGGATCAGTTCTCAGGCTCTCATGTCCTCAGAGTTGGTTCTCCTATGCCTACACCTTCAGGGCCAACACTACTGTGTGGCTCAGACATGTTGTCTGAGTGCTACAGCTGATGAGGGAAAGGGACCGCTCTCCCACTCTTATGACTTCAAGACCAGCTATTTCACCTGCCTAAGGTCCTAATGGGCAAGGGTGGGGGGGGCAGATCTTCCTTGTTTATTCCATCACATGACAGGTGAGTAATGGGGACAGCTCTCCCATGCTCACAACATTGGACTGGCTTATCTGTGCCAACAGGGTCATTTCTATTGTGCTTCCCAGATAAGGTGCAGGGTCTACTTTCCTTAGTGCTGCAACTGGTAAGGGGGAGGATCAGCTCCTTCACATACCATAGATGGGAGGGTAAGTGGCTGCGGGGTAGGGTGGGGTGGTGGGGGGGGAGGACTTTCCTCATTTTCACCACCACATGGTAGATGAGGGTGGTGTGGCCAAGCTCTACTGTGCTGTCTGGGTGAGGAGCAAGTTCCCCTTTCCCAAGTGCTGCAGTTGGTAAGGGTAAGGGGAACATCTCTCCCCAACCCACACTGCCACTTGACAGATTAGTAGTGGGGACAGCTCTCCACTCACAACTTCAGAGCGAGCTCCCTCACACCTCTGCCAACAGGGTTGGTTTTATTGTGCTTCCCATGTAAGGTATATGATCTACTCTCCCAGTGTTGCAGCTGGTGGGGGGGCGGGGAGAGGAGGGACAAGCTCTCTTGCTCTTAAGACCTCAGCCAGCTTTTCCACTTGCCTCAGGTGGTGATTGGTAGAGTTGAGAGAGTATCTCTCCCCTGTTCATGCCACCACAAGACAGATGAGTAACGGGGACATCTCTCCCAAGTTCACATTAGGGCCGGCTCACCCACACCATAGCAGACAGGGTCTGCTCTTTGTTGCCCAGGTGATGTGCAAGGTCATCTTTCCTGAGTGCTACAGCTGGTGAGGTCAGCTCCTTTGCCTACCACAGGTAACAGGGTCAAAGTGGGGGAGGACATCTTTACCTCCCGCGCTCACTCACCACAATGGCAGAGGTGTGTCCTTTTTTTTTTTTTTTTTTTTTTTTTTAAATATAGGCACTCACTCTGTGGCCCAGGCTAGCCTGGAACTTGCTTTGTAGCCTAGACTTTTCTCAAACTTGTTTTGGTCTTCCTGCCTCAGCATGAACCAGCATCCCTCGTGTTGTCTCCAATTCATTTTCAATTTCATCAACAATATCTTCCTGTAAGTGCCTCCCCCTGTAGTGTCTTTATTATTTCACTATGAAATGCTTTTGTGTTATCATATAAACGTGTCTATTGAGCCTTTTAAAAAATCCTTATCCCAGGTCTCTGTGATTCTTATTTTCTATGCAAAGATTTTTTTTTCCTCCTGAGCAGTTGTTTCTTTAAGCAGATTTAATTTTTGACTTTTTGCTGATTTTTAATGGGAACAGCCTGACACCCATGAAAACTCCTGGCTGTCAGATAATCACAGCATCCCCACAGCTCACTTGCTATTGGAGCTATCACATGTGTCTCACCCATCTGTACTCGAAGGTTAGCTTCAGAATTCCTATGCATCATGAGTTCTGACATCAAACCTATACTTGCAACTAACTTCTTTTGGGTGAACCAGCTTTTTCACTATTATCAGCTGTACCGAGAGACAAACCTCCATGTCATCTTGTTCTGATCATCTTTCTACAAAAATACAGCTTGTCAGGCTCTTTATTATCAAGTTCCTAGAACTGTATTGCATTATGATATGCTCTATAGCTGTTAGTCAGCTCTTCTTCCATGTCCTTCAGCCCTAAGACAAGCCAACTGAGGTTTAGTTTCTTGCTCATTTTTAGCACCCAAAGACGACCTTTCTTTGAACATGCATTTATTATGGTTGTGTGGGGGTATGTGTATTTAAATAATATATCTAATTCATAATTTCTTTGTTTTAGGTCAGCCCAGTGTGCCACATTTCCCAAGATAAAATTTTAATTAAACTTTCTATTTTAGTTGTATTACCTATATATGTATAAACATGAAGTAGACATAAATACCATGTAATTATATTTTATACAATAATATAAAGTAGATATATATTAAATAGTGTGCAATCATAAGATTGTAACAGATTTAAACATTTCAGCAAATAAAACTGAAATAAACAACACTGGCTTAATAGTTTTAGTGTTACTGTTTACTAAGGAAGTTGCTGTGCTTATCATGGATCTTATTAAAGTCCCTGAATTTTTGTGATTCCCTTCACATTTAGCTTCCTGTGAGGACTGTCCTTGTACTGTCTGACAAGCTAGTTTGACTTTAACTTGGTAAGATTACACAGAAGTCTCTCTAGAAGTAATAGCTTTCTTATGGTCAAATAATCCTGACTTACTACAGACTTCATTGTAAACACAAAGGCAGGTTGAAGTACTGAAATCACATAAGCATTATGATAGGATAGACACCCTTATTTTATGATTTTATATTATAGAAATGTCTCATCAAGAATTATTGTGATGTGTATCAGCATCCTGTAGGTATTCATGGGAGACTGGTTCCAGCTTTTCCTCTCCTCATAGCCATGAGAAACTGTAGATGTTCAAGCACCTGACTGTTACAATAAGGTTTCTCCGCTCAGGCAGCCAGAGGTCCAGATCCACAGACCTGTAGTTTTACACCGCTTAGCCACCCACTGTGGGGCCAGGCATCTAGCCGGCTAAGGGAGCTACAGAGTTTATCTGAGTCCCAAGCACTGCCAGATATGATAGTAAATCTTACTTAAAATATATCAATATAAGATTAATATTTATCGGAAAACAAATTAGCACTCATGATAATAGGCTATAGCTTAGGAATATATTTGGGCGATCGGATGGTCTAAGTGATGGAACTTGATCTAGCCTCTTAAGAAGGCAGGAGCAAACTGGGCGCTCAAGATCCCAGCAGCCCCTCTTGAATTGGGGTTGGCCACCTCCTTCAGGAGCCCAGGACTCTGGATAAGTGTCTTCTGACCTTATCAGCTGACACCTGAATCCCACCACACCTAACTTTACATGGTTTCTCCTAACAGATAACCTATACACAGCTGCTGTATACTTTCAGCAATGAGTTTCTTAACACAGTGCAATGCCATACATACAATGTGACCACTGCTTAAGTGATTATACCTGGACACATGGAGAACAGGTGCAGTTTCAGTTTTCCACAGACATTAGTTTCTTACTAATAATTCATTGGCAGTATAAACTATGGATCTGGCTGTAGGGATTTAATAAAGTTTCAGAAGTTTTGGAGATATCAGAGGGAATCTACCCACAGTCTATGTGGGGGGTTAGGAAAAGCTCCAGAAGTCCCAGAGCTCTAACCACAGTCAGTCTAGGAAAATCAGAGTGGTGATTCAAACCTTTAATCCCAGCACAGGGAGTATCCTGGGAGTGATGACCTACACCCTTAATCCTAACTGAGTCAAGGTCACTTCAGATTATAGAAGGAATTCCAGGCTCCCAAGCAGGTGTGGTGGGGCCACGCCTTAATTACCTAAAGAATACTTTAGAGGGATTCAAACACAGAGAATTCCATTCCAAGGGAATCCAGGCTGAGGAAGCTATAAGACAGCTGGGTAAGATTTGACTGTGGTGTTTATTCCCTCTAGTATCTCCAACTTCTTCAGAGATCTATCCCTGAGTCTCATTCATTTGTGCAACAATTGGCGTCCAACTTTGGGGCACGAATTTCTGTCCTCCCTACCCAAAAAACCACACTTGCAGGCCAGAACAACACGTGGCCCGGCCCAAGGAGTAATTGCTAGCAGCTAGGCTTTGCATTCCCTTTGTGTTCCTGGTTAGCCTCCAGCCTTAGGCAGACCTGCCACACTTGTTTCTGTTTCACACTCATCTGTGCAAGTCTTTCAGACAGTGGCCTCTTTATCCTGGTGTGTTGTTTCTTTTTTCTTTTTGGACCCCTCCGTGGGTTGCTATCACACTAGGTAGCTGCCCCTCTTCACAATCATCAACAGACAATAACAGTAAGTAACTCAATTTTTTAAAATAAGAGGTAATTTGTTTAAATCAATGGAGGGTGATTGGTCATACTGTAATGTCTCTTTAGACGATTTGATATTAAAACCAGTGAAGGAAAACATAGATAAGGTAGATGGAAATATCATAATGTTTATCATACTATTAACTATGAATATTTATTGTTTGATATCACAGAAAAAGTTGACTAATGTAAATCCAAAGAAAAAGGTCTTTTAAAAGCCTGTTGAGAGAACACAAAGATGCTCAGATTCAAACAGAGGAATATGAAGAACCAAATTCAGCAAGGTCATCTAAAATTAGATAAAAACAGGCAACATTAATATACCCAGTAACCTTTAAAAAAATGAAGGATTAAGATGAAAGAGAAGCTAGCTGGGCTCCAGTAAAAATATTAGAATTATGGAGAGTAAAGGAAGCAATTGTATCATATGGGATGCACTCACCATTTGTTAAGCAAATGCTGAACTCCTGGTCATGCTGTAACCGGGTCACCCCTAAAGATTGGTTGGATATGGCAGAGAGTCTCATGCAATTCAAGTCATGGTGGAGGGAGGAGGCTAAAACATTAGAACAAAGAAACAGGGCTAGAGACATAGAAGTCTCTCAAGACCAACTCCTTGGGGAAGGAGATTATGACAATATTGAAAGGCAGTCATTATACAGTAACCATCTTCTGGATTTATGTCGCATGGCAGCTTTAAATGCCTGAGCCGGATTGAAGAAATAGGGAAAAAAAGTGAAACATTTACAAAAGTAATTCAAAGTCCCAAAGAAACTTTTACAGATTTTTTGCATAGATTAACCACAGCAGTAAACGGAATGGCACCAGAATCAGAAGCCAGGTGAATAGTCATTGAATCACTGGCTTTTGAGAATGCCAATGCACAATGTAGAAAAATACTTAGACCTTTAAAAGCAAGGTTAGCACCTTTGGAGGATTGGATCCGTGAGACAATATGGAGTCTTATGACAGTGATGATAACTGGGTAGGAGAGCTTATTTCAAGAGGTATGAGAAAAATTCAAAATGTCAAATGTTATAATTGTGAAAGGGAAGGTCACATAAAAAGAGATTGGAAACAAGGCGTTCCCAGAAACAATGCTTTTGGTGGGAATAATTCCAAGAGAACACCCCTCCCTTCTGGAATATGCAGAAGGTGTGGAAAAGGAAGAGATTGGGCTAATGAATGCAGGTCAACAAGAGACAGACAAGGGAACTTTCTTCCCTTGAGAAATGCTCCTAGGGGCTTTCAAAAACCCCTAGGTCAGGTAACTTTCTGCCCTCGGGAAACGCCCCAAGGCAGCTTTCAAAAGCCCCCATATCAAATCCAATCCAGTCTTGCCCTGCCATTGTGGAGAAAATACCTTCCCAGAACAATTAAAAAGGTTAAAACCCATTTTAAAAACACACACTACATGGAATGATAGAAAATTTACTGAAAAAAAATTCAGGAAAAAATACAAAACAAATATTTTGGCAAACTTCTATCAATGAACAAAGGCCAAAATTAAAAGTACAGATAAATGATGTTATTACTGAAGGCTTATTGGACATGGGCGCGGATGTATCCATAATTTCACCTGAGTCATGGCATCCAAGTTGGCCTCTACAGGAGGTTAATGTTCAGTTTTTGGGTATTGGATCAATATCCCAGGTAAAACAGAGCACAAGATGGCTTGGATGTATAGCACCAGAAGGACAGAGAGGAATATTAAAGCTATATGTGGCTGGTATTGCTATAAATTTATGGGGAAGAGATTTACTGCAACAGTGGAACACGCAGATTAATATTCCTCCAAATACAGAAATAAGCCATAAACTAGTACATGGTTCCAGAAGAAATATCAGAAGGTATTATGAGAAACAGTAACAGACCATTCAGGTTACAGAGAAACAAGGTAAAACGACTGCTGATCTTTCAAAAACACCCACAGCACAACCTCTAAAATGGCTAACAGAGAAGCCTATACGGGTTCATCAATGTCCTCTAACAAAAGAGAAATTGCAGGCCTTAGAGCAGCTGGTACAGGAACAGCTAAATGCGCAGCATAAAGAAGAATCCACCAGCCCTTGGAATTCTCCTGTATTTGTTATTAAGAAGAAATCTGGAAAGTGGAGAATGGTAACAGACCTAAGGGCAATAAACAAGGTGATCCAGCCAATGGGCTCTCTACAATCTGGGATTCCTTTGCCTTCTCTATTACCTAAAGAATGGCCTATTGTAGTTATTGATTTAAAAGACTGTTTTTTTTTTTTTTTTATTTACAATACCTTTACAAGAACAAGACAAAGAAAAATTTGCCTTTACAGTGCCCACTTATAATATTTTTCAGCCTGTAAAGAGATTCCAGTGGAGGGTCCTCCCTCAAGGAATGCTGAATAGTCCTACTCTGTGCCAGTATTTTGTTCAAAAGCCTATAGAACAAATTACGCAAGAAATTCCCACAATCTATAATTTATCATTAAATGGATGACATCTTGTTGGCCGATTCAAATATTGATACATTGGAAAAACTTTTTGAAGAAGTGAAAAGAATTTTGCCTGATTGGGGATTACAGATTGCCCCAGAAAAAAATACAAAGAGGGGATTTCATTAATTATTTAGGATATAAAATAGGTCAACAAAAAATTAGACCCCAAAAGGTACAGATCAGGAGAGATAGATTAAAGACACTTAATGATTTCCAAAGACTACTTGGAGACATTGCCAACTTACGACCCACTATTGCACTTAAAAATGACAAACAAGATAATCTGTTCAAAACCTTAAATGGTGACAAGGACTTAAATAGTCTGAGAGAATTGTCACCTGACACTGAGAAACTGGCTTTGGTGGAAAAGAAATTACAAGAGGCACATGTGGATCATGTGGATTCAGACCTCATTCTATTTTTCTTGCCCTCTAAGCATTCTCCTACAGGAATTTTAATGCAAAGGGAAAATGTTATATTGGAATGGATATTTCTTCCACATAAATCAAGCAAGACGTTAAAGACATAATTTACAAAAGAGTACTTAAAACAGGATAGAAACACAGAGGGAAGCCATTCCAGGGGTATTGAGGCTGAGGAACCAGGAAGACAGCTGGGTAAGATCTGACTGTGGTGTTTATTCCCTCTAGTATCTCCAACTTCTTCAGAGATCTATCCCTGAGTCTCATTCATTTGTGGGACATCTGGCTCACTGACTGTATCTGTCCCATGACTGCTGGAATTCAGAAGAGTAACTTCTGACAATGTTGTTTGTAAACAGCCTTGTAGCCAGCTCCCCTACCTACTGAGCAACCTCATCCACTCCTATTGATGTATTTATTGTTTGTTTGTTTTTCTGAGTCTCATGTAATTCAGGCTGACTGATGTCATACTGTGTGGCTAAAACTTAACTTGGACTCCTCATTTTCCTGCCTAGACCTCCGTTATGGGATTATAGGTATAGTACACACAAGTATGCTGTCCTGTCATGTTTCTTTGCTTTTGTTACTTCCTTTATCCATATGGCCATGTATATGTTTACTTTGAAAAAATACATTTTAGTTATATTAGTGTGGTCTTTAAAATTTTTTCCCTAATTTGCTATTTTTATTTATTCACTTTCTTTTGTTTGAGATGGAGTCAAACATAGCCCATGGTGTCCTGGAGCTCTCTGTATAGCCCAGGATGGCCTAGAACTTGTGATATTTTTACATCAAACACCCAAGAATTATGAGCACATACCACATAACTTGTTCTATAGTTATAATTCCATTAAATTGGAAATCTAGTTTCTTGTGTGATCTTAAAATGTCTAGCTGGTTCCATTTATTTTATTTTCTATTCTGTATTAAAATAAACATGTTCCACTTATTAAGAAATTGACATGTTTTTGGAAGGTACTATGCTGTTAAATTTCCCTAAAAGCAGTATTGAAGAGAAGCAGCTGTGGAGAGTTCTCATCAACATTACTTTTTTCATTTTTAGAAATTTAGTCTAATGAGTATTTCAGTAATGTGCACTGGTATTTTTCTGGGTATTTGCCCTCTATCTTCCCAGTACGTGATTATGATGAACATTCTTAAATTCTCTTTGATTATTCATCGTCTTCAAGCATATGCCTGTTAGATCTTCTTCATTTTAAAGTTGATTATGTTGTTGTTTTTGCTGAGTTATAAACTTAATGGTATAGTGATACCAGTATTACTCAATCTAAATATCTTTTTTATATCTATTCTTTTCATTTTCTTAGTCAGGCAAGTATTAATAGAAGACTTTTATTTTTATTAAGTTCATTATATCAATTTCGAATTAATCATTGAATATATTTGCTGTAAAAAATATTTCCTTACTTCAAGTAAAGTTTTTTTCTATGATTTTTGTAAATTGATAATTCTAACTTTTGTGTTCAGATCTGTGATCATGTACTTTGTTTTATTTGCTGTGCCAAAATTTGTAGGTTCATGTTTAGCTCTGTGGATATGTACTTGCTCCCCTGCTGGTTTTGAGAGGGAGGGACACGTATCAGATTCAGGTGTACTGAAGCAGAAGTATGAAAGCTTCAGTGGAATCCACTGCTTCCTTAAGTAAAAGAGAAGAACCAGTTAGCGGTGTCCCCTGCTAACTGACCATCATGCAGCATCTAGCTGTGTCTCTGTGTTAACATCTGTTCTCTTAGCATATTCTGTGATGTTCTGTTGCCTTTACTAAACCTTTTTGTGTTTTGGTATTTACACAACAGTTTTCTTACGTGTTTTAGTGTACTATTATATGTTGTAGGAAGGTCTTGGCAGCTGGGACTTTTATACTTTACAATGCTTACAAGAAGTGACATTCTGTGTTAAGTGTGAAGATAATTAACATGACAATTCTCCTATGACATTTACTTCTAAATTTTTACTCCGTATTTTATGTGTTAGTTTTACCACTATAAATTTATGTTTGTCTTTGGTCAAGGTTATTTAAACAACTGTTTCAAACTCTCTTTTTACAATCTCTCTGTATGTATGTTTGCTATCTAGGGCAGACCTGCCTGATATTTGCATATACTTAGAGCTTTGAGATTCATAAGTCTTGCATTTCTCTACAAATATTCTTTAGCTTAGGATTTTCTAAATTTTGGATATAAGTATCAAAAGCATTATTTGTGTATTTTAATTGATATGTCTTCCATTTTTATTCATATTTACTTCATCTATGTTATTCTATTATTTTAGACCGAGACTACTATTATTAAAGCATTATTTTCTTAGCTTATGTATTTTTTATCAATAGTTACTAACATCTACATTCATTTTAGGCAGTTGTCAAACTTAACCTTGGGTTTAATTAGGTCCTGTGCTCTTTTGAAGTAGCTTTTAAGTGTATCTTCAAATGATGATATTTTAAAATGGATAAGATAGTGCCCCAGGATAACCAACTTGTACCCAACAACTAGAGAACCTGTTCTTTCTTGCGGTATATAGTTTTCCTGAATACATATGCCAAGTGGCCTGCGAATTCTTTGTTCTCCAGTGTGCTGCCTGCCCTTCCTTCTTTATTCTCTTAATTTCATCCTAGTCCTCAACCTCTGGGACGTCACCCACATACTGGGGAAGTCATGAACATCCTGGGCATGTCTCTGTGAACATCCTGGGCATGTCTGTGTGAACATCCTGGGCATGTCTGTGTGAACATCCTGGGCATGTCTGTGTGAACATCCTGGGCATGTCTGTGTGAACATCCTGGGCATGTCTGTGTGAACATCCTGGGCATGTCTGTGTGAACATCCTGGGCATGTCTCTGTGAACATCCTGGGCATGTCTGTGTGAACATCCTGGGCATGTCTGTGTGTACATCCTGGGCATGTCTCTGTGAACATCCTGGGCATGTCTGTGTGAACATCCTGGGCATGTCTGTGTGAACATCCTGGGCATGTCTGTGTGTACATCCTGGGCATGTCTGTGTGGTCCAGTTGGAGTCGAGGTCATCCAGCACACCTCCTTCTCTGACCTGAAACATGCACAGTCTTCATTGACTTTGTCATAACAGAATGTCTTAGCAATGATGCTTAACTTGGTTTACCCTTTACCTTTCAATTCCACATGCCTAGTAGACAAGAGTAAATGAAACACTCCTGTAGTGGGATTGTGTTCTGTTTCATTGTAAATAATTATCCCACCAACTGGTTTAATAAAAACACTGATTGACTGAAGGCAGACAGGAAGTGTGGGTGGGACTCCCAGACTAAGTAAACTCTAGAAACAGGAAGAACAGAGATAGAGACACCAGAGAGATGCCACCGATGCAGAGGAAAAAAGTTGAAATGCTGCTCAGAAAAGGTACCGAGCCTCATGGCTGAACACAATAAGAACCATGGGTTATTTTAAGAGTAAGGATCTAGCACATTATATGCATGGGCCCAAGGCTGATCAACATAAAATTAATGTAAGCATCTGTGTGTTTCTGTGGGTTAGAACCTCGGGCATAGGCCTGAAAGTCCTAGCCAGAAACTTAATACCGTACACTCCACTGATGAAAGGAGAAGAAACAGCCAAGTATGGGCCTGGCACGCTTTAATCAGGATCATCCAGAACTATGGATGAAAAGTGGAGGGCTTTTAGAGCATGCTTCTTGTTTCAAATTTACAATTCAAGGGGCGTCTGACTTTGTCTTTAGTTTCATTGATCTTTAACATAACATTTTGAAGCTTTTCATCCCCCCCCCCTTTTTTTTTGGTGTGTGGGGTGTTTGGAAGTATTGTACTGGAGAAAAGCTGAATTGAAGGGGCCTTTAGCTGGATGGCTTGTGTTTATTTCACTAGCTATTGGCTTTATTACACTTTAACAAGTTGTGTGATGTCTAATTCTTAGCGAACAAGGCTTTTGGGCTTCCTACTCTCTAAATATCAACATGTTTTGGAGCCTTCATACTATGCCTAAAGGAGTTTCCTCTTTATGGCTCCCTTCTCAAGCAATTCTGAATGACTTATGAATATTTTATTTCCAAAGAGCGATTTTTTTTTTTTTTGTACATTTATCTGTTTCCTACAATCTGATGAACTCAGAATGGATTTCTTGGTGCTTTTTTTTTTTTCTGTAGCACTTTTTGGGAAATGTGGAATACTTAATTCTACCTGGGAAACTCAAACATTTTTACTTTAAATTTTCCTGAAATCATGGGCCATCAGTGTCCTGTTGCCGGTTGAACATCTCTGATTCCATATTTATTTGTTGTATGCAGTAAAGACTGGCATTGTTGTCCTTGTTTACTGCTGAGGAAGCTGTGTTCAACCAAGATGAATTAGTATTGTTGAGTGAAAGGCCAAGATTCAATCCAACGTTGATGGGAGCCAGAGCCTTGTGCCTCTTCAGGCCTGTCTTGTTTTACTGTGGATTCTCATAGACATGCTACTCATGAACTGTTCTCCCAGATTAATTAAAGATTTGGTTAAATTTACATAAAGAAGCTCTTAAATAAGTTTCCTCAGAGAATCACTTCCGGGTTTTAAGTATTCTGAAGTGAAGCATTTGATATTGGCAGAGCATAAAGAAGCAGAAACCTACAGGATGCATTAGCTAAAAGAAGCAAGAAGGCAAGGCAGCTAATGAGGTGTTGGGAGGAGAAGTACTCTTATGTGGGGACTGATGAGTTAGAAACTGAGTAATAAGTTCTCCCTTCGAGCTAAAGGGACTGCCTGACAGACAGACAGACAGGCGTCAGTACCATTGTGTTTCGTAAACTTTCTCCTATGGCTATGTTGTCTTTTTTCCAAATCCACTTAATTTTTTATGAGGTTGGTAAAAGTCTTGAATAAACAATTGAGATTATGCAGGTTTTCCTGGAAGCTTTGGTTAATATTTTAATATGCTCTGTTTTGTCACTTTACTAAATAACCTAGTGGAAAGTTTGAAAGGGGGTTTCTCATTTTCCTCCGCATACCCATATTCTAGTAGTTAAAAAACAAATTTCAAAATCATGTTTGAGTTTTATTGGGAACTCTTATGTCTGCTGGTCACCTATCAAGGTTGCTATCTGGCATCTGGGAGCCCTCCACTTAAAACACATTTCAAGTAAAATTACAGTCCAGAGGGTGTCTCTTAAAAATGACCCTGTGATTGTAAATTTATGTAGAAAGATGTCTGGAGAAAGGCCATGGGGAATTGGATAGGGTCAGAGAGCAGGAACCAGTAGAAACTTGGAGATTACCTCATCGTGACCTTTTGCTCATTAATATTTGAGTTTGATTTGTTGGCATCTGGTAAAATGGCAAGCACGACAGAGACTGAATGAAATTGACCTGTAACCTGAACAGGAGTTCCACAGAGAGAAAGGAAGTGTTTATGCTTTGCTGGGAGGATTCATTCTGAGGAAGCTCAGAGTGTGGTAGTTCTTAGCAGTTCTTCTTGGAACACTTTATGTTACCTCCTTCATTTTGACTTGTAAGTCGGTCAAGGATATGTCCAGTTGCTGTATTTGGAGTGTGATGAGACTCACCCAGGATTCCCCACCACTTTTATGAAGCTTCTGTAACTATTTTGGCTTTATAACCCTTTCTTCTAAAATCAGATAGGGCTTAAAATTTACTCTGTTCAATTTAGCATTTAATTGCATGTTTCCCTTGATTTGCTTCAAAAGGAAGTGTACTTTCACTTTTTTCTGTAGACAGAATTACTTACTTTAAAAGAAATTCATGTGATTCTGTAGAGGTGAGCAATAAAATATGCTATATTCATAAAACACATTTTATGCATATACTCAATGGCTTTTTTCATCACTTTTCCATATTTAGCACTGTAGGAATAAAAATTTTAAATGTATTATTGCTCTTACTGAGCACTTATTATAAGCTAGGAACTGTGCTGCATTAACTCAGCCATTAAAATAATTTTAGTTTGCACATGGTAAAATGGAGAAAAAGGTAAAAGCATGTTTATATATGTGTGCTCATTAATGGGTTCACTCCTCATCCTGTACTATCAATTTTAATTCAAAAGACACAAAGAATTTTTATGAAGAAAAAATGTTTGCCAAGTGGTAATTGAAAATATTGAATGCTTAGTACTTAGACACAGGAAACTTAACAATTGAAGCCTTTCTTTAAATGATTCTTACACGGTTGCCTCCCTGGCCCTGGTTTGATATATATTGGTAACTTAAAAAGATTCTAAGCCAGGTGTGGTGGCTCTAATCCCAACAATCAGGAGACAGAAGTAGAAGGTTGATAAGTTGGAAGCCAGCCTGTGCTTGCCATAATTGGGGTTTCTATTGCTGTGAAGAGACACCATGACCATGGCAACTCTTGTAAGGAAAACATTTAATTTGAATCAGTCATTTACAGTCCAGGATCATCATGACAAGGAGCATGGCAGAGGGCAGGCAGATACGGTGCTGAAGTAGTAACTTGCAGGCAGCAGGAAGTCGACTGAGATACCTTCTTTGTAGTATTCTGAGCACAGGATGCCTCAAAGCCCACCCCCACAGTGACATACTTCCTCCAACAACTGCCTCACCCTATGAGTTTATGAGGACCAGGCACATTCCAGCTACCTCTGAGCTGTAATTCCTGGATATGATGGTGCACAGGGAGGAAACACTGGTGCAAGTTTGAGGCTAGCCTGGGTTAGATAGCAAAAATCTATCTTAAAAAAAAAAATACTAAAACAAAATTTAAAAAAGAAAAGAAAACAAAGATTTTAAGGTATTGTCTATGTAGCACTAATGTTGAATTTATCTTCTCTAGTCACAGATTACTGTAAATTTTGGAGAAAATTTTAGAGATAACCATAGCATTGCCCAATGGAATGAGGTGCTTCAGTCAATGTTTGTGATACCAGGGGGACTATGATTAAATAAGCAGAATACCAACTAAGTGAGAAAAGAGAGAGAACTCTCAAAAAAATGAAACTTTATTAAGTTACTCTTGGTTGTTGGCTAGTTGTTAAGCTATGCAGGCAGAGAGACCACATGTAGGATTGTTGCTAAAGACTGTGAACTGAGCAGACATTCCAGAAGTTTCTAGACAGATACATTCAGGACTTTGTCCCTGGAGAGAGCTGACAAAACCATGATGTTTACATCAAATGCCTGAAGAGATAAGGCACAGGAACTAAGCAACAAGGGTCCCACAAGTAAAAGCAAGATGATTGTAGAGCCATAACAATAAAGGTAAAAACAAGTTTAACAAAACCAAGACAATCAACCTGTCCAGCTTCTGGCTAGAACAAAACTCCAAACTCTGTTGAGGCTTAATCTGGAGATTGTATAGCGTCTCACCTACAAGGCATTCCTACAAACCAAGACTAAAATGCTACTTACCAGGAAAAACTGACTTACAATTAAAGTTCACATAGTCAATAGGTGCAGGTCCTGAGATGATTACATGTTAATGATAACACAAGAAAACCAACAAAACAAACAACTAACCTTCAGGGTAGTTGTCTTAGGGTTTCTGTTGCTGCAGTGAGACCATGACCATGGCAGTCTTATAAAGGAAAACATTTAATTGAAGTGGTGGCTTACAGTTTGAGAGGTTTAGTCCATTTTCATCATGGTAGGGAGCATGATGCTGGATGTATTGTATAGGTTTCTGGTCCAGCCTAGGCCTGTGGTCCAGACCTGCCCGCAGCTGCTTGGCCCTCTGAAATGACTCAGATGCTTATATTAATTACATGCTGTTCAGCCTATGGCTCAGGCTTATTGCTGGCTAGCTCTCTCATCTTAACTCAGCCCATTTCCACTAGTTGTCTGCCACGTGGCCCGTGGCTCACCTGTGTTCCTTACATCTTGATTCTTGGGCAGCTGGATCAAATCTCTCGAGACCTCACCCTCCTTCCCCTTTATCTATGTTCAGATTTCCCACCTGCCTCTAAGATGCCCTGCCATAGGCTAAAACACTCCCTTTACTAACCAATGATATTCACAGCAAACAGGAAGACATCTCACATCATGGAAGTATGGCAGCATTCATCAAACATGGTTCTGGAGAAGTAGCTGAGAACCCTACATCTTGTAGGCAACAGGAAGTGGTCTATATGGCTTACTGAGTGAAGCTTTACCATATATGAGACCTCAACAAGGCTATACCTATTCCAGCAAAGCCATACCTCCCAGGAGTGCCACTCCCTCATGGGGCTATTTTCTTTCAGGGGAAAATGGATAAAATAGCAAAAAGATGGAGTATTTGAACAGGATTAAGATTCATTCTTCATTCTAAAATATCAAAATCTGAGAATAAAGATTCATATGGGGGAGGAGTGTCTTATACCAGGCTGGCTTTAAACCCTAGTCCTCTGCCCCTTGAATGTTAGTATTACAGACCTAATTACTGTAACTGGCTTTATTACATGAGTTTTTAAAGGTACATTAGATACTTTGGACAGTTGTCTTAAGTAGGATTTTTATTGTTGCAATGAAACATCATGATCAAAAAGCAAGTTGGAGGTAAATTTGGCTTACACTTCCACCTTGTCAGCCATCACTGAAGGAAGACAGGACAAAAACTCAAACAGGGCAGGCACCTGGAGGCAGGAACTGATGGCAAAGACCATGGAGGGGTGCTGCTTATAGGCTTGCTTTCCTTGGCTTGCTCAGCGTGCTTTCCTATAGAACGCAGGACCGCTAGTTCAGGGATGGCATTACCCACCATGAGCCAGGCCCTTCCCCATTGGTCACTAATTGAGAAAATGCCTTACAGCTGGATCACATAGAGGCATTTAAAAGAAAAAACAAACTGGAGGCTCCTGGCTCTCTGATGGCTCTATATTGATGTTAAGTTGACACACAAAACCATCCAGTACAACAGTAAACTTAAAGCTGAGTTGTAGGGGTATTGTGTTGTTTCATGGTAAATAATTGTCCCACCCACTGGTTTAATAAAAAGCGCTGATTGGCCAAAGGCAGGCAGGAAGTGTGGGCCCGGCTACCAGACTAAAAACTCTGAGAACAGGAAGCACAGAGTAGAGCACCAGAGAGAAGCCAGAAGCAGAGGACAACTATGCTCCTCTAAAGAGAGGTACTGAGCCGCATGGCTGAACAGGAAGAATCATGGGTTAGATGAAGGGTACAGAGTTAGCAAGTTTTATGCCTGGGCCTGAGGCTGATCAGCCTAAAACTATTGAAAGCATCTTTGTATCTCTGTGGGTCTGCGGGTCTGCAGGTCTGTGGGTCCTAAACCTTGAGGTTAGGCCCGAAAGTCCGGGCCAGAAACCACATACTACACTGAGTTCAAGATTTATAGACATAAGGTAATTGTGAAAAAAAACAAATTAGCTAAATGTGATAGTGCTCCTCGGTAGGTGAAATGGTAATAATAGTACATTCACTAGTGGGATTCTTACAGATGTGGTGGAGTCAGAGGACAATAGCTGAAACTTCATAAATTTTTGAAGAAAAATAAGGATTTCCCTATATAGTTACTAGTGTATGCTTAGCACAGTATATTGCAAGTGAAAAAGATGAGATGCTTATTGCTAATTGTAATACAGTAACTAGTACCAGCCATGGCCTGGAGTCCTAGATTAGATGCTTTCTGTTGAATAGCTGGCAGTTCAGGGTGGTAATTCCAGAGAAAGAAGATAATCAAAGCCACAATTTCCTGAATTTTCCTGAAAAATGGCAGTGCTGTTGGCCTAGGCTGACCATGGCCAGAGCTTGGGCCAAAGTGGCTGCTGTGTTCAAGGAAGTAGTTTAGTGTTGAAGATGCCATTCTGAGGAATAGAGTGAGAAATGAGCATTGGGATTCTTGGTAAGTTGTGGGCAATTTTTCCACATATAATGTGAAATCTATAAGATCAGGCAAACAATAATAATAAACAGACACAAAACTGCCAATGTGTAAAAGGTGAGTGATTACCAGGATATGTACAAGGAGGGGAGATGTTCAGATTCTGCTTCTCCCCTAACCTTCAGTAAAGACACACAAAAAAGTAGCAAGTTGGGGTCTAAGTTAAGCATTGGCATAAAGTATCTATATATGAGAGATAATTGGAGCCTCCACATTCATATGTTGAGGGAAAAAAGGGGGATGGTCTCCTGTTTAAGGAGGAAGAGCGCTTAAAGAACCTCATTTAATGGAAGGATATGACAGGGTCCACAGAAGGGAATTGGGGCCCAGGTGTGGCTACCAGTGGTATGAGCATGGTTACAGGTTGTCATAGAGACCACCCTGTTATATATTTGTCATAAAGCATTTCTTCCTCCCTTTCCCTTTCTGTGGTGCTAAAGATGGATCCAAGGCCTCAGGCACCATTAGACAAGTGGTCTAACACTGAACAACACCCCAGCCCTTCAGAACAGTACATACAGTGTTTAATACCATTGGCTGACACTTCTGATGCAAAGTAGGACAATCCATGGTGTCTTTAATATTAGTGAATATCTAAGTGCTTTGAATACTTTCCTGAAGATGGTTAAATACTCATTTTAAATCTGTTTTTAAAATTAGCTTAAAATTTATTTGTAACTCACAACATTTTCTAAGGAAACAATTCACCTTTTTAATTACATTTTGGAATCCATTTTATTTTTATTTTACTGACAAGTCATAGAACACTAAATGGTTTATATCTAGAGACTACTTAGCAGTATTTATAAAGAACCTTTTGTTATATTTTCTGTAACATTCTTTTTCAGTTTGCTTCCCATTTTTTAATATTGCTTCTCAACTGCTAATTTTTACGATATTATTCTTGGTTTCATAGTTAGGTTTTGTGAATATAGCTTACTATTTTAATTCCCTTGACTGGTGAAATTAAGTCACTATTTAAAATAATTGCTGTTAACATATATTTAATTTCAAGGCTATTAGATATATGAATATCATGATAGGGAGACTCTCAAAGAAATTTCTATTGAATAATTGAACAGATTATTTAAACTGGGATGTCTACAGTGTGTAGAATGCTTTCCTAGAATGCACAAAGACCTTAGTTTGACCCCAGCACCACATAATCTAAGCATCGTGGTGCCTACCTACAACCCCAACACTTGGGAGATTGAGACAATAGGATTAGAAAACAAAGTCATCCTTGGCTAGATAGAGAGTACAAAACCATCCTAGAATACATGAGACCCTGTCTTAAATAAATAAGGAATTATATAACTAGATTTGGATGACATCTCATTTTAATATACTAATTTTCTTGTTTACATGTTTGTATTTCAGGGAAAGGTGGCCCAGACAGCCTGTATGTCAGCATGTAAGCATTTAGCCACATCTTTGATGCAGTTGTTGCTGGAAGCGGAAGTAAGGCAGCTCACTTTGGGAGCATTACAACAGTTCAATCTGGATGTCAGAGAATGTGAACGTAAGTCAGTGAACCACTTTTGCTTTCTTGTTTAATAAAGTTACATTGTTGCTGATGTAAAAGAAAGATTTAAAACTTTTAGATCTGTCAAGTCAGTGTTCCTCATGGTGTTAAAAAAATATCTTAATGGTAATATCTTACAAAGCATTTTGTTTATTTTATTCTTAATGTTGGCTTTTTTAAATGAAATATAATTACATCTCTTTCCCCTCCCTTTTCTCACTCCCTGTCAGCCACTCTCCTTTGAACCCCTGCCATGATCCCTAAAACTCCAAATTGATAGCCCCTTTTCTTATATTGTTACATACACATGTCTGTATATGTGTATATATATACACATACACACACACATATATATACACACATACATACATACATACACAACACACACACACATATGTGAGTATGTTTTTGTTGGTGGTATTTATAAGGCTTCAGGGCTGCACACTCACTCTGTGCTGGCCAAACAATAAAGGAACTCATCCCAAGGAGAGGCTAATTCTCCCAACAATCATTAGTTGCCTGTAGTTCGTTGTATGAGTCTGACCTGTAAGCTTTTCCCCGTTCCTTTTTAACATATACGTTTGATATTACCATTGTTTTGATCTAGTTTATGCAGCTATCTTTAGGAGTTTCACAGCAGACACCCTGGTATTCTGTCTGATTGTAGAATAATCTTTCTATAAACTGTGAATATGTGTTGCTACCATTAGTTAAGTTAGTAAAGAAGCTCTTTTGGCCTATAGTAAGACAGGAAATCCAAGAGAGATACAGGGAGAAGAAAAATGGGGTAAGGGAGACACTTAAAGCCATCAGAGGAACAAGAAAGATGGAATGGAATACAAGTAAAGCCACAAGACATGTGGCAATACATAGATTAATAAAAATGGGCTAAATTGAAATGTAAGAGCTAGCTAGCAAAGAAGCCTGAGCCCTAGACTAAATGGTTTATAATTAATATTAAGCCTCTGAGTGATTATTTTATAAGCAGCTGATAGACCAAAGGAACCGGATAAGACAGAGAAAAACTCTCGATTGTATTTAGTTTCTGGCCAGAACTTTCTGGCCTAGCCTGGTGGCTCAGACTTTCAGACCCATAGTCCCACTGAAACACACAGATGCTTGTATTAACTGTATGCTGATTGACCTGGGGCTCAGGCATTTAACTTGCTCTTAATCTAATCCCTGATTCTTATCCTGGTCAGCCATGTGGCTTGGTACCTTTTCTCAGAGCAGCATAGTTGTCCTCTGCTTCTTCTGGCTTCTCTCTGGCATTCTGCTCTGTTCTTCCTGTTCCTAGTGTTTTCTTAATCTGGTAACTCTGCCCACACTTCCTGTCTGCCTTAGCCAGTCAGCATTATTATTAACACAGTAGGCAAGACAATTGTTTACAGTGTTACATAATTCTACTACATTTCCCCATTTCTCTTTTTAAAACAAGAGCCCCAAATCTAATTTTCTTTGTATATTTTTTTTTCACTATTATCTATGAAAACTTATAACCAACACTGTAAACAAAGACCAACATCCATAATCCATTATGGGGGAATGTGGGCATCATTGTCTAGGCTACTTCCTGGTGAATGGGGATGCTGGCAATCCTATGGGGACCCAAAGAAAAATTTAGGATTATGGAAAAGTCCTTAGTGAAGTCGTCTCTAAGGCTGGGTCATCCCAGCCAGACTCCTTGAAGTTGTTTTGGATGCAGAGCTCTGAAATGCTGAGTCATTTGGGCCATCTGTTCCATTTGAGACGTCTCAGGGGGTCTTCCTCCATCAAACTTTATTTTCTTCTACCAGGAATAAATCCATAGCCTCTCAGTTTCTGTGGAAATAAAAAGAAAACCTCCTCTCCAAAGTAGAATGTCTTTGGGTTTCAATTTTAAAGTAAACTCATTTACAAGATATATAGGTTGAATTGATCCAACAGCATTTATAATCAAATGCCCTTTAGTAGCTTTTACTACGTCATTTGTAGTCAAAAACTTAAAGACAAGACAATAACATACAGTATCCAGACACTCTTTGTATTTCCATCTTTACGTGTGCCGTATTACTATTTTTACTCTATTTCTTTTTTAAGGACTTTATCCTTTTCCTTTTTTCCTCTCAAGCATACTATATTTCTAAATACACCCTAAATCATTTAGAGTTTTTTTTTTAATCTGTCTTTACTATATATCTCTTATTTCTTATCTTATTCTGTTTCTGATCACATCTTTTCTTGGTTAGGTGGCTAACTCCACCCAGCTTCCTCTATTTCTTTCTGTTTCTGTCCATACCTTTAATCTGTCAATGTATGGCTAAAGATTAAAGGTTGGTAGGATGGCTGACTGTCTCCCCCCAGCTCCTAGTCCAGCTTCATAGAATTTAGCTTTTTAGCCCAGGTACTGGTAGAACCCAAAATTAACCACTCTGGGGAATTTTAGGGTCCATATAATCATCAAATAAAGCACTGCCTTCTGGTGCTCACTAACTCCATTTAAGTATTTGGCAGAAGGACCTCTTAAAGGACTCACAAGTGTTTTGTCTCTAAATCTGAATCAGGAAGCTTCTCTTAAAGAGGCCAAGCCTCTATTTGCCTCCAGCAAACCGAGCTGATCCAAGAAAACATCACCACCAAGAAGCCATCTTTGATTCTGTTCCCTTTTGTCCTTATAAGCAGAAACCTTAAATACATCATTTACATTCTTTTTCTTACATTGAGGCTCCCCGTGAGACTTGAGGAACTGGCTATTTTGCACCTTAATCTGCACTCCAAAAGCCTGCCATTTTGTAGCCCAAGCCCACACGCCTCACCAGGCCTTTTCTGTACCATGGCTCATATGAGAGCCACAACTCAGAAGCTGTTTTGGGTTCTGCTTTTGTGCTCTAGACTGTTTTTAAGCTTTCTTCAGCTTTATGTGGGTGTATATCACCCACAATGAGCTGCCATTTGTTGTATTAAGTTTCTGGCCTAGACTTTCTGGTCTAGCCTCATGGCCTGGACTGTCTGGCCTAGCCTAGTGGCCCACACTTTGAGACACACAGTCCCAAAGTCCCACTGAAACACACAGATTCTTGTATTAATTGTACGCTATTGACCTCAGGCCTAGGCATATAACTTGCTAACTCTTGCTCTTAATCTAACCCATGACTCTTACCCTGTTTAGCCATGTGGCTTGGTACCCTTTCTTAGAGCAGCATATTTGTCCTCTGCTTTTTTTCTGGCTTCTCTGTGGCATTTCTGCCCTGTTCTTCCTGTTCTTAGAGTTTTCTTAGTCTGGTAGCCCTGCCCACACTTCCTGTCTGCCTTCAGTCAATCAGTGTTTTTATTAAACCAGTAGGTGAGACAATTGTTTACAATGTTACATAATTCCACTACAAACTTCCACCTACAATGTCTCTCACAGTCTTCTGTTCCTTCTTCCAAGTTACCTGAACTGTAGATGCATGACCTGTATTATAGGTATAGCCCTTTAGGCTGATCTCTACATTATGTCTAGTGTGGTTTTCTTCTGATGATCTCCATTTGCTGTCAAGTGGAGCTTCTTTGACTTGGTGATAGATACATTTATGTGTTAGTATAAAGATAAGATTTAGAATGGAACTATGCTGGTTGAGCAAAGAATCTGTAGGAAAGTCCTTTCTAAGGTCTTTGACATCACTAACTCTATGAAGCTGGCTATCATCTATCAGAAATGATTTCCCTTCTGCTGAGTGGGGTTAAGTCCAATTAGACAGCTGCTGGTTACTACCAGCATGCACCTTTTTATCCTTATTGTGTCATGCTAGTAATTGTAGTAGCTGAGTCGGACTGTTTGCTTCCCTCCCTTGGCTCAGTTTGTTTCCTTTAGTCTTTTAAATGGCATTCATGGGGATTTCCATTTCCAGCCATTATAAAGTATGGCCATAAACATCTGTAGTATGAATTAACTGGACAGCAAGCAGATCATATAAACCTTGGTCTTTCAGAGAGCAGTAGCACAGCAGCTGCTGAATTTCCTTTGACTTCCATATGCAGACACCATTTAGCAGCAACACAACAGCACTCTATCACCAGGAAAAAGAAGAATAGAAACTCCGACAGGTAGAGGGGGTGGTGCTGATGCAGCAGCTGGGATGTCAGAGGAAGGGCTCTGGAAATCCACAGTGGGGCAGCACTGGAGCCTTTGGCCACCAGTAAATTGCCATTTGCAGGAAATCTATGATGCTTGACAGACAGCAGAGCAGCCACTGAAGTCTGTGAGGTGGCTAGGAGCCCAGGAGCCATCTTGTCCTCCAAGAGCTTGAAGTGTCAGCTACCCATTGAAACATCTTGCATATTAGCAGATCATAGGTTAGTGCAGTTCAGGCTCCACAGAAACTGCTAGCTTATTTCTTAATTGTACATAAACTTTGTCATAATGTGTTTTAAAGTGTGTGTGTGTGGTAGAATGGCTAAATTGTGTATTACTCTACACTTTTTTACTTTCCAGATCTCCTTTGAGCAGTTTTTCAAGAGTATAACATGTTGCTGTAGTCACCATGTTGTACCATAAATCTCTTCAACTTCCTGCGTCAAACTAGAATTTTCAATTCTTTGATCTATACTTCTCCAGTGCCTTGGCTCTCCTAGCCACCATTCCTGTCTTCTCCATTCTTCACTTTTGAATTTGGCTTTTTCCGATCCACACTCAAGTAAAATTATACAGTATTTGTCTTTTGGTGCTTTGTTTATTTCCGTTAACATAGTGGCCTTCAGGATTTTCATCTTGTCATAAATGGAAATACATTGTCTGTGTTAAAACCATGTAATCCTCTTTGTGAACAGAAGTCAGTTTATCTGCTCATCCAGTCATGACAGAGCTTGACTTCATGTCTTATCTGTTGTGTACTGGGGTAAACACGGAAAGTCTTTGGGAAAAAGTTCATTTTCTTTGGAGTAGATCATAAGGTGGTTCTTTTCGGTGTCGCGCAATGTTGAAGAGGGTGCCTGAAGCAGCCTCCCCCACGTCCAAGGACTGATGAAAGCAGATGCAGACACCCACACGTGGAACTCCTGGAGTTGTGTTGAAGAGATGGAAGAGTAACTAGAGGAGCAAGGGGGGGATGTCAAGAGCATGATGGGGAATGGGAGCTCCTGGACTCAGTACTGACAGCTGGAGAGCCTTCATGGGACTCAGCTAGGCTCTCTGAGTGAGAGTGACAGTTGCCTAGATCAGCCTGAGCCCGTTTTCTGTGATGGTACGCTAGGCTCTCTGAGTGAGAGCGACAGTTGCCTAGATCAGCCTGAGCCCGTTTTCTGTGATGGTACGCTAGGCTCTCTGAGTGAGAGCGACAGTTGCCTAGATCAGCCTGAGCCCGTTTTCTGTGATGGTACGCTAGGCTCTCTGAGTGAGAGCGACAGTTGCCTAGATCAGCCTGAGCCCGTTTTCTGTGATGGTACGCTAGGCTCTCTGAGTGAGAGCGACAGTTGCCTAGATCAGCCTGAGCCCGTTTTTCTGTGATGGTACGCTAGGCTCTCTGAGTGAGAGCGACAGTTGCCTAGATCAGCCTGAGCCCGTTTTCTGTGATGGTACGCTAGGCTCTCTGAGTGAGAGCGACAGTTGCCTAGATCAGCCTGAGCCCGTTTTCTGTGATGGTACGCTAGGCTCTCTGAGTGAGTGACAGTTGCCTAGATCAGCCTGAGCCCGTTTTCTGTGATGGTACGCCAGGCTCTCTGAGTGAGAGCGACAGTTGCCTAGATCAGCCTGAGCCCGTTTTCTGTGATGGTACGCTAGGCTCTCTGAGTGAGAGCGACAGTTGCCTAGATCAACCTGAGCCCGTTTTCTGTGATGGTACGCTAGGCCCTCTGAGTGAGAGCGACAGTTGCCTAGATCAACCTGAGCCCGTTTTCTGTGATGGTACGCTAGGCTCTCTGAGTGAGAGCGACAGTTGCCTAGATCAACCTGAGCCCGTTTTCTGTGATGGTACGCTAGGCCCTCTGAGTGAGAGCGACAGTTGCCTAGATCAACCTGAGCCCGTTTTCTGTGATGGTACGCTAGGCTCTCTGAGTGAGAGCGACAGTTGCCTAGATCAGCCTGAGCCCGTTTTCTGTGATGGTACGCTAGGCTCTCTGAGTGAGAGCGACAGTTGCCTAGATCAGCCTGAGCCCGTTTTCTGTGATGGTACGCTAGGCCCTCTGAGTGAGAGCGACAGTTGCCTAGATCAGCCTTGATCCAGGGAAGCGGATGAGTCCTGTCTCACCTCGGTCTATTAGCCGTGTTAACTACTCAAGGGCAGCCCTACCACCTTTAAGGAGTGGATGAGGAAGTGGGGTGGGAGAAGAGGAGGGGGATCAGTAGATGGTATGTAAAAGGAGAAAAAGATCTTTTTATTTTATTCTATGTAGAATATAACTTAATTGAATATATTTTAAAATAAGCATTTCAGCATATCTAGCATTTGACTTTATAATTTATTTTCTTTGTAACAGCAGGAACAGACAGCTTGGTGTAGCCTGCAGCTAATATTTTGTGTGTGGTCAAATATTTGCATTGAGGCTCAATCTTTACAGTGTTTGCACAGCATTCACAAAGTCCTAGATTGGAAGAAGATGTTGAATCAGAGTAACCTTGGTAGGAAAGAGGAAGTTTCTTAACTAATCTGCATCA
Organism: Phyllotis vaccarum; assembly: GCA_033318265.1. NCBI lineage: Eukaryota > Metazoa > Chordata > Mammalia > Rodentia > Cricetidae > Phyllotis > Phyllotis vaccarum. Next base: position 67,232,369 of record JARWLC010000014.1, on the reverse strand, counting down.
TCTGTATCTACTTTAAATAATAATTAGTAAAATATTAAGGCACAAATTAATAAAAGATACCAGTACAAATAGGTAAAACATTAAAATGAGCATTACATATTAGTTAAGATATTATATTATATTTGTACATTTTTAGACCCTAAAAACTATTCTTCTGATACCTTCTCTGAAGAGGATGTGATCTATGCTAAAATGTCCCTGTAAATATCACGTAAGAACAGGTGCTGAGTACTCAGACATGTCTCAGATGTGGTGGTCAGTAATGTTACTAGTATTTGTTTTTAATAATGTACCAGGTATCACAGTTGTGTTTTACACATACTTAATCTTTATGACAGTACTGTTTGTTGGTTGCTACACCCTATTTATTATGGTCAGTCATATGTAATTCATAAAAATCAGGTCTTAAACTCAGCTCTCAAATACATCAAACTCCAAGGCATTTAAATAATGTCATGACCATGTTCTTTAATAAATATTCTAATGTTTTATGTTATAGCACTTTCCCATTATAAATGCTTTTCTTGCCAAAATTGCTGAGTAATCAGTTTCTTTTTTCTTTCAAAAGTGTAGATTGTGAGCTTTTGTGGAGATAGAAAGTGCTATGCATGTTTCCAGAGGAGAAAAGTAACTATCCATTTCACCCAGCTGTGAACCCTACTATCTACAATAATGACCTGCCTGTCAAGATATGCCCACTAGTGCAATAACAGCATTAATGTCACTGGAGTAAATAACCACTTTTTCTTTCCTTAATTTAACACCCACTCCATGACATGGAATCTGTACCTGACACTGTTGATGAGGTCAAGCAAGAAACAGTGTCTAGATAGGTCATGCACGGGGCCTAATATTAGAGGAAAACCTATTCTTATTCAGCAAATGCACATAGCAATGGAAGGACTCCTAATGACCTTGTTATAGTAATAGATCAGTGCATCATTCAGCCCTATCAGAGAAACTTCTTGAAGTAGAGAACAGTTAACACAGACACCCACAACTGATCACTGAGCAGAGATTTAGAGACTTCCAAATTTTCAACCCTGAATAGGATATCTGTATCACACTCCTCCAATCAAGGTTCAGGAATCTATGTGGAATGGGAGGCAGGAAGATTTTAAGAACCAGGGAGGGAAGATGATTTTAAGGAAACTTTGTGTGCTGGCTAGGTTTTTGCCAACTTCACACAAAATAAAATTATGTGAGAGAAGGAACTTTGCTTGAGAAAATACCTTTACCAAGTTAGCCTCTGGATAAATCCATGGAGATTTTCTTGATTAATGATTAATGAATTGAATAAAAAAGCAGGTTGAGTCATCCAGGAGGAACAAGCCCATAAGCTGCACTTCTTCATGCCCTCTGCATCAGCTCCTGCTTCTAGGTTCCTGCCTTTAGTTCTGTCTTCCTTAGTGGAATATGACCAAGGAGTTGTCTACTAAGATAAACCTCCCCCCCCCCCCAAAAAAAAGAAAAAGAAAAGAAAGGGACTTCTGTACTCTTCTTCATAACTACTGTATTGGGATACATTTTCATTTCCTTCATGCTTATCTGTTATCATTAAAAATTAATGTATATGAATGTTTCCGTATATGTGCGTGTGTGTGCGCGTACATGCCTAGTGTTCACTGAGGCCAGACTCTTCTGGCATTGGATCCCCTGGAACTGGAGTTGCAGATGGTTTGAGTCACTGTGTGGGTACTAGGAATTGAACCTGGGACCTCTGGAAGAACAGTCTATCTAACTGCTGAGACTGTGTTGTCTTATAATGGCTAGCTCCACAGGTATGCAGTGATATTTCATTGTGACTTTAATTTGTGTATCATTTATTACCCGTATTATGTGGTGATATATTGTATATTTAATAAAATTTGTCTGGAATATCAGAGGACAGAACCATCTTTCCAGCCTTTTGTTTTCTGTTTGTTCATTGCAGGCATGCTGTTCTGTGTAATAGTCCTGGCTGTCCTGGAACTTGCTTTGTAGACTTGGCTGGTCTCATGAACTCACAGAGATCCGCCTGCCTCTGCCTAAGGGTGGGGACTAACAGTGTATACACTTCCATTGCCTGGCTGTTAGGCCTTCACCTCACAGAGATCTAGACAGACCTCTGTCTCCTGAATGATGGGATTAAAGGAGTGGGTCTCCACTCCCTAACTTTCAAGGCTTGAATGTGGGTGATTCTGTCCTCTGATATTCTAGAATAATTTTATTAAATATACCATATATCACCATAATATCATCTTTTGAGAAATGTCTATTCAGATTCTTTGTCCATTTAAAAACCACCGCCAACAAAAAAACCCGAATTCAAACTCACTGTTTGCTTGTTAAGAGTTATCTGAGTTTCTAACATATTTTTTTTAAAAACTAACCCATAGGTAGTCTTGCCCCACTGTATTTAAGCCTAGTAGCAAGACTTGATGAGATAAAGCTACTCTGCAAGCAAAATAAATATTCTCTTGGAAACTCAGTCATCTTTGAAGGAAGAAGATACGTAACACACTTTCAACCATGTAGCATCCATAATTTTACACAAAAAAAACCTTAATTCATGGGCAAAGAATTGGAAAATATGACATCTAACAGAATCTGAAGTAGGCAGTAAGTGTAAGTGAGCCTACTAATGACACAGATATGGAAATGTGTTAAAATAGCTTTAGAACACACAATGTAATATATTCAGTAATTTTAAAAGTAAGATGGTCTAATCCCAACGACCAGGAGGTTAGAAGCAAGAGCATTGTGAGTTCAAGTTCAGCCTGAGTTGGGCTACATGGTGAACTCCAGGACATTCTGGGTTTTGTAGGAAAAACTTGTCTCAAAAAATAATAATAATAAAGGATATGATAAGTGGTGGAAATTTTTCCACATTTAGGAAAAGGTACTGACCTATTTTTTTTCAAGAAGCTGAAAAGACTTTATCAGGCTAAGTACACACACACCCACAACACACATACACAGAGCCACATATAAGCATTGTCAGATTCATTAAGTAAACAGCATCAAATTAAAGAAAAAAGCCAAAAGGGGGGGCGAAGGTATGTGAGTTATTTTGAAGTTATTATCAGAAGTATGCAAATCAGAATACTGTAGAGTGACATCTTCAAAGTGCTATCAGAAAAAAAGGAACTTGTCAACTTAGGTCAGCTTCTGAATCTCTCAAAAATAGGCCTGAAAATGAAAACTAAATAGAGGTGTTTCAAATACACAAATTGAAATAATCTGTAGTCAGAACCATGTCACAACAAATACATAATGTCATTTTCAGGTGTCACACCATTTCTGTAGCATGGATCCATTGTTCAGTATGACTCCAGCAGCATTTCTACCATACTTTTCCTTACAGCTCTGAGGCTGTGTCACTGAGAGACGGCATCTCATTTTCTTTCTCTGAATGGAGGCAGGTTTCTGACTTTATTATAAGCAATAGGATATGGAAGCAAAAAACAGAACATCCCAATGCTCAGTTAAGAGCTGCTTACAGAGTTCAAGACTGCCATAAATTTGGAATCCTAAGCCATAATGTGTAGAGGAACCACATGAAGAAGGCCTGGTGTGTGTTCATTGAAAGAACCAGCCTATTTTCACCTTTCTCATTGATTTCTGTCTTTGTGATTTTCTTCCCTTTAAAATTGCTGTTATTTTAAATGTAAGGTAGAAAGTTGGATACTTTGAAATTTTATTCTTTTTTAGTATGAACATTTTAATATTAGAAATTACTCTTGTTGTGGTTTGAATGAAAATGCCCCCCATAGGCTCACAGAGAGTGGCACTATTCAGAGGTGTGGCCTTGTTGGAGAAAATGTGTCACTGGGGTGGGCTTTCAGGTTCCATATTCTCATGCCAGGTCCAATGTCACTCTCTCTTCTTGTTGCCTTTGGATCTGGATCTAGAACTCTAAGCTACTTCTCTAACAATGTGTCTGCCTGCATGCCACCACACTTACTGCCATAATGATAATGGACTTAACCTCTGCACTCTAAGCCAGCCCCAATCGAATGTTTTCCTTTATAAGAGTTGCCATACACCAGTCAGAACTTGAGTGGCCAGACTGCTAATGGACCTGCACCCCTCCCTGGATTCTGCCCCCACCCCAGTGTCCCTTCTCTAAGCCCATGCTGTGCTTCTTCTGGATCTTGTCTCCAACCTCAGTGACCTTCTGCCACTGAGGCACAGACCACAGCAGCTACAACTGCCCTTACCAGTCAGCAGCAGCTCTTCCCCAGATCTCCAGCAGATTTAGGCCCAGACACAGTCTATACCTGTGGGAAGAATATCTCGAACAACCAGCAGCCAGGCTAGTCCTAGATACTCTAGAAGACTCAGTCTTTACTAAAGGCCAGGCCAGATCTAGAGACCCAAGAATACTTTGGCTTTATTGGAGGCCACACTGAATCTAGGTTCCCAAGGCCCTCCAAACCCTAGCATAGATACCCTGCAGGACTCGCCAGACACCAGCACCCTTGACCATGTAGACCAGAAGACCAGAGAGGAAGCAGAAACTAAGAAACAAAACACCCATCCAACAAAGACAAACCCAGGAATCAACCTCTAGAACTATAATCGTTTCAAATCCAAATGCCTAAAGCAGTGTTAAGAACACAATAACAGAAATATGTTACCATCAGATTCCAGATTTCCTATGACAGTAAGGCCTGAATATTCCAGCACAGCTGGAACACAAAAAACAAAATGCCCTTTAAATTTACTTTATGAAGATGATATAGGTCATTAAAGAGGAAATTTAAAAAAAGAAACGTTAAAGAAATGGAGGGAAAGACAACCAAAAATTGGAAGAAATCAATAAATCTCTTAAAGAATGTCAAGAAAACCAAGAAAAACAGTTGATAGAAACAAAACTCTTCAAGACCTGAAAATAAAAAATAGAAGCAATAAAGAAAACACAAACTGAGGGAATTCCGGAAATGGAAAACCTAGGTAAGTGGACAGGAACCACAAATGCAAATACCACTAACAGAATACAAAACACAGAGGAGAGAATCTCAGATGTTGAAGAAACAAAGGAAATGTTAAATCTAAAAAATTCCTGTGAGAACTCTGTTTGGGTTTATGGTGTTTGTTCACAGGGTTGGAACTAGAACCCATGAGCTTCACTCCATGTAGCTCTGCGTTACCTCCTCTTGTCTCTCTTCCAGTGCCCTTCACACAATTCTCATGTCCCTCGTGCTCTCTGACATATGGACCATTTGTATACTAGCTGTTCAAATAGTACCTGTCTCTATCTGTGCGTTTCTCAGCACTATCCCCTGATTAATTTTTCCATCTGGACTGAATTACATTTTCTAATTCTTCACATTTTTTGTCATTGCTTATTGAATTCCTAAGATTTGAAATTTTGTGTTGTTTGGTGTTGTAACTCATTATATTTTTAAAATTTTGTTATATTTTGCTCTTATTTTTCTTTAAAAGCCTACCTTTAAAGGCTTGATGTACTTCTACCAGCATCATCATCAGAGGAACAATAAAGCATGAACCTGTGGGGACATTTCCAATTAAAACAGTAGCAGGTACAAAACTGCGTTGAAAGTTAAAAGACTAAAATTCCATGTAAGTCCCTTGGAGTTGGTTGAATTCATTCTTGCTTCTCTTATTCTTGGTGGTGTAGCTGGGTGGTTGACCCGTTGTGTTCTCCTTCTCTGGCTCCATCTTCTCCCAGATTTCTCCTTCAGTATATCCTCTCTGCCTGCCAGACCCGTCTGTCCTTTCTCCTGCCTTGCTATTGGCCGTTCAGTTCTTTATTAGACCATCAGGTGTTCTAGGCAGGCTCAGTAACACGGCTTCACAGAGATAAACAAAAGCAACACATTTTACATCATTAAACAAATGTTCCACCGCATAAACAAAAATAACATACCTCAAAATAATATTCTACAACATGGAAGAGCAGTGCTGACCAAGAAAAATGCCACTCTTAGAGCCAGATCCTCAAGTATATTGTACTTAGAAAAATGAACAACTTCTTTCTGTGGGATTTTCAGATGTGTCCATGTCCTCAGTACAGAGGTTAATCTCCATTGAGAGTAATAGTTCAGAGATCATTTGTGTGAGAGCTAGGAGCGTGGTAGTTTGCTCACTTTGTCAAAGAGGTTTCAAATTCCCAAGAGCCAGTACTTTAGATGGAGGGCCATGCAGGATTGGAATAGCTTCCCGCTTAGTTCTGGTACAGGGTAACCACTCAAGGGCCTGACGGCCCTACTAATAAAGCTAGCATCAGCCATAAAAATATTTTCTATATTTTGAAGAGCCACCAAGCTTCATTAATTTAGGATTTAACATTTCATTTCTGACTGGCAGTAATTTATCTGTCAAGAAACTTTCCATGGACATTTATTTCACTTGAAAAGAAAGAAATTCTATGCCTTTCTCTATACCAACCCCTTTATTACTTCAGATGCTCAATGGTCTATAAAATTTTTTTAAAGAATTGATACATAAAATTCAAATAGTTAAAAGCGTATAAAAAGAGCCCAATGACAAGTTAATTAGCACTTGCATCTTCCTACCCACTGGGTATGTGAGAGATAGTTTCTCTTTTTGTCTGTAAGTCCTTGGAGGAAGTACCTAAGTCCTAAAAGAAAATTGTGGACATGATGGAAAATGATGTGCACTGAAATTTTTTACCCTTAATTTTCATAGATCCATAGCACATAGAGGAGTCAGACATAATAGTTTGAGCTGATATACTCTGCTAGGACAGTATCATCTTGGTCAGCTTGACAGAATAGATAGAATTTATCTCTCTTTTTTAGATTGATCACACTGGCAAATTATTTAGTATCTTACAAAATTGTTTGTAAATTAGGAATAATTCCTAATATTGTATCGATGGAGTTAGGTTTAAATAAACTAATACATGACAGGCTTATTTCACTGGATGGTAAGTGCTCTGTTACCTTAGTTATCACCTTCAGAGCAATGGAAGCAGTAAAGCCTAGATCCTGTCACTCAGAAAGTCTTCTACAGATAGTCTGAACGTTCTCTAGAATTTGGGACTCAGTTAAATGTTCTTTAGTTCAATATAAAAATTAACTTGTGCTACTTGGTAATTGTCTTCAAAACTTCTTGGGTTGTTCTGGAAGATATGGTCTATAACTGATGGCTTTCTGCTTCCCAGCTTGATGCTTTTGTAAGAAATCACCCAATAGCTCCACTGATCTCTAAAGTAGTAACTGCTACCTAGGTTATAGTCCTTTGAAAGGTGTGATACTGATAGGTATCAGTATTCTTACTGGCAGGCCATCAAACCAAATAGTTGTAAGGCAGAATTGTTAAGAGGCATGAGCAAAGTATCTCTATACTTTTAAAAGTTAACAGTGAAGTCTAGGTTTTTCTGACTTGTATAGATTACATCTTGCACTTCTGTATTCATTACTTCCCATTTTGCTACCATCAAATACCTGGGCTTATTTTGGCTTACAGTTTGGGGTGATAAAGTCCATCATAGCAGGGAAAGGTGTGGCAGCAGCAGTCTGAGGCTTCTGGTCACATTGCACCTGCAGTTAGGAAGCAGAGAGTAGACAGGAAGTGGAGCTAGGCTACCATATCTTTAGCCTCTTCTCATCCCCAGAAGCTCACTTCTTCCAGCAACGCTGCACAGCCCTCCTAATCTGTGTTCAAAACAAGAGCCATAATAATCTCCAACATTGTAATTTGAGCTTTGGTGTTAGAAGTTAGTTCAGTAACCTGTCCATTTATTCAACAAAATATATGTGGAGCCCCTGCTCTATGAAGTGCTGTGCTGAACACTAGGTAAGAACAAATGCTGCAGGCTTTAAAGAAGATAGTAAATTGATTAGATTTGTGTTCCCAGAAGGAACTTTGATTTTCTAGGAGGTTAAGAGCAGTCCAAAGTTTTTTATAACTCATGATGGAGATGATTTTGGTCTGAACCAATAGCTTATTTAAAAACTTCCTAGACAATAACCTGGAATATCAAATTCCTCTATTCTCTCATACAAAGTAGATGATAGATATAAAACTATTGGAACTGATTTTTTATAATCTCTGTATATTTTATTTTTTACTTTTTTGTCGCGTATTCTGCTTCCTAAATTATTTAAAAGACTTAAAGCATCAAAAACACTAAATAATGAAGCCAAGTGCATGTCACATAACTACCAATTTACTGTAAGTCACTATTTCCCATAAACTTTTGCTTATGAGTATCTGAATATATATATATAAATTGGGGTTTGGCTTACTGTTGGAAAAGGATATGGTCTCCATAGTCATCCATATCACCATTTTTTTCCATAATAGCCCTTACTCTACAAGCCAAGGAGTCAGTGTAGAGACTTCTAATCTCAAGAGACAATGTCAAAACAAATTTAAGATCTTAGAGATCCCACTGTTATATTAAAGAGTACCAGAAAACTCATTACTGTATGCACCCAAACAGAAAGATGCAGTGTCAGTCACCAGGAGCTCCTGCAAAGTTTGGATTATTTCCATCTCTTCATATATATTCACTAAAATTAATATGTATCTTTTTTCCAGTAGAATAGTCACTGTGTGTTCATTACACAAACTTATGGACCTGCTTATTTGTAATTATTCTATTGGATGTTAGAAACTAAGGACCCTTTATAGAGAGAGCCCTCTGAACTGCAGCCACTCTGCTCAGATCTGTGCAGATTGCCATAACTGTGCACATTTTTAATTTCCTCCACTACATGTATACAACTGCCCTAGACTTGTTTCTCTTCAATCTCTCCCAGAGTCTTCGGATGCCACTCATTTGTGACCTATCCAACATATTTCTAATGTGAGGAAGTCGGGGAGGAGTAGCCCAGAGTCTCTGGTATTCGCAGGGAAAGCATGTATTCTGTCCATCTTGCCTTCTTCTTCTACAGCCCCTGATGCTTGCATTATGTAAAGGGAGTTCTAGCCCTTAAAAGAAGGTACTCCAGAGGTAGGCTCAAATCTGGCCCAGCCAACTAAGCAAACGATGAAAGTAATTATTAGCTGTACCATAAATCAAGCCTATGCTGTTGGATGCCGTATAGTAATTAAGTTGTCAATCAAAATTATGTTAAGTCATGAAGAATGCATAACCACCCAGTTCCCCCTGTTTCTGTTCTGGTTCCCCAGACAATTCATATTTCCATATATATATACATATACGTGTGTGTGTGTGTGTGTGTGTGTGTGTGTGTGTGTGTGTTTGTGTGTGTGTGTGTGTGTGTGTGTATCTGCTTGTTATCCCCAGACCCTTCAGTTTAGATCTTAGAGGACAAAATGCCTAAGAGACATAATAAAAAACCCATGTTTTGTTCTCTGGCAAAGACAACCAAGGGAAACCTGTGTAGGGGAGGCCAAAGGATTAAGGAGCCACAGTAGCTCAGTCCCCAAGCATTGGTCAAGAGAACATGGCAAATTTGTGAAGGTAGCTCCTACCAGATCCTTCACTTCATGCACTTGGTTTTTAAATTACTCAGCTAGACAGCTGCAGGCCATAGCGAGGCTCCTTAAATTTTGCTGTCACGGTTCTGTTTAGGTTTTTGATACAGATATTTCTAGAACAACAAAAAAACAAGATTTGTTCTTTTTATTGTAAGCTGCATGTACCATGATATTCAAAGCAACCACATGACTCATATTCTTGCCATCTTTTACGATCCATAGATGGCAGCAGAATCTGTATGCTCCAGTGCTCATTTCTCCCTGGAAACCTGTCCATGTGATTTAAGATAATACCTTGAGGTATGAGCTTGGCCACCACATTTCACAACTTAGTGTTCACCTCCTTCATGTACTATTAGAGTGTGTTTGTTAGTAAGTATTAGTTTACAAACAGCCAGAATGTATTTCTTAAGCATAGGAGGTCAAGATCAAAATGCCAGAAAGTTTGATTCTGCTTCCAGTATTCTAAAATAGTTTTCTGCTACTCGTCCTCCTCAGCGCTCTCTTGTCTTGTTGTCTTCTAAGGTCACTAACCCTCAGCTTTATGCTGTTGCCCTCTGTGGCTCAGACTCAGTGAGTGTACAGGCACAGAGTGGGAGCTGCCCAGCAAGGATCACATCTGAATCTCTCCATCCAGGGTAAAGGAACATGTATTTTAACATATAATTTCTCAGAACCTAGGAGAGCAGCGGGCTGCACATTATTTAGGTCAGTGTTTACCAGTTTTATCGTGGCTCCTTGATACCTAGCCTAGCGTTTGATCCATGGCATTTGCATAAGTGATAGTTGGATTTGTTTAAATAATACAGCTAAGAACTACTTCAGTTTCTGGCTCACTTTTTCTTGCTCTGTGATTGGGAGTGAACAGAGGTATGTAGATGTGTGTGTTGTGAAGAACAGGACAAAAGGAGATGTAGCTAGAATCCCAAATTGTGTAAATTGGTGAGTGGTGCTTTTAGTGCTCTTGCCTACTGTTCTCTGTGGTTAAAGCCTCCCTTGCTCTAATAAACAGATCCCAATACACCAGCTACATTGTGCTTGAGAATTAGGACTCAACATGACAAAAACAGATTGTCCTTTGATTCTTAGGTGTGTAATTTCATAGGCTGGTCATACTCAATTCTGTAGACCCTACTGTGCTCCTTGGTGAGAGTGGCTGAGTGATTTCCATTCTAGAAGCCTTCATGGTGTTCCTGCCTCCACTCTCATTGCAGAGTCCTGGACTGGAACTCTTGCCATCACCTAGCTATGTGGTCTTTGGTATTCATTATTCGTGTTTGCTGTTTGGCCTCTTCATTTTGAGAAAGTCACAGGAGATTATTCCAAGATTTATATTTACTTCTAAAATGTATTTATCATGAGGGGTGAGTATGTGAGTACTTTCTAATGCCTGTGGAGAATTGTAAGGAATAGTGAAGATAATATGTGTTAAGTATTTTGTAGATTAAATACATAAATATTTTTAATTGCTAAATGCATATTGAATATGTTGGTAGAATTTTTGGGATAGATACATGTGGTTCCTTGTCCTGTAGGGGATTTCCAATCAAATATATTCAGTTAGAAAGCAAGTTTTAAGTGACCCCAAGAGCTGAGCTGTTTTACATTCAGTGGCCAGTAGAACAAGTCATATTTCCCTTGAGAGATTCCTTTCATATAATTCTTTAAGAAAAGTAAGTCTGCTTTGTATTGTTTGTCTTTGGATAACTCTGGTTCAAAGCAGTCAGTCAAGATGGCTGTATTTTACACCCTGATGGAGATGTCTATGTTGTGGGTGAGATCAGAGTTGTTACACAGGCATGTTGACAAAGTAGTCCCAAGTCTCAGAGCATTACAGAACAGATTTCCTTGGACACTTAGGGTTCTGTACATGCGTGGAGAGAATCAGACTTAAAAATAAGAAGTTTGCTCAATGAAATTAAATAAATCTTGGAAATGTTCATTTCCTCTAACTGACAGCATCGCTTCATGCTATGAACAGTTACATTTATTGCCTTTCTAGACAGTCTGTTTTAATTCTTAATCCAGAAGATGCTTTTGCAATCATAGCCAAAGTGTGTGTTCCTTCTTTGCCTCATAAAATAGAATAAGGGTTGTAGAGAACCAAGTGGCTGAAGTTTGAGCCCAGTTTGAATTCAAACCTTATTTACCAGGCTTATAACTATTTAGAGAGGCCCCTTTTTATTTAAAAAAAAAAAAAATGCAGAGCTTGAAGATGCAACTTCCCTGCAGTAGCCTGCTGGGATGTCCAATGTATTCCAGTCCCTTAGCGTTGTCCTTAGCCTTGCCGTGCAAATTAGAATCCAGAGACACACTCTCTCTCCTCAGAGAAATATGAAGGCCCGAAGATTGATGATGGTCTTCAAGTTTGTATGCAGACAAATAAACTTGGTTTTTATAATTTGCAGTTCTGTGCACATGTGAAAAATCTAAGGATAATTAGTTGTTATTGCTTTAACATGATGAAGACAATAACTTCTTCATAAGAAAAGCTCCATGGTTAATAAATTTTGTCTTCTGGCTGATTGACTGGTTAATGGAATCAGAAAAGTATTTTATGCCTGTGCTTTACAATACTGTTTCACTCTCTACTAGAAAGGTTTATAGCTGCTGGTGTTTGTTTTCTTCTTTTTTATCACTTGTTTTTTTTTCTTCCTCGGTTTTATTCTATATTCTATTTCTAATTCTTATTTTAATTGCTATATGTGTTGAAACTTAAATTTTGCAGAGGAGAATTAAGGCGCCGATGATGGTGCTTGTAATAAAACACTATCAGTGCAGTGATTCTTTGTGTCTCCTCTGCCAGGGTTGGACATCATTATTTTATATAAAATTCAAACCTATAATTTAAGTGCAGTGGAAGTGCACAGTAAGATGAAAATAGGTCTAATGTCAGGTTTTTTTAGCTGTATAACTTCTTTAGAAACCTGTGCTGTCTGGCTTTCCCTGCCTTGTGAGCCTCTTGCCGTAAAGCCTTTGTTTGCTTGTCCGTCCAGGCCTATGTGGCTTGCACCTGCAATACTTTTATGGTTTGTCTTTCTTAGCCATGTAAGCCCAAATAGAAGGCCTCTTTGCCATTAAAATGGCTATGTCACTTCTCTCTGACTAAAGATGATGGACCCTGTGCCCTCTGGCAAGGCCTGACTCAGACATGGGTCAGTGAGTAGTGCCCACTCAGCAGTTATTTTGGTTTTGGGCTGAAGTTCCTTGAATTCCAGGAGATAAGACCCTCTTTGTTTCTCTGAGTCCACTGCCAGACACCCAGCCACTTGATAGTAGATGCTGCCAACCTGAGCAGTGGGGGCAGGCAGCCTGCTCTCCCTCAGCATGGCCTGAGATGCCATCCTGTCAAGAAAATGGAGACAGATCATCCTGCTCTAACCTCATCATAAATCACTGTCAAGCAAGCTGCTGCCTTCCGAATATGGGCCAGCACAAACAAAGTACCCTTTCTGGTGGCAGATGTTACCTTGGATTGCTCGTGGGGATATTAGTGATGGGGGAGTACCAAAAGGCCACTGCATGAGGTGTCTTAATTCCTCAGTAAACTTTTATGTTCAGGCTCTCTTTGGACCTGCACATTCTGGCTGGCTATTGGGCCTTTGTGGCGTTCATCCCATCTCTGAAGATAGTGACTGATTGCTTTGTCAAATCGTTTAGATATTTTCTTTCTGGTTTTATTAAAAGGGTTCCTGAGGCAGACAGTTAGTGGTAGCTCACATCCACTTGCTCCACAGAGAGGCCATTATCTTGCCTCAATCTTGGTGTTCCTCCCTTCATCTCTGCACTTCCCAGAGAAGCTCTCTTAGTTTTCATTCCTTATTTCTTCTCAAATTTGAGACCTTCTATACTTTTGAAGTGTCAGCTACTAGAAAGTTTACAAGATGCCATCTCAAAGAAAAAGAGATAGCAGGCCTATTATGATTGTGGCCACTTTCCTGTGATCCTACATTAGCCAAAGAAAATTTCCTGATAGTTTGGAAAATATATAATGATAATCAATTTCTCAGCATTTTTTTACTAAATAAATTAAAAATAATTGCCTAAAAATTACAAACCTCATAATTAGCTTGAAAGCAGCCAAGAGTTTTCACTAAAATGCTGGTAAGTAGTAGTGCATCTGAGCCATCTTAGCCAGGGTGCTTACCGCTGGCCAGAGCAGATTCTGTTGAAGCTGCCCTTTCTTCAGTGATGTCGCCTTTCCACCAAGTACGTACTTGGTGACTTCTTCCTCAGGCTGGAATTGTCTTCTGTGGGGCAGGTCAGTACCCAGGAAATGCCTGCTGTGTTCCTGTTCTTACTGTCTCCTGGTGGTTAGGTGCTCACAGTTAATGTTATGTGGATTTTCTTTGGCATCACCTAATGTTGTTAGGCTATTGCCAATCATTACTCATTTTAATTGGGCTGTTTTATAAGACATTAACTAGGAAACCATATTAAATACTTTGTCCTTACAACATTCATTTTAATTGTTAAAATTTGATAGACTTTTGCCCAGATATAAGAAGACTTCCATGGCATTTTCTTGGTGTATGTTTGAACTAGGAATCTAACATAGGGCCTAGGTTTGCCGGGCAAATGCTCCAGTCGCATTACAATTCATCTACAGCTTTTCAGTTGTCTTGCATCGATGTGTAAGATAAAGGGATGTAAGAGTTTATAGGAGATTTTAAAAAGAAAAATCCTTCCTCCTTTCCACTGTTAGCTGTTCTAGGTCTGTGTTTAATCATCTCATTTCAGGCCTGCTATATTATCTGGTTAGTCTTCTGTTGCCACTAGAAATACTGCCCTTCTGGCTTCTCTTCAACTATCCCTCTCCGCCCTCTCTATGTCAAGAACCACCTCAACATTTTAATTCCCGTATTCCTAAGTCAGAAGTTACAAAATGTTAAGAAAATATCATTGCTTACAGTTTTTCATTTAGAAAGTGAAATTTTCTATAATGTTTCGTGGCAGAGGGTGACATACATTTTGCTACTGTTTTCTACTGCTTTCCTGGTCAGATTATGTACTGTGTACATTGGTCTGTCATGGCCTGTGGTTTTTTCCCTTCTTTAATCAGTGAGTCAGTGTCTGTATTTAAGAGTCCATCTCTCCCTTAATCCTTCTGTTCACCGGTCCTCTGAATGGGCTGGGAAAAAATGTTCAGTTGTATTAGATGACTTTGAGTCAGATATTTACCTGGAAAGCATCAGTGTGGGAGTAGGGCAGCGGTTTGAACACACTGAGAGGAAATAAAAAGCTTACTGTGTTCCACAAGTTCATTGTAACCACAAGATGGCTAAATGGAGTCAGGTAGCTAGAGGAAGTTATATATTATATAACCTTCGTCATTACTAAATCTTGTAAGATGATCACTAAGAACTGTTGTTTTAAATGTGGGAATAGCATATAGTGTTGTGTTTTCAAACTGTGAAACCATGAGAAAAATGCAGTTGAGTGTGTTAGACCAGAAGCAGAGCCACTTAGAAGTAAGGTTATCTATCCATTACAGCCATATGCCATCTGGGTTGTTTGAATTTTAAATAAACAACATGATTTTGGGGTTGTTTATTTGTTTGTTTGTTTGTTTTAGTATAGTTGTGAGTAACCCCTGGACCAGAACTATCCCAGATTTTGGCTGGCACACATACACACACACACACACACACACACACACACACACACACACACACACACACACACACACACACACACAGAGAGAGAGAGACTTTTGACTGCAGCTGTCATGTGAGGACAGGTGTACACTCTTCCACTGTGTTATGTTAGCAACCAGAAACATTGAGATTTCTGAACATCTCAGTTTTCCTAGTTTGCAGTTAGGTATGCTGTATAAGCACATCCCAAATGACGAAGGATCCATGCAGAGGTTCCAAGGACTTCAGATACATTGTTTTAGCAAGGGCACCAAAGATTTGAGAAAGAACATATTCTGGAAGTATCATGATAGAAACTAGAATTTCTAGAGTTGTTTGACTGCATGGGCAACAAAGAAAGTGAATAGGTGTTGTAAAGGACTCTCAGGGACTTTGTGGCCCCTCAGACTGTCAGTGTTGATGTCTCCCTTACACTGTAATTGCTAAACCTGGGAGTGCTGGGCTATTAGAGTTTAAATAATACTACATATTTTATATAAGGGACAAAAAGGAATAAATAATTCTTAGCATTTTGTAGCATTAATAAAATTTGTGTGATCTGACATTCTTTCTTTTTTTTTTTATGAATGATGCACTTTTTCAGGGAAATTCAGTTCCCCATAGGGCTGTGTTATGTTTTACATAATCCCAACAGTCAGACTTCCTTAGGCCTGCCCTTCCCTCTCTCTCATTGGATGTCTCCTGTCAGTGGATGGAAACAAGATGTAGTATAATCCCCTGTTCTGGCAACTAACTAGGAAGGGTGAGATTCTCCACTCTACCCTACAAAAGCATTTTTGAGTGCTTTTTCAACAAGGACCATTTTAAAGACAGAAATGCCTTTAATACTTGAAATGCTCATTTATCTCCTATGCCTAAGGATCAGTCTACCATGGTAAAAATTATTTGTGTACCTTTTCCTTCAGCTCTAAATGCTCCCTAAGTGCCACTGCCTCTCTTCCAGTTGTGTCTGGGGTGCTAATGTCCCCACCTCTCCAGGGCACCTGCACCGGTCAGCCACCTCTGGCCCCTTACTGAAAGTTTCCATCCCAGAGCATTTGGATCACTGGCAGAGATTCTTATCTTCTCATCTGTGTTTTTATGTTGTTATTTATTTGTTTTTGTTTGCCTGCCTGATGTAGGAAGTATAAAAGGAAAAAGGAAACATGTTGACCCAGGTGGAACCCTGTGCCAGCTGTGTTGACTTTTGAAAATAAATGTGTAACCATAGATGCATGGCATATGTGTTATGCTGATATTGCTCTACTCTGATACTGTACTAATACCTGACATTAAAATTCTCTAGCAAGTATAATTCCTAGCTAATTCTAAAATAATGCCATGAAACAAAGAAAATAGAAAGCATAAGAAAATGTTAAGTTCTAATAGGATAGCTAAGGGCCTCTTCCTATAACACCTCAAAAATGATCTCCATCAGCAAAGCTTTTAACATCTTTAAGCATTTTGATTCATTGGAAGAAATGTTGCTATCTGATTGTTTGCATTTCCATTTGTTTTCATACTGCTTTTTCTAGGGCACGTGTGGCTACAAGATCAATGTTAAACATGAATACAGTATCCACATGTGCTGTGCTTAATCTGTATTAAATTTGTGTTCTTTCTAGAATTCTTTTACTGCTGCTGGGTGTCTCGAACAACTCAGATATTCTGCAGCAAGTATTAAGGTCACAAACTGCCCAACCTCAGACGCTAGCCCAGTCCTTCTTCACCACCTGCACCTCTAGTTGACCATCATTTCAAAGCTCCCTTAAAATCTCCCAGGCTTAATAAGCTCCTTACTGGAGATTCTCTACTAAGAATTACAGCTTTCTTGTAGAAGCTATGACTTAGAAATAGGCCCACTGAAGAAATGCAAAGGTCTGGGTCTTCCATAGCCTTACTTTGTGGATGTAGCTCTTTCTTCCACATATCAGCATTGGAAGCTACACGAGTCTCAGTGTCTGCAGTTCTGTGTGAGTTTCACTGCATAGGCACAGTGTGTTAGAAAATTACCTAACTGAATGTAGTCTATAATCCCACTTCCCTCCCCCATTAGAGCTCCAAGAAAGGCCTGGAAGCACATTGGGAAGTGAAGTGATCTTTTGACACAGTCAGCTTTCCACTTAAAACTCACCGAGAGCACAGGAGTTACTCTTTCTTTCCTTCTTTCTTTCTTTCTTTCTTTCTTTCTTTCTTTCTTTCTTTCTTTCTTTCTTTCTTTCTTTCTTTCTTTCTTTCTTTCTTTCTTTCTTTCTTTCTTTCTTTCTTTCCTTCTTTCTTTACTCTTTCTTTCTTTCTTTCTTTCTTCCTTTCTCTCTCTCTCTTTCTCTATTTCTTTCTCTCTCTTTCTCTCTTTCTTTCACCTAAATTCAATCACTGTCAAAAGGAGCTCATGAATGACAGAAGACTCTGTCATTAGCAGAAAAAATACAGAGCTTTGAAACTCTATTCCGCAAACTAGGGTCAAAGGCCAGACATATTCTTTATTAGGTAACCAACCTCAAAACCATTTTTAATTCCCATAATAGTTAAGCAGATTTGCTGTTATAGTTGTGATATTTAGAACCAAGAACTTGCATGATTGGCCACAAAGGACTCTAATCTCACCTTTAGTGATAAGCTCATTTCTTTGGGCATTAATTAGTGTATACAGTTGTAAAGACTTCCATGAAATGTAAACCAAAGAAGTTCTATCTGCTTTCAGTCTGGAAAGAGCTGTGCTGATTTCTTTAAGACTTATCTCCTTGAGCACAAGGAGCATCCCAAGTAAAGCCCCATTAATCATTTCTCTGGTGTCCAGCTTTTCCCATGAGATGAGCTGGCTTTCTCCCCCATATTTTTATTATTTTCTCTCATGTAATACGTTCCAACGTTTCCCCTCCCTCCACTCCTCCCAGTACCCCTTTAACTCTTCTCTCCCCCAGATCCACTTCCTCTCTGTTTCCTTTCAGAAAAGAGTAGGCCTCCCAGGGATACCAACCAAACATGGAATGAATAACAAGATACAACAAGACGAGGCACAAACCCTAACATCAAGGCTGGGCAAGGCAATCCAGTAGGAGGAAAAGGGTACCAAGAGCAGGCAAAAGAGTCTGAAACACCCTGCTCCCACAGTTATGAGTCCCACAAAACACCAAGTTAACAACTACAAATTATATGCTGAGGACCTAGTACAGACCCTTGCAGACCTCCATGATTATATTCAACATCATGAATTCCTCTTAAGGTTTTTTTGTTTTGTTTTTGTCACTGTGATAAACTTACCTTGGAGAAATCAACTTAAACAATAAAAATCTTATGTTAGCTCACATTAGAAGTTCAAGACCATGGCTATCTGATTCCATTAAATTCAGTTCTGTGACAAGGCAGGAACATCATGGGATTACATGGTAAAGGAAAGTTGCTCACCTAGTATTTTCCAGGAAGAAGGCAAGAGAAAGGAGGATGGGACTGAGACAAGACATACCATTAAAAGTATGTTCCCAGTAACACGCATCCTTCAACTAGGAGACCCTACATTCTAAGAGCCACTTCAGCCATGAGCTCATCAATAGGAAGTTACTTCATACTCAAACCATGCTACACTGGATGCTCTTCTTCCCGCTTCTCCTTCCCACAAGATCTTACTGTTTATCCCAAACTGTGTTGGAACTTTCTGTGTTGCCTTGGTTGACAGTCTTCCTGCTGTAGCCTCCCAAGTGTTGGGATTGCAGATGTGAGTCATCATGCCCAGCTTGAGATTCTCAGTAGTCATCATTTATTTTATATTAGTCACCTAGGGAACACGTTGCAGTTGTAGCTCAAAGTTGTTACTTGGCTTGAAACCAAAGGCAAAACACTTTGCCTAAAAGCATGTGTTATGATAAGCTGTCATTAAAAATCATAACTGTGGTTTTCCAAAAGCAATTTGTGACCATTTTCAAGGGAAAGGTAAATTAGGTACAGGAAGGCAGTCTAGGATGGAGGGAGAAGAGCCCAGGAAAGCACACAGAGGATGGGCTGGAGAGAGGTGATACAGGTCTTCCCATAGGCACATGGAAGAATAAACTGTATGTCTGCCCTGATCTGACAGGACAACTTTACAGCTATATATTTTGAGAGAAAATTCTTCTGTTTGGAACTGAGCAGACCTCCCGACCTTGTTCTGAATGTTTGCCGTTTCCAAATTCGTGCATAAAAATCATAATCCAAAGGGATTAGCAGGTGGGTCCTCAAGTGTGCAATTGGGACATAAGGACAGAAGTGGACATAGTAGGATTCAAGTCCTTTCAAGTGTTTCCAGAGAGCTCCCTTGCGTCTTATGAGTACATGGTAAGAAGGCCCTGTCTGACTCTGCCAGCTTCTAGAACTGTGGGAGTGAGCCTCTGTCATCCTGCCTCCACACTTTATGAACTTTGTCATATTGGCGTGAGTGGAATTGAGACAGAAGCAGTTGTGAGCTATCACAGGGCATTCACCTCAGACCTGGAGCCCTAGCCAACACAGAAACTCAAGTTGGGTTCAGTTGCTTCCCTGCTTTACCAACTGGTCATTGTTCGCACACTTCATTTTTGTCTGTATCACAAGTAGGGTCTAGAGCTATTTTCCAGAGTTGTAGCTCCCAACATAAGTGGCTTTTGAGCATCAAAATATGGCTAGTCAGAGATAACAAGTAACAACTGTATGAAATACCAAAGTTTGAAAAACATAAAAGCTCAATTTTGAAAAATACTGATTATATACATTGAGTTAGACAAGATTCATTCTTTATTTTAAAAATTAGTTTTCATTTGCTCTTTTTCTAATATCAACTAGAAAAACTTCATAGGAGCTCAGATTTCTATTTGGAGCTTTTCTGTAGAACTTTTATTATTATGTTAAATGGCCTACAGAATCCTCTCTTAATGTTAAAGTTTAGATGGCTGTAGGTTTGGGAATGTGTTCATACAGCAAAACAATCAGCTCCGAACAAACACATGGATAAGATTAAGTCCTTAAGAGCACAGTAAAAAAAAAGAAAGAAAGAAAGAAAGAAAGTCAAGGATATAAAGTTACAACTTGAACACAGTCTCTCTCATCTCTCAGGAAGCCCACCCTTTTCATGGCCGACCTTCAACTTTCCTAAGATTATACACAGAAGCATTGTTGATTACTAATTTAGAAAGGCCTCTTTTCACCCCAATTTAGAAAGGTCTATTGTAAAATCTTCCCATATTTTACTAAATTATGAAGCATTCAGAAATTTCAGAAGAAAATTGACTTTCTCCATATTTGTGTATTTTTGTGATTTTTATTGTTCCCTAAGTAAATGGGAAAGAATATACAGTGTCTTTACAAAGGGACAGGTAAAGTGAACGTTTGTCATTAGGCATTCCAAGGTGGGAGATACATGTTGAAATAATAGAGGGGTTAGATTTTAGTGGTTACACTCACTTAACCTTCTTGGCCCCAGTTTTCATCTGTTGGAATTTCTCAGCAATTACAAGCTCTCCTTTCATCTTTTTAGATTCCAAGCTTGTAAGTTTAAGGCCTAGGACATCACCAGAAACCTTGACTATTATTTGTCTATGGAATATTAGAAGCACAGCATCATGTAATGGGGTATGCTGGTCATAGCTTTCCTTACTTCATCTTCTTTTATAAGAAATGAACAATGCAAAAGTCATTAAGTTCACTTTAGTGATATTTCCTAAGGCACTTAGTAGACTGTCTTAGAGATGGTAAGATGCCCTGTATTTTTCAGAACCTGGGAAGAACTCCTATCACCTTTCTTTAAATCTTTAAGCAAAATCGTTTTCTAGTTTACTTTATGAAAGCTAATCTACTAATCTTCATAAGTTATTACTGATTATTCTGTATTACATAAGACATGAAGTTGGCATCTCCATTGTTCTGAATTGGTTCTTGTTGGGAGAGTTTCTGTCCAGAGTGAAGGTGTCTTTTGATGACAGCAGTCACTTAGTTACCTGGCTTACTGCATTCAGCTTGGACTGATGAAGTCTGTTGACTTACCACCCACATGCAAAGCCCTTCATGATGTCTGTGGCTATGTACTATATGGAGGTAACTTGTTAATTGACTAAAAGGCCTTGTCTGTATCCTTATACTTAGCTATTTTTAGTACAGAAGAAGTTGAGTTCACAGCCAATGGCAACAACCATGAGCATGTCTTCATAGCAGTTAGGAGCCAGAGCAGTAAAGGGAGGGGCTCTTTTGTCATATTGCAAGCTGCTGTGTCCTGATGCAGAGATTCAGGGAAGGCTGTAGCCTTTGTTATTAGCTCCTCTTCATTATGTACAGTGACGCTCCTATAACTTTAATAGATTGTTGACACCTTGGGATCAAACATTAAAGAAGA
This sequence comes from Phyllotis vaccarum, assembly GCA_033318265.1. Classification (NCBI taxonomy): domain Eukaryota; kingdom Metazoa; phylum Chordata; class Mammalia; order Rodentia; family Cricetidae; genus Phyllotis; species Phyllotis vaccarum. Next base: position 67,210,973 of record JARWLC010000014.1, on the reverse strand, counting down.
GATCACAGCTGTGATCACATCTCTATCCACATGCAGAAAGTAAGATCTAGAAGTTAAATGAGACCATAAACTAAAAGATTTTAATATTGGAGTCAGCCATTAAAGAAAAGTCCATTTAAATGTTGCTACATAATTGGGGGAAAATAGAAAGTAACCAGGTAGTTCAGAAAAACAGACTTAGAAAGACAGGGGTCTAAAATTTACATATCAGGTAACTCAACCCCAAAATTAACAAAACAAAAATAATCAAGAATAATAATGAAAATTTACCAACTCTAGCAATATGAAAAATTAATCTTCTATAGTTACCACAAGTTGGGTTCAAATATCTAACATCAGCAACTGTAGGGTATGCAAAAGCTAAAGCAGGAGCCCACTGTTAGGAGCAAATTCGATAGAAGGTGCTTCGGGAAGGCCTGCTCTCTCTCCCTCAGTCACATGTGGTCAAGCTTTGAAAGAACTGTTCAAAGATGTTCATAGAACTATGGGGAGTTGTCGAAAGCGTAAAAGACAACAGTGTATGAGCAAAACTCATTTACCAATACACAGAGAGAAAGGTAGAAGGGGGGAGATTTTCTAGAGCTAAAAACTGCAGTCACTGAAACAGAAAATTTCACTGGAAAGAAGTCAGAACAGAAGTATGGAAAGATTGGTGGCCATGAAGATAGAATACATATAAAGAAGGGTGAGCAGAGCCCAAGAAGGGTGTGTCCACAGAAGCTTCCCTAAGAAGGGTGTGTCCACAGAAGTTTGTGGTGTCCTCTGTACTATCTACTCTTTTGCTAATGATTTTTCTTCTTTTAGCCCCCATCCCTTCTTTCAACTTTAGCTGAGGGTTTAATTTTCTTCATCTTAAAAAAAAATCTGTTTTAATGATCTTTTAAACTTATTTTTCTAGTATTTATTTCTAATGTTTATTTCTTCCTTTTTTTCTAATTTTGAAAATTTTTTTAGTTTCTTTAGGTCCAATTTTACTTATTTATTGAAATAACTCTTCTTTGTAAGATAGCCCTCACTCATAGTCACCAGCTGTAGGGTTCTTTCTCTTCTTTTTAATCTATTCATATTTTAAAGCTAAAATAAACTTTTAGTTCACAGCATGCTGGCTGCTTTGTGTCTTTGGTTACAGAGTTTAATCTAACACTGCTAGTCTGTAGAGCAGTCCTTGATGCACAAGCACTTGCCTTGAGTTTTCCTGGGGTCTGTTGCTTTACCCTTCATTCTTTTCTTTCTTTTGTTTTACTGTAATCCTTGGTGATTAGTTCTGATATTGTGCTTTGAGTTCAGAGCTCTTCTTCTCACTGATTTCAGTTTTGAGGCAGAGTCTTAGGTGACTCAAGTTGGCCTTGAACTCCCAGTGCAGGAGCTGAACAGCTTACCCACCTATTTCTGTCTGAGAGCTGTGCTGGGACTAATGGCCACACCTGCACCACTGGTTCCAAGTGGCCTCTCTCAGTTGGTTTTACACTAAGGTTTGCATGGGACTCACAGGAACCATTTTGGAGTTATAATGTTCTGTTTCTGAGTAGTAACAACTCCAGTCTTATCGAGACACTCTTTTACTCCTTCCCTTTTGCTATGAATGTCACTCCTATTTTTACAGTTGTGTACTCATGTGAAGGTATAATGATAACATCTAATGCTTCTGCAACTTTTACACCAAACTTGCCATGCTTCGCATACCTGTCTCAGGGTTTGACCTTGCCTGCTCTACCTTTGCTAGTAAGCTCCACACTGTTGTTTTCTTCATGCTGTTTGTTAGTGCTTCTATTGAGCATTTCTCAACATCTTCTTAGACAGATCTCATGCTGATAGACTTCTTTGTGTGGGAATGTTTTTCCTCCTTTTTATTTCTGAAGAACACCTTTGCAAGGTTTTGAACTCTTGGTTGATATTGTCTTCTCTTTGAGCACAATGAGTAAGTATATCATCCTACGTATTCTTGGCTTCTAGGCATTGCCTTTTGTATGACCAGTCTCTAAAATCTGATCTTACCTTTTAAAATTTACATTTAAAAAATATTTTATGTGCCTGGATGTTTTACCTGCATTTATATCTATGTACTATGTGTATATAATGCCTGTGGAGAACAGAAAAGGTCATCATATTCTCTGGAACTGTGAGCTCCCATGTGCATACTAGAAATAGAACCCAGGTCCTTTGGAAGAACAGCCACTGCTTCTAACCACTGAGCCATCTCTTCAGTCTCTGACCTGGGATTTTAACCCTCCTTTTGAACTGGTCTGGGAAAGGCAGTTTTTATTCATGGTTTCTGGATACTCACATGCTTCCTAAGAATTAGAAGTTTTTGGACAGTATTTATTTAAGCTTTCTGACAATTTCCTCTTCTTCTGGTGCCTCTGATACTTTTATCTTTCCTATTTATTTTCTTCTGTGTCTCCCCTTCCTGTTTACTTATCTTGCTCTTTCATATCTACCCCACAATGATGTTTTGATGAATTTTTCATCCTGTCCTATTGTTCTCCAGTCTCTACCCTCTTAGTTAGTTCTTTTTGGTTCTCTTTATGTTTTCAATTTATTAAAATTTTCATTTTCTTGGTGTATTTTTAAAATTCTGTTTAGTTCTATATCTGTATTTTCTGCCTAGCACTGAGCTTTTTTTTTTTTTTTAAAAAAAAAAAAGATGATTGTTTTCTGTTTTTTTGCAGGTAGTTTGGAGACCTCCATTGTTTGGGTCAATTATGAACAATGTTTTGTTTCCTCTGATAGTGTGTTTGTCTCTTCTGGGTGACTCCGCATTGGTATCTGCGCATTGAAGGAACATACATTTCTTTTGGTCTCTGTAGACTTTTCTATTTGTGCCACTAAAAAAATATACCTGAGACTTATAACTTATAAACAGAAGGAATTTATTTTTCACAGTTCTGGAGTCTGAGAAGTCCAGGATTTAGATAGTAACCGGGGGGACTGCCCTCTGCTTTGGAGGTGGCCTCATGCTCTTGTTCTCCTGTTGAAGAAAGTAGAACAGTTTCTCAGGCTCTGTTGCAATGTTACCTACTCTCATTCATAAGGACATATAACTCAGAAGTCACCCTTTATTTATTTCTTTAGACTCTGTACATATTTAGCTCAGGGCCTTGCTGATACTGAGTATACACACTTCAGTGAGCTTCTCTCCATCATTTCAGTCACTTGTTAGATAGTGACACCCCTACATACTATAATATGAAGGAGAAGAAACCGTCAGCATCCATTTTGGAGGGCAAAAAGAACATGCAGCAAGGGAGGTGCTTGAGTGGGCTGGAGCTGACTACATGGTTCAAATTGAGATTCTCAGCTGGGGGCTTAGATCCTTGTGGTCACCAGGTGCCCTTAACTGGTGTGTTTCAGAGTCCAAGTGACAAGCCTATCCTAAGTTTGTTGCTGGTTCCTCCCAAGTAAATGACTAAGTCTCTGAGTTGTCAATACTAGCCTCTGACTAAACCCAACAACAAACTTGCTTCAGAGTTCACTTCCACCACCAAAATCTTTAGATGATGTACCTCTAAGGCACAACTGACCTTCTGGTTGTGTTTGTAGTTGGGACTGCTGTTTAACTGTACCTAATAGTGCCTGCCCTCCTTGCCAGAGCTTTTACAGGGTCTTCTGTAGTACTATGCTCACCATGCTGTTCCACACTCTAGATAGATCACTTCCAAACACCACATTTCTCTGTGGACTGAATTAGTATGACTGCTTTAGGCCATTGATGAGAAGAACAGGGTGTGAGAGGTGGCTCTAGAACCATACACAAGAATGTGATCATCACTCTCGTTACCCAAGACATGCATGGCCATGGCTCCTCCAGGTTCCTCTGGTTCATGATTTGGGCAGGAGAATTTTCCAAAGCCAAGTAGGTCTGTAGCCACATCTACAGGAGTTTGGGGGGGCATTTTTAGGTCTAGAGTTTGAAACAATGCTGCTAAGTTTGTCCCTGACACACAATTCTGCCCTTTCAGTGGAGTCTGCTCCTTTGTGGGCTCTCAGGTCCTCACTACATTCCTTGTGAATCCCAGTTCTCTCACAGAGGCAGTTCAATCCATAGATGGCTGTGTACTTACTGTGTGGGTCTAAGTGGAAAACTACCTAACCCACCATCGTCAGGTTAACTGTTTTCTTTGAAGTGTCTATTTTGTGTATGACTGGCTTTAGTCCTCTTCTCCTCTTCTTATTGAGTTAATGCTTTATTATATGTTTAAATACAAGTTATGATTTAAATATAAGATAGGATTTTGGGACATTGGAAGTCTTTGCTTTGTTTTTTCTTCATTCGCAGTGTGGTAAAACACATACATGCACACATTTCAGGTGTACAATATTGTATGGGTAACTGAGCACAATGGCCTATGTCCCACCCACCCTTGAAGTGAGATATCTAATGAGCCAAGTCTCTAAGAGCCTTCCCCTTCCCCCATGTCCCTTCCTTTTGTTTCCTTTTCCTTGACATGATTCCTTCATGGAACTCCCTCTATGTTCTGGCCAGCTTCTTTCTGACCAACAGAACCTGGAGGAATTCCCTAGAGAGTCCATCAGCTCCTCTGCAATTAGCCTCCTGGAGCCACCTTGAAGTGATGCAAGAGGGCCTGACTTCCCCAGAGCCATCCTCTAGTCTAACACTCCCCTTATCTACTGCTCCAGGGAGCCAGATACCAGGAAACCATTATGTTAATACAGCAACAACAGCTTCTATTTTTTTCAATCCCAAAAAACACTTGTGACCTGACATGATCTTAAGATGCAAACAAACACCAAAACATTCTACTATGTGCTGAGAATCTTACTAGCACTGACCTAAGCCATAATCCTAAACCAGTCATGCAAATATTTTTGCCTGTTGTTTGAGCTAGATGCTCCCTGGAGCAGTGGTATGCTGGTGCTTCCTAGAGGCCCTTTAGTAGTTTGTCTTTTAGCTTCTTTCTTGTCCAAACACATTTCCTTTTTACAATTGCCATTCCACCCATTTGTTGGATGCTATTGATTTTGAATTTTGGAAATACATTGTTCTCATTGCACATCTTTCTTTAAAAACCATTTTTGTTTTATAGACAATATTTGAAGAATCAGTTTTATGTTGAGTTTTCTAGACTTGCTTTAGATCAGTTTCAAATGTTCTGTCCAGCTTTTTATTTTTTAGCTTTATCTATGTTTTGTGTATACACACACACACACACACACACACACACACACACACACACACACACACACACACAGACAAAAGCTTACAGCTAGGGAAGTAATTGAGTGGGCTGGAGCTGGCTTCATGGTTTATAGGTAGGGTTCACAGCTACAGGCCTTGGATCCTTGTCACTAGATGGGATTATTTAATAACACTGTTTTCAGAGATAATGAGAAAGTAGAAAGAGGTACTGAGGAAGGAGGCAGAGCAGAAGGAAACATGAAACATGAAAGCAGTAAGGAGTATAGGGGAGCTTACAGGGAGAGATGGGGAAACAGGGAGGAGTGTCACTAGGGCACACTTGTTTTGACGGCTATGAAGGTATCTAATATCTCATATGCTAATTTAAAATAGATTTACAAAGGAAGTACATGGGAGATATTCCTTATCTATAAAATGACGTCTGGTAAGCCTGAAAGAACTCCAATATCCTAAAATGTACCAGGATCACTTAAGATGGGCTTAGTTCCACATTTTGTACAATGGTATTGGCAATGGGATGGAGGGGAAAGAATGAATTGTTTTTTAATGTTCTGTTTATAAATAGAGATTACAGACTGCTATTGTTTTGACGTCTTAACCCCTTTCTAACTCTAATTCTATTGTTTCATTTGAATTTAGTTTTCTGTGGGGATTTTATGTGCAGCTGTGCATATTTGCTCATGTGCATTTCCCTGTGGAAGTCAGCAGTAAACCTTGGATTTCATTCCTTAACTACTGCTCCCCTTGTTTATTTAGATCAGGTCTTTCCTTGACCTGTGTTATTGGAAAATTTTGGGTGTCTTTCTGTAGTCACCAGATGATAATGGGAAAATTAGATTACCTCTCATTAATAAAAGAATTTAAGAATAGAAAAATCCCAAGCAGGTGAGCTGTAAATCTTGGCACCTGCTCAGAGGAGGAGAATGAAAAAGAGATGGGCAACAGAAAAGAAAGGCCTTGCTGTTTGAGTGAAGCCTGCCTGCAGATTCGCCACGTGGTGACAGGTACCCATAAAGCAGGGAGGAGAACTTTAGAGAAAGAGTGAAGCCCACAGCTTTAGAGAGAGCATGCTTTAAAAAAAAAAAATAGAAAAGAAACTTTTCTGAATATTCAGAATTTCAGCACACTTAACAAAGCCATGTGACTGTGGCCCAGCAGGCTACTGGAGTTGAAATCTGGCAAGGAAAGTCGTAGGTCATCTCATTAAAAGGTTAATTATTTTGCCTGTTACTTTTAGTACAGTTTAAGGTGAGCCTGCCTTCCTGGGAGATGGTCCTTAACCCTGCCCTACTGGAATGTGAGGTGTCCACCCTAGCCAAAGATTTCATTCTCTTAGCAAGAAGGAAATAGTTTTCCCTTGAGGGGCCTTTACTGCTTACTTGTCACCTGGAACTTAACAGTAGACCCACCAAGCCTCAGGGATCCAACTCCCCACTCCTGGATTGCAAGAATGCACCATCATACCTAACTTTTTTTTTTTCTCCTCTCCCCTCCTCCCCAGACCTGGCTTCTGGGATCAAACTCAGATGCTCATGTTTACAAGCAAGCACATACTGCGTCAGTATTCACCACACTCTTTACTAAAGTATTGTTTTCTTCAGCTTGGTGTGAATGCACTAGATAAAATTGAAACATTTGCTTTCTTCTCCCATGAAGTAATGGACTTTGTTAGTGTTAACATCAACCTGAAAAGAAATCTAGAAAAAAAATTTGAAATTAGCAAAGCTTCTCACCTCTCCCCTTGGTAGCTTTATTGGACAGAAAACATTATTTGAGTTTTAAATTTATAGAGTTATTTTGAAAATTAACATTTCTTAAATTGATGATCAGATCTCAAAGGGTTGTACATTAAGTATGTCAGAGGTTGTTAAGTAGTGTGATTTCTCTCAGAAATCTTCTCTGCCTACATGCCTTCTTTGCTGTAACATTGTTAGCCTCCTTTTAACATGTCCTACACAGCCTTCAATTAGTTAGCTGTTTCTTCACTGAAACATTTTTTTAAATTTCCAAATTGAAATTTGGAGTCAGGACTTGGTACTATATTACACTTAGTGAGTCCCTCTTGACAGGACAGGGCAGAGGATGAGAGATTGTGCGTGGAATGTGTTGATGCTGCTTGCGGCCAGTATAACTTACCTTGCAAGTTTGGCCCAACCCACAAGCAACAGAAACTAGTGAAAGGGAGGATTTGGTTCTATATGAGATGAAGTAAGCTTTTTGATTTCCTGAATGGTGCTGAGACGACCCTGCAGAACTCCAGACTGTGGACACTTTCATGCTGACGTAAGACACTGAGGGACTGAAGACCTATTATCCAGAAATAAGGTCTAGTCTATGGTTGTATCTCCTGCTTCCACTTGGTTGTGATTCATGTCAGGAGTCCATGTGTCTAGGGGTCTTACCATGTATGTATGACATTGGATTATCCACCTGTCAGACAGTGTTTGAGAATTTGTACATGTCAGCCTACCCTGCTGTGTCTCTTCTCACTAGAAAAGTACTGCTGATCAGTGCGGTTTTATGTCGCCACACCTACACTCTTGTATTCCCTCTACTTGGGTTATGAGGGCTTATAGAATACAAACAAGACATCACTCCCCTCTCTGTAGCAGCCCTGGGTAAAATTGTGACGTAGGTGCTTATTAGCTTATAGTATATTCTATTTTACCTCATTGAAATCAGGCTCTGCATGAATTCTTAATTTGTTCTTTAAAATAGTCACAGTTCTTACTAAGTTTTTCATGTATTTATAAGGTTATAGGAGGCCATATTTCTGAGACTGTATTAAATCACAGTTACAGAAAATTTATTTCATGCATTTATTTAATTTTCTAATAATATAAATGAAAATTTCTGTGTTGTGGCTAACAGACTAGTTGTAATAACTCCCTTAAAACAAAATAATTATCTGTTTATAATTTTTTCTTTAAATAAATGTCTGCTTACTGAATGAATCACCCCTGGTTCAGTTCTGTTTTTCTTCTCTCTCTCTCTCTCTCTCTCTCTCTCTCTCTCTCTCTCTCTCTCTCTCTCTCACACACACACACACACACACACACACACACACACACACACACACACTATAAGGATGATATGTTATGTCTGCCAGCTGCCTTATATGTGTGACTTGTTTATCATCACACTATAATAAATGATCTGCTATTCTAATTTTTGATTTAATGATTTTAAAGACATAAAGAGGTTAAGTAATTTGTTGCAAGTGGAGAAATAGAGCTCCAATCCTGATTTTTATAACCCAAAGTATTGTCCCCTAAAGTCATTGTGCCTCTGATTTTAGGAAAGTCATTAGTTTATAAGCCTGCTAATTGATACCTGGGTTAAGGACCTTACCTCTAACAACACAGAGACTTTTGTTACCAGTTATAAGTCTATGTGTCTAGTGAATTTTGATTTTTATATAACTTGTTTAAATGAAACCTAATATTTTTTGAACATCTACTATTTTGAATAATTGTTAAGCTTTGTGGTAAGGTCTTTGTCTCTAAGGAATTCACTGTCTTTATGGGAGTCTAAGTATTATAGAAGTAGAGTTCAGTAATAAGGTACCTGTCTAGTTTAGTATGTGCAAGGCCCTAGGTATGATGCCCAGTATTGAAAAAAGAATTATATATGTAAAAGATCAAAACTACAAATGTAAAGTTAAAATTACAGTAATTAGACATTTCTCTGATTTGTGGAGATTAATGTCTTCATTTTGTTGTAACTGGCATAATAACCGTTATCTGGTTCTTTATAAAAGGCTACCGTGTGTTTTGGGAACCTGACTGAGTATTTGATATGTCATAAAAATCAGGTGGGTAAAATGACCGAGAGCTCAGCAGATGGCACATTCAGACTCAGTCAGGGAGAGTGTTCAGTGTGAAGCGGCATGAACACAATCCTAGCTCCCAGGCCTCCCAGCAGTGTGCATGGGGGATTATGTTGAGGTGGACATAGACAAGACAGCAGAACATCTCGGTAGCTGGGCTCCTCCTGATGAAGAGGACTTGAAATGTTTTAAATGAGGCAACACTGACTTGAATGATACACAACTACTCGAGGTAATATGTTAACCTTGGAGGAGGGGAGTGAGAACTAAACTCTCATCAGAGCTGTTGGGAAGAGAGGCTGTAGCTGAAATTCAAAAAACTCCTTTTAACAAGAGCTCATTTGAGGCTATTGTGTTTTGGAGATGCACAGTTCCTGCACACTGGGTTACCAGATAGGGTTCTTTCTATTGCTGACTGCACAGTACTATTGATGTACATGGTATGCTGTGTCAAGCTTTCCATTAGCATGCTTGTCACCAATATTTGCACCATTTTAGAACTTTACTCTTTTGTTTTTGTTTTTTTTAAATAATTGAACTTTATTTTGTGTACACCCTATGAAGGTGTCAGGTGTTAGACCTTCTGAAACTAGAGTTCCAGACAGTTGTGAGCTGCCATGTGGGTGCTGTAGCTGACTGTGTTCAGAGTTGATCTTCTTTCTTATGCATCCTTTTTATTTGAAACATCTACGTAAGAGTAGTTTGTATGTATGTATATAGCACATTTGTACCATATCTAGACTAGTTTAATGCATTTATTTATAATCCTTTCATATAATGTTCACTTGTCTCTACAGCATAAGTTGTTGGCATTATTTTTAAAGCTGAGATAAGGATTTTTTTTGTTATGGTTTTGTTATGGTTTCAAAATGAGTGGAAAGAGAGGGAAGTAGGCAACTGAGCGGCAATCATTGTTCAGACCATCATTTTTAAATTTATCCTGTGTAGAGGATGATCTACTTTTCTAGCTAGATAGGAAAAGGAAAAAGAAAATTAAAAATATACCAGTTCTATGGATTCTTACATTCCAACTTAGGGAATATGTCTTTGAAAGAAAAATACTTCTTGTGTTTTTTTATTTTTTTAGCACTTGAGCTACTTTTAATGTAATTAGTAGATGGATGAAATGACCATTATGATTTGACTTCACAAGAAGAATTAAAGGTACAGTAACTATCCAGATCTTGACTGTGCTGTGTGCTTGTCAGTGTGGAGGAAACTTCAGACCTTCTGATTTTCTAATAAGCCAAGCTCAGGGACGATATATCTGACATTCTTAACCAGTACTAGCATTTGTCCCTATAGCCCTGTGTCATTTCTTTCTTGTTAGTGACATGGAGGTCAGAATTGTAGGGATCCTGGTCTCAAGGTGCCATAAATGCAGATAGCACCCACATGGGCCCCTTCAGCCTAAGAGGAAACAGGTGGAGGGGAGGGATGATGGGGCTTTTAAAGCAGCGTGAAAATGAAGTCAAAGATCTAGACTGCAGTAGAAGGACAAGCATATGCAAATGTTCCTTAACATTTGCAGTAAGCTTCATCCAGGTGGGCATCTTCATATCTGCCAATACTTCTTTGCTTTTTTAAACCAAACTCTAATCAGGGCAGCAGCTGCTGCTGCTGGTGTACATGCGTGTGTTGTGTAGGAGGTTGGCACTCATGAGATAATACAAATAATCAGTGAGGGAATAATTAATGATGTGGCAGGGAATATTTTTGATAAATGCTTAGGGAATGAGGTGACAAGCGTGAAATTAGAAAATTCCTTTAGCGATCTGAAATATAAATAGCTTTCGGAACTGAAAAGAGTTTCTCAGCTGAAGATTTTATTGTGTTGAGAGGAAAAACTTTTTTCTTTTCCCCCCTCCCTTCCTCCTTTGCAAGTTGTTTGTCCATTCACAAAACAAATACTCTGAAGCCCAGTGCGGCTCATGGGAATAAATTTCAGGTCGAATTAGTACAGTTTCCTTGCTGTCAGGGTGCTGGAATTAATGGTGTTTTGATGACACGAATTTTGAAGGGCCAACAAAGAAGCTGAAGGGAGAGAGACATGACTCCTTAGAAGCTCAGTCCTTCTCTCTCCCAGCCTCTCTTGTCTTCCCTGTCATCCGTCTGCCAATCTCCCTGTCCATGGTTAGTTAAAGGCGCTTTTTATCCTCTTTTCTTTCCCACAGAGTTTGCCAGATCCGGCCCGGTGCCTGGGTTCCAGGAGGACACGCTGCAGTTGGCCTTCATCGACTTGAGACAAGTAAGTCTTTGTGTTTTTGTTTTTTGTTTTTCTTTTAAGATGTGTGACTGAAGACCATCAGGTCTTAAGGAAAAGGGGAGGGGAGGGGTTTTGGCATTGGTGATTCACACTGGAGACCTAAGGGCTTTTCCCTGTGTTGAGGCCACCTCTTTTATTTAGCTATCTGAGATCCTTAGCTATGGTAGAGTAAAGGTTTTGTGGGTAGAAGGGAAGGCAGGGGGTGGGAAGAGGGATCCACAGAGTAGAGGGACTCAAGTGACCCTCAAGTGATGCGACCCATTGTGTGGCCATTGACTTCTGCAGACACAGCGAAAAGATGACGCGTTGAACCCATTCTAAGCAGGTGCACTGATGCAGGACTGCCCGCTGGGAGAACTTTGTGTGTGGATTTTTCCTTTCTGGGTTGTTAGTCCAGCTTGTTGACTTTTTCCTGCTGCCTCATATCTTCTACTGCCTCCTGTGTAAAATGTGGTGGTTTGCAAAAGTTCTGACCAGTCATGCTGGCCTGATGGGAAGTCCTGTTATAGTATCATGATAAAGCCTGGTGCTTAGGTCTACCTGAGCTCTGGCAAGTCCATGAGATAGAAAGGCCACCCATAGGGCTAGTGGTGCAGACTGAAAAAGGTAGGTTAGTAGACCCTGCTCTTTGGGGTATAGTAGAACAAGATGGGTGGGGGCCGAAAGGGAGAGCCCTAACTGTGCTCTGTCATCTCTTCACTCTGAAGATGGATGGGGTTGGATAGAAAGTGCGAGTGAAGGAAGCATCAATGACTGATGCTTCTCTCCTATTAAAACAATCTTTTTTTTTTTTTTGTCTGTTTTAGAAGGGGGGCTCGCTTTGTTTCTCCTGCCATAATGATGCAGTACCTCTTGTTTTCAGAGCTGACTTAGTTTGCATTCTGAAAACTTGTAGATGCCCAGAGTGTTTCTTAAAGCTGTAGGACCCCTTGTCTGGGTAACCTCCTTACCACTGTGACTGGATTCCTGCCGGAATGGCTTTTAACCCATAATGGATGGCTTGAGCTAGCCCTGGACCCTTGTGGATGGGCAGTGTAATCTGTCATCAGTGACAAATCCGGAAAGCCCTGTTCAGCATAATCATGTGTCTATAGACTCACTAAAGTTTGGGGAGTCAGACCACGTCCCAGAAACGTGTGTCAACTTAATATTTGGGGGCTGGGTTGGGGGTTCTCTTTTTCATAATGTTTTCCTAGCATTGCCAGAAATGGAGTTGTCTCTCTCCACACTAAACACCCTCCACCTGTAGATTTGAGGTGCCCAGGCTTTAGCCTTTGACCTAAGATGGAAAGATTGAGATTTTACTTTAGGGATCAGTGGGGATCTGTTCCCCCTCTCTCTGATTTGTTTTCTGAAACCTCTAAGTCAGTTCACACTTCTTGGAGAACAAAAAGTAATTTTCACTGGAAGAACTTATCTAAGGAAAAAATCTTTCCTTTTTCATTGTTGATGCAAAGGAAATGTCATTGTCAGTAGTTTGTGTGTTTGGCACCTATGGAAAACAAATGGTATTCAGAGGAAATGGGATCTGAGAGGTAAGTGGGAAAGGTGGGCCTGAGCTAGGGTGAGTGCTCCAGTGCTGAGCTCCAGGTGGGCAGGGCAGCGTCCATGCTGAAGCTCCTTTCTTTCTGTGCTGCATTCCCACTCCCAGTTTCTTTTATGATATTTGACTGATAAAGCCCAAGCTACAAAATTTTACTGATAATGACAGAGTGTCTCTTCCTATTCAGCATGTCATCTATTTACACCTTTCTCTCTTATAGCAGTTGGAAAGGGGTAATTTCCAACCTAGATGATTTTAACAGCATTTGAGGCTATGTTAGCAGATAGGCTGACATACTACAAAATGATCCTTACACGTCCTGCTCTGAAAACAGCTCTGTCTTTTCAAAATTCATTCTCAGATGTGCAGACTACAAGGAGAAATCCTGTTCGTACGTTACTGTAGGAGACTTAACAGAAGATGAGACATAGTTAAGTGTCCTGTTGTTTGAACTCGGCACAATCGTAAAGCAGAATTTTAAATCAGGGGTTGAGGGTGGGGAGGTGGGGGTGGAGGCTGGTCTTAAAAACGGTACAATAACAACTTGGCATAGTCTTTCTGTCTTTGTAGAACACTCAACCCAGACTCTGTTGTGTCTCCCTTGGGGAGACCTCTACCCAAAGCAACAAGTTCACCTTCAGGCAATCTCATTATCATGATTATGGCCATAAACTGTCTCAATAATAGCCCTTTGAATCTGTGTTCACTGTCTGCTTGTTTTAGAAGTGGTGGCTTTGACTTTCTGTTCTTTATACTGCCAGGTGTCCCATTTTTTGAGGCTGGTGTCTTGCCCATGCAGTAGTGCTTCCTACCTGGCCTGTAGATGGTTCCGTGGACTAACCCTGGAGGCCGGGCTTTCTCTAGTCCTGTTCTTCCTTCAGACTTGTAACTCACAAATTCCAGCATTCTCACAGTTATCTAAACCTTCTTAGGTTCTGATTTCAATATTTAGCTTCCTAACAGATGTTAATCGTTAGGCTTTTACAAGTCAGGGGTCAAAGCAGTAAGTAGAATTAGCAGTGATTAGGGCAGTGGCTCAGCAAGTTAAGCATCTGCCATGAAACCTGCCTGACTTTGCTTCCTGGAACCCATATAAAGGTAAAAGGAGAGAACTGATTTGACTTCCCTGACCTCCATGGTGGTAAGTGCATACCCACTACTTACACACACACACACACACACACACACACACACACACACACACACACACACACACACACACACACACTAATAATAGTAAATAAACTATTTAAAAATGGTAATGGAAAAACCAGAAGTGAAAATTAAAGAATGTTGTGTGATTTTTTTTTTCCTGATCAAATGTGCATACCCACTACTTACACACACACACACACACACACACACACACACACACCAACACACCAACACACCAAAACAGTAAAACAGTTCCTGGAGTTACAGGATTACAGGAGAATGAGTAAGGGGTTGTTAAAAAGGGAATATGATCAACTTACAGCAGCTAAGCCAAGTCATCCCTGCCCCAGCAATTATTAATTGCTTATATATCTTCAGAGAGGGGAATCATAAGTTCTCCTCTATTTCCAAGAGGAATGTACAGGGGCCCAGTCTTGTGAGGGTTTCTTGTAGGTAGTCACAGGTGCTATGATTTCAAGATGGTAGTAGCCATATCGGGCAACAGCTGTGCTTGGCTCAAGTGGAGTTCCATAAAAGGCAGAATGTAGGGTGCATGCCCATGTGAAAAGGGGTCCTGGTGTGCTTTAGGGTATATGCTCTCCCAGTGCCATTCAGGTATTGGCTGTTTGCCTCTTGGTTTCTAAGTGTACCATGCTGATAATGCACTCATGTTCTCTTGTGTTAGATTTTGAGATTCAGTTGGGTGAGTGATAATTTAAAACATATTCAAAGCATGGATGTTAATGAAAAATGCTCTGTATAGTCTACAATGGCAGAGAGTCATTTAAAAGCTCTGCAATTTCATTAGAAAGAAAATTAGATGTGGATCATAAAGCTATTCATCCTTTTCACTTACTCTATTTCCATTTTTCTACTTAAGGTAAAAAGTGAAATGACATTTTGAATATACAAACTTTCATGATATTTCAGAGTTAAAATACATTGATGTGCATTTTTCATTTGTTAAGATTCTAGGATTAGAAAATCTTTTGTTAATAATAATGAACTATACAGTACATGTTGAAAGGTCTTTAGCATTTTATATTTATCTTATAAAAGTTTAATTTCAGTACAGTTTTCATGCAAAAATATGTGTATATTTATTTCAACTTCCAAGCTATGTAATGTTAAACTTAGAGGACAAAATAAACCCCCATTTAATGAACTACTTTAAAGTGGGAGCCACACTCCTGGAATTGGTGGCTTTTAGTTACTAATCCCCTAGAAATTGTAGAGGGCCAGAAGTAGATTCTTAGTGGCGCTTTATTTTTAACAGTTCTGTGGCAAATATGAAGTAAAAATGCTGTTGAACATAAGCACAAGATTTTCATTTCATCAAACGAGTACCTTCTGTGCACATAGCTTAAGTGGTGCAGAGCAAGTTATGCAGTGAGTATGGCTGTGACCTCTGCCAAAGGAGCAAATGGTGCTCACCAAATCCTTAATTCTAATATGGCCATGTTGTGATAAGTATTGTCTTAGAGACATTAGAATGTCCTATGTATTCCAGTTGTTTGACTCGCATAAATATTGGCTTGTGTGGAGCCCAGGAATCTTCTAATCAGCAATTCAGTTGAGCAGGTTTCCATACTGTAATCAGCTGCTGGATTGAAAAGACTGGCCGGCTCTTCTCTGTTCCATGTGATGTTTCATGTACAGGCAGCCTGATCTAGACCTGCTTGGAGTGTTTGGCGAGGATTTCAAGAGAGGAAATGGGCAAACTCATTGAGGTCTATGCCCAGAACCAGCAGATCATCATTTCTACCACATTCTACTGTCTTCAGCTAGTTTCAGGGTCAATTTAAATTAAAGAAACTGGACATAAACTGCACCTCATAGTCTAGCTGGAATGGAATACTTATGTTCGAAATGAAAATCAAGGCCAGGATTGGATCTGTAAGTACAGAGGCATTCATTGTAGGCACAAAGAGCCGTAGAGTGTTCATAGAGGAGAGTTAAGGTGGATGACAAACTGTCTCTCTCTCTCTCTCTCTCTCTCTCTCTCTCTCTCTCTCTCTCTCTCTCTCTCTCTCTCTCTCGTGTGTGTGTGTGTGTGTGTGTGTGTGTGTGTGTGTGTGTGTGAGTGTGTGTGTGTGTGTGAGTGTGTGTGTGTGTGTGTTTCAGTGTAGTGTATATTGGTTTAACTAAAATGTAGACTCCATTTCTTTGGAAATTAGAATCCCAAGTTTATCTTATTATCTCTTAAGTTTTCTTATTTTGTCTTTATTCTCTGCTCTTCTATTTCTTTGAGAATGTCTTTTTAATGTCCCATTTATCTTCCTCTTTCAATACTGTAAATTATGCTTTTCTAAACTATTTGGCACTGGTGTTATGTTATTCACATTCACTATAAGCACATCTAACTCCCCAAAGAAGTGTTTGCTCTTTATTTAGTTTACAGTGCTCACTTCCTATGTCTGACTAACAGTTACCATGACAGCTCTTATCCTCCTCTTCTCATCCTCAGCATTGGCTGACTATTAAATTTCTATAAAGTTGAATGAACAAGCCTATGACATTGCATCAGATCACCTGAATGAAGCTTGTTGGCAAGCTACTTCCACCCTTAGCCCCAAGATATCTGGGCTTTTTTTAGAGTGAGCTGCCGATATTTCCTCTAGGGCATTTATTCCCCAACTTCTTCCCTGGAAGTAAACACAGTGCATTTCCATTGCAGACACAGAGCCTGCCTTGAAAACAAGAGATGCCTTCCCATTTCTTTGTGGTTATAGAGATGCTGTTTCTGTTAAGGTAAAGGGAACTAGTAGCTTTAGTTAGTTAGGAGAACAGCTCAGAAACCTTTGTCCAAAATCACCTCCTATTTCCTAATGTGTCTTGCTCCTACTCAATAAAGATTTTCTTTTGAAATCAAATATCTATGTATAATGAACATTATGTTGTTCCTAAGATAAGCCTTCCCTCTGTTAATCATTTGAATGCTATTCTTGGTAGAAAACCCACTTACATCAAAGGCTGATTCTGTGATCTAGCACACATTAAAATATCTTTTGGTCCATAGGATAACCATTCTAAACTAGAGTCAGGTAGGAATGGGGCAGGCCCTATTTCAAAGGGCCTCAGGTACCAGTTATCAGTTTCTTTTGTTGTTAGCAGGAAGCCATCTCCATCTCCATCTCCATCTCCATCTCCATCTCCATCTCCATCTCCATCTCCATCTCCATCTCCATCTCCATCTCCATCTCCATCAAGTGCTTCTTCATGTTAGTCCTGAACCTGCTGCTGGAATGTAAGGGACTTTCAGCAGTTTCCAAATTACTACTATTACTGCTACTGTTAGCAGGCTTTCACTGTGTAGCTCAGGTTAGACTTGTACTCTGGATCCTTGTCAATCAACCTCCTGACTTCTGGAATTATGAAAATTTATCACCATGCTGGAACAAAGGTTCCTAATGGAGAATGGCGGTAGGGCCAGGTAGTAGGGGAATGAGTTCATGAAAGAGATATTCTTGGTGGAAGACATCAGAGAGAAGTGTTAAGACCCCTGTACATGTGTCTTAGTTACTGTTCTATTGCTGTGAGAAGACACAATGACCAAGGCAACTTATACAAGAACTTACTTAATTGGGGGCTTGCTTACAGTGTGAGGGTGAGTTCTTGACCATCACTACAGACACCAGGGCATCAGGCCAGCAGGCATGGCACTAGAGCAGTAGGTGAGAGTTTAGAATTGATCTACAAGTTGGAGGTAGAGAGAAAAAAGGCTGGGTTTGGCATGAACTTTTAAAACTTCAAAGTCTAACCATAGTGAAAGACCTCCTCAAACAAGGTCCTACCTCCTTATCTTTCCCAAAGCAGTTCCACCAATGAGGACCCAAACATTTAAGTATATGAGCCTATTTATTGGGGGCCATTTTCACTCAGACCATCACACTAGGAAACTGTATGGGCCAATATTTCATTTTTCATAGAAGCCCTTGCCAACCACTATTGCTTAGAAGGGGTAATTTTGAATTTTGTCTAAAATTGAGTATCAGCCTATAATCTCAGGAGTCACCTGCTCCAGTCAGAAGACAAATAGGTTGGTAAATTGTAGACTATGAGGCTCATGTGAATAGTAGGGCTACAAAGAAATGGTCCTGCTTTATGTAGCCCAAGGCCACACATGGCCCAGGACAGCTCTGAACGTGGCCCAACAAAATCATAATTTACTAGAAACATTCTGACACTTGTTTGCTAGTGTTTATAATTAAATGTACAATTATTGTACTTGAATTTTCTAGATGGCAGCACTGTGTTATAGTATCAAAAGGATGGGCACCCATAAACCTCAAAGCAACCAGTCCTGGTAAAAACAACCTGTACCACTAAGGTAGTGGCATGAGTATGTGGGGGAGACAGACCAGATGTGAAATCCAGGCATTTGGTAGTCAGAAGATGTACATTGTGAAAGTATATCTGACTACCTGCACACATGTCCCTGCTCTCTGTCATCAAAAATCCTACAGGCCATGTTTGTGTCTTGAATAAGCATAGCGAGCACTTAGATACTGACACTAATTTCCAGATTCAGGAAGCATTTTCTTCTTAGCATCTTGTTCCATATCATTGCCGTAGATACAATATAGTGAAGGAGATAAGACTCCTACTGTAGTCTTATGTTCTTACATCCAGCTCTGGCATGGAAAACAAGCCTTTCAGCTTTCTACTCTCCCTGTTGGCGCTTTTCAGGTAGTACTGGTGTTTCAAGAGGGTACCATTTTCTTTAGCCCTTTGGTGTGTATGCTGCCACACTGGGTCAGTTTTATACCCAGCTGCAGAATCTTTCTGTAAGACCCCTTGGGCAAGGACAGTTATGCTATACACTGATACCCAGGTTCTCATAAAAGGACTTTTAGCTCCAGTTGACAGCAGCCTGCTATAAAAATGGTAGTTAGCTTCAAAATTTCAAAAGGTAGCTTTGGTCTTTAGAAACAGAGGTTTGTTTGTTTTAGTAAAATAATATTTTGCTCACATTGTTTTACCAAGAGCTGTACCCTTCAGGGTTATGCCTCCTATGTCAAGCAAACTGATAGAAAATAACTCCTGTTCTTCAACTAGTAGATCTGACTAGTGAAAAGACAGATAGGAACATTTACTAAATACCACCTCCAGCTTTATATAAGCTTTGGTTGTATCAGTATAGTCAAGATAGGGCACAGTGAATCTGATCTTTTCAGTACCAGTAGAAGCCATTTCCAAGCACTGTTGCCTGAGGGGCCCTTAACTATGTGTAAATCTGAGTGTCAGCATGCAAGTGCAGGAGTCACCTGTCCAAGTCAGAAGATAAGGAAAGCTGTTTTCTGCTCAGCATCCTCTCACCATGGAGGAGTTCAAATTACAAGGTCTTTATAGAATTGTTTCAGGAAGTTGGAGTCAAAAGAGAAAGACTGTGAGCAGTAGAGGACAGCCTCATGATAGCCATGGTAGTTTAGCGGGGGAGACCGTTCACTATTTATCCATCCTTTCAGTAAAGGTCAGGTCCTCGAAGGGAAGCTGGAAGGTCTGTTAAACTCAGCTGTGGATTTCTAGGGTCTTTGATTTCTTCAGATGAAGAAGACACCTAGTTTGTGGCAATGTAGTAGCCACATTCATTCCTTGTGTAATGGTGCTTGGTAGAGACTTAGCTTTTGGCTTGTTTGATGGCTCTTTCCTGTGAATTGTTTGTGTACCTGGCAGCACTACATATGGATGTTGTGTTCTGTGGACCTCGCTAGGGTGTTTATGGTGTTTAAATTGCAAATACATAAAGACAGCAAAGGTTTTTTTGGTTATAGCCCTTTTAGGTACCTAGGGGCAGCTCAGCAGATCTTTGTCCTATTTTCCCATGAAAAATGCATTATGTTTATTCTTCTAACTAATGGGCCTCTCATGTTATCATTGTCTGTTATTACTTTCAGCTTGTCTTGCCACAGCCAAAAGTTAGCTTGACTGTCCATGTGTTTTACTGTAACTTAGAAGAGCATGGAAGAACTTTTCTACTGCACGGAAGAACTGCAATTTCCACAAATGAGTCTGGTCTGCCAAACCCTCTGCTCTTCAGCAGAAGGACCACCATAACTCACTGTGGCTGTGGTTCCAGCATCACTTCCCATCAGCTCAGAAGTCAGGGCTACATTCCATTTCAGATAGTGAGAGTAAAGCCCTAACAAGCATAGTATAGTATCTTCCAGGTGGTTTCTGCTTTAGTCCATAGATCTTATCACTGAGCTCCTTTTGCTTCATCTTAGGGGCCTGGTGTGAACAATACTTTTCTACACTATGAATATGCAAGTAGCTGGGCAGGAAGGTAGGTGGAAAGCCAAACTGAGGATGATGGGAAGAAGGAAGGCAGAGTCAGGAGAGATGCCAGCCAGCCACTGAACAAGCAGGGTATGTAAAAAATGAAGTAATGAGCCATGAACCATGTGGCAAAGCAAAAATAGAAATATGGGTTAATTTAAGTGTAAGAATTAGCTAGTAACAAGCCTGAGCTTTAGGCTGAGCATTTCTAAGTAATATTAAGCCTCTGACCTGTTATTTGGAACTTGGTGATTGGGACAGGGAAATATTTGTCTACACCATTCCATTTCAGATAGTGAGAGTAAAGCCCTAACAAGCATAGTATAGTGGCTTCCTGGTGGTTTCTGCTTTAGTCCATAGATCTTATCACTGAGCTCCTTTTGCTTCATCTTAGGGGCCTGCTAAGCCTGCAAGATAGTCCAAGGAACTTTACTATGCCCCCCTAAATCAATCCAGGAGCTCTCTCCTGTATTTAACACCTGTGGGTTATATGCATACACACCAGTCTGGAGGAACTTGGGGGTTTCTAACATAGTCCCATCTTTAGGAACAGAGGTGGAGAATCATCACTGATGTATTCGTGCGAGAAGCCATGCTGTTGGAAGATGTGTTGTTGCTAGCTTATTGAAAGCTTCTGGGTCTTGAGTACTGACCTCAGGTGTGCTAGCTGTACTAGAAAACACTCACTCAATCCAAGAAGGCTTGAGGACCAGACTTTGGAACTGATGTTTCACACCTACATCACTGACAACCACTGGAGGGCAGCAGCAAGTGACGACAGCAAAAATCCAGATTTGGGGAATTGGGGCATATTTAGTTTGAAAAACAAGTAGACAAAAAACTTGGCTATAAGCTACATCGACTCCTGGGGAGCAAATGGAAAAAAATCCAGATCCCTAACCTAAATATTCCTTCTAGGCAAGTTCAGAAACCAGGAATGGATAAAGGACTAAGGTAGGACTGATGAGAAAGGAGACCCAAGTGGCTTCAGGGAAGGAAGGGACCCAGGACAGTCTGCATCGAGTCCTGGGTGTAAGTTGAAACAAAATAGGCACCCAAAAGAGAAAGCCCCAGGGCAGGAAGGGAGCCAGAGTGTGTGCATTGAGGAGCAAAGGCAAAGGTTGGTTTTCTGGGCAGCAGTGCCCAGGAAGAAGTCTCTCTGAGAGAACATAAAAGCAAGTAGGGACCTGCAGAAGGAACAAGCTGGAACAGAAGCAGTCATACCTATGGGTGGTGCATATCTTACAGTAGGTCCTTCTTGATTATCTGTATTTTTTCTTGGTCTGTTGATTTCAAGAGGAACGGGAGATGATAGGACATTCTAAGATGCCTATTCTGAAATGAGATTGAATTTGGCTATGAAGCCTTAGTGGATAGTATGTCTTTGGAAAGATAGCTCTCCTTTCTCTGATACCTTCAGAGCCCCTACCCCTTTTTAATACTGGTAAAACTCACAGAAAATATCCAGTAGAAGGGGAAAAAAACCTGACTCCCGGGTTTTATATGTCAAGTGAGGCAAATTCAATTAATCTAGAAAATTAATATCTGTTCTAGGAGGCTAGCAGAATGCTTTCTTTCCAAGGCTCATGATGGTTGGGTGCTCAAGAGTTTCTCAAAAATCTTAATTTCTCTCTTCTGTGTGGCCTGTCATATATCAGGGAATTAGGTTGTCCTCCTCTCTGTGGCTCCTCCCACTCAACCATCTCCTTCTCTCATGATCGCCTCCCACCTCCCCTTGCTCACTCCCCGTTATGATCCCAATTTACTCAGAGATCATCTCCATTTCCCCTTCCCAGGAGATTCATGGGAAGTGTTTTTGGTTGGTTGTTGTTATTTGTTTGTTTTAATATTCTCATTTGTATTTTTTTTAAAGTTTTCCTCTGGCCGAGATGCTACAGAGGTGATGGGTGGGTTTGGAGGAACTGGGAAATGATTGGGATTGAGATACATGATGAGCCAAAGAAACAGTAAAATTTAGTTTTAATTTATTTTTAAATTAGTCTGTCATAAATGTGTTGTTATCTTTCTGGATTGCCTATCATTTTTATATTGCTCTCTGTACTTGTCTCTTGATTTTGTGTTAAATCTTGATATCTTGGAACATGGGTTTTCTAACTTTATCTTCTTCAATATTGTTCAATATTGTTTGATTATTCTGAATCATTTATATATGTATGTATGTGTGTGTATATATATGTGAGTATATATACACACACAGACACACACACTGGCCTGGCAAGAAATGAAAGGCTTACTTTTAATTATAAAAGACATTTTCTGGAGTTTAGATCAGGGTTATTTTGAATTTGTAAATCTATTCGAGAAAATTGACATTCTGACAGTTAGCATTCCCCTTCATGACTGTTCTCTCTCCACTGTCTGTCTTGGTGCTGTGTAACTGAGCAAATCTTGCCTGTTTTGCCACATGGGTTTCATGTCACATATTCGTTGCAATGTTTTACTGGCAGTGTTTATTTCTTCCTTTGTAGCTTATGGAAATACAACTTTGTTTTGTGTATTGGCTTTGAATCTCAAACTTGATGAAATCCTTATTAGGTATTGTCACTTGGAGACATTCTTTGGGATGTTTTCCATGATGCTGGTGTCTGCAGATAGACAGCCAAGTTTGTGCAGCAAGTGCTCTTGCCTGCCATCTCCCCAGCACCGTAGTTTGTATTTTTAATTCTGACTCTGGATGGTCTTTGCTGTCTGACTCAGTGCTTCTCTAACTAGTAAAAGGCAGCATGTGAGGGTCTGAAGTGTTTTCCAGAGGTCTGTGTATTAAAGGCTTACTCTGCCAGTTTGGACCTGTTAGAACAATGTAGAACTTTGAAGAGATGGGGCCTAGAAGGGAAGCAAGAGATGGCAGGTTTAGTGTGAGGCTAGCCTACGTTGAGGAATATGGTCTCAAACACAAAATAAACAACAGCAAAGACTAAAACAAAACAAAGCAAAATACCGGGGGGGGGGGGTCGTCATGGGAACACTGCAGATCATTATGGGGCACCTTCAAGAAGATAGTGGACTCCAGCCACTTCCACCTACCTCTCTCCATTAGCTGAGCAGTTGTGCTTTGTCAAGTACTCCTCTGACGATGTGTTGTTTCATCAGAGAAAGGGTCAACAGCTGGTGACTGGAGTTTCTAAAGCCAAGATCTAGAATAAGCATTTCCCTTCCCTGGTTATCTCAGTGTGCGCTGTAGTCCTGGAAGGGTGATTGACTGGTTTGTGTGTTGGACAAGCTGTGTAGTGTTGTACCTGTCTCCTTGCCCTCCGAATCCAAGCAGGGTCAGTTCCATGTGACACTTGTACTCCTTCCCTAGTGGCTTTTGAGGCAAGCAAAGAGAAGTTGTTTTCTCTGTATCTTCTTTGAGCTCATAGCTACTTTTGTCTTCTTTCTGTGTGGATGCCTCTTCACTGCCTGCTTGATGGCATGATAGTGAAAGAGACAGCATGGCGAGGCAAAGCATGAGACTCAGCTTTACTCCTATTTCTATCCATCTTACACATGTCCTTGCCCCTGTGAGCCATGTCATTTACCCTCTGTTGCCCAGACAACAAAGCACACACCCCTGGCAAAGCAGGAGTGGTTCAGCTTGTCTTTTTGGATCCTCTTCCTGTTGTCTCTCCTCATATAACCTCCATTCAGACACGAGTGTTCTATCTCAGTGGAGCGACAGTCTTCCTTCTTCCTTCACAGTTTTGCTCAAATGTCATCTCTTTATAAGTCTGCCCCAACCTTCTCAGGCTGTTAATTGTTCCCTCTGTGAGTCCCTGACATTTTCTATGTCCCTTCATTACAAATGCTTTTGTAGTTAGTTGTTTAATTGTCTGCTTATATTAGATTCTGTATCCATAAAGGGCAGGATCCCTCTTTTATTTGCCCTGGATGTCCCCTCCCTTGGTGGGTGGCATAGTCCTTCCCTATGCTAGGCTTTTATAACTGTTGCCCTAGTGCATCAACTTCATGGTGTCTTGTAACATCTCACAAGGGAGCAGAACTAGATTAGCTTTCTCAATCATAGTTGTCTTCAAAGGTCATCATTGCTCTCCAGCTCCATGATCTTCATGTTTATCTTTATGTGATAGTGTTAAATGGGATTTGGATGTCCTGACCATAAACATGGCACACAAATAGGAGGAATGGACTTCAAAATAAGAGTCAGGAAGAAGGGCTGCCAGGAGAGCAAGGTGCATATGGGCAGCCTCCCACCTGCTACTGTGGTCTGCTTTTTGCAAAGGAAATGTCTTTTAGACAAGCACTTGGTCTTGTGTTCTGAGCCCTCTGAGCTCCTGCATCCTGTCAGACTTTTCCTTTTCATTCCTGTGCTCCCACAGGGACATTTTCTCAATGCAGATGTAGTCTGGGACCCCTCACTGCTAGTCCTGCCCTTACCTCTGAGGTGTGTGTGACCCACATAGAAGCATTCCAGAGCAGGCCACAATTCCAGTACCTGTAGTTTACCTAGTCCAGGGGACTGAAATCTTAGTCAAAATGCTGTTTAAATCATTTTGTTAAATCAAGTAATTTACTCAATGTTCCTGCTGAGCAAATTAAAAAAAAAAAAAAAAGACTTCTTGAAATTTGCAGACAAACGGATGGAACAAAGCCATCCTGAGTGAGGTAACCCAGACCCAGAAAGACAAACATGGTATATACTCACTCATAAGTGGATATTAGATGTAAAGCAAAGGATAACCAAGCTACAATTCATAACATCAAAGAAGCTAGGTAACAAGGAGGACCCTAAGAGAGACATCCATGGATCCCACCGGGAAGGGGAAATAGAGAAGATCTCCTGAGTAAATTGGGAGCATGGGGGAGGGCAAGAGGAAGTGGTAGAGCAGAGGGAATGGAATGGTCCTGTGGGGAGGGTCAGAGAGGGAGAACAAAATAGATATCTTGACAGAGGGAGACATTTGGGGGTTAGGGAGAAACCTGGTGCCAGGGAAATACCCAGGAATCCAAAAGGATGAGCCCAGCAAAGACTCTAAGCAATAGTGGAGAGGGTGCCAGAATGAGCACCCTGTAATCAAATTGATGACCACCCTAATTGTCATCATAGAACCTTTATCCAACAACTGATGGAAGCAGATGCAGAGATCCACAGCCAAGCACTGGGCTGAGCTCCCAATCCAGTCCAAGAGAGGAATGAGCAAAGGGGTCAGGATCGTGATGAGGAAACCCACAGAGTCAGCTGTCCTGAGCTACTGGGCGTTCACTGACTCTGGACTGACAGCTGGGGAACCTGCATGGGACTGAACTAGCCCCTCTGAATGTGGATGACAGTTGTGTAGCTTGGGAAGTTTGTGGGACCTCTGGCAGTGGGACCAGGATTTATCCCTAGGGCATGAATCAGCTTTTTGGAGCCCATTCCCTATAGAGGGGTACCTAGCTCAGCCTTGATGCGGGGAGGAGGGGCTTGGTCCTGCCTCAACCTGATATGCCAGACTTTGTTGACTACCCTTTGTCTTTCTGAGGAGTGGATGGAGGAGTAGGGTGGGGAGAAGCTGGGGAGCAGGGAGGAGGGAAAGGAACTGTAGTTGATATATTAAAATAAAATAAAAAAAACTTAAAATTAAAAAAAAAATTCCTCCTGAGCAACAAAAAATGTTGAAGGCATGGGAGTGATGTGTTTAGGATAGAGCATCTTCTCTGTGCTCACCATCATCCTATATGGTAGAGCAGCACACTAAGTGTGTTCTTTTCTGGCAGAGCTCGAAATGCTCCAGAACTGGCTCCCTCACTGTTCCTTCTGCAGTTCTCCTCATCAGCTAATGGCACTGTCACTTCCTACATATACTCTATCAAAAACTCTCTCTTAAGGCCATTGAGAACTTAGTCACTGCAGTACTCCCTAATCTGTCACAACACACTGTCCCTGCAGTGCTTTCTTACTGGTCTCTCTAAAGGCTGTTCTCAGTAGAACGAGAAGCCGGAGGGATTTATAGAAATTACCCTGACTCCCACAGTGGCATCCTGCTTCACTCTCAAGTCAGAGGCCTTTTAAAGTTCTGCAAGACACTATAGATAAGACACACAAACGAACACATGCTTACCAGTGTAACCCTCCTCACTGCTGTCTTGGAGAATATTCTTCCTGTGTCTCAGAGTGTGTATGCTCTCTCTCTTTGTCTGTCCCTGCCTCTGTCTCTCTCTCTCTCCTATTAATATTTCTGAAATAGAAAAAAATTATTGACAGAAACCAATAAACATATACACAGAAAGAGAACACATTTTGTACTGAAGTCCATTGTTATTAATTTACAGTACAAAGCATACAGAAACCTGGATGATTATTAATTCACTAAAGTTAGAAAAATTATTGACTCTATCTTGGATTTCCACAAATTAGTTGCTCAAACAAAACAAGTTTATGCTCTTGCAGTTCTATAGGTCATAAGAAGTCCAATGTGAACACCATAGGACTAGCATCAAGGTCTTGGCAAGGCTGCATTCCCTCTGGAGGCTCTTAGGAACATCTGTTACCTCACGCATTTGAGGTACTGACAGAATTCAGTTCCTTCTGTTGTCCAGCTGAGGACAGTCTCCTATTCCTGGAAGCTGTCATTCCTTCAAAGACTGTTCGGATGGTCAGTGTGCATGGTAAAATGCTCAGTGTCAATGCTCCTTATGGAAACATAAACCAAAACTTCATTGAGCTGCTATATAATACCACCAGGGTAGCTATAGTCAACAAATTAGAAATAACAAGTATCGGCAAGTTTGTAGGCAAGTTAGACTTCATGCAGCGCTGGCAGGACATAATGCTGTCCCTATGGAAAGCAGTTTGGCAGTTCCTCAGAAAGTTAAACAGACTTTTCATATGTTCCGAGAATTCCTCTAAATACCAAAGTATTTCAAAAAAAAAAAAAAGTATTCAAGACAAAACTTGAATGTAAATATTCATAGCACACTATGACCATAGCTCAAAAGTCAGAGTGACCCAAATGCTCAACATCTAATGTGTATGTATATGTACAATGTATGTACAAAATGTGGTATAAAAAGGAATAGAGTACTTCATACATGATACACCCTGGGTAAAGCTTGAAAACATTGTGCTAAGGGAAAGAAATCAGGCATTATTTTCTCTTTATGTGAAACACTCAGAATAACTAGGTTCAGCAGGAGCAGAGGCAAGAGAATGAGAAATGAAAAAGTTTGCAACCAGATCGTGTGGTCGCTATACACCTCTGTAAAGAGACTTAGGTCACTGGATTTTAGCATTAATGTAGAAACAGTTAAAACTTTCAGTTACTTTTAATAATCAAAAATATTGAGGACGAGTCAGAGTATTGTATGTTTGTATACACACAAAACTAGGACCAGTGTGGCAAAGAATTTAACAAGTTTTAGTTGAGATCCTTAAGGAGATCAATAATGGTGGGTAAAACCTTGTGAGAACTAGGTTAGAGTAACATGGCATTGTCATGCTCTAGTGTCTTGTGGTTTTCATTTAAAGGATCTAGTGGAGGAGTAAACTAGGCAAGGAACCAAAAACTGTAAGGCTAGAGAGATGGTACAATGTGTAAGAGTGCCTTTTGTTCTTCAAAAGGACCAACACTCCAGCTCTGGGGAAGAGGGCACTTTCTTCTGGCTTCTGTGCATACACATGATGTATATACAGATGAGCAGGTGCACACAGATAGACTTAATAATTATTGACTCAATAAAAAATTTAAGATTGCATATTTGGCCTAATTTTGAATCACTCCACATTTTAGTGAGGGTTGTATGACCAAAGCTTCATTTGAAGGTCAAATTTCAGAATAGGTTGGAAACATTTGCCACTAGCCCAATACTGCTTCTCTCAGCTTTCTGTCCTTTAAATATCAGTAGATGGCTTCTTGGGCTCAATTAAAAAGAAGTAAGGGAGCTAGCAGGAAAAACTTAGAACAAGACTGGCCACCACTCATTAGATAGCCAGGGATGTCCTTGACCTTCCAATCCTCCTGCCTCTGCCTCCTGAGTGCTCAGGTTACAGACGTGAGTAAATATTCCCAGCCTGTCTGCTTTACCTTGAGCCTTGCTTGGACCTGCATAGGCATGTGAATCACTCAAGATGAGTCTGTCTACCAAACCTATCCCATCTATCCCCTTGGGGTCGATGGCACAGAGAGAATTCAGAACAAAGCTGGGCAAGGCATTAGCCCACGCAACAAGGCTGTGCCCTAGAGAAGATTTAATCATATTTTTAGGGACCAAATTGATGACTCTCGGGGTGACAGTGACAACTTTTCAGACCACTTTGCACAGCAGAACCGAGATAGTGATCAAGGAGACCACACCGTCAACAGGACTGCTTCATTACATCTGGGAATCTTTCCCAGTTCTTTTCTCTACTTAACCCTGAAGCTTGTGCCAGTACCCTCAAGATGGATTTCGGGTCACTAGGCCTCTTTATTTGTTCTGTTTCCCAGTGAGTGTTTAAGTCTTGTCTCTCTGCTTGTCACCAATATTCATCTCTTTAAATTGCGAATCAGAACAATAGATCAACCCCCACAGGGCTGCCAGAGCCTGGGCATTTTTCTTAAAACTCCAGTTGCATTGTAAGAGAGGACTATCCATTCCTTCCTTTAGGCAGAAAGGACATCAGAGAGCTCTTCCTGTTCTGCTTCTGCCTTCTGGTCAAAATCACCATTATTCTAAGCTGGCATTAGTTGAGGGTGTCTTGAATGCTTTGACTGGGAATCATAGTCCTGAAATATCTTTATCTGTGCCTTTAATCCAAGGAATTTTTCTGAATTCTAATGTTTCTTTAGTTTCTAATAAGCTTTAGACTATACTTTCATGAGAATTTTAAAGGAAGATTAGAAAGACAAATTGGACATTGTCAATGTTTCCAGCATTGCCTAAGAAATCTTCAGTGGACAGAAAGCTTTGCTCCCTGTTTGGGCAGCACACTAGAGCTGACCCTGCTGTAAGTATGCAGGTGAGCCAGTCCTGCCTGAGGGCCCTCTCTCGTCTGTCATGCGGTGGCATGGGTGAAGGAAAATACCCTCCCTGCTCTGTCCTCTTGCTACCTGGTTCTAGGGTCCTGAGAATAAGAGAACTAGCCCTGCCCCTTACCAGCTCCAGTACACAGGGCAACAGGCCCTGTACCCTGCCTGGATAGCTGATCCTGTTGTCAGGAGTGCAGGTAAGCCAGCCCTGAGGGCATGAGAGCAGAAAAGCTGCCCCCCCCCTATATACTCCCTACAGCAATTCAGAGAAAAGGCCCTACATCTTGCTGGGCAAAACAGTAGACCTGGCCCTTGGTGGTTTGTGTGAGTGACCAGGATCCGAGGAACTGAAATAAAGAGAGTTGGCTCCTCTCCTTGCTGCTGGCTGCATTGGGTGAGTTAGCCAGGGCAGTGCTGGAGAGCTCATCTAGTGGCGAAGATGAGGAAAAGCTGTGGGCTGGCCAGCCCAGCTACCACCCAGGCTCAGAACCAGGGCTATGAGTTGACCCACCCCAATATCCACATCATCTATGAACTGTTGGGAGCTGGTGAAGGGGACACATCTACAGATCCAAGATAGCAGGATCTCTATGACACAGAACAACAGCAGGATATCCAAGAGGAGCCCCAGTGAGAGTCCATTACTGGTGGTGTAGCAGAAACCAGAGGACTCAAGTCAAACCAATGATTTGAGGCAATGAACACTTGCAAATAAAGGTTAATGGACTAAAGAGTAAACTGTGTGACTCAGTGGGCTGCACTATAGCCTTCATGACAAGATTCTTCTGGGGTTTTTGTTTGGTTGGTTGGTTGGGCTTTTTATTTTGTTTTGTTTTTATTGTAGGGAGGATTGCAAGGGCAGGTGAAGATGCAAAGGGACAGAGAGATAAGTGGGATCAGAATGTATTACGTGAAGTCCACAAAGAATCAATATAAGTTTTTTTAAATCTGCCTTTTAATACTGCTTTTGGAGACAGGGGTAGGTCCTTGTGACTAATAACACAACACTCCCTTATTTTTAATTGAGATTCTTTCTCTATAAAATAATGATGGAAAAACACCTGTTCTCATTCACGTGAAGGTCAACGATGGGGATGGGGATGAAAACCAGGCAACCTGTATGGATGATGTGGTTGGCCTTCATAGTAAATGCAGAGGTGAATGAGAAAAGAGAAGTCAGTGCAAAAGCCAGACAGCCAAGAACATGATAGAGAAGCATTCTGCTTAGATGGAGGATGCTTGAATGGCTATTGGGGCCATTCAGTGATCATTGAATGATCCACCTAAGCATACTGTGACTCGAGGGCTCAGGTTCTGTGTAGTTCTGTTTACGTGCTTCCTTCTAACAGACTGTGTCAAGATGAGTGAAGGTCTGAGTCTAGCACAGTGGTTAGCAGAAAATGCTGCTTTAGATTAAGATTCAGCTATCTTAAATAAGTTAGGTCTCAGCCCATGTGAAATGGTAAGACATTCTTGGTATTTACCCATAGTTCATAATATTATTTTGCATTTCCATGATATTAAACCTTTCAATTGCTGTTTGACAAGTGAACTATAAGACAACCAAAATGAGTGAAACATCTTGTTTAATACTGTTTAGCTACTTATAGTGGAGCCTCTATTATTCTCTAGCAGGAGGCCGCCTTTTTGCTGTATTGTCTACATTTATGAAAAGGCTGTTTGTACTTTGTACCTGACGTAGTTCTTGTGTGGGCAGACTGGGCCTGTGCATGCAAAGATTCTGTGCAGTGCTCACCTCCCTCTTTCCCAAGCATGCTGAGTGTCTGCTGTTATTGCTTTCTGCTCTGTGCTCCACTCATTTAATTTATTCCAGGGGAGTAATCGCATGGCTACTTAAAGGAGAATGCATAAAGAAGCTTGTCACAGAATTGTTCTGGGACAAGATTAGAATTTCAGTTCGACCAATCACAATTTTTATTTATTAGCCTGATTAAACAAATCATCATAGTACATATTCATTGACACATAGTAAGCATTGGATTCATGTTAATTAAGCACTGAGAATGTTTCTAGTTCATGGAAATCACTATGCTTCTAACATAGTATAAATCTACCATAGGCTGTGTTTACTTATTAAAGACAGACAGATCCAAATTTATGTTTAAATTGGTCACAGCGTGACATTGTGACAGAAATAGGTACATGTTACCAAACAGATCTGAAGAGATATATTAAAAGTCTTTAAATTAGATGAATTAAACATGCATCCTGATTTCTTTAGGTTTGTTATTTATTATTTTGTGTATTATGTACCATATGTATGCCTAGTGCTTATGGAGGATCAGAAGAAGGCATTATAACTCCTGAAACTGGATTTTCGAACTTCTATATGGATTCTGGAAATCAAACTAGGGTCATCTTCAGGAGCAATAAGTGGTCTTAACCTCTGAACCAACTCTGCAGCCCCCAGCCTGATTTTCCTAATACTTGGTTTCCTTGGCAATAATTTAACACAGAGTCACATGACCTTGAAGCTTACTATTGAAGCTTTTAAAGAATACACCATCAACCCATGAACTCTCAACCCTCCACAAGAACATAGGCAACTGAATAAAGCCAAGAGCAGGAGGGGTGGCCCTTCTCAGGGAAGAGCACACCAATCCAGTGCCAAATGGTTAGCTCTGAAAACATACATACAGGTAGCATTATACAGACTTAATGATTATAATTATATGTGTATATACATATATGCATTCAGTAACAGAAGGGGCCATGATTTTGGAAGGAGAGGGAAGACTATATGGAAAGGTTTGGAGGAGGAAACAGAAGAAGAAGAGGAAGAAATGTTATAATTAAATTATCAACCCCCCCATCACCATAGATTGTTTTGTTCATGTATCTGTTGAAGTTACAGTTGTTTACTATGATACTTGGTGTTATCTTAAGGAACAGCAAAATTTGAAAGGTCTTGTTGAATAAGCTACCATACCTGGAGGTTAAGAAAGTTTGGGTTTTTCCTTGTTAGGTTCATATATATAGGTGAGAATAAATGTGAGGTAAGGTGAAGAAACTAAAAAGGCTGTGAGACTGGGAAAAGAGCATCAGAAGAGGAGTATAAGACATGTGATAGAGCATCTGAGATATGGACATGGAAGAGGAATTACTAGAAGCAGAAAGGTACAGCAGGGATCAGGTGGGTGGGTAAGAGGAGACAGCAAGCAAAAATGAAGTGTGCATGAAGTGCCATAACAAAGTGAATTGCTCTGCAAGTTTTTACAAAGCTTCGCAGGTGAATGAACATGTCTTAGTTACTTTTCTATTGCTAGGATAAAACACTGTAAGACCAAGGTAAACTCTAGAACAAAATGTTTCATTTGGGCTAGTTTCAGAGGTTTACAGTCAATCGTGGTGGAGGATTGGCACCAGGAATGGCTGAGAGCTTACATCTCGATTGATAGCCATGAGACAGAGTGTTGCATACTAGGAATGTCCGGAGTCTCATGAAACCTCAAAGCCCAGTGATTGACCTCCTCCAACAAGGCCACACCTCCTAATCCTCCCCAAATAGATGGTCTTATAGGTACCATTCTCATTCAAACAAATAAAGGGCACATGGTAGTTTGCTCTTTTATATTGGGTAGAGTATTTTGATCTAAGTGAAAAATTGCAAGCTTCCTTGACATGAAGAAGAATCACTTTCTCTCCCCTCCCCCGTGTGGAAATCTCACCTTCTTCTGTAAGTGGTAAACCATTGGTATCTTGGCTAGTTTTATGTCATTTTGGAGGAAGGGAGCATCAACTAAAAAAACAAATGCCCCCACCAGACTGGCCTGTGGACCAGACTAGGATACATTTTTCTGACTGATTCTTGATGTGGGAGAGCGCAACTCACTGTGAGTAACTCCACCCCTGGGCAGCAATAGAAACCCTAACTAAGATAATCAGAAGGAGCACTTCACAGGCTGGAAGCCCTTGTTTAGCTTTTTACTGTTCTGGTTTGTTTGCTGTAAGATATTTAAATATTAAGTATCGAAGTTCTGTAGTTTCAGTGAAATTTCTCACCCTTCTGCTGTCACTCAACCATAAGATAGGAAGATGTGGCATTTTCTTGGTGCTTGTGTGTATGTGTGTGTGTGTGTGTAAGTTTCTATCCCACAGTCACTCCCATATAATCACTCAGAAACTTAATATTAATTGTAAATGCATAGCTGATAGCTCAGGCTTGCTACTAGCTAACTCTTAAATTTTAAGTTAACCCATATTTCATTTCTATGCTTTGTCATGTGGCTTGGTACCTTTTCTCAGTATGGCATGCCCATCTAGCTTCTCTCTGCATCTGCTTATGACTCTTCTGACTCTGTCCTTCTTTTTCTCATCATTCTCAATTTGGCTGTCTTGCCTATATTTCTACTTCCTGCCCAGTTACCAGCCAGTCAGCTTTTTATTAGGCCAATTCAAATGACAGATCTTTACAGTGCACAAGCGTGCATACATATATGACAGAAAGATTCTGTATAATCATCTGCCTCATATTTCCAATGAATTGGTTGAAAAGCAGGATATAGTCAGTGATGACAAGATAGGAGTGATAGGCAGAAGCAAACAGCTTCTGCCAGAGTCAGCATTTCAGGCTTATATGCTAATTTACTCAAAAGCAAACATATTTAGTGTGTTGTTATTTAATAGCCTTTAGAATTGATCCAAACCTGTGTGTTTGTGTAGCCACTTTTACTGAATTCCAATAAGAAATAGGGCAGATGCTTAGACCTGCTCCTATATTACAGCAAAGCCAAATTTTCTACTTGGTAGAATGAACATCTCTTAAGAAACTACATCACAATGAAAGCGGTCATTGCTCCAGTGAGAGCATGTTTGGGTCACTCTGGTTCTGATGTATTATTGAAATGCCACTTTCCCTTTTTCTTTAACCACAGTAAATAATGACTTCATTTATCTTAGATGTGTCTGTCACCTAGACTTAGAAGTATACACAGAAGCTTCTTGACACTACACCTGCAGATCTGGATATCTACAGTGGAGAAAGGGTCTCAGCCTGAGTTTTTACTATCTGTCCCCCTTTCACATAAGAGTCTCTTCTGCTCTGACATTAAATGCAAGAAAATGAAAACACATATAAGCTTTTCATGGAGAAGAATCTAGGATCAAGTTGTTTTAGGCAGCAAGGTTACATAAATGAACCAGTAGCGAATATTAGTATTATTTGTTTGATTTTGAGATAAGATCTCTCTGTGTAGCCCTAGTTATACTGTACTTTTTTTGTAAACCAGATTGTCCTTGAACTCACAGAGATTTGACTGCTTCTGCCTCCCAAGTGCCAGGATTAAAGGTTAATATATTTTAATTGAAATGTGAGTAATTTTTGAGACATTTTAATGTTTAAAATATTAATATCTTTTACATGTAAATATTTTGAAAATTGATAACTCAGTTGAAAATATCTAATTTTGTCAAACTGGGAAAGAAATGAGCACTATGCATGTAGTGTATAGACATATATGCAAACAAAACATCCATGCAATTAAAGAATTAAAATGAAAAAATGTGCAGTAAATAGACTCCCCTTTGTTTTTGGCACTCATAAATTATGTAAATTCCTATTTTTTAACTAAGTCAAGATTTTTCACATTCTTAGTTTAGCAAAAAGAAAGTCAAGAAAGATGTCTGCAGCTAATAAACAGAAGTGGAGGAGGTGGTGAAGGACCCAAGGCATAAAGTCAGTCATCAGGTGTCCTCATTCTGGTAATATAAGGAGACTGTGTAGCTACCAAAAGATATTCTGAAGTTGGGGGTATTGATGTGTGTCTGCAGTGATTGCAGCTTGGAGGATGAAGCTAGCCTGGGCTACATAGCAAGATCCTATCTCAAATCCCCATATACCTTTTAAAAAAATTAAAGAAGAAAAATGTTAGAGGGCTAAAGGAAAAAATCATGAAGTCTGATGCAGTTTGAAAGGAAGCAAAGGCTGTAATGTTGCAGCTGGTAGCCCCAGTGGAGCCAG
Source organism: Phyllotis vaccarum (assembly GCA_033318265.1). Taxonomy (NCBI): domain Eukaryota; kingdom Metazoa; phylum Chordata; class Mammalia; order Rodentia; family Cricetidae; genus Phyllotis; species Phyllotis vaccarum. Next base: position 67,175,818 of record JARWLC010000014.1, on the reverse strand, counting down.
TGGACTGATTTGTGGTTCAGACTGAACTGCAACTTCACTGAGTTTCACTAAATGTGATGTTATCAAGTGATTGATCAAGCAAGGTCATCCTGGCCAATCATTATAGAAACACATACATACTGCCTGAAGATTCTTAGCCATTAAACTCTGCATGTGTACATTCAAGGGAAAGACAGGCTGGTGAGGAGCAGGAGGATGCACTCCCATTTCTGAACAGAGACAGATGTTGGTGATTGTGGCCTGTTATCCACATGTGCTTTCCTGATTCCACATGCCTTCAAATTAGAGCCACATTGGTCAGAAGCTTAGAGCTGAGCAATTGTATCAGGCTCTTGATGGTCTGTTTCTGCTGTGAAGAATGAAGTTGAGAACAGAGAAGCCAAAAGGCTTCAGTAAATGTTCCTTTTGGGTGGGAGGACATTTGTCAGGCCTTGTCTCCTCACACAGATCATCTTTACTTTCTAGTTAGGTTTTTCTTATCTGAAGGCTAAAAAGTTAAGGTTATATTTTAGACTCACTGAACTGCTGAAGCGGTTGATCATTATCAACACCCGTGTCTGATGTTTCCGCACCACCACCACCATCACTGTTGACTTTTGCATCTTTACGTTTTATTAATACAAAACAGTTCTTAAAATTTTCCTTCTGATTTTTATATTGCCTTATTCAAAATTATGTTTTTACTTTGAAATGTTTAAGGATAATAGTGTTTTCTTAAGTTGTATACCCCTTGACTTTCATCCTGGAAGGAACATTTGCATTTGCATTTGGCTCTCCACAGATGTTGCTTTTTGGAGTTTGTTTGCCATATTGTGTTCTTGAAACACAAGAAAAGAAAGAGGGTCGAGATACTCTTGTATCCAAGTGGGGAGTTAGCCCTGTAGTGTGCTTCTCAGATCCAGAAGAGAGATCAAAAACACTTGTTCTTGAGCACCTCATGGTGTGTATTTCTAGACCCACAGCTCCAGTGCTGAATTTTTTATTTCAAAAGCTGTTTCAGGATGCATGTGACCAACCTAGACCCACCCCTCAAGAAGCCACAGTTTCTGTCCAGGTCTCACCTTGATGTCCATTTTTCCTTTCTCTCATGTTAATGGGCCAGATAAATAGAAAAGCTGCTGCCCTATCATGTGGTATTCTTGGATCTTATCTGTGCCCATAGTGTGCCTTTGTGATGTTGCTCACTGTCTCCAGTTCTCTTGTCCCTTTGTCATATAATGTGCATGAGTAGCTAGCTATTAGATAGGGCTAGTACTAAACAAGATAAGTACTAGATAGCATAAGTGCTAGGTAGTCTAAGTACTGGGTAGTAAGTGTTAGCTACTGTAAGTACCAAGAAGGGATAGGAAAAAAGCTATTCGGCTTTGTGAAACAGCTGCTTTGAGCTTACGGAATAAATGTTGGTAGGCATCAAATGGTACTGCCACTTACGAAAAAGAACTCAGTTGTTTCTAATAAAGTCAAGGATATACTTACCACACAAGCCTGTAGTCACCTGGACATTTGTATCAAAGAAAGAAACTTATGTTTACCAAAGTCTGGCTATTTGAGACCACCACTCATTTTTACAAATTTGATGTAAACTAAGAGCTTACTTACAGAAATTTATAAGGCATGATTCTGGGTCCTTCTATGCCACCATAGACCTCCTGACTTGCTCTATTAGAAATGGAACCAAGGAAGCTAGACTTTGAAAAAATTGATCAAAGTTGAAAACAGTTATAACCTGGTTCTCAGCTAGGGGAGGAGTGAAGAGATGGGAGAGCTGTCTACAAGACTCGTGGCTGTGGTTCTGAGCCCTGCTCCAGTCTTGTTGTGTGATAGTCCTTCTGAGTTTGATCAGTAAATGTCATTTTAGATCTCGGGTCTTCTGTGTTCATGGCTGCTTTGCTGGGGGCGTTCCTGAGCCAGTCATCAGCTTCATCTTAAACCAGAAGCAGGGCAGTGACACTCTTTAAGAGGACCTTATCTTTACCACATTCCCATGCCCTGCAGGACTGCCGAGTTCTTTACTGCATCAGGTTTTCACATTGGTATGGTGTTGACATAAATCACGTTTCCCATCGATATTTGCTAGTGAGTGGAAGATGGCCAAGGCAACCACAGCACAGATGTCAGTTAGGAAAATTACACCCAAACCTGAAAGTACTAGCACTGAAGATTTTGTTTATAAAAATTGAGAGAGCTCTCCCTTCGTAGCCACTGACATCCCTGATTTATTGTTTCTCTGCTGAAAATTATCCAAAGATGTTTTTCAGACATGAGATGGTGAAAGCTTACCATTGAGGGAGGAGGAGAGAATAAAGTGCCCTCATGTCTGTGAATTGCTGTCAGCTGTAGCATCTTTTTAATAGCTACAGTTTCTTTTTGTGTGTCTGGAAATCAGCTGTGAAGCTAAGATGACCCATAATGCTAAAGAATAGAGGTGTCACAGTGCCAAGACGTCTGACCCATTGTCAGGAAGCTTATTTTCACCCAGATGCCATAGCTAACTAAAAATGGATCGTTGGTCCAGTGGATGAGCTGCAATAGACTTCAGTTTCTGTTGTGCAGTTGTGGCTACAGCTTTGGTTAAAAAGAATGTGTTTCCAAACACCCAGGAATTGAAGCTACAGTGACCATAATCTCAGGATCACCCATTAGAGTTTTAAAGTAATAGTTTTTATGTCATATAGATAAGAAAATTCAGATTTTGCATGATTTTTTAAATCATAAATTTAATTTTAATGTAACTTTCAGTGTATAAGTTAAAACATTTTCCATTTTCCATATGAAGATTTTAGTGTGTGTAATTTTTCTTAAACTGATAGTATATAAGAAAATATGTACTGTATTAACTCATTGGAGATCAACTGAATATTAAGTATTAATCCAAAGAGTCAGGTCAGGACCAGGCAGGAGGGTCACAAGTTTGAGTTCAGCTTGGGCTACATAGAGAGACCTTGTCTCAATGATAATAATTATAATTAATAATAACAATATAAAATCAAAAATTAAACCAACAAAATCAAATCCACTTGTTTGAAGTTTTATTAGTTTAAAAACTAATTTTTATATTTTTCAAATGTTTCTTAAAAGAAGCAAAAGAAGTATTTTGTACAGTTATTTCTCTAAAGTTATAATATAGGTAGAAATAATTTCAGTTCTAATGAATAAAAGTAATGAGCATAAATTTATACTTTCCAGTTGTCAGTTTTTAAAGAATAAAGATATATGACTTACTTATTTCTTCCTATTGTATATTCAGTAAATTGAGGCTCTTTAATTACATGTTTTCTCTCTAATCCTAATATTGGTCATTTTATGCTTTTTCCCTTTTGAGGCCTCTGGTCTGCCTGTCCTATGAGGAGGACACCTGGCTCCCCTCATCCTCAGCCTTCCTCCTTCCCTACATCTGCCCGAGAATCCTAATCCAGCATTTGCAGTGTGTTAAAGATTATCTTGGACACTTGCTTAAAATTTTCAATCATTCTTGTGACATTCGTTTATTTTTATATTCTTTATGCATTCTGCTTGTAACAAATAGTCAATAGCAATCAAAAACCTAGTGGTATGTGTGTCTGATGGCCATGATTCTTAGAGAGAGCTGAAGACTGTTCACTTGTAAGAACTGCTTGTCCAATCAGGCCAGATTGCCAGGAAGGGCAGAGGCATACAATTTCATTCTTGTTTCTAGCCTGCAAGAAAGAGCTGATTGATGTTTATCTTGAGCCCTAAGGGAGGTGAAAAATGAACTTCTGAGTCCAAAGCCTTCAGGTGAGAGGACTGTCTCAGAGGAGCTGATATTTGACCTGTTCTGACCTTAGGCTGCTTGCCTGAAGCCCACAATACTAGGGAGAGAAGTCTGCTTCCAACAGTTACAGATAACAAGGCAAACTAATCAAGAAACACCCACACAGACACACCTAGAATTGTGTTAGACCCAGGTGTCTAGGAACCCTGTGGCCCAATCCAATTGTCACATGAAATTTACAACCACAGTAGGTGAAAATGAAAACATTTTCAAACTGCATAATAATCACATGTAGCTGGAAGTTTCTTGGTTCCACCAAGCCTTGTGGTCCAGATGAATCTCTCCCACAACCACTTACAAAATAATTACTCATGGGCTTATATTAATTACAAACTATGTGGTCTATGGCTTATTACTATCTAGCTCTTTCATCTTAAATTAACTCATTTCTATCAATCTATGTATCACCATGTGTCTTGTTGCTTACCTGTGTTCTATTACACCTTGCTGCCCTGGCAGCTCTCAGTATCTGCTCTGACCCCACCTTTCTTCTCTCTCTATCTCTCTTGGATTTCCCCTGCTGGCTACATTCTGTTTTACCATATGCCATAGCATCTTCTTTATTAACCAATGGTAGCATCACATATTCACAGCATACAGAAAGACCATTCCACAGCAATCATGTGAACATATATACTGATCACTATTTTAACATCTTGCAACATGAACCTAGACATAGGTACAATCTTGTGGCTCCTTCTGGCTGCTACTCATTTTTCTATAATTCGCTTTTTAGAGCTAGGTCCATTTTTCAGGTCCATTTTTCAGGATTTTTCAGGTCCATTACAGACAACTGGGAAGGATTTTCTTGTTTTGTGTCTAAGAAGGGATTTATATAAGATTGCTATGACCAGAAAGTCTCTTTGTAATAAATTTGCTAATTATAGGCTTCAGTCTCTCAATATACCCTACTACTCAGGCCTTCTGCTTACTCTGTTTTTCTGTTTTAGTAAATTGTGTTTTTCTAAGAATTTGTCTCCTTTTACTTAGGTTTCCTCATCCTCTGGTATAATCTTATTTCTTCCTCTTGTATTTTAGGATCTGTAGTTACATGCTTTCTCAATGCTAACCTTGGGTGTTTTTGCTTTTTGATCTGTTGCTGACATTTGTGTCTTCTGCGACCTGCTTGCCTTTGTTGATGCTTCCTATCTAGAAGTGGCTTTGACAGCTGCAGCAAAGTGGTGTCTCTAACCCTGTGAGGAGGATTCCTGGTTCCATCCTCTTTCTTCTTTCTGCATTTGGGGTCAGGAATTTCTTGAGACACTGCTATAGCTTCATAGGTCATATTTTCCATAGCATTCAGCTTAACACATTTTTCTGATTTTCATCTTTATTCTTTGGCATTTATCCAGGTTTATTTTCCATTGGGGAATTTTATAAAATTCATTGTCCTTAAAAAAAAAAAACACGTATTATCTGTTTAGAGCAGTTTAAGACTCACAGAAAAACTTAAAAAAAAGAAAAAAAAGAAAAGAAAAAGATAGACGCCCCATTTATCTCCGGCTCCCTAAAGGCATGGGCCTCCTCTTCCTCTTGTTCTCATCCCTCCCAGAATGGTGTTCTCACTACAGAAGATACAGCTGTGCCCACACTCGCATCACTGGAAACATGCTGGCAGCACTTATGAAGGTGTACTCTGTTGCTTGGGACAAGCATATAGGTAGTCCATTATTCTATAATGCATGCTGTTTGCATTGTCCCAGAAGTCCCAGGGCACCTAGTCACCATCACTGCCCAACCATAGAAGCCATGAATCGTTCTTTGTCTGTGTATTTCCCATGTCCTATAGATCGAGTCATACAGTATATATATGTAGTCTTTTTAGGTTGGCTTTTTTCATCTAGCAATATGCATTTTAATTTTTCTCATGTCCTTTCTTGGCTTAATGGCTCATTTCTCTTTAATGAGCTGAATCCAGTTTCTTTATCTGAATGTACCACATTTACTCATTCATCTGAGGAAGAGCATCATTGCAGTTATAAATAGAGCTGCTATAAATATCCATGTGCAGGTTTGTGTGAATATAGGGTTTTTTCTTTATTTATTTCTTGTTTGTTTATTTTAAAGATAGGCTTTTATATGGAGAATAATCTGGCTTTGAACTTAAAGAACACTTCCTGTCTCAGCCTTCCAAGTGTTGGAATTTTAGGCATGTACCACTGTCACTAGCTTAAAATTCAGTTTTTCTGAGTGAACAGCAATGAGCACAGTTGCCACATCACATGGTGAAAAGTTTAGCTTTGTAGTAAGCTATCTTTTCCAAAACAGTCATACTGCTTTGCCTTCCTACCACCAATAAATGAGATTCCTCTGTTTCTAGATGTGTGTTCTTGTATCTTCTTGGTGTCATCCAATGTGCAATATCTTTCCATGTGCTTATTTGACATATAGGTTCCTTTTTCTGTGAGGTTTTATTGGAGTCCCTCCCATTTTGTAATTGGGTTGTTTTTCATTGTTCAATTTTAAGTATTCTTTCTATATTTTGGATAATAGTCTCTTATCAGATGTGGCTTGAATAGATATTTTCCCAAATTTAGTGGTTGGTTTTTCATTCTTCTTAGTCTATTTGACCTTTGACCTGGCGCAGACTTTTAGTTTCAATGAAATCTTGTTTATGAACTCTTTCTTTCGTGGATCATGTCTGTGTGCTAAATCCAGCTGCATCTGTCTTCTAGGAGCAGTACGTCTAGAACTGTTATGAAACACTGGCATTCTTTTTTAAATGTAGGCAATATTTACTAACCTACTAAGTCTCTCTTACTGCTTTTCACATTCTTTTCAACCTTCTTCTTAGTGTAGGCTGTTGCCGCTGCTAGTTATTTCAGTTTTTGTTTGCTTTGAACAGCCATTTTATGGCCTTTTGCCTGGATGATGAAAGAAATGGCATTTTCCTTAAGTATTGATTAGTTAGTTGTCTTGTTTCTGTGACAAAGTGCATGATAAAAACAGCTTAAGGAAGAGCTTCCTTTGGCTTGCAGTTTAGGGAAACAGTCCATTGTGGTTGGGCAGGCACAGCAGCAAGAGCCTAAGGCGCTGTTCAGATGCATCTGTGCAGGGAGCAGAGAGGCGAATGCTGGTCTTCACCTTGCCTTCTTCTTTTCATTTGGTCCCAAGTTCTAGCTGTTTTAGTTAAGGTGAGTCTTCTCAACTCATTTAGTGTAGAAATTTCTTTATAGACATGGCCAGAAACTTGTCTTCAGAGTTGGACAGTCAGTATTAACCATCACAGGTATTGAATTATAAATTGCCAGCCATTTTCCTTGAGCATTTCAGAGGTGCAGCTCCATTAGCTTCTAATGACCATCATTCAGTCATTTCCATTGCTGATGTTAATTTACTGCTGTTTGTTTGAGGATGCTTTTTTTATTTAAAAAAAAAAGTCTTATTTATAATTTTTATTCTAATACTTCCTGTTATCACCTCCCCCACAGATCCATATGTGTATGTTCCAAATGAACTTTAAAATTCCTCTTAGAAAGAAAATTAGTGGTTATTGTTCCCTTTAAAATGTCTTGGGATCCTTGAGATTCAAAGTATACATGTTTATACTGGCTTTGTTCGCTGTATTCTATGCTTCTGCCTTCCTGCTTCAGTTTAGATATTTGACTAATCCTCTGTATCAATTCTACTCTTAAATCTATACCTGCTGTATCCTTTAGTTTTCACTCTTGGGTTAGTTATCACTTCATCATTGTAATAAAAGAATCCCTGATGTAAGTACATAAACGTTAAAAATGTTAATTTTGGGATCACAGTTTTATTCCACAGCTATTTGATCCAAGTATTACGTCCCAGTGAGGCAGAAGATAATGGCAGGGACACTATAGCGGAAGAGAGAAACAAAGACCAAAGACCAGTCAGGCTCACCTCCCAATACTGCCATCAAATTTTGATCTTCTTAGGATCCCAAATGATGCTAATAAATGGTTAATTGTTTATAGGAAAAAATAATCTCCTAAAATGAACATCAAACATTTTGTTATTTGCCTTGATTTGACACTCAACTCCGGATTTTTAGGTATATCAGGAGTGAGAGCAGATTAGACTTTAAATAATTAAGGAAATTTAGGTCTTTATCCACACAAAGATTATGGATATTGGTAAAGAGTGTTTTTGTGGGGGAGTAAGATGGTGATGAAATGGAACTTCAGAGCTGTGAACTTTCAGAATGTCAGCCATAGAAATGGCATCTGCACTCTTAGAGCAGTACACTCGTGCAGCACACAGGTGGCCCACTGTCCTTGGCACTGTCTTGGCTAGATTTACTCCCTGTCTCTCTTGCCAGGCTCTTTCCCTCCTAGTCCTTTTCCATTTTCTCCACCTTGCCTGAAACTCTAAATTCCAAATAAAATAATCTTAAGGTTTCATCCATACATATTTAAAAGGACAAATTCCCTGCCCAAAGTAAGTTTTCCCTGTCCAGATAATAATGTATTTGTTTAATTTAGAGTGACAGTTGTCTAGTGAGCACTTAATGTAAGCTAGGTATTGTAGGACATTAACATAAACAAAGCTCTTGCCCTCCAAAAAATCCTGGGGGTTGTGTGCTTGGCTTTTGTAGTTTCTATTCAGCATGTGTACGTGATGCTTAGGATGGAGTCTTTGTATTTCTTAGTGCTAGACAAGCATCTTGTCCACTTGTATTATTATTTTTTTCATTGTGAGAAAATACCCTATAGAGGGACATAAGGCCTGTAGTTTCAGAGAGTTTCAGTTCTCAGTGTTGGGGATGATGACATAGCTCAGCTTCCAGCCATGGTACAAGCTTGAGGATGCCCTTAAGAGGGCAGTAGAGAGAAGTAGAGGTTAAGGTCCACCCCTAGTAGCTCTGCCAGCCAGGCTCCACCTTTCTCAAAGTACCACCAGCTGGAGGCCAATTTTCAAACACATGAGCCTGTCATGGAAATTTCACACTCAAACCATAGCACCACTGGACTCAAAATGATAACTTAATGGCAGAATGTTCTGACACAGTCATCCATACAGTTCTGTGTTTGGACATTCTTGCCCCATCTGGATACCTTCTGTCTTCCTAAACAAGCATATGATCCCACCTAGCTTGGAGGCTATTCTCCAAGGAAACTAGAGCAGGGCTAGAAATCCAGGAAGGGACGGTGGAAGAGGTGAGGGAGAGGTCTCTGAATGATTTAGACCAAATCTGTCTCAGCAACTTTGATGCTCTGTGTTTCATGCATAGGTTTCTTCATAAAGTTCTTTTGAAGGAAAAGAAAATAGTATCTGTAACTGAAATTTTAAATCAGTAGATTGTACCTCAACAGAACATTCAGGCATTTTGTGGGGGAATGAGAAATGACCTTCCTGCTTTGGAAAAAAAAAAACAGTGTTAGGATAACTGAAGGCAAGCTTGAAAAGGGAAAGTTTTGGTACTCTTGTCTTACAAGAAAAGAATACTCAAAAAGAATTGGGAGGAGCATTATCAAACAGGATTGACAGGACAGATTGGTTTGTAAAACTGCAGCTGCAGCCCAGCCAAGGAGGAATCAGGGTTAGAAAAAAGACTTCTAAGCAACCTGAGGCAAAACCCCAAGCCAACCCTGGTATCATTGTAAATCTCCAGTCAAGCTGCAGTATGTTGGAGGGATGTGTGCTTACTTTTAGTCTCTCAAGTCAACTTATAAAGTGATCCATGTCACACTATGAGCTTCTGAATTGACTACAGCATGTGGAGGGAAAACTTAAAAAAAATCAATAAAAAGAAAAATTAACCTCTGTGAAATGGAGAAGAAGATGCTCATGCAAGGGCTGGCTGTGGTGGCTCACCTCAGTAAATCCTAGTTTGGGAGACTTCAGACAGAAGGATCAGAAGTTCAAGACAAGCCAGGGCTTCAAGAGAGCCTACCTCAAAAAAAAAAAAAAAAAAAAAAAAAAAAAAAGATAGAAATTAAATTTTCAAACAAGGAGTGATGAATTGTGTGGAAAGTCGTCTTCTTTTTAAGGGTTTTAATACTCGTTTTTTTTTTTTTTTATTTTCAGTGTATGTTAATATACATGTATAGAGAGAATCAGATTTCATAGAGCTGCAGGTCTCTTGACATGGGTGCTAGAAATTTAATCCAGGTCCTCTACAAGAGCAGTAAATACTCTTAACCACTACCTATCTCTTCAGCCCTAGAAAACACATTTGAACAAAATCTTTGAGACTTCTTGTTCAGGGTTTGGGGTTTAAGGTGGATAAATGGGCCAGTTGTTTCTAGAAAAGATTCCCACAAAGCTTGCTGTTTTCTCCTGTGGTACAGACAATCCAGGCAAATGGGGGTGGCAAGGTCAGCTTTTCCCATTGGTGGTCACTGCCCTCAGGCCTCCTCACTCCTAACACAAAGAGCCCTTCTTTGCCTACATTTTCTGTTTACCTGTGACTTCCTCTTCTGGCACTGAAGAAAGCAGAGGTGAGCTACTTCTGAGCCATTTTCAATTCTGGAAGTGATGTTTCAAGTAGCTAGAAACTTCTAGAAATTGCAGGCCCTTCCTTCCTCTTGAGCTGCAGAACTCAGTTGCTGTCTTATCTTGTCACCCTCCTGTCCCCACCCCTTCCGTTTTCATCCTCATTCCTTCCTTCACAGCTATGAAGGTCTCTCTGGAATTTGTGGAGGTGAAGATTTAGGTCTGGGCAACCAGTTAAAAATATGAATTGCTACTGTGAACTCTGAGTGGCCTTTCAATTTGCTGACAGAAATTTACGCCGTGTAGATCCCCCGCCCCCGAAAAAAAGCAGGTAAGGTCATTTGGAGTTGAAACAAGCATGCTGTCTGTGTGTTTGAAAATGAAATTATAATTAACCTACTGATGGCTGTGAGGTGTTACCTTGAACTCTGTGTGGCCTCTTGGCACAGTGGCTGACCTTGCTTTATTAAATACCCAGAGACCTGAACAGGTGAAGTCAGGATATGTCCAGGGCCAATTGGACTTTTGGAAAGAAGATTATATCTGTTAGTGTTGACTGTAAAAGGCATGAGAATTAACTGAGCACCACTAATCAGAAAATAAAGATGAGTTTTAAACGCCCACTCCTGTATGAATATAATGTGACTTTACTTGCCTGCTCTATGAATCTATTCCTGAAGTAAAGGTGCTTAAGATTATTGAAGTTGGAAATCAAATAGCATCTACGTGTTAAAAGAAAAAACAGAAAACATTGTTATTATCATAGAGAGATATGAGATTCTGCAAGACACTAAAGTGGTCCATGGAGACCTGAGCTGAACAAATTTCTTCAAAGCATTTCACACAGAGGGGGCAAAGGTGTAGAGTGACTGAGTCTCCAGTAAACTTTCTCCCCCTTATCCATAAAAAATCATATTTTAAAGTGAACATGTAGCTTGCCTCCTCAGTTAGTCAACAAATCCAATAATGGTGCTCTAGATAGCAGTGATTAGGGAACACTGTGTAGTTCATTACTAGAGTCACTTCTGACACCTTGTCACTGCCTGAGACTGAGTTTGTCTTGTGCTTTATCACATAGAACAGAAAAAGAATTGCACTACTCAGTTGCAACTGTCATTGCCTACTTTCCCTCTAATTACATTATGTCATCCTGTGGTAAAGTCATATTTTATAAAAGCAAAAAATTGGGTCCCTCCTTGTTTTGGCTGAGAACATCCACTGTTAGACTAAACAAACTGTTTAGTTTCACTCTGCACTTCTGACAGGCTGGCTAGAAGGAAAGCTCCTGTTGGTCTAATAAACAAAGAATAATAATCCAAAATGGATTTTATTACTGGATGAAATGCCTTTATTCATAGCATCAGAGTGATCTAAGTCTACATTTCACCCTCATCTTGTCACCATGTGTGTAAGGAACATTGAGGTCTTCCTGTTTGAAAAGGAGTTCCAAGGCTAGGAATATAACTCAGTGGTAAAGTGCTTGAGTGAGATCCTGGGTGCAATTTGAAGTTTTAATTCAGACACACATGCTATTCTAGCCTCACTGGTGGCTGTTTAACTAGCATACACACACACACACACACACACACACACACACACACACACACACACCGTGTGTGTGATATACCTGAAAAGGAAACTTACTGAAGTTAGTGTCCTCACAAGGAGCCAGGAGTCTATTGAGTTGGTATCCTTTTGCTAGACTGCTAATTGAGCACTATTGACATCTCAGGAAGTTGTGTCTCCTCTCTTGGAAAGTACTCTGATATACAAGCTCAAGCTCAGTCATGGACTGGACTCTGCAGCTGTGAATGAGTAGGTTTGACAAAATCAGTGCAGCATTAGAGAAACAGACTATCCAGTTCCACCTCAGGGTCTTACTTACTAGTGAATATCTATGCTTTATTTCTCTAACATGAAGAGACTTAAAGATTTGAAGGAACATGGTTCATCATCTTTGGGAAGACCTAATAGGAATATAGAGCAGTGATCACTGTCTGCAGTCAGGAAGCAGCAAGAAGTGAGTAGGCACATCTCCCCTTTGTCCCTCTTTAATTAGTCCAAGACCCCATGGAATGTTGAAATGCATGTTGAGGATGGATGTCTCAGGGTTTCTATTGTTGTGAAGAGACACCATGACCAAGCGACTCTTACAAAGGAAAACATTTGATTGATGCTGGCTTACAGTTCAGACGCTTAGTCCATTATTATCATCCTGGCAAGAAGCATGGCAGTGTGCAGGCAGACATGGTGCTGGAGAAGGAGCTGAGAGTTCTACATCTTAATCCTCAAGCAGCAGAAGAGACTAGCCTGAGCTTCTGAGACCTTAAAACCCACCTCCTAGTGACACACCTGCTCCACCAAGGTTATATCTCCTAATAGTGCTACTCCCTATGAGCCTGTGGAGGCCATTTTATTCAAACCACTACAGTAGGTCTTCCCTGCTCAGTTAGGTCCCTCTGAGAACACAATCAAAGGAATTCCTCATTAATTCCCAAGGTGTTTCTTAATCCAGTTACAGCTGCCAAAGTAGCCTTACTGAAATACAAACTTGACTGACTGCCTCTCTATTCTACCTCTGGAGGTGCCCTTCAGAGCAGGTGCTTTGTGAGGTAGGCAGACCCACTAAGGAACCAGGAGCAACAAGGCATTTAAGAAGGTGGGGTTTGACTGTTATTCCCAAGTTGTTGGAACATTCACTGTGGCCTTTACCTTCTTCAGCTTCAGACTGAGGCTAATATAGCAACAAATCAAGGGTTGGCACCTAAGAAAGGCTTCTTTACTCTTATGTACTTGTACTTTATTAGGGACTGGGCATATTCCCCTGCAAACCCTGCCACCTTACAGGTGCATTTCTTGCCATCCCCATCTGGGTGGTTTCCCCACACAGATATAATGTAACCAAGTTTCTTACTTTCACTATAGGACTTGTTTCCCTCTTAAAAAAACAAACAAACAAACAAACAAAAACCATTTACTTACCTTTTAAAATCTGGGTCTGATTGTTGCCCATCCACCTCCACTTACACAGGCACCTCTTAGTACCAACAGAGATTGCTGTCCTAGCCCCTCGGGTGGTACTGTACCCACTGTCTGTGTCTCCTCCATAGGCTGTAAACTATGAAAGATAGACAGTATTGTTTTCTGTTTTCATATATCTTTGTCATGGCCCTTCAATGAATGAACAAACAAATAAAAAGGGGTTTTGGTGGGGGTTATAAGTAGCCCAGATACATAATGTTTGCATTTTAACTACTGGTTCAAGGGCCTGAGCACACACTGCATCTCAACATTGAATTTACCCACTTAGTGGGTACCTCCCTGGGTGTGAAAGCTCTTCTGTTCAGTGGGAGTGATTGCTGCCGCTGTAACTGAGTAGCTCTTTAGTCCAATGTGAGTCTCAGAAAAGAACCTTTTTTTTTTTATCTGTCATATTTGGTAGGAGGGAATTAGTATTTTTTGTCTAGTTTGTACTTTAACTCATTCTTTTGGAAATGGCATAAGAGAATACTTATGTTCCTGTTAGGGCCAGTCTGAGCTGACCCTCACCCTCTAATATAGAAGCACAACTCTGAGTTTAATCTTCCATTTCTTTTCCCGTCCTTAAGTCTCAGTCATCCTCCTCCCTGCAGACTACCTGTTCAGAGGAGAGAAACGCCAGGCGTGCTGAACTGAGTGCCCTGTGAGGTGATGCTGGGTAGGTTCAGGGTCAGGCCAGTGAGGTGCTGAGAGAGCAGATAGTGAGTCTTCCACCCTGACAGTTTAGCCTCTTCCAGTGACCTGAGAATTTTCTGAATGAATTACCATAATTGGATTTCATTCAGAAAGGAGAAGTTTCTTGGTGCACCAAATAGGCTGTACAATTGAGACACGCCGAGAGAAACCCAACAGGAAATAAATCTTTGTAAAATGGAAAAGGTGATGAGCTAAGTCCTGCAAGCACTGGGCATTTATCCAAGGTGACCTCTACATAACCTCCTGGCACCTTGGCTCACCTTACTTCACTTCACAGCCAGTTTACCAGGTGGATTCGCTTTCTTTCCTCCCTGATAAGGTAGGGAGGGAGCTTGCTACACCCAAACCGGTATCCAGTCTCCCTTCCTGTTTCCCCTGACCCTGGTCAGACACAATCCTTGGTGATAATGCTGCTAAAGCACAGATGGTAAACCGTATCTGTCATATCAGTGGAAGAAAAGCAAAAAGGCCAAATGGAGAATTCAGTTCACCTCCAGGTGACCTTGGCAGTGTGTGAAGTAGGAGAAAAATTGCCAGGACATTGCAGCCTGTTCCTATTCCAGCACTGCTTTGACTTAGCTTGGCTGTAGAGTAACTTTTAGGAACTTGGGCAAAACAGTTCTCTGTGGACTACAAATGTCATTTGATCCAGAGGCATTGATCAGAATGAACATGCAACTCCCCCCCCCACACACACACACACCAGGAGATGCTGTATGACATGTGCGCACATCACCCAGGACTCTGAATGCAAGACTCCCTGTCGTCCCCAGTCCTTGATGGGAGTTTCTGAGATATTCTGAAATTGCAGACCAGTGTACAAAAAGAATACGCCCCACAAATCAGTGGGGACGACTTCTAAACCCTTACCCTTAGCCTCGGTCCTGTACTAGATCCCTCCCACATCCGCTACTTTACTCTCCTCTCTCCTCATAATCAGGGATGCACATCAGCAGCTCTGGAGAGGGAGGCTGTTCTGGAGAAGAGTGATGATGCTCAAGCGCTTTCATACTTGGAAACTGCTAATGATCTTTGGGTTTCTGATCTCTCTCTTCTATGCTGTTCCATGCACATAAAAATGAAATCAAATCCAAATACAATTTCACTTTTTGACCTGAGTGTTGAAGATTAGTAACTAGAGGACATAGATGACTTCTGCTAATACTCTTTGAAGAAAAAACTGCTGATAAGAAAGCAATTTTATTATGTTTTTAGCAGAGGCTTCTAGTGAGTTCTGGATAGTGGGTGGTGGTAAAGGGGTAGATGAGGGAATGGATGGCTCTACTAGAGGTTTCTTCAAAATCAATGGTTCAGTATGTCTTGAGTTTCAGTTTATTATTGTGAATACTTAACTGTTAGCAGTAGAAAACTGACACAGCCCACATCTCTCTGTAGAAGAAAAATGACACTCTTAGGAGACATATGGTCCGAGGCGACCAGAAAGCCTTTGATTGGGATCCTGCTTTATGGTTTAGGGTAGGGTTCTCCCAGTACCACAACATTACTACCCAGGAGTTTTACTCCTGCCAACAAGAAGTCCCCTGTTTCTGTGACCTTTAGAACCTAGGCTACTGGAAGGTACAGTGGACCAGCACCTCCACAGCTTCCTCTCTGTAGTCTTTGATCTTGAAATTCTAGACGTGTTTTTCAGGTAAGAACAGGACTGACAGGATGGCAAGGGAGGCCAGAGCACATTTGGAGGTTCCCTGTCCATGCTCACCCTAACTCCCCTAATGTTCTGATGGGGCCATCCATGTTCCTCAAACAAAGCAACTTAACACATCACCCTATAACTTTGAAAGCTCTCTAAAGACTGTGTCTTCTCTCCTGTTTCTTCATCATGCCATTCTTCAGAAATTTACACTGCTGCAGGCAAAAACTCAGTAGTGTATTTACATATTATCTCAGGTCAGTCTCTTAAGGCCATGTAAGATAATATGATTAACATTTTATTGATGAGGAAATGGGAGCTCAAAAAAGCTAAACAAGTTAACCAAAGTCACACTAAGTAGGTAAGCAAGGAGTCTAAGCCAGGCCTTCTGGAGCCTGAGATATGAGGCCCTTTTCTATGTCTGCTCTTCTGTGACCTCATCCGGAATCTCTCAGCTGATGACGAGCTATTGTTCATTTGGAACAGCAAATACTCAGATAGCTATGGACTCTGCTTTGAAGTTTCACAGAGATACTAGTAGTGCTGCCTTTACCTGAGTTTAGGATTCTTACACCCAAGAGATGAATTCTACGTAGCTTAAAGTAAGCACAGACAACTTTCTGGCCCCATTTAGACTTAATATTTTGGAGAAATTTATAAAAAGAAACAAAATATTTCCCCTGTCTATACTTGAAGTTTACATTTTTATTTCACATTGATTTTAAAGTCTGTAGAAATAGTAAGAATGTAAAATTGGAGGAAAAGAAGGCATAGCCTCTAGTACATGTAACACCAGGCTGAGGCCACCACTCCTATCTTGAGTCGGGCATTTATCTATCTTTTTACTTCTCTCTACTCCTCCGAGGGTAATGTAATGTGGAAGTATGTGTTCTCTAGGTCTGTGCATATGTTCCTCACTCTTCATGCCTTAATATTATCTAGTTTTCTCTTATCTGCCCTATGGTCTTCCTTATAGATGTGGCAGAACTTTGTTCTCTCCACAAACGTTTAGGTTCTTTTTGTTGTACATGATGTACATGAGATCTTCTAATGTGAGGAAATAAAGAAGTAGAAGTGGAAATGTGTACAGTCAGAGAAGATGATGTGGATGGCCTTTGTGTTGATATAGAAGTGGCTATGTTGATGTTCCATCTAGCAGGCAGAACAGTGGACATTAGTTCAGTAGACAAGACAGTTGGGTACACATGGCAATTCCTCTTTGTTCAGTACATTATCTTTTTATGTGCCCTCAGGCTCATTTAGATAAAGGAAATAAAATAGCTTATGCCCAGAATTCAGGATCCACCAATCCCATGGTATCCTGAGCCAGCTGCTTTCAGGAGCCTCATGGTATTTTGACTGTCAGAATGCTTTACTGTGATGCCTGTAGCAGAACCTGAATGAGGGAGGTGGTTTTTGTTTTATTCACAGGAGTGGCTGGGTGCAGTGAGCCTGTACATTGTCTGAGCATTCTACTAGATGTATGAAGTATTCATTTACTGTAGTTAGTGTCTGTGGCTGTGAATTTATCTTCTCCTAGTTCCCTTTCCAGTGTAACAGGATAAGACCACTCCTGCCATTATGATTTACCCTGCAGTAAACAATGAGGGCTTTCGGCCTGCATTTTATAGAAGACTCTTTCATTCAACCTTCTCCTCCCAGCTCCTTTGGGAAAGAATTGACAATTGATATTTCTCTTTTGGATTTCTCAGTGAATTCTGCATTCCTAGATTTGGTTTCTGTTTGTGATTTGGCTTGTAGAATCTACTGCTTTGGGGATGAGACTGGCTCACATCCAGCACAGTTCTCTGCTAACTTGTCTGCTTTGTGGTGGGGGAGGGTACCATGGCGTTGCCATTCATTTGTTGTGTTCTTGCTTTTCTACAACCACATCAGGATTGGGTGTGACCATGAAGCAGTCTCTTCCCAGCATCTCATCTTCAGTCATGAAATGCTCAGGTATATCAGAGATACACTGAGATGGGCAGGTCGTTCTTGCTCTAGGTGTCAGCTGTTTCTTGGGACAGTTTAGTTCATCTATAGAAAGCACCTTCCTTAGCCCAATGCCAGTGTAATTGGGCCCAAATCCAGATCACATGTTACTTTACTCTGGCTATTTGTATTCTCTGCATGCATGTTCCTTGGTGCCCATGTGCTTTGTTCATTGTCTGTGAGCTCCTTCCTGTCAGGCCCTCTTTTGTGTGAATTTCACTTATTCAGTAAGTATATATTAAATTAACTCCATATGTATTTTGAGAGATGGATTCATAACTTTTAGGAGGTAGAGAAGCTATACAATGAAAGTATCTCTCAGCCATTATGCAAGAGAAGGCTGTTTTAGCAGTGCTCCCAAGCTTATTTGTACCTCCTGCCCCCGTGGTAATGTCGCTTCCTTCTGCACCTTCCTGTGCACACTATGTATCAAAAATCAGATTAAACATGAATATAGCTTACGGGCTAGAGTTTCTTTCACTCTTGGCCCTACCTATACCAATGTTTAGTTATTTTTTACACCATCATTATTATTGCCCTTAACATAAAGGTCCAGTGTTGGCAATTTAGTCAGTGGGTCCAGGGAATCTGACTGGACCGCAGCTGCTCATAACTTTTGATCTTTCACACTCTGTCCTGTCGAGCTTTTGCTGAGAGAATTGCCTCAGAGCACCTATTCTTTTTTTCTTTTTTTTTTTTTTTTCTTTTCCTAAGCAGTAGAAGAAACCCAAGAAAAGCAATTAGTCTGGCCTAGCAGAAGTGTTTCTGTTGTTGCTTTGCTTTAAAGTTTTTGCTTATTTTTTATTTTTGAGACAGAATCTGATATAGTCCTGCCCAGGCTGGCTTCTGCCCTGCTCTGTAGTAGAGAATAACCTTGAATTCTTGATCCTTCTGTCTCCTAAATTAGATTTTAGCCCCGAGCTACCACTCTGGCTCAGAAGTGGTTTATGGTCCTCAAATTCAATGTTTTTTCCAACCATTTATTTCTTTGCCATCCTCTACACTCTGTTACCATATGGAAGAAAGATTCTGATTTTCTGACTAGTGGTTTATTTAAGTATGATAGACAATGAGGATCAGGAGATAGATGTCACATTCCTGTCTCCTCCACTACCTGTTTATGTATGTGTTAGCAGTTATTGTAACCTTTCTGGGCATCTCATACACTCTGGTGGGAGGCCATGTGATAAGTAATAAGCCTATGACTAAGACCTGGCGTTTTATTTAGAGAACCACAGATTAAGAAGAATCCTGGCAGAGTGCATAAAGTTAGTCAGGTAGTAAGAATCTAAAGCCTGTGTAAAGCACTAGATCTTTCCTGGGGAAGAGAAGACTTAGCACTTTGTGATCTCCAGCTTCAAAAAACGAGAAGGACTGATTTACAGAGATGTGCAGTACCTACTTGTGTTGCTGATCAAGGCCTGTCCTGGAGGTTCGGGACAGCACGTGGTCTTGACAGGAGAAGCACCTGTCAACAGGTTACACCATCTTCACTTCTGACCACTCAAGGTATGTGTGCAGAAATGAGTCAGGTTGCTATTTCTTACTGGGCAGCAAGTTGCAGTCAGTGGTCCCTAAGGTCTTTTCTAAAGCTCCAAACCTTTATCTTTTGAGTAAACAGACTCTTTCCAACCCTCATTTCTGTGATCCTAAAAGATCTCTAAGATTTCCAGAAGCATTTCTTTAAATCCTCAGAATAAGGATAAATGAGGTATATGGCATTGTTTTCCACTGTGGCAGACTCCGTCTTTAATGCTGGTATGTCACATGTTTCCTGGAGGGGGTGCTCCAAGCATACTCTTTTGCTTCTTCCCTCCTCCAAGCACATCTGCCATGCTCTTTTTTCTTCGTCTAAGTGATTTTTGTATTTCTTTGAATCTTTACAGGTGGTAGCAATTTTGGTTCATCTGACTTGATGGTATGAAATTCTAAATAGTTGGGGGTCATTTGGAATGATTACTGTTGCTTTGTGCTCTGGGAGCCTGGGGATGTGTTTGGAGCTGCTTAGTTTATAGTCCTTGTCAACATCGGCTTCATCTTCTCATCTCTAACAGACATTGGAGAGTTCACATGGTGGATGTCATGCAACATTATAACAGTCTCTAAACTGACTCAGTGGCTAGAAAGAATTCCATAGATTATCACCAGACAGAACTGAGGCTCCCATGTTGTGGGGCATTCTCTGTGGGAAAGCCCTTGGGATACACTCTTGTGTGGGAATTTCTTCACCTCACCCCCATCCCAGGATTAAGTTACCAAGAATTGCAGCTATTACAAAGGAATTGCCAGGATCTTCTCTGTTCTCTTATCGAATGATCTAGATGGCTCCTTTTTCTTTCTCCATCTCCTTGCTGAAATCTGCTGTAGCCTGTGTTGTCTATGAGCGTTTCTTCCTATTGCAGTTGCAGGGTGTTTGAAATTCTGTCTAGATTATTGGTCTTGGGAGCAGGCAAAGGGGATCTCTTATCTTTGAACTTGATATTCGTGATGACATTTTAAAAAATAACAATTTTATGATTTCACAGAGGTTGAATCCATGATTATCTATACAATCAAAACTTTTTTATTTTCCTAGAGGCTAGCTCCCAAGTGTCAACTTTTAAGAGTAGATTACCATTCTTTCCTAGCAGCCCCAACAGTTCCATGATGTAGCTCCAAATGTAGCAGGGCCTACAGGCAGTCACTGTCCCCTCATATGTGTACACACAGCTCAGTTTCTCTCCAGATACCTATCCTTAGATATATGTAATTAAAGTGCTGTTTTATTGTTATATATAAACATGGAGATGGAATATAACCTCTGCAAAGAACACAGAATGACATGCTGGGCTGACACTAGCTGTGGTTCCATTGATTGGGTAAAAATTAGGCAGATTTCAGCAGCCAGTGTTCCCAAGCATTGCCATTGGGAGCATGTTGTATAGCCACTATGAAAAACAACTTAGCAGTTCCTTATGCAACTCATAAACCTACCTTAAAACCGTGACAGAAACATTAATCCTTAAACATTTGGAAACTAATGCTCACAGTAACTGTATTTTTAATTGTAAAAAAACTAGAACATCCTGAGAGTCCACCATAGATGAATATATAAATGGTTATTAAACACTGGAATACTGCCCTCCAATTAAATAAGAGTAACTGCTGATACGGAAAACAGTATGATTGTATTTCTAAAATAGTATGTGGAACAACAAGTCTTAGAGAAAAAAGGTGCCTTTGTTTCATATCTTGCCCATGTTAGATCTTGTTGCGACTACAATACTAATGGATCAAGCAAATCTTATCTACATGGGAAAAATAAAAACAATGGCTACCACTGAAGAGTTGGGAGTGATGGCCAAAAAAAAAAAAAAAATCTAACAGAAGCTTGGATTACAACAGTATATGTATTTGTCAGAATTTAACTAACTGGACACTTAAGATTTTATCATTTCATTATTTGAAAGTATGACCCCCCCAAATAAAAAGTAGAACTATAAAAAATATTGAACCAAGGTAATAATATGTGTAATGAAATTGTCTATAATTTGGACATTTGAGAAACATCAAGAAAGAACAATTGATGAGTCTATCCAAAATAAAACAAATATGATAAAATATAAACTGTAGAAGCTAGGTATTGTGTGTATGGACATTCACTTCCATCTCTAGCACCTTGTAAGCTAGGCATGGCAGTGCATAACTGTAATGCCAGCATGTAGGAGGTGGAGGTTATCCACAGCTATACAGCAAATCTCAGGTCATCCTGAATTACATAGACTCCGTGTCTCTATTTGCTTAAAGGTATTTTTAAAATGTTGATGGTGGCATGGAGTTGGGAAGTAGTAGCAGCCACAACGACTAGAAAAGCAGAATTTATATCTCTATGCACTGAGGCCTTCTAACACCATTTTTTGTTATTATTATTCATTCATTTAGTGAGCATTCTTTGGTCTCACTCTGGGCTCAAAGGGGAACTTTAATACATGCAAATCTAGCACATGTATACTGCCAGCTTTAAATTATTAAAAGACCCTATGAAATTTAGGGAATAAGCAAGCCTCCTGCTAATCTCAGGAGTGAAGTTTCAGGATAATAGCCACTGAGATCTTTTCGAGTCCCTTTCCAGCTGTTCCCTGGACTCTGGAATGCAGGGACCATGAAATGTCTGCTTCTCTGTATATTAGCTTTGTACTATCATGTGGCTCTGTAGGCCTGAGGAGATTTGTGCATCTTTGTTCTCCATGAGGCAAGAGAGGTGTTGGTGTGTCACTGATCTTCCTCCACTGCTTCCCTACTACAGACTCACAGTCCGCCTCCTTTGGGATCTTCCAGGAACTGACAGACATGCAATTCAAGCTTTGTGTGTTAACAGGCCTTGTTAGCACATTTCATTCAGCTGCTGGTAAACATCGGTGTATATTGTCTTTGATTCAGTGACCTCCAGACTGGTTTTCATTCTGCTAAGCCTGAATTTACTCCGTATCAACTAATTTTAATAAAATCAACTATAACTAAATCTCAGCACCAAAACACATGACATTTATCCAACTCTAATATTGTCAGAAATTAAACGCAGGGAAGAAGGTTATTCTGGGAACCAAGAAGATAGTTCAAGTCCAGCTTTAAAAGCAAAACTATGTATTTAGTCACACTGGGCCTTTCCTAAGGAAGATGCTTATTTGTTTGTTTGTTTGTTTGTTTGTTATTTAAGCTGTATGACTTCTGAAAGATAGGAAAGATTTTGGGAATATCAGATGTAGTAAGTCCATGCTGGTATGCCTCAGTTACATACAAACACTGAATAAAACATGCTATACACTGCCTGTACTGTGTTGCAAATGTGTTTTCCATTTGTGGAGGAGACAGCTCTTTGCCACTGTCATCTTTGTCTTAGCCCCAGGTGAGATGAGGCAGAAGGAAGTCAATCTAGGAGCAGGATGGTGGAAGTAGCACAAAGGGTAGTTAGTAGGTTACTTTAGGGCCAGATTCCATCTTCCTGGGCCTGGAATAAATGGGTTCCAGATACATTAGCCTATTTGTGCCCATAGATGTATGCACAGTGCTGTGCAGAAAAGCATGCACTGAAAATCCAAACGTAAAACAGCATCAGAAGAGAGTAATGGTCATCTAGACCTGTGCGTCCCACGCTCAGTGGGGGATGTCTTTAAATTAGATGAGATTCAAGAGCATTTAGCAGGAAAGTTGGGGGCTGGAATATGGCTAAGGAAGCATAGAGGTCCATTTCCTGGGCTTTCTCTGAACTGAAATCACTTAAGTTTATAGCGTGTTAATGTCTTAGCTGTCGTATTATCAGTTTGTGGCCTCCATAGCAAGCTACTACCAACACAATGTCTTTTTTAAGAGCTCTAAGTCAAATTCAGGGTGTCAGTAGAGCTATTTATTGCTCTGCCCAAAGTCTTGAAGGAGAATCCTTCCTGGCCACTGCCAGCTTCTGGTAGCTTTAGAGGTTTCTTGTTGGTGCCTATGATGCTATGAGTAAGAATGGTCCCCATTGACATATGTGAGTACTTAGTCATCAGAGAGTGACACTATTTAAAAAGGATCAGGAAATATGGTCTTGTTGGAGTATATGTCTTGTCTTATTTTGGATGTAAGTGATCTGCTTCCTAGGTTCACATGTTCAGGTTCATATGCACCAAGATAGAGTACATCCAGATTCAACACACCTCCAACAAAGGTGTGGTTTTGTTGGAGGAGCTGTGTCACTGGGACTGGGCTTTGAAGTTTCAAAAGCCCTCAATAGACCCAGTCTGTCCCTGCCATCCCACCCCCATTTGTGGATCAGGGTGTAGTTCTCAGCTACCTCTCCAGCAACACACCTGCCTGCCATCATGTTCTCTGCCGTGATGATAGCGGACTAAGCTCTGAAACAAGTAAGTGCTCAGTTAGATTCTTTGTTTTATAAGAGTTTCCTTGATCATGGTGTTTCTTCACAGCAATGGAACAGTGCCTTACATAATTCTAATCCCTGCTTCATTCTGTACTTGACTTCTTTTCCCCGTGGTGTGTGTTCTGTCTCTTAGGAGGAGATGTATCATTGGATTAAGGACCAAATGGTTGATGCATAGTGATGTGATTTTCATATTCTTCACTAAATTATACCTTCAAAGATCCTTTTTTTCTATAAAAAGTCACAGTCATGAGTACTAAAAGTAATTAGATGTATCTTCTGAATCACCATTCACTATAGTTTACTGTCAATCCACAAAGCTCACATCCATCTCATAAGCAAAACATATTCATCATTTTCACCATGCCAAAATATTATAGCCCATTATTGTATCAGCATAAAGTTTAATATCACGTCTAAGTATCACTAGTTTCAGCTTATCAAAAAGTCCCTTTTTAAAAATCACTTCGTGATTCCATGTCATCTACACCCTGTATGCTGAGAATCTGGATATACTTTATCTTGGTGCAAAAGCTCTCCCTGAACATGTGAACCTAGGAAACAGATCACCTAAATACAAAACAACATAAGGGGACAGAGTATAGGAGACAATTCTATTTCAAAAGGAAAAATTGAAGGAATTAGAGTCACCAGTTCCAAAGGAATTTAAATCCAGAATTGCAAGTTTTCTTTGGGTCTCGAGGTTGAGCCAGTCTTTTGGGATCCTAGGCTCTGTTCTTTGCACCAGGACTTTGCTTTGCCTTTGATGCCTGTGGCAGCCCTATTAGTCTCTGCTTTGGTACTCATGTCTCTGTCTTACATATTTATAGCACATACTTGCACAGCTAAGTAGTTCCTTCAAGCTGGTTTTCTGCTTGTAGAATGATGAAGTTCAGCATTCTTTTGTTACTTTGACCTATCTCTGTCCCCTTCAGTCCAAACTGGCAATATTTCTTCTGATGCATTACTGAAATGCTTGATTCTCATGTCACTATGAAACAAAGGGTGCTCTATAGACCTTTCTTTGGCTAGCTGTCTTTATTTGTGGCCTTCTACTGAGACAGCTTAGTTAATCGGGGTGTTCTTAGCAAATTTCCAAACCAGAGGCTTGCCCATCTGCTTTTATAATTTTATCACATCCTTAACTTTATCTCCTTAGCATACTTTAGATTAGCAATTTTCTAACTGGTACATCAGACAGATCAAGAATCTGCCAAATCACCAATTGCTAGTTCTTTCTGCTTTCCATTTTCGCCTTTCATTTCTCCTTTCTAACATTTATATCAGGACACACTCTTGATATTAGGCCTGCAGGTTTCTTCATGGAAGTACATAGACTCATATTTTGCTTGCCAGTTCTGCTTTCCACTCAGCCATAGAACACAGTTTAGCCACGTGTTCTCCCTCTGTAGTAGGGCTTACCTTGTCTTCAGTCCTTCTTAGACGTCTTCAGAAGCACCTTTAATGTTTGCCTTTCTGCACCACTGTGCTTCATATGATACCTAAATCTCCTAAGTTAATGGAGATTTTATTTACCATGTTCCTTTCAGATTTTTTATCTTTTTTGAAAGTTACCTTTAGTGCTTCTCTCTATCAACAGTCTTTTCATAACAGTGTAAGTGTTTTCACATCATTTGACTCAAAACTTCTGCATCTTCTTCCTGTTACTCAGTTCCACAGTCACATCTGCATTCCAGGGTATTGGTTAAAACAACATTTATCTTCTAGGCACCAAAATCTGTATTAGTTACCTAGCTAGGGCTATTGTAACAAAATCTCCAGACACTGATTTATTTTCTCAAAGCTTTGGACACCAGATCTGAAATGAAGGTGCTGGCAGAGCTGTGCTACTCTTGAAGGCTCTGGGGAAATTCTTCCCAGCGCCTTGCAGCCTTCAGTGCTTCTGGAAGTCTTTGGTTTGTGTCTGCCTGTGCCCTCTCCTCATGCCTTCACTTGTATTCTAGAAGAATGCTAGTCATTGGGTTTAAGGTCTAGCCAGCTTGGTCTAAAGGATGCAAGGTGATCTCTCAGTAAAGCCATTGCATGCAGACCCTTGATTGGAGCCTTGTGTGCTAGACAACAGAACTAAAGCTTTTGCTCTGCATATTTCCTCAATGTTTGGGTTTTTCCAAACAGAGCTTTGTGGAGCAGTGTATCACTTTTGTGATAATACTAGACACTGGAGAAATATATCCCATGAGCCTCAGATACTTGCATACACATGCAGTCATGGATAAAGAATTTCTATGTAGGCAGTAAGGCACCATTACTTAAAATACAATTAACTAAAAGTATATAATACCTCCCCCCAAAATAGCCATAACCCTTTTTATGAATCCTGTGCCCATCTTCTCTTTCTTGTTTCCTAATAGTACTCAGGACTCTAAAGATGGAAATTAGGTGATACATATGTGGTGATGGGAACAGTTTGATACAGGTAAACACTGATGGTTGTGATGAGTAGAACAATGTCCTAGAAGGCAGGAGTGGGCTCAAGTACACAGTGAAAGGAAAGGGGTGGGTCTGATAGTCTTTACAGTCTGGAAAGTAAAGCAGCTGCACAGATGCTTAAGCTTACATATGCTGAAAGTGAACAAAGGTGACACACTGTGATGGTTACGGTTAGGCTGTTAGTGATAGTGCAGAGTAAGAAATGTTAAACACAAGTAGAACAAAAAAAAGTTACTCAGTTGCAGTGACTCCTGAGATAAGTATAGTTATGCTTTTCTATGCAGGAAGATTCACACAGGAAAATGTATACTTCTCTTAGTGTTTCTGAGATTATGGTTTGAAACTTCCTTGTCATTTTTCTACTGTGAAAACTTAGGTTGCACGTATTGTACCAGCTAACCTTTTAGCATGCTTAGCCTGTCCTGCAAGAGCATGTCTTCAGTGTTAGTGGGAATAACCATAGGTATGCATCTGTACCCATTCCTACCACTGAGCATCAGGTACCCAGCTACTTGCCTCTGACAGTTATCACACAATCATACCCATTCCTACTAGATAAGGTATTTAAATGGTCATTTATTTTATTATAGTCTCATGGGGACTCAGTTCAGTCAATTTCTATACACTGTGTTTTTTGAATCCAGAACACCTACAAAACGTGCTCCATGTGGCAGAAGCTTAACACACCTATGAAGGGATAGTCCTGAAAGATCAGGATTGGGACTGGATTTACTATCCATATGATAGACACTGGATTTAAGTACAGCCATTTGGACAGCTATGCAGGCATCACCATTGTACCCTAGGGCATGAACAGCTGAATAGTAAGCACCCTGCTCCTCCATCTGCAGGAAAATAATTGAAAATGAGTTTCCACCAAATACTGGGAGGAAAAGGAAGTATGATTTTTTTTATCATAATAGATTTCAAGCAAAGTAAATTTATTAGCTTACAGAAATATGACTTGTGCCAAGTATGCTTGTGTCTAGACAATGTTGTCAGAGTCAGGACGGAGCCAACCAGTTTGGTCCAGTATTACAGAGGCTATGGTGCCATGCTTATACAAGAATTAGGAGACCTGCATCTTCAAAATTATGAAACTGATTGAAACTTGGTCATGAATCCCTCTACTCTGTTTTTCAAGCTTTATATTACTTTCTGGACCAAGATCTCCTTAAAATAACTTAAAGAATAAAATAACCATTTTTCTAGCAAATCACTGACCTTGTGCCAGGTGCTAAGGAATCAGTAGTAAACAAGATAGGCCAGAGGGCCAAGAGATGGCTCACTGAGTAAGAGTACATGCTTCACAAACAACTAGAACCTGAATTCAACACCATGTAAAAGCTGGTTATGGCCTTGACCTCCTCAAGAGTGTACATAGGCATGCATACATCACACACATGTCAAGAATGAGCTTCCTCACATCTCTTTGATGGTTAACCTAAAAAGCTTGTCAGTGCCATTGTATTGTATTGAAACCCATAGAACTACCAACAATTGCCAGTCTTATGCAGTGCAGCAAGCTAGAAAGCTGGTAAGGTTTCTGTTTTTCCTGTCTGTACCATTGGCATTGCTTTGTTGTCATGACTATGAACACAGCAAGCCATTGGCTCATGATTTTGCACAACACTTGCTTCATGAAGATTTTTTTAATCAGCCAGCATTTATGGCACACCCTCTCTGTGCTAGGCTTTTTTTTTTTTTCTTTTTTTGAGCTAAGAATCCAGTATTGAGCAAGACAGGCAAGGTTCCCAATCCATTTATTTACAAGCTGATAGAATCACCGTATAAGTAAAAAATAAATTACCAGGTAATGAAACTTTATGGAGAAAATAAATATGCACATATAAATATGCTTTTATAAAGTTAAGGATACACATTTTAAAAGTGGGATATTTGTGAGATGTTCTTGGTCCCCCATCATTCTCCCATTCATTCTTTCCTAGAATTTATTATTAGGAAAATGTTTATCTCTTTAAATAAACTTTATTTAAAAAGTGTGATCTGTTTGTTTGTTTGTTTGTTTTTTTCCTACTTGGTTGTCAGGAAGCCAGAAATCTGTTTAGTTTTCCTCTGCAGTGAGAAACTGACCTAGAGTCCTACCTCACCTACCATTCTCTCCCTCCTCTGTGTGCCTATGTGCCAGCACTGGGGGGAGAGGTCAGAGGACAGCCTCAGCTGTTTCTGGGTGCTATCCATAGTATTTGTTTGGGGTTTTCATTTGTTTTTTGATTCAAGGTCTTTTGACTGCCTGGAACTTGCCAAGTAGACTGGGCTACCTGGCCAGCACACTCCTGGGATGTACCTATCTCCAAACTTATACCACCACACCTGTTTGTTTTTTTATGTGGGTTTAGGAATAATTTATGTGTTTGTGTTTATAAGCATAAACTAACTGATCTATTTCCTCAGTCTCTCCTTTTTATAAGTCCAGCCTTTTCTGTTTTGTTTTAGTTTTTTGTTGTTAGTTTGTTTGTCTATCATATGTCCTTGTTTGGTAATAGGATAGGTTTAGATGTTAATTAACAGCTCTCAATTTCTCTACAAATGTTATTGAACAGTGACTCAATAATCTTTCTATGCTGGACACCAAGAGATAGCAGAATGATTGAGGTGGGTGAGGTCTACAGAAGGCCAGTACAGGTGGAGAAGAGAGCTAGCATTCCTAAAGAAAAGAGTAATTATAGCTCAGTACTTTTATGGAGGACTAGATATTCTTTCTTTGTTTAGTCAAAACAAAAGAAAATAAAGAAGGAAGCAGGTCATCCAATTAGCTGAGTTGCCTTATGTAACAGTCTGAATAAATCCACACTACACATAGCATGTGGCAGAAACTAGAATAAAGTAATACTTCTGCCTACTGACATTTGAAATTCTGTAAGTCCAGATAATATAGTGTCTATATTAAGTGCTGTTTGAAATAAAATAATGACTTTATTAAGGTATGTTGCATGAATAAATGAAACTCAGGGATAGATCTCTGAGAAAGAAATAATAGAGAGAGTAACCACCACAGGCAGATCTTACCCAGCTGTCTTCCATCTTCCTCAGCCTGGCTTTTCTTGGCTTCCTCTCACATCTGTCTTTCTGTGCTCTCCTTAAATACTCTCTTGGTAAGTTAAGGCGTGTCCCACCACTGCCTGCCTGGGAATCTGCAACTCCTTCTGTAAACTAAGATGACCTGAACTCAGTTTGGATTAAGGGCATAGGTCACTACTCCCAGGATACTCCCTGTGCTGAAATTAAAGGTGTGAGTCACCACTCTCTGATCCTCCAAGACTGACTGTGGTTAGATCCCTCCTATATCTCCGAAACTTTTTAGAGCTTTTATTAGATCCCCACATATCCCCTTTTGTGTCAAATTTAAAAAAAAATAAGGCTATAGATAACATAAGAAAAACCATAAACAATAGGTACAATAAGTATATACAATATATACAAACAATAAATGAGAAATGTCCAGTCCATTAACAATTGACAATTCAAAGAAAATATTTCCTTAATTATCCTAATTTGATGAATCCAAAGGATTATACCTAATTCACTTCCTTTCTAACCTGTATTACTAACTAAAAGCTATTATTTAGATGTCTCTTAAACTTATACACTTTAACTTCAAAGTTTCTTTTCTAAAACTGTCACTAGAAAACTATAACTATCTCATCTTCAACTACCTCAGAGACCCAAGAAGGAAATAATATTTACCCAAATAACTAGGAAGTGCAAGCAACTTCCAAAAACTAGAAATGACAGAGATGACACCTGTCTGGGCAGTCACCCAAAGTTCCTTTATAAAGTTGGGGCATCCATCTTCAGCCTACAGGCCCAGAGTCTCTTTTCATTTCAGTGAAGCAGGAAATCTGCTCTGCCCATTCTGGTATAGTTCATCAGTCACTTCTCCTTGTGTCCTGAAGAATATCTGACAGTTTTCTCTGAAAAACAGGAACCTGAAGGACCATCTTAGCTTGTTCTGTCAAAATTCAAAGGTCACTTTCCTAGGGAACCTGCATGTCCAGTATATACAGCATACTGTCAAGCAGTCAGTACAAGAGCAGGTTCTTGTTCAGTGGCTAACGATTGCCACAGAGAAAATAGACTCCATATGGAGTTTCTTCAATGCCCGTTTTTCTCTTGAAGTAGATTGGGGCTGCCAGGAGCAGACCTGTCTCACTGTCCAGAAAAGTCTTAAGTTCTAAAAATATTTATGCCATATTCTATAAATATGCCATATTCTATATAAATCTCCGAAGTGTTTGATGAGGACCTGTTCATCTAAAATATATTTGTTTGATCTTGAAAACATATCTAACATGACTATGTCTGAATGTAATATCTAACTACTAGCTTACATTGCTTTATATTCTAATTAATTGATAATAAAAACTTCCATGGACTAGCAACTTGTATTACATTGTTAGATGAACTGAATAAGTATACTACCTTGAACAAGCATAGAGATATTTGTACAGTAACACAATTAATCTCAATATATACAATTGGTACACAATATACAAAAATCCAATGCAATGTAAAATATTTAAAGCTAGTAAACACTTTTAAAAGAAGATTCAATAATCTATCCTTATATCCTAAATATCTGTATCCCCTTTTTCTTTCTATTATTTTAAGCACAAATCTTGAATCTAATCATTCTTATTTAACTTTTTTCTAACCATAACTATTAACAATTTTTAACCAATTAACCTAAACAATGACAATCATCCATAACCCATTGAACAATCAAAAATAACCCACCCCACCACTTGGAAATGTGGGCACCGTGTTCTTAAATTTACTTCCTGCTA
This sequence comes from Phyllotis vaccarum, assembly GCA_033318265.1. Lineage (NCBI taxonomy): Eukaryota > Metazoa > Chordata > Mammalia > Rodentia > Cricetidae > Phyllotis > Phyllotis vaccarum. The sequence continues at coordinate 67,145,090 of JARWLC010000014.1, read as the reverse complement.
ACTGGGGCGATGGCATCTTTTGGGGATCCTGAAAAGAAAAGTTTTCTTAAATGTCGAGTCCTGAAATAAGTAGCTGTGTCATTTGTTGTCCAGTCTCTGCATAGCAGGAAAGTGCACAGCTTGTCTCAAGTCCTGGCTATGGTAGTCTGTGAGGCTGGTTCATCTCAGCAAGCTGCCTCAAAATTGTCCTGAGCAGTTTGTAGTCCAAATCTGATCTTTGGTTGGTGTTTGTCAGCCTAGTGGCTTTGTCAGAGTTCATGTGAAACCATTTGGATACTTCAAGTTCCCAATTAGGCCTTGTCCTGGATCACTACAGAAAACTGATTAAGATACTAAAACCCAACACAATGTACAGGAAACTAAATATATAACTATTTATTCAGCATAGGATTAGTAACAATAGAATAGTCCCTTTTTTTGTTATTCTTCTGTCTCATATCAGGTGGCTCTTCTGATATGATACAGAGATCTTGTATTTTCCCTTAACAAGTATGCTTGAGTTTGGAGAAGGAGAAAGCTACACTCCAACTCTAAAGCTAGCTTTAAATTATAATCAAACTGGGACTTCAACTTACAAAAAAATTTGTAGAGGTTATGCAATGAGATTTTACCCTATGAAGTATACTGGTACCAATAGTTACAATTTTTTTTTTTTTTTTTGCTTGTAAGATTTTCTGGATAGCCTCCCTCTTGCTTTAGATGTCCAAGGTCTTTTAACTTCTTGAAGATGGGTATTTCCAGTTTTCTGTAAAGACAAAAACAGAAACCTGCCCTGACCCTTTGTTTTTTCTTACAACTTAAAGAATTGTAATATCGGTGGCTGAGCTATTAATTCTTATTTTCATGAAGTTTCTCTGGTTCAAATAGAGTTTTTAATTAATTTTGATGGTATCCATAACTTTTCTTCACCTGTGGAAACAAAAGCAAAACCCTTTCCCCAGCGTAGCACATACCCTGGCTTCCATTCAGAGGTTAGTACATCTTTGAAGTAAACAGGCTGATTTAGTTCAGCTGTTTTTTCTATGGTCCAATGCCTTTCAGCAGCTGTTGTTCCTTTCTCATTAGCATTGAGAAAATTCAAAGTTAATAAAGCATTATGTAGTCTATCTCTGGGGGTCTTTGTTATTCCTTTCTGTTTATTTAGCATATCCTTTAGAGTTTGATTTGATCTCTCTATGACTGCTTGCCCTGTAGGATTGTGTGGTATTCCTGTAATATGCTTTATATTATAATAAGCAAAAAATTGTTTAATTTTAGTAGAGACATATGCTGGAGCATTGTCAGTCTTTATTTGTACAGGTATTCCCATGATGGCCATAACTTCTAGCAAATGTGTGATTACAGAATCAGCCTTTTCTGAACTCAAAGCAGTTGCCCATTGAAATCCTGAAAATGTATCTATTGTATGATGGACATATCTTAATTTCCCAAATTCTGTAAAATGAAATACATCCATCTGCCAGATTTCATTTCTATGTATACCTTTAGGATTACTTTCCTGCTGGGATCAATGGAGTTTGGTTATAGAAAGAACAGGTGGGACACCTTTTTACAATTTCTTTGGCTTGTTGTCAAGTGGTAGAGAAAGTGTTTTTTAATCCTTTGCAATCAACATGATGCTTTTTATGAAATTCTGAAGCCTCTAGTATATTTCCTATTAATAATTTATCAATTTCATCATTACTTTCTGCTAAAGGACCTGGCAGACCTGTATGGGATCAAATATGTGTTATATAGAAGGGATGATTTCTAGTCCTGATTATTTCTTGTAACTGAATAAATAATGAAGTTAATTCTGATTCATCATTAATAAAATCGGCCATTTCAATGTTTAGAACAACTCTTTCTGCATACTGGGAGTCAGTGACTATGTTAAGAGGCTCGGTAAAATCCATTAATACCATCATGATAGCATATAATTCTGACTTTTGAACAGAATTGTAAGGGCTTTGAGCCATGTTACTTATATGTTCTAATTTGTAACCTGCCTTTTCTGATTTGTTTGCATTGGTATAAAATGTAGGGGCTCCGGAAATTGGTTTATCTCGTACAATACAAGGAAGAATCCAATTAGTTTTTTTTTAGAAATTTAATTCTTTTGCTTTGAAGATATTTGTTGTTAATATGTCCCAAAAAATTACTTCAGGCTCTTTGCCAAGGTTCACTTTCTACCCATAACTAGTCAACTTCTTAACTAGTTAAAGGTACAACAATTTCTGCTGGGTCCATTCCTGTCAATTGATGATGTCTTAATTTTCCTTTAAAAATAAGTTCAGAAATCTTTTACACATATGTCTTCAATTTCTTACTTAATTTATGTGGAAGACATATCCATTCCAATATAACATTTTCACTTTGCATTATAATTCCAGTAGGAGAATGCTTAGAGGGCAAGATAACTAGAATGCAATTAAGGTCTGGATCCACACGATCCACATGTGCCTCCTGTAATTTCTTTCCCACCAAAGCCGATTCTTTCTCAGCTTCAGGTGACAATTCTCTTGGACTATTTAAGTCCTTGTCACCATTTAAAGTTTTGATAAATTATCTAGTTCATCATTTTTAATTCCAATAGTGGGTTGTAAGTTGGCAATGTCTCCTAGTAGTCTTTGAAAATCATTAAGTGTCTTCAATCTGTCTCTCCTGATCTGTACCTTCTGGGGTCTAATTTTTTTATTGGCCTATTTTATAGCCTAAATAATTAATGGAATCTCCCCTTTGTATTTTTTCTAGGGAATCTGTAATCCCCAAGCAGGCAAAATTCTTTTCACTTCTTCAAAAATTTTTCTAAGGTATCAATATTTGAATCGGCCAACAAAATGTTGTCCATGTAATGATAAATTATAGATTGTGGGAATTTGTTATGTATTTGTTCTACTGGCTTTTGTACAAAATACTGGCACAGAGGAGGAGCATTCTTTGAGGGAGGACCCTCCACTGGTATCATCTCTTTACAGGCTGAGAAATATTATAAGTGGGCACTGTAAAGGCGAATTTTTCTTTGTCTTATTCTTGTAAAGGTATTGTTTAAAAAAAAAAAAACAACAAAATAGTCTTTTAAATCAATAACTACAATAGGCCATTCTTTAGGTAACAGAAAAGGCAAAGGAATCCCAGACTGTAGAGAGCCCATTGACTGGATCACCTTGTTTATTGCCCTTAGGTCTGTTACCATTCTCCACTTTCCAGATTTCTTCTTAATAACAAATACAGGAGAATTCCACCGGCAGGTTGATTCTTCTATATGCTGAGCATTTAACTGCTCCTATACCAGCTGCTCTAAGGCCTGCGATTTCTCTTTTGTTAGAGGCCATTGATGAACCCATATGGACTTCTCTGTTAGCCATTTTAGAAGTAGTGCTCTGGGTGTTTTGAAAGATCAGCAGCTGTTTTGCCTTGTTTCTCTATAACCTGAATGGTCTGTGGCTGTTTCTCATAATACCTTCTAATTTTTTTTTTCCAGAACCATGTGCTAGTTTATGGCTTATTTCTGTGTTTGGAGGAATATTAATCTGTGTGTTCCACTGTTGCTGTAAATCTCGTCCCCATAAATTTATAACAATGTCAGCCTCATATGGCTTTAATATTCCTCTCTGTCCTTCTGGTCCTATACACTCAAGCCAGCTTGCACTCTGTTTTGCCTGGGATATCAACCCAATATCCAAAAACTGAAGGGTCCAACTTGGATGCCATGACTCTGGTAAAATTATTGATACATTCACGCCTGTTTTCACTAAGCCTTCAATAATAACATCTTTTATTTGTACTTTTAATTTTGGCCTTGTTCATTGATAGAAGCTTGCCAAAATGTTTGCTTTATAATTTTTCCTGATTTTTTTTCTTTTTCTGTAGATTTTCTATCATTCTATGTGGTATGTTTTTTTAAAATAGGTTTTAATCTTTTTAATTGTTCTGGATTGTGTTTCCTCCACAAGGGCAGGGTAAGATTGGATTGGATTTGATATGGGGGCTGCGTTTCCTGAGGGCAGAAAGTTACCTGACCCAGGGGCTTTTGCAAGCCCCCTTGGAGCATTTCTCAAGGACAGAAAGTTACCTTGTCTTTCCCTTGTTGATCTGCATTCATTTGTCCAATGTCTTCCTTTTCCACACCTTCTGCATACTCCAGAAGGGAGGGATTATTCTGTTCTCTTGGGATTATTCCTATCAAAAGCACTGTTTCTGGGAACACCTTGTTTACAATCTCTTTTTATGTGACCTTGCCTTCTACAATTGTAACATTTGACATTTTAATTTTTTCTTATAACTCCTGAAATAAGCTCTCCTACTCAGTTATCATCACTGTCATAAGACTGTAGATTGTCTCATGAATCCACTCCTCCAAAGGTGCTGACCTTGCTTTTAAAGGTCTAAGTATTTTTCTACATTGTGCATTGGCATTCTCAAAAGAAGCCAGTGATTCAGTTATTATTCGCCTGGCTTATGAGTCTGGTACCATTCTGTTTACTGCTGCAGTTAATCTGTACAAAAAGTCTGTAAAAGTTTCTTTGGGACTTTGAATTACTTTAGTGAATGATTCAGTTTTCTTTCCTATTTCTTCAATCCGGTCCCAAGAATTCAAAGCTGCCATGCGACATAAATCCAGAGTATGTTCATTGTATAAAGACTGCCTCTTAATATCGGCATAAGCTCCCTCCCCAAGAAGTTGGTCTTGGGAGACTTCTGTGCCTCTGGCCCTGCTTCTTTGTTCTATTGTTTTAGCCTCCTCCTTCCACCATGATTTCCATTGTATAAGTGGCTCTGCCTCTAGCACAGCTGTAACCATATCTAGCCAATCTTTAGGAGTTACCCAGTTACAACATGACCAGGAGTTCAACATTTGTTTTACAAATGGTGAGTGCATCCCATATGTTACAATTGCTTCTTTTACTCTCAGTAATTCTAACATTTGTAGTGGAGCCCAGCCAGCTTCTCTATCATCTCTATCATCCTTCCTTTTTAAAAAGATTATTGGGTATATTAATGTTGCCTTTTTTGGTCAAATTTTAGATGACCTTGCTGAAACTGGTTCTTCATATTCCTGTTGGAATTTGAGCATCTTTGTGTTCTCTCTCGACCAGCTTTTAAAGACCTTTTTCTTTGGATTTATATTAATCAACTTTATAAGTGATAACATAGAAATCAAACAAAAAATATTCATAGTAAACGGTATGATAAACATTACGATATTTCCATCTACCCTATTTCCTTCACTGGTTTTAATACTAAATTGTCTAGTGAAACGTTACAGTATGACCAAGCACCCTCCATTGTTTTAAACAAATTTTCTCTTTTTTTAAAAAAAAAAATTGATTTACTCACCAAATGTTGTCTGTGATGGTTCAGTTGATTGTGAAGTGGGGCATCTACCTAGTGTGATAGCAACACAAGGAGGGGTCCAAAAAGAAAAAAGAAACAACCCACTAGGAAAAAGAGTAAGGTAAATCTGAAAGACTTACCCAGATGAGAATGAAACAGAAACATGTGTGGCTGGTCTGCCTAAGGCTGGAGGCTAACTCAGAATAGAAAGCCTAGCCCGCCAGTAAATACTCCTCCGGCCATGTGTTGTTCTGGCCAGCAAGTACAGTTTTTTGTATACGAAGGGGAGGAATTTGTGCCCCAAAGTTGGACGCCAATTGTTGCACGAATAAATGAAACTCAGGGATATATCTCTGAGAAAGTCTGAGATATTAGAGAGAGTAAACACCACAGGCAGATCTTACCCAGCTGTCTTCCAGCTTCCTCAGCCTGGCTTCTCTTGGCTTCCTCTCACTTCTGTCTTTCTATGCCTGCCTAAATACTCTTTTGGTAAGTTAAGGTGTGTCCCCACCACTGCCTGCCTGGGAACCTGGAACTCCTTCTGTAAACTAAGATGACCTGAACTCAGTTTGGATTAAGGGCTTAAGTCACCACTCCCGGGATACTCACTGTGCTGAAATTAAAGGTGTGAATCACCTCTCTCTGATCCTCCTAGACTGCTGTGGTTAGATCCCTCTTATGTCTCCGAAACTTTCAGAGCTTTTATTAAATCCCCACAAAGGTACACTGTACTTCAGTGACTTTCAATTTTTCTGGTAAACAGTAAGAACACAAACTTGAGATTTGTGTGGAGGACCACAAGCATTGTACAGGTACATATACTTGTCATAAGATTTATGGTCATCATTTTCTCTTCTCTCAGTGGTCCATGTCCTAGTGGGGAAATCAGGTGATACAAAGAGCTGTCTCCAACATGGTAGAGAACAGACCCATACAGGACCAATGGCTCCCATAATCATCATCAGAATGACTGTGAGATTAACTTATATGTATTACAAAATCATTGGTTAAAAGCTCTTCAGAGTTAGCCAGCCTGTCTTCCATTTTCTAGTCATCCTCCTGTCCTGTAAAAAGATAGATGAATGTGCCTCTTAATATGTCTTCTGAACTTCCTCAAAAGGTGATTCAAAGAAAAGTATTAAGTACTCAAAGTATTCACTTTGAAACAAATACCAAATTTCCTATTCCTCTTCCCTTAGAAGAGACTCAACTGTACTGCCATCAACTTGTAATAAATTTGCAAATTTCCCATGTGTACTTTCCAGAGAAGCTATAGAAAAGCTGCTGGGCATTTACATGAATAGTTTTACTCAAAAACTTCAGCCTGCCAAAAAGTTTATTTGTAAGATGTAAATGGGAGGACTTTTGGCATCTAGGGGGAGCTGGAAAGGCCAGGAGTACACCATTAGGTCATTCCAGTATCATATCCTTGGAAAACTCTGGAAGAAGAGGCATAGGAAGAGTCTAACCTTTAAAAGGCAAAGCAAAAGCTGCATGTGTGATAGCCACAGCCTGGTTCCTTTCCTTGTGTAGGAGACACTGTTGAGTCTCTGCTGTCATATTGCTGCATCTTCCAAGATTTCTGGTTGTTACTTCTTAGAATCATGTCTTGGACACATGGTGGAATCAGTAGTACAGTGCTTTCCATCTGTGCATATTGTGTCATTCCACATCTTTATTCCTGAGATGAGATTGACCAAGTAACTGCCCCCACAGAACAGCGTCATTGTTCACTGAATAAATGAAAATTTCTCATAAAGTCTTTATGTGTTCTTAGTAAAAGGTATTGATATCATAGCACAAAGTCTTGCCTCTTTACTTCTAAGTTATGGGGAGGAAAGGTTGATACCATCTCCTAGAAGTGTGTTTTGGTACCTGCAGGCCACTTTCTATATAGCAAATAGTTGCTAAGTTGTTAAATATGGGTCATTTCATGTGAAACTATGTAGTAGAAACTTAGACCTCACAACCCCAGCAGGTTTTAGGAGATTAATCATCTCACTACCCTGACTTCATAGTTACCACCCCCCCAAAAAAGAAATAGCTTTAAGAAATGTAATTCATCCTCTTACCCCGTGTTCCAGATGTTCAGTTTTGTCAGGGGGTAAAATAACAATCACATCCTAAATTAGGTTATTCCAGATGTTAGTCTGTAAACTGATTCTGGAACCCTACCAAATGCCAGGAACTTCAGACAAAAACAGCAAAGACAAGCCCTGCCCTCATGGATCTCATATTCTCAAAGGGTAAGCAGACAGTGTACTACATGTGATGGACTATGGAAGGGGAAACATAGGGTGTACATCTGTAATATAGGAGTCATCGCCTTAGCTTGAGGAGCAGAGCAGTCTTAGCAACTTTTCTGTTGCTGTTATTGAATCCCATGACCAAGGCAATTTAAGGAAGAATTTATTTTGGCTTATGATTCCATAGGGATTAATTGTGTATGATGCTAGAGCAGAGGCACGTTGGCTGGGACAGGAAGCTATGATCACATTTTCAAACTTTACGCAAGAAGCCAAGAGAGTAAGCACTTGGAATGGCATGAGGCTTTGAAACCTCACAGCCCACCCCAGTGACAGTTCTTCCAGTAAGACCATACCTCCTAGACTTCCCCAAATAGTGCCACCACCTGGGGACCAAGTGTCCAAATACATGAGCCTATAGGGGATATTCTCATTCAAACTGTCGCAGTCAGCTTTTAGAAAAAATCAACATCTAAATTGAAACTTGAAGAGTAATAAGCCAGTATGCTGAGACCCTGAAAGAATCTAGTATCTTTAGAGCTTTAGAGAATGAACAAATAGTCAGTTTGTGATAAAGGATATAGATCAAGGCCATCTTAGAGCTTTTGGGTTTTTTGGTTTTTTTGTGTTTTTTTTTTTTTTTTTTTTAGTTTTATCTAAAGAACATTGGCCAGTTATGGAGTTGAAGCAAGGTACTTCCATAATCAATCGTTTTTAAATGACACTAACTACAGACTGGAAGCAAAGTCATTGTAACAAACCAATTAGCAGTTTCATAGTAGCTTAGGCAGCCTCTCTCTCTCTCTCTCTCTCTCTCTCTCTCTCTCTCTCTCTCTCTCTCTCTCTCTCTCTGTGTGTGTGTGTGTGTGTGTGTGTGTGTGTGTGTGTGTGTGTGTGTCATAGTGGTATCTTGAAGATATGAGGGATAGGTCAGTCAGTAAAGTGCTTCCCTTTCAAGCCTGGGGACCTGGATTCACTCCCCAGAACACATATAAACAGCAGGGTGCAGTAGTATATGCCTCTACACTTGGCACTTCGTAATGAAAACAAAAGAATCTCAGAAGCTCACTGGCCAACCAATCTAGCCAAATTAGTGAGCTCCAGTACAATAAATAAGAAGTGGGAGCCAACAAGGTGGTAATTTAAAGTACTTACTACGTATTCCTAATGACTTGAGTCCAACCTCTAAAACCTTCACAAAATTGTATACACATACACACTGATATCCTGAACTGTTCAAATAGCAAAGAATAAAGGCAGGGGGCTTAAAAGAAATAGACTCATTAATCTGTCAATATTTAAAGAGAATGTAAGGAGCAAGGAAGAAGAAAGAAGCAGTGGAGGTATAGTGAATAAACTCTCAATTCAGAGCAGACTCTCTAAAGAGACATGTTTTGGTTTGCTTCTACTGTAGTATGAGGTAAATATTAATACATACCTAGGTTTTTATCTTAAGCAGATGAATTGGTAGTGCTGATGAGGAAACAATGCAGGTTTCTTATTTAAGTGTAAGTATTCAAAAGAGAAATAATAAATAAAAGTGTAGATATTTCACATTTTTAAAACTTATTAAACTATTATTGACAATTTGAGGTCCACAGAAAAATTGATTAGGAGTTGCAGAGTTCTCATATGCCTGTTCTCCTCACCTCTGTTCTTTATGTACATATCCTGTTAGTACAATACAGTTCTTAAAGTGAATAATACATTATTGGCTAAATGTAACTTATAATCTTATATACTACAACTTGGTTAGTGTATATACATTTTTATGGGTTTTGACAATATATAATAACATTCACCATCATATATCATATATAATATTCCATCCAACATATCCCTGAGAGCTCATGCAACTGCTATTCTTTATACTGCCCCCATGATTCTCATTCTCCTTTAGTAAACAAACTAGTACAAATAACAATAACAAAAATCCCACAAACCAGAAGAAAACACGAGAAACATACACACACACAAAAGTCAAAAGCAAAAGAATCAGAAAACATAATATACAAGCAAAGACCAGTAAGATAATGAATGGCCAAACAAAACAGTATGAGACAAAAAGTCTACAAAAATACCATTGAGTTTGTTTTGTATTTGGTCAGCTATTGCTGGGTTTGGGGCCTACCTTTAACTGTAGTTAATATACTCAGTGAGACTCCATTGGGGGGAAAAACTAGTTTTCCTTTACAAGTAGGTTTCAGTTAAAGATAGCCTTTTGGTTAAGGGCAGAAGCCGATGTCCACTTACCTTTCACAGCATTGGGACCCTGTGTGTGATGTTATAGTCTCAATGAGTTAATATGTTTAACAGTCCTATTGTGTCTAGAAGATTCTATTTCCTTGAAGCCATCCATCCCCTCTGCACTTACAATCATTACAAGAGGCTATGCTCCTCTTCAGCATAGCTTCTTGAGCCCAAGGCATAAAGACATCTAATTTAGGACTGGTTGTTCCAAAGACTGTCACTACAAATTGTCCAGCTGTGGATCTCTGTGTTAGTTTCCATCTACTACAAGAGGAAGCTTCTCTGGTGATGGCTAAGTAAGACATTGATCTACGGGTATAACATCATATCGTTAGGAACCATTCTATTTCTATATTTCTTTAGCAGAACAATAGGATTTGGTTTTCCCCTAGGCCCATGGCTTATCAAGTCTCAGGTTCTTAGCCACTGAAACAATGTCAGACATGAGTTCCATCTTTTGGAGTAGACCTTAAAGCCAATCAGATTGGTTGGTTGCTCCCACAATGTCTGTGCCACTGTTGCACCAGCATATCATACAGAGAGGTCACTATTGGGAACTGCAGGGTCTGTAGCCTGGTTAATGGCTACCTGTCTTTTCTGAAAGCATGTAGAGTGAGTACCCTCTGGTACCATGGGCACTAGTCATGGAGTAAAGCCTCTATCTAGTTAGGTACCAGCTTGACTTCTCTATGTTCAATGAGATATGTAAGTGTTGTCTTCAGCAATAAGGCCTCACTATTCATTTGTGGAGAACCTAAGATGTTTGGAAGTTTCCATAGGGCCCCTTTGGCCAACAGCCCAACTAGATGTAACTCATTTCTAGCACTGGAGGTTTTACTTGGTGGCCAAAGATGTCTAGTTAGGCCATTCTTTCCCCTATTATTCGGTGATTTCATTTAGATTTCTTTAGTATATGTGTATATTTCAGAATGCTTCTACAGTAGTAGGTGTCCATATGGCCCCTCAAATGACTCTTAGTGTTAGTTGTTTCTCCCCATATTTCCTCCTTTGCTCCTCTCTTCCACACACCCCCTTATAATCCTACTCCAGTCTCCTTCCTTTTTCTCTGTAACTGTCTATTCAGCTTCCAATTTGGGGGGAGATCCTTACCTTCTAGTCTCTTACATGATATCTAATGTCTGTGGTTATATGAATTGTAACACATTTATCAAAGGCTTAAAAGCTAATATAATAAGATATAAGCTAATATAAGATATATATAATCTAATATAATAAGATATACAAGATATAATAAGCTAATATAATATATATGTTATATACGCACACATATATATTCATACATACATACATATACATTCATATTCCTTCTGGAGTCTGAATTATCTCACTCAGGATATTTTTTATCTTCATATTTCATTTTCTAAATATTGCATTTCATTATCTATTTATTTTTCATCCATTGGTGGACATCTCGGCTGTTTCCAATTTCTGACTATTATGAATAGAATAACAATGAACATGAATAAGCATGTATCTCTATGGTAGGATATCATATCCGTTGGGTATAGGCCTAAGAATGGTGTAGCTCAGTTTTGAGGGAGATCTATTCCCAGATGTCTGAGGAACCATTATGCTGATTTCCATAATAGCTTTTAAAAACGTATCTCAATTCCTAATTGAGAGAAGATCTATTTCCTTCTTGCCTACCATCTTGGCCCTCCTCTGCCTTTTCTCCACCCACGCTTCAATCCTCCACAGAGTACTCGGCTCTCTGCCAAATTTGGTGGGAAGAACAGAACTGAAGAAGTCACCGTGTGTGAATTCCAGCCCAAGATTCACTTGCACAGATTCCAAGGTCAGGCAGGGAGGCAGGTAAGGAAGGTGTTTCACTCTGCAACTGGACTCTTTTCTACTTGGGGCTTACCTTGGTGTGTCAGCAAGAGACTCCATTTCCTTTAGAATCAGTTTTGTAGTCTCATTGTGTTCCTCATCTATTGGTTTTCTTGCATAGTTTATGCAAATTGGCTACTCTGTATTCCCTGAAGTATTTATTAACCCTCTTCTTTTATTAAATATTTTTAATTTTAGATTTTGAATACATACATTTTCACCTTTCTCATGAAAATGCAGTATCCTAGGTAGATATTGTGACACACAGCAAAAGTAGTTCCCTAGTTTAGGTGCTGCTCACTCTAGCAGATACTTGTCTGTAACAGAACAAAACACAATCAGCTTAGGTACAGCCCATATTAGCAGATACCTAGTGTTAGGAGATCAATGTTCTCCATTCCTAATTTTGTGAACAACACTCATCCCTTCAAAGGGGCTTTGTAAGTACTCACAAATGAATGAGCCATGAACAACTTGCATGTGCTGAGCTTGACTCTGGTTTGTCCATTACTTTTTGTTCTACAAGAGCCACTAGACCATTTTCTTTTTCAATGTGTCGTCTTTCCTTTGTGAAATCTCAGGAAGTGTTGACTGCCTAGGACTTAAGAACCACCTGAAGTTAGGCAGCAGAGACTGAGGCTGCTCAGAACCCCTAGGTTGGCAATGTCCTCTGCACTTAGGTTTTTATTAGGTCTGGTTAGATGACAGTTAAGTCAGAAGTTGCCAGGAAAGAACGGAAAAGAAAGGAAAAAAAAGAAAAAAAGAAAAAGCATGTCTCTTAAGATATTTTTGCTGAGTCACAGGAGCCCCAGCCTTTCTCCTGTGGAACATTATTTATGCTTCTAACATCTCAAAACAGTTCAAAGGCAAGAACAGTGCTGGTATGAAGCTTGTAGAGGATTCTGCAAAACTTAAAAAATACTTAAATTTTCTGGTGCATATCACTAAGGAAAGTGTGTTGAACATATTGGCAAATCAAGTGGCTAGTGATTATGGAAATTCCTGATGGTACTGAAAAGCCAGGGCAAAGATCTTATTTTATTTCTCTTTGCCCACAGAAGAGAGTATCTAAGAGTTCAGTCTCCAAGCTCAGAACAAATCAGGACTCAGGCTGTTTCAAACCAGCTTCTCTGCTCTGCTTGAATTAGTGGCCCTGTTACCCACTGTTGTGCTCCTGAAGTTCTAAATCCAAGCCAACCATGCTGTCCAACCACCAGCTTCTGTCACTGAAGCATCATGTGCTTTGGTTTGACAAGAAGCTGCCTGATTTCATTAGGAGAGGAGCTTCAGTTCATTTCTGCTGGAGAGCATGCGACAGTAAGTGGAGCAGTTTTCTCAGGTGTTTGTCTTTGCTTCTATCCATCTGGGATACTTCATAGGTGTCTCATCTTCTCAGGTATGGCCAGAATGATTAACACAACATTATTGATTTTAGGGGCTCCATCATTAGCTGGTGTCCGCTGAGTGACTATGTGTCTCTATTAGTTTTGATGGACTTACAAGCCCCTTGAATGTGGAGTGGGAGGCAAAATATATCTGTAAAAAGATAAGCCATACTTCAAATATGTATCTAAATGTTACATAGCAGTGGAGAGAAGTGGTGACGAGAGCTACAGCAAGATAGAAGATGCTGAGAAAGTGGAGAGAAAGGCAGCACCATGCTACCTAAAGGATGTTTAATAGTGCATGTCAGGAAGAACACAACAAGGACAGGGGTGACGCTCAGATCTGGAGCACTTATCTGGTAAAAGGCCATGCCTAGGACGGGGGGTGCAGCTAGCAGCTGGAGCACTTGTCTGGCAAAAGAAGCCTAGAGAGAGGAAGACACAGATGGGAAGTTTTGGCTTCCTGTGACGTAAGACTTTAGGCTTCAGTTACCACATGGCACCATTTAAAGTCTGTGTCAACTATAACTAATTAAGAAGGTGTGAGTTTACAGTTAGGTGAAATTTGAAATCCTCTATTTCTTTAGCAGCTTGTACAAATTCTGTTGTATTTAGAAGGGTTTCTTCCCCTGACAATAAAAGTAACATCTTAAAAAAAAATTAAAAAGTGAGAAAAATGATTTGACTAGGAAATTTTGATGTATGTAGAAAATTGTAACCTTGAAATAGGGCTAAGACTGTGTGTGTGTGTGTGTGTGTGTGTGTGTGTGTGTGTGTGTGTAAACGTGCATCTTATTTTCTCACTTAGTGTTTTATCTTAGGAGCCTGTATGCATATTATTAAAAGCCACACAGGCACTAATTTTTTATTGCATGTCATAGAATATCATTTTTCTGTGGTACTTTTATAATGCTGTTGTGAACATCCTCCATGCATGTCCTTGTCTAGATTTCCTCAGTAATTCCTCACGATCAAGTCCTAGCAATAGGACAACTAAGTTAAATCATGAGTACTTTATGGCTCCTGGTGTTAATTAGCAGATGCTTCCCAGGAAGGCTTTGCTCATTTAAAGCCCATATACTTACTAGAACTAAACCTCTTTGGGGGTCAAATGACCCTTTCACAGGAACCATTGGAAAACACAGATATTTACATTAAGATTTATAACAGTAGCAAAATTACAGTTATGAAATAGGAACAAAAATAATTTTATGGTATGGGGGGGTCACCACAACATGAAAGACTATATTAAAGGGTCACAGCATTAGCAAGGTTGAGAACCACTGTGTATATGATACATAAGCACGCTAATTTTTTAAGAGTTTTTTAATGTGATTGTTTGCCTCTATGTATGTCTGTGCCCCACTTGCATGCCTGATGCCCTCGAAAGCCAGCAGAGTTCCCTAAAACTAGTTTTACAGTTTCAAGCTACCATGCGGTTGCTGTAAACTGAATTGGGTCCTCTGCAAAACCAGCAAGTACTCCTACATGCTGAGCCACCTCAGCTCCCATCTTAGTATACCACTCAGCATATGCCACCCACTCTACCAGCTCCTCATGAAGCCACTCTGAACAACTCTGTGAAGCAGGTTAAATAAGGCAATCCCACTTTGCACAAGAACTGCCATACAGTGGGCAACTTAAAGCTGCTTATTGCTTTAAAGATGTTGCTCAGAAGTCAGGCCTCCCAAGCCAGTCTCCTGGTCTCTTACTAAGCTATTCTGTTCTCAAAGTTCTCCTTTAAATTAATTAAGTATTCTCAAAGTGTTTTCATCAGAAATTTTTCTGGTTCTGTAGTGTGCCAATAAGTGATTTACCCTGAATGAATGCAAGAGTAAGAAAGATCTGGGGCACACTAAGCTAAAGAGTGTTCCGGTGATCACGCATCAGGGACTAGTGCTGTTCCTTGCCTTTCCTTCTGCATTATCCCTGTCTTTCCTGCTTCTGTTCCTTCTTTGACACCGAACACTACAGTGATCCTGCCTTTTAAGATGCTTTCACATGGAGATGTCTGTCTTGATACAGTTACACCCAATACTCAACCCCCCCCCCCAAAAGCCCAAAAAACAAAACAAAAATGCCAAAGCTCCTCGACAGTGTAAAATTTAAGGCAAATTCCTTAAAAAAAAAAAAAAAAAAAAAAAACCAAAAAACCATGTGATATTTATTTCTCTGAATGTGGACAGATTTTCTGAAAGGAATATTTTAAGTTATTATACTAAAGGTTTCTTTAACCACTCTGGTCCTTTGTTGGTTATTTAGTTATCTAAATTTTCCCATAGAACTGACTGTATGAAACAGAAAAAGGCCATCTGTGAATTGCTTCCCCTCTCTCTAGAGTGTTCTTCAGTGAGAACAAGGGAACTCCTTTTCTGTCTCCTTCTGATAAATACCTAGCTTCTTCCAGATCTGGAAAGGAGGCATCTTGGCTATATAAGTTATTGGACTGAATGTGTCCTTCTGCCAAAAACAAAACAAAACAAAACAAAACAAAACAAAACAAAACAAAAAACCACACACACAAAACTTTAAAGGAAGAGATGCCCTGATTCTGCCAAGCAGATGGCCTTCCTGCTTCCTGATCACCCCTCATCCCACTGCTTCCTGCACTCAGGAAATCAAATCAGTCAGGCTCCTAAGGACCCCCCTGTGACACTTGACCTTCAGCTTCTATCTTGAGTCCTGCCCACTGTCTCTCTCCTCTTGTATGCTTTTGTTTTCCTTTTTAACCCCTCTGCCTTCCCTTCTGCAGACATCAGTGATCAATAAGTCACCCACACCCAGCACTGTAGCTTTCTCCTCAGTTCCTTCTACTCAACCCATTGCTCTAGTTAGAAGGTCAATTCTTGATTGACAGGCGATTCTGCCATTACCATCTCCCATCACCCACATGTAGACACTTTTGGTTGTCTCCCATTGCTTATGTGAAGATTGAAACTTCTTTCCCCAGTGGACCCCACAGCTCTCTCTGCTCCTGCCTACCTTGACAGTCTCTTGGCCACATTCCCTTCTCATTCACTCTCCCCCAGCTGCCTCCTCTACACTGTGCTTCATGGCCTGGTCAGAAGGTGTGTGAAGCAGGGAGCCAAGGTCTCGTGGCCCCCAAATTTGTTTTGCAAATTCAATAAAAATTTAAGTTTCCTCAGGAAGGAATATCTTATTAAGAAAAGGGTTTGTATATATGATTAAGTGATTTTTTTTTTGTCATTTTGTTGCAGTGACTCAGAGAATGTGTTGTTTTGTAGCATCTTTATGGCCAATTTCTTTAAGCCTCCCACCCCCAGATGCTTAAAAAGATGTATGTTTGCTAGTAACTAGAGCAAGGTTACAGAAGAGCAGATCACAGAGAATCATTGTGCTGTTCATATCTTCTGCATCCTTATTAATTTGCATGTGTGTTCATGTGTGTGCAAGTGCACATGTATACATGTGAGTGTGCCTGTGGAGGTCAGAAGTCAACTTCAGGTATGACTCCCAGGAGCCATCTGCCTTATGTTCTGAGACAAGATCTCTCACTGGCCAGTTTTTAATTCTCCAGAATTGGGATTACAAGTGCAAATCACCACACCCAACTTTTTTATGTAGGTTTCTGGGGATTAGACTGAGGTCTTTGTGCTTACAATCCAAACACCTTACTGACTAAGCCATCTCTCCAGCCCTTCTTTAATTTATAAAATGCCTCTGTTATCAGTTATTGGAAGTACAATAATTAAAGTCTCCCTCTTCAATTCTCTTAACACTGTCAGTTTTGGTTTGGGGCAGTTTTACAATTTGAAACTATGCTATTAAGAATGTAAAAGTTTGGAATTTTTAATACTCAGCAAATTATTCTGTCATCAATATATACTGATTGTTTTATGTCTGATAATGCTTTTGTGTCACAGTCTGGTCTGTACGCACCAGCTTTCCTCTTTCTGTGTGTTGTCATTGTCCTGCTCCATTGCATAATGCAGAACCTTCTTGACTCTGTGCTTATACTTCAGTTTTTTTCTAAAGAGTACACAGCTCTACTTTGTTGTACTGTGGTTTCTTTCAGTCCTGGGCGGCCAGGGGCCTGGACCCACAGACCTGCCGTGCCAGACCCCTTAGCTGCCCAGCCGCCCACAGCTCAGGCCCCCAGAAATGACTCAGATGCATATATTAACTTCATGCTGTTTGGTCTATGGCTCAGGCACATTGCTAGCTAGCTCTTACATCTTAAATCAACCCGTTTCTATTAATCTGTCTGCCACATGTCCCGTGGCTCACCTGTGTTCCTTACATGTTGCTCCTTTGGCAGCTTGCTTGATCTGCCTCTGACTCCGCCCTTCTTTCCTACCTATTCTGATTCCTCCTCCTACTTCTTCTATGGTGCCTGCCATGGCCCAAAACAGCTCCTTTATTTAAAGATTGAGATTCACAGCATACAGAAAGGCATTCCCACATCACTACTTGTAACTGAATCCAAAGCCCTTTACTTACTAAGTAATTCACACCAACCATTGCTACCATATTTTTTTATTTCTAACATTTTACTTGTATGATTTTCTGTGACTTGGATTTTTCTTTGTCTTCTTGTCTCCTGTTTTCAGGCTTTAGTTGTTAAAGTAACTGTTACAAATATGGGTGCATAGAATACAGCTATATTTCTAGGGTATTATAGCCTGAAATAGTCTCCTTTGATACATATATCTAAGTGTGTACTTTCTCTTTCTAGTCTTTTGCTTTTGTATAGTAATTATCAGTTGTATCGCTTCCTGTTTGATTGGCTAACAAATGCTTTTCATTTAAGGGCAGAAATCATTGCTAGTTCTCTCAAAGCATTAGTTTTGCTTTTAATGTCATTTAACTGATTGGCATTAATATTAATTAATTAATTACTTAATAACATTTTAATGTTATTTAACTGATTTGACAGTGATTTTAAACTTATATGTAGTCACCACCTCTTGGCTGTTCACATGCTTCATAAACCATTTCACAAATGCCAGATCTGCTGATTTGCCGAATGAAGATACTCACTTCCCAGATGCTGCTGGAGTGATAGTGTTCAGTGACACTTTTGTGACCTAGTTAGACATGAGTATCAAAACATGACAACCCAAGGAAATCTTGATTGAGATTTTTTTTTTTTTTAGGGATATTAGGTGAAAAAGTAGTTAAAGAGCTAGTAATAGACGCAGCTTTATTCTGCAGTTCCTGTGTGGGTACCCCAGCATGCTGGCTGCTTCTCCCCTCGCCGGACTTCCCTATTACTCATCTCTCTCTTCCTCTCCCTCCCTCCTCCCTCCTCTCAAATTTTTTCTGAAGTAGATTTTTTGAGAATAATTTTAGATTTACAGAAAGGCATAGTACACAGAGTATTATATCTTCTGTGCATTATTTCTCATAAACGTCATTTCTGTCATGGTAGCTACTGTTGTATAAAGTTTCTGGCCTGTCTGACCTATGGTCCAAACCCACAGACCCGCAGACCAGCATTTCCCACAGAAACACAGACACTTGTATCAATTTTATGCTGATCAGCCTATGGCTCTGGCATACTGCTAGCTGGCTCTTGCTCTTAAACTAACTCAGGACTCTTATCCTGTCCAGCTATGCAGCTCAGTACCTTTTCTCAGAGCAGCATAGTTGTCCTCTGCATCTACTGACTTCTCTGGCATCTGTGTTCTGCTCTTCCTGTTCCCAGGGTTTTTTTAGTCTGCTAGCCCTGCCCACACTTCCTCTGCTTTCAGCCAATCAGCATTTTTATTAAACCAGTAGGAGGGACAATTACTTATAATGGAACAGAATACAACCCCATACTACATTTGCCGCAGCTATAAAACTAACACTGAGCCATTACTGTCTAAGAAGGGCTTCCTTCATCTTAATACCAACAGTTTGTCCACTGGTACTCTTTCCCACACTGTGTTTTGTCATACCTGTTTAGTCTGCTTTCTGTTTGACTGCTTTAAAAAAAAAAAATCCTTTTTCCTCAATTCCTATGAATTTGGTGGGTTTGCATCCTATTTTATTCTCTGAGATGTTGCCAGCTTGTGTTTCCTGATATGCTTGTCACATACAGTATTGTGGCTGTGGCATAAAGTCAGTCAAATTCTAAGAAGGGAGTATAGCATGCACCTCTTTCCAGGAATCCCTCTAGCATTCAGTCTTGCAAATTTACATGCTTGTGTATACACAAGAGTATTTATAGATATGTTTTAGAGTGCTGTGAAATGTTTTACCCGGTTATAAAATGATATCAGGGAGATGAGCGTAGTATATATAGTGTGCTATGACAGACAGATTCCTTTTTTCTGTCTGATCCAAGGGCTCTGTTTTCTGACTACCTGTTGAGTCCTGTCTCCACACAGGCACTTACTTCTTTACTAACCTTGATCCCTGAGTCACCACCTCAGATACCATCCTGCCTTCCAGAAGGGTCAAATGAAGTTTCCATGCTGGTGATTCTGAAAATGGCTTTTAAAAAATCAAAGAATAATATTTTCAAAGAGCAACCCAATATCTGACATATAAAGTATTCAAAAAATATTAACTTGGTTGGGGTATTTTATTGTAATTTTATGTAGCTAGGGATAACCTTAAATTCCTGATCTTTTTGCTTCCCAGAAACAGAAGTCATAGGCTGGTCTGTGCCACAGAGCCTAGTGTTTTGCATACTATTTTGTTTTCTGTGCTTGTGATGCAGATGGAACTCGATTACTGAAGTAGGCCTCCAGCCTGGCCTGTAACTGACCAAGTAGACTATGTTGGCTAGCCCCCTAATCCCGAGGATCAGCCAGTCTCCACCTTCCTCACTAGAATTTCAAGTATGCACCACCACATTCAGCCTTTTGAACACCAATTCTGAACTTAGATCTTTGTCAGGTCAATAATTTATCGACTGAGTTCTCCCTAGCCTGCCTTTAAGTTTTCATAATGTATACCTTTTTGATTTTTAGTTGTCAATGTATTTGTGAGAGTTGGTTGTATTGTGTTCATTGTGTTGTGTTGACAGAGTCTTGCTATGAAGCCCAGGGAACACCCTTTTTCTAGCCTCCCTTGTGCTGGTTTTGCAGGAGTATACCACCACCATGCCCCACTCTCATGCCTCTCTTTAATGGACATAAAAGCATATCCCATAAGGTATTACTTAAACTTATAAAATAAAGCCTTATGGCTAAAAGAAAAAAGGATGGTAATTTTCAGTGTACTTTGTCAGGCTTCACATCTTTGTTTCTTCCAGTAAGAAAATTCTGATATGTCTGTTTCTTCCTTTAAGAAAATTCTGATATGCATTCCTCTCCAATAAAAGGAGGTGGATTCATAAGAAGTCCATTTTTCAGCTTGTTTCTCGTTTTATCTGTGTCCTTTCAGTCCTGAGGATTCTGCTTCTCATATCTTTATCACATTTTTCTGGTCTAGTAATTGATTCTCTTCAGGTGGATTTCCATGGGTGGAATCCTTGTTTATGTGATTATAATGGTTGCCTTGCAGCATCCCTGTTGGCCTCTTGTAGGATGTACTATTTCACAGCTCTGGAGACTAGTTTCAGTTAATGTGCTAATTCTCACATATAAAACAGCACCTTCTAGGTACTGTCAAGGCCATTTCCTTGGTTGCAGGTAGACGTAGAGTAGGTGTGTTTGTACAACATACATTCCTAATACCTTTTATTGCTTTAATTCATATTTCTAGGCATTAAACTCAAAAATCTTACTTAGGCTCTTGTTCTTTGAAAAGATTTGAAGCTTAAACAAACCAAAAAAAAAAAAAAAAAAAAAAAAAAAAAAAAAGTAAAGGAATTCACCCCAGAAAGTGGCTATGTTTATAAACAAGCAGCCTTGAAATACAAGACCACTGTGGTGATCGGAATGGTGTGCATTCCAGAATATCCTGCTTGCTAGATGCCAAGCCCATTAAATGGTTGGGGAAAGCCTGAGCAGTGTATTTGCCTCAAGCTGCTCAAAGGGGGCCAACCTGAATTCCTGAGCACTAGGATTGTTCTTCACTCCAGATCTCAGGGTGTTCCAGTCCACCCAGTCTTTGCATCCAGGGTTCTGTGTCCTCCTGATGTCTGCCAGGATTCTAATTTGGTTTAAAAAATAAATAAATAAAAAAATAAAAAAAAAAAAGAAAAGAAAGAAAAAGAAAAAGGAAAAAAAAAAACCCAAACAAACAAAAAACAGATTGCCACGAGGTCTAAGAACATTTTTTTCTCTTTATAAGTATATTTAATAATAAAACAGAAACACATGTTCTTTTTCCAAACACCACACTAATTCAAAAAAGCTTATTCACTAGATGAGATATACAGAAGAGCTACGAATTACAAAGGCAGAAATTAAAATGTAAACTATACTGGGATGCTTTAGAGAAAGCCTTAACAGGGCTAATCAGAGAGGCCAGCCCTCCTGGTTTGCTCTGCTTGCAGTCTGTCCTATGTAGGAAATGCATGGGGGAGGGGAAGGAGCTGGGGCTGTTTCATAATCTGTAACCACAAAGGGATGGCTCAGATCTTTATCTTCTATAAACACTCCACTCGTAAGCTATTGTTTTGCTCACTTTCCTGAAGTCTTAAGTGTTTTGAGCCCAGTGCAAAAGGTGTGTGTGTGTATGTGTGTGTGTGTGTGTGTGTGTGTGTGTGTGTTGTTTCCACTGCATTCTCTAAGAAGGTTTCTAAATGTTATTAGCCAGTTAACTCTCATCACTTCATCTATCTTTTGAGTATTTTCAACTCTCTTAGCAAATTAGAGTATAGACTAGTATTGGAGTCAGAGCTCTGTGTAGGGTGAGATGAAGGAAAGGTACAACACACACACATAGATGCTGACGTTCATTTTTGGAACTGATGCCTCAGGTACAGACCCTGTAGTCAGAGTGCTGTCCTGTGAATCTGAGTCCACCTCTGAAAGTATGAGTCTCCTCTCCTCCAGTCTCAAACATCAGCCTCATCACCATACTATTCCAGTTAGTGAAGATATGAGATCCCTACAGGAGGCTTTGCTTTACCTGGTTAGGGTTGAAAGTCATTAGAGTCATTTGGAGAGCATAAAACCTACTTGTATCTCAGAAAGAACAACTGTGCACTTTCTCCTTGGTAACTACTTCAGCCTCTGGCTGAAGCCTTTTGTTTCTTTTTGAGATTATACATAAAGAAACACAGTGACTCTCAATATGCAATGGAATTTTCATACTAAAAATAAGAAGTGTGTGTGTGTGTGTGTGTGTGTGTATATACACCTGTGTAGGTGTATGTTCATGTGGAGGACAGGTCCATACCTTAATTACTTTCCTCATTATTTTTTGAAGCAAAGTCTCTTCCACTGAACCTGGAGCTCAGTAATTCACCTAGAGAATCTAGCATGCCTTAGGGATCCACCTGTCTCTGCCTTCTCTAAGAAGTAGATAGGTGCAACCAATCCCTGCTTTGGTAGGTGGATACTGGGGCTGGAACATGGGTCCTCATGCTCATGTAACAAGACTTTACTGCTTAAGCATCTCCTTAGCCTCCTCTGACAACCTGTGGCTAGCTGGGTAAGCTCTTCCCCAGTTGTGCTTCCTCCACAACTCCCCCCCCCCCTCTCTCTCTCTCTCTCTCTCACACACACACACACACACACACACACACACACACACACACACAAACACAAATGCACTTTGGAACTTGGATCTGGTCATTTCTCTGCTGCAGACCCTAGTCGACCGTATGATTCACTGTCCTAGTAATTGGGAGAAGGGGACCTGGCCAATAGGAGATCAGAAGCTGCACATACTGGGAGAAGTCTCAGTCCTCACCGACTGCTTTAGGGAATCACTTAGGCTCCTATGAACCTGTGCTGTCCTCTGGCTACTTCTCGGTCATGCTAGAGCTTTGCCTTTGTGTCTTGTCTTTACTGAGCTTGACCTTTTTTATCTATATGCTGAATCAGAAGCATTTTTCCCAAAGCAAAGAGAAAACTATAAAAATAATTCAACCACAGGGTTTGTGCTTGTCAGATATACATATCAATCAAGTTTTTAATGTCTTCTTATTCTAAACCATAAGCTGTCCATAATGACCATTCAGAAGCAGTTAGCTCTTTGCCCCTGGGTAATCCAACAGTGAACTGTAGCTAGAAAATCACTTAACAAATATTCTGCTAGCCTCCACTGTATGTCAGGTACTTCAGAGACCAAGAGTCCTAACATCCTGATGAGTAAAGTTCAGACAGGAAGAAGTAGTCAAGCAGTGTACCCATTCCTAAATGTTCTAGTGGTTGATGAACGACGGGACTGTGAGGGAAAGGAGTTAGAAGTGAGATGCCATGCTTGACAAGGTAGAGACCTCCTTGCCTTACAATGTGAACAACAAGTGAGCAACAAGGAGGCAGGTAGCAGAGGTAACATCGGTGTCTAAGAGAGTATTGTTCTAGGTGATGAGAAAACTAATGTGATTAACTATTTAATGCCTGTTTTCAAGTTTACATTGGATATTCTCACTGAATGTCACCCTTAGCGTTAGGTAGAGTTTAGTAAGAGTTACTTTGAAAACATTGTCTTTATGTTACATATTAGAATAGGTAAGACACGAGAGAGGGAGCTAAATGCTACAGAACTGAATGTTGTTGCCGGCTTTAGGTTCAACAACGGTATGTCTTTTCAGCTTGTCTTCCTTGGGCCTTAACATTAAAGCTTACTAAGCCATTTATGAAACACTTAGAATTTTCAAATGTCTTTATAATCTCTGCAGCTTCCCTGGTAGCAATATGGTACCCCACCCCCCATTTTGAAGATTAGACCAAATAGGTCTAGTGACTTACTAAGTCTGACCCATCAAGTCATCCATCGCTCCAAAGCACAGTAATGACAGTGAGTCATATTTTTACCAGAACAAACCACTTAGAGCTACCTGAACCTTTGTCTCCTTCATGTATACATGAGACACTAATAATCACTATTCTCCTGTTTTAAAACTGATTGTAAAATATAATGAGGCAAGCTGGAGATGCTAAGTGCTGTTACAGTTGCAGTGGATTAATGCACAGTCTGTCAAAGCCTCCTTATTTCATATGGAAGGAGTGCCACTGTTCTAAGACAGAGCAGGAAAACAAATGAAGCAAGGCATCCTGTGCTGACCCTCTGATAGAACCAAGCCTCTTCGTTTGACTAAGCTTAGAGAGAAGAAGGAAAATAAGGGCCCACAAACAGATGAGAGGACTGAGGAGGGACTGGTTAAGTTGTGTACGTTCCACTCTAGCAATACTGAAGACACTAGTGAGAACTCAAGACCTCCAGAGCAGAGGATGCTTCTGCTCTCCAAACTTTTGATCTCTATCCAGGATCTATCAGTGATCACTCATGATTGTGGGGTCCTGCCTTCTTCCCATCCCCTGGCATCCTACTCCCTGTTATTGTCTGAACCAAGCTTTAGAAAATGAGACCAGAAACCTAGTTGTCATTGTCCATACACTGGCTGGCCACTGACCAGCAGGTGATACGCTTTAGTCTTCCCTGGTCTTGGGAATCCCAGATGGTCTTGGTTTGGTGCTTGTTACTGCTGAAGGCCATGCCTGGAGAACAAGGCCCCTGAGGCAGACACTACAGGTGCAAGCAAAGTACCGAACAGCTGGATATGACCATTTACAGCCAGGATTCTAAACTTGGAAGAACTGAGGCAGAAGGATCACCCACAAGCTCTGGGGCTACTTGCAGACTATATAACAAATTGCAGGCCTGCCTGGACTACAGAGTAAGATTCTGTCTGGAACAACAAAAACCTTATGGAGCAACCTGATTTCTTCTCATTCTATACAGGTTGATCCCTGCCTCCCCCCCCCCCTTTAAATTGGGCATATAGGAGCAGAATTGCAAGGTCAAGAAAGTACAAACACTGAAGCAAGCATTGAGGGACATATACAGAAAAAATAGGTCCCAGGAATAAAAATACCATAGGTGTATATATACACATTCACATCATTCTGGGGGCCTGCTTGGACATCCAAGAAATTTACTTTACTGATACACTCTCAAGTGATAAATTCTTTGGTGTTTTTATAGTTGACAAAAAGTAAATAATTTTTTTTTTCTAAATGCATAGTGATCTACAAACTTGAAAAAAAACTTTTCTTCTCCCATAATAATTTTCATTTTTGTTGTTTTGTTGTTACGAAGATTCCCTCGGTGAATCTCACTGGCCTCACTCTTAGCAAACTCCACCTCATAGAATAGCTACAATGATGCAGCAGATAGTTAGTGCTGTGTCTGGCTGAGGGAGACCACATTGTGAGTGGACTTACTGAATGCTTAGTTATAAATGGTAATGAATCCCTAACCCAAATTCCCAGATGTCCCTTAAAGCAGACTTCAGTCTTGTGGGGCACCCAGGTGTCCATAGCCACACTGTGACTGTCTTGTGTCTTTTACCCTAACTCTAGTCGGCCTGACCCTTTGAGATAACCTTTCCCCATCTCACAGGTCGTCTCTGCTGCAGACATTATTCCTGTTTTAAAACACGAGTTATTCACAGGGTCAAATTGTCATCTGTTCCAGGGTGCAGTGGATCTTGCAGTGCCGCTGTATGTGTGCCCACTTTTTTATGTCAGTTCTCCTCTGTGGCTAAGCACTGTGGGAAGCAGAGGTGGGTACTTCCCTCGAAAGTCTGTTTTGTTGAATCTGAAGTCTGTCTGGTTGTCTGTGTGATACTGACTTGAGGAATTCTGGATTGGACTCTGCTCTGCTCGCTCATTAATCTGGCTTGAGGAAAAAGAATACAAAGTCACTCAGAGGGAGATTGTGAGATTTAAGCATCATCACAGTTATACGGTGTTCTTTAATTCCCAACTTCTCCTCATCTGCTCTGGGAGAACAAAGCATACAATGGGATTCTCTAGCTACTTTCTAGTGAAATCTACACATTTAATCCACAAAGCTAGGCCCACAGGAGAAAAGAAAAAGACCTTGGCTACTTCTTGTCTTTACAGTTTTCCTTGGTGATTCTCCACTGCCAATCTTACTGTCTAGTGTGAGATCACCATGCTTACTATGCTGCTGAGAGATGAAAGTAATGACCTTCTCAAAGATCTTTCAACAAGCAGTCTTGAGTGTGCATAGCCTACCTGTGCTGGATCAAAGGAGTACACCATTACATGTCACATCCCAAGAGCTCATTCCATGCTTGTTTAAGAGACAACTGCCAATATCAAATCTAGTTGTCTGACATAGGTAAAATAACTTTTCAGTGTCTCAGTTCCATTTTGTAAAAAATAATGATGATAATAATAATAATAATAATAATAATAATAATAATAATAACAGAATGTACCACTGTGAATTTTAATGCAGAATACAAGCAACCTGGCACATAGTTAGGTCCTTGATAAATGCTAGGCAGTCTGCTACTATACCAATGCTGTTATGAGTGGCGTGCCCTTCCTCCTGATTCCCTATGCTGTGGGTTTGCTTTTAATTTAACAGTTTTCCATCAGAAAGAAGCTCTGTTTCTACTCTACAGTACTTGGTTATTAAAAGTGAGATCCTTCATTATTTAACTTCATATTCTTTACACTACTGTAAAAGTCCATGAGCATGTTTTCATCTCGCTTATATGAATATCTAGATGTGGGATCCCTGGTTATATGAAAAGCTAAAGGAAATACTGCTTGACTTATTTCTAGAATGGGACAGGCTAGTTTTGTTTTTAATCAAGCCATTCTGATAAGTGTGAATGGTACCTTTAATTTGCATTTCTCAATTAACCAGTGTCATAAATGCAGTTAAACACATACAGAAATGTTTAAGTTGGATTATTTTCTTCTTACTTGGTTTTTAAAGTTTTTATTATGTTCTGCATACAAACTCTCTGTTATATGTGTGAAGTACAAAGATTTTCTCCCATTCTATGGATTTTCTTCCATTCTCCTTTACTGTGAATTAGGGACGTTTCTTATATTTTAGAATTCTTATATAAGCCAAGCTCAAAGGGCTTTTCTTTTGTTGGTTTATGAAGTTTTATAGATGGAAATGTTAAATTTAGGTATATGGTTTTTGGAGTTGACTTTGTCTGTGATACAATATATAGACTAGACTTTTGTTAATTGTTACCATATTTTGTGGTATTTAGCTGTAGTGGGTGAGTGGTGCCATCCAAAAGGCTATGATCACATTCTGATTTCCCAAACCTGTAAATAGTACTTTATGTATCAAAAGGTATAATTCAATTAAGGATCTTTAAAAGAACAGTTTTCCTATCCTGTCTTGTGAGCCTTGAATCTAATCTTAAGAACAGAGCTAAGGGATCTTGAGACACTCAGAAAACAAGGAGGCCGGATATCCACCACAATAGAGCCTGGGTCATGAGCCCATAAGCTGAGGAATAGGGGAGCCCTCCTACAGCTTCTCCCAAATATCTCTCACAGGAACACAGCCTTGCCTAAGTTTGGATGTTGGCTTCCAGGTCTAGGAGGGAGCCACCGATGTCACCCAGTAGTATACTCATGAAAATCTCATTCATGGCTTTCTGGTACTCTCTACATAATTTGTTGAAAGGCTCTTCTTCACCCAGTAGTAGCCTTTGCATACCTGTCACAACAAATGACCACACTCATGCATTGACCCTGATCTGACTGTATCTCATTAACGCTGCCATGTTATGTTTACTCGGTGGTCATTTTAAAAAGGCAGCATGAGTCCCACTGTTGCCTTTTCCAAATTATGTCAGTCTTTTAGAGTCATCTTCAATTTTTGTCAAAAAATTGTCTTGTGCTGAGACTGTAATGATAGCTGTGGTGAAGCTTTCCATCTCCCTGACCACAGTCACAGTGTCTGCATCATTCAGGTCCTGTACCTGCTTTTGTCAGTCTGTAATTTTTAACATACTGATTAGAATTCTAAGTATTTCCTGGGTTTTGGTGTTTTTAAAAAATCAGATTTTAATAGTGCATTGCTAGTGTGGCATAAGGATGAATTGTGGCCAAGGACAGCTATGAATGTGGCCCAAACAAATCATAAACTTACTTAAAACACTGAGATTTTTTATTTAAAAATACACTTGTGTGTGTGTGTGTGTGTGTGTGTGTGTGTGTGTGTGTGTGTGTGTGTGTGTGTACATGTTACATGTGCAGATCAGGCCAACTTACAGAATGAGTTCTCTCCTACCATGTGGGTCCCAGAAATTGAACAGGTCATCAGGCTTGGCAGCATGCACCTCTACTCTCTATGCCATCCATCAGTGCAGCCCTATTATGACAGTATGATGGGTTTTTTAGCCCTTTTTTTATTACCTTTTTTTGCCGGGGGGGGGGGGTAATTTGATTGCATAGTTCTCAAGTGTGTACTTTGTAGGTGACAGCATCATGTCACACTGTCAGAAGGAAATGCTGAACAGTGCTAGTTCTGTTTTGATCTGTGAGGCCTGCTATTCTTTCCCTTGCCTCATTTGATGCCTCGGCTATGATACTGAAAAAACCTGATTGCTGTGTACATGTGTGCTGTAGGCCTTCCCTCTGGCTTATACAAGAATGCCTCTCCTTGAACAGCTTGGTACTGATGTTGGTTGTTGCTACTTGCTAGCTTGCTGACAAGAGATAGAGACTTTTGTATCTCCTGTTCTCAGTGACCCTTGCTGTCTTTGAGCAGGACAAATAGCTTATGACCTGAACAGAACTGTGTTGATTTTGTTTCATTTTGTTCTCTGTTCCTCTTCCCACAGCTGCATTGTTCCTGGAAGGATTTACTGTCCTTCCCTAGCAGCTTCTGTCCTGTAGTGAAGAAAGGTAGAAGTGCCTAGGGCAGGGCTCTGTGTCTCCCTAGGCATCAGCACAGTGACCTGCTCTTCCCATTATGAACAGTTAAGTCTGAGGAAGGGCTGCACTTTTGATGTATGTTGACCCCAAAGGCACTTTGCTTCATGATAACCCACCCTTGGCTTTTAGCAATTTGTTGCTAGCTTGCCTGGCACCTAGCATCTGATATGTCGTCAGAAAGCCAGTGTTTATGGTCTATGAATTCTTGAAGGTGCCTATGTCTTTATATTTTAAACGAATTGGTTTTGCAACCAGCCTCCTGTAAAATGTGCTAATCCTTGACTAGTTGGTGATGAAGGGTGATGGTTTCTTTCCTCATGTTCAGAATAGTGAAGAAGCACGAAAGAGCATGTGGAGCAGAAGGCTCATCTGCTGACACGGAACTGCTTGCTGGGTAATAGGAATATAGTCATTTGAGGTTGTGTTAGAACTTTTGCCTGGCCCAGGGCTATATCAGAGTGAAATACTATTTCTCCTCCTTAACCTTCCTTCCTCAGAGTACAGCCATAAGACAAAGACTCCCTAATTGGAATGTTATCTCTTCTTCCTGTATTTGACAAACCCAAAAAGATGCTCCTGAGTAGGCAAATGAGTGAAGCTGAGATGACTTCGCCCTGTTTCCCTGCTGACTACAGGAGAGGTGCACTGAGTGGTCTCTGAGTAGTCCATTTCCAGGTTCCCAGGACAAGGTGGACTCTACTAGTAAGAAGGCACTTACGTGTGAGATTCAGCTCTGTATACCGGGTCTCCTCCCCAATAAAGAACAGCCTTGACAGAAGCTCTGCAAGTTATCCTCTTTCTCATCAGCAAGCAGAGTGACCTCAGTTGTTTGTTTTTAGAAGTTCATAGTTCAAAAGTGATGTTTGCACAAGCAAAAATTTCAACCATATCTGAGAACTTTCTCTTGAACTCTCAACCTGTGCTTCTGTTATGAAACCAATGTGATCTCTTCATGACAGATGAGGACCTCACATCCCCAGTATGGACCAGGTCTTAGAAGAAACTTGAAAGTGGCCACCTCTGTCTCTGTGAGTGCTGATCTTATGAGAAGGAAGGGCGGATGGTGGAAAGGAAGAAGAGGATGGTCCCAGACACAGGCTGATTAGAAATCCTACCTAGAAGAGACTCTGAGGAGGGCGTGGGTTAGCACAGTCATTCAAGAGCACAGGTACCCCAGGCAGTAAAATAAGGTGGCAGAAATGGGGGCACTGTTGACTTCACTCTTCTCCAGCAAGTAGGGCTTTAGGGTAACAGGCAGAAGTTACTATTGAAGAGATACCTAAACAACAGAAAAAAAACAAAAAACAGCTTCCTCTTATCTTAGTCTGTTAGAGATTCTGTATCAAAATGCCATCAACTGAGTACCTTACAGACAATAGAAATGTCTTTCTCATAGTTGTGGAGTCTGGCAGGTGTGAAGTGAAGAGGACTTAGTGTCTGGTAATGGTCCACCTTCAGGCTCATTGTACTTTTCTTGTTTCTTCACATGGTAGAGTGGCAAAGGGTCCTCTCAGGCCTCATTTAAAAGGACACTAATTCCATCCATGAGGGATCCATCTCTATGCTTTAGCCACCTTCCCAAGGGCCCACTTTTAATAACTTACTTTGGAGCTTGGATCCCAGAAGATGAATTTGGGGAGATACAACATTCATACACTGTGTCACACTTTGAAGGCTTCCTATATGGAAGTCTTGCCCAGAAGTCCTAGCAAATTTTCCTTATACAGTTCTATAGCAATATATCCCTCCACTTTATTTTTGTGCAAAAGCTCATTAAACCAGAGAGACGAGCTTGAGACCTCCTCAGTTTACATTGTCTGGTTAACGCAAACAAATTTATCTTAAAATGCTTCTAGTTATTTTGATCATCTTCCCTTACATTAACAAACTTCCCCCAAACCTAATGACTTTAATCAATAACTGTTTTATTAGTTCACAATGTTGTAGGTCATAAAGTAGCCAAAGGTCAGTTCTTGTTAGTCCTCATTAGCTAGAGTCTCTCGGGACACATCTCATGGCAGCCCTGGAATACTAGCATGGCTTCACTTAGAAGTCTGACCCTAGGGGGTGCTGATCAGAAACAGAGCATCTTGCAACCTCTCCTTGAGGCTAGCTCAGTCTTCTCTACTTGGCAACTAGATTCCAGGAATGAGAACAGCAAATGGAAAAGTAGAGTGGCCCTTCTGTGTCAGAAGGTGTATAGAGTAGCACTTTCATCTTAGCCTCTGAATAAAGACAAGTCTAGAGCATGCCCATATTCAGAAGGACAGCAGCTGAGCTCCACCACTTTCAGAACATGTGGAAGAGAGAAAAACTGCTTTGGAGCCAGGGTGGTGGCACAGGCATGTGACTCCAGTGCATATGGGTCTGAAACAGGAAGAGCACAGTGAATTAGAAGGCATCCTGGGCTACAGAGCCCACCTCGAACACACTCTCTTTAACTAGAGCATTATATACTGCATTCAGCACGCTCCTCCTTTTGCTCACTTTACAGTAGAGATGGAAAGCATGGTGCTGTCCGTCTCCAGACATTCCCGAAGGCTCCACTTCTCTCTAGTAAGATGAAAGTTGTAAGGGGAAACCTGGAGGGAGATGAGATGCAGATTCTTGGCCTGTTTCCCATCATTACCTTAGTCAAGTGCATTTTGATTATTATTAAGTTGGAGGTGTTTTATTACCCACACAGGGATTTTTCAGTTCAGTTAATATGCTTGATACTGACATTTAATTTTTTACTGCTGTTCTTTTATCCTTTTTCAGTCCTAGCAATTCTAAGTCCTGTTTTATAGGGCTCTTATTTTCTAAGGATACTCTGTTCCTCTGTGTGTTAGAATTGCAGTTTTACCTCTATGATATGTTACTAATTAAAGCAAACTCTTTCAAGTTATAAAACAACCTTCCCTGTTTCTAAACCCAAGACTCTGAAAAGAATTGAGAACTGATGAGTGGTAGCAGATAGATCCTGTTAAGAACACAGTTGTTACTTCTTCTGTCTGGATGTTTTTCCAGTCCCCTGCAGACAAAGATGCCATCTTCTTACAGAGAGCAATACCAAGTAGGCTTTGTACCTGCTAGCCACCTTTGAAACAGCATCCATTTTTATATGGCATTCTAGGGCCAAAGGGAGGTGTGTGAGCATATGCTACAGTAATGATGCTGCCTTTTTTTTTTTTTTCCACTTCACCATGCCTGAGGGATTTTCTACGTACCTATCAGCTCATTAGGATGAGACCTAGAGGCTCTGAGGCTGGAAAAAGTCCACCATGGAGAATCACTGGGATTAAACGTGAAGCAGATATGGGTAACACTAGGGGACAGAAATCAAGACCAAAGCAGCAAAGAAAGCAAACTAACACTCAGCATCCCATATCCTCCACACAGCCTCTGAGATTAGCCTAGATCTCACTACGTTCACAGTAATCAAAGTTTAAGCTGTGTAACTACCTACCAAATTGATAGAGAGAAGTGGGGAGACACGTGATGAAAGTTAATTCCTCAGGTCACCTCTACTGACTTCACATGCATGGGGCCTCCTGGAGCATCTCTGCAAAGCCCCACCTACACCAGGGACAATAGAATGCCCACCTGAAGGAGGACAGTCTGCCTGTATTGTCTTCCTACTGTTTAGACAATACTGTATGCATCTGCTTGGAAGCAAATCATTAAATATAGATGTAGACATTGTGGTGCTGAGAACATGGCAGGCTTCTTTTCCTGGACAGTACGGCCTCCAGCAGTGGAGAAAGGCTCTTTTTTTTTTTCCTGCTTCTGTCTCATGGGAGAATATGGCACATGAAGAGATTAAGTTTCAGACCTAGAAAAGGGCCCTTGGAAATCAATTAGCCCCTGAACCTCATTTTATTGGAGAAATTTGGGCCAGCAATATTATGACTTTTTCCAATATCACCTGTCTATGTGGGACAGATAAAATGGTCTATTGAGAAATGGGATTCGGAGACTGCAGGTGCCTGGACAGTTGGTGAAGATGGAGTTCATTTGTGGTGGAGAGGAAAGGGGATAAAGCTGCTAATACTTTCCTGGGTCAGTTCCGATCAGGAAGGCTGTGGTTATCTGGAGAGGGCAGGAAGTACTGTCATCTTCTACATACATGCACCATGGAGCAAAAGCTAAGTGAAAGCATGTCAAGGAAATACCTTTGTCACATGGAGTTGTTCTCTGGTCACCAGCCACAGAATCCCCAACTACCCTTTGAGATGTTATGTGTGCATTGCTGAGGATGAAGAGACAATGTGTGCATGGTCGATTCCTCACCATGGAGGGCATATTACCCCCCCCCCCCACACACACACACACCATGCCCAAAATCTCATTAGAAGTGCAACTCACATTCCCACGGGCACTGTCCCCAGAGAAACAGAGCATACTAACTTGCTAGATGAGACTTATCCCCCTCTGGGATGGCTGCCAGAAAACTGTACAACCTTATGGAAATTGTAATGATTCAGGAGCCCTTTGGGGAAGGAAGGTGTCCTGGAAAACACCTGGTCCCTTAGCTTTGAAATAGAAGTCAGACCAGGGGAGGGGAAAATTATTCTATAAATATTTATTGGCAGTGGTGCTGGACATGGTACTAGGAACCACATGCACCAAGAGAGTCAATGTCTACTGTTCTTCCTTAGCACTTCCCAATGGCAATACTTTTCTTACTTTATATCAGTTCTTTCCTCTCTTTTTTTTGGCTTTGATGGGATGTTGATAATATTTCCCCAAATTTTATTTTGGCTGACTTAAATATGTGGATCTGGCTAAACTGGAGAGTACTTGAAGGCAAAGATCATACCCTCGTAGATTTCACATGGTGTCAAGTGTAAATAAGGTGCTAAAAGTAGGTTATACACCTGCTCTAAAAATTCTGACAACCCACCAGGGAGGACTGGGAAGGAGTCTGATAGCAAACAGCAATCATTGTCAACAAGAGCAATACTCTCTGCCTGCGGCAACTATAGACACTCACCAAAGTGTCACTGTGATACTAGTGACATTGTATTCCCACATAAATGATGCCAGGAGCCCCACGAGGTGCCACAGAATAAAGATGTTACCATTAGGGCTGAGAATGTGGAGGGCACCTGACCAGCACGTACAAAGCTCCACAGTATAAGCTAGACCTGTGGCGTGTGTCTACAATCCCTGCACTCAGAAAGTAGAGACAGGAGGACCAGGAGTTTCAGATCATCCTTCCTTCACAGTCATCTTGGTATGTTATCACTGAAGACCAAAGGGGTGGGGTGGGGTGTGTGTGTGCCCGTGTGTGCGCACAGGAGAGATTATCTTGAGCATACATGACATGATGACTATTCTAGTCTTTGTTGTCAATTTGTCTACATATGGAATTAACTAAAACCCAAGTGGCTGGATACACTTGTGAGGGATTTTGTCTTAATTAAATGATTTCAAGTGGGATGATCCATCCTAAATCCAGATTTTTTGAGGTGGGAATACCTTCTTTAATCCAGGTAATCCAGGCCCACCTTCTGGTGGCAGCCTATGTAAAGAACATGGGAGAAGGAAGCTCTTGTTCTTTTCCTGCTTTTTTTTGCATCTTATCAGCAAGTTCACTTCTTCACTGTCATTAAAGCCAGTCTCTTCAGGATTCCAGCATCACTGAAGACAACCTGAGGGATCCAGCCTTGTGAACTGAGCAGCTACTGGATTCTGGAACCTTCTATTGGTAGACAGCCCTTGTTGGACTAGTTGGACCACATCCTGTAAGGCACTCTAATAAATCACAAATCACACACATACAGACACACACACACACACACACACACACACACACACAGAGAGAGAGAGAGAGAGAGAGAGAGAGAGAGAGAGAGAGAGAGAGAGAGAGAGAGAACACACTTATCAGTTCTGTTCCTCTAGAGAACCCTGACTAATCCAGCAAGTAAAACTATCTGGTGCTCACCATTTTATTTCCAGAGCTCTTACTTGACTGTATAACTGTGGACACAGGTTACTGATTCTCAGATAGAGACCTGATGCTCTCATCACCAGGTGCTACACCAAGTAGAAATACAACTATAACCCAATGTTTACATGAGTGATATATTCTCTCCTTCGTGTGCATAGCACGGGGGCTTTGGAAGCCCATTTAATTTCTAATACAGTAAAACACTCAAGTTTCAAGGAAGAGAACTAAGAGGATTTTAGGGAAGTCCTGAGAATACCAGATTTTCTGTCTAGAAACCTGAAATTTTGAAACAAGGTTTTATTTAGAGTAGTAAGCAATAATTGACTATATTTGTTAATGCTCTTATTTGATGAAGAAAACAACTGTGAGTAATTGAAAATACACTTAAAAATCCCAGAGAACAAGAGTGTCTCTGTAACTCAAGGCCTGTATGCTCATTTGGTAAGGGTTTCTAGAGAGAAGAGAGGAGAATCTGTGGCTGCAAAGCCACAGTGGAGAAACTAGAGCATCTTAATGTCTGATAATAAAATGAAAGGTTACCAGGGAGAGAAAAAGGAGATGTGAGGAGAGCTGGTGAGCTGAATGGTGTGAGAAAGCTCCCTCTCCCCTGGGTCAGTTCCATTCTGAGGGTAGAGCTGAGTCTAAGGAACTAGAAAAGAATTGGGATGAGATGGGCTGTTTGAATAGGTGTGGTGACATACCCTGTAATCCCAGCATTCGGGAGACTGAACCGGGACAACGGGGAATTTGGTTCAGCTTGAGCTGTATAGAGAATTCGAGGCTAGACTAGGCTGTATAGCATGGTACAGGGGAGAAATAAATATAAGCATCTTTGGTTACTTTGTAACCTAGTCATCCCTGCTGTACCATTCGGAAAGTATGAGTTTTCGCAGCAAATAATTTAGGTGGTATTCCTACTAAGAAGTGCAGACATTTGAAAATATTTTACCAGCCATAAAACATAGTCTTCTCTACAGCAGTCTGGTACCTTCTTTCCAACTCATGTCAAATACTTCCAATATGTTCCAGAACTTTTATTTACATTTATATGATTTAGAAATAAAAGGAAGTACAGGACTTGGTGGTATAAAGGGATCATTAAGATTATACACCTAAATATTTTTTGAATGTGCCCCTCTGGTATTTCTAACAGAAATAAGTTCTTTGGGGAGTGTTTCTTTTCCAAAACACCCATGATATTTGCTAATAGGAGTATAAATTGATAGGCCCTTCTGGGAGAATGATAGTCAATGGATCAAAACCTTTGATATCAAGTCCTGTTCTTAGTAATGTATCAGCATTATTAGTCTTCACTGTTGCTTGCATCTGTCCATCATAGCTGTGTGAATTGCTCTGTTCTGAGTGCTCAGTCTGCACCACAACTTCCTAATAGGTGTATTATCCCCATCCTGTAGCCTATAAAGCTAGATCACAGAAAAGTCACATACATTGCTGGGTGTGTTGTCAGTACATTCATTAGACTGAAGTTCCAGAGAAGGGGGGAGTAGGGAAGAGGGGTAGTCTACGCACTCAGGAAGCAGAGGCAGGCAAATGGTGGTGAATTCAAGGCCAGGCTGGTATACAGTGAGTTGCAGGACAACCAGGCCCAAAGTCACAAAGTGGAAAAGCCAGGAATCTCCCTGGGTATCTAGATCCAGAGTTGTGCAATGAAGCCAGAAGTCTGTCTTTCTTGATCCCTTCTCCATCTTTGTTTTGAAACAGGGTCTTTTACTGAACCTAAGGGTCATTGATTGGCTACACTAACTGGCTGATTAGGGGGACCTTCCTGTTTCACTGGATAATATGAGAACTGACTAGAGAGAAATATCCATCAAAAAGGGATGTGTTCAGTTTAGATAAGATAGATAGCCACAAAAAATGGATACCCTGAATCTTTCAAAATGATGGAGGAAGTTAATCTACATGTATGTAAAATGCATATGTGTGTAAGGCACCACCTGGTTTATCTACCTGCCTATGAAAGACACCCAGGCTGCATTATCTGTCTGCAAGAAAGAGACCCAAACTGCATTATCTACTTGCATGTGAAAGGCATCAGTGTTGTATTCAGGGAATCAGCTTTTGACAGCATGAATAATTTACTCTATTTTGGGTAAGAAAAAAAATCTTAAAAAGCTAGAAATGAAATTGTTGACATTTCTTATCCCAGGAGAAAAGATTATAAGTGATCATTTCCCCTTATGCCTCAGTGTTAAAATGTTTTCTAATTTTTTTTAAAGCACATACTTTCTAAAGAGATGTATAATGCATGAATTCCACTTGGTCTTATAATAAAAACCTGGAGCCAGATATTGGGGAAAAGCTGAAGTATCAGAGGAACAAGCCACATCCAGTCCTCACCCAGCCAACTCCTCAGACCAAAAAGGGTAGATCCTGTCTTCAGGAATCCTCAGACTCAGTGCCTCTGCATCCTTAGCCAAAAGGGAGCTGGTAGAAGAAAGGGGCTGAACTTCTGCGCGAGCTCTCTCTCTCTCTCTCTCTCTCTCTCTCTCTCTCTCTCTCTCCCTCCCTCCCTCCCTCCCTCTCCCTCTCCCTCTCCCTCTCCCTCTCCCTCTCCCTCTCCCTCTCCCTCTCCCTCCCTCTCCCTCTCCCTCTCCCTCTCCCTCTCCCTCTCCCTCTCCCTCCCCCTCCCCCTCCCCCTCCCCCTCCCCCTCCCCCTCCCCCTCCCCCCCCCCCCTCTCTCTCTCTCTCTCTCCCCAGCTTCTCACTTCCTCATCTATCTTTCCTGCTGCCAGGATTAAAGGTGTGTGCACCACCTGGCTCTCTTTGGCCTTGAACTCCCCCATAAGTGCTAGAATTAAAGATATGTGTCACCGCTCCATGACCTTCATGCCTAAATGTGGTTTGGCCCTGTCCTCTGATTTCCATGCAAACTTTATTAAATACTCAATATATCACCACAGATGTACACAAGAAAACTTAATAATTTTAGTAAAAGGAAAAAGTTCACGAACATGGTAAAGTGTCAAGAGCTTTTTATTAGTTTCTAGGGATTTTGACACGATATATTGAGATCCCACAGCGTGAACCTTGGCCCTTGAAGAACTGACATTTATTCTTGGAGCTACAAACATAGAACACTCTGGTTTCCTCCATATCTGGTTTACTGGCATCGTCAACTGTTCAACTGTGAAGGACAGAGAAGTGGGAATCTATGTAACAATACTTCTTGTGCTCATAAACAGTGAATGGAAATGGAGTTCAGGACACTGAGATTGGAGTTCCTGGATTCCTAAAGGAGGTGGGGCCTTATGCTGGCTCTAAAGAACAATGGGAAAATTTGCTCAGTCTGGCTGACATGAACTTTTATATATCCTTAATTCTGTTTTTATAATTCTACTCTTAGATTTACATATTAATGAAATTGAATATACCTGGAATCAAATTCTAACTTCTGCTTACTAGCAGTGTGATTGTGAGCTTTTGCTTAAATTGCTGATGCTCAGTACCTTATGTGTAGACAGACACAATGACAGTATCTGTCTCAGGATTAAATGAGCGTAGCTGTACCAATGACATATGGTACTATACAATAATGATGTAGTACCTGGTCCGCTTTGGCTCTCAACAAAGCAGTTTTATTGGGCTCTTTCTTCCATATTCCCACACAGGGTCTTATTTCCTAGCTCTCTTGGGCGTTGGGTGGCTTCTCTTCCTTATGTGTGTGTCTGCTAGTATCTAGCTGCCTCACCAAGCCTGTCTCCTTGTGTGATTATTTGTCTGACTTCAGACTGCTCCTTTATTGCAGCACCCTGCTTGCTCTCAGCTACTCCATGATTCCCACATTCCTGCCTCCACCCTCCACCTGTACAGCTTCCTCAAAACAGAGCTTGACCTCAGAACCCCTGCACTCAACTTAAACACCTTGACCATGTCACTGCCTGTCGCAGCTCTGTACATCAGACAGTGCCCAAATACCTCCTCGGCCTGTGTCTGACTTCTGGCAGCTCTTCCCAGCAGCAATAGCTGTTGTTGAGAGGCAACACTAAGCTAAGTCATTGGCTGCCTTCCTTATGTGGACACTGCTTTGGCAGCTGTAGAAACAATGAGCTTCTTTAGCACCCTGTCGCTGCCATGTAAGTAACCAGAGACAGGACAACTGACTCCAAAGGTGGCTTTGCTGGCCAGTGCCTGTCACCTCAGTCTGGGCTTTCTGACCACTTTTTACAATTCTTTTTGGATCAAATAGAGCACTCCCTGGCCTTTTCTGATTATAGAAGGAAGCCTCATTGTCTCACAAGCAACACAGGCCTGTTGTAGGCATGTCCTGGCTTTGGAATCTAAAGAGTTTAGTAAAGTTTCAGTGAGATACCATTCCCCCCCCCACACACACACACACACACTTTAAGCACAAAACAGTGAATCACAGAAATAAGTGTTCTTAGGTCATCTGGTCAGCTTCGGGTGTTTCTTCTAGAACATGGTCTAGTCTTTGTCTCATCTCAGCTGAAATGTCCCAGATGTTGGGCTTCCTCATCTTTCATAGCAGCTTAAGGGGTGGGTGGGGGGATCAACTGTTTTCTTGTAGCCTCCTCTCCTTCACTGCTCCCCTGCCACTTGCCTAAGCCATATAGCAAGCCCAAGAGAACGTGCCCCTCCCCCTCTCAAGGGTCCTTTAGTTTGTGTGTCACCTGTGAATTTTGAGGTCATCTAGAAATAGGACCTGGAGCCCCACAACTCTGCTGCCAAGTGTGGGACTCTGTAGCCCTCTAGAGCTCTGTTTTCTCCCAGGGACAAACGTCTCCCTTTCTTTCTGGGACACCTATGCCTTATTTTCCTCTTTATTCAGAACTGCAAAAAGGAACTGTTTGTTTGACTCCCCCACTGATCCAAACCCATTGCTCTCTTCCTCTCCCAAAGAAGAAAGGGAAGCAAGCCACAATAATACTTCTGTAAATTTATGGCCACTCTGTAATGTTTAATCACAGCTACGTGACTGGGGCCTTCAGAGCAGGCGTACAAGTTCAGCACAAGGTGAATCTTGTGTGAGATAATCTGAAAGTTCATTCAGAGGTGAGGGCAGCAGCCTCCAGCAGACAAGGAGGTTAACAGGAGGTCACCTGCTTTTCCCTTCTGGTCTCCTCTACAGTGTGTAAACAAAAGGAAAATGGAACTTCCAATGAACCTGGCATATGCTGTGCTCACACTAATCTTGGCCTGACCAACTGTAAACAATCCAGTCTCCTGTGAAGGAGCCTTTCCACCCATTCTTTGCCTGTTAGGGATGAAGAAGCACTACCAAAGATTGGAAACCGGTGCTTCTTGAGCCAGATCCTGGAGCTAACCTCGGGAAACCACGTCTAATCCTAAAGGTGAAGGATGTTTGCTGCCAGGCACTCAGAACATCAGCATCCTTCACTGTGCTTCTTCACTCCCTGAAGACAAAAATGGACATGCCTCAGATTGCTCACAGCTGAGCAATCACTAAAGTAAAAGGATGGCTAGGGGCTTTGCTGGCATCAGAAAGAGCTGAGGACCGTGTGTGCAGTTGTGTGACCTTGCCTTCATTATAGGTCTGTGCTACAGTTGTCAGCCTAATTCACACTTAACCACTTGGCCAAGAGAATTCTAAGAAATACATAGAAGCAATGATTAATACTCAGGGTCAGAGGTGTGCAATTGCTGGCCCTGGGCAGCTTATAGGAAAAGAAATAGGCATGTACTCATTTTTCATAAACCCTGTGCCTGGAAGTCTAGAACTGCTGGGCCAAAACTAATGTACATGGAGAGCTTTCTGTTACACCGTAGGCCTAACTTCTTGCAATTGGATGTGTAATGAGTGCACCCAGATCTGGATTAGGTTATTGTTTAGTATATTGTCCTGAGCAAGTATATTAATTAGGATTTCTATTATTGTAATGAAACACTATGACCAAAAGCAAGTTGGGGAGGAAAGGATTTATTTGAGTTATTGGACACATCATAGTCCATCATCAAAGGAAGGCAGGATAAGAACTCAAACAGAACAGGCACGTGGAGGCAGGAAATGATGCAGAGGCCATGGGTGAGAGTAGGTAGGTGCTGCTTACTGACTTGTTCATCATGACTTTGCTTAGCCTGTTTTCTTATAGAACCCAGTAGCACCAGCCAAGGGATAGAACCACCCACAATGGTCTGGCCCTCCCCATCATTCACTAATCAGGAAATTGCTTTATAGTGGATCTTAAGGAGACATTTTCACAATTGAAGCTCCCTGCTTTCTGATAGCTCCAGCTTGTATTAAGCTGACATAAGATCAGGCTGCATGGCAAGTATTAATTTTCAGCTGGCCTTTAGAACTCCTTTCTCATTAGTGGGTACACAGAGAATATAGGCTTTCATCATTTTGCTGCTGCAGATGGTAAAGGCAGTCAAAAGTACTGAGCATCCAAAAGGGCACACTCTTTAGCTGTGAAATCCCTTGGCTATTATGCTTGGTACTTCTCTGGGATCAGAAAATAGGATCGCCCCCCACCCCTGCCACACACACATACATACATACGTACATACATACATACACACTGTCCTAAACTACCATGGGTCTGTGTACAGGTAGAAGCTTAGAAAAATATGTTGATATGTTTATAATCTTCTCAAAGAGACAGACCAAAGAAGTAACTGGCAATTTCAGATAGGCTATGGTACCAGCAAGTGAAACAGGTGCCAGAGACTGGAAGAAGGTTTTTCAAGTATGAAGGATCTGGACAGAAGAAAGGAAGTCTTTCTGAAACAGAAAAAGCACGAATTAACTGTGGGGCTGTGGACAGGAATGTTTACTGTCTTACTCTCTGTACTGTTGATGAAGACTGAGCTTTGCTAGATGCCAGGCTCAGCTAAGCACGTCACCAAGCCAAGCTATTTCCACTTTAAAGAGAAGTTAGTAACAGGTCCCAGAGCACATGGGAGAAAAAGCATCAGAGGCCTGAGCTGATTTTAGCACCTAGGTAGAGGGACAGAGATGGCCGCAGAATAGCATCTTACCATACCTGAAGGCTTCCTGGACACCTGGACAACCTCTATCTCCATCTCGGTGTTGTGAACCATGTGGGGTTAATGCAAAAGCTTGGCTAAGGATGACATCTTCAAGTCAGGAAAATGGCATGTCGCAAAATGGGAAGCACTAGACAAGGGGACTAGGTAGAATAAGGTAGTCATTTTCCAGTATCACCTTGGACTGTAGTTGGTGGTGACTTTCTTGTAGTCATGGGAGAGAGATCACAGGTAAAAGAATAGGCTATTCATCCCTACACTATGTTCATACAGTCTAAGCTGTAAGTGGTCTCTTAAAAACCTTATACTGATGGCCAGGTACTTGCTAAGGTCCTTCCCTGATGGAGCTTAGTTCCCAGGAATAAGTCATGTGGCAAATGCTAATGTGGAAAGTGTCCAGATGGCTCTGGTCCACAGAACATGGACAGGATGGGAAAAGGGAGTTGTAGCTTGGGTGAGAGCCAGGGGTTTGGTTTGCTGTTATATTGAGGCAAAAGTCAAAAAGGTTCCTGTTCCTCTCAAGTTCACAAAGGGCAGTGGAACCTTTGATTAATAACGACACCTCTGTGGTAGCCATACTGACCGTTGTAGTAGCAAAGTGACATTTAAATGTGCTTACACTTACCATACCTCTTTTCAGATCCTAATTTGATGAAGGGGGCATGTTTTTTAAAAAAAAAATCATGTAATTTATGAATCAGAAACCAATGATTTGCTAAACCCCCACAACAGACCATGCTCCAATGAGATAAAATGCTGGATCAAGACCCCCATACCTTCAAAGAATAAAATCCCACTGCTCTAGCGATTTAAGAAGATAGATGCAATTCATGTGTGCAGACTAAGGGAGAGATCTCTACCTCCTCCAACTTCTGAAAACAAGTGGTTTAAGGCTCTCCCAGTCCAAGATTTCTTCTTTCTCCTAACTTCTCCTATCTGTTCAGCTCAGTTACTGGCTAATAGCACTGTTGCTTCTTGGAGAAACTCAGAGGCGATATAGTCAAAGAAGGTAGCCATGAAAGCCGTGCCTGTCCTGTCATTCTGGGTCAGCTTTACATTCCTTAGGAAGGCCTTTGAAGACTGGTCCAATCTTAAGGATTTTCAAGTGGGACTGTAACCCTCACTCCTTGCTTCAGAGGAGGGATGATGTGTTCATTTACTTTCTAGTCAGCACAGCTTTGCCACTAGTTCCTTAGTGTGTCTTCCTGTGTGTTGTATGTCAAGGATAGGAGTAGAGTGGGGGTGAGGGAGACAGAGGAAGGGATGGCAAGAGGAGAGGGAGGGGAAACTTCTGTTTGGATATAAAATAAGTAAATACATTTAATAAAAAATAATGACAAAAGGGTAAGTTGCATAAAGTTGCTCAAAGTGGTGTGTGTGTGTGTGCGCGTGTGTGTGGGGGGGTGTTGTGTGTACGTACATGTTTGTACACGAGGCATAAAAATGCATAGCAGATGTCAAGTAGTCCTGAGAACATGTGAAGTGAGGAAGTGGAGGTAGGGTACAATCATGTTTCTTTAGAGCTTATGTGGAATAGATGAAACATTGGAGTTTATTCCTCAGGGGTAGCATGGATTTTGTGTGCGAATGTTTTGTCTGAATGTATGAATGTATACTACATGCAAGGCAGGTGCCCAAGGAACTCAGTAGAAGATACAGGATCCTCTGGAAGTGGAGCTGCTAATGGTTGTGAGCCAATATGTGGGTGCTGGGAACTGAACCCCAGTCCTCTGCAAGAACAACAGATGCTCTTAATACCAAGTCATCTCTCCATCCCCTTATGTTTATAATTCTTGAATACCTCAGTTATCCACTAGCTATTGAAATTGTGTCCTATAGACAGAAAGGTTAAAACAAAGTCAGGGCTTAGGCTGTGGTTCTGGGCCGGTCTCTGGACCTCAGTCCCTCCCTTCTAAAGGAGAAGGTAAGGAACGGCGTGGTTTTTGCTAAATAGGAGAGCTAGGCTATCCCAGCCATTGGCTCTGTAGAGGATCTTATTAATTTTAGACTCTTAGAGCTGGAAGAGAATCTAGGTTTGTCACTGTCAATGAAAATAAGTTCAATAGATAGGTCCTGAGCTACAGTGCTGAGCTTCTGCCTTCTACATTAGAGTCAGAAGCTATGGAATGGTGTCTAAAGCTAGCAAAGGACTATTTACCAATAGAGAGACCAGTAAAATGAAGTGAACTGAGAGCATCCTGAATGTTCTAAACATGGCAAACAAAATTCTCCTTAGATGACAATTCTGAGAAACGATGTTACTATTTCTGGCATGAAGACAGTTTTAGAAAGTGATTCTCAGAGAAAAAGAAGGGCAGCTATGGTGATAGGGGAAGAAGTCACTTGTCCCACAAATAAGAGAATTCCTAAGACACTTTGCTCACTTCCTGTGAGCATGGCTACCATGCCAATGAGAATTCATTGAACAAAGACAGAGTCAAAGGTATTTCTCTTCACTTCCTCCACCTGTTGTGGGATTCAGGTGTCAGCTGATAAGGTCAAAAGACACTTATACAGGGCACTGGGCCCCCTGAAGGGGGCGGGGAAAAGCCCATTGAAAAGGGGCTGCGGAAACACGAGACGGTCTCTTCCTGGTTCCTGGATGATTGGGGTAGCATCGGCGACTGTCCTCACCGTTCCAGACTCCAGTCCCTCTTCAGGTGCTACTGTAATCTGTTAACTGTACCGTGAGTTCTGATTTATATTTTAATAAATATTTATCTGGTACTGGTGCCTTCTAAGTAAACTCCGCCTACATCCACCCTTCCACACACATGTACACATGCCACATGCATACACACACACTCCAGAGGAATCTTTAAGAAAAAGCCAAGATATTTTGTAAACACTCATCTACTAGGTCTGCTGTGTGCACTGCCTTTGGCCTTCTGGGGATGACTGTGTAGAAATCAAACCATCTAAGTCAGTTGCCCAGTAGAATC
The DNA here is from genome assembly GCA_033318265.1 of Phyllotis vaccarum. Taxonomy (NCBI): domain Eukaryota; kingdom Metazoa; phylum Chordata; class Mammalia; order Rodentia; family Cricetidae; genus Phyllotis; species Phyllotis vaccarum. The sequence goes on along the minus strand of JARWLC010000014.1, from coordinate 67,100,432 downwards.
TCAGGAAAGTCTGCATTGGCATTCCTGTCCCCCCTGGGGGTGGCTCAATACAGTTACTAAGAGGTACTATATGTGACAGTTTAGCCAGTATGGGGAAGGATTCTTGGCTCTGCAGTATAAACTAACTTTGTCCCCCACCCCCATAGTAACTTTCTCTACTTGTGTTCTCCTAGGTGACTTCCATTACTTCCCGGGGGTTCACTGGGTATTTATTTACTCTGCCCTTGGCACCTCTCAAGTTTCAGCTCTTACAAAGATTGGGCAATGTCTCCAGCTGTTAGCTCATCCTAGAAGTCTGATCATATTGGCATTTAAATACAGATGTCCCTGGCTAATATGTGTAGCCATCTGGTTCCTTTGTTGTTAACCTATGAGTTACAATAAGTGCTAGCCATATCTAAAACAAAGGGAATAAAAAAAAAAAATCAGTGTATTGTCTGCTTTTCTGAAATTAGAAGTTATCTGACAAGGAATAACTTTAGCCTCCCCGCCACCTTCATATTTCTTTTGGGTTTAAGCTGCATTATAGAAAGGTGTCACTTTGGAGTTAGAAAGTTAAAGGTGAAGCCCTATGTTCACTAAGTTAATGATTTTGGGCAGGTCACTTAACTCTCTTACTGATATCTATAAAACAGATCACTGAAAACTGTCACAGAATTGTGCAAAGACTTCTAAAACTATCTTAATTATCATTGCACCAACACTCCATAGGATCTCAGTAGATAGGCAGAACCTTCTCTCCCCTACTGGTGGGTGGTTTGACTGTAGACATAGCTTGAGAAGTCCTGTGCTGAATGGCCCCTGCCAGTAGGGAACAATACTGGGAGCCCCACTAACTGATCTGTGACTACAGCCCCTCAGCTCTGGCTTAAACTCAAAACTCTCCTCACATGAGCCTTGTTTACCTTTTGTAGAACTGGACCAACATCCAGCAAGGGGGAGGTAGGTAGACAGGTGAGGATGGTCTTAATATTTGCTGTGCCTTGTTAAAGAAAAGCCTGCAGAGAAAGCATATGTAAAGGGACCTTAAGATAAGATCTCCTCTTTCTTTGGTCTGATTTGTTTCCCATTGAGATTCAAGAACTGTATAAAAGTTTCAGACTGGTAGTCCAAGAAGTTACTGGCACAGTGTCTTTAAAGCATCTGAGTGTGAAGACTTTTGTGAGTTAAGAATCCTATAATTTTCTACAGTTTACAACTGTACTATAACTGCCTCCTTCATTCATGTCACAGGCTGGACTCTAACTCTTGCCATGAACATCCTCTTTGCCTTCCCTGTCCCAGTCTCACATTTATTTACTCTGAAGCCTTCCAGCTAGATCTGAGACAGTAGTCATCCATTCTTCCCGAGCCTTGCGCTGCCATCATAGGCCACTCATTCATTGCCTTGGATCTTTCTGCCTGAAATTTTTCAGCTTGATCTATCTTTATTCTTGAAAGTTTATCTAACTTAGAATCAGTACTCTCCTTAGCCTGAAATAAGTACCTCCTCAGCCTGAAGTGCCGCTGCTGTGTACACTGTAATTCTTTCTTAGATGATGTCTTTGGTTCCTACTAGAGTCCCAAAAGGAGTAGAGGGGGAAAGAACAGACTTTGGGAATGATGCTATCCCAAGTTAAGTCCATTTATCAAAGATTATTTATTTGTATAGGCGCACTCATGGTGCATGAATGATATGTATATGTGTGTGTATGCATGCATGTTTGTGTGTACACAGAGGAATATGTGGTGGCTTGAACCAGAAATTGCCCCATAGACTCATATATTTAAATATTCAGACTCCAGTTAGTAGAACTGCTTGGAAAGGATTAGGAGATGTGGCCTTGTTGGAGGAGGTATGTCACTAGGACTGGGCTCTGAGATTTCAGAATCCTGCTCGCTCTCTCTCTCTCTCTCTCTCTCTCTCTCTCTCTCTCTCTCTCTCTCTCTCTCTCTCTCTCTCTCTCTCTGCCTTGTGTTTGTGGATCAGGATGTAAGTTCTCAGTTGCTGCTCCAGCCCCATGTCTGCCTGCCACTGCATTGCTCTCCACCATGATGGTCATGGACTCTAACCTCTGAACTCTGAACTCCCAAAATTCTGTAAATTGACCTAGTCACATTGTCTTACAACGGCAATAGAAAAGAAACTAAAACAATATTCATACCATAGCACTTATGTGGAAGAGAGGACAACTTTGAGTGCGGGTTCTTGCCTTCTACCTTGTTTGGATAGGGTTTCAATGCTGCTCGTTAATGTGAACCAACATACCACAAATTTCTAGGTATTCTCCTGTCTCTGCCTTCTGTGTCATTGTAGGTACATTGGGCTTATGATACCACACCCAGATTATATGTGAGGTTGTAAGGATACAAACTCAGGTCTTCATATTTGTGTGGCAAGTTTTTTTTTCCCCACTGAGCCATCACCTTATCTTATCAATTTATGTTTAATTCTTCATGGGCTTTATTTTTATTAAATGGCAGTGATACTGTTAGACTGTTGGCTTTTTCTGGGCATCAAGTAACATAAGTAAGCAAGATACATAGCGTATCATCTGTCTTGTGACATATTCCTATTATCAGGTCTCTGATTCTCCTATTCTGCTCCTTGGCTTCCAGTAGTCAATTTGCTTGCAATTCCATATGTTTTCTTCCTGTTGACCCAACAGAGAGGAGCTATCAGTCTTCTGAGTTCTTCTTTCCTCACTGGAGATTCTCCTTTGGCTCTCAGGGCAGATGCTGGGCTCGTTAGGCCTTTTAGCAAATTGTTCCATTACTGTTTCCAAAGTGAACTTGGGGGAGGGCAGTTGTTCACTAAAATATAATTGTTAACTAGGATGAAAAGGAAGATACACTTTCTTGGAAAGAGAAACAGAAAATGTCTCAATTCTATAAGAATGAAACTCTCACCTTCCCAGAAAGTAGTGCTGTTGTACTGCAGGTGTAAGGGACAAATTCCTTATTAAACCCGAGTTTTCAGAGTGGAGACAAAGAGCATCTTTGGTTCTTTAATCAATCTATTGATTAGTTCCACCTTTGGCCATGGAATTCCAATTCACTTTGTTCATGTCCACCTACTCAGATGAAACAGTTAGTGATCACTGTGCCTTCTGGCAGGCTCAACTCTTCCTGGGCTACTAATACTCCAGCTCATTCTCAGCTTACCCAGGGCTCAAGAGCACTCCCTGCCTCGCCATCTTTAGTATTAAGCATTCTTTCTTAGACCTATAGAAAGTGCCTGGGCTGTGATTTGTAATTATGACCTACAGAAAGTCTACAACTATTTCTTCATTTACACATAGAAGACTGTCCTGGAGTTTTGTTGCTGTGAAGCCACACCATTACCACAGCAACTATTATAATGGAAAACATTTAATTGGGAATGTTTAGTCCATTGTCATCATGACAGGAAGCATGGCAGCACACAGGCAGACGTGGTGCTGAAGAAGGATCCCAGAATTCTATATCTGGACCAGCAGGCAGAAGAAAGACAAAGTGAGCCACTAGGCTTGGCTTAAGCTTCTGAAACCTCAAAGCCCATCCTTCTACCCCCACTCTTCAGTGATAACTTCCTCCAACAAGGCCACAGCTCTTAATAGCCCCACTCCCTATGGGCCTATGGGGGCCATTTTCATTCAGACAACACAGGACCAAAGCCATTCCTTAGGACTTTGTGATGGTTTTCTTGAAAAGTGGTCATATTATGTAATCCAAGCTGACTTCTATCTCGCTGTGTAGCACATACTAGACCTGAACTCTGATCTCCCTTCCTCAGCCTCCAGAGTGTTGGGATTACAGATTTGTTTCAATACACTACTTGGCTAGGATAGTCTTCCCTGCATATTCTAGCCAGTTCCTCCAAACTTTTCATTGAGCACCACTATTGCCAAAATAAATTTTGAAAACTCGCCTATAATATATATTTATGTTTATAACAATTTATTAATCAACTATAATTAGATATAAATATATACAAAAAAAATTTCAATCCATACCTTCCTCCCCACTTTATTTTGACATGGAACATTAATTATCATTGCCTTTAGAGGCCTGTGTGTGTGTGTGTCTGCATGTATCTGTGCACACACACAAATATTAAATAACCAATTGATATTTCAGGTATATATTATGTATATAGGCTAATAAAAAAATTATCACTCATAGCTCTGTATATGAATCATATTTCAAGTAGGTTTTCTGATCATTTTTATCTTAAGGACTGTTTATCATGTTTGATGGATGTGTCACCGATTTTACTTTCTAGAGTAGATGATACAACATTTGTACTATAGTTAGAGCTGTTAAGTTCCGCCATTGTTTTGATGCTTGCTTATACTTGTATTTTTGATATTACCCTCCATATAGTCTTTCTTTGTAGAGATGTTCCTTCCCTAAACCCAGTTGTTTGGACCTGGGAATGAATAATAGATAGTTCAGTTAACAACTCAGTAATATAGTCCCTAACACAAACAATCATATACTGGAAAAAAAGTAAACAAGGCTACTATGCTTTTCTCCTACTACATCTATGGCAGCATTTCTACCCAGACTTCTCACCTGCAGTCTCCCTATTCCTAAAAGGGACAACTCAGTCAGCACCCATCAAGGCCCTGCCACTGTTCTCATTCCAGAGGCTCCTTCAGACCCCAGCTGAAGATGACTGTGGGGTATCTTCTGCCTACCTACCATTCCCTTGCTCTGTCATTATAGCCTTAAGAGTGAAAAGCTTAGATAGGCAATCTAGAAACCTGTATTATTGAGGCAAATAAATGTTTCTGAAGGTAATGCTTTCTTTAAGAAGAAACTCTTGTTGCTCAGTTGCCCACTGAAACAGAGCTTCATGATGCCTACATCCAAGTAGTGAGGACACAAGAACAGTAAGAAACCAGCCACATACCCATGACTCACTTTCCTTTGCCTTCTTTCCCTGCAGGGAAAGAGAGGGAACCAGGCCTTCATGAAGTTCCAGGACCCACTTTGCAGCATGGTCATTGCTGTAAGGTTTGGGTAGAGATGCAGAGAGCCCAGGAGGCTTCTCTGGGCCCAGTTTTGTCAGCTGTGGGAAATCCAGAGGCCTCTTCTGGATTGCTGTGAGCCCATGCGTTGTCCATCCTTGTGCCTGCTGGGCTCCTGTGTGTAGTAAGCTTGCAGCTATCTTGTAGTGCTTTGAGACCCAAGAGAGATAGAAGAGGGGAGGAGCCAACCTGGAGCCAGCCTGCTAGCCTTCACTCAAGCACCTAGAACCAGAGATTTATCTAAACAGCTTTGAAAAAAATTCATACTCAGCATTCCAGTCTCCAGAGATGCCCAGGCCATAGAACCATTAGAGATTTTCTTCTTAGAGATTTTCTTCTTAGCCGTTTCCACACATTAGTTAAATTGCCCCTCTTCCAGGTCTGCCTCTTAGCCAGCAGCACAGATTTCTCCTCCTTTATGTGCTGATGCCTCTGTATCTTGAAGGGCTGGCTCATTCGAGGAGAAAAATCTCCCCAAGTATTTCTCTCTCCTAAAAGAATTCTGGTAACAGTTATTGCAATAATAAAGTTCCTACCACCCCCTTGTGATTAAGTATCTTCTTGCCTTCCTTTTTAAAATATATATGAGTGATCTCACATCTTCACACTCTCTCTCTCTCTCTCTCTCTCTCTCTCTCTCTCTCTCTCTCTCTCTCTCTCTCTCTCTCTCTCTCTCTCTCTCTCTCTCTCTCTCTCTCTCTCTCTCTCTCTCCTTCTTGAATTGGATCTAAAGCTAGACTATCCTGAAAAGTCCAAGAGTACAACTTTAGGCTTTCCTGGCATGTGGTGGTGGTTGTCATAGCTACTGGCCTCAGCTAATACTACATAAAAACAGTGATAGATATGATGTTTACCAGTGAACACAGCTCTATTCAAATAAAACTGTATTTAAAAAACACAGGTGGTGACTACAGTTTTCCATCTTCTACTCTAGAAAATTTCAGGCAGCATCCTTGATAAAAACAAGCAGAGAGGCTTGCAGCTCAAACTCAATGTCCTTAACTTAGCAACTCAAGGTCATTTGTTCCTTGCTTCCTTTCTCCTTGTTCTGTGCAAAGTACTCCTCAGAACCTTTCTTGTCAGCTTTCTTACCTGGCACCCCCCACCTCACCCCTGCCAATTCCCACCTGCCTGGCCTGTGTCTCTCTCTGAGACTTTCTTGTGAACTGTGTCATCTTCTTAAAGTATCCATCACTCTGCATCTGCTCATTTACCAGCCTCAATTCAAGACTGGACACAATATCTCACTATCTTCCCTGTGCAGTACCCAGGAATGCCTGCTACATTGTTGGTACTGTGTTTGTTAAAGTTCTTGGTTCCTCTTCTGACATTTACCCAGATATCTGTATCAGGAAACATTTCTGAGGTCATGAAGGAGGCAAACCAAAGCTGTTCTTTGAATTGCGTGGCCAAGGGCATAGGGTCAGGGGAAATCCTGCCCATAAACACAGATGGGTCATGGTCAGGTCTGCTGCTCAGAAGTTTCTCTAGTCTTTCTTTTGGCTTGTCCTCAGCAGTTGAAATAAGCTTTATCTGTGATCACACTCTCCGTTGGAGAACCTTGAGCGTTCATTTGTTCTTGCTGTGCCCTGTTGCCTCTTAAAAAGTACCTGCAGGTTGTACATTATAAAAAATGCCTTATGATAATGTGATGAGTTTTAGCCTTTTTATCCTGTCAGACTGTCATTGAGCAAGGCACTTCTGCCTAGTGTTCTAATGTTCCTGTGCCTTGTGTAATGAGGCTGTACTTACAGAAGATACAGCATGTTTAGAATGGGGTCATTACTACCTTGTACTCTATCCTGTTTAGCAGGAAGAATTCTTCCGGATGTAGATAAGGCATATGCTCAAGTCTTCCTTTTGCTTCAAGGCCATCCCTGCTTTCAGGGCAGTTTCTACAGGAGTCTATGGGCCTCTTCAAGATAAAACTTGTCAACAAATCAAATTTGTGGGAAGCAGGGTGTGTCAAAGTGTCCATTTCTGTGTGTACCTACCTTTGTTCCTGCCATTCTTTGGTCTCTGTGGAATCATTTCACACTAGAAAAAGAAGGATTTGATAACATGAGGTTGGACCAGAGCTACCCAGTGGAGCTGGGTCAGACATGATCAGAATCCTCAGGGTTCTTCCCTTGGGACCCCAAGTTCAGCTGTCCAAGCCCAGGCTCCCCCCCAGCATGGATGCATCCCTCCAGTTTGATCATCCTTGTTCTCCAACCGTCTTCTCCCATTGCCACCTGAAAGGACCCCAGGCTTGGTCCACTTGGCAAATTGGTTTTGGAAAACACTTGTAAGTTTGCCTGTCTTTATATATTGTCTCACCTCCAGAGGTCTTTCCTGAAATATGCACATCCTGCTGTTAGAACATGTCTTTTCTCTGTCTGCATAGCTAAACTGGGAAGAAGGTTTGCCTTTGACCCTTTTGGATTTTCCCAGTCTCTGAGCTACAGATCCAAAAAAGAAAATCTTTAAGAAGTTTAGTCTAGTTCAAGGCCAGTCTGGTCTCCAGGACAGCCAGAGCTATACAGAGAAACCCTGCCTTGAAGAAGGAGGTAGGGGTGGGGGTGGGAACAAGAAAGGGAGGAAAGGTCCTAATTTTAAAACAAAATAAAAAACAAAACCAAAACTGAACCAGTTGCATTGAACTAAGCAGGACGGGAAGTTACCCATGTTATTTATGAGCACAATGTTTGATGGCGGGAGGAAGATCTGGAGCTCCATCTTCAGTTGCCGCCTTTGGTTTGTTGGTTATTATTTTAGTGGTGTATACAAACAATCCTCAATCCATTTCAGATGTATTTAAGGTGATGGAATGAAATGAAGATGCTGAAAGCTGTGAGAGGGTTAAAACTAGAAGTTTTTGTGGGTGTCAGGATTTTTAAGAGATGTCTGTGTATTTGCCATATGCATATCAGTGGGTCATGTGTTGAAGAGCTTAGGTCCCCATAAGTTGCCTCCTCAATAGCAGGGAACAGAGATATTCCAGAAGCAGGGAGCACCCCTGGCACCAAAATCCTTTTTTACAATATCGCCTGATTTCAGCACTAAGCTGGTTTAATGCAACTCCATGTTGGACCAGAAAGCTCTGTCTGAAGTACTCCAGAAATTATGGTTCATAACACAGGAATACATGCCCAACTTGAAGGGATTTCTGCCTGCCATTGCTGTGACAGTCTGAGTCCCAAAACAATATAAGTGTAAGCCATTAAAAGTGAGGATCTCATTGGTGACTACCCTGATTGTTATTGGAGAGCCTTTATCCAGTGACTGATGGAGGCAGATTCAGAGACCCATGGCCAAACATTGCTAAGGACAGGGAGGAAGGATTATAGGAAACAAGGGTCAGGAACATTGGAGTAAAACCCCAGAAACCACTAGCCTGGCTCACAGGAATGCAGAGTCTGAACCAACAATCAGGAAGTCTGCATATGCATGGCTCCTGTGTAGTTTGGTATGTGTGGGACTTGTAGCAATGGGGGCAGGGGCAGTCCCTGGTGCCCTGGGGTTTTCTTGAGAACCTATTTCTCTAAGCTGAAGATCGCCTTGCCCAGCCTGAGTACAGGGGGAGCTGATTAGTCTTATAGCAGCTTGATATTCCAGGCTTTGCTGAAGCCTGTGGGAGGCTTGCCCCTTTCTGGGCGGATACGAAGGAGGGGTGGACTTGGGGAGTGTAGCAGGGAGGAAGGGGAGGCTGGGGTTAGGCTACAAAATTAATTAATTAATTATTAATAAAGAAGTTGGGATCACAGAGTCCAAACCAGTAGGAAACCCACAGAGGAGAGAAAGAGAAGCTCTCCTAATAGCAGAAGGAGTGCTGGATCAGTGATCAATGCAGAAGAAAGGAAGGTGGCAGGATAGCCTGAGTTTGTAAACAACATTGATATCTGGATTAGGAAAGAGTCCTCCCTAGGTGTTATGTATAAAGAAAAATATTTAATTAAGTGCAATGTATTTGTGTGAGTTTGACTATTACTCAGGATGCCCTAGCCCAGAAGGGTGATGTGGCTGAACCAGCACCAGCTTCACTATGTCAGTGAATGTTAATTTTCAGAATCTGTTGGCTATAATCTTGGTGTACTTATTTCTGATCCTTGGCACCCAGCCTCCTGGACTATTGGAAATATTTTGGAAGTGTGCCTGAATTGGTGAACACAGGAGTCCTTATGTCACCATATATTGTATAGTGATGACTTTCAGCATCCTCTTCATACAGTAGCTTTGGAGCCTACAGGTGTGTGATTGCCATCAGACTCTGTAAACAAGGACTTGCCTCCAGAGAATAGTGGGGAGAAGGGTTAACGCTTTATGTATGAACATGGAATGAGATAAATTTCAAGATGCTTGTTCTCTATTTCTATGCTACTGGACCAGTGGGCTATATAAATAATTAACAGTTTAATTCACAGGAATGTGATTGTAGTGATTAACCTCAGTTCTGCTCCTCCAGTATTATACTCTGTAAATGTCATTCTGTTATCAGAGCTGTTTTTTGTAAGGTTCTTGATGCCATGAAGTAGAACACACAGTTGGCAGGTTCCACAGGCTCCTTTTACTAAGATCTGGAAATGGTGTCTTCATAGAAGGAGACCTTCTAGCGACTAGCTTATTTTTATTGAGAAAGAATGTTCTATTTTTGTGGTTGTTGCTGTTCTTATTAATTGCGTTCAGATTTAATCCATTTTGATTGCTAAATAAATAAATATTATCCAGGAATTGGAGAGATGATTTGGAGGATAAAAATACTAGCTACTCTTGCCGAGGACCCAGGTTAGGTTCCCAGTACATCATGGTGGCTCACAACCATCTATAACTCCAGTCCCAGGAGATCCAATGTCCTTGGCGGCTCTTACGGGCACCATGTTTGCACATAGTTCTCAGGTATTCATGAAAGGTAAAACTCATACACATAAAATAGAAGTTTCTTACTAGTTACAAAGTATAACCTTATAATTAAAAGTTGAGGAATCAGATATCTCAACCAAGTGGTCAAAACTAATATTCCCAGTGAGGAAGAGAGGAGTACTAGTGCCTCCAGCTATGGCCCCGAAAGGACATGGCATCACTTGTGTAGAATTCTAGTTGGAAATACATATTGTACATCTGAGAAGGCACCAGACAAAACAAAGATAAGGGAAGACTGGCTGCAGGGGGACTACAATATTAAAAATATCAATGTCACATAAGAAAAGGGCTGTGGAAGTGTAGTATGAAGTTTTTGGCCCGGACTTTCCAGCCTAGCCCTGAGGGTCAGACTGCTGCCTTTTAGCCCCCAAATAATCACACAAAGGCTTATATTAATTATATGCTGCTTGACCTGTGGCTCAGACATATTGCTATCTCTTTCATCTTAACTCAACCCATAATTCTTATGTTGTTTAGCCAAGTGACTTAGTACCTTTTCTCAGAACGGCATTCTGGTCTTCTTTTCTCTTCTTTCCAGCATCTGTTGGCGTCTCTTTCTGACTCTTCCTCTTCCCAGAGTTTTCTTAGTCTGGTAGCCCTGCCCACACTTCCTGTCGGCCTTCTAGCCAATCAGTGTTTTATTAAACCAGTAGGAAAGACAAATATTTGTAATGTACCAGAACATAATTCCACAGCATGAAAGTCAACTAAAAAGATATTACCTAAATGTAGTGCCTGATCCCAAACCATCTAGGACAGTGTGTTAATAGCAGCATGGCCAGTCTACAAAAGGAGAATCTGGGGAGCACCAGTGCTGACTAACTGAGGTTGAAGTTGTATTGTGGCTCTGGACTGTACCCATTTAATTTCTTCACTGTCCTCAAGTCAAACTTGGTATGCAGAAAGCTCATGAGTAAGTGGCTTGTTACTATGCATTTGAGATCAGCTCAGCATAGTTTCTCCATAGGCTGCCTCTAAGGTTCACTGCTAGTATGGGGTCTCAGTGTTGGGCTTGGGCTTGTGGTTGAAATTATTCTGTCATCTGACATTGACTTGGTTAATTTCCTAGTTGTAGTGTGTGTGGTCTGCAGCTATATTTGCTTCTATTACATGTTCACTTATGTATTTCAAGAGTTAGCTGGTAGTAAAGAATATTGGGATTTCTGAAGTCCTAGTTTCCTTTATTAACCCATGGGATGGGCATTGGGGTATTTTTCAGCTATTGGACCTCTTCATTCAGTGGGATTGGTCTACATACCTTGCTGACTATGGACAGCCCAACTGCAAGTACCTCCGGGTGAACCCTGTGACTGCTCTGACCCTGCTTGAAAAGTGAGTACTCAGCCCTGCGCTCTGTATGGGGAGGTGGGCAGGAGAGTAAGGGGTGTCATTTAAGGCCATTTTTCTGTTCCCAATGCCTTGAAAAGCACCTGCCTCAGGTGCAGTCAGCCATCTTTATCATTGCACTTGGTGGTCCAATCATAATTCCAGCAAGCTATAAGTACAAATTAGAATGAGATTCTGTATTGCCTTCTAGCCTTATTGGACTAGACAGTTTGTCTTTACTTAAAGAAGACAAGAAAAAATAGTAAGATAATGTAGTTTTGGCTCAGGCCAGTCTGGTAAACAGAGAGGCATGTCCTAGTCCTTGGAGCTTAATGATAGATAGAGCAGAGCTCCTCAGAAACATGGTTTCATTGAACTGGATTATCCAACACCAAACATCTCAAAACTAGCCAATGTGCCACATAGGTACCTATGATAAACACTTCAGCCTGGCTCTGGGTTTTACTAACTTATTGAGAACTGGCAGGCCCATGTCAAAGAGCTTTTTAAGACTGACTTGCCACAAGAGTATCTGTATGAAGGCATTGTAGAAAGTCCATATGTATGGGCAGCCAGGCATGCTCCAACCATAAAAAGGCCTAGAATCCAAAAGGTCAGAGTAGAACTTTAACAGAAATAGAAATGGCTTCTCTGTTCTCTCTTTCCTGTTGGTTTGCATTGTTTGGATTCATGGCTTATCCAGCAAAAGAAGGAGATCCTTCAGAATAATTTAAAATCCTGCCAGTTTCACAAACAGAATTGTGCAGCTAGTGTTTAGAGTAGCAAACTATGCTCACTAGGATCTTAAGAGTATTGTGGAAAGCCATTTTCCCAACCCAGTCAAGTCATTTGCCCTCCTTCCTAGCATAGAGGCTTCCACATGTGGGGTGGAACTCCATGCTGGATGAAAAATCCCAGCCTGAAAGAATTACTTTGAGCTTACACCAGGGAGAAAGTCACCATTGGCTATGCCTCCTTACCACTCAGAATGCCCTCACGGACTATGTACTTTCTAGTAGAGACATAAGCACAGGTGAGCACCTATTGTGCCTGCTGTTTAGCATCCGCCTTTGTAAGATTTCTGTCTTCACTCCTCTGGACTTTCCCCATACAGCCTTAAGATGAGAGAGCCAGTTCAATTCCAAGAAGAAAGGTGTCAGGCACCCACCTCACTCGTGGGCTGGGAATCAAAGTGCAGAAGCTAGGCCAGAGTAAGTCATCAGCATTGGATGCTGTGCATTACAGGCCAGTCTTCGGCTCTGTCATGGTGTTTTTGCTGGACCTAAAACCTGCAGCAATGTCGGTTTGACCTTACTTTCTATAGTCCTACCTCTTTGTTAGGGCTATCCACCTGACAGAACTGTATACGCTATTTCTACTCCAGTGGTATCATCTACAGAGCTTTAGCAAAACCCAAAACAAAGATCATTGAGAGCTCAGGCTGTCTCTTGCATAAAGCCCGGCTTTGTTAACTGGGAAGATGCCCATACTCTGGCAACCTGCTTTCCTCAGCACTGTGCCCACAGAGCACACTACTTCTCATCCATAATCCTGAAACTAATGAAGAGACTAACTCTTCATTTTTTTCAGGGACAAGAAAGAGTGACAAACTTTAAAGATGTACAGTGGCTCTTGGATGATTCATGATCTCCTGCAATTAATTTTAAGACAATATTTTTCTGCCTTGCCTTCCAAATTCCATCTCTTAGCATCTCCCAGCAGGCTAATGAAATAAGTGTACCCTAGACAATTTTAGGAGTCTACTGACCAGCAGAGCTGTGCAATGTCTCAGACTCCTATAAAGGTGCTTATCTGAAGGCATAAGGATGGGCCAGATGAGGAAGGTATGAGGCTAAGGACCTGTGACCCCTCCAAAGCTAGCTCTTGACCAAAGGCAAATGAAGTCAAGAAAGTGGTGGGTGCCTGAAGGACAGACAGCTCCATGATGAGTAGGTAGTTAGACAGTGGGGATGTTCAGGACTCCTCCATGCTGGATAATGGTTAAGATACATATTGCCATGCATCCTACTTCCTGCTTGTCCTTTGTCTGTACTGTCTCAAACACTCTGCTCCCTTTCTTTCCTCTGTTTAGGATGAAAGATACTAGCCGCAAGAATAACATGTTTGCACAGTTCCGGAAAAATGAGCGAGACAAGCAGAAATTGATTGACACTGTGGCCAAGCAGCTCCGAGGACTCATCAGCAGTCACCACTCCTGAATGTTGGCCTTGGGCCCATAGAGGCCATTTGCTGTAGCCCATGGTCCAGGATCTCCCCTGGGCTGGCCCTGCATTTGTGCATTCTTCCTCAAAGAGAGCATATGTATTTTTTTATTAACCCCTGTACAGTATTCACATAATCTTTTCCTATAGTAAAAGAGGCACAAGAATAATCAAGAACATGAGGGGTTTGGGGAAGTTACTGCCATACTTTGTGTTATCCTGGGAAGGATACACTTTCAGTGCTAACATGATAAGTTGCTTCTTAACCAGGGCCCCACAAATTCAGTGGGTACCTGGTGCTGGGAGTTGAGATGAGGAAGTAAAAGAATAATAATATGTATCCTGTTTGTTCTCAAGTTCTCACTTAAGTGCATAGGAGAGTTTAGCAGACATACCTATGTAGTATACCAAAGCCAACCTCAGCTTAGGCTATCCATCTGCCTCGTTAGCTGACTTATTGGCTCATAAGAGTATGGCATGTGGCAAGATGACAGTTTTACTCTGGTCCCCATAGGTGGCAGTTTTATTAGTGTAGTCTAACTGGGCCTTGTGGTTGGAGAGGGGTTATCTGAGTAAACACTTGGGCCTATGCTGAAAAACAAGTTGCCCCATAGGGCGACTTGTTTTTCTGGATCCTGAAAGCCAATTTGGGTCCCCAGGACCCCAACCTCCTTTCATTCATCTCTGTTACTTCTTTCATGACCATAACACTTGGTTCATAAAATAAATCATCAATGGCTTCTGGAGGTTCCTGAATGAGAGTCTCACACTTGCTTCCTGAAGCAGCATCTCTAAATGGTCCGAACCCCTGAAGCCTGAAAACAGTCTGTGTGCCTTTACCTTGGGTAGAACCTGATGACTCATGTTTTAACAGCCTCTGGCTACCATCCTTAAAGAAAATATCCTAAGCTGTACACAATGGGCACAGCCCCCACAGGACTGGATGTTTCTGGGCATAGATCTGTCACCATGAAGTAGACAGAGTCAACTGTAGATAATGGCATGTTACCTCTGGCTCAGATGTCATCAACCAAGTCATGTCATAGAGACAAAGCTCATTTTGCTCAAGCTCAGAGCTCCTATCTTCTGAGCTGTCCCCTGCCCCCACCTGAGAATACTTTCCTGGAGTCCTGTCTTTGATCTCTGGAGCCTAGGCCAGCCAGACAGACTCCTGAGACAGTGCAAGGGCTTTACTATGATGTTTCAGAGGCATCTATGCACCCAGACAATTGTGGAAGCTCTTGGTCTGACTGCTGCTAAGAGTGTAATTGCATCATGGAGCACTAACCAAGACGTCACAGAAGTGTTCCCAGCTTTGGTGATTGGCAGAGACTGGCCAAACAACCTCACATTGCCTTTGACATCTGCCATGTGCCTCTGGGACAACAGCCCTGTATCTCCCAGCCTACCATAACCTTCCCCATCTTGAACACTCCCTACCCTTACCATAGCCACCTTGTATACCAGCAGGAAGAGAGTACCACATGGAGATAAAGCTTTATGTCCTCAGGTGCTCTGCAGACGTCTACAAGTCTCATCCTTTGGCTACACAATGGCCCAGAGGTTCAGAAAGAGTCTCATAAGAATACCCAAAACTTGATTAGCCAAGGAAAGGCAAAGGGCCTGTGTTGTAAAGGCTGAGAAGTCGTTCCACTAACCTGAAGTCCTGCTGACTAAGAAGGAAGGAAAGGCCCTTTACCAGTACCCATCAGCCTCTAGTGTAGAGATCTTCAGTGCAGTGGACAGAGTGCTGGCCTGTCACAGCATTTGTCCTTTAGACTCCGTCTTGCTGCTTGTCTAGAGGAACTGTCATAGGGTGAGTGAAAACAGGTGGAAGAGCAGGACCGCTCTACCTTCCACAGCAGTCCTGCTGAAGGGAATTTCACCCAATCTCAGGGTGTGTGAGGATGGCCACCTGGTTTTTTTCTTCCTGCCTCTGCACCTGTCTGCACTCGTACTTAACAAAAAGCAGCATGCTACTTGTGAGCTATGAAGGCCAGGGACCTACGATATTAAGGTGATTACGAATTGATGAAGTAGTACTTTTTTTTTTTTCCATTTTATCCATAAGGCCTAAAGCTGACCTGGCCTTGAGGACTTGAGCACAGTATGTATTCCTGTAGGCCTCCAACTCTGTGTGTGACCTTACCTCAGATGCTTGCAGGTGAACATATCCTGAAGATTCTCAGGAGGAGTGAGACATTGTTCCCTGGAGGTCTGGCCTTCCATCCAGATCCAGATTCATGTAGACAGTCTGGTTTATGACCTGTGGTTAGGCAGAGGCTCACTTACTTTTTACCATTTTGGGTGAAAAAAACAACTCTCAATACCAGGTGACACTTGTGTGGGTGGAGGACAGGGCCTGCACATGGGAAACCACAAAGCCTGTTAGCAGGAGTATCTCCCTGTGACTCTATCATGTGCAAGGTCCCAGACCCAGGGGTGACACTGGCCAGGAGTCTCCTACTTAGACCTTAGAATGCAGGCTCAGTTGGCTTCACCCAGCCTTCTCCAGACTGCTTTTGCTGTGCCCTCTTCACTCTACCCTTCCCTTCCTGCTTTTCATCTGCATTTTAGTCACTCCTCACTGAGGTGTTGGAAATAGCCTTTTATTTTGCACAGTTCCACATTTGTGAGAGAAACGTGGTGAGATCCATCTGTACCTCTTAAAGGAACTTTTTCTTCTCGAGCTCACCTGGAAAGAAGCCCTGCTGCAAGTGGCTGCTGAAGGGGGACTCCTCTGTGGGAAGAGCATGTCTATCCTGTCCCCTGTACACATTCCTCTTTAGCTGCTATTAAATATGAGAGCCTACATACCTGTTCAAATAGCCACTGTGTTTCTTGTGAGGTGGTTTTTATCCTTTTGGCACAATGTGTCTGGTTTGTGACAAATACTGGATGGCAGGCAGTGTGCCCCCGCTCAGCTGACTGCGGAGCAGAGCAAGAAAGAACCTGGTATGGAGAGGCCATATGCTAACTTCAGGCATGTTAAGATGTATGAACAGAAACTGGCACAGCTACCAAGAGAAGTATGTTGAAGTGCCTAGTTTATGTGGAGTACTAGAGTGGGCTGTTTACCCACTCTGTGGGGACTGGCTCCAGCCAAGCAGGAGTGATATAGAATTATCCAAAGCAAAGCTAGTCTGACGGAGGGAGAGCTGAGCAGCAGGCAATGTGAAGAAGGGTCTGAAAAGATGATGGGAGAGAGCATATGCTCATTAGCATGGCCTTATGATTTAACTGTAGGACACCACAGAAGTGTTTGAGAGGCAGAGCACATTAAAGTTGAAGTTGCCCCTAGCCTAATGTGCTAGGAGACAATGAAGGACCTTTGGGTGCTCTGCAACCGTGGTGAGGTCCTGTCCATGCAACAGGACCAGCCTGCTTACCCTCAGAAGAGGCTGGAATGAACACCAAGAAATGAACCTGACACTGTTGTTGCCTTTGGGCTTCCATTCCTTCAGTGTGGCCTGCTAACTGGATCATCTTGAACATTATTTGCTCACTAGTGTCATTAGAATGCTTCCTAATTTATAGGGTATTGTAAAAAGTGAGGACTGTGAAGGTTGCAGAGCCTGGCCTGATACACTTCCTTCCATTTCACAGAATGCCTCTCAGCTGAGCATCTCACAGATGTTTCCATAGTTGCCTTGTTTCCTGGCTTCCTCTACAAGCCCAGCATAAGGCTGGTAAGAAATACATCCCTCACACTCCTGTGCAGAAATCAAAATCACCAGCTGCCTGGCTCTTGAGTAAAGCCAACCTTAAAGAGAAGCCTGCCCTCAATAACACCTGGAGCCTCCTCTGTTCTCACTTAGGTGCCAAAATATATACCTCTTCCTGATAGTATGTAATTTGGACATAGAGATCCAAATTCCTTGAAATGTGGGTGTGGTGTACACATGGGCTTTCATCCACTTGCTTCTTTCTTTTGGAAAGCAGGTTTGTGCTATGAGTGATAACAAAACCCCTTTAGAGGTAGATCTCCTGTGCATGAACCTGGAGGCTCTGAGCCATCTTTCTGTCCTTGCCTCCCCAAGCTCACCCTTTTCAGGAACCTCAGTAGAAACCTAGATCACCCCCCAAAAGGTCAGAACAGCTTTGTTTTCACCAGCCATACCAGGATATGTACTGAGGGTCCAAAGTACTCTGCACTTTGAGGCATAAGGAAGTGACAAAGAGGCTGGTGTGGTCGTTGGGCTCTCCCAGGATGCTCACCCCAGAACACCTTCCACAATCTGAACACTAGCTGGAAATGTCCAGCTCAGGAAGGACCTGATTCTAACCCATTGATGGTGGGGGGGGGGGGAGGTTTCCCCTTTCTTTTCATAGCTGGGAATCGCCTTCCCCTGGAGGCCTTATTCTGAGGTTAATGGGCAGCATTTGTGGGGAATGAGAGAGCCTCCAAGCCCAAGGGACCAGAAGACAAAGGCTCTTGAGGAAGTGCAAGGAGGAGGAGGAGAGGCCCGAGACCAGCATTGTGTGGGGAGTTCCCCCCTCAGGGCCCGGGACCAGCATTGTGTGGGGAGCTCCCCCTCTATCTGTTTCAATCACTGCAGGGTTAGGGTTACCCTGCATTTGGGGCCCTACTGCATTGTGGGGTCTGACAATCCTTGTGATGGTAATGGGGGCCTCTCCCAGGCACACCTTCCTCTGCCAGCCCATACCGGTTTCCAGAAAGGAGTGAAGCCCTTTCCCTAGGGGTGTGGCAGGTTGTAAGCCCAGAACTGGACCTAAGATGGCAGCCCCCTCCCAGTCTGCTAAGTGTACCTTCCCAGCCCAAGTCATGACCTTTCTCCCTCCAGAGCTCCAGAAAGGGAATGGAATCTGAACATTGAGATGCTTTCCTGGCCCTGAACAATCCTCCCTTTCTCTGGTCTCAATGATGGGTCTATTTGCTCCTGTAAATGGGTCTCGCCATCTCCAGCGGTCACCTTTGCTTGGAGGAGCAATTAACTGCAACTCCCTCTTGTTCTCACACTCCCCTCTCTGTTACCAGGCTCAGATAAAGCTGGGTGGATGGCTTTCTCTTCCTTTCTATTCCGTGGGGTGCTTATTTCTAAAGCTAGTGGAGGAAGGCACTGCTTCCCCAGTGAGCCCCTTCCCAGGAGAGCCTGCTGGGGAAACCACTTCCGCAGGCACTGGAAAGGTGCCCATGACAGCACCTCTAAGGCTTTTTAGGTCACCAGCTCTGAACTGCCAGTTCACACAGGTGTTTTCCAAGGCTTTAGGGAAGAAGTTTCCAGGAGAGAGACAAAGGAACAGAGTGGAAGGCTTACATGGATTCTAGACACTGAGAACAGATCTGCAAAAAAAATAAGACCACATAAGACAAAATAAGACTACATCATCACACCATCATTGCTTCTTAGAAAGAGGAGAGCCTAAGGTGTGGGGCAGCAGGACAGGCCTGTCGTTCGGATAGGTGTCCACGGCAGGAGGAAGTTGAGCAATTAGTCATTTTCAGTTACTGTGGACCTGTGTAGGGTTTTGTTGTAGTTTGTTTGCTTTGGTTTTGTTTAAGACAGGGTCTTACTGTGTAGTCTCGGCTGGCTTCAAACTCACAGTGCTCCTCCTTTACTGCTGGAATTAAAGGTGTGCCGGCATGCCAGCCTTGTGTGGTACTTCTGGGGCATAATGAAATTTGCAAAGGCAAGAACACCACTCCTACCAGATGTCCATGCACACCCAGCACAGTAAATGGTGCATGGACACACATGACCCAATAGTCACAATATTGGAGCTGGCCAAGATCCAGGGAGAAAAGGTTCTGAAGCCAATGAGTTCTCAGGAGAGACTACCACTGGCATTCTTTGGGACTGCTACTTTGTGGTAGATAATTGACAAGCAATCCAGCCTTTAAATTCATTTCATTATGATTAAAATTATCTGTAAACGTGGTTGTCCTTTATACTACAGTTTAGTTCCTGACAGAATAAAGCATGGAGATATGCATTCATCTTTGTAGTGTGTGTGTGTGTGTGTGTGTGTGTGTGGTAAAACTGAGGCTTCCCCCACTGAACCCTAACCATCTTTCTTACATATAACTACTATTAATGGTATAATCATATTTTTTCAAATGACTGACACATGTATGTATTGACCCCCCCCCAAAATAATAGTACAATCACCATTTTATTTTCTCGCCAATGCATCTCAAGTCTCTTCACACTTATGAAGTACATAGCACCATTGTGTCATGAATGGACCGAATCTTTAATCACCATTCCTGAGCTGATTAATATTCAGAATATCTCCAGCATGTGACTGCTATAAGTATTAAAAGAAGATAGTTGTATATGCCTTAGGTGTTTTTACAGCATACATTTTAAGTAGAACAGATTGATTGATGGGTTGGCTTAAAGTTAAAAATGTTAATGGAATTTTTAAAAGTAACACTTTATATTCTCTGCAGGATCTCTGTGTCCTCGGCACAAAATAATACCAATATTTTTCATTCTTGCCAACTTTTTAAGTAAAAGAAATAATGAATGATCTTTCTTTGTTCTAATGTACATTCTTAAATTTTCAGTGAGCTGGGCATCTTCCAGTTGCTGACCATAATGCTTGCCCTTGCTTTTATTGGACTCTTCTTTTCTATGCTGGTCTATCACTCTTTGTGTAGAGATTTCAACTAGTTGCTTGCCTCCCATGCTTCCCCTAGTCTGTCTCTGAGTTTGTTCATGATGCATAGAAGTTAGAACTTCACTTTGTAAATAACAAAAAGCAACCCCGAAATAGAGATGGAGAGGCTGGCTGAATATCTAAAGGTGGTTCCTAGGGAACTTAAGTCAATGGCTAAACCAATCCAGTCTGTTTTCTTTCCTTCTGTCACCCTACCTTTCCTTGTAATGAGACCATCCAGAATCTCACTTCTCTCACAGTGGCTAGCCCACAGCCACTTGGTCAGCTTTTGGGTTTCCAGGCTACTCTACAGTTCAGTGCCTGTCTTGGGAGTCCCATAGTCCCATAGCCCCCAGAATTCAGAGCACTCAGTCAGAAGCCATGCCATTGGATTTGTTCAGAAATCTTCCATAGACTGACTGCTCTGACCAGTATAGCAACAGCAAGAGAACCTTAAAGTTCCTGTCAGACTGAAACAGTCAGACTCCACTGCAGATATGGAAGCCCACTCTAAGGATTAGCCCATTACAGGATGTTGGCACAGGGGGCCCTGATGATCTGCCATCCCCATCTGCTTTGAGGTTTGAGTGGGGGGTTGCTGTTGAAACATCAGCTTTACAATGATTGGATTTCATGACTAATTTCTCCACTTCAGATTTTAAAAATACTAAGGCACATTTTCTTATGATGTTTCACTTTTTATTACATTAACTGACAAGGCTTAGTGTCTCTGGAGTACCAGGAGCCTAAACAGGGCAGGGTGTAGCCAGGCCCATTAAAAAAAAAACCACTGGAACCCTGAGCTTGCCCTGTTCCTGCGTTTTCAAAAACCAGAGTAAACCATCCATCATAAGACATTTCCACTCTCCAAAAATTGTTTAAGGTACAATATATATCAATAAATATGTATATACCCCTTAATCAATATTAATCCTTTATATAATATGTTACAAATAAAAATTACTGCTATAGTTGGCACTCAATGTGTAACAGTTTTAATGTGTTTTACTGTGAGATGAAGAATGTGGCAGGAACGGGCCTTTGGATCTTTCTTCCATGAGGCTGCTCAGAGGACTCAGCAGCAGCATTTTTACTGTGTATATAATTCCCATTTGTCCCTGGATCTGTCTCCAGGTTTTCCACACAGTCTCCACACTCATTCTGTTTCTATGCCCGTTTGTTTTGTACCTGCTTCCAAATCAGGTCATTGATTCTTGTGCTGTGCTTTCTCAAAATGTCCACGGATAAATTCATATTTTTTTCAAATTTCAAAATTCAGTTGTGATTTTTGACTAAATATTATATTGAATGAATGTACAAAACAGTGTAAAAATGAATGGGAGTTCAAATTTTTAGATAGATTAATGTTTTCAGCATTTGGATTATTTTATTTACTATGCCCCTTAGTGTCTGATTTTTTTCATTAATGTTATAAATGAAATTTCCCCTTGCATGCTGTGTTCTCTCTCTCCCTCCTTCCCCTTCCCCCTCTGCGTGTGTATGAGAGAGAGAATGCTTTGCTAAGTGGCCCTGGATGACCTGCTACTTGTGTAGTTTAGAGACTTCAAAATTGTGGTGAACCTCTTGCCTCAGGCTCCCAAATGCTGAGTTTATAGGCATGAGCATTTTGTTGTTTATTGCTTGTTTGTTTTGACTATAGGAATGAAATGCACACAACTATGGTGACAAAAATGTTGAGATCCACTGTTCCTGGCAAGATCCGAAGAACCCGTCTTGTGGTGCTGAGGCCGTAACTCAGCACAGCTACTGCTGTAGAGAACCGTTCAATGCTTGGTTTGTGGTTCCAGAGCCACAAAGCTCTGAAAACTGGAAGTGCTTTCTTGACTTATTTATTGGCAAAAATTGGACCTGATGTGAAGCCAAGTATCACTTTCATTTATTGCTGAGTACAGATAGGTAAACAGCAAAATAGGTAGTGTTTGATTGTGGGCTGTCGCTCAAACCCTGCTCAAGGGATATGTGACCTCTACTATACTGTCTTTCTGAAATAAATAAAAAGTCCTTAAACATGGCCCCAAGGGTTTTTGAAAAACATATTATAGACTTAAGTCTGGAAAATAAAATTATTCATGTTCTAAGACCCAGAAGTTCTGAATATTCCCTAGAGAAACCATACACACACACACACACACACACACACAAAGCCTGTGTGATAATGTTTCCTGTAAGCACTGCTTACTGGGATAAAAAGCAGACATGTTTTTCAGTGGGATACTGGATCCATATGATGCATTCATTCACCCAGAAGAATACTACAGAGCTGTTAAGATGAGCTGTAGCTAAATATATCAACCCGCTGAATCCAATAAATAAATAAATAAATAAATAAATAAATAAATAAATAAATAAATAAATAAAGACAAAGAATGCTAGAAAACTGCATGTTACAGCTTAGATTTCGAAAGTCAATTTATGGTAAGAGTTAGGGGATGACCTGAGGGCACAGCAATGGGCATGTATTCTGAATTTCTTAGTAAAACAGGATATGAATGTTACATTCTATATAATCTCTATTGATGCCTGCATAGAATTTTAAACAGTGCCTATTCATTCCCCCACCTTGGTTTTCTGAGACAGGGTTTCTCTATGTAGCCCTGACTGTGTCTCTCCTACTCACATTGTCTACCAGGCTGGCCTTGAAATCACAGTGATCCCAAGTTCTGGGATTAAAGGTGTGTGCCACCACCTCCCAGGGTCTATAGATTCTTGTTTAATTTGCTTTCACTTGCTGATGACTGCAGATACTGCTGATGCAAACATGTCTGAAATCGTTTTACATACATATAAATACCTCTGTAGATGAAGGGAAAGGCTTTATATATTGATAAATAATATCATTTGTCTTTATTTTTTAAAAATGTTTCTTTTATTGTGTTGTTCCATTGTGATGTGGGAATGCCTTTCTGTATGCTGTGAATATCAATCTTTAAATAAAGGAGCTGTTTTGGCCCATGACAGGCACCATAGGAAAAGTAAGAGGAGAAATCAGAGCATAGGTAGGAGGAGCAGGGCTGAGTCAGAGACAGACCAAGCCGGAAGCCCAAAGAAGCAACATGTAAGGAACACAGGTGAGCCACGGGCCATGTGGCAGACAGATTAATGAGAATGGGTTGATTTAAGATGTAAGAGCTAGCTAACAATGTGCCTGAGCCATAGGTCAAACAACATGAACTTAATATAAGCGTCTGAATCATTTCTGTGGGCGTGAGCAGCAGCAGACGGCTAAGGGGTCTGGGGCTGCAGGTCTGTGGGTCTGGGCCTCTGGCCGTCCAGGACCAAGAAACCACATTGTAACACCATTGTAAATAATTGTCCCCGCCTATGAGTTTAATAAAAAGCGCCGATTGGCCAAAGGCAAACAGGAAGTATGAGCGGGGCTACCAGACTAAGAAGACTCTAGGAACAGATAGAACTGAGCAGAATGCCAGAGAGAAGCCAGAAGAAACAGGGGACAACTGTGCTGCTCTAAGAAAAGGTACCGAGCCACATGGCTGAACAGGATAAGAGTCATGGGTTAGATTAAGGGTAGAGTTAGCAAGTTATATGCCTGGGCCTTAGGCTGATCAGCCTAAAACTATTGTAAGCATCTGTGTGTCTCTGTGGGTCTGTGGGTTTGCGGGCCTAAACCTTGAGGCTAAGCTGGAAAGTCTGGGCCAGAAACCCCCTACTACAGTCTCATCTTGTGGAGTGGGCCTTACATCATATTAGATATTGGTGAGTTACCCCCATAAGCTTTGTACCACCATTGCATTAGCATATCTTGCAGACAGACCACCATCATAGATTGAAGGGTTTGTAGGTAGGTTTGGTGTTTACCTTTCTCCGTTGGTAGCATGCAAAGTACCTTCTGGGTACCAAGAACACTAGCCTGTAGGGATCTCAGGCTTTAGGTGACCACTAGCTCAACTCCTCCGTGTTCAATGATTTGCGTCGGTGTTGCCTTCAGCAATACGGCCTTGCTATCAGTTTGTAGAGAACAACCTTAGCAACAGCATGTGTTGTTTGGAGATTCCCATGGGATCCCTTTGACCAATGATTCAATTAGATATAACACATTCCTGGTACTTCATTTGATGACAAGAGATCTCTAGCTGAGGCTCTATCTATTATTTGGTGATTTCATTTAGATAGCCTTCATATATGTATATATTTTAGGAAGCTTTTAATACATTAAATTCCTATACTACTCCTCCAATGACCCTTAATTTTAGCTGTCTCTCTCATATTCCCTCCTTTGTCTTCCTCTTTCCACTTGATCCTCCCATTCCAATTCCCCCACCCTACTTCATCCATCCATAACTATCTATTCTATTTCCCTTGCCTAAGGAAGTCTATCTGTACTCCTTGTCTTATACTCTATACCAACCTCTGTGGTTGTACAGATTATAGCTTGTTTATCATCTACTTAATCCACTGCGAATATCCACATATAAGTGAACACATACCATATTTGTCCTTCTAGGATGGCTTAATGTTGTAGTGGGGGTTTCTTGGTCCCGGGCTACCAGAAGCCCAGACCCTGCCACGCCAGACCCCTCAGCTGCCCAGCCGCCCGCTGCTCAGGCCCCCAGAAATGACTCAGATGCTTATATTATCTTCATGCTGCTTGGTCTATGGCTCAAGCACATTGCTAGCTTGCTCTTACATCTTAAACCAACCCATTTCTATTAATCTGTCTACCACGTGGCCCGTGGCTCACCTGTGCTCCTTACATGTTTCTTCTTGGGCAGCTTGCTCAATCTGCCTGACTCCGCCCTACTTCTCCTATCTATGTTCTGATTTCTCCTCCTACTTCTTCTATGGTGCCTGTCATGGCCCAAAACAGCTTCTTTATTTAAAGATCGATATTCACAGCATACAGAAAGGCATTCCCACATCAGCTTAACTCACTCAGGACAATTTTTTCCAGTTCCATCCATTTACCTGTAGATTTTATTATTTCATTTTTAATGGCCAATTAATATTCTATTGTGTAAATGTACAACATTTTCTTCATCCATTCATCTGTTGAAGAACATCTAGATTGTTTCCAGTTTCTGGCTATTATGAATAGAACAGCAATGAACATGTTGAGCAAGTGTCTCTGTAGTAGGATGAAACATCCCTTGGGTATATGCCCAAGAGTGGCATAGCTGGGTCTTGAGGTAGATTGATTTCCATCTTCTTGAGGAAGAGCCATACTGACTTCTAGAGTAGCTACACAAGTTTGCACCCCACCAGCAACGGACGAATGTTTCCCTTACTCCACATCCTCATAAGTCGTCATTTGTTTTTACTGATCTTGGCCATTCTGATAGGTGTCAGATCAAATTTTGAAGTAGTTTTGACCTGCATTTTTTAACAACTAAGGATTTTGAACATTGTGTTAAGAGTGTCTCAGCATTTGACTTGATATTTTTGAGAATTCTCTGTTTAGATCTGTACCTTATTTTTTAATTGGGTTCTTTTCTTGATGTCTACTTTTTATAGCTCTTTATATATTTCAGATATTAACTCTATTGGAAATGTAGCTGCTAAGAACCTTTTCCCATTCTGTAGTCTGCCACTACGTCTGACCGATGAGATCCCTTGCTGTGCAGAAGCATTGTCAGTTTCACAAGGTTCCATTTTTGATTATTATCTTACTGTCTGTGCTCATGATATTCTGTTCAGAAAGTCCTTTCCTATAACAATGAATTTAAGACTATTTCCCATCTTCTGTCAAATTCAGCTGAAGTCTTTGATCCTCTTGGACTTGAGTTTTGTGATAACTATGGATCTATTTGGATTGTCTTACATGCAACTATTCAGTTGGCACCATTTGTTGAAAATGCTGTCTTTTTTCTAGTGTGTACTTCTGGCTTCTTTATAAAACACATTCAGCTGTCCATAGGTGAATGGATTTATGTCTGTGTCTCCAATTTGGTTTCACCAATTGACATCCATTTTTTTTGTGCCGATACCATGCTATTTTTATGACTATTGATCTGTAGTACAATTTGAGCTTGGGGACAGTGATTCCTCCAGCAATTATTTTATTTTTCAGGCATTGTTTTTAGCTACCCTGGGCATTTCACATTTCCACATAAAACTAAAAATTGTCCATCAAGATCTGTAAAGGATTGTGTTGGAATTTTTATGGGAATTGTATTGAATCTGTAGATTGCTTCTGGTAGGATGGTCATTTTTGCTGTATTAATATTACTGTCCATGATGATGGGAAATCTTTTCATCTTCTGATATCTCTTTATTTCTTCAATGTCTTTAAGTTTTTAACATGAAAGTCTTTCACTTGCTTGGTTAGAGTTATCCCAAAATTTTTGAGGCTATTGCAAAAGCGTTATTCCCCTGATTTCTTTCTCAGTTTGTCATTTATATATTGGAAGGTTATTTGTTTTTGTGAGTTAACTTTGTATCCTGCTACTTTGCTGAAAGTGTTTATTAGTTGTAGGAGTTTCCCAGTGGACGTTCTAGGGTTACTATCATATCATCTGCAAATATAGTTTGACTTTTCTATTTCCAATTTGTCTCCCTTGATCTCCTTCTGTTGCCTTATTGGTACAGTTAAAACTTCAAATGCTCTGTTGAGTAGGTATGGTGGAAGTGAACAAGCTTGCCTTGTTCCTTATCTTAATAGAATGACTTTGACTTTCTCTCCATTTAAATTGATATTGGCTGTGAGCTTGTTGTAAACTGCCTGTAATAAGTTGTAAATAGTTGAGCTAATCTCTCCAATACTTTATCATGAAGGGGTGTTGGATTTTGTCAAAGATCTTTTCTGTATCTAATGAGATGATGATGTAGTTTTTGCCTTTCATTTTGTTTATATGGTGGATTACATTTACCAGTTTACACATGTTGAACCATCCCCACATCTTTGGCATGAAGCTTATTTGGTGGCTGATCTTTTTGATGTTTTTGGATTTTGTTTTCAAATATTTTATTGAGTATTTTAACATCTGTGTTCATAAGAGAAATTCATTTATAATTCTCATTTTTTCCTGATTTATGTGGTTTGGGTATCAGGGTAACTGTAGTCTCTCAAAATAAAATGGGCAATGTTCCCTCTATGTCTCTTTTGTAGAATAAGTTGAGGAATAGTGACATCAACTCTTCTTTGAAACTCTGATAGAATTATGCACAAAAGCCATCTGACCCTGAGCTTTTATGTTTTGGTAGACTTTTAATGGCTTTTATTTCACCAGGAGTTATAGGTCTACTTAAACTTCTTATATGGTCTTAATTTAATTTTGGAAGTGGTATGTATTGTGAAAACAATCCATTTCTTTTAGGTTTTCCCATCTGGTGGAATACAGGTTTTTAAAGTATGTCCTTATGATTCTTTGGATTTCTTCTATATCTGTTGTTATGTCCACCCTTTCATCTCTAGTTTTATTAATTTTGATATTCTCTTTCTGCCAGTCCAGACTATTATACCCAGCAAAACTTGCCATCACAATAGGTGAAAAAACATTTCATGATAAAACCCAAATATGAGCAGTATATATCTACAAATTCAGCCCTACAGAGACTCTAAAAGGAAAATCTCAACCCAAGAAAACACAAGGAATTTTGGGAGAGAAGAGGAAGCATAATCCACTGACAATGGGGACAGAAAGGAAGGAGAGGCCACACCAGGTGGTCGGGTACAGACCTAGGGATGAGTCTGAGAAATTTGATTGGAGTAAAGAAAAGAGAGGTGAAGATCTGTAGTTAGCCTGCCTTCTTCTCTGGCTGGAGTGGCCTTCGGGTTCTCAGGGTTTCTAAGGGTTACTATTGCTGTGAAGATGCACCATGACCAAGGCAACTCTTTTAAAATATTTAATTGAAGGCTTGCTTACATTTTCAGAGAGTTAGTCCATTATCATCATGGTGGGGATTGGCAACATTGAAGCCAGAGCAGTAGCTGAGAGCTACATGCTGATCCATAGGCGGAGACAGGCAGACTCTGGGTGTGGCTTGGGTTTTAGAAACCTCAGACCCCACCCCAGTGACAGTCTTCCTTCCACAAGCCACACCTACTAATCTTTTTAATTTTTCAAATAATACCACTCCCTGATGACTAAGCTTTCACATATATGAGTCTATGGGAGACATTCTTATTCAATCTACGACACAGAGACTGTCATTGTCTTTCAAAATGAGGCATGAACATGTCCATGGTTTTCTTCCATATGTTTATAGGCTTAGTTCCCTAAAAATATTCCCAGAGGTATTTAAATGTAAAATACTATGTAAGAGATCCTCTTAGATTTTCTTGGCAGTGCTGGTTTGCATGGCCACTGAGAAGCCAAATCATAGCCAAGGGAGGCCTAAGAGCCTCACACTTGCCTTCCTTTCTCTGGAAGCTCAGTGAGAATGGGTTACCTGTTCCCAGCTCCTTGCCTAGTTATTAGAGGACTCTCTCAAAGGTCAGAGAACAGGAGACCTGACAATGTAGTGCAATTCCAAGATGCTAAGAATGGGGCAGGCAGGAGAGGAGGCACTGACGCTTGGAGTCTTTTGTCTTTAGGGATGGTGGGGAGATGTGATGATGAAGAGATAGGGTCAGTTTCCATGTCCTTGACCTGCTGCTCCTACTCATGCCAAATGCAGATCCATCCCTCACTCATAAGACTATAATTTCTCCTCTTCCTGTTTGGAAATGATCTTAATTTACAGAGACGGTTAAAGCTGGTATGCTTCCACCTGGTATCCTCTTTGATTGGCACATTATTAGCATCTAAATATGTGAATAGCTAAAAGTCTCTGAACCAACAATAGCATTTTAGTATTAACTAAACTTGAACTTCATTCAGCTTTCAGGGTTCCCATTTTTCTGTTCTGATCTGGTCTAGAACCACATAGCTTCACTTGCACGCTCCTTGCTCACCTCTGCTCTGTGGCTTCTTTGCTCCTTGTCTCATGTGACTTACACGGAGTTTGCAGGCTTGTTCTCAGTATCCACTTGTAGTTTTCCTCCTGACTAGGTTGGGGTGACTTACTGGTTGTTTAGTTTTGCTTTTGAGATGGAGTTTCCCTGCTTCTTCTGGCTTTAGCCTGGCCATCTTCCTGTCTCAGCCTCTCCAGGATACATTAGATACACTGCCATGCCTGCTGTGATGGTGTCTAGATGGAATTCCCTAAGGGTCCATGCCACAGGATCCTAGTGGGACGTTACTGATGACACTGGCCTTCAGCATTAGCTGAGGCCATGTCTCAGTTCCTTACCTTAAAGTGACTATGTTGTTCTTTCCAGTGTCTAAAAGAATCCAGTCACTATTGGAACCCACACTTGAGATAACAGCTACTAGGGGAAGATGGGTCGTGACTTTATTTCCCAAAGATTATCTCTGTAAATCTGCAAGGAATGCATATTCCTTTACCATGTTTCATTTGTTTATTTATGCATGCATGTATATGTCTTGCACGTGTTTGCACATGGATGTATGTATGTACATGTACATATATTCTTTTGCCTGTAAGTATGTCTTGGTGCGTACATGTATGAATGCAACCACTTAAACATTGGTTTGTGTCTTTCTATATTGATTTTCATTTTATTCCTTCTTGTGACTGTTTTGGATGGGATGTAATCCATCCAATATCAGACTTGCCATTCCAAAGTGCACAGTGGTTTATATTATGACCTCATCACCCTCTAACTCCAGGACATACCCAGTGTCCAGAACTGGAAGTACTAACAATCACTTCTAGTTCCTTTCCTCACCCCTTGCTTACGTCCTCTCCCAGTGACATTGCCTCTTCTATGCATTTCATATAAGTGGGCTCACTGAAACATGACTAATGTGACTGACTTCTCTCACCTGGTGTAATTGTAAGCCTTATCCATGCTGTGGCATGTATCAGACACTGTTCCTTTTGTGACTGAATAGTGGTATCCCATCATAATGCGAAACTTGTGTCCATTCATACTAAAATGTTTGCACCACTTTATATCCTGACAACGCATAAGGCTCTGGTTTCTGCATGTTCTCACAGTACCTCTTATTGTTTGGTTTTTAAAAATAATGTTCATCCTAATAAATATAATGTGGTGTCTATGGTTTTGACTTGTGTTTCTCTAACAACTAATGATATAATGGTGTTGAGATGTTTCTGTGTGGTGCCTGGGTATGGTATAATCTTTGGAAGAGGTGTTTCTTCAAATCTTTATTGTTTTTCCCCAAAGGAAAAACCGAAACAGTCTTGCTATATAGTCCTGATTGGCATGGGTCACACTGTATAGACCAGGGAGGTCTCCAACTCATGGGCGTCCTGTTGCAATCTCCTGGGTGCTGGGATTACAGGAAGGAGCCACCACCTTTACCTCCTCACTTCTCTGTGTGCTTCTGGCCTAAAGACTTTAAATGTACTAGACACTAGATCTTTGGCAGACAGAGCATGTGCACTCGTGATTTTCTTCTGTTCTATGAAGCTTATTTTTCGATAGCATCCTAAGATATTGTACATTTTCATAAAGCCTGAATTTATTCATTG
The DNA here is from genome assembly GCA_033318265.1 of Phyllotis vaccarum. Lineage (NCBI taxonomy): Eukaryota > Metazoa > Chordata > Mammalia > Rodentia > Cricetidae > Phyllotis > Phyllotis vaccarum. The sequence continues at coordinate 67,069,888 of JARWLC010000014.1, read as the reverse complement.
TTTTATTGCTTGTTCTGGGGTGATGTTTAAGAACCTAAAAAAACTGTTGCAGGGGCCAACCAAGATCATAGAGGCTTATGCCAATATGTCTTTGTGAATTATTTCAAGTTCTGCTTTCACTTAGGTCTCTGACTGACTCATTTTGAATTGATTTGTGTTTATTATGAGCAAGGTCTCCAAGCTTTCTTTTACACATGGATATCAAGTTGTCCTACCATTGTTTGAAAACACCCTTTCCTGTTGGGTGGTCTTGGCACCCATGTTGAAAATCATTTAATCACAGGGTGAGTCTATTTCTGTTTGGGTTTTTTTTTTTTTTTTTTTTTTGGTTTGTTTGTTGTTTGTTTGTTTGGAGACAAGGTCTTACTATGTAGGCCTGGCTAGTCTCCAGCTCAGATATCTGCCTGCTTTTTCATTTCTGTGATTAGAGGCATGAGCTACAACAACTGGCTGTGGGTTGGTTGGGGCTCCTTTCGCTGGCCTTTAGATGTGTTCTTCAGACTTGGCAGCCATTGTATACTTAGAACATTAATCCAGCTTCATACTATTTAGATTGCACTTCAATGACTTCAGATTTGGCCCTTTGGGACACTTTTCTGTTCACTCCTATGTCTCATATGTTTCTGATAGTTATGTCCTGCTGCTGTGACAAAATACCAGAGCGAATTAACTTAACGGAGGAGGATTTATTCTGACTCATGGTCTCCGGACTTCCCATAAATGGTTGACTGGTCCCACTGTTTCTGGATCTTGGCAGGGCAAAGTAGCATATCTGTGAGTATGTGAGAGAAGAGACTGTCCCTTGGGGTGTCCAGAAAACAGGCAGAATAAGAGTGGAAGGCAAATCCATGCACTCAGAAGTTACACGTGTCCAGATCTACCGTCTAACTAGGCTTCGCCTCCTAACAAGGTGAACTCATCAACAGATTAATCCATCAGTGGCTTGATGGCCCATCACCTCTCAGAAGTTTGAAATGAAGCCTTCCTTCAGCACATAAGTCATTGGGGGTTACATGAAATACAAACCACACTACCGCAAAACTCTTAATTTTTTTTTTTATAGGCATCTGGATTGTGCTCCAGATATAACACTTGCCAGATAAGCTACTCCATAGCTGAACTGTATCTCCGTCCCTCTCTGTGTTTTTATTTTCTGATAGGATCTCACTGAATTGCTCAGGCTGGCCATACATTCACTGTAGTCCTGGCAAGCCTTGAACCTGATCCTCTTACCTCAGCTTCCCAGTAGCTGGGACGCCAGGCCTGCACCCTCATACCCAGCTGTCCTGACTTCTGGTGCTACAAGATGAGGCAGAGCTGGTGCCTCCAGTTAGTTCCCAGTTAGTTGTCTTCACAAATCCTTATTGTTTTTAACTGGAGAAAGATGCCTTCAAGGGAAAATCTAGTGCTGTCTGAGTCTATAACTCCAGCATTTAGGAGATATAGCAGAAGGGTTAAAGTTCAAGGCCATCTTGTGTTACATACCATGACACCATCTTAAAAAGAAAAAAAATGAAGGAAGAGAGAGAGAGAAAAGAGAGAGAGTCAAAGAAAGGAATAAAGAAAGGAATAAAGGAAGGAAGGAAGGAAGGAAGGAAGGAAGGAAGGAAGGAAGGAAGGAAGGCAAGATCCAAGATCCAGTGGGTGACAAGGTAATTGGATGGGCAGTCGGTAGTTTTTGGCTCTCAGCAGAGAGAGCTAGATATAATGTTACATGTAATAATCCACACTGATCCAGGTATCTCTAATCTATGTGCATCTCTAAATATGTATATATTTGTATGTGTCTCTGTTTTGAGTATATGTGACATCACTTCAAACTGATGTCACCAGCTCTAATCTGCCATTACAACAATCACTCAATTGTTTCTTGTTTATTTAGGATCTGGGTCTCATGTCCCTTGGATTTTCTCAAATTCACTGTCTAGCCAAGGTTGGCCCTGAACTCCTGATCTTTCTGTCCCCACATTCCTAGTGCTGGGATTACGTATGTGTGCCCTCACACCAGGACAGAGCCCAGGACTTTATATATGATAGGCAAGTGTAGTCTCCCCCAACACATGCTCAGAAATACCTGGTCTCTCATTATCTACCAGCCATGCGCATAGTTATTTAGTCCTAATATAATCTTCAGAATTGTTGATTTATACATTTTTAACCTAGGTTTTGATTTTTTTTATTAGTCCTTTAAGAATTTCATCCTATGTGTTTTGATTTTATTCATCCTGCCTCCCACAACTTTCCCCAGATCTGCCCTTCCTTGCCTAGCCACCCAGTTTTGTATCTTTTTTTTAATCCTTAAAGCCAGTTTGTGCTGCCCAGATAGCCTTGGAAACGCAGCCTTCCACAGGAGTGTGGTCTAGTTAACAATTTATTTAACACTCCTGGTAAAGGAGGTCTCCCAGCCTAGAGGGTACAACCAGGGCTGGAATTCTGTGTCTAAGTCCTTCTCCATGCTGGAAAGAGGTCTAGGCTTGGGCTTGAACATATTTTGTGCCTCTGTCACAACTGCTGTGACTTCACAACTGCTGTGAGTTCTTTTGTACGGCTACCCATCATGTCCGGAAGATAATATTTACTTGTAATATAAACACCTACTACTTCTGGCTTTTACATTCTGGCTGCCTCTTCTTCCCAGTGATTACTGAGCCTTGGGAGGAGGGATAGTATATATGTTTCCTTTAGGGTTGAGTATACTACCCTGAAGAAGCCAAATATCACCTGATTTTTAATTTTTTAAGACTTATTTTTAATTATGTACAGGGGTGTCTATCTGCATATGGGTTCCAAGGAAGTCAGAGGTGTCAGATCATCGGAGCTTGAGATCCACGCCTGGTCTGGATGATGGCCCTCTGCAAGAGCATTCAGTTCTTAACCACTTAGCTATTGTCCAACTCTGGTTTTACATTTTATGTTCTCTCTGTGTGTGTGTGTCTGTGTGTGTGTGTCTGTCTCTCTCTCTGTGTGTATGTGTGTGTGTGTAGTTCAGAAGACTACTTTCAGGAGTCACTTTTCCTCCACTGTGGGATCCAGTGATTGAATTCAGATTGTCCGGCTACATGAGCAATCAGTTTCTGCCTATGTCATCTTACCGACCCCATTTTAAATTATTATTTACAATGTATCCCACTTTACAGAATTTTGAATTGTACTTTGGCCAAGTTTTTCTTTCAGTCCTTGAGTTCCATATCTTGTCTACAAAGACTTCGCCTCCCCAAACTCAGTTCCGGGATAATTTTCATCTTACCTTATATTTTGGTACACAATCTAGCTGGATTTTATTTTGAGATATAGGAATGCAGATATAGATTTTTTTGTTCTATGGTGGTTATTTAAGATCCTAGATACCAACTATTACTACTTTTTTTTCTTGTTCCTGAGCCTGTATTCTATAAGTCTCTTTGTCTTTGAATCAGTGTGAGAACCTGTTAACTCACTGTGGTCTCCCAGGAGAGAGAGTCTCCCAGCTGTGGCCCCTTTTAACTACCTCTCAGTCCTCTCTCTACGTTTTGCTTCACAGAGGTACGTCACAGTTAATTGTGAAAATGAACTTGAGAGGTTTGGGGTGGGGGGAGGAGTTGATGGGATTGCATTGAATGTATTCACTTTGGTAGGCACCAAGTACACCAAGTACAGTCAGTTCTTCTTCAGGTCTTTCTTTATATCATTCATAAGTTGCACATTTTGTTCTCATAGTAAGTCTTGTACTATTCATGGATTTGCCTTTACTGTGTGTAACACATGGGGAGTCACAGTATCCACCAAGAGCGTGTTACTGCTGGAAATTCACATGGAGAGTTGCAGTATTCACAAGAGCTACTGCTAACATCTAAGATAGGTCCTCAATATGGTTGTGTTGTAGCTAAACAAATTGATTACTGTCTTTTTCAGACATGATAGGATTTCAGATGGGTCCTAGAATGTCTCACTGGTCCATGTGTTGTTCCCAATTCCTTTCTCAATCAGAGCTGAGTGTTAGTAGGACAAAAAGGCAAACCCTTTTACAGAGGAAAATTCAGAGAGAAGTACAGAGACACTTCAGATTACCAGACAAAATTGGAAATAAAAGGCTGGACATAGCCACAGACTGGAGAAAATGCCAATAAAATAAAATATAAATAATATAAAGGATGTTTTACACAATTTATAGAAATGAATATGAAACCTAAGGAGAATAATATATCTACCAAAATTGAATGCGCACGCACACACACACACGCACACACACGCACACACACACACACGCACACACACACGCACACACACACACACACACACACACGCACACACACACGCACACACATGCACACACACACGCACACACACACACGCACACACACGCGCACACACACACGCACACACACACACACACACACACATACACACACACACACACACACACACACACACACGGTGCAGTTGAGCCAGTAAGACAGAGGAAAAACCCCGAAGCTGATCCGCATAGGCAGAGGAAGAGGACTGACTGCTCCAGAGCTGTGGCCGGTAGTTAAAGAGTATTTTTGTATTTCTGAATATTCTCACTAATTTACTTGACAAAAACCCACTAGAACACACACGCTGCAGCAATAGAATAATAGTCAGGACCACACGTTCTGGACTGCGGTCAAAGTACCTCTAAGAAGCCCCTGTTAATGGTGAGCTTTCCTAGGTTCATCAAGTTAAGGGGTTTCCTTCTGCTCCTAGCCCATTGTAAGTTAGTACCTGAAGTACACTGAATGCTAGCAATGCCATTTCAGTCTTTCCTTGAAATGTCCACTGTTAGAATCTCTAACTGTAGTAATGTTCCTTTATACCCTCTAGTTTACCTATGGCTTTGCCCCACTTGGTCAAGGTGCAGTTATCTTGGTGAACTTCTGGGTATTGTTTGGTAATATTAAATAGGATTTTTGTATAAATATTAAAAGGCAAAACCCCTCCTCTTTCTCTTCTTCTTCTTTTGAGACAAGGTCTCAGTCTGTGGTCCTGGCTGGCCTGGAATGTGATCTGTAGACCAGGCTGAACTCACAGAGATCCATCTGCCTCTGCCTCCAGAATAGTGGGGTAAAAGGTGTCCACCACCACATGAAGTACTGTCTGTGCTTTCTGGTGTCCTCAGCAGCAGAATTTCGTATGTGTGCATATATGTGCTTCTGTCACTTGAAGTAGTTGCTGTTTTAGAAATATTACCTTTGTTTCAGTGTACCAAGAGTTATCTGTTTCTTGGCAGAGTGTGTGAAGCTAATTTCCCTTTGTGGGGGCTGATGCAGAGGGCTGTGACTCCTGCAAGCTTTCGGATGAGAGGATGGAGAAGCAGTCGGAGTGGGATGATGTAACCAGGCAAACAGAAGACAAGAGAATTAAGCAGCATACACTGTCTCTAAACAAACTCTTAACACAGTGTGAGGATGCCTGAGGATCCATGGTAATGGGGCCTGGGATAAAGGTTACATTCCAGAAGCAGCATGAAGGACATATGTCAGAGGTGGAATGCTCTTCAACCTGCCCTAAGGCCCAGACTCCATTCTGAGCACCACTAGAATACACATGGAAGTTTCTGATGAACCAAATAGCCAGAAGGCAGGAAAATGATAAAGTGATGTTGATTTTGAAGAAGGAGGAGGTGGAGAAGAGAAGAAGAAGAAGAATTAATTAATTTTGGATGTGTAGAAGATGTTTGGCTTAATGAAGTTCTGGCCTGGTGGCATAGGCCTGTAATCTCAGCTACTTGGGAGGTTGAAGCCAGAGAGTCAGGGCTTTAAGGCTTGTCTAGGCTAGAGAGCAAGAGGCAGTGGGGCCGAATGTGGTCACATTGCTGAGATCACCCTGTCTGGTCATCTGTCCCTGTTGTAGGATAGAAAAGCCCAAAGCCCCAGTAACTGCAGTTCCCGCCAGTTGTTCTAACTGCTTTCCTTTTCTTTATATCCTGTCCTTCCTGAGATGTCATCCCAGGCCTGGGGAGATGCTCAGCTGATAAAGTGCTTGCCTTGCAAGCATGAGAACCTGAGTTTGATCTCCAGACCCCTGGAAAAAGAAAAAAGGACTTGGTAGCAGATGCTTGTAACACCAGTGTCGTGCAGCAGAGTCCCTGGGACTTGCTGACCAGTCAAACTGACAATGTCCAGGCCAGTGAGAGACTCTGTTTCAAAAAACAACCTGGGTGGTGCCTCCTGAGTAGAAATGATGCCCAAGATTGTCTTTTGCCTTTACGTCACACATAAACACACATGTATACCTCCCCCCCCCCAAAGCATCCATACATACAAGCTGTGGGTCCAGAGTTCATCTACATTAGAATATCTATTTTCAGGCTTGGTTAGAGGCTGAAGGAAAAGCCTATTGAGAGATAAGATAAAGTAAGTAGAAATGATGGGGCCCTGGAGCACCAAGAGACAGAAGAACATGCGTTATGACCATAGACATGGGAAGCTCAGAGGGACATCATTTATGTACCTGAAGCCTTTTGAGTCCATCACTAGAAAGTACAATCAAATGAATGTCCTGGCTTCACAGTTCCCACCTCTCAACCCACGTGCTCTTGCCTTCCCCGTTTCTGCTCCTTCCCCAATACTTCATCTATGCTTCAGTTAGCAATGTAGGTCGGCACATAAGATAAAATGCCAGGCTTGTCTGTATGGAATGACCTAGGATACCAGGAGCAATCTGGAAATTTTTAGAAAAACTGGGTTAGCGGCACTGGATGTGGGAAGTGAGAGTTTACCAATAGACAAAAGAAAGAGATTTAAAATGAGGAAACAGTAAAGGGATGTGAAGGGAGGCTTTGCCACACCCACCACACTGAGCAGGATGAAAACACAAAACCATACAGGTCTCTGAATGGAAAACCCTCGCCCAAACCTAGCAAATGTGGGCTAGGCAGTACCTCTGAAGAGTCATCCAGTAGAATAAAACCTAATCTGGATATGGAGTCCCATGAGCTCACTCTGGCTTAAACACCCAGAGAAAATCCCACTTACTGCAGCAGAGGACTTTGGGTGTCTGTTTCCAGGGTATAATGTGGTCGGTCTATAATTTTAAATAGTAAGCCACAATCACAAATAGTCACCTAGACATACATAAAGCAACACCAATAGATCTCAAAAAAACACTGCTTAAGACACTTGGGAGGCAAAAGCAGGCTGATTTCTGTGAGTCAGAGGCCAGCCTGGCCTACATAGTTCTAGGGCAGCCATGGCTGCATCATGAGATCCTGTCTTAAAAAAAAAAAAAAGAAAGAAAGAAAGAAAGAAAGAAAGAAAGAAAGAAAGAAAGAAAGAAAGAAAGAAAGAACAAACACATAAAACACCCACCACAACAACAATTTGAAAGACCTTTAGTTTGAAGGACCAAAATGGAGTCAGATGATATCAATGGTACCAGGCCACCATGTTAAGTTGGGAAGACAAGCAGAACCATTTTCAGGTTCAAGTCCATCATTAGGATGTATACCAACAAATGGAAGCTGTCTGCAGGGACCGCTGAGGGTGAGGAGTGAGGCTGGCCACAAACGATGACAGAGGAATTGTGACTGCTGAAATATCTCTGCACAAAGGAGCATAGAGATCTGTGTCCCATTTAAGGTCCCAACAGGACATGCTGAACATAGTTCAAGGCACTCTGTCCTCTCCTGCGTGAGTGGTGACAGGGCCCAGAGCAAGGACCAGGAAGAGGCTGGAAGACACCATTCTAGAAGAGTAATACAATTCCCAAGGTCAGCATGGAGCTTCTGTGGCTTCTAAACAAGAAAGGATACTGTTTCAGGAGAGCTCTGGTGGCCTAGGGGCACATGGAAGCCTGGATGGCTGAGTGTCTAAGAGCCAAAAATACAGACATAAAGCAGTCACAAACAGGGTGGGTAGGTGCCCAAGAGTGAAACTCTCTAAAGCCACCGATATGCACTTCTTTTTGGAAGGATGAAGTTCCTGACATTCTTCATTTTGATGAATTCAACGACTATGAAGGTTTCCAATAACAGCAGCCCCAGTGAAATGGTGCTACTGCCCAGCAGCGATGGCCTCCTCCAGACTTGGCTACTCTGACACACATACCTGAGACTCTGGTTCGAATCCTGACTCCTTCTTTGGCTCCAGAGGTGACCTTGGCCAGATTATACCTACTCTCTGGGCCTTGATACTTTTCCTTTCTGGTATGCACTTTCTTCAGCTCCATGTTACTGTATTTCCCTAGTAATGGCCCCCAGGAAGAAAATCTTGACCCCCTCCTCAAACCCCCAGGTGTTTTCAAAGTCCTGACATCTCCTTAATCTTCCAGCTCTGCAACCCCACCCTGGGGAGGAGGAGCCACATTGGGATGGTAATGGCCCTGCTGATTGCATTAAAGGGTCCTAATGTAATATGCCCTCATGGGGACCATCCATCAGATCAGAGGCCCTCCCCCAAGTCCCTGCCACCCCAGTCACATTAGTGAGTCAGCCCATTTATCACTACAACACACCTCCATGGAGACTGGCCCAGACGGATGAGGGGCCAAATCAGATTTATGAGGAGGAATCCTGGAAAAAAATCAGCCCCATCCATCTCCCAGACACCAAAGTGGGAGCCCTGGTCCCCACTCCCTCCAATGCTCCATAGGGGAACAGGACAATGGGTGCTAATAGGGAAGCCAGCCACATTGCCTTTGTTCCCGAAGGCCCAGAGTGGCCTAGCACAGCCCTGGAAGTAGTCTCTCTTGTACTTCTGTTCTGGAGCAAAGCCCCTTTCAGGACCAGCAAACAGCTCAGTGCTGCCAAGAGCACGCACTGAACAGAGTTCTTGGGTTTGGTAAACTACAGGAAGCAGAGAGTAGGAAGTAGAGGCAGAGAGCCCCACTCAGGAGTGAGACCAGGCTTGGGCCATGACACAAAGGCTCATTGTAACTAATGCTTAGCAGCCAGGTCACTCAGGCAAACGGGAGGTACTGAGGAGGTGGAGAAGTGGGTGGGATGTCAGGGCTGATAACCCCCGTTCAGGTGCTAGGACTCATGGACCCTCAAGCTTGTTTGATTTAAAAGACATTATTTAAGAAAATCATGCAGAATTATGACCTCTAGGAATTCTTTTTTGGTCATAGACGGATCCTGTTCAGGCAAGGGTCCCTAAAGCTTCAGGCTCATTAACCCTGAACCAAAGGGTCTGCACTCATTATCTTAAATAGATAAATGAATGAATGAATGAATGAATGAATGAATGAATGAATGAATGAATCCCTATAGCAGTCAATTGCCTCAGAAGGCAAGGCTAATCTCCCCAGTTTTTAGAAGGAAATGAAGCTGGGTGCTGTAACACACATCTATCATCCCAGCACTTGGGAGCTGGAGGCGGAAGGATGAGGAATTGAAGTTCACTTAAGAGTGCAAAGCAAGTTGTAGTTAGCCTGGACTACATGAGACCTTATCTCAAAAAATAGATAGGGAGGGGTGGGGGAAGATAACTTGTCTAGGACTATGAAGCTCCTAAGTGACAGGTGCTAATGGGACCAGGTCGGTAGGCTCATCTCACTGACCTTGGCCCCAGGAAAGAGCTGTAGGACCATAAAGCTCAGCCCCTGAACCAGTTCATGCAAAGGAGGGGAGGGGGGTCTGAGCAAGCACAGCTTGGTCAGAAATCTATGCCTGAGCAGCTGCAAAGATACTATGAGGACCAGGTGCCCAGTAGAAAAGCAGAGCAGGCTTGCCCAGGGACCCAGATATCTTCCTAGTAGTTGACACCTGCCCTGAGGACAAGGCCTGTCTCTCTCACAGGCCTTACCCACCCCGGGGCCAGGACTTTAGTAGCTAGTACCATCTTGTAGCTCTGCCTTGCTGAACTATTCACTTCCTTTCTCTATGGGGCTCCTTCCCTCCTCCTCCTGGGCCTCTTGCCCCTAAATGGTGAATAGAGTTTCTACATGTAGAGTTTCTACACAGAGCTAAGGGTCAATGACGGCACTGTTTCAACGCCACATCCTCCTCCACACGGGGACCAGTAACTCACTCACTGGCTTTTATCATCCCCATCTCCACAAAGGGCTTACATGTGACCTCTTCAACTATTAAGTTTGGGGTTTACAGCTTATTTCAACCTAACCAAATTCTCACACTCCTGCCTCTTCGGGCAACTCTGTTGCCTCATTCTCGAGCACTGGGAGCTTGAGTGTGTGCTCCAGAACACACAGCTGTGAGGCCTGGACCCAAACAGCTGGGCTGAACAGACCTACACCTACATCCTCCCATAGTGTTTGTGTATGCCATAAACAAAAGCCCCAGTGAAATTGCTGTCTGTGGATCAGGAATCTGTGTCCAAACATGCCCTCCACCCCACCCCATCTGTGTGTGTGCCAGAGTGTGTGTATGTGTGTGTGTGTGCACGTGCATTTTCAGGGTCCCTGGGTTGAAAGGGGCTGTGATTGCTAACTGTTGGGTCCCTGGAGAACTTGAGGAAGACCGAAAAGTGATCATCTCAAGCAAGGTTAATTAGAATATGTTTGAGACACAGCCAGAGAGCTCCCTTTCAGCCTCTTTCCTCTCCAGGGCCTTTAATGTGGGTATTCTATGAGACTCTAACCTAGGCTGTCTGCTTTCTTTGTGCAGGCCCCGGCTCTGAGGGTGTCTGCCATTAGCATGAGTTCCCCCATCTGTTTTTCATACCGCAGTCCTCCACAGCCCTCAGAAGCACCTCTGGTATAGCCTGAAGCTACTGAGAACCTATCTGTGACTCAAACCAAGCTCTCAAGTCTCACTAGCTCAGGACATCTCATTGTACCAGACACCCAGGCTCCCCAACCAGGACTCCCCTGCCTCTCCCACAGTTGCTAGATGTGTTCACAGGGAAAGTCTGGAATCTGTGTCCTCACCTCTGTCCTCCCCGTGACTGGCTCTCATGCTCAGTGGTCTGGATTCAAGGCCCACTTTCTGGTCCAGAGCCCCAGGTTCCAGTCTCAGTGTGTACTAGAGCCTTCTGAGCAGCCGCTGAATTACCCTGGGTCTTCTCTTAGGGTGGAGTTGACAGTGTCTCCGGCTGCTGGGGGAGTCTGTGGAAGCATGCTCGGTGCACAGGCAAGCATTTGCGTGTGTGTGCTTGGATTAAGTTTTAGCATGATTGCTACCGCTGTCTCCTCTCATCCATTTCCTACCCTGCCGAATAACCTGTAGACCACACAGACTGTCTACATTGCTCAGGAGGGTAACAGTGGGTTTTGAGCCTAGGTCAAAAACAGGTCTGGTGTTCTGGTTCTTAGGCAAGTTACCTGCTTGTTGGTACCCATGAAGAAGGGATCGACACAGAACAGCAGGACAGTGAAGAAAGAACAAAGACAATAGTGAGTTATTTCTTTTGGGGGGAGGTGAGACAGGGTTTCTCTGTGTAGCCTTGGCTGTCCTGGTACTAGCTCTATAGACCGGGCTGGCCTCGAACTTACAGAGATCTGCCTGCCTCTGCTTCCGAAGAGCTGGGATTAAAGGCAGGCATCACCACCACCTGGCCAGAGTGAGAATTTAATGAGCTTGTTGGAGATGCCTGCAGAGAAAGGGTGTCCTTAGGCAATGTTGCAGGAAGCAGGGACCGGGGACGAGTTGAATAGGAAACATGGGCTTTGGAGAAGATATTGGTGGAGATGAGGTGGTAGAACGCTGGAGTTCCTTCCCAGTCCCTTTTGGGGACTGCTGAGTTGGGCCTTGGAGGAATCACAGGCATTAAAATGCTCTGAATGCAGCAAGATGCAGTAATGGGGAGACTTACTAAGTATGGTTCCTCTGATCTTTGGCCACCACACCAGCATCTGGGGAGGATCAGGTAAAGCTGAACTTTGGGAACTCGAGCTTGGAGCTGGAGTGGAAGAACCTGAGTTACCATAGGTCTGGGATTCTGCTTTTCTGAGGGGAGGGGGGAGGAAGAGAGAGATTGCAGATACAGAGGCCCCAGGCAAGAGGGCATTTTTAACTTGAAGAATCTCCCAACTACATCTCCAGTTTGTCTGGGGGCAAGTGTACTAATCGATAGTGAGTTAGCTTGGAACAATAGCTTTAGAACAATACCCAGCAGGCTGAGCAAAGCAAGGGGGGGGGGGGCTTGTTTCTCTTTCTGTTGCTTTTCTCCCAGACTGTCTGTCTGCATCTGGCTGCCACTCTGTCCTCTGTCCCTAGTGAGAAGCAAGGTCTTCAGTGCTTCTATGTACCCTCACAAACAGCCCTGCCATCCTGGTAAAAAATGGAACGTGGATTAGTAGGGAGAACCCACCCCATCTCTGTCTGCTCTGTGTCCCTAAGGAGATGCTGGATAGAAGGGCTGCAGTGGGGGATCAGAAGGTACTTTCTTGAGGGACCTCTCTGAAGATGCTTCCCTGGCATAGGAACTAGGAAGATGTTGGGAGTCTTGACAAGCCAGGAGGGAGGAGGCTGCACTCTGGCTTGTCTTATTCTGTCCATGCCCAAGTGAACAGTGCTCTATTTACAAATCAACACGCTTGTATTCCTGGGATCCCTGAGATTTCCAAAGCTCCAGAGGAGGGCAGAGGAAGCAACAGCAAGCAGTGTGCAGGCAGGTTTACTGCATGCCCTGTCCAGCCTTTTGCTGTTGGCGGTTTTACCTTCCACAAAAGCTCTGGGTTCCCTGTCACGCTTTCTTCTTTTCTCCTTGGATCCTGATTGTCCTACAGTCCTTTGTCATTATGTGTAACTTGATAAACTGAGCAGAAACACACTGCTGTCTCCATCCTTTCAAAAACTGCTGCCAGAGAAAGAGTGCACAGGGGAATGAGATCTATGTCTTTGAATGGATGTTTAAGCAGGAGTGTGCACACACACGCGCATACACACACACACACACACACACACACACAGAGAGAGAGAGAGAGAGAGAGAGAGAGAGAGAGAGAGAGAGATACCAGAACATAGGGTTGTCTGAGGTGGAAGGAAGTGGAATCCCAGACTTTTGTGCAAGGGTCCTGGCCCTGAAGTCCTGGGATGGATACCCTCCCAGCTCCCAGCAACTTCCCTCATTGCAGGCCCTTGTTGCAGCCGCCCAGTGGGCGGTGCCAGGGCAGGTTTCAGGCTATAAAGGGCTCTTGGCTCCCTGGGTCTGAGGGAGCGCCATTGCTGCGACAATGTCCCTGCCAGCCACAGCCAGCCTGGGGTACTGCCCATAACCATCGCCATCGGCATGCTCTTCTTTTGGACACAGCTGTGAGCTGTGCTCCTTGAACCTTCTATCGGCAAGTCCATTTTCAGATTGCTTTGGACTGGATTGGGTGTGGGGCAGAAGGAGGTCTGGACTTGGGGGTTTTGATGGGAGGGGATGGAAATGTCTCCACTTCTCTAAAATATTTCTTCTAGGCGAAGTGTCTAGAGCTGAGGCCTCCCCAGGTGAGGAATGTGGTGGGACTTTCCTGCCTACCAGGGGAAAGAGAAAGTTCTTTCCCAAAGGGCTATAGCTGGGAGGGTGAGGGGCTTCTAGCCCGGCCTGTCTATGGACTTGGGAGTGAGGAGTCAGGCCTCTGCCAAGCTGAACCTTTTGCACATAGATCATTATTTATTTATTTTTATTTTTTAAATCAAGAAAATAGCTGAAGGTTCCTGGCTGTGGGTGCAGGGTGGAGACAAATCTCGGAAGGGACAGAGGAAAAATAAGGAAGACCTGTGGGATAAATAAGCAGAAACTAAATACAGCCTTGGGCTTGGCATCAATGATCAGCAGGATGGCACCTCCCAAAAGTCTAGGGGCTGGTGGGACTCAAGCAGGTAGTAGTTTTGAAGGGGTCGTTGAGATCTCGGCATAACCAGACAGTCTGAAGCCATACTGAGGAATGGAGAATTTAGTTCTGAAGGCTCTAGAGAGGCAGTTCCTAGCACTGGGGGTGATTTTCATAGTAGCCTGGACAGCTGGGGGTCCAGTCCCTCCTTCAAGAGCAAGGGCACACTCATGGAATGTCCTCTAACCTGTCCTTGAGTTTCTGGGCACCAGAGGGCTACCGCTGGCCTGTTCTGGGGGAGGGCACAGAGAGAGGCAGGAAGGTGGGCAAAGGCGCAGAGGGGAACAATGGGAAAGAGCAGGAATCTAGGGCAGAGGGGTCCTTTGTATGTCCCGGGGTTGTAGTTCCCACCTACACTTTGCAAAAGGGTCCTGTGCACAAGACCTGCTCTCCCAGGGCTTTTACAGGCAAGGGACTAGGGCCCTTTTAAGCAGGGTGTGGAGGGACCTTAGAACAAAACAGAGTCGGCCTGAGACCCTGGAAAGAAAAAAGAGGAGCCATGAGATGAAGTCCCCAAGTGCTCCTTGGGGCTAGCAGGGCAGAGAGAAGTCGGGGTGGGATTGCTAAGTTTACCCTTCCAGCTACAGGGTCCCCAAACAGCTGGGAGACACTAGGCAAACCCAGTTGGTCCTTCAGTGGCCAGGCATGCTTCCCACCCACTATTGCCTATTTTCGTTGTCCTTAACTTTCTTTTGTCCCCGTTTTTACTCATCTCTGGCTGCATAAATGAGAAGTTTGGGGATAAAGAAAAAAAATCAGGCCCTAAATTATGCAAATTGAGCATAAAATGGAGGATTTTCTCTATTCAACGGTGTTCCCACTAAGGGGATAAGTTTGGTGGTACGAGAGGAAACAGAACAAGCAGTGGGCATTTTTATCATCGATGCATATACAGATCACTTTAAAAACAATGTTAGCTTGCAGTGCTGTGTGCAGCATGTGGAAGGGAGCTGTGGACAAGCAGGAATATACACAGAGAAGGCGTACGGGGGGCATTGTCCTTACTATGTGTGAATGAAGCTGGGGACACACAGCCATCCTGGTAGCTCTGTGTCCTGAGGAGTGGGCCTTGGGACAGATCTGTGCTGGCATGGGGATTTCTTGGGCCCTAGAGGAACTTGCTTTCTTCTTTCAGACTCCAACAGTATCTGAGGCCTAACCCCCCACCCCCATTCTCTCAGGGCCATCTACCAAGCCTTGAAAATATCACCTAGGCAAAACTCCCTGTGATCCAGTGTCCCCTGACTAAGGTCCCAGTCTGCTCTGGCTGATTTCTAAGTGCCTTGAGTACTCTGTGGACAGTCCCTGAATCCAGGTCTTCTTGCACTTCAGGCCAGAAGTGGAAGTTCTAGATGTACCCAGGCAGTGAAAAGGGTTTTGTGAGTGTCACTGAGCTTAGCGGCACTGGCTTGGATGGGGAGGAGTGCTCATTTACGGACAAGTCGATCATTTTAATTTGTGGATGACAGAAGTATTCTGATCTAGAGCCCTAACCTGTCCCAGGAGACTTACGGATTGAGTCCTAGCTTATGGACAATCCAAAAGGCAATGACTGTACTCTGTGACCCAGAGTGGACCTGGAATTGCCTGGGGTCATAGTGTGTATCAGTGACCAGGATTCGGGTTAATATGGTCAAAGTTCTGTTTTAGAACAGACTTCTGGACCAAGTCTCCATCCAGTATGAGCATCAGAAGGCCACCCAGGTGACTAATACTGTCTTTCCTGTGGGTGTGGCCATCAAAGGTGGTTCTTGCCTGTCTTTGTGCAGCTAGCTTCTTTGCAAGTTCTGTGAGACCCAGCATCCTGATCTGCCTGCAGCACCTCCATGAAGCCATGTAAATGACTGCTTGCATTTCTGCCTCTCCTCCCCAGTACTCACTGGAACTTGAAGAGAGAGGCTTCTCATTAGGAAATATTGCAGCTGTTGCTTTGGGGCTATGTGTCCCCATGGACACTCTCCAGGACCTCACTTGGCAGCTCAGCAATAAGGAGTTAGAATTCTCTCCATGTTCCCTCCCCACTCCACACTCTAGTGGGAAGAAAGGCCAGGCAGAGAGGACCAAAAGATTCCCCAAAGCCGATTGGGAGGATGTACTGGAAAGAGTGGACTTTTGACCCCAGAGTGGGGCAGGTCCTTCAGTTTTGGTTTGGTGGCTTAAAAGGGGACACTTCCTGGCTGAGGGCAGGATCTCGTGTGTATGCCCTTGTATAGGTTCAGTTCCTGTTCTCATGCAGCCTTATCATGTGTCTGAGTCCTTCTGCCCTGTGATGGGTTTCCCCTAAAGTCATTTTGCCTATCTCATCATCCCAGAAGGAGGTACTTCTGGAAACCTGGCCAAATTTTCAGCATGAGGGGCCCCCCAAAACGTTCCCAACCAAATTCTGCCACCATCCTAGAGAGATTGGAGTACAGCTGGCCTCTCTGCTCTTGGTTGCCAAGCAGTCCTGTACAGTAAAATTTCCCCATGGTGGACACTCCCCAGCTCTCTATTATTGAGACTACAGTGGTCTTGACATAAATTTACCTAGTGTTCCAGTTCTAACTGTTCGGTTGGGGCGGGCAGCCTAAGGGTTCTTAAACTGAACCCCTAGGAATACCCTCAAATTGGCTAGTCAGTTCAGCTAGGAAAAGACAATTAGGGAAGGGAAGCTGGGATAGTGTCTCCTGCAGATGTAGTACTACAACTCTCCACCAGGTGGGGTTCCAGGGCAGAGAGTGAGCGTGAGCTGACCCAGTGTTAGCAGCCTGAGCCGGGCTGGAAGAGCACAGCGTGCCAGCCGTGTCAGAGTCGGCAGCGCTCTCCTAGCAGTACACAGGCACGCATCTTAGACGCTCTCCCGCATTTTCTGCTAGTGAACTCTGGAGCAGATCCAGTTCTGGATGCAGGAGACGATTAATAGGGTGTGGGGGGTTAAGTTTCCTTTACATGGCCAGCACCCTAAACCACAGTTGGGGGAAAACCAGAGGCACCGGACTGGGAGCGCCACTACTCAGGCAGATGTCAGGGCTGGTGTGCACGACTCCATCCCAGGCGGGTTCATGGATGCAAAGGCATATGGCTATGGAGAAACTCCCCAAACTCACTTCTCCCCACTAAGGTTCAGTTGACGCTAGGCGGGAGCACACGCAGGTGCGGCCTGGAGCCACAATCACACCCCCACACAGACACACGCTCTGGGCTCTCTGTGGCCAGCTCTGAGATGATGGGCGCGCTCATAGACACGCTGACTTATTCAAACGGATTAATGAAGGTTTGTACATGCCTCCTGGTTGCAGGGGCCACGCATTTGTTTCAGGCGCGGACCTTTTCCGGGACCACTATTGCAGCAACAGAATGTGTGTGTGTGTGGGGGGGGGGGTCACCCGGGGTTTTGGAGAGGAGTTCAACGTCAGTAACCCAGGACACAGGGATTGGTGACCCTCCAGGCCTTGTAGGATAAGGGACCTGTAGATCTTGACAACTGGGGTTTGGAGATGCAGAGGTTAGGAAGGACACTGGCTAGAAGCAATTGGAAAGGAATGACATTATGTGGTACTTGCAGCCTGCGTGGTCCCGAGGAATCCCGAGGGATGGGGTACCGATAGGGTCTTCTGGCAACCCCTAATCAAGGAGGTGGGGGATTTGATCAGTTCGATAAGGGCCATCCACGAGGGGACTGCCAGAAGATGGAGGGCTGATGGAGGGACCCAGGAGGGAGTAAAAGCGGGAGCGAAGTAGCTCAGTAGCCAAACCCGCAGCAAGAGAGTGCGCTCCCCGCGCGCGCGCGCTCGTGTGTGTCTAGTGTGTGTGTGTGCGTGTGCATGCGTGTCTGTATGTGGTGTGTATGTGTGTGTGTGTGTGTGTGTGTGTGTTGGCGCGAGCGCGCGGAGGTGAGTGCACGCGCGCGGGGAGGCGTTCGCCTCATCTCCTCGGTCTGTAGGTGCTGGACCCAGCGAGACGCGGCGAGAAGGAAAAGAAGGCGCGAGGTGAACTGAGTTTGATCCTGAGGCGCCTACAAGTGGGTCCCGGGCGGGCGGCGGGCGGGGCGGGCTGGGCGGGAGGCCGGCGGGAGCTCACACGCTCGGCAGCCGGCCGGCCTCTCACCACGCCTCCCGCTTTGTGAGCGCGCCCAGGGGGGGTGCTGGCCGCGAGCCCACGGCGCGCCTCCCGCCTCTATATAAACACACGCATCGCCTTGCCTTGGATCAAATCAGATTGAGAGACGCTTTTCAAACCACCAGCCCTGAAGTCCTGCCTCCTGCTTCCCCCTCTTTCATCCCCTTTGCCGTTCTTTCTTTCTCCCCCCCCCTCCTCTCTTTTCTTTCCCCCCCAACAGCAACTCCAGAGCGGAGAGACTGCGTCCCGGGACAGACTGCCTTTTCTTAATTGATAGATAGCCCGGCTCGGGTTTTCCACCTCCTCCCCCAACCCCACCCCGCCTCACCCCTCCCGCCCGCCGCCGCCGCCCCAGCGCCCGCCCGGGGCTCTGTCGCCGGCTGCGTCCCTTCCCCGCTGCGTCCCGCCGACTCCGCACCCGCGCAGGGGCCAACGCGCCCGCCTCGCTCGCCTCCGGGTGCCGCGGCCGCTTCAGCCTCTGCACTCGCCTCATCTGGGGAGCCTTTTCCCAAGCCCCCCAAAGTTTCTGGGTTCGTTGGAATTTTTGGATTCCGATTTTTCCCCCCCTTTTATGCACCTAGGAATTTTGGAGGAATACTTTTGATAAATTGATCGCGCTTTCCGCTAGCTCTCGGTCCCCCTTCTTTTTGCCCCCCTCGCCTTGAGCAGGGAAGGGGCTTCCGAGAGGCTCCTGGTGGATAAAGTTTTCCAAAGTTTTTCTTGTGTGGTGGTTGAGGGGAGAGCAAGCTCACCAGCTTGACTCAGATCCATCTCACCTTCTCAGAGCAGCCCTAAACCCGCATAAAGGGACAAACAAACAAACAAACAAAGTTACACCTCGAGTCGCCTCGTGTTTCCTCTCTTCTTCCAGGAAACCTTTTTCCTTCCTCTCTTCGATCACCTCGCAGCCTTCAGACCCCTTCCCTCGGCCCCATCTCCTGGGTTTCGCTAAGGGGTGCCAGGACCCCCGGCCGCAGCCTCCCCTCCCCCGTCACTCTGGTCCGGCCCTCCCCTCCCCCTTCGCGGCCCGCACAGCCAATCCCCCGAGCGGCCGCCAACATGCTCTTTGAGGGCTTGGAGCTGGTGTCGGCGCTGGCCACCCTCGCCGCGTGCCTGGTGTCCGTGACGCTGCTGCTGGCGGTGTCGCAGCAGCTGTGGCAGCTGCGTTGGGCGGCTACCCGGGACAAGAGCTGCAAGCTGCCCATCCCCAAGGGCTCCATGGGATTCCCGCTCATCGGAGAGACCGGCCACTGGTTGCTGCAGGTAAGCGCACTCTCGTCCAGCTGCTCCTGGAGTCCGCTAACCGCGGGTGCCCGGCCAGGGGGCGCCGGTAGCTCGGACACTCGGACGCTCGGACGCGTCGGTCCCCGCCCCGCCCCTCTTTGCTTCAGTCCGGGCAGCCAAGGTTTCCCCAGCTCGCCTGCTGCGCGGCTTGGAGTCCTCCCGCTCCCGGTGAGCTAGTTCTGAGGGTTGAGGACCAGGGAGTGTGTGTATGGGGGGGGGGGGGGGTGGCGGATGAGGAACAGAGAAGGCTCCCAAGTGTGCTGCTCCTGGGCTACCGGTGCCAAGCTGGGATGCTCGGAGAGCTGGGGAAGCAAGATGTGGAGGGGCGTCACTTAGCTTTCGCCTCTGTCTCAGAACCTCAGTCTATGTTAGCGTCTTGGGTATCCGCCTAGACCGTGAGAGGCAAAGGGGGAGAGGGCTGGAGGCTACTTGGAATGGCCCACAGTAAGACCCGGGCAGCATCCTGCAGGGTATCCAGGCTGGTACAAGGTGCTACTCACCTCTCTCTCTCTCTCTCTCTCTCTCTCTCTCTCTCTCTCTCTCTCTCTCTCTCTCTCTCTCTCTCTCTCTGTGTGTGTGTGTGTGTGTGTGTGTGTGTGTGTGTGTGTGTGTGTGTGTGAGCCTGCGCGCGCGCGCGAGCGGCTATGTCTGTATGTTGTGGTGAGAGAGGAAAGGGTAACCTAAGGGAAATTCCAGGCGAGAGAGCTGAGAGCTCTCAGCTTTCGGGGAAAAGGGTCTGTTTGCTTATTGGGTGGGGACAGTTTAGCAGAGGGAAGCTGGGAGAGGTATGCAAGAAATCCAGAGTGTGCCTATGCAACTGGACGCCTCACAACTCCACTCTGGTGACAATTGGGGCCAGGCTCGTTGAGTACCAGACACAGGTAAGTAGCAGGCAGATTAACCTGGAGTTAACCTCATCCAGTGCTAGACAATCGCTTTTGCAATTTGATACACCTCAGGGAGTTTTTTGGGGGGGAGGGTGCACCTCCTGGGTAACAGCGAGAGGTGAGTTTGTCAGGCGGGTGATCACGGACGTTAGGGGCAGCCTGGATATCCCTAAACAGACAACCCCAAAACCTCAAAAGGAGAAATGAAAGATGAGCGCGCGCGCGGACCTATGGGTTTAGACGTGAGAAAGCTTGGCTTGAAATTAATAGACGCGTGCAGTCAGTGCGCGTGAGCACACACACATACACACACACACACACACCACTGCGTCCAGTGACAGAGAGTGACAGGAGTGGGGCGGTATAGAGGAGCTTGAGAGATGATCTCCCCCTCCCCATCTTTCCATGCCTCAGTCGGAACATCTCTTTTTTTTGGGGGGGGGGGTTGCTTGTCCAATCGAGTGGGGCTCACTTCAACAAATCTGACGACCCTTAGAGACAAAATCTCTTTTGCCCGTTTCTTGTCTCCACATTTAAAGGGTTAACTGTGGCGGTGGTCCAGGCTTTAGCCGAGAATTTAGAAAATAAAATAACTCAAGTGGGCAATGGTTCCCGCCTGTTTAAGGCAAAGCCTGGGAATCATCGTTCCCATCCTGTTTCCTGACCCGCCCCTCCCCCATGTCCCTCTTTTTCCCTCCATCCCACAAGGGCCCTTTCGGGTGTGGTGCAGCCAGCACAGAAGTTAGGCACCCTTCGCTAGGGCACCCCGCGCCCCTGGGGGTCAGATCCCCCGGGAGGAGGGATGGGGGGTGCTTAAGGGGTTAAAGCGAGCCCTCCGAATCCGGTGTTTTTTTCGGAGTAATTTATCAGATTTTACGGGGGACCTCCAAGGGCTCTCGGTTTCCACTAAGCACCATCTAAACAGAGCCCAGGGCTAAAAATACATTTTTGTATAAATTGGACTAGCGGCCCGAACGGCCGCCCCTATGAAAGTCCTCTTTGTGAAGGCCGTGGAAACGGCGGACAAATAACTCTTTATTAAAGCCACAAAAAACGCACTTTAATTATAGTTAGGCAGATCAGAGGCGGGGGTGGGGGCGAGGCGGCGGCGACCTCGGAAAATTCACAACCCAACTTTTGTGTCGAAAGAAAAGAAAAACAGAGGAAAAGACGGGAGAGGAGAGACGGAGGGAGACCGACGGAGGGAGACTGCGCGGCAGGCGAGGACGGGAACCCCGCTCCGTGCCCCCCTCTGCCGTACCCCACCTCCTCCCGACCTCTCTTAAAGGAGCCGGCGCCGTCTAAACCGGCGTCTGGATGGTGGCGTCCCCGACTCAGCCCCTCCAGGTGGCGCGGGGGATCCCGGCTGGTTCCCTGTCGCGCGCCCGGCCCAGAAGCATGTGGAAAAGCCATTAGGAATCTGGGTTCTGTAGACACTTTTCGCATCTGGGGCGTGTTCACTTCTAACTGAAGTATAGTTTCCCTGGGAGAGAGGAGAGTGAGAAGGGGGTGGGGGGGGCAACCTGGGAAAGGGGAGCCTTCTGTCTCCGGGTGGAGGGAGTCGAAGTGTCCCTGGGAGACCAGGACGCAAAGGCTGGAGACCCCGAGGCAGTTCTGCTGTCCAGCGGAGAAACAGGGCAGGTGGCTCTCCGCCCCTTTGCACCCAGTGCACCCTGGAGGGAGAAGGGTTAAAGCGGGCTGGGTGGCAAATATGGTGAAGGTTTCTGGCACCATGCTGGCCAAGGAGCGCAGGGACCCGCAGGGGCCCCGCAGATCCGGTTACCTGCGCAGATCACCGCGCCCCATCCGCCCCTAAAAAGCACCTTCCGGGTGCTCCAGTTCCAAATTTCAGGGCGGTGATGAAAGTCCGTCCCAGTTATTCCCAGGACAAATGCTTCAGGAGAGTCGTGGCTCTGGCCCCAAGACTCCACCCTATGGAGCCCACGGAGGGCCACACCGGAGCAGAGAGGAAACTCCAACCCCCATCTCTAGGGACAGCCTCCGGGCACGCACAACTCGCCGCTATAAATAATCTTTGGCCTGCGGCCACCCCGCGGGGTCTCGCCAGCCCGTGGCCTGAAGCCTGGAAATATTTATTCCGAGAGGCTCTGGCGCGCAGGGGTAGGAATCAGGCTCCAGCTTCAGGTCCAGCCGTCGGGGATACCCCTCCCCAAAGTCATTTCTAAAAGCAGTCTTTCGTGGGTGCCCCCCTGCATCTCCGTCCTCGCGCATTTATTATTTATTACCCTCCAGGCCCCACTACCCAGTCGTAATGCACGCTGTGAAAAATAAAACCCGTGGCGTGTGTGTGTGTGTGTGTGTGTGTGTGTGTGTGTGTGTGTGTGTGTGTGTGTGTGTGTGTGTGTGTGTTGGGTGTTGAGGGATGACAGGAACCGGATGGCTGGTGCCTAGGGTGGGGCTGGGTGCAAGGGCACCAAAGGTCCTCTGCGAGCCCTGAGAGGCTTCTGGTGTTATTTCCGCAGGGTTCCGGTTTCCAGTCGTCGCGCCGAGAGAAGTACGGCAACGTTTTCAAGACACACTTGCTAGGGCGGCCGCTGATCCGGGTGACCGGTGCGGAAAACGTGCGCAAAATCCTTCTGGGCGAACACCAGCTAGTGAGCACCGAATGGCCGCGGAGCGCACGCGTGCTGCTGGGCCCCAACACGGTGGCCAATTCCATTGGCGACATCCACCGCAACAAGCGCAAGGTAAGAGCTCAGACCCTTGCGGTTGGACCGTCTTCCTCGGGTAAGGAGCACAGAAATCTGAGCTCCCCTGCCTAGACGGTTTCCCGTTCGAATTCGGTCTCGGCTTGGGGCCTCCACTTGATCCACTCTGACGCACTCTTTGGCCGGCCCAGTGCACGGTGGGCACCACTGGGGTCAATGAGGCCTGCCTGGATATGGTCTAGACAAAGCTTGTACGTGTGGGGTCTGCAGTGATGGATGCGGTTGCTCAGTGTACCTTCCACTCTACTAGGAAAAGAAGGGGGGCGGGGCGGGCGGGCGATTCCACTCCCCTACCCCCCATTTCTAAGTTTCCCCCAGGAAATCCCCAAAGACCAATCAAGCTAAAAACCAAACCTGGCCTAGCAGCCACAGGTTGCCAGGAAGGCGACTCTGTCCGGGTGTTGCACGACTGGAGATACCCTCTGGGCAGCTGTCTCCTGACCTAGCCAGGGGAATAGGTTGGGTGGGCTTGGGGCCCCTGCTCTAGCAGACACACTCAGGACGGTGTGTGTATGGGGGCGGTGGGGTTGGCAAGGGGTGGGAGCGCAGTCTAGGTACGCTGAGGTTCAAAGCGCACCCAGCCTTCTGAAAGAGGAAGAGAAAGTGGGTGTTTATCCGGTGGATTTCCCGAGCTAGAGCAGAGACGCGCAGCAGGCGAGCCAGCTAGCAAGCTGCACGCCTCCCCGCCCCCTCCAGCTGCGCCGCCGCCACCGCTGGGCTGGGAGCGCGGGCGGCACGTGCTGTTTGAACTGCAGTAACCCCAAGGCTGAGCCGGCCGGCGGGCGGGCGGGCGGGCGGGGCGCCGGCCTTGGGCTGGAAGCCGCCAGAAGGGAGGCTGCAAGACTCCTTCACTCTGTTTTTTCCATTGGGTCAGAGGACTCGCTCAGGTTTGGAACCTAAAAAGAAAAAAAGGAAACCTCTTGCCTCGGGAAGGAGTTGTGGGTAGGACAAGGGATTGGGGAAAGAGGGGACCGCGGGGATTACACTCTTTGCCAGCAGCCCAACTGTTAGGTGGTCTGGGTAGTGGGACAATTGTTGATGCAGCCTCTGGATTTTGGTGCTCTCTGAACCAACCATCCCTGAGGGTCGTTCTCCTTGGCAGGCTTAAGAGAAAAAAAAATCAAAGGAAGATGTACAGAGGACTCCTAGAAATTACTGGAAGCAGTTAACACCAGCTTGCTGGTGACTGGAGGAGGCACTGGGGGCGGTGGTTTTCGCCTTGGGTCTCTGAGACTTTCTTGCAAAGGAGCTAAGGGAAAGAGAACTGAGACCTCTGGGAACCCAGCTCCGAGCTACTGTCTCCTCACTTCTTCAGAGGCTCAATACAGAGGAATCTCAGGGCTAGACTGAGTGAGATTTGAACCCCCAAAGTCATCCCTCAGCCAGCAGCATGAACTTGTAGCACTACCAGGGGTCTGCCTGCTAGGGCTGCAGGAAGCTGGGGTGGGTGGGGGCAAGATGCTGAGAGGAAGAAAAATGGCTTGACTAGAGTATGGGCCCAGGGGAGCACATGGGGCTCCAGGGTTGGCTAGGGCCTTGGAAGCTCACTCCCCCGACCTCCCCCCACCTTGAGTTGCTGCCCTCTGGCTTCCAAAAGCCGGGTGGAAAAGGCCAAGGTTTGGGTCCACACTGCCCATCTGCAGGCAAGGGGGACAAGGTAGGAAAAGGGGCAGACGAACAGTCCAGGGGAGGCATAAGACAGAATTCTGGAGGTGGGAACAGGGCATGCACTAGGACTCTGCAGTCCAGCTCTTCTGAGCGCCTGGTCTTCTTGCTCATGGGGAGAGAGAATGGGTCAGAGGCCAGAACATATTGACTGAGGCTCTAGGAACAAAACACAGAAGAGCTTTCCTGTACGCCTGCTTGCTTTATGGTAGTCACATGGGTAGGAACCTTCTCAAGCCACTCTAAAGTCTGGTCCATGATTCTGTTTAGTGAATTTCACAGATACTAAGAAGTGGGGAGCTTGATCCTTGACCTCAGGAAGTAGAACTTGATAGTAAGGACAAGAACTGAATACTCAGGGGCTATGTACCTTAATGCCCATGTGTCCTGAAGAGACAGGTCAGTTTTGAAGATGCAAAAGCCCGGAAGGCACCTTATGGCCAGAGGGAAAGCGAAGTAGCTCACATTACAGTGAGGACTGTGCCCCAGCCTGGTTAGGATGAATGTGCAGGAAGTGGGGCCCAGGTGTGCTGGGCAATGCTGGCGGAGAACTATAAGAGTCACTGTTTCCACTGAGGTGAGTGACTACCCCTTCTTTGGGAGGTCTAGCCAGATGTGTGAGGAGAGGGCTCCTCACAGGCATCACTGCATGCACTCCACATGTTGGCCCTGGCTGCCCTGGTGGTCTAAGGCTAGCGGGGGTGGGACTGCCTGAAGAACTCCAGAGTGTCCCCTCATCTGATTTTGTTCCCATCACCACAGAAGCCAGGCCTCACACTCCCTTACTCTGTCTCTTCCTTTGGAACCCCTCCCAATCTGGGGCAGAGGGTCCTATCTGACAGATTGTACAAAGTGGCTGGCCTACTCCCAGGAAGGATGGGTGGAGCCTGGTTGAGGCGATAGGGATGAGAAGTTATAAGAGACAAAAAGAAGTTAGCACTCCTGAAAGCCTCCTGCTCTCTAGCCACATTTCCCCTGTGCTTTTGTAGAGAGGTGGAGCTGGCTCTTTGCCCTAAGAGACTTCAGTGTGCCAGATAGGGACCCAAGACATCTCCCTCTCGGAGTGGGGGGACAATGGATTAGGTTTCCTGTCCAGCAGGTGGGCAGAGCCCAGAGTGGTCCATGGTAATAGAATCTCATGGAAGAGGCCAGCCCCACCCCACTAGGCTCTGGATGCCTCTGGCTTATTGCATAGGCTGTAGCCACAGACATGCTCACATAGATCCAGGCAGGTTTGGCTCAGGGCAGAAGCTCCTGGTTGATTCAGGGTCCATGGGTAGTAGGTAGCATAGCCAAACAGCCCTGCCCCCGGGGCACAAAACCCTTGTCCTGATAGATGAAGTCCTTCATCCAGAAGTTAAGGTAGCTCCAGCAAGTGGGCACAGGGACTGCTGAGAAGGTGGGTGCTAGGATCTCTTTGAAGGTCAGTGGGGGAGGAAGCCCAGGCCAGCTGCCAGAGTGTCTGGATGTGGGTGCCTCCCTCTTGCCCTTGTGCAGAGAAACAGGCAAGGGGCTCCTGCTTCCTGTATTCCTTCTCTGTGTCCTTCCCCTGGTGTCTCCTTGCAGTCCCACATTGTCCCTCTGACAGCCCCTCACCCTGTTAGCTTTGGAAAGCAAATGTGGCCTTGGTGGGGGAGGGGAGGCTTGACTGGAGTCTTTTCTGGCCTTGAGACCTGATGCGGGTCATTGTAGCCATCCTGAGCTCCCAGGCCCAAAAGATTGTTGTGAACTGGGGGACTTGAAGACCCTAACGCGGGGTGTAGACAGTTTTCCTACTCTATGACCTTAAAAAATTCCTCCCTCATAGGCCTCAGCTTTCCAAGAAGGGTTTGGGGCAGCCAGGTGTTCCCTACCCTTCCAGTACTTTGGTTGGGGGGTCTGTGGAAAAGTTTTGGTAGGAGGATACACACATGGAGGAGACACAGGGAAGGGAGATGCTTGGCTCAGCCTGTCTGACCAGAAGAGATGAGTAAGGATAACCCAGGGTGAAGGGAAAGCCAGGTGGCACTGCAGGCTGCTGGAGAATGACACCCTCTTTGTCCCCCTCCTTACTGGAGTACAAAGTACACACCTTGGCGTCACCCCTACGCAGACCGCTGCCCGCCTCCTGTTATTTTTTCCACTCCACAGGCGAGGCTCTGATGGCTTGGCTGGGTGGCCTGCCTGGCCCCCACCCCTTCTGGGCAAGAGCTTCCATCCCTCTACAGCTGAGTCACTGACTGGGCAGTGGGCTCTCTCGAAGGCCCTGCCCGCTGCTGCTCTATGGAGCTGTGGGATTTTACCAGGTGACTTCCCATCCCAGAGACGCCAGATTAGAGAAAGTCTGACTGGGAGAGCAGACATCTGTAAGAACAATTAGAGGAGATTTTAGGTTTTGACAAGCCCAGGTGAACATTCTCAGCTCCAGCAGTCAGCTTCTGCCACAAGGAAAGAGAGAGACAATGTAGGTAATTGTGTATTGGGGAGATGGAAAGGGCCAGAGAATGTTCTCCAAGGATGTTAGAAAAGCAGCTGCCCTTCTCCCCCTAGGCCTTGTGAGCCTATGGGTGTGTTGGAGTGGATGCTCTAGTGTCTCCCGGGACCCTCTTTCCTCGCTGTGCCCATCCCTTGCAAAGTCCATACTTGCTCCTTGAGGTCTGTTGGGGCCTGGCTGATTCCCATGGGCCTTTGTGTGGCATTCTTGGCTTCATTCTGGGAATTCCCAGGGAAGACCCCATGAAAGACAAAACAATCTGGCCACTGTGTTGCCTGTGGTCATGGCCAGTGCTCCTGGGCCAGAACCATCCTCATACTGAGTCGCTCCCAGGCACCTTTCCCTGTGCCCCAGGCCTGACCTCAGTGGCTAGCAGCATCAGATCCAACAGGCTGATGGAGCCCAGGCCCCTCCCTGCCCTGGCAGGCACCTCTGCCTGCCCTCCGTGGTGGTTGGTAGTTTCTAGGCTGCCCAGTTTTGGGAAGTGCCTGTCTTGTTAGCCCTGGACACAAACTCAAAGATGCAGACTTGGTGTCCTTCCAGAGCCGGGGAGGCCCCTGTGTCTCTAGAGCAGCTGAACCAGAGGCAGGGCCATGGACTTGAGACTTGGTGACTCTGAGCAAAGGTCCTTGCTAGAGTGCCTGCTACCAGCCTTTGCTTGGTTCTCATGTCTATGCTTTCTCCACCTTCCGGAAGGGAGCAAGAGGAAAGCCTCCAAGGAAAACTGGGGAACATCTGGGTGAAAGGGACTTTGAAGCATCTGGATGGACTCTTGGTAAAAATTAGACTCAGAGGCGCTGCAAGCCAGAGACTGGACTAGCAAAAACCGTTCTTCTACTCCTCATGGATCCAGGGGCCCTTGCTCTTAGCCTTTCTCAGGATCTCTTTCTACTTGGGGACAATTTTAGACCCCGTGCTATAGCGTTATATCAGCCCAAGCTCCTCCATCGCCTTCCCGGGCCCCTCAGGCCAGAGAAGTGATTCCGTTAGCTGTCACTAGGTGGCGCAGAGAATGTAACCTAAGGGGCACAGGAGCTTGTTCAGGATCCCAGTGGGCCCCTCTTTTGTCAGCCTTTGGGGTAGTCTGTGCCAGCACCCCAGGGCTGTGGTACAGTGTGAGTATGGAGTACCAGGCTGTCTCCACAGGGCTTAAGTGTCATGGGCTGATTTCCTGGGAAGGGTTTCTTCCTGATAAAGTAGAAATAGGTGCTAAGAATTGAAAGCATTCAGAGGTCTCTTGGGTAGGTCTCACCATCTTAGGGACGAGGTAAACAAAGCCTTGGGGGTAAACAACATGACCATAGATACACATTGAGCTGGGTGACAAATCCCTTATTGTAAGTTAGGCCTCTGGACATCCTTGCCATATCCTGATGGCTTGCTTGGCTTTGTCTGATTCTGGTGACCGTGGCCTCTACACTGCCCCTCCTGCATATGCCATCTTTGGGCCCATATCTCCACTGGGCCATTTCCTACCCTGTCCCATCTCCAGGAATTTTCTGATTCCCAGTCAGTGTGTCTTCACTATCCCCTCCTACCTCATAGCCAGCTCCTTCCCAGTGTTCTGACATCCCCCATCTGTCCCACTGTTTCCTGGGGAAACAGCTCTGTTCTTTGGAGAACCCTCTGTCGGTCAGTAGTCACTGACTGAACTCCTGAGGCCCACTTTCCCACTTCCCTTTAAGACCCCTTAGTTGAAGGCTGGACCTGGTTCTAAGAACATTGGGACATGGGCTCAGGCACCCAATACAATCTTCCTCTACCACCCGCTGAGCAGAGGTAGCCACTGAAGCCCCCTGCCAGGAAATTCTCCAGACTCCACCCCCCCAAAAAAACTGGGCAAGGTGTGAGTGACCCAGAAGACCTTCTGTCACTCTTGTTCCTCTAGGCTGTTCCTTGGCAATGAAACTGGCCTGGACAGTATGGTCCTCTGCCCCTCTGGCCTCCCTCCCCTCCCTCTGCCCACTGGGAGTTGGAGGATGAACGTGCTATTGTGCGAAATGGCTGGGCCACTGAAGGGCCAGCACTGTTATTTCTGCAAACCAACCCTCCCCTTAGCCATGCAGGGCACAGGCCAGGAAAATGTTACCTTTTCCTCCGTGAGCTGACTGCAGGGGAAATTCTCACATTTACAGTTTGTGCCGTGGTTGTGTTTGAGGGGGCAGGTGGGAGGGCAGTGTGCTTGTGTGGTTTCGCACCGCTCACTCAGGCGGGTGGGCGTCCTCCCCTGCACTCCCTCTTTCCCCAGCTCTGAGGGTACCTCCTGCTCTGGGCTAATATCTGGGGCTATGAGACCCACAGACTTTGAATAAATAAACAGACACCCTCCCTCTCTTGGCCAGAGGGTAGCTGTGTGAAAACATGCTCATATTGGGTGGAGGCAGGGCTCTGCCCAGCCAATCAGGAGGCTAGATAGAAGGTTAAGAGATGGGAAGAGAGACCCTTGATAATCCTAGAAGATGCTCAGAATTAAAGGGTCTTCTGCCTTTGCGATCGCCTTGGGTAGAACACTATTCCTCTACTGACCACACAGTACGTACATGTTTGCATGGTACAGCCTCTGATTTCCTAGAGTCTCCACCCAATGCTCACATGGGGACTGATGACAATTTGCATCCCCAGAAAGTCCTGCTTTCTGTCTAGCTATAGATTCTCTTGCCTGCCTCAGTGGAGCAGAGGAGAGCCATATAAAAAATTTTCCTATGTATGTTGTGACCAGACACTTGTGTCCCCCTTTCCTGACACTTTTGTCCACAGTTCTAGGGCTCAGATAGTCTGTCAACAGAAGTGTAGAGTCCATCGTGTGGCCTGACCTGAGCCCCTATGGTGCCCCAAGGCTTGGAGAGCCTTCTCACAGACACTGGTAGTAAAATGAAGGCTCAGTGTAGGGGGCTGCACAAGAGATCTGGATTGGAGCCACCCCAGGGGACTTGATAAGAGGAGTGTAGGCAACACCCATCCCTGGCTGCAGGTGCCTTACCACCTGCCTCTGGGCCCTTCAGGTTTTCTCCAAGATCTTCAGCCATGAGGCGCTAGAGAGCTACCTGCCCAAGATCCAACTGGTGATCCAGGACACACTTCGAGCCTGGAGCAGCCAGCCTGAGGCCATCAACGTGTATCAGGAGACCCAGCGACTTACCTTCCGAATGGCGGTGCGTGTGCTGCTGGGCTTCAGCATCCCTGAGGAGGACCTGGGCCACCTCTTTGAGGTATACCAGCAGTTTGTGGATAATGTCTTCTCTCTTCCTGTGGACCTTCCCTTCAGTGGCTACCGGAGGGTGAGTACCCAGTGCCCGGGAAGACAGGGTACAGGACTGACTGCCTTTGCAAGGGACACTCACAGGTGCTAGGGGGGAATTGCAGGGTATGGGGACAGACCAATGAGAGCAGAGTTGGCAACAGGGTGGATCCAGAGCTTTTCTTATGTTCCAGGGGCTTAGATAGAGCTGATTGATGGTCCACTTTCCCCTAGGGTATCCAAGCTCGGCAGATCCTTCAGAAAGGCCTTGAGAAGGCTATTCGTGAGAAGCTACAATGTACCCAGGGCAAAGACTATTCAGATGCCCTGGACATTCTCATTGAGAGCAGCAAGGAACACGGCAAGGAGATGACCATGCAGGAGCTGAAGGTAGGTGGGCCACAGTGGCGGTAGCTGCCTCTGACCCCACAGTGCCGAGGCAAAAGCGGAGGAGCATCCTTGCCCTTGCTCTGAAGGATGCCTGAGGCTGTTCTGTTCTGTTCACAGTAGTACTTGCCTTGGGACTGGGTGCACTATGTTCTGGGGTAGCCAGGCCCCATATCCATCTCTACTGTTCTTAAGGTGCTTTGGAACACTGACCCTTAGCCCTACAAAGCATCTGTCAGAGGCTTGCTGACATCTCCCATTGAGCCTATTCCTGGGTTACTGTCTCAGTTCATTCCATGGTCCCGAGAACATGCCCAGAAGCCACTCACTGGAGGCCATCTCCATCCCAGAGGGAACTGACTGGAATATGAACTCACTCTTCCTACAGCCTCTCCAGCCCTGTATGGTTCTCTCGTCCACCCCACTGCCTGAGCACAGCTGCGCCTCAGGCCCTTGGCCCTGCAGCAGGCTCAGGCTACTCTTCCATGTGAGAGAGATTGTTCATCCCCAGTCCACACCCCTGTCCTGCACCCCTTTACTAGTATCTACAGACTCCCCCCCCCCCGGAAGCTGGGGTGTAGCTTCTGTAACCTCATTAGCAAGTACCCAGTCCTTGGGATGAGGGGACCTCTGGGTTCCACTACAGTCCCTCTTAGGTCCTCCTGACAGCTACATCAATGCTGCTTCTAGATTCTGCCTGCCACCTGAAAGGCATCCCTCTTCTGGTGATGGAGAAAGAAGCTGGGGGCATAGATACCTTGTTATCCATCACACACACCACACACACGTACACACACACACTGTGGAACCCCTGAAACATGTCCTTTCCTTCCTTCAGCTCACTGTGTTAAGCAGGCCTGTGCTGGCCATGAGTCCAGCACCAAGCAAAGGGGACCTTGAGCTCTAGAGCCATTAGGGCCTGTGCTTCTGCCTTAAGTCATAACAGTGCTTCCAGTCAAGCTGGGGATCAGGCTGTGACCCCCCATAAGCCTTTTGAGAATGACACTCAGAGCAAAAGTGTTGGCTGCCAGGAGGTAGGGCTCAGCGCAGATGGGCTCTGGAGTGTAGCTTCCCCTGTGTGGCAGCCGCACATATCCCAGAATGTTTGTCTCTCTGCTGCCACAGGACGGTACCCTGGAGCTGATCTTTGCAGCCTATGCCACCACTGCCAGTGCCAGCACATCCTTGATCATGCAGCTGCTGAAGCACCCTGCCGTGCTGGAGAAACTGCGTGAGGAACTTCGGGCCCAGGGCCTGCTGCATGGTGGTGGCTGTCCTTGTGAGGGCACCCTGCGCCTGGACACACTCAGCGGCCTGCGCTACCTGGACTGCGTTATCAAGGAGGTCATGAGGCTCTTCACACCCGTCTCCGGTGGCTACCGTACTGTGCTGCAGACCTTCGAGCTGGATGTGAGGCTGGGCTCCAGTGCTGGTGGGAGTGGGGTGGTTGGGGCTTTTGACTGAATGCTGCAGGGGGGGGGGGTGTTGGGGTCCTTGGTACGGTAGTAGGGGCCGGGAGGCAGGGAACAATGCCTGATGCTAGCAGCTTTCAGTCTAGAGCTGAATGAAGTCAACCCGTGTGACACATGGGATGCTGTTTGTAGGTTTCTTCTGGCTCTTACCACTCTACTCTCTGTTTTGTCTCCTTCCAGGGTTTTCAGATCCCCAAGGGCTGGAGTGTCATGTATAGCATCCGAGACACTCACGACACAGCACCAGTGTTCAAGGATGTGAACGTGTTTGACCCTGACCGTTTCAGCCAGGCACGTAGTGAAGACAAAGATGGCCGCTTCCACTACCTCCCATTTGGTGGTGGCGTGCGGACCTGCCTGGGCAAGCACCTGGCCAAGCTGTTCCTGAAGGTGCTGGCGGTGGAGCTGGCTAGCACCAGCCGCTTCGAGCTGGCCACCCGGACCTTCCCTAGCATCACTCTGGTCCCTGTCTTGCACCCTGTGGATGGCCTCAGTGTCAAGTTCTTTGGTCTGGACTCCAATCAGAATGAGATTCTGCCTGAGACAGAGGCCATGCTTAGTGCTACAGTGTAGCCTCATTTCGGTCCCAGCCCAGCCCAGCAGAAGGGTGGGGGACAGAGACAGAAACCTGTGGGGTGGGGAGGGGCTGGATGGGAGGCCAGCAGCACCCCCCTCTTGTCCTCCTCTGACCTTTTTTTCTTGGCAAACCCTCCCCACATACAAAAGGGCCCCACCCCTCCTGACTCCTGCTCTCCTGGATCTCCACTGCCCCCTAGCTTAGCTCCTGGGATAGGGCCAGGACAGGGCTCTGTGTGCCCGTGACAGTGTTTGTGCCAGTTGGCTTAGCTGCAGAATATGCTTATGCCCTAATGAATGCTCCTTCCCCTTTCCCCCTTGTCTTTTTGATGGTGGTCTGATGGTTGTGAAGGCAGGAAGGAAGAAAGGACGGGGCCCCTTGAAGCACTCTTTGGCACCCTGAAGGCCCCACCTCCTGTCACTGCTCAAATGGTGTCCAGAACAGTGTCTTGGGGATTCTCACCTAAGCCAGCCTGGGCAGGGCAGGAACTACCACCGACTTTGAGAGAGCCCTGTACCAGCCTAACCAGTTTGGACATTGGAAATTACCTATTGCTGCTATTGTTCCCTCTTCTGACCTTGGGGTAGTGAAGCCCATAGGCTCAATCCCCAGCATCTTCTTTGGTGGCCCTGCAGGCACACTGGCTGGCACTCCTCTCCATGGGACCCACGGATCCAGGTGGTTTTGGCTATAGCTGGACCCTGCCCCCTAGCCCATATTTGTACACCGACCTTGGCTACAACCGAGGTCTGTAGCACATGCCCCCACACACCTGCCAGACTCTGTCCCAGCTGCCCTTTTCAGGGCTTCTGTGAGGTCTAGCCCAGCTCCCTGGTGAGGGATAACAATTCTCCTGGGTAAATATTCAGTTTAACCTCAGAGTCAGACACCCAGCATCCCTGCCAGGTGTTTTTGTTTTTGTTTTTTAAATCACCTCCACCTGTCTATCACAGCCCCAGCCTGGGCTTGTGCATCTGGGGGCCGCCACTTCCTGTTCGCTCACCGCCTACCCCAGTGCCAGCCACTCCCCTAGCGAGGATGACTAAGGATACGGGTTCTTCTGAAGGAACTTCTTGCTGTTCCCTTTCTTAACCCACATTCTCTGCCCTTGGCTCTTGGGAGAGTTCCCCACCCCCATCTGTACCCACCCATCCCCATGCCACTGTCTGCTAAGTCCAGCTCAGGGTGTGGGGGCAGAGACGAAAGCAAAGAGGTAGATGCCTCAGGCCCTGTGGGGTCTGGAGACACTCCGGGAAAGGCTGCAGCTAGAAAGCCATTGGGAAGGAGACTGGAAGGAGGAAGGGTCAGACATAAGTGAGGTTGTCAGAAGTGGTTAGTTGCAGAAGGGCGGTGGGGTAGAAGGGGAGAGGCTCCTGCCTCTGGCATTTTGAGGGCTGGCTACTCGTTGGGACCCCTCCTGGGAAGGGTGTGGGGCTGAGAGTCTCTAGGCAATTTTGTCTGTTTTCAGATTCCTAATTGCTTTAATTCCCTATCCATTGCTTGTGCATGTTCCAAAGGCAATGAGTCCTCTCCACAAGAAAATTAAAACAAAGAGTGACAGCCCACATCCACCTGACCCTAGATGGCCACTGTCACGGAAGTTCAGCCACACAGGATGTCCTACATAAGCTGTGCTTCCATGTTTCACTGGTCTCCTGCGTTTTCCTGACAGAACCAAAGCAAACAAGGACATTAGAACAGATGTTAGCAGCAACACTGATGTAAAATTAAATATAAGCATAATCCCTCAATTTCCTTTCCCAATTCTGAAACAGACCAAAATGTGTAAAGACTCATCAAAGCATATGAAATAGGTGCATGCTGCCCCACAAGCCAGCTCAGTGCCTGGAAGGTTCATTTTCCTGCACAATAATCCTGCTTGCCTGCAACCATCTGAAGGTGTGGCATGTAGTTACTCTGGCCCTGATGATGGCCGGGGAACTGGAGGGCCCCAGCAGGCTTCTGAGGCCTTCCCTTTAGGGAACCAGCCCAGGAAGCAGCATGGAGAAGGAAAAGCTGAAGTGGATCCGTGTGAGGGTAGGGGGGAGAAAAGATGGTCTGCCTGGATGGGTCTCAAAGGTAACAGGCAAAGGGGCGTAGCCCGGGTGCCTGCGGGGTGACACGTGCCTCACCTCTGTAGATGTGTCTGTTCTGTGTTCGTGTGTTTCATTGTGGTAGCATTAATGGGTGATGTATTCTCACATTCCTAACTATTGTAACTTGACATTAAAAATTAAACCCCACAAAACTTCCTGCCACGGGCTTGCAGATTGAAGCACTTTCAAAGTTAGGCGCTGGCGTGTGTGTTCTGGGCAACCATTTTGATCCTGCCCAGATTTCTATTATTTTATACACAAAACTTTTTTCATAAATGTTATAATTTTGTGTCTGTCTTTATAAACTATTATAAGTACTATTTTTGTTATAATTCAAAATAGATATTTAGTATAAAGTTTTTGCTGTTAAATATTTGTTATTTAGTAAATATGATTGTTCTTTATTGTAAACATGGTTCAAAATATTAATATGTTTTTATCACAGTTGTTTTAATATTGAGAAAGCACTTGTGTGTTTTGTTTTGGTGTGAGCTGGTGCTGTGTGTGTCTTGGGTGTTGTGTGGTTTTGATGTGTATATAATATTCCATGTTGCATATTACAACAATGAATGTCATACATTTTGTGAAATACTCAATGTGGCTCTTTTATTGGCTTCCATAATAAACTGTGGGGACTTACCTTCGTCTCTGTTGGCTGTCTGCTCTCTTGCCCTCTTCAGACTCATGAGAAGGCCCATGGTGTTATACATATTTCATCAGCAGTGCCCAAACAAACCTGCCAGGAAGTTCTAGAATGTGTTGTGGAGTTCTACTCCACATTCCCACTCACAGAAAAGGCTATGAATCCAGGGCCTGATGGAGAAAGTGGCAGCTGTGAGGCCACACTCCTGCCAAGTGGTATTCTGACCTTTGCACTGGAACCAATGGCCCAAGACTTATCCATCAGTTTGAGCAAAAACAACTGAGATCCGTAGCCATGGTGGGTCCAGGAGTAGGGTCTTTGTTTTGATCTAGCCTCTTGCATGGGCAGAGA
The DNA here is from genome assembly GCA_033318265.1 of Phyllotis vaccarum. Classification (NCBI taxonomy): domain Eukaryota; kingdom Metazoa; phylum Chordata; class Mammalia; order Rodentia; family Cricetidae; genus Phyllotis; species Phyllotis vaccarum. Next base: position 67,034,269 of record JARWLC010000014.1, on the reverse strand, counting down.
ACTTTCTAAACCTGTTTTGTGGCTGTCATGGGATCACATATGCTTGGGAAATGAACTGAACAAAACTAACCAGGTTTCTGTATCTCAAGTCTTGAGCTCCAGGATGGTCATAGGAGTTAGTATACCACCAGCCTACAGGGGTCTGCAAGCCACTTTGATTAGCTGAAATGTCTTATTTCCTAAGCTGTTCCATAGCCGGGCTGTCCCAGAGGCCTGCAGGGGTTGGGGGCTGTGAAAACACACAGCCCACAGGGCTGGGGCAGGCAATGTCCACAGGGCTTTTAAGGACCAGGGCTATGGATGGAGTGGGGCAATGCTGGGATCCCAGAAGCTCTGTTGGTGTCATTCCTGGGCCTCTTCTCATATCCTGAGGTGGCCACTGCCAGGCTGGCCTGACAAATCACTGTGTGGTCACCTCAGTTCTTTCCAATAGTCCGAGTAAGGCTCTGCCTAGACCCAGGCACTCTGAGACCCAGCTACTCTGGGACACAGGCATGCTGGAACACAGGGCCTTGTTTGTCCAGCCTAGATTCCAAAGACTGGCCATCTAGGCATGATAGTGGCACCAGGACAATTCAGTCTCCCCATTTCCCATCCCTGGGTTTGCTCACCCCCAACCTTCCACCTTTCTCAGAGTGGAAAGGCAGGGGGAATATCTTTTTCTACAAAAGCAGAATCTTGCAGCAGTGGTGACCTTCTCAAAGGCCACAGGGACATGGAAAGAAGGTGGTGTGGTGATGGGTGCCCAGTTCAGTGAATGGTACTCATTGCAGCTCCCTTAGAAAGAACCAGGCTCAGCCAGAAGTCACAGTAGTGCAGGAATTGGGTGTCTCAGGAAACTTTCCCAGGAGGCAGCGGTTTCTCAGGCTGTGAACTCTATCCATCCTGGTGGCAGCAAAAGGAATGGAAGGACAGCCCCTGGGCACCCTTGGCCTGACCACCCTGCCTTGGGTTGGCAAAGAGGCATCTAGGGAATCTGGTCCTTTCATTGCCTTGGTCCTTTTTCCACATGATGCTGGGGTCTGGGCGGGGAGCAATGATAGCTGTATCCTCTTCCACATGATGCTGGGGTCTGGGCGGGGAGCAATGATAGCTGTATCCTCTTCCACATGATGCTGGGGTCTGGGCGGGGAGCAATGATAGCTGTATCCTTCTCCCAGGCAGCGGCCGGCTGGGATCCCCAGGCCCGAAGGAGAATACAGACACTAGACAGACAAACGGACACTGTTTGTCTCTGGACTGGGACACCAGTTTGGAGGGAACTTGGAGGGTACACATTCAGCCACCTCTTAGCACTTTTCCAAAATTGCCTTGGCCTTGGCTGGGCCTGGTTGCCCAGGGCCTCAAGGCCAGCAGGGTGAAGTGAGCAAGGGAGGTGACATATGTGTCAGTATGCTCAGCTGGGTAAGTCTTGAAGAAGGAAGAGGGGAAAGAGGGAGGGAGGGAGGGAGGGAGGGAGGGAGGGAGGGAGGGAGAGAGGAAGGGAGAGAGAGGGAGGGAGGGAGGGAGGGAGAGAGGAAAGGAGAGAGAGGGAGGGAGGGAGGGAGGGAGAGAGGAAGGGAGAGAGAGGGAGGGAGGGAGGGAGGAAGGGAGAGAGAGGGAGGGAGGGAGGAAGAGAGGAAGGGAGAGAGAGGGAGGGAGGGAGGAAGGGAGGGAGAGAGGGAGGGAGAGAGGGAGGGAGGGAGGGAAAGAGGAAGGGAGGGAGGGAGGGAAGGAGGGAGAGAGGGAGGGAGGGAGAGAGGGAAAGAGGGAGGGAGGGAGGGAAAGAGGAAGGGAGGGAGGGAGGGAAGGAGGGAGAGAGGGAGGGAGGGAGAGAGGGAGAGAGGGAGGGAGGGAGGGAGAGAGGGAAAGAGGGAGGGAGGGAGGGAGGGAGGGAGGGAGGGAGGGAGGGAGGGAGGGAGGGAGGGAGGGAGAGAAATTGACCAGACAGGGAGGAACAGTGAGTATAGGCTTCATTCCTGGCTGAGGTTCTAGGGTCTGAACAATGATGAAGAGCAGCCTGGGGGTCTTTGGTTCCCACCTTTATCTCCCAACCAACTTCATGTACCCAGAGACCCTGATCTAGCCCAGAGCTCACTTTGACTAGCCTTGCTCTCTTGGGCTTCCCAGACCCCTTTATTCTGGTCATATGACCAGGGTACTGGCTAACCTGGGGGTATATGCTCCCCGAGAAAGAATGGGGATGGTTTTGAAGGTTGGAGTGCTGGGCTGCCCCCATAGAAACGGTCTTTGTCTGGTCTGGCTAGGTTCTCTAGGCCTTCCTTCTCAAAGCTTCTTTCTCTCAGACTCTGGCTTTAGTGAGACAGGAAGTAAGGAGGTGTATGGTGACTGGTGGCCCTGGAGTGTATGCTGGGTTTCACTCTGAGCCAATAACCTCAGAAGCATTAGGGCTTTTCTCTGCAAGGACATTAGTTGGCCCGATTTGAGTCACATACCAACCCCTGACCAGAGGCTGATTTCTTGTGATTGGTCCCCAGAGTGGCAGTGCATGATAAACATCTTGAAGCAGAGGCCAGAGGACACTTTTTGAGGTCCTTTGCTACTCCCTGGCCTCAGTGGTTAGTGGTCCAAGGCCACCTCCTAACTTATCACAAATCAACCCAACCCTAAGGCAATTGTAACTGCTTCAATTCAATTCAAGAGAGATGTCTGTCTCTGACCTCTAGACCTCTGGTTAGGTAGAGGTTACTCAAGCACATCCTTTCTGTTTGCCTTCCTTCCCTTCCTTCTCCGTCCCCACCCCAGACACCTAAATTCAACAGGTTAGGGACCTGGCTTCTCTTTATATTGCTGAGAACATATCCTCACCGCCAGAGTGGCTTTCAACTCAGAGTCCCTTACACCAGAGGTAGTGGGGGGCTCTCTTTGAAACTGTAGAGCAGTTGTGTGATCAGCTCATAGTGCTACAGCGAGTGCAAGATGGATGAGCCCCAGAAGGCTGAACCATAGAGACCAGATGTAAGGTAAGAGGCACACGCAGGCACGCGCACACATACGCACGCACAAATACACATACATTTACACACATATGTAAATGTAGAATATTTTCGGTGGTGCTGGGGAACTGAATATGTAACACTCAGATATAGCACATACATCTGATTTCAAATGTATTTAATTTGCGTTTTGTGAGTTTACACATGGGAGTCAGAAGACCATTTGCAAGAACCAGTCAGTTTTTTCCTCACCCCACGTGAGTCCTACAGGTACAACTCGGGTCACGAGGCTTGGTGGCAGGTATCTTCACCTACTGAGCCACCTCTCAGACCTCCATATGTGTGAAATGAAGTACATTGCTAAGGATTCACCCAGGATGTGTACAGCTGTGGGAAGAGCAAGACCACAGTTCTCATGCAAGGGCTCCCATAGTGATGTCACCTCTTTTGGATTCCGACAATGCACTGTGGCTATTGTCCTTGTATTTACTTTTAAATTACAACAGGGTCCATGCTTGAAGAAGCTGGAACAAACACCACACCCCAGGCCTACATTTATCTTTGTATGTGTGACCATAGGCTAGGTGTGTCATACATTCAGGCACTCACACACATACACACAAAAACACAGCTCTAAAAAGAAGAGACAATGAGTGATTTGTCCGGGAGCTGTCTCTATGAGAACCCCTGCTCTGTCTGAGAAACCTGTACAGATGCTGTGGTTGGCAGACTGCTTTCCATTCCTCAGAGAGTGAGTGACCCACCCCACAGGCATTCCTGGCTTTGTCATCTTGAAACCCTGGTTGGCATCAGACCCAGAGCAGCACAGAGATCCTGTCCCAAGAGCAGTACTCCTAGGAGGAATAGCATGGGGCAGAGATACTGTTGAGTGACAATGAATGTTGGTTTTGAGTTAGAGCCTGGGGCTGAGTCTTATCTAGACAGCTTTGGTAGAACAGAGGGTCTCAACCCAGGTTCTAGGGTGGCTTTGGGAGGCCTTGTTTTGTGCACGTTCTTGCCTGGAGGGGTGAGATTCTAGCTTCCACAGCTCTTCAAAGGGGTCCTAGGTGATGTAGCAGGGTTTTAGGGTTGGGCCACAACAGCAGAATAGTGAAATGTGTGTATATGTATATATGCAGATGCATGTACATATGAAGGTCAGAGGTAAATCTCATGTGTGGTTTCTCAGGAGCCATCTGTCTTATTTTTGAGAGGTCTCCTTATCTGTCCCCAGCTGGCTTTGAACTCACTCTGTAGACCACGCTGGCCTTGAACTCACAGAGACCAGTCTGCCTTTGCTTTCAGAGTGCTGAGATTAAGACTTTTGTGCCTGACTCACCTTTTAGATTTATTTTATTTTTACTTACATGTGTATGCGTGTGCTTGTTTACACATGTATATGCAGGTGCAACTGGAAGCTAGAAGGAAACATCAGACCCCCTGAAGCTGGAGTTGTGAGCCTCTTGATCCAGTTGCTGGGAACCAAATGCAAGTCCTCAGTAAGAGCAGCAAACCCCCTGAAAGCTGGGACCTTGTTTTCTGACACATCTCTCGCTGGCCTCCCCAAGTAGGCAGGGCTGGTCATCGAGTACCAGGAATCTTCCCATCTCTGCCTCTCCAGTTCTGGGTCTATAAGCCTTTTAACATTTGGATTCTGAGGATTTGACTTCACGCCCTCAGTATAGCAAGCCTGATATGGCTGTTACCTCCCTACTCACTGGGATCATTTTTATTTCTTAATTTTCCTGTGTCATTGGCTGTAATATTCCTTTTTACAGCTGGATCTGAGTGCCAGGATATCACCTCTGAAAGATGAAATTTCTTCTCTGTAAACTCTCTCCTGGAGGTGTTATCTGGGCTTGGAAAAAGTGAGGAGGTCTCTCCTGGCTTGGAGATTATATATCCTGGCAGAGGAGTAGCTGCAGGTAGGCCTGGGGCATGGGCATTATCTCCCAGTTTGGGAGTGAGCCACTGGGCATGGCCTTCTCTTGACCCTCCCAAAGGATGGGCAGCAGAGAAGGGCTTTGAGACAGTGGGCACACACATGAGGGTTCGGGGTTCACTCTCAGCATTTCCCGCTCTGACTTCTTGGTGGCCCCTGGGCTAGGGGTGCTCTTGCCTCTTGCAACATCTTAGGATGGCAAGCTAGGAGCCATGCCTGGGAGGCTGGGAGGGGTGAGTGTAGAGGAAAGTCAGGGCATGTGTGGGCTGCAAGCAAAGGACTAAGCATAAGGTGTGTCCTGAGGGGCCGACTGGCAGCATGAATGTAGGGTGGGGAGGCTTGATAAAAGACCAGAGGGTCAGGGCTGGCTCTGAGGAGTGCTCAGAGATGATGGCATCAGGGTGTGGGAAGGCTGGGGGCCAGGAAGTGATCTCCGTGGCTCTTAGGGCCACTCCCAGGTTGGAGGGCCTCACCTCTGAGGGACAGGGTGATGCCTACCCTGGAGGTGGAGGCTCAGCATCTGATTTTCAGTCTTCTGGCCTCAGGCCTCACTCCTAGGCCGCTGCTCTCAGACTGGCATCTTACTTCCTTAGCCTGTGTATGCTTAATAGAAAATGTCAGGATCAATGGTGGTACTGAGTAGGGTGTTGAAAAAAAAAATCCTTTTTGAATCACTATCAGACTGGAGCTTTAATCTTCCTAAGGAGTTGAAGAGTCTGGGGTGCTGCATGGATGGGTGAAGGCTTCATATACATCCAGGTAACTGCAAGGGAATGAATTCCACTACTGCACAGGCCTTGCACATACTGGCAATAGGAAGATGCTTACCATGCGTGGGGTTGTCATGGTCTGAAGACCAGGTGCAGGGAGAGGAACTGTCCAGGAGGATACTTCAGGAAAGGGTGCTGCAGGAGAGGGTGCTTCTAGGAGAGGGGTGTTCCAAGAGGGAGCTCCAGTAGAGTCTTGGCATGTTGTGACAGGGAGAGGCACGGGCTAGCCAAACCAGTCATCTATAGTGAGTCAGGCTTCTGGCAGACAGCCCCTAGCCCAGGGCGTCTGTGACTCAGTCATTGACTGACAGGCCATGGACCCACAGTGAAAGTGCTGGGAAAGGGTGGCACTGAGGGTGGCCCGCCCTGGGTGCCCCAGGTGTCCGGTGCATCTCCCACTTCCCACATCCCCCCACCACTAACCTCTCAACATCTCATGGGCAGGAGATCCATGCCAAAGGTCAAGGATTTCCTGTCACCCAGCTAGACCCAGACTACAGCTCAAAGGGACCCTAGAGCACAACAGGGCAGGCCCAGCTCTACACCTTCCTGTCTTCCTGCCCTTTCCAAGTATGTTTCTCCTGCGGAGCAGGAAACAGAACTCAGCCAATCACAAAGCCTAGTCCTTTCCCACAACCTATCAGAATCTTTCTTGGGATGCTCTTGTCCCTTTAAACCACAAAAGGGCTGAATTCTGTGGAGACTCTTTAAGAGGGAGATAGTGGAGAATGGGCGTTTCCATGAGAGAGGACCCAGGGCAGTCCTCCTCTCCTGGGAAAACAATGTGTTCCTCCTTGGGAGCAGACAAATCACATGACCAGGCTGTAGTGCCCTGAGCCTTTAGGAACTCTCAGAAGATGGTGCTGCTGGGACAGCACAGAAGGGTCCAGAGCGACCAGAAACCAGTGTGGGAGAAAGACCAAGGGCCATGGAGAAGGCCCTGATGTAGAAGGTGACTGTCTTTCTTAGCAGTCTTTCTTCTTCTCTGGCCAGGAGCCATTACCCTGGTCCCCTGGGCACTGGACTAGTTAGTTTTAGATGAGCTCTGGAGGAGGAAGCCACAGTAGGGATTCAGTTTTTAAAAAGTCAGTCTTTTGTCCCCATTCCTGTCTCTTGCCTCAGCCACAAACTTTCTACCTTGCACCAGCTGTCACACAAACATCCCACCCAGGATGAGATAGAGTCAGGCTGGGGCAGGGCAGACTGCCTTCCTTGGGTGGGAAAACCAGTACATCTTCTGGAGTTAACAGAGCTGGTGATAGAATATTCCCAAACTCTAGAGATTGAGTCAGTAGTCAGTATCTGGGGAGAGTCCAACTGTGACCTTAACTCAACATTTGAGGGCCTTACAACACCTTCCAGAATGTTCTGCAGGGTCCTCCCCCTATGGATCCCTACAGGTTTCTGCTTCCCCTGTACTGGTGCTAGCCTCATTTGGCTGTGACTTTCCACAGCAGAAGAATGAAGTGTCCCCTAATCCTATAGTTGGCCATGGCTCCCGCTGGTCCACATCTGTACGACCACAGCTCCTGGAGACACATCTGCTCCCATGCCAATTATCGAGTAAGCCAGGTGCAGCTTCTGTGGGTGACCTTCTTCTGAGCCTGGCTCCCCTACTGCTCCCTGCCCCCACCGATGCCTTCTTCTGTGTGGCCCCCATTATTGTCAAGGACCCTCATTTTGTAACCCTCCTCTGGGATCTTCATGGGTTGAGTGTGAAGACCAGAGACAATGTGTGCAAACTGTGTTGGTTCACACTGTCTACTTAACAGATGGGACAACTGAGTCAGGGGTAAAGGTGATGCCAGAAGGACCCAGAGTTCTCAGAAGGAGGTAAGAGAGTCTGTGAGAGGGTGCGTCTACACAAAAAAATGTCAGGCTTTTTCTCTGAGTTTTTGTCTGTGGAACAGTGGCCCCCGAGACTGTGAGCATCTCTAGGCAATTCACCTGATAAGCCAGATGGGGTCATCCGGCTGTGAGAGAGAAGCTGTGGGGTCGTCATACTGGCTTCTGGCTGGTCGGTGCAGGTGCCTGACAGGGACTGAAGCAGCTGAGGTGGAAGGAAGGGCATTGTGAGGATCCTGGAGAGCTCTGCCTATGACATCTCAACTTGTGCTTTGTCAACTCCCTGCTTACCTGTCACTCAGATACCAGCTTCCTTGGGAAAGCCCTTCCATGCTGTGACAAGGCACTCAGAATCAGGCTTTGTAAGCCTTAGGAACCTCTGCTTGCCTAAACACTCAAGCTTGTGGGTGGGTGATGGAAACCATGGCAGATCTTTCATCCTTCTCCCCTCAAGGAGTAGAAGATTTGAAGCTTTGCTGTGTCTCTGACAGAGCCTGTGAAAACATCAAAGGCACAGAATCAAGAAAAGTGGTATTTACCCAATAGCCGGCTTGTCTGAGAGGATGTGGTGTCTAGGTTCACTTTGACCCCAGCACTTGGTGAGCTAAAGGATAGCAAACACTCTGACGTATTGTAAGTCAGTGGGTCAGAAGTTTTGGGAACATTAGTAGGGTAGCTCAGGCCTGGAAGCCCATGTGGGACCGAGGTCTTCCAATCAGCTGTTAGGTCTGGCTGTCTCCAGAAGGAGGGACCAGGAGGAGCCCCCCCCTCCCCAGCCTAGTCTCCTCCAGGGAGTAGGATTAACTACAGGGCATCCTCAGAACTCAAAGATAACTTCCCAAGTGGAAATTTAGAAGGCAGGTTCTAGCCTCAGAAGTTGAAGGTCATCACTCTCCACTGTGGCGCATCATTGGTTCCCTCAGGACAATACAGCAAGGACACTAGAGGGGAGGCCCTAGGAACACACTCTGGAGGATGGCCACAGCAGAGTAATCCAAGGAACAGAACAGACTCCACCCCAGATGAAGGTGTTATAATACACAGCATGAGTGAAGGAAATGGAAGAAAACACTGTGTATCCTAAGTTAGAAACGTTTTCAATGTGAAAATTCACTACTAGCAAAATTTAAAAGGCAAGATGTATATATCAGGAAACTGAATGAGTAGGAAGCAGAGCTTGAGGCTTTCAAGGAAAATGGAGTGTGGGGGAACCTGGGCAACAGGTTTGTACCTCAGGGAGACCTAGAGAATGAGGGAAAGAATCCTGTATTTGTTTACTTTGGGATTCAGAATGGGTGCCGCTCAGTGTAGCGCCTTCACTGAGCCTGTGTGGAGCCTGGGTTCAATCCATAGTACTGCTAAGGAGGAAAATGGCCAGGGGAGAAGAAGGAAGAGCCAGCAAGAGAGTAGGAGGAAGAGGAGCAAGAAATGGAGGAGGCTCAACCAGCAAAGCGTGTATTTAATGTGTCATTATAAGTCCGACACCAATGAAGTGTTCCAGTTTTTAATTTAAAGTTTCTATTTGAAACTTTATTTAAATACTTTGATGGGACTAGAGAGACGGCTTGGCTCTTCAGAGTGCATATTGATCTGGTATAGGACCCGAGCTCATGTCCAGCAGCTCACAACCTCCTCTAACTCTGGCTCCAGGAGTTATGACACCTCTGCCTCTGAGGGCACCTGCACTCATGTGCACATTTGCATATACACATTCACACAGTTTAACATGATACAAATAAGTGAATATTAAAAGTATCTGCTGCTAGCTTCTCCCTCTCACTCCATTTCTCTTATTTTTGAGACAGAGTCTCACCACATAGCCCTGAATGGCCTGCAACTTTCTGACTTTTCAGAAAGTCAGAAATTTGCCTCCTGAGTGTTGAGATTAAAGGTGTACACCACCATGCCTGGCTGTTATTTTCCATTTCTATAATCAAAACATAATAAAAAACCAAACAAAAAGAAATCATAGACAACAATTTCTCTGATGTGAAGAAAAGTAAAAGTTGTCAGAGTCAAGATCTAAGGCGGATGTGAGGGGACTCCAAAGTGCTTAGAACTACAGAACCTCTTGTTCAAGTTTGAAGGGAGCCATTTTCACCAGGAGTGGAAGAGCTTCCCTACCGAGCTTCCTGGCCTTGACAGGACTTTACCTGACACAGTTATAAACTCCACTGTGAATCAACAAGGGCCATATTTGGATAATCAACAAAATTCTAAACGATTGTGTATATAGCTATGACATCACTCATATATAGGTCAAGAAAGAGACATTCTTAAGACATGTAAGGACTTACGTAAACTTCTGAAAAATAATGGTCTCAAAGAGCCACTAATGAGCTGAGAACCCGGGAATCGCAGGGGTGGGTCAAAGAACAGAGGTGTGAGTAACCAGGCTGGGGGAGAAGGCTAATGTCTTAAATCATTGTTCAGAGCTCTGGTTGGGAAACCAAACAAACATCAAAAGCAATTCTTGAAGGAAAAGAAGTGCAGATTCCAGGCACATGATTATTCTGAGAAGATGCGTCCCGAGCTCCTTGCTCATGTGCTTGCTATCTGTTTAAATCTGCATGCACTATTTTATGGGTCTCTGTGTGCACTGGGAGCCCCAGAAGTGCTTCTAATCTTTGAACCATCCCCCCAATGCCACACTTGCTATTTTCTTCTCCGACCGTGTAGGAGACTACTGGCTTTGGATGCTGTACCTCCTTCCACAGCCACAGAACCTACAAGTCTTTATAGAGGAGCCAAGAAGAAATAACTGACTGAAAAATCATAAAAGTAAGCAGGAAATGTAAAGCATGGAAGGTTCTAGAAACAGCACCAAGGATATCAATTTCATAACACAAACATATAAAGTGCTGGGGACAGGTGAAAAATGTTAAGATTGAGTAAACAAACTAACAAATTTCCAGAACACGAAATGCCGTGCAATATAAAAACAGAATGAGAGGCAGGGGCACAGCCCAGCTAGTACAATGCTTGTCTAGCATCTGCAAGGCCCTAGGTTGAAACCCTACACTCAGGAGGTGGAGGTAGAAAAAGCAGGCGTTCAGGGTCATTTGGGGGCTACACAATGAATTTACAGCCAGGATAAGTCACCTGAGACCCTGTGTCAGGAAACTCAAAAGAAATGAGCCAGGTGTAGTGGCACAAGCCTTTAGCCCTAGCACTGAGAAGGCAGAGGCAGATGATCTCATGAGTTCAAGGGCAACCTGGCCTACATAGTGAGTTTTAGGGCAGCTACAGCTACATAGTGAGACTTTGTCTAAAAAATATGAAATATTAGTAGTGGAATTGAGAGGGAACGTGGGTGGGGCTGGGGCTGGCTCAGTGGTGTAGAGCAGTTCCTGCTCTTCCGGGGGAGGCAGGTTTGGTTCGAAGCACAGCTCCTAAACAAATGTTACTCCAGTTCCACATGATTCAGCGCCCTCTTCAGGCTTCCCTGGGTACTGCATGCACACGGTGTACAGACACATGAAGGTAAATCACTCATAACAATGTAAAAATGAGAAAAAGAAGAGTTATATTCTTAAAACACTAATCATTAAAAAAAAACAGAGAGTAAAAACTGTCATACCTAAAAGAAACTCAGTAATGGATTATCTTAGTGGAAATTTGAACATGCGGCAGACACTCTGTATTTGAAGACAAAGGTAACTAAAAACCATCAAAAAGTGGAATCATATCACAATGACAGCTAAGGCTGAGAGTAGAGATGCCATGGCTCCATCTGAACGAGGTAGAGTGGGCTCCCATGCCTGCAGGATGTCTTTACTCTGTCAGTAGAGACGAGAAAACACAGGCTAGCCCACACTCTCACCACAGGGCCTTTGCATCTGCTTCCTTCCAGCTTCCAGCTGCCTGCCCTCCACTCTGACCTCACATTTTCCTGACTCAGTTGACTAACATTTCCTGCTTAAAATCACCTTCACAAAGAGCCTGACTCCCTGGGATGGGACTTTCCCTGCTGGCTCATGCCTCTGCAAGCCATCTCCTCCCCTTATCTCATTCTGCTTATTTATTTTTACAGACATTAGCAGGTCACTAGAGAGCATCTGCCCTGCCCACCTGTCACCCACTACACTCTCTAAGTTTCTCATCACAGGAAAGGCACTCTTCAGGTGACCCATGAACGGACGCTTGACCTGTCATTTAGATGGCTGTGTGACTCTCTTGCAGTTCTTGGCTGGGGGCAGGAACTAGTTCCGATCCAACGAGACATTTGGAGATGTCTGGTCACACTGTGGTTACTGTGACAGCATAGGTGGAGCTTTGGGGGTGGGTCACCTAGAGGCCACAGAGCAGCCCAAGAACAAAAGGTCACCTTCTCCATGTTTCCAGAGCAGAGGCAAGCCCAGCATATTCCAGGGAGTTTAGAGATGGTAAGGAACAAAGCTCTAAAAGCCAAAGTTTAGAGCATTTCCTGGGGAACATGGGGTATGTGAGAATGAACAGCCACAGGGCCTTGAAGCAAAGAAAACACCCCATGTATTCTCTCTGGGTACATGACACTGCTCCACAGATATCAGACCCGTACAGCAGAGCTTTTTAAAAAAACATTTAGTTATTCATTGTGTGTATGTGTGTGTGTGTTTCATGGTGTTCCTGCAGAAGCCAGAGGACAATCTGCATGCAGGGATTGAACATGGGTCCTCACTCTTGGCTGAGCCTCCTTCTGAGCTATCTCATGCTCCCTCCCCACAGTGGATTTTTTTTTTTTTTTAGCCTCTCTGCATCAGCTGAGGATGTCCTATTTAAAATGTGTCTATGCAGGAAGCAAACTGGAATATTAAAGCTGCTAAACACACTTGCACTAAAGGCATGCTGGGATATTTTATTAATCTTAACAAAGAAACAATTCAGCCTTCTAGAAAGATTCTTTTTTCAGGTTTACTATCGCTATTAGGTTACAAACCATCTTGTTTCCTTTTTCCTTTTTTTAAATTGAGAATAATACTTTCCATTCACTATGTTTCTATTACAGGTTCCCCTCCCCCAGACCCTCTCAGACCCTCTCACTTCCCCACTCACCCAAATCCACACCCTTTCTCTCTCGTTAGAATACAAATATGAATCTTAAAATAATAGTGCAATAAGATAAAATAAAAACAGACTAGACAAGAACAAACCAAACAGGAGAAAAAGCCTAAGAGTCGCATACGGATGGACACACCCATTTGCACACAGAGAAATCCATAAAAGCGAAATCAGAAACCATTATATGGAAGCAAAGATATGTAAGGTTTAAAAAAATGTGGCACAAAAACAACAAACAAAAACAAAACCCTTCAACAAAATGAAACAAAAAATCCTCCCATAATAGAGCTGAGTGTGTTTTGTGTTGGTCGTCTACTGCTGGCTTGCGGTTTGTCCTTAAGAATGGCTTGTATACATACCCAGTGAGATTCCATTGGATAAATGAATTTTGCCTTTGCCAGCAGTTATCAGTTGGAGACAGCTTCTGGGTTAGGGGTGGGGCTTGTGTCCACTTCCCTGTCAGCACGGAGACTCTATCTGGTTAGACCTGTGCATACTGCCAGTTTCTGTGAGTTCAACCTCTGGACTCCAGGCGACCAAGGAGCTGGATCACACAAGCAGGCGCTCTGGTGCGGGGCCCATTACAGGAGAGGCTCACACAGAGGGAACAGCAGCTTCATGAGAATTTCTGTACCTTCTACCCAACTTTCTGGGGAATCTAAAACCCCTCGTTTAAAAACAACCTTTTATCTATCTATCTATCTATCTATCTATCTATCTATCTATCTATCTATTTATTTGAAATCTGTATTTTGCCAAAACCCAGAGCCTTTCGCTTTTCGGTGCTCACGGTGTGGTCCTGTTATCCAGGGCTTAAGCCCCTTCTGGGAGCTAAGAAGAGGCTCCACCTCCACATCCGAGCTGCTGGAGAAGGACCAAGCAAACCGGCCTCTGAGGACCTCCAGAAACACTTTAGGTCTGAGGATGCCAGTTCTCTCAAATTATCTGGAGACCAAGCAAACGTGAACACAGGGATTAGAGATGTGCACCGCTATTTCATGAAGCTCCTTGGGTGATTTCTGTGGCATCCAGCGTGCTGCACAGACAGAGTTAGCGGAAATAAAGGAGGGGAGCTGTCTCCAACCTGCTAGCTAGCAGGCTCTGAGGACCTCACAGAGCGCCAGGGATTGGGGAGGAAGACTTCCTTTTAAAAGCCACAAGTCTTAGATTCCCGCTCAAGTCTTCCCTGAACAACAGCCATAAACTGATGTGGCACTACGCATTTGGAAAACGGGAGTGGGGTGGGGGACCCAGCTGGTACCCTGTAGTCCCTCCCCATTCCGGACCAGTGCTTGCCGGTGCAGCCTGGCATTCTCCACATGGCCTCAGCAGGCCACGAAACTCTCATCTATAATGTTCAGCAGGAGCAAAGCTTCTGAGGCCAGCACCTCAGGTGACAACCTATTCTCTCTCCTCCACTGTGCCTAACCTTGGTGGGGGTTTACAGGTCATAGTTACTGGGCAGAAAGAGGTAGATAAATGGCGACCAATATGAGACAAAAAAACCCAACCCCTGCCCAGCTGTCCCCTATGTACTACCTTCATGTAAAAGGATCCCCTGTGCAAACTCCCATAAAGATAAAGAAGAAAACAAAAATAGCCTTTGAAGCCTTAGTCATCACAGGGTCTATAAGACTTAATCACTGAATGCTATTATTTGGGACTTATTACCTAAAAGTGAGAGCGAAAAGAAAATCCCATTTCAACTTTCAGCTCAAGAGTGATGCCTAAGACTTCCTACTGCGCAAAGCTTAGAGGCCTGATCATGAGCACTTCAACTTGAGTGCAGAAAAAAGGCTGGGGCTTAATCCAGCACTGTGCTAGTAACAGGCAGTCTCCTGGCGTGACCAATCAGTGGGTCAGTGCTTTGCAAAGCAGCTGAGGAATCTAGCCATCTTTTGACCTTTTTTGGAGCAGACAAGGAACCCTGGTCAGAGCCCACATCTGCTGGCCCCTTGATTTTGAATCTTCCAGTCTCCTAAACTGAGGGAAGTAAGTGCCCGTTGTCTACACACCTCACCCAAGGTAATTTGTTCGGAGATAGTGGGGAAGGATGTGAGAAAGACTTGGAATCTCCTGAGGGGTAGGGCCCCCCCCCCCCCCCCGAAGAGCTTGTTCCAACTGTCCATTCAAGCTGTCTGCTTCTATAGATAACAGTGTGTGTTTGTCTACCTTTCTCATGGTGACAAGATACCCTGCAAGCACCTTAGGGGAAAAGGCTGGCCAGCTCACCACTGAAGATCTGAAGAAGGTTGGAAGGCATAGGCAGTTTTTAAGTGGCCAGAGTGCAGGGCTAGGACCTTATATACTTTGCCAGACCAGGAAACTGGAGAGCAGGGGATGCTGGCTTCTCTATTTCTCCTCTTTATTCAGTCCTGGACCCGCCCTCCCCATCATGAGATGGTGCCATCACATTCATGAAAACATGCCCAGAGGTGTGCCTCCCAGGTGATTCCAAATCTAGTGGACAAGGAAGATAAACCATCCTAGATGGAGAGGGGGAAAGGGAGAGAAGGGGAAGATAAGGAGGGGAGCACAGAGGACAGGGGTGAGGGAACAAAAGGGTACATGGGTGGTTCTCCAGTGGTGGACTGGGGTCCTGTGGTTGGGATGTGCTGCTCTGAGAGCTAAGGGGGAAACAGCCTGATCTCTCATGCATGTGCACACGCGCCCTCGCACACGCACTTCTGGCTCTGGGGCCATCTGAGGAAGCAAGTTCTCCACAGCCACTGCTGAGGGCATGCTCAGAAATTGTGCCTGCATGAGGTCACAGAGATGTCATCAGGGACCTCTGGGATGTCACATGGGACGGTCTACTTTTTCTAGCCAGAACTTAATAAAATGGGAATTTCAAAGCCACACGGGCAGTTAGATTCCTTTGCTCAATGACTTCCATGTCTAAGAGAAACTGTTTACCTCACTGACTCGGTGACAGATGTCCAGAATAAAATGACAAACAGTGAGGCATCAAGAAAAGTAAATGAGGCAGACAGACACCCCTCTCCCGGAGAAAAGCAGGGGTGGGGGGGACCAAACAGCCAGCGCCACCCAGGATAAATGAGAGAAGCAGATGATGAAAGCTAATGGGTTAGAAAATAGAACATGAATTGATGAATAAACGCAGGGTCTGGCTCTTTAGGAGGACCAATGAATTTCCAGAACCATTAGCAAGCCCAATCAAGGGAGAGAGAAAATATGAGCATGTAAAATGAGAAATGGGAGCGAGTAAAATAAAAACCCCCCACAGAAATAGCTTTCATCTCTCTACTAATAAACTTGAAAACCCCAATGAAGTGGAGATTTTCTAGGAAATATAAATGACTAACTTAGACTGAAGAAGTAATTTTAAGTCTGGACAGACTAAGAATGTGAGGGAAGGCTGACAAGGTGGTGAAAAGATTAACCCCAGACCTTTTCAGTGTAGTTTCAAGCCTGTAGGGATGGGTGCCTTGTGCTGTGCAGATAGGGTGATGCCGTGGGTAAAGAGGGGCAGCTCTGACCAGCACCTTATTGGGCTGGCAATGTCCAGTGCCAAAGCCAGCCACATGGACAGGAGAAACCCAGTCCAAGGACAGAAAGACTGGAAAATCTTCATACTCAGACGAATGGAAAGCTGTCTCTGGCGTGTGATGCCCCACATGCAGCAGAGCTGAGTCTAGCCGGGCAAATGCTGGACTCAGAGGGCATTTGCTTACAGGGAACAACTACACTTGCAGATCAACATGGCACATCAACTCTGTTACAGAGATATAGCTTAGATTCTGAAAACTGCCTGAGTTTATTATTAATTAATTTATTGTGTTTGCATGTGAGTATGTTGTGCGTGTGCATGTATATGTACGTTTGAATGTCTGTTGTGTGCACATGTGAATGTGTGTGTGTGCATGTGTATGCACGTGTAAATGTGTTGTATGTGCATGTGAGTGTCTAGGTAGATGCCTCTGTGAGGTGAGGTGCAGGGGCTAGAGGACGGCATTTGGGTTTGGGTGTCCTTGATCATACTCTAGATTTCTGCTGTTTGAGGCAGGGTCTCTTGAGAGATTTTGTTGAGGCTGGCAGCCAGCAAGACCCTCCAATCCTCCTGCCTCTGCCCACGTTGGTGCTGAGCCATCTCTCAGTCCAGAAAATCTGCGATTAAATCCTGGCCATTTTCACTTCCGTACTGTGGAACACTCATTATACCCTGTATTTTAAAACTTTGAAATAGCTCAGTAGATAAAGTGCTGCTCACACAAGCATGTGGGTCTAAGTTTGGATTCTCAGGATCCACATAAAATCAACTGATCAAACACACACACAAAACAAAAATAGACAAAATAAAACAAAACAAAACAGACATGGAGGTGTGTGCCTGTAACCCTGGCATTGAGAAGGGAGACAGAGACAGGAGGTTACCAAGGACTCACTGATTGGCCTGCCAGCGTAGTCCATCAATGAGCTCTGGGTTCAGTGAGAGACACTGTCTCAAAAACATGGTGGGAAGTGATAGAGGAGAATACCCACTGTTGGCCTTTGGCCTCCATAGTGATGTGCACACACAGACACTACCATCACCAAACACACACACACACACACACACACACACACACACACACACACACACAGACACACACACACAGACACTACCATCACCAAACACACACACACACACAGACACCACCATCACCAAACACACACACACACACACACACAGACACACACACACAGACACTACCATCACCAAACACACACACACACACACAGACACCACCATCACCAAACACACACACACACACACATACACATACACAGACACCACCATCACCAAACACACACACACACACACAGACACTACCATCACCAAACACACACACACACACACACACACAGACACTACCATCACCAAACACACACACACACACACACATCACATCATACAAATTGACACAAAGACCCACAGACAAACACAGACACAGACCCATGAGACACACAGGCAGATACCCAGACACATAAACACACGTTTGGAAATTGTCAGGGTTATGGACTCATGAAGACTAAATTAAATAATAATAGTAATTATAAACAAAAATCTTTTGACACAAAACTAGGCACAGAACCAGACTTGGAAATCCAGCAGTTTAGAAAGTTCTATGGTGCGGCCACCCACTCCTGGAGATGTCTCTGTAGACAGCGGGTATGGAGAAGGCTCTTTCCACATCACAGAGAAGAACTACTTCTCCCCAGTTTGAGAAGCAGCAGCCGCAGGCTCACACCAAGGTGCTCCCGCTCTGCAAGCTTAGCACAGCAATTAAAGAAGAAGATAAAATAAGGGTCATAAATATCCCCAAAGGGAAAATATTATTGCCGTCATTTTCAGAGGTTATGGTTTTTTAATTTGCACATCAGAAAGAGAAAAATCAATAGAAAATGTCATAGCACTAAGGAATGAGAAGCTGGGGCATATGGCCATAAAACTCCAGCACCTTGACAATGAGCAACTGTTAGCACACACTGCAGAAATACATTTCAGTCACTACAACAACAGAATTTATGGGAATAAACTTAATAAGAAATAGAAGAGATTTATGTAAAGAAAAGACTGTGGAGAACTCCAAACAAAACTTATAGAAGAAAAGAAAACATGTTATGAACTGGGGGGATGGCTGGGGGGGGGGGAGTGGATTGCTTGCTGCACAAGCATGGCGTCCGTATAAAACCCAGGAGAGAATATGCCTATCTGTAACCCTGGCATTAGGTATAGGGATGGAGATAGATGAAGCCTGGCTGGGTAGCCAAGTAGAACCAAAATGATGGGCTCAGTGACAGACCCAGCATAAAAAAACAGAAGACACCCAAGGCTGACCTCTGATTTACACCCATTTCCACTTCCACACCCTCTAACACACCCCTGTGTGGGGGGAGGAAGAGACAGAGAGAGCATAGGGAGGGGGCAGAGGGACATAGAGACAGAGCTCAGACTTTCATTTTTAGGAAGAATCTATTATGCGCTATTCTGATTATCTGTGTTAGATAAAATTTTAATCAATATCTGGGTGAGATTTTGAGAGTACCTGCCTGTTTCCGTGGCAAAGAGGCTGTGTGAACATTTTGAATAAGAGCAAAGCAAAGAGGCTTGCTCTGCAGTTAGCAAACACAACTAAACGCCCCTCAGGCAACAAAAATGGACTTACAGGGCAGAAAGTTCCACAAGGCAGGGCCCCAGATACAAATGTGTGTGAGACTGATTATTGGTTACAGAGCTAGGCCAGACACTTGGGGAAATGACTAATCCATTTATTTGGCCTAGGCACTGGTGAGGTGGCTCAGCAGGTAAAGGCACTTGCTGCCAAGCTTAACAATGCGAGTTTGACCTCCCAGAATCAAAATGGGGGGAGAGCTGACCCAGCAAGGCATTCTCTTGCTGAAGTGCACCCCAACATTTGTTTATTGACGGGATCTGGAATCGCCAGTGAGTGGAATCCAGAAGAGGTCTTTGGGGGATTGTCTAGGCTAGATTGGTGTGTGGGAATGCCTGTGAGGAGAGAGTGAGCTGACCACTGGCATCTGCTGCTCTGCTACTTGACTGTGAATACAAGCGAACTTTCCTTTAAGGACAGGCTGTCACTGGAAACTGACCACGGGAGCCCAAGGAAGCCAGCTCTCCGCTAGGTTGCTTCCTCAGAGCTTTTATCACAGTAGCAGAGAGAAGAAATGGGGCACTCAGCAATGCTGACCATCAAGTTATCTCCTTACTGAGGTGATGCCTTTTACACTGCGTTTCTGTGGGAGCTCCCACATAGAGCACCCCCCCCCCATCACTCATGATGGCTTCTGTTAATTTGATTTTTTTAAAGATAGGGCTTTGCTCTGCTGCTCAGGGAAGTCTCCCACTCACTCTGTAGCCAAGGGTGGACTTGAACTTTTAATTCTCCTGCTTCCCCTGCTCCATGCCGGGGTCACAGGTGCATGCCATCACATCCAGTTTATGAGGTGTTGAGGACTGTGAACCCAGGCTTTGTGTACACTAGGTAAGGGTTCTACCCAACAATCTCCAGTTCTTAGTCCTTTTCTTTACATTCCACCAGTAATCAGTAGCTCGCTTTGTCAGTTCTCTCTCTCTCTCTCTCTCTCTCTCTCTCTCTCTCTCTCTCTCTCTCTCTCTCTCTCTCTCTCTCTCTCTCCTTTCTTCTTTCCTCCTCCTTCCTTTTTGACAAGGTCCCACTCTCTCTAGCCCTAGCTGACCTGGAACTTGCTTTGTAGACCAGGCTGGCTCAGAACTCACAGAGATCCACCTGCAATGGATCCCCTGGATCTGCCTCCTAGTGTTAAAGGCATGCACCACCATGCCCAGCTAATTTTCAAACTTACAATGTTTTTCTTATTGCCCACGTACCTGTGTGTAAGTCTAAGTGTGGGCTTTGGTGCACACATGTGTCTCTACTGCTTGTAAGTGGAAGCTAGAGGACACCTCCAGGTGTCTTTCCTCAGATGGATTTCTTTTTGAAGGGGTTCTCGCACTGGTCTGGAACTTGCTAAGTAGCCTAGGCTGACTGGCCAGGGAACACCAAAGTTTTGTATCCAGAATAATCAAAGAGCTCTCATAACTCAATAATAAGATACATATCCCAGTCTTAATAAGGGACAACATAGTGGCGGCACACATCTTTAATCCCACAATTCGGGGAGGCAGAGTCAGGTGGATCTCTGTAAAATCAAGCCCAGCATGATCTACAAAATGAGTTCCAGGACAGTCAGAGCTGTTACAAAGAGAAACCCATCTCAAAAAACCAAAACTAAACCAAACCAAATCACCACCACCAACAAAACCCCAAGAAACAAAAAACAATATTGGTGCTGTAGAGACAGCTCAGCTCTCAAGAACATACACATTGCTCCTGCAAAGGAAGGACTGAATTCAGTTCTGTGCTCAGCACCCACAACAGGTAGCTCACAACCACCTGTAGCTCCAGCTCCATGGAACTTAACGCCATCTTCTGGTCTTTATGGGCACTGCACACATACGTGCAGACAGGCACATAAATAAAAACAAACCTTACAGCAGGAGCAACATATTTGAAGAGATTATTCTCCCGAAATGACCTACCGATGTTGAATAAAAGAGGCACAGATGATTATATCACCATCTCTCAGTAAGATGCAAATTACAACCACAGTCACCAAGGATGAGAATGTGAAACATTGCTGGGGACAAGGAGCTGACATGTTGCTTGGGAACATAAAACGAGACACACGCTAGGCAAAAGCAGCATGGCTCACTTCTAAACTAGAGCCCATCCCCCAGCATTAACCCAAATATATCCATGTGGATGCTTAGGGACTGCTCATAGCCACTTTTTTCCTGTGTGGCCCAAAATAGAAATAACCCAGATGTTGGAAAAATAATTATTGGGCCAAAAATCAAGGCATGCTCTATGCTGTTCCCAAAGAGTGACCGGTGCATCTAGGGAAAGCCTGATGTCAGGATGGAGACTTAGCCCAGAGCAGGCATTTGCAGTCCCATTAACATCCCTTTACAGTGACAGAAAGAGTTGGGGGTAGCCTGGGTGGGGGACACCAGAGGAGACTGGTGCAGAAAGCCATAGGGGAATGTTTTCTGGACATGGACATACCTTGTGTCTTCAAGGTAAATGGGGATTCATGGTTGTGTAGAGTTACATAATTTCTCAAACTACCTTCCGAATAAATGATTTTTAATGTGTCTAAGCTATTTCTAAAGTAAAGAGGGAAATGTAAAAAATAGGAACAACGCTGAAGTCTGAGAAGGCAGCATGCTCATCCTCAGCTAACGATGGAAAGAAAGCAATGGTCTTGACCAGCATCATAAAGCTTCAGAGAGGTAGAAACGCTAGAGCAATCCCCAGTTGATTCTGTCAGCAGCCCAAGTCCACTGTCCCAGGATCCCCATACATCTTTTGTGTAAAAATTGATCTTATTTGTGTGTACCTGTGTGTCGGGGGAGGGGGGGGCGGGAGCGGAGGTTTAGGAGGACAGCTTGAAAGAGTTGGCTCTTTCCTTTTAGTGCCTGGGGTCCAGGGATTGAGCTCAGGTCTTTAGACTTGGCAGCAAGTGCCTTTACCCACTGATCCACCTCATCGGCCCCCCTGAGTCTTAAGAGAGATTCTCTGCCTTGAGGCAGAACTTTCTCCACTGAAAGATGAGTAAGAACAGAGAGGAGACATCACAAATACTATTTCAACAGAGAAAGGAGACAAGACGGTGCCTCATGAGTAACACCGATGGGTGACAAGTGGATGTCAGTGAAAAACACTTTAGGAGATAGACGGACAGTTCAGAAAATGTATGTCCATCACCTCAAAGGAATGCATGAGAACATGAACTCCCAGGGGTGAAGAGGAGGATGATAGGCAGGAGAGATGAACCAGGACGGTGGCGTGTGCCTCAAATTCAGCACTTGGGAGGTGGAGGCAGGAAGGTCAGGAGTTCAAGACCAGTCTCAGTAATAAAACAGGTTGGGGGCCAGCCTGGGATACATGAACCTTTGTCTCAAAAAAGGAACAAAAAGGAGGGAGAGAGGGGGGGAGGAAGGGAAGGAGGGAGAGAGGGAAGGAAGAAGGGAGGGAGGGAGAGGAAGGAGGGAGGGAGAGGAAGGAGAGCCTAGAGAGAAGGGAAATGTCAATGGATAAACTAGAGAAGCGTAAGATGGAATGGATGTGTTGGGAAGACACAAACCCTGTTGGCAATTTCAAGAGCAGAGTAACTTTTCCAAGTAAAGTAGGATGAGTAGCAGCTGCCAGGGGGAAGATCTGATAAAATAAAATTAGAAAAGGTTAAAAAAAAAAAAAAGTAAGCCAGTGCCCAGAGGAGATAGAAAGAGGCTGGCACAGTGCTGGGGAAATGGCTTGGACCGTACACTGTTGGCCTCGTAAGCACAAGAACTAGATGGGTTCAATCCTCAGAGCCCAAGCGAAAAAGCCCAGTGTGGAGGCAGAGACAAGCTGATCTCTGGGGCTCACTGGCCACAACCTATCCTGCTACACCAGGCCAACGAGAGACACTGTCTCAGACAAACAAGGTAGACAGAGCCTGAGTAATGACATCCAAGTTAATGTTTAGGTTCTTTACATACAAACACATACATGCACGTGTACCCGCCTCAATATACACACACCGTTCATGCACACATGGGCACGTGCACACACAAAGTCCAGCATAAATCTAATTGTTATGTCACCAGTAGATAGAATAAATAAATAGAAAATATTTGAAGTAGAACTGTTCGTCAAGGGGTGCTTGAAAGGATACAGTTGCATTATAGATAGAGCTGGGGGTCGGGTGGGGGGGCATTCAATAGTGAGACTCATGGGGCCAGCCATCCAGAAAACAAGTCGGTCACAAACCACAGTATCAGTTTCTCCCAGATAGTGAAAGTAAGTTCCTATTGCTGAATACATCATGCCCTTCAGACACAGAACTCGGAGGATCCAAGTTGAACCCTACCTGAAATCTTCCTCCCTAATGACTAGCTTCCTCCCTAAGGATTTAGTATCCAAAGGTGCTGTGTGCAGGCTACAGAGGGAGAGAAGCAATCAACATCCCTGCATAACTGTGATGCCCATGAACCACCACACAATCAGCATGGCAAAATATCCCTAGGGGTGCAATATTAGCACTTATATCCTGACAGAAACTAACAGCTAATTAATTGGACTTCTAGGCCACTCAACAGCAGGGACATCAGGCTTGATACTGGAAACCTAGCTAATCATCTGGGACTAGTGTGGTCATGGATCTAAGATGAGAACCTATTAATGCCACTCCATTAGGCCAGGACAATTCGTAACTGCATTCTAAATACTATACCCACAGAGACGTGTAGCTTTCTCCATGATACCCCAGCCATAGGACTGCCTAACCAAGGCCTGAAGAAGTAAAACACCAATAGATAGGTTTACATGGTTGTCTGGTGGGGGGAGAACCTCAGGGGGAATCTCTCAGGATCCCATCCTTAGAGAAAGAACTACAGACAGGTGACTAAGGAGTTCTGAGAGGGGGAGAATTAGTATTCCCTCAGAATGAGCCTCTTAACTGGTTATCTAATACCAAGTAGCCACCTCTGAACATATATCCAAACAAGCCACACTAGACAGACCCAACAGATTGTGTTTACACATTTTCTTATTTATATACCTGTAAGTATCAATAGCAACTAAAGAAAATGAGGTCATAAATTTCAGATTTTTTTCCCCCAATGAGGAGGACAAGGGAGGGGCTGGAGAGAGGAGAGGGAAGGGGGAATTATACAATTATATTTTTGTTAAGAATAAATTAAACAAAAAGAATAAAGCAAGCAAGCAAACAGTATCAGCCAGCTCAGGCAGGTCCCCAGCAAGACTCAGTTGCAAGTTCTACAGAGCGCTGAGAGATGTGTTACCCAACATGATTTCCCTCAGCCAAGCTGTCACTCAACTACAAAGACAGTAGTCACTCACAAATACGGAAATGCGTGGACTATTGCACTCATAAATCCTTCTGGAAAAACTACCTGCTGATGGAATCCAGTCAATCAAGAAATGACACTAAATAAAGAACTCTGGAATGGAGATGCCAGCAGGCTCAAGGGCTGGTGATAAGCATGACTAAATTTACATACGGAGCCATTACCTTGATGGTATAGTGTCCATATGGGAAAAGCATTGCTTGTTACTGTGACCCACACCAGTAAAAGCTCACTGCTATGCTAGACTACTTCACACTTTCTTAGTGATGTCCACTGATTCTTGTATAGTAAAGATTTTTGTATATATGATACCAATTTCTTTGCTGATACCGTGGAAAACCAGTGTCTGTCCATGTGCTGGGTTGAGGAGTCTTCTGGAAGGTTATGCTGTTAAGATTGGAGAGTATCATATGTGGTCTGACTGTCTGAAAGAGGTTAAAATAATCTAACATAGGATGTCATTTTTTCCCCTAAAACTTAAATATAACCTGTGGTCATGTTCCCAGAACTCATATCTTGCCTTTGAGGAAGAAAGTGGTGTATGTAGGTAGACTCAAAATATTGTTTTACTGAAACTTTGAATAATATTGTGTGTGTGCACATGTGTAGTGTAGTTCATGCATATGCACGTGTGCATTTGGAGCCAGAGTATACAATGGGAGTTTTCAACTATCTCTTCCTGCCTTAATTTTTGAGACAGTGTCTCTGAACCCAGAGCTCACCAACTGGCTATGCTGGTGCCAAAGCAAGCTCTGGGGTTCCACCTGTCTCCACCCACATCATCCTCTGTGCTAGGATTATAGATGTAAGCAGACACGCATGGCTTTGTTTCCATGGATCCAAGCTAAGGCCCTTACTCTCGTGTGCCAAGCACTTTATCCACCGAGCCATCTCCCCAGCCCAAACTCTTAACAGTATCTCTACCAGTGAACAGTCGCGGAAACCCTGTCTCAAAGACTAACACAAAGTAGAGGGATGCTCTCTCTGCCACTTGGCTCTGGACTCTCTGTTGGCTTTATCTTGAACAATCCTGGCATCAGTGACTATGTCCACTAGGGAGTGTCCCACACAGACACCACATCTCTGGTTCTATGTATGGTGCACCTATCTCAGAGGATGAGGTAGTCTTGGCCGCCATCCTTATCATTGGTAGCAGGGAGGCCGAGGGTGGAAAGTCCAGTGTGAGACACTCTCCACCTAGAAGTCTTCCAGGACTGTACTTTCCCACCTCTTTGTTTAGTTCTCGGGGTAATTGCCTTTCCTACAAATGACGAAAATTGACAAAATGGCTACTTTCAGATTCTAGGTTGACAGCAGATCAGGTAAGAAGAGAAATTATCAAATGTAGAACACAATCCTTCAACTTCATTCAAATTAAACCAATCTAGGTCACGTAGCCAAGTCTGGCCAATATCCATGGAAGAGAATGACATTTACAACATTAGCTGAACCAGTTGCATTATACTAGGGGTAATTCCGCACCCAGGGGACATTTAGCAATATCTGAAGCTCTGTCATAATGTAGGAATGAATGTATGTGATGAGCGTCTAGTTGCTAAGGGCCAGCAATTTTGCTAAACAACTCATAATACACAGAACAGCCCCATACTGCCCCAACTAGCCTCAATGCCTCCATGCTGAGATTAAGAATGATTTCTACCAATTAGGATTCACTTTGGAGGCAAAGTGGGGTGGGAGTCAGGGCCATTTAGACCGCTTGGCTGCCACACACAGTGGATGAGGAAGAAATGTTTGCTGGGAAGATAGTGTTGTGTCCTTGATAAGTGCTCAGCAGACCACTAGGCGGTAATGGAAATACTATGTAGCCGATATACTCTGGGGACTCTTCATACTTGTATAGAGATTATACAACATGGAGCAGAGAAATCCAGGTTATTATCATCAGCAGAGTGACCGACCCTTTTTGTTTCTAGAGCCTAATGTGGTCTTGACCAACCCAACACAGTTGGAAAGACTCGAGAGCAAGGCCTGGTGTTTTGGAGTACCAGTGCCTGCTAAGGAGTCAATGATTTGGGGTGTATGGATGGGGGGGTGAGTCCCGGTGCAGGGTGGGTGCTGCAGAAGTGAGCATCCTCAAGTAGGGGGCTGCAGGCCTGGCTGGTGTTGGAATTCTCTGAAGTGACAAAATTTGAATTTTATGAAGTCACCACTGTGAGGAAGAGGAGGGTGGGCAGGAGGTGGCATGGTCAGCAAGACAGCTTAGAAGACTACATGGGGCCTGGTGACGAAGATAGTATCTCAGGAGAAACTAGAGTGAACTGGTCTGGGTGATACTAAGGAGGAGATAGTTAACAAGATCTGGAGGTGAGCTGAACGAGAGGAAAGGCACGGGGCTATGTCTCACCCCACACCCCACACCCCACAGTTTGGCTTCGTTCCTGGACTTCTGGCAGCTGAACCAGGTCAGAGGTGGTCAGAAAGGTGACAAGCAGGAGAGGGCATTGGCTGATCTGGACCTCAAGGGGTTAGGAGTTAGTGGATGACACTGAACCTATGGGAGGGAACAGGAAGGGGGTCCCTGAGAGAGCATAAAGCTGCCCTCTGAGGACAGGTAGGAGGAGGGACCCCGAGAAGAGCCATGAGGGAAACAAAGGAGAGATAGGAGCTGACAGGGGAATAGGGGAGAAGGTGCACACAAAGCGCTGGGTCTGAAGTGTGGCTTGAATGGCCATTTAGAGTCTGGGGTGGGGGGAGCTTTCAGCTGAGATAGACTCAGTGTTTGAGCTGGGGAAGGAAGAGGCAGTCATCTGGGCTCCCCTGTGGAGAGGAGCCTAGGAAGGGGACCAGGAAGGAATGAGGCAGAGGGAAGAGAGAACGGATAGATTGTAGATTCAGAGGGAACTGAAAGCAACTTACATTATGTAAAACCCAAATTCTTAGAAAAGCTGATGGTGCCATGGGCTAAGGATTTCTAAGAACTGAAATAAAGAGAAAGATCATGGAAGTGTGGGGAGTGAGGGTTGCTGGACATACATTTTCTTTCTTTTTTGGGTTTTGATTGAGCAATGCTGATTTTTTTCTTATAAAAGAACACAAAACAACTTCAAAGTTAAGTAATGTCAGCGGGATACAACTATTCCACATTGTACTGAATTCTTATTGATAATTAAACACACATTAATCAGTGGCTAATGATTTCTCCTTGACCCTTTCATAACTGGCTAAGCTCTTTTTGTTCACTGGAATGAGAGAGAGAGAGAGAGAGAGAGAGAGAGAGAGAGAGAGAGAGAGAGAGAGAGAGAGAGAGAGAGAGACTGAGTGGTGGCCAAAATGAGACTTCTGCTTCCAAGGTCACAACCTTTCCAGGACATTTACAGATCTGCTTCCAAAGATTCAGGGACACATTTGCGGGGGGGGGGGGGGGGGGGGGGGGGGGAGGATGATTAAATTGAGGGGGTGAGCAGGCCTTTTGCAGCTGAACTTACCCCCTTTCCCTCACACTTCAGGATTCCCCCTGACCTTTTGAGTGTAATAATTTTCCAGGATCTTATCATTACTGATTTCAAAATGCACAATAGTGATAGTTGAGAAACTGCACTCCACAGCAGGCCATTTCCTCACAGATGCTGAGGCGTTCAGACTTGACCTCACAAAATACGAGAGGAATTAGCTTTGTCTTGCCACCCCCCAGGAGCCTTCCTTTACTGCAAACGGACTCCACCCACTGCCTTGGGCCTAAACTAACCTTTCCAGGGGTGAATGAGGCATAACCAGGGCAGAGGTGTAGTTCCTTCAGCGCCCTTTGGATGACTCAGGAGGGACACAATGATGGCCTTGGGGTGCTCGATGCCTCTTCTGACACCAGCTGGGGAGCATAATGAGTCCTACCCTGCAAGTCCTAGACCTGTGAAGCTTTATACTCACAGGTCTTTGTGGAATTTAGGGGGGTGGGGGGTGGGAATGGTCTGAAATTGAAAGCTGGGAGATGGCTAAGGGAGTAAGGTGCTTGCTGAACAAACACGAAAACCTGAACTCTCAAAATCCACATGTACTCATGTACTCATAATCCCAGACTAGAGTGACAGAGACAACTGGGTCCCAGGGGGCCCAATGGCTAGTTAGTCTAGTTGAAATGGTGAGCACCATATAAGTATGACGAACCATCTTGAAAACCATGGTAAACTGAGTCCTGAAGATGGACATCTGAAGTTGACCTCTGGCCTCCACCCATATATGTGCGTATGTATGCATGCACCCCCAC
Source organism: Phyllotis vaccarum (assembly GCA_033318265.1). Taxonomy (NCBI): domain Eukaryota; kingdom Metazoa; phylum Chordata; class Mammalia; order Rodentia; family Cricetidae; genus Phyllotis; species Phyllotis vaccarum. Next base: position 67,006,056 of record JARWLC010000014.1, on the reverse strand, counting down.
GTATGCACATATACACACAAAAAAGGATATTTAAAAACTGGAGAGAAGAGCTGGTGAGGTGCCTTAGAGGGTAAAGGTACTTGCCTCCAAACTTGGCAACCAAAGTTGGATCCCTGGGATCCACATGGTAAAAGAACCAACTGATGAAAGCTGTCCTTGACCTCCAAACCACGGGTGCACCATGGAAGCAGACCCACATATATACACGCACAATAAATCACATATTAAAAAATTAAAAGAGATTAATCTTTAACAGTAGCAACGACAACAAAGGCTGGCAAGACAACCCAGAGCCCATGGTAGAAGAGAACTGAGTCCCACAAAGTTGTCCTCCGACTCCATACATGTGCCATGACACGTGTGTGTTCCCGCACACACACATGCACACAATAAATAAATGAACGGGGAGTCCTCGAAAGACTCTGGATTGTGGTGGAAGGTACAGAACCCACAACGTCTTAGACCCTGGGCCTAAAGTAGTGGGAGAAGCCTTAGGATGGAAAATGTTTGCCACTGGGAGCAGACCCGAGGACTGCCTTCATATTCACGCAGGAGGAGGCAGGATGAAAGGCAGAGTGTGGGCAGGTCTCTGGAGTGAAGCTGGTGGGTCCATTGGAGACCCTGAGATCTGGGATGGCTTGGCCATTATCTGACCTTCCTTCCTGCCTCTCTAAAGCTGAAGCTAGTGGCAGTCCATGTGCTGGAAGTTTGGGTCTGGAATAAATCACAAATAGAAAGGGGGACTGGGAGGAGCTAGGTCTGTGATGCATATAAAAGTAATGTTTTAAGTTTTTCTGGGACCTAACAGCCCCAGAGACAAGGGCGTCCCTCAAACCCAGACTAACATGGGGGGCGGGATCCATGGTGGTTCTGGCTTATAATGTGCCTGGTTGCTTTCAGGATGCCAAGTCGACTCAGGTTTGGTGAGTTTCTAGCCCTCACTAGTCCATCATACCCTTCTCCTAAGTGGACCCTACTCTGTGGCTGTGCCATATCTGGCTCCTTGGCTGGCCTGCTGGGATACTCACAGACACCCGTCACTGTGTTCTTCTCTCACTGGGTGCCCCTAGGCTGACCCTGCTGGGGAAAATCCTGTGATTTGCTGTCTTTCTACTAGCCTGATTGCATTTCATTGCTCAGAACAGCTCCAAAATTGTGTATAATTCCACATCCCAGCTTTTCCCATCACCTACAAGTCCCCAAGGCCCTGTTTCTATAGCCTGGGTACTAGAGCGCTAGTCTGTGGGGCACTAATCCTGGACCCTAATCCTTTGGTTGCCTCTGACTAACTAACAAAGACATGCCTGATTTGGAGCCAGGAGAACACAGCCCCTTGACCGTGCTGAGCTGAGCCTCTGAGGTCAGTCTATACCACCACCTTCATCTCCCACAGGCCTGGATTTCCCAGGTTACCCAAGCAGGGCTTTGTTCTTCCCCAGATCTCTAGGGTGAATGGCTGCACCCAAAGGGAGTTGGATGGAAAGATTCAGGTCAGATGGAAAGAGATTTCTTCAGAATGTCTTGGCCCAGTTAATGACTGTGGTAGCTATGGAGACAAAGGCTTAGATGATATATGTTTATCAAAATGGGGTAGTGACCCAGGACTGAGAAGAATTAGTAATTAACAAGGTCAAAGGTCAAAGCAACCTGGTCAGACCAGAAAGATGGGCTAAATTATTACATCAAATGACTCTTGAGGTGGACACACGGGGAATGTGCCTTTCTTCCATCTGATTGCAGCATCCTACCACACAGCATCTGTCTGAGAAATACTTCCATATTAAAGAGACTCAGAGGAGGAAAATATCTTCTATTCCATTGCCTTGGGGGAGTACAGAGCTAAGAAAATCTGGAGTACTCCACAGAAAGCAGAGTGATTCAAAGTGAGACCAAGCCAGACTCCTAACATCACTGGGGCTGAGGTAATGAGGCCTGGGTTCGAAGCCCTGCCTCCCTGCAGTAGAGAATGACCATGTGCAGTGCTGATCCAGCCACAGGAGAGACATTAGAGACTCAACCATGCTTTGTCTATACACAAGATGCTGCCATCACAGTCTCCAAGGCCATTACAAGTGGTGCAGATAAATCCTTTTCAAGCCGGCTTTATCTGTGCTTCACAGGTAGGGAAACTGATCACAGAGAATGGAAGAGACTCAGGTCTTGAACATGTCTAAATGCCACACAAGCAAGATAACTGTAGCTTCTCTCTGGGTTGAGTCTTAGCTGGGCATGATGTGACTGATCACTCAGGGCATCCTGATCATTGAAGCGGGCTGTTGTTGTGGCCTGGGAGATAGATGTGCAAATCCCGAAGTGAGATGTTCTTACAACAGGAGAAGGACATAGATAGCCAGGCAGAGGATGGCTCTGTCTTGGTGCCACTGGTCCTAAGAAGCATGGGCAAGGGAGCAATCAAGGGTATCTGTTAACGGTGGTGGGGCTGGGGGGATGAGCAGGGAAAGAGAAGGTCTCTGGAAGGAGTTGAGTGTGCTTTGGATCATGTGGAAGGCTTGCTAAGAGGTGTCAGGTGGTACTGGCAGTTGGTTGACTCTTGGAAGCTCTTGGGCAAGAGAGAGGCTGTTGTCTGAGGCCTGGGAACTGCTTATATTAATACTGGAAGCTGTGGTCAGGCAGTTACCTGGATGACCGAGGCCTGGTAGGGAAGAAGAAGGTCTAATGGGGGAGGGGGCCTCCAAGAAGCAGCCAACTTCTGAGAAGTGCCCAGAAAGTGAGGACAGAGGGGTATGGGGATGTAATAGGGGAAGATCTGATGGACCTGGGACCTGGAGTGGCCAGAGGTGTGATGAGGCCACTGGTAGCTTCTGAGAAGCTAGATGTGAAGGCTCATGATGGACCATCTTCCATACTGTTGGAAAGGAAGTTAACAGGCTCCATGTGGGAGGAAAAATTAGAGGAGGGAACCTCCCCCCCACCCCCCCCCCCAGCTTCTGAGGATGTAGCAGCCCTGGCAAAGGAGCCAGGAGCAGAGAAGGAAGAAGAAGAGGATTGAGCTGTGTGGAGCAACTCGGGGGCACTAAAGGAGCAGGGGGCTGTGGTGTTTCAGATTTATTTGGAGCCCATAAAGATGCGCTCAGGGAGTGGAACACAGAGGTGAAGGTCTGCCAGTAGCTTGGCTGGACATGGCCAAGGCCCTCCCTCTTCTCCGGGTAAGCTCTCCTTCCTCTTTCCTCAATGTCTCTGCAAACATGAGTTCCATGGGGTTTTGAGGACCAGCTAGCCCAGGATGTTCTTGGGAGCTAAGGAAGCAAAGACCCAGCAGTGCTCAGAAAGTGGCTTCTAGCTTGGGGAGATGGTTCAGTGGGTAAACGCTTGCTGTGCAAGCCTAAAGGCCTAATGTCGGATCCTCAGAACCTATGGAAAAGTCAGGGACAGTGGCAAACACCTGCAACCTCATTGCCAGAGCAGATACAGGAGACTCCTGAGGACTTCTTGGCCACTCAGTCTAACTGAAGTGATAAAATTCACCTTCCAGCTGTCTCGTCATACGGCAGAGACAAACAGGAGAAATATTCAGATATCAACCTCTGGTCTTCACATTTGGGTGAAGCATGTACCTATTCACATACACACAAAAAACAAACATTCATGGACCACAACACACACACACACACACACACACACACACACACACACACACACACACACATTTGGGCAGTAAAATTGAGACAACTCAGTGATTGGGCAAAATGCTTTCTATGAAGCATGGTGACCTGGGTATCAAAGTTTGATCCCAGGACCCAGGTTAAAATGGAAGGAGATCAGAGTCTCCATGAAGCATGCCATGGCATGCCCCCTTTCCAAGATATAATACTAATAAATACTTTTCTGGTGTCCTTCATAGGTGTGGGAGAGCTGGAGGGTCCTCATATATCCTCTGACCTCCTGAGGGGCCACTCACTGGGGATCTAGCCATGCCTCCCCATTCCTGGCCTTTGTGTTAACACTTGCTATATATGTATATATATATATATACATACATATATATATATATATATATATATATATATATATATATATATAGAGAGAGAGAGAGAGAGAGAGTCCTCACTAATTACTTTAACCTTGGCGTGTCCATGGGGATGGTTACCTTCTCCCTCCCTCCCCTGTGCCCAAACATAGCTCTTCTGCAGAAACACACTTATAAGACGGGAGGTGTGAGAGTGTGAGCAATCTCACAGTCTTCCCTGGAGTTCTGAGGATAGAATCCTTGCCAAAAGGTGTCCAAAGAGAGGGCTGCTGTAAGGTAGGACACCCTCCTTGGTCCTATCCTTGCAGCCTGAGATGGCTCTGGGTCCCACCTGACTGGAGATTGCAAGCAGGTGACTCCCCACAGTCTTGTCCACCTCTTATTTGGCCTCCTCTGGTGGAAGGTGACAAGGTTGAGGATAATAATGAAGACTTGTACTTGGCTGCTCAGGTAGGCTCCTAGGTTCAAATCTTAGGTCTGTGTGTACCAGCAGAGCAACTCTGGGCACACTTTTTAAATATATAAATTTCTACTTTTGTTTGCAGAGTGGAGTTTCTGATTCTTCTGACATTGGATGCTGCCAAAAAAGAGTTTAAAGGAATGATGAATGAGTAGGCACACTAGAAATCTTCACAATGTTCTAGTGTAGTGTTTGAGCCTTCTGGCAGGCAGCCTCTGGCTCCTGTCTATGCAGGACACCCTCTATCCCAGGGCTGTGTGGGAAGCAGGCAGACAGGAGACACGGAACATCCTTGGACTTCTCCCAGGCAGGGAAGGAGGACCATGCATGTGTTGGAACAGAGTTGATCCGTGAAGCAGACCCTGGAATGCACTGGCTCATCTGCTCAATTCCAGATGGAAATATATGAGCAGGCTTTGTAAACAAAGGCAGCGCGTCAAAAAGAGAACAAACCAGTGGGCTGGCCTGAACTAGAAATGGAGCTCTGGGTTTTCTGATGATTTTCTTTCAATCTAAACAAAGCTTTTCCCACCCTAGTCCAGAGCCCTGACTCTCTTCCAGACCTGGATGCCAGTGGCTGCCTGTGCCACCTTCTCCTGCAGCCCTGCCACGTGCCGACAATCTCCAGCTGAGCGGAATTCTTCCAGATGCTAGAAACTTCTTTTGAGATGCCAACTGACTGAGTTATGAAGGAAGGCATGCCATTGAGGAAGTCAGAGTATAGGAGACACATTTCCCCCTAAATCCAGGACACGTGACATTGTGTGTGATAGCTGAGGCACAATAAGGCAAGACCCCTGAGAACTCCAGCTAACAGACAGGGTACATGTGTGCAGCTTCTATGTGAGGCCCAGCATCCCTATGCTCCTCTCCCCCAGTCGTGGGTCTCGGAAAGGCAGACAGAATATCACCTTCGGGGCCAACTCTAGACCCTCTGTTGTCCCCATTTCTAGTCTGTTCTTCTCTCTCCCTCTCTGACTGGTCAGAGCAGCATGTGGGCTCTCCCTTAGACTCCTCCCCACCTTCCTAGCACGTGTTCCCTCCCTCCCTCCCTCCCTCCCTCCCTCCCTCCCTCCTTCCCGCTCTTCCTCCCTGGCTTGACACAGGTGAGGCATCCCCTCCCAGTCTCCAGTTCTCTTGACCAACAATGTTATTGGTTGCTTGAGAATCCTACAGTCAGTGGGAAAGCAAAGTTAGGAGGCCTGGGCCTGTCTCTGCAGGGTTTGAGATGCACATATCTCCCTCTGTGCCTCCCAGGCTGCCATCATATTCCCAGCTCTAGGCTGAGCAGCTCCCAGCCTGTGCCCATCTCTACATCCCTCTCTTCTGCCTTGGTAGACATGGAGGCATCCCTTCCCAGTCCTCCCAGCTTCACCCCTGCGCCTTGCTTCTGTACATCCTACGAGCCTTCTGTGTTTGTCACTTTCTCACTGCTGTGAACAAAGGCATACTAAAAGTGACTCAAGGACAGAGGTGGGTTTTATTTTAGCTCATGATTGGAGAGCACAGCCCATCATGGTGGCGAAGCCGTGACAGGATGAGCCTGAGGTGGCTGGACATCTTGTGTCTATGTAATCAAGAAACAGAGTTGAAAACTAATGTTCAGTCTGTTCAGGACCCCAGCCCGTGGGATGATGCTGCCCACATTTAGAATGAGTCTTCTCTCCTCGGGTGACCTGATCTAGAAAATCCCTCATGGATACACCCAGAGATGACTCTTTGGTGATTTTCTGCTTTGTCAAATTGACAGTATTGACTTACATCCTCCAAGCCCCATGGAACCTTCTAGTTGACTTCATTGTCCCCAGCAGCTGTAATGACATGCTCATGTGATGACATTTCAGCCATGTTTCTGAGCTGGTCTTCTCCACCCGGCACCCAGAAAGGCTGAATGCAGGGATCTATATCAATGGCCTCAGACTCCCTGAAAATGGGGAGTTAGTAGGTAGCACTAAAGCAGCTGCTTGGATAGTAGATTCTAGAACATGCTGACTTTGGGAACCTTGAGCTACATGAAGATGATGGACTGTGGTGGGTGCTGTCTCCTGCTCCACCCCTGCAAAGCTCAGTGCTCACAAATGGGATGGCATGCTGACAGCTGCAGGGTGTTGAACTTTCCAGCAATGCTGTGAGTGCTACAAGCAGGGAGCCTCCCAATCCTGTGTCCTTTCCTTAAATGAAGTCTTCAGGCTCCAAGAAGTAGACAGGAGGTGTAATTCATCTCTGAGGGAGCCTCTCTCTGAGGAAACAACGTGCAGCCTACCTCCCAGGAGTTCATCTGAGAATCAGTTTTCTTTTGGAAAGGGTGAAGCTGCTTAGCAATTTCTAAGGTAGCAATGACCATGGCTGTTGCCCCCCAAGTTAACCAGTATTTCCCAAAAATCTGTGTCTTTCTATGCCCACGTTCCATGCTGTGGACATGTTGAAGGGAAGCTGTCAGTCGCAGGTAAGTACAAGATGGATGACAGGAGAGTGCTAGATTGAGCCTGTGGCTTGATGTCCTGGCACCGTTTTCAAAACCCAGAAACCAAGACCTGTAGGTTGCCATCCCACAGCCCTTCTGCTTTGGGGCCCCGCTGGCTGTGACACCGATGTCGTCATGCCTTGAGGCCAGAACAGTGTGATTACTGTGGTTACTAGCAGCTTGGTGAGTGGCAGAAATGCATGGCTCAGTCTTCCAGGCTTCTGTTGTGGGTTCTAATTTTAGTCCATTGTTCCATTCCTTTCTGATTTTCCCAGAATCCTAAGGGGAGTGGAGGCCAGCTGGCCAAGACAGAAGCCAAGAAAGGTCGAGGGGAGGCAGTGAGGCAGGACACAACTGCTTGCTCTAGAGTCTGGGTAGGAATGGGGTTATGGGCAGACATTGGAGGCTCTGAGGAAAAAAATACTCTTTATACCAGGACATTTTTTTTCTGTCCCCCAAAACAACCTGAGGGCTGATAATTGGGTGCGCTGATCCTCAAAGTCCCTCTGATGATCCCGATCTGTCATCTGAGCTATAGGGAAGATAACATTGAGAACCCCACAGATCTGAGTCACTTGGGCTTTTAGGGAGTGAAAAACAATTCTCGGAGAGGCAAGAAGAACCTTGATCCCTAGAGTGTATATGCACCCCTACCTGTGAGTCCTAGGCTGAGTGGTCTGGGTGAGGAATAAAGAGCTGCTCTCAGGTCCTAGGCTTAAAATGTTATTTTAAGGTGTGTTGCTTTTGTTTAACTCTGAGAAGCCATGCTACTTGGCCTGTCTAGAACACCTGACGGTCTGGTAAAGAACTGAATGGCCAAGAGCAGGTTAGGAGAGAGAAATAGGCAGGGCTGGCAGGTAGAGAGATTATATAGAAGGAGAAATCTGGGAGAAAAGCAAGAGGGATCAAGAGGAGGAGGAGGAGGAGGAGGAGGAGGAGGAGGATTTCAGGGGACAGCTGCTCAGCCACCCAGCCGCCCAGCCACCCAGCCACCCAGCCACCCAGCCACCCAGCCACCCAGCCAGCCATGGAGTAGGAATAAGTAAGATTCACAGGAGAGGACGGGAAAAACCCAGAAGCAAAAGATAGACAGGGTAATTCAAGTTAAGGAAAGCTGGGCTAGAAACAAGCCAAGCTAAGGACAGGCATTCATAATTAAGAATAAACCTTCATGTGTAATTTATTTGAGAGATGGGTGGTGCCCCCCCCCCCCAAAAGAGTAAAATATAAAAACCAACACGTACTCACATTTTCTTCTAAGTGATCTGCAACTATCTAACTTCACTCATGGCCCAGGCATGTGAATGGCCATTAGAGCAGGGTCACCAAGCTAGAAATCCACTTGGAGTTCGTCCGTCCTAGGTTCTCTTAGTAATTCTTATTGTTTATGACTGATGAAGAGAGGATTGGGTGTGGAATCCTGATGCCTGAGTCTTGGCGTTCACATTCTTCAGAGTCCACCTTTTTCTAGTGGAGAACATGGTATATGAGTTGTAGGTATACACACACACACACACACACACACACACACACACACACACACACACACACACACACACACACACACCTTGTGAATAACAGTTACATAGCCATGGCCCTCCTGAAACCACCTTTGAATTTCCATAGGAGCCACCAATTTTCTCTTAGTTTTTCTCCTCTTGTTCCTCCCCTGAGTTGGTTAATTAGGGAAGAATGATATAGGAATCCAAGAACCACACACTAACTCTAACCCATGTGCTTGAATCACATTGTCTGGTTTCTGGTTTTCTTCAAGTTTTGTTTTTTCTGGAAGCCTAAATTTCCTTTTCTGTTTGACCCACAGAGGGCAGAAGACCCCTGAAAGCCTTGACAGCCACTCTTGGCCTTGGGTGGGTTTTCCTACAAAGGAAGATATAAAGTTTCCTTGCCTGACTCAAGCAGAGAGGCATAGAGAACTGGGCACCAGAGGATCTCACAAAGGTTCTTAGGGCCCATGTCCTTGTGCCTCTTTCTGGTTCTCTTCTGTGATGGTTAATCTCAGTCATCAACTCAATGAGAGAGATGCTCTGGACAAACCTGAGGAAGATTATCTTGATTAGATTGAGGTGGGAAGATCCACCCACCATGGGCAGCACCATTCCCTAGGCTGGAGTCAGGATTGTTAAAAAAGGGGAAATTGAGCTGAGTCCAAGTAGATGCTGCTCTTCTTCTTGACAATATACAATGTGACCAGGAGACTTCCCCATCATGACAGACTGGCTGTACTTCAGACTATGAACAGTAACAAATCCTTGCCTCTCTAAGTTGCTTTTGTAAAGGAATTTTAATCTTAGAAACAGAAAGGTAAATGTGCTGGGTAGTTTTATGTCAACTTGGCATAAGCTAAAGTCATCGGAGAGGAGGAACCTCAATTAAGAAAATGCCTGGTTTAATAGTGATTTATGGGGAAAGCCAAGCCCACTGTGGGTAGGGCCACCCCTGGGCTGGTGGTCCTGGGTTCTATATTTAAAAAAAAAAAGCAGGTTGAGCATTCCATGAGGAACAAGCCAGTAAGCAGCACCCCTCCATGGCCTCTGCGTCAGTTCCTGCCTCCAGGATCCTGCCCTGACTTCCTTATGATGAACAATGATACGGAAGTGTGAGCCAAATAAACCCTTTCCTCTCCAAGTTGTGTTGGGTCATAATATTTCGTCACAGCAATAGAAATATAATGAACTAAGACATTTTCCTTGAGCTCCTTGCCTCTTTGTCTTCTTTTGTAGGAACTCGGCTAAACAGCCAAGCCTTTTTAATCTGTTTTGGTCAACATTAGGGCTCCTTTAAATCCAGTTCAGTGCCTCATACTTATTACCTTCAATCATCTCTTCCCCATACAAATCAGAGCCCAGTCTAGAAGCCCCCTCACAAACATGCCCACAGAGATTTAATTCCTGTGGGACTCTGGATCCTGTCAACTTGACAGTTGGAATCAACCATCAAAGGAGGAACTGGAATTTGCCTCATTGCCAAGTCCAATTGGTGGTTGGGTAAAGTGGCAATCTTCCTGAAAAGATTTCAAAATCTTGTCCTGGGAGATGAATATGACATAGCAGTTTTGAGTTCTTGTTGCTCTTGTAGAGGACCTGGGTTTGGTTCACAGCACCCGCATGGTGGCTCACAACTACCTGTAGCTCAAGAATCAGAGGATCTGACTCTTTCTTCTGGTCTCCACAGGCATCAGACACACTATCAGGATCTCTGCTCTGGGTATTCAGGGATGAAGGCTAGTAGCAGCTCGGCCAGCTTGTGCATCAGTCTCCAAGGACACTCCAGTATGGATGAAGGATGTGCAGGATGCAGGCACTGGGTCATGCTCGGCAGTAGTGCAAGTCCCCACAGTTTGCAAATTCTGTCATGAGACTGGCCAGGTAGCCTTGCTTTGGGAAAAGAAGATTGGAAAGGTGTGGCATCAGTCTGATAGCTGTGTCCCAAAGAGAAAAGTTGACATGAAAAGATGGGAGATGGCATGTTAGCGGACAGTTCATACTGTTTGTAACCACTGCCCAGACACCACGGGGCTCAAGTGGAAAATTATCTTTCTAAGGTGTGTGTGTGTGTGTGTGTGTGTGTGTGTGTGTGTGTGTGTGTGTACAAACCATAGTGCACGTTTGGAGTCAGGTACGTCTTTGTAGGACTCCATTTTCCTCTTGTGCCATGTGAAAGTTCCTTTGCCCTCTGAGGAATCTCACTAGCCCAAGAACCATGAGATTATGGCAGGTATAGCAAGGCCATTTTCCCTGTGAAGTAAACAGACAGGTTACCTCATGTGGTGGTCTGAGTGAGAATATCCCCCGTAGGCTCATATGTTTAAATGCTTGGTTCTTAATTAGTTGAACTGTTTGGAAAGGATTGGGCTTGTGGTCTTGTTACGGGAAGTGTATCACTGGAGGTGGAATATGAGGTTTAAAAAGCCCATGTCAAGCAAGTGTCTCTCTCTCTCTCTCTCTGCCTGCTGTCTGCGGAACAAGATGAGCTCTCCACTGCTGCTCCCATGTCTGCCTGTATACACCATGATCCCTGCCGTGATGATAATAGACTAAGCCTCTGAAACTGTAAGAGAGCCCCAACTGTATGCTTTCTTTTAAAAGTTGCCTTGCTCATGGTGTCTCCTCACAGCAATAGACCAGTAAGACATTTTGGGACTTATGAAAAATCCAAGTCAGAGTGAGAGGCAAAGTTGAGGGATTAGTTTGACAGGATTGGGTTGATAATGTGGAGTTTGGTTACAGGTATGGGGGAAAAATCAGAACCTCTATTCCATGAAGGGGTCTATAATGTGAGGCAGGCAGAGACCTAGGGAAAGATATGGGTCAGGGTAAGGTTCAGCAGCCTGCACTCTGAGGGGTTATCTTAGATGTCATCATTTCATGTAGGTAAGAGGCCCAGTAACTCAGTCTTAAGGAACAGCTGTCACGGGAACAGAATTTTCTCTCCATGGATCCCATGATACTTGTCTAAGCCATTCCCTGGTCAAGTGGGAATACAGGGGAGCAGGAGCAAGCAGCAGACATGTCTGCATTCTCTGGGACTATGCGACCTGGATGGCAGCCAACACATAGACAATTGTTGGCGGCTCTGTCATCAATTTAAGTCCAGGCCTGAAAGGTAAACCTGGTGTAGGGGCAAGGTGAAGCCGTCAGATGCGTGAGTCAATTCACCCACTAAATGCAAGCTCAGGAAGAAGACAATGTACACCACGAAACCCATTTCAGACAAATAGCTATTCCACATTCATAGTGAGATACGAGGGTTACTCAAAGTCAGACTCCAGCAGAAATGAATATGCTTTTGGAACTTGGGTTGTAAACAGACTTCTCAGCTGGCAGGACTCACACAGAGGTTTTTCACATGGGTGCTATGGATTTGAACTCAGGACCTCTTGATTTTGAAGTGTCCCTATCCGATGACCCATCTTCCCAGGCCCCAGGAATCAAACTCTTTAGAGAACTAACAAAAGCAAAATATAATTAACAACAACAATAATATTAACAAGCTGTAGTGCTAACCTAGACCCAAACCTTGATCGCTGCAATGAAAACCTTCAGATCAGGCCATGCCAGGCTATGGCAGTCATAGGGAGTGGTAGCAGCAACTGGAGCCTGGGGGGCCCAAGAAACCCTGGTCTATTGTTCATGCCTCTACTGAGCTGGCACCAGCTGTGTAGGCAACAGAACTGAAGTTCTGTGAAGCAGGGAGTCACCAAGGGAGCTGAGGTCCTTGCCACTGGCCACTCCAGCAAGGTCAGCCAGAAGATGCTCAGCAGCTTGTACCTGGCACTGCACTGACCCTTGGTATAAATACAGGGCTGCTCCTTCCCCATTGTCCTTTAGACCTCACATTAGTGTCCCTTGGGGTCGCTCAGCGGATTTCAGTTTTCTCAGCGTGGCTGAGTGGTCACAGTGCAAAGCCATCATAATAATTCAATAACGGAATAAAAGCAAAATGCATCCAGTAGTTAGATTGTAAATTCACAGAGACCAATAAAATAAACTTAATGAAAGTAAAAGGGAAGAAGTAATAGAGACCAAAGCAAAGCTTAATAAATTAGGAAACGAAGACCCAATAGACTTATTAAGCAAAGTCAAGTGCTTATTCATATAAAGTAAGAAATCCTGTGGCTGCTTATAAAACAAAGGGTTTTTCACAAATTACTGAAAATAAGAAACAGTACAAAATCCTAGAAAGAGTGATTTCTAAAGTGAAGACAGCAATAAATAATTGGAAGTTAAAATAAATCAATACTAGTTCTAAAAACATAATAAACTTAATAATCAGGTAGATATTTCAATACATGCTTACTCAAAATCAAAAGTCATCCTGAAATTAACAACACCATCATGACGAGAAAGCTATACCATCTTCATGAATCAGAAGACTCAATATTAAGATCTTAAAAGCCCCCAAATGATATATAGATTTAAAATAACTTAAATCAGAATTGAAGATATAGTTTGAAGGTTAAGAGCATATGCTGTAAGGCAAAGGGCCCAAGTTCAGTTCCCAGCACCTATGTGCAATTCCAGATCCAGGTGACCAACACCCTTCTCTGCCCAAGAGCATTGATTGCATCATGTGCCCACACCCACATCATGTGCCTATAATTATTTTTTTCTTAAAATAAGTTGAGTGTGGTGATACACATCTTTAATCCCAGTACTCAGGAGGCAGAAGCAAGTGGATCTCTGAGTTTGAGATCAACTTGGTCTACAAAGCAAGTTCTAGGAAAGCCAGGGCTACACAGAGAAATCCTGTCTTGACACCTCCTCCAACAAAAAAAATTTTTTTCTGTCTTAAAATAATTTAACTCAAAACCTCAGCTGGGTATTTGTGGGGAGAGGCATCAGGGAAAGATAGTAGAAACTGGCTAGTGAATTTTAAAATTTATAAGGGTAAAAAAAAATCAAACACCAACACATCCAAAGCAATTTTTTAAAAACACAGTAATGTGAGGGGATGGAGTGATTTGGTTTTATGGCTGAAAAATGGTAAGAATGAGCCTGTGTGTGATGGCATGAAAACAGATGTGCTGATCAATGGGATGAGAACTGCCAGGTGACTTCCCACAGAGGCCCTAGGGATGTGATGTTCTCAGCGCTTTGGACATCTTTCAGCAAAAATCAAGCTTTGGTTTCTAGCTCTAGTCTTAAAGAATTAGTATGGAGTCAGACAATGTGACAAAGTCCTAGAGCTTCCCAAAGAGAACACATCTTTGAGTCATTGTATTAGGAAGAGTTCTTAGGTCACAAAAAGCAAAAGTATAAAAAGAAAATTGGATTCAAGCAAAAGGAAACATCTAGCTATTTAAAAAACATTTTAAAGAGCTATAGTAGATTCCTCCTAGGCCACAAAAGGGATTCTTTTCCTAATAAGGCAAAGATTGCATGAAAATGGATACATTGTTTGAATAAACACAGCCTAAAACATAGTATTGCTGAAGAGGGGTGGGTACAATTACTCGAATAATCAGACATCAGGAATATGCAAATTAAAACCACAATGTGATATTACTATATGAATACTAGAACAGCTAAAATTAAAAAGAAGTGTAGCCGGTGGGAGCGAAAACACAGACTGAGTGCAGGCCCCACCTTGAGCGTGGGCGTGTACTAAACAATGTCAGAGCCATTTTGGAAAATGTCAGCTTCCCATAATTTTTTTAAAAATCCTTTCCATTTCATCCCTGGGTTACAAATTGTTCATACTAAGACAGACATGCAACATATCTGCAAACAACCTGTGAATGAAAGTTTAGAGCAGTCTTGTTTGTCCCAAGGCCGTCATCATATGTTAGTAAGACTACAAACTTGGTGGTTGAGATTCCGGACATCAGATGTCCATCCCCACCTTCTGTGACAAGTCTGTGTGGACACTCTAGGTAGCAGCCTCTACTTCCAGTCTCCTGTGCGGCCAGCATCCCATGAAGTATGGCTGCATCACTTCATCTCCTGAATTCCTTTCTGCTGTGCCTTAAGCCTCCTTTTCTCTGACACCCCACCACCACCTGTCTTCCTCTTACAAGGGAACATGTAGAGCCATCTCATTGGCCAGGCTGCCCCAGCCCCATCTCAAGATCCGTAGTTTAAGCCTCTCTGTGAAGTTCCCTCTGTAGTAACACTTACAGGTTCTGGGGATTCATGTGAATATCTTTAGAGGAGTGATTTTGTTTTGAGCTGGTCCTCTGCAAGAGCAACCATTGAGCCATCTCCCCAGTGCCAGGAATACATTTTACATTTCTTTAATGAAACTTATCTAATACCACATAATTTTGACAAAACAGCATAAAAAGGAAACAAACAAGCAAGAGACTCCTGTAAGGGTCGTGGGACTGTTTTAGAAAGTTGAGATAGGTTTGGGAAACCAAGAGAAAGCTCAGAGGGCTGAGGTCAGAGCTCAGAAGTAGATTGGTTGCCTAGTGTGTGTGAGAGATTGAGTTTAAGCCCAACACCGCACTGGCAAAGAAATAAAGAGGGAAGGAGGTGCAGGAGAGAGAGGGGGAGGGGGGAGAGAGGGAGAGAGAGGGGGAGGGGGGGAGGGAGAGAGAGGGGGAGGGAGGGAGAGGGGGAGGGAGGGAGGGAGAGGGGGAGGGAGGGAGGGAGGGAGAGAGAGAGGGGAGGAAGGGAGAGGGGGAGGGAGGGAGGGAGAGAGAGAGGGAGGGAGGAAGGGAGAGGGGGAGGGAGGGAGGGAGAGGGGGAGGGAGGGAGGAAAGGAGAGAGAGCTAGCTAGCTGAACCCCATCCTACACACTGAGTTTTCTAGGTACTTAGAAGGATGAGGCAGGAGGATTACTTTAACCCAAGAGTTTGAAACCAGCCTAAGGAACACAAGCGGATGCTGTTTTTAGAGCAATACAAATCAAAACGGAAGGAGGCATGCCAACAGGTGGAATCTAAACACAATGGCTGTGTGTGATGGGTCATCAACTAGACATGGCTGGGAAGAAGGACCCGCCCTTGAGGAACTGCCTCCATCAGATTGGTCCGGAGTGACCTTTATTTCATATTAGTACAGAGCAACCAGATCCTGAAGTAGCCATCTCTGAGACTGGGTTCAAGCCCCAATATCACATTGAGAAGGGGGTGGGGAGAAAAGTGGGGAAGGAAGGAAAGAAGGAAGAAGTGACTGTCGGTTCCTAATCTACTCTGAGAAGTAGAGTCTACAGCTCCTTGCCTCAGTTTCCCACACAGAATTCTAGGAAGCCTGTCACAACTGCCTGAGCCTCTTAGTCAGGTAGCTAAAGTCTTAAGTTCCTTGTAAGAGGTCCAATATAACATGTTTCAATCCCCAGCTACTGTCCCCATCCTAGATGAGACCCAGGGCATTGTGGAACTGAGGTAAGCCCTTCTGTACCCCAGCTTACCCCCAGAGAATCAAATGTGACAATAAAAAAGGTGTGTAAGAAATTCTAAACCAGAAAGGTGTTTAGAAGGACTCAGCGTAAGGTAGAGATATTTCCCATCAGCAAGGGAAAAGTGGGATCACTAATGAATGCTGTTCTCACAAATGGCTTCTTTTTAATAAAAATTGTAGTCGGGGACCAGCAAGATGGCTCTGCAGGTAAAGGAGCTGTCAAACCTGATGATTTGAGCTCCATTCCTGGGACCTACATGGTGAAAGCAAAGACCAAACTCTTGAAAGTCACCCTCTGATCTCAACACAAACATCATGGTAGGTGCACATGACCTCTCATAACTAGATAGATGTCAAAAATTCCAAATATAAATACATATTGTCAACTTATTATAATAAAAAGTAAAAATCTAAAGAAAGCAAAGCAACATGGGGCATTTTTGCAACAAGAATGTGGGATTCTATATTCTGTGTATATTGAACTCTTAAAAACCAATGAGGAAAGGCACAGCTTAATTATAAACATTGTCAAATTAACAGCAGGCAGCTCGTGAAATGACAAAGAATACCCCACCAAAACCAAATCCAGCCCTACAAATATATTCAAATTATCAGAAATCAGAGCAGAATGAACGAATTGGCAAAGGTTAAAAGGAAACATTGTCCTGAACTTGGGCACTTTCCTAACTTGATTTGTACATAAATTGGCAAAGCCTTCCCCAGGGCTTGTCATCTGTCTCTATTAAGTCTTATGATTGTGTAAGTCCTCTTTCTGACTTAGTGTTTCTACTTCTGGAATGGAAAGTTTTCTACAAAGAACTGGACAGCCCTGAGCGGAATGATGGATGGGTGCATCGCTTTCTTCTGGGCCCCTACCCCAAGCCTCATGAGGCTGATGTCAAGTTAAAAGAGAAGTGTCCATGAACAGGAGATGACAAGGGATAGAGTTGTCAGTGGAGCCTCAGAAGTTGTAAATGCATGATCAGAAAAAATAAAAATTGCCTTCATGTGCCCAGTTTGGCTTTCCTCCAAATCTCATCACACCACTGTACAAGTTGGCTTTAAAAGGCATGGACTCACCTCACTCCAGCACGGCACACTGGACACTGAGGCAGGAAGGTTGAAAGTTCAGTTCACCAGGGTAGAGATGGGACAAGACAGGAAAAGGTAACCAAGGTAACCATAGAGGAGGGTAAGCTACTGGGCAGATCTCAGGAGGCTGGGAACTCACCTGAACCCTTGGACCCAGATACTAAGAGCCCCAGGTGCCTTTGGAAGTAGACAGGGAAATGCAGGTGAGCTTGGGGAAAGCCATTTAAGATGTGGTTTTGTACAGTCTGACAATGGGCTACAGTAGTACATTTTTGGCTTTGCATGAGTGAGTTTATTAACTATATAGCAAGCTGAAGTAAAGGAGTAAGTAGCAAGAGAAAGATGATAGATCGGATAGGCAGGTCAATAGATAGGGAAAAATATGATCACATTAGGCACTCAAAACATCCAGAGAAATGGCTGGAGAGGACAGGCTAGATTAGCCTGCTGTGGCCCCGATGTGGACAGCCTCAGCAGAGCAGCCTTCCTTCTGGTGAAGTTTCTAAGTAAAAGAACAAATAACCACAGGAAGGTGATGTCATCAAATGGGGGGGGGTCTTACAAACATCCAGCAGAGCCCAGAACTTGACTAGTTACCTGGCATTAAGCTTTTCCTCGATGGCTGACCTCCCAGGCTCCCTTTCCCACTGTGGGTGCTTTTACATCATGGCTGAACAGTGCTGACTTGTTGGAAATGGTTTGGTTTCTAGGTAGTCTCAAAGACAGGCTGTTTTTTCTCTAGGTCTGTTCTTCTGTTCTCTTTCGTCATATCACAGAGTTAGAGAGGCTAGCCCGTCCACAGACAAGGGGCCTTGGAAGGTACTTGCAGACAAACAGTGTTTGGGTCTGAAATGGGGCGGGGTCACTACCAGAGCAGCTTCTCAGTGCCTGCAACCAGCACATGGCATTTTAGTAATGTATGCACATTACCGATGATCTCAGGTCTCTGGGTCTCTTTCCCACACCAGTGCTCCGCATGCCCGCCTCTCTCCTACTTGCAGTGACAGCAGGTGTGAAGAGGGCTATGGTACTTCCTGATTTATAGCCACGCCCTTCCGAGTTCTTGCTCTACCCTCGGCCCTGCAATTTCCCTCTTCGGTGAAGGCATTTAGACTCCTTCCAGGTGAGCCAGGGTAATCCATTCACCTCAAGACCCAGAGTTTAGTGTTAACTGAAAAGCCTCTTTACCAATTAAATGTAAATATCTAGGTTCCAAGGACTGGGATGTAGGTACTGTTTGAAGGGCCATTTTCAATCTACCACATATATTAAATAGAATGTATCAATTAAAATATTTAAAAATTTTAGATTTATTTGTGTGTGTGTGTCTGTTTGCTGTGTATGTGTATGCAGTGCACAGGGACCCCCTGAGTTAGAGTTTGTTGGTGTTGGTGGGTCACTGGAGGTGGATTCTGGGAACCAAACCTGGATCTTTTGAAGTGCCAAGCCATCTATGTCTTCAGCGCTCTCCCACCTTTAAATGGAGTTTTGTGACTGATTTTTCTTGCTTCTGTCAGTGATAAGATGGGCAATTTGGCTTTGGTCACTTTTCTACTTCCAGTTTTTTAATGTTCTGTGTTGTTATTGGGATGTTCTCTGCTTCACCTAGAGGCATATTTTTGTTTTGCTCTTGGATCCCTAAACTTTGTGACTCAGCATACCTGAGTGTGCTGAAGGGGAAGCCGGAGTTTGTGTATCTGAGCCAAAGCAAGAGCTGGCAATAGGAGCACACTCTAAATCCCAGCCCTCGGGAGAGAGAGGCAGGGGGATTTCGGTAAGTTAGAGGACAGCCCAGTCAGAGTGAGTTTCAGGACAGCCAGCACTACACAGTGAAATGTTTTCATTTATTCATTCATTCTTCATTCATTCTTCATTCATTCATTCATATATGCATAAGAACACATAAGTGTGCAAAATGATCGAAGCCGCTGAGTGTGCTGTGTTCATCAACAGATAAACGTGTAAACTAAACCAAACACACACACACACACACACACACACACACACACACACACTATAGTGTGTTAAAAAGGAAAAGGATTCTGACATGCTAGCACATGGGTGGCTTTTGAGGACATTGCACTAAGTGAAGTATCGACCCCAAAAGGACAAATACTGTACAATTCCATTTGTACAATGTACCTATAAGAGTTAAATATGTAGAGATGGGAGCAATGTTTGTGGCTGGGGGCTATGGATGAGAAGAAATGCTCAGTCATTTTCTGATGAGCTCAGAATTTTAACTTGAGATGACTGTTTTTCCAAAGTTGAGCACTGCCAGGAAACATAAAGCAATGTGCACACGCTCAAAGCTGAGACAGTAAACACAGTGCATCTGATGTTGTGTACGTTTTACTACAATAAAAATATATTTCAATTCAAACTGAGCACAAGGGCACATGCTTATAATCCTAGGATTTGGAAACTGAGGCACAGGGTAGAAAAATGGCTGCAAGTTTGAAGCCAACCGAGGCTACATAGTAAGTTCAACCTTGAGAGCTATTAGGGAAAATTTGTTTCAAAAAAATCCATGTCTCCAGTTTCCCCTGGCTCTGATGCCCTGGTGGCTGTGGTTCCTGTGCCCTAGAAAGGGGAAAATTCAGCTGGAACACAGTGGTGGCTCAGCTGGTCAGGAGATGAGTAACAGCGTGTAATCTTTAAGGGGCTAGCTCCTGGGAGTTCGACCGTGTGCCAATGAGAATGTGGGAAACACAAACTGAATTTGGTGTTTTGTTTGATTTTTTGTGGGAGGTTGAAAGGGTGGACCTGAGAGGAATGGGAAACAAGTGTGATCAGAGTGCATTGTATTAAATTCCCAAATAATTAATAAAAATACTATGTTTGGGAAAAAAGACCGAGTGCACAGTAAGAACACACTGTTTAGAAGAGGGAGGGAGCTAAGCTGCAGTCGCCTCTCCTGAGGCTAGCGTGGGCTCTCTCTCTCTTCCCCCTCCCCTGCACCTTCCCCAGGGTAGCACTTCTAGGAAAGTTGCATATTTTTCTCAGAAACTGATTTTCCTCAGAGTTTAGTCTAAGATGTGAGAGTACGTATAGGGTTTTATCATTCCAAAGCTGAGGAGTTCACTCCGCAAAGGCTTCCCTGGAGAGGCAGTCTTGAAGCTGCTTTAATCTGACTTAGCTGCCATAGACCACTCTCAACTACTGTCCCCACATCCTGAGGTGACCCATCTGGAGTTGACCACTGTCACTACGTTAATATCATGAACAACAGCCAACTGCCGCCACTATCTACACACCCTGTTCCAGGCCTTGGGCTAGCCCACCCTTTGTTTTTTATGTCCTATCTATCTGTCTGTCAGTTGCTCCTGGAACTGACCTCTTGCTTAACAGCCAGCAGTTTCTGGCTCTAGTAGAATGGTTCTCAATCTGTGAGTCACAACCCTTTAGAGGTCAAAAGTCCCTTTCACAAGGGTTACTTAAGACCATCAGAAAGCACAGATATTTATATTATGATTCATAACAGTAGCAAAATTAAAATTATAAAGTAGCAATAAAAAGGATTTTATGGTTGGGGGTCACCATAACATTAACAATTGAATTAAAGGTTTACATCATTAGGAAGGTTGAGAACCACTGGCCTAGGGACAACACATATTTGCCCAGTTCACTGTAGAACAATGAAATCATATTCTAGGCTAACAATATTTTAGTTCTAGGCACCACACAGAAACTGCCTGGCTTAAGTTATGGATCTGAACGACGGGAGGATAATTCTGTGAACAGACATTTTCCCATGACTCCCCAGGAAGAGTTCATGAAGCACCACATGGAAAAAGCAACATAGGCTCACAAGAAACTGACACACTGATGCTGGAGAGCGGAGTGCAGCAGCAGATAGACAGCTGTCTGCACCGGTCCACGGGAACATCCTCATGAAAACAGAAGTGCCTCAAGATGCAAGCTTCCTCGCCGGCCTGTGGTTCTTTCATGAACTTGGATAAGAATTAGTAAGTGTATTACAAAGCTAGGCAAATAATACATGAGAGGTGTGGACAGCAGGAGAGACTAGACTGTTGGGGGAGAGGCTGGTCCCATGGTGCTCTCTGCTCTCTGGCTTACATCTGGCAACATGGATTCAACCCTGTTAGAAGATTTTTAGGACAATGTTTGGACAGTATAACTGCACCCCTCTTCCATATGCCGTAGCAGGAAGTGAAAAAAAATTAACCTGATCCATCTAGAAAATAGAACATACACAAATTGTTGAGATGTATGTAGTTAACTGTCAGAAAAATCACCTTAAAGATTGCAAATGTTCTGGGCTGGGGTGAGGGGTGGATGACAAAGAAAGACAGTGAATTTCCACCAGAATTTGTAATTGCTGTTTTTAAGATAGAGTCTCACTGTGCAGTCCTGGATGGCCTGGAACACACTAAGTAGACCAGCTGTGACCTTGATCTGCTAGCCTCTGCCTCCTGAGTGCTGGAATTCAAGATCTATGAGCAGCCATCACTAGAGTTTTGGCTTGACTTGTGTGTGTATGATTGTTCATAGTGTGTGTGTGTGTGTGTGTGTGTGTGTGTGTGTGTGTGTGTGTGTGAATGTATTTGTGTAGGAGGCCAGAGATCGAAGTCAAGTGTCTCTACTGTTCCCCATCTTACTTTTTTGAGACTGGGTCTCTCACCAGGGTTTCTCAGGAGCTTGCCAATTTAGCTAGACTGGCTGGTCAGTGAGCTCCAGGGATCCTCCTGTCTCTGCCTTCCTGCATTACAAGGGTAACCACAACATCAGGCTTTTTTGAATGGCTCTGGGGGTTCAAAGCCTAGGTCCTTATGCCTATGTGGCAAGCACTGTACAGACTGAGCCGTGTTGACAGCCCTTGCTTGACTTTTGAAATATTTAGAAGCACTGGAGATGTGGTTCAAGGATAGGACCTTCCTCCCAATGGTGAGTGAGGCTCTGGGTTCAAGTCTCCAGCACTGCTAAAATTATGTTTAGCACGTTTTTTTCTGGCTTGAGGAAATGTTTTGCTTTCAAAATGTAAAGATACTCATTGCAGTATTGTTTATGAGGAAGAAATGATTACTAAGGAGATGGTGTGAGTTGCATCACTCACGCAAACTCTCTGCAGATGAGGGTTATGGTTTCGGAAGACAATAGAAAACCGACTCTCCTTTCCCAGGAGCTGAGGTGGGGGACTTTGTCCACCGCCCCTCTCCATGCTGGGATTTTGTCTGGCTTGGGCCTGTGCAGGTTTTGTGCATGACATCTCAGCTGCTGAGTTCTGGTGTGTCTGGACTGTATTTGATGAGCTAAAAGGAAGGGCACAGTGGGGGAGCTGAGTGTGTGGATGTGGGAGGAGGCACCGTCAAAATACACTGCAAGGAATTCTCAAGGAACTGAAAAAGTGATATGGGAAAAGCCCTAAAGGTGAAAGGAAGAAAATCCACCAGATAATCTTTGTATTGTTAGATCTTGTTACTTTTGTTTACTAAAGTACTCAATTTCCTGTGTCAACTCTAAAACTATAGGTTTGAAAAGCTAGACAAAATATACCACAGACTTTATCCTGATAGTTGTAAAGAAATAATTTTTTTTAGATATTAAGAGAAAAAAGAAGACCATGGAAGAAAATTCTAGGTAGATTCTTAATTCACATTATGGTAAGTGTTCTGGAGAATGCTAGAACCTTCTAGATGGGATAGGTTGCAATGCTTAGTTCTGGAGAAGGATAGAACCTTCTGGATGGAGCAGGAGGCAATTACTTAGTCTTGGTGGGTAAGGCTGGGCTGCGGGAGGTGAAACATGGGTCCTAGTGCTGTGATAACACAGTAACTGCCATAGGGTCATATATAAGAGACAGGGCTTGTTGGGCTATGTGCCACGGCACCACCATGCTTCTGTGACAGACAGAAAGTCTGTTTAAGGAAGGGCTAAGGTGGTCTCACTTCATCACAGCCCCCTCTTGTGATAACTGACCCAGTCACAGAAGGCATGCTTGACTTCCATGAGATAATGTTAGTACACTTCTAACCTACACCCTCCATGTCCCACCGACCTTCTCCTAAGCCTCATCTTTTAAAGATGCCACACTTGGAACCACTTCTGCCAGCAGGTGAGTTTTGGGGGGATTGGTCATATTCAAATTATACTAAAAGGTCATGAGATGGGCAAGACTCCAGAGTCACGGGAAAATGGGAAGATCCGTCTAGCAAGGAAAAGAGAGGGGGTGGTAGTGAGAACCCACCAACCTGGGAGGTTCAGGGCTGTGCTAGAGAAACACAGGTGTTTTCTGGCTGAACAACCACATCTAACCATCTTAGTACCATCCCAGGGGAGTGTGCCAGCCATGTGACTATTCTAGAAATGTCTGCATGATCTCTCCTCAGACCTTTTCAGTTCGGCGGCTGGCCAGCTGCCAAGGTTATGCTCAGTGTAGCTGGAGTAGTTGGGATTAGGAATGTGTCTGAGGACAGGTTTAGCAGTGAGTCTGAAGCCAGGGTCAAAGTTTAGTGTGAGGCCACGGTTCACTCTGCCATTGGGGTTTCCCAGGTTTATCAGCACACACTGGTTTCTAAGTAGATCCCATTTATTTGTCACTCACATGGGCAAAGTTTAGCTGCCTCTGCCTTTCTACACCTCTGTCTTTCTTGGTCCTATTCCAGCTGGGCATCCCCTTTTCTCTTATCCTCCACCCCCCAATAGATCTTTCCTAAATCTGCATCTAACTCCTCATCCTAGTCTCTTGTCTTGATGGGGATTGGGGGAGGTCTCACTATTAGCCCAGGCTAGCCTTTAACTCACTATCATTACCCTGTGTCTGCCTCCTGGATGGTCACACCCTATTCTTATTAGATAGGACCTCAGGCAAGGGGTGTCTAGCCTGGGCTATGAAGAAGGGCCACATCATGGGAAGAGGTAGTAGTGAGGCGTCCATCACCTTCAGAGGCAGCTGGGATCCCTGGCCCCTTGGCCATCCCCTACAACCTTTTCTCCTGTATCCAGGCTGGGATTGTTGCCTTACTCAGCACCCTGGAATCCTGGCCCACACAATACCTGGGCACTTTCGAGGCAGGTAAGTGAAACTTTAATCCCAGTGTTCCTTTGGTTGCTGATCCCCCCAGCTACCATGGTCTCAGCTGGGCCACACCCTTGCTATGTCTCCAACAAGCCCACTGAAGGACTTGCCATCCTGCCCAGCTCAGCCAGCTGGGTGCAGGGTGGAGGGAGTGTGACAGGAGGACCAGGGAGCCAATGATGTATCCTTGTCACTGCCACTTTTTCTGGGTGCACACCTTTCTGGCAATGGGTCTTGGGTTGCCTTCCTCTCAGCCTCCATTCATGCCTTGACATGCAGGAGTTTCAGGAGCATTCTGCAGAAGCAGAGCCCAGCCTGGTTCCAAGGCACCCCAGGGAGGGAGAGACCACATTCTCTCCTTCGGTTGGCTCCATTCCCTTCTTCCTCTTCTCCTGACTTTCTCTTTATCCTCACATTCCCCTCTTTCTCATCCCCTCTTCCCCCCTTCAGCCCCCTCTTCCTTCTCCTCTTGTTCCTTTGTCTTCCTCATCTTCCTCCCACCTGCTCCTTTCCCTCTTCTCCCCCCTTCCTCTCCTTCTCCCCCCCCCCCCCCCCCCCCCCCCCCCCGCTTAGCCACCCTTCTCGCTCTCCTGTTTGCTCTCCCTTCCTGTCTCTTCTGCCTCCGATCCTCGACTTTCCTCTACCCATTTTCCACCATAACCACGTGACATCTCCATCCTTGCCTGGCCTCCTGCCTCCACGCCTAGCTCCACATCTGTGTCTTTCCTTGTTTGCTGGCAGAGCACTCCCATCATCCCAGAGCAGATTTCCTTCCGAATTCTTTAACAACAAAGACCTACTACAGATACCCACTGATGATGATGATAATTTGAGAGAATGGCCTTTCTTTAGTATCTCTCACTCAGTTATCTCCCTTTAGGAAATCTCCTCACTAAATCACTCCTTGGAGCTCCAGCAATTTAAAGAGCACTAGGTACTCAGTATGCTCTAAGCAGGTAGGAACCAAACACAATAGTAGGCCCTGGAAATGTATGAATAAGACAAATACTTATTCTCTCAGAGTCTACCATGGGGGAGAAGGCCCAGAACCCAGAGCTAAAAAGACTAGCAGGGTGCTCTACCAGCTCAAGGTAGTTCACACCAGAGAGACTCAGGATGCAGCCCCCACTCACCTCTCTGAGACACAAAACTCACTGTGTAGCTGAGAAAGACTTTGAACTTCTGATCCTACACTTCGTAAGTGCCAGGATTACAGGTGTGTACCTCCACACCTGTGTTGTGCTGCACTTCGGCCATTTAGGGCTCTGTGGGAGGCAAGCACTCCCACCAGCTCAGCTCCAGCTCTGGTCTGCTCTCTTGAAGATGAGGAGTTTGCAATAGAAGAAGCAGCTGGTGAGGACTTCTAGGATCTATTACATAAACTGTGTAATGGTGAGAATAGGTTGTCTATCTCAGGGAAGACAGCTTCAAAGGGGGAACATCAGAACCCTAAGAAATGAGCCTATGGAGACCTTGGCAATGTCACTTGAACACAATGGAGAAAAAGGCCCAGATTGTGGACTTGGACTTGGACTCTTGGCAGTTAGAGAACCACAGTAATTTCTTCAGCATGGGATGATTGGGCTGCAAAGTGATCACAGTGTACCTTCACAGTGTAGCTTAGCTTCAGCCTCTGAGGTCTGAAAGCCCAAAGGCTGTAGACAGGCATTGTCTATATCCACAAAGGCAGCTGTGCAGATTCCAGCTTGTTGAGGACTGAACTCAAGGCCACTGCATTTGAACACAGTGGAGGTCTGTCAGGGTGAGGTTCCTGTGTGCATGTCCAGAGGACCAGGAAAAGGAACTGTGCTCAGACCCTTGTGGCTCTTCATGTCTTTTGGTGAAATATTGGAATCTCCATGGTCTGTGCCCTGAGTGGTTGTTATCCCGTGTTCCACATCCCGTGTTCCACATCCCGTGTTCTCCAGGGTCTTGGATGCTTCTATCCTTGGAGGTTGAATAGGGGCTTCCCTGGGGAGACCTTCCAAGCTTGGGACAGGGAGGGTTGGTCTTGTCTCTGGGTCACCCTCAGAAGCCCTGACTGTTGGGCAGGCACCCTCGGGTGGGGCTCTTGGCAAATTGGAGCCTATAAAGCATTTAACAGCATAAAGGATGACAGGGGTAAGGAATGTAGCACTAATCCTGTCTTTTGAGTCAGAGGAGGAGCTGGGGAGGGGACAGTCCCTAGGCACTCTAGGACCAACCAGTCTGTCACCTTTGCAGGACACATCTCATCTCCAAAAGATCTTCTTTTTCTGAGCCTGTACCTCAGAGGTTCTAGACCCCCCCCCCCCATTTCCAGGAAGCTCTACTAGGGAGTGACTGGCTTCTTGTATTTTTCTGGACATAGGGAGGGAACAGCACCCAGTGAAAATGAGGACCCCTCTGAGTTCAAAAGCATTCCAGAAGGTCTTCAGTCAGTTCTTGGAGAGTGGCTCAGTGATAGAGCCTTCACTTAGCACGCACCAACTCTGGGTTCACACCCTACCCCTACAAATAAGCATGCCATTTCTTCTTCCCACCAGGATACCCATGAAGATGAGTAACCATGGGGACAGCCTCAGAGCAGCCTAAGCAAAATGGGCTTATCAATTCACATAGTCACCAGGCTGGGTGATTCTAGTGTTTGTGGATCTAGGAATTGGACCTTCTACACTTCCTTTATCTAAGGTAGCAGTTTGTGCTGGCCCGGGATGGCAAGTGATAAAATGACCAGTTATGAGCAAACGTTTTCTAAGCCCGCAGGTCCCACTGAACAAGAATGATTGACATGAGGCCAGGAGAGGAAGATCCTGTCATAAGCCTCCATACACTGGCTCTCAGGGGAGGGGGGTGGTGGTGCTCCTGGACTTTTTTGATGACAGTTGTGACCTGGAATTGCAGAGATAGGCAGCAGCTGGTAAAGGTAGACTTTGTCCCTTCCATGACCCTTGCAGCCACACCAGTCAATTGTGGAAGTGAAAAACCTGCTTTTTATTATCCAACCCCAAGCTCCAACTTCATTTTATGGATTCATTTTTACCTAAGAGTTACCAGGTAAATTGAGGGGAAATACTCCGTGGTTTCTTTGGTGCTTGGCTGAGAGCCACTTACCACTTCTGAGGGTTTTGGGAACCTCAGTGGAGAACACACTCCCAGCAGGAGCAACCACACTCCTCTGGGTCAGTAGCACTTGCTGCCTACTTGGGTGTGGCCCTGCTGACCCTCCGCAGATGTGACCCAGGCTCCAGTGAAAACTGCTTCTCTGCTCCTGTCTTCTTTGTAGCAGATAAAGTGCTGTGTTGGTTGTTCCCCTAGTACATTACACTTGAATCCTATTTCAGAAGGAGAAAGAGGATGCCTTTGAATATTTTAGCGGAAGGACTGGATCTGGGAGAATCAGCAGTCTAGGCCTACCCTGAGATCTACAGCCAGAGGGCCTGGAGAAGGGAGGCCTCACTGTCACTGAGAAGAGGACCAGAGGAAGAGGGTCAACATTGCCCACCCTCAGACCTCCTCAGACCATGCCCATCAAATGGTGGGCTTAGTTCCATGGACATCTCCTCTGAGTGCCTGGGACAATGACATTCAGGATAAAACTGGGAGTGCCCAGCTATGAAAAGTCATAGGTCCAGTCAATACCCTGGTGTGTCCCAGTGACCTATGACCCTCGGGAACCTGTGTCTTGCAGGCTGCCCCCAGGTCCACAGCTATCACACAGACTCTGCATCCTGGATCATCCTATCACTGCGGATGTTCTCACCCATGCTACTAGGAAGCAAGAAAAGCCCATAGCTTTCAGCGCAAATTGCCTTGCCAAAAGGCTCCAGACCCACAGAAAGGAGACTATGGAAACTGCAGAATCAAAACCAAGGATGAAGGACAGACACAGCAAGGCTAATCCTGAGATGACAAGGTGGGCAAAGATGTTTGCCAAGCCCAATGATCCGGGGTCTATCCCTCTGATGTCCTTGCACTGCGTGTACATATGCAAATAAAATGAATTCAGTAACAATTAAAACAAAAGGTAGAGATTATGTCTGAGCTTCCTGGAAATGACTCTATGGTCACCTTGAGATACTTTGTTCTTTTCTTCAAACCTTATCTCAGAAGGAAGCAGGAGATAGGAACACCTGGTACTTCCTGGCACTCTGTGACCTTCTTGAATGGGATGGGTTTGTGTTGGTCTCTTTCTTACAACCAGTGGTGGTTAAGAATGAGACTGGCCACCTGAGTTTTAAGAACCAGCTCTGTGCCTCAGTCTACTGTAAGGTAGAGAGTAACATCACTGGATTAAAGAAACGCTGGGCTGGGGCTGTAGTTCGGTGGGTAGGGTGCCTGTCTAGTCTTCTTGAAGTTTCAGGGGTGAACCTAGAACCAAATAAGCCAAATTATACAATGGTGCACACCTGTAACTCCAACATTCAAGAGGGTCGGAAGTTCAAAGCCACCCTCTACTACATAGCAAGTTCAAGGACAGCCTGGGATACATGAGACTCTGTCTCTAAAATCAGAAAGAAAAAAAATGGAATAAAGAGGGAGAAACAAATGTTAGTTATGCCCAGTCTGTGCTTAAGATTCAGTGTGATCTGTCCACTAACTGACATCACTGTTGTCCCATGAGGTATGGCCCTAGCAACAGTGTGGTGGTGTACCCCATCTTTTGAAACCCAGTAGCTGCAGTCCTGGAGATTCTGACTCACAGGTCTTCTGGGGGTGGTGCAGCGGAACCTCTGATCCCCTCCCAAGCCTGGGGTGGCTGGGCCCATGGAATGACCTCAGCTAGGAAGAATTAGGGATGAGGAGTCGACAGGGCTGGGCACAGGCTTCTGCCTACCCCTGGAGCCTTCCAGCTCCGCCTTGTACCAGATCCCTGGCAGGTGACCCAGGGGTCACTCCAAGGGTCACCCTAATGACTCACTACAGACTTTTAATCTAGGCCCAGAGCATGGAACCTCTCAGCTCCTCCTTCATGAAGCCCACTGCTTAGAGGCTGAGCACCAAATGAACCACTAATCCTGACCTCCAGCTGAGACCTCAGACCAGGCTTTAACTGACCCATGACCCTGACCTTTGATTAACCCCTGACCCTGTCTGTGGACTGACTGGCTCAGACAAAGTCAGAGACGTTGGACAAGGCCTTGGCAGGCAATGGACCCATGTCACAGATGTAATGTGCTCAGGGGGGTTCTGGGCTGTGTCTTATTGTACACGTATATGTCCCCTCCCTCTGTGAAGGGGCTTGCATGTCAGGCCACAGTCTGAGGAGATCCGACAGTGGACATAGTTGGTCCTTCTCCCCCTGGTCCACTTCTCAATGATGCCCATGGTGGAGCTTCCTTTCTCCCCTGGCTGCAGCTCTCAGATTGTAGGGACTTTCTAACCCTTGCCATTAGCCAAGGGGCACTCAGAGAGCAGTCACAGGCTGGTTTAGAGAAAGTTTCCTTCATTGTGAGACAGGGTCTCACTATGTAACTATGGCTGGTCTTGGGCTCATGATGTAGACCCAACTGACCTTAAGCTCACAGGAATCCATTTTCCTCTGCTTCTTGGGTTCTGAGGTTAAAGGTATGTGCCACCATGCCCAGAAAAGGTCATGCATGCTAAGAACACATTATATTCATCAGGCTAGTGTGTTTATTGTGTCCATTGCTGGCATGAAGTCTCTGAAGAGTCATCAATCACAGATTAAATGCTGAATTTTCACACACTTGGATCCAAAGCCAAGCTTCATTATTGACTATGTGCCAGCTAGTCTCAACCTCTCTGGAGCTCAGTTTCCTCTTCTGTAAAATGGGGACAGTGACATGATTTACAGAACTGTAGAGATTAAATGGGATAGACTCAGGGGGTTTATGTCAGAGGTTGTGGGTACTCTACACTTTTCCTTATTGGGTGATTCCATGAAGCTGAGTTATTTTTCCCTGCAGAGCAAAGAATTCTTTTTAGGAAGAATCTATGAGGACTCTGTTGCCCACCACTGTTCCTCACAGCTTCTCTGGACCTCTGTCTGAGTCTAGAGCTCAAACTTTTCCATAAATCTGCACCATCAGAAAGCCTCACCCCCACCAAAAAAAAAAAAAAAGCCTCACCCCATCTTTCCTGCACTGCATGACCCAGCCCTCGCCTGTCGAGGAAGCTTTCAGGGCTGGCATCTTCCCAGACCTGGCTTTCTGGAGTTAGGTCACAAAGCCATTGCTGATGCCTCACTGTGATGGCCTCACTTTGATCCCTGGGTGCTGGAGTTCCTTAAACAATGAGGATCCAGGCAGGTCTGTCCCTCCTATGGGGACCTGGGGGCATGGGTGGGAGGATGAGTCCCCTGGCGCAGAGTCACATGCTAGGGACCTCTTAGCAGCACTCATGACCCAAGCAGGCACTAGATTGCCCTCAGAAGGGCTTGGCTTCCTTTCTTCTTTTCAATGAATTAAATCAATTAAGTCATTTGAAGTTACTCCTGCTGCCACTTGAGGCTTTCTCTTCGGTGAGGCCTGACTCATTATTAGGGCAGCAGGGCAGGTGCCAAAGTCAGCCATGACATCCTGAGTCGGAGCACTTCCTGTGGGTGGCCCGGGGGTCCTGCCCCTGGACCAGTACATAGGGCAGGGGAAGGTCAAATGTAGGCCACAGCTAGGTCCAGGCTGGCCTCAGGTAGAGACTCTGAGGACTGAGGTGTGGCTTATCATGGGATTCCCTCAACTAAAGAAGAACTCGGGCTCCCCAGAGGACAGGGCGCCTGTGTTTTCCATAGCTTCATTTATGTTGTGTGGTGAGTTGCCTTGTTGCACTTTTTGGAAACAGAGTAGACCACAAGAACTAGGGGCACAGAGATGCTCATACACCCTGCATCCTTTGCTCTTATTGGAGGGAACCCCAAGCCGCAGTGCATGGAATAGCTGCCCTCTTTAGTGCCCCAGACAGTGGAAAGATTCCAGCTGGGAAGCCTCTGGGGAGGGGAGTGGGAATGCCCAGCCTTGGCTCACCTGAAGCTCTCTGTGGAGGGTTACAAGCTGGCTGGGAATGCTGGCTCCAGCCTTCTTCCCAGCAATGAGAGCCTAGATAGATTCTCTTAACCCCGTGGACTTTTCTGTATCTAGGCATTCAATGAGTAGTGAAGGCCTGAGTTGGCTCTCACAGGGCTTCAGGGCTCCCTGAGCAAAGTGATATTCCAATAAATTTGTTATGATTATTATGGTGTCTGTATGCATTTGTATATGAAAGAGGGAGAGATTATGTATGTGGTTGTGTGTGTGCTACAGTATACATGTGTGTAAAGGCAGAGGACAACTTTTTGAAGTCAATTTTTTTCTACTGTGGGTCCCAGAGATTGAACTCAGGCCATCAGGCTTGGGCGACAATCACC
Source organism: Phyllotis vaccarum (assembly GCA_033318265.1). Classification (NCBI taxonomy): domain Eukaryota; kingdom Metazoa; phylum Chordata; class Mammalia; order Rodentia; family Cricetidae; genus Phyllotis; species Phyllotis vaccarum. The sequence continues at coordinate 66,974,807 of JARWLC010000014.1, read as the reverse complement.
TTTACCTGCTGAGCCACCTCACTGGCTCAAGGATAGAGATAATAATTTCTCTGATTCAGATTCATTTGCCTATTCCTTCTGCTGGCTGGAGCCTGGAGCACACACACACTGGAAAGGTTTGTTCAGACTCTAGACCTGGAAAGATGGTGGATCCCCAGCTCCCGGAAGATGGATCCATATGCGACACAAACAATTAGATCTGTTTCTGACCCATGGCTTCCCTCACCTCTGCAGCCGGGTCAGCTTGAGCCCCTTTGGAGGAGGAGCCTGCCTCTCAGCCCTGAGCAGGGGAACCCAGGGAGCAACTTCCTAGGTGCATCTTCTGATTTGGAAATGAGCTCCATCTGCCTCCTGGTGCCAGTACAGGTGATGTCACAGTACTAGCCAGTGTTTACTGTGCGGAGACTCGCCATGCCACGTCTCAGCTAGGCAAGCCAGTTAGTCTTATTAGCTAGCTTTGCAAATGGAAAGACTGAGGCAGGAAGACCGGCCATAGGTAGGGAATGGCAGGTTAACAAGATTAAGATAATTAAGATGATAATTATAATCTTTTCTTCCTTCTTCCCTCCCTGTATTTTTCTTTTCCTTTCCTCTTCCTTCCGGTCCCATGCCTGCCTGCCTCCCTCCCTCCCTCCCTCCCTCCCTCCCTCCCTCCCTCCCTCCCAACCTCCCTCCCTTCCTCCAAACCTCTCTTCCTCCCTCCCTTTTTCGCTCCCTCCCTTCCTTCCTTCTTTAATTCCTTCCACCTCTTTCCTTCATCTTCCTTCTACCCCTCTATCCTTCTTGCCTCCTCCCTCCCTCCCTCCCTCCCTCCCTCCCTCCCTCCTTCCCTTCTTTCTTCTTTCCTCCTTTACCTACCCGCTATGTGCATACATTGAGTCAGGTGTCAAGGATTCCGTGGAGTGGTCATTTCATACATACCTGAAGCCCTTCCCACTTTGAGCTCTCGGCTTCCAACAGCAAATGTAACAGTCAGATAGACAAAGTTTAGAGCATAGTAGAAGTTCATATGTGTTATGGAGAAAAGATGAAGGAGAGAATGTAGACTGAGGATTTTGTGTGTGTGTGTGTGTGAGAGAGAGAGAGAGAGAGAGAGAGAGAGAGAGAGAGAGAGAGAGAGAGAGAGAGAGAGAGAGAGGGAGGGAGGGAGGGAGGGAGGGAGGGAGGGAGGGAGGGAGAGAGAGAGAGAGGGAGAGGGAGAGGGAGAGTTGAGTAGCCAGGGAAGCCTGTTTCAGCCTGTATTCATTAACTTGATCTCATTGGGATCATGGTATCTACCTGACAGAGGTCACTTAACAAGAGGACTGACTCCAGCTCACTAATTCAGAGGTTTCAGTCTGCAGTGGTGGAGGAAGCATGGAGGTGAGAGTATGTGGTGGAGGCTGTTCACATCACAGCAAACCAGGATCCAGGCTTTGGGTACCACTATCAAAGTGACCTACTCTTGCCTGCTAGGCCCTACTTATTAAGATTCTACAGCCTCCTCAATTCATGTCTGCATGAACTTGCAGACACATTTCGGATTCTATTCATAGCATAGGCAGACTTGGAGCAGAGGGAAGAAGCACATGCATGTCCAGGACAAATACCCGCACAGGCCCTAGAAGAGGAGCAAGATGGCAAGGGAAGCACTAGGGAGTAGGGGTGACCCCTGAGGACAGGGTTGGGGGAGCACGTCTACGTCTACGCTCTAGGTACCTGCAAGGCCTTTGCATGTTTCTCAAGTCGAGTTGGTTTTATTGTAAGAAAAAGAGAATGGCTGTTCCTGGGTGTGAATTTTACTCAATGGACCTGATCTGACTTCGTGTTTATCAATCCTCCCTGACTGCATAGGAGGGCTACAAGAGGGAAGAGTGAGGCTGAGAGACCTTCAAAGGGAGCTCCCTGTGAGGTTCAGGGTACCACGAGGCTCTCCTCAGAGAGGGAGCAAAGGCATGAGGGATGTTGGACTCTGAGTCTCTTTTGTAGGTAGAACCAGAGATGAGCTGACAGACACATATTCTGAGTAGCTGGAGGGATGGAATTGTCTTATGCTGAGATCAAGGATGCAGGAGATTCTGTACAAGCATTTGAGGCCTGATTTAAACTCACCTCAGAGCAAATGGAGTTCACGTGTTGGGCCAACAGCTGGTGTGCAAAAGAGGTTCAGACAGAGAATCTGCTTCTGGGGTCTCACTGATGACAGAGAAGGACAGGACCTTAGTAGGCAGTGACTGATAGAGCTTCCTAGTTGGAGAGACAGGGCTGAGCTCCCACCTCCTGCTCTTCCACAGGATCTCCAATGACTTCCCATGCCCTGTATCCACTGCTTTCCCAGAATGACAGGAAGAGACCCTAGCCACCTTCAGCAGAAGGAATGGAGGTCCACGTGACTGCATGGCCTCCCTGTAGGACTGCATGACAAGATAGTACTGGGAAGGTGTCTGGACAGGTCTGGAATGTGGGAGTGTGGTTACAAGGGTGCCCCTCTGGCTGGCTAGGGGCACATTTCATTGGAATTGCCCTTTTGCCCAGTGATCACTGGGGATGGCTCATACTCTTCTTGCTGGGAGAGGCCTGGGTTCTGGGGTGGGGGGCCCTATACTCAGTTCTGCCTCCCTGATTCATCCCAGCCCTCCTGGAGGTCTGAGTCACTTTCCAGGTGAGAACTGCCAACCAGGACAAGTCTTTGGGTTTAGGGATGTGGGGGGTGAGGGAGATAGGCAGTGTAAGGAAAACTCCTAGTGGGGATTGGTCTTGGCAGAAGTGGGGGAGATAGTTACATATACTTGCCTCAAACCCCTGTCTCAATAGGGAATGTACTCACTATCTCTGTCTTGGGGGGGGGGCAATAATTCCCAAGACATCTTCATTTAGCAGGACTCAGTATTTTGTAGCTTATTGACTTTTCAAACAGTCTTATTTTTCAGATGGACCTGAGGCTCAAAGGGCAAGAGGTGAAGCCTGGTTTAAGAGTATTCACCTAGGAAACAGGGAAGCTGCATATAGGCCTAGGTGAAGATCCAGGGCTTGTCAATATGCAGTCACACCAGTCCCCAGGCTATTTTCCAACATTGCTCTAGATAGGAAAGCCATGGCCTTGGGGAAATATGTTGATTGCCCTTGAGCTGTGATCAGTGAAGGGTACACAGAGAGACAGACTAGTGAGAGGGTGTAGCAGGGTCTGGAGTACAGCCCTGACAGGTCTTGGGTGGTCTGGGAGTTAGCCTTAGGTTCATGGAAGCAGTCAGAAAAATAGAAACAAGTTGGGTAGAGGAAGTTCCAGGCAGGGAAGTCAGCAGAGGAACGGAATGAACTTGTCCTTGGAGGCCAGGGACATAGGGTGGGGAGAACTTCTGGATTGCAGAAGTTTTTGAATTCCTATGGAATGTTCTGGGCCATTCCCAGAACATTTGGGGCCTGGGGGTTGTTGCCTCTTCCCTAGGAAGACCTCCTTCACTAACTCTTCTGGTTCCTCAACCCCAGCTGACTTTCTCCCCCTAGTCTGTATTTAAGAAGGAAGGTTCCAGATTTCCTGGGTCATGCTTGCTGTCTTAGAAAACAGGGAACAGGCAGCTCCCAGGGTGACTGTACCACTGATGGAGGCTTTAGAATGTCAGGAAGATCAGAGGTGCTTCCAAGAGGGATCATCGTAGAAGGAGAGGCATCCCCACAGACAGGGGGAAAGTTTCAGAAGTTTTGGAGATATCGGGGACTCGTGTTGTGTCATGCATGTGGGATCTGTTCTTCAAAGAGCACCAGGGTGTCTTGTGCTGAAGAGCTATAGACAAAATTATTTTCCCTTGTGGATTTGGGTGCATCCTCTTGAAGGAATGCCTCTGCATCCATCACCAAGAATGCCAGGATTAAGTGCTTTATAAGTGGGGGCCCAGAGAAGAGGGGATGCCCTAAACCTGTAGGAAGATGCAAAGCAGAAGCTCATTAAGTCACCTCACCCCTTTATAGGCAGTTTCTCCACACCAGTATCCTCATACAACTTGGCATGCTGGTGGAATTTCCTATGGGTCTTAGACTTCCTTATATACAGAGGAAGGGCAATGCCCCTCTTCAGGAAGAATTCTAAGGAAAGCCATCCTGGCACCTGCCAGTGTTTAGAGGGTCTAGAAAACTCAATAAGCAAATGTGACACTGTCTCACAATCTATTCATAGGCCCACTCATAGCTGACAAGATGCAGTGTAGTTCTGGTCTCCGGCCAAAAACAGTGCCTGGGTGTGGGGACTGCAAAGGGGTGATGCCAGCTCATTTGCTTGCATATTTCTGCAATAAGCATGCACGTCTGGTACAAAACCTACTTCCTACTCCTGCATCAAGCCAATTCCTACCACAAAACACAGGGCACATAACACTGTTTAATGATTTGCCTTACCAGACACAGTTTTAACTGCTCATTTTCTTTTGGTTTTTGTTTTGTTTTGTTTTTAGGTTTTGAGACAGGGTCTCATGTAGCCCTGGGTAGCTTTGAATTCTCTATGGAGCTGAGGCAGACTCTGAACTCTTGATCCCCTGCTTCTCTTTCCCAAGTACTGGGGCTATCAATGTGTAGATGTGTACCACCACACCTAGCTTGTTTTTTAGACAGACTCTCACTATGTATCTCAGGTTGGCCTCAGACTCAAAGCAGTCATCCTGCCTAAGCCTCCCGAGTGCTGGGATTGCAGGTATGTGCCTTTGTGAATGGCTATGAGATGTGAAGTCCTGATATTGACTCTTAGAAACAAGTGCATTTCAGAAAAACAAAGTCTAGGGACTTGGGAAACACTGTCGTTGAGTGGCCATAAACCAGAACAAAATTATTAAAAACATGTTTTGTTGGCAGCGATCTGCCCAAGTTATAGAACGAAAGAGAAATGTTGAATTATAAATAAGTTCAGGACATAGAAACATGCTATAGTCATTGCAAGTGTCAGGTTCCTTATTCTGAGCACTAAAAAGCATGCTGTCTTGGTAATTGAAAACCTGTTTCTCTCCATTTTTACTAAGTAATAGTTGAACAAAACCAGTTTTGATAGATTATTGGACGAGCAAATTATTCTTCTCTGTTGCCTGAGCAGCCATGTTGCCTTTTTCCCTGATGAGCGTGGCTCTGGGGACAGTGGTGGGAAGGGGGAACACCACAAGCTTTCAGTTTGGGACTCAGTCACACTTCTGCTTCTCACCAGCGGGTTAAATGGCATCCATGCCACTTTCGCATAAGAATAAACGCTGTAGCACTTCATGTGTCCTCCTAACTAAAATCATCCGAGAAGTAGACATTGGCAGTTTGCCGTTCCTGTGTACAATATAAAGAAAAGCAGAATTGAGAAAACACAGGGTCATTTCTTTCCCAGTCAGGGGACCTCAGTCACACCATGGAATCCCAGCTGCCAGGCACATGCTGGAATAGGAGGCTCTGGGACTGATCTCCTTAGGGGTGCATGTCCCGTGTACCCCTTCTTTGGCGCTCACTTCTTGTCTTCAGCTGGGCCCTGCCTTCTGCTCTCTCCACTGGTGGCTGCTCCTTTGTCTTCCACACTGTCCCTTTCTGCCACTTCCTGGTCCTCTGGGTGCCAGCCCTCCCACTAGTTCTGCACATGGTGACCAAAGGGGCAGAATTTATCCTGGAATACCCTACTTAAAATCTTTCTATGGCTCCCCAGCACCCTCAGAAAAATAGGCAGACAGTAGCTCCAACAGTCTTCTCATCTGCCAAGGCTCTCTGGACCACTCTGCCACGAGATTCTGGCTTACACCTGTGTATACCTCTTCTAGGATGCTACCTCCAGGATCCACAATTTCCCAGATGTTCTCTCTGCTGTCAGCGGAGGGGTCCCAGTTCCAAACTGCTGCTCTGCATTTTGTCCCTAACTCCGAGGAGGCCAGGAGGAGGCAACATTATAGAGAAGAGGTGCCAGTGTGTGTGGTGTCTGAACCTCTTGCCTCTAGGAGAACCAGCATACTCAAGAGAGGAACTCTGGGTAGAGGCCTGTCTTCATATGAGGAGTTGTGGATGGTTTGGGGGTGATGTCCAGACCTGGCTCGTGGGCCTGTGAGTTGAAGGAGCAAGTTGCCTTCCTCGTGTGGATTCTTACTGCACAGTGATAACCACTGCCTTCTTAAGGCCTGTCCTGCATCTGCAATGCTACTTTTCCTTGGGGGACTGTGTCTTCTAAGCCAGTACCAGTCTAGTAAGCACTCAGTGGATGCTGCATCAGGATATGAGCATTCTGTTTCCTACTCTCAGAATCTGCCTGCAGCGCCCGGGTCCGTTCTCTTCACCGACCTCAGCTTCCCCAGATCTTGACTCTTGGAGTCTGCTCATGCTCAGCTAGGGTGTGAGGCTTCTTGCCCACTAACCGACTTTGTTGTTTTGCAGGAGATTGACAGTGACTCAGAAACCATGGAGCTAGGCCGGACTCCGTGGGAGTTCACGGCAGCTGAGTAGGCGCTCAATAAACATGTGCCAAGCTGAGAATCAGCCAAACTTGGAGGCAGAAGGATGAACAGGATGACCTGGTTGGAAGATAGTGGTCCCTGGGAGGAGAGAACAGACAGGCTAGATGCCTGGAGTCAAGGTTCACTTTCCAGTCAGGTGGCTCTGGGGAGGAGGCACTAGGTGTCTGGGATGTTCCAGCCTGTGATATGGGCTGGGTGCTCTAGATAGGATCCCGTGACCTGCCCCCACCTGCTCCTTGGGGCGGGGGCAGCAGGTGGGGCCCACTTATCACCAACCAGGCTAGCGGGTGGAGTCAGTCCGGCTCTGGGGAGATGACAATCGTGCCTGCCGCTGACACTCCTCAGTGGAAAATCACAACATTGTGTGGCCCCTTCCTGGGAAATAGGAACAGAAAGGTCAGGGCCAGAGTGCTGCCATGAAGCCTGCAGACTGGGAAAGGTATTCAGGATCCCTCCAATGGGGGCAGGAGGGTGGGCCTTCTCACCACTCTACATGAATAGGCCAAGGTTGAGTTAGCCTGATTTAGGGTCAGGCTTCTGAATTTTGGCGTTCTAGGTCCTCATAGAGCAAGAGCAGTTTCCTACAGTCCCCTCCGCATCTCTAATCACTTCTTTTAAAATTTAAATTGATTTTATTTTAACTGCTACCCAAACATAAAAATTGTACCTATTTATGGGGGTACCATGGGATATATCAGTGACTGGACATTGTTTAGTGACCACACACGCTTAAACATACACATTTTCTCAGACACTAATGTCTATGGCAAAATCATTCCAGACCCTTTCTCTGGGCTTTGCAGAACACACAGGACACAGCCGCTTTCCACCATCACCCTAACCATGCAATAGTTCCCAGAGCTTCTTATCCCACACTTCCCAGCCTCGACCAACACCGTTCAAGTCCCACATGTGACCAAGAGCAAAAGGCCATGAGCTTGTGACTGCTGGATTAACACACATCATGATCTCTAGTCCCACGCCATCACAGGTGGTTCTCTGTACAGCTCCACAGAACTTCATTAAGTGTGAACTGCATTTCTTTGTTGGTCGATGACAACTGGCAAGTTATTTCCACTTTTCTTCATTTGTTTGTTTGACTTTTGGGCACACAGTGGCAGTGATCACAGGGACTTTCTAGTCATTTTTACTCAAGACCGGAAGTCCCAGATCTGCTTCAGTACAGTCTTCTGAGTTTTCTTGAACTCTTAGTGTGGATGTGACCAAGTTTTTGGAACTTGGGGCCAGCTTGGGGACAAAGGACAGTTCCCTATGAGTGAGGACGGTTATTTAAGGTTTCCTCATGGGCCAGATGACAGGTGTTAACCGCTTTGTTTAAGCACACAGGCTTCTGCGTAATACAGAAGAAGTACACAGACTCTCTGTGCGGGTTTGCAGACCAGTGTCCACAAATGAAGACCATATCTATTATAGAGTCCCAGTGCACCCAGAGGAACCGAACCCTATGTGGCCTGGACACCTCCAAATCGGGATTATCTTCCTGTGTTACAGTAAGGGTGAGATGTCATTCACATGTCCTCCTGTTGTTTCTCAGGATGAAGAACACAGATTTGTACACCTAGTGTTGAGAAGCTGAGGCAGAAGGATCCCAGTCTCCAGGGCAGTGAGACCTTGCTCTAAAGAACAGACTCACACCTGTGATGGAAGTTTAGGGTTTTGCTTCTCTTTCTTTGGAAACAGTCTTTTCAACCCTTGCACAACCACTGACATACGGGTGGAGCATAATTTATTAAGCTGATCCCCTGTTATTGAAGATAGAAGTTGTATTTGTTTTTCACCACACCAAGCAGAAACTTTTATCCACTTATCTGATGGTTTCCCAGAAGTTGCCATGTTATGTCAAAGGACAAAGTTTGCTTTTTTTTTTTTTTTTAAAGTCTTAGATTCCCACCATCAAACTCACTATATCATCCCCACCCCCCATGCGCTCCACACTGGGGCTTATTTCCTTGTCCTCTTGGGTACTATAACTAAAAACTACTTACCAATTTCACTTTTTAAATGTATTTCGTCCTACTGTGACAAAACACCTTTTATCTGTTTGCTGTCTCTATTTCCACCCATTCTACGTTAAGCTATTTATCTACCTTGGCTCTAGGATTTTTCTTTTTTATAATTTTTTTTTTTTTTTTTTTTAATGAGACATGGTCTGAGGCTGGTTTGGAACTCACGATGCAGTCCAGATATTCCTGGTGATTCTCCTGCCTCAGGCTCCAAGGTCTTGGCTTACAAATGTGAGCCACCACACAGCTAGCTTGATGTTGGCTTATAAGAGTTCTGTATGTGTTAGGGACACTAACTCTCCCTTTACTGGCTGTGCTATAAGCATTGTTTCTGTGTAGCTTGTTTGGTTTCACAGTCTGTTTTAACTAACTGAAAAAAATTTCTTCCCAATGGCTTTATTCACTTTTCGCTTGTGAGAATTCTTTGGTCTAGTTGAGAATCAATACTTCTTTTCTTCCTTTTGTATGTCTGTCTGTCTGTCTGGCTTCACCTGGCTTTGCTATTGCCTTGGAAATAAGAAATAACATTATTCCAGCCCTGAAGGAGCCGGCAGGGAACAGAACAGAGACTGTAGCTGTCTGCAGAGAGTGACAGTTGTCTGTCCCTGTACATCCTGTACTGTAGATAAGATCTGCAGTAAAGGAGGAGGAAGAACAGAAGAGAGAGACATGAAGGAGGTGGGCCTGAGTGCTGGAGCAGAGATTTTACTCATTCGTCAACTATGTGCAGAGGCCGAGCATGTGTCAGACACTGCTTAAAAAAGGAAAACGTTTTCAACCTCATAATAACTTAGCAAATTATCATTACCCTCATTTTATGTATCAAGAAGCAAAGCATGCAGCATATAGATAAGTCCTCTGTGTGGGCAAGGTCAGGGTCTTATCAGGTCTGGCTGTGTGGTGAGGGAAGCACCAGTGCTCAAAGCTCCAGGATTTGAACACTTTAAGGAAGACTTCCAGAAGTTTCCAACCTTTTGACATAGAGACCGGCTATTGTCAACACTGCCATCTACACAGTTCACCCTCAAACAACTGGATTATTGTTCCCTAAATTTCACAGTGTCTTAATCGTATGGTTTTATGTTCAGCCATATTGCTCACAGTTTAGCATTTGTGATCCAGGCGTGTGGGGGGCACAGATCAGTTACACTGGGTAGACCAGTAGTTTGAAAACTTTCCCTGTTTAGGGCTGAATAAGGGACATTTTAGACTCCAAAGGCCAAAAAAGGAAGACTCATGAGACTATAGGGATTTTTTTTTAAATGGAAAAAACTACAAACTCTTCAGTTATATAATTTAAATAGTAGCAATGTTAAAATGTAATTTTAGAAAAAAATAGAGGCATACTGAGGCAAATAGTATGATTTCCAGGAGTCATGGTGTTTAGATTAATTAAAGTTTGAAATAAGGGTCTGGAATACTCTAGGTTGTCTGTTTAAAGCAGTCACCTGGTTGAATGCTGAGTAGTAGACGTCGGGTGGAACTTGGCCTTTAGTCTTCCTGTGATCTGTGGCCTTGGTTAGGCCTATATGGCATGGGCTTTATTGATGAATGACATCTTTGAAGTGCCATGTCACAGAGAGCAGAAGAGGCCAGCAGTGGCTACCCAGGTCTGGCAGGAGGTAAAGGAGGTTCAGCCCAGAGCCTGCTGGGGAAGGATGCATATGCTAGATATTTTGTTGCTGTTATATTGAGACAGGGTTTCATGCAGCCCAGGCTGGCCTCAAATTCACTGAGTAGCAGAGGATGACCTTGAACTTTGGTTCCTTCTGCTTTTACCTTTTGAGTGCTGGGATTATAGTCTCTTTCACCAGACCTTTACGTGGTGCTGGAGGTGTCTAACTGAGGGCTTTATTCTAGACTCTGATGAGGCAGATGATTAGGTACATGTGGAGGGTGTGTGTGCCTCCTTTCTCTCAGCTCCATGACACCATGCAGAACCTTCAGTGAGGGGTCTTGTTTCTATAAAGCCACCAGGAAGACCATGGCCACAACTAGAGTCTAAGTTGTCTGCCATGGTGACAGACATCTCACCAGTGGGTTGCCTTCCCTTGGGCTGTCTCCTCTAGATTGCTTTTGCTGGCTTATAGGACATCCTTATCATCCCTTCTTGGATAAACAAATGGGGAACACAAGGTGGAGGGGGTGTTTGAAAGCATAGCACTCACATGGTCTCGTTTCCCATGAAGATAGACCACATCCCCGGCATTGCTGGCTTTCTTCCATTGATTCTGCCCAGAAAACAACCATCCCCTGCTCTGTCTCATGACGGGGTAGAAGGTGGACACTCGGTATGACCAGCTCTATAATTAAGTCTGTAGTAATGAGAAGAGGATCCAACAGGCCCCAAAGTTGTTTCTGGTGTCAATGGCTTACATCCAGGCAGGCAGCTTGCGACATGCTCCTGTGAAATCCCCCAAGTCAGCCCCAGCTGTGTCAGATGCAAATGAGCTTGAGGGACAAATGCAGAATACCTCTGCTGTGAATATGGTCACTTCTCCTGTCCTCAGGGCCAAAGGAGCTGAAAGGAACTAGGAGGGTAGTGGTAAAGTGGTCAGCACTGGACAGAAGGAAAGTCATTTCCTCCAATACGCAGCAGACAGGTCCCTTTCCCAGCAGACAACCATGTTCCAGTATTAGCATAAGCTTGACCTCAGATGGAGCCCTCAGCTCCCTGCTCCAGTGTATGACTTTTCCTGGGGAGACATGAACAAACATGTATTCATCTCAGACAGAGCAAAGAAATGATTCCAGCCAAATCTAGCTTAGTGCACTACTAGGGTTCCTTGCAGCATGGGTGACTCAAAGATGGCATCACTGAAAAGCCCAACCCAACATAGGTGACAGGAAAGCTGTTTCCCTACAGGACTTATAGGCAGCCTGCTGGTGGGACAGTCTCCTGTCCTCAGCAGTTAGGGGCCTTGTGAATCCTGTAAGTTTCAGGAACTTCCTAAGACTTCTCAGGGTTTTTTTTTGTTTGTTTTTGTTTTTGTTTTTGTTTTTGTTTTTTTTAATTTTCTGTACCTTGTACATTTTACTTCCTGAATCCTAAAGAGGTTCTTTCCAGAAGAGGGTGTTTCAATTTGGAGAGAATAGCTACACAGTACCCAAGCTCAGTGGATTCCATGGTGGGGCAGCTCTCTGGGGTCCTAAGGCACCCTCTCACAGCTTCAGTCTTCTTTCTGAAGGCAGGCACTGGAACCATGATGTAAGGTCCTGATTGGAGAACCAGATATCTCGTTCTCCCTAGGTTCCAGCTCAGCCCAAAGATGGGGTGACTCCATCAGAGTTCAGACTGGGTTCTGTAGATGCACCTGCTCTTTTCTGAAGTGGGTGAGGGCTTCTCTGGAGCAGACTGGAAATATGCAGCATCAGCATCATATCTGAACATGTGGTCTGTCACCTGCTGCTGTACCCCCATTCTTTTCTCAGTCGTCTTATGAGGTTCTGTGTGTTGGTCTGGACAGCATACTCCATTTAACTCCAGGTACTTCACCCCAGCTCTGCACTGCTCCGAGCCTAGGCTGCACTGCTGGGGGGGGGGGGGGCACAGCAATCTGGGGTGGGGGGGCATCCAGGCCATACTGCTAGGAGGGGGCCAAAGTCACACTGCTTGGGGGGAGCAGGCCGTGCTGCTGGGGGGGCAGACCGCACTGCTGGGGGGATCAGGCCTCGCTGCTGGGGGGGCAGGCCACACTGCTGGGGGGCAGGCCACACTGCTGGGGGGAGCAGGCCGCACTGCTGTGGGGGGGCAGGCCACGCTGCTGGGGGGGCAGGCCGCGCTGCTGGGGGGGCAGGCCGCGCTGCTGTGGGGGGCAGGCCGCGCTGCTGTTCCCCCCTCCCCCCGCACTGCTCGAGTTCTCCCTCCTCCCTTGTTGCTTCTCCTATCACTCTGCTTTCACCTCACCTTTCTCTCCTCCTCTTCCTCCTCTCCCCCTCGGTCTTCCTTCTCATTTTTTCTCTTCTTCCCTCTTACCCCCCCCCCCCCATCCCCCGTCGGTGCTACCGGATCTCCCAGCATTGCTGGTTCTTTCTTTGCTTCTCTTCTCACAGACATTTTCCCAAATAAAATCAAAGCCTTTAATCCTGTCTTGGTGCCTGCTTCTTGGAGGGCCTGGACCTGATCCAGCAGACTGACCATCCCGGGAGCAGTCAGCAATATTTTCAACGCTGCTTATTTTTGCCTCTTTTTTTTCCTTTATCTCCTGAAATGATTAAAAGCCAGTCCCAGGAGGTCCCAGGTGCCATCAAGCCTTAAACACAGCGCATGTTTATTGTTCACAGAGCCCTGATTTGCATATTTTCTACTGCATAAACACATTCCCTGTCTGTGTCATTTACAAATAAGTACAGAGGAGAGAGAAATGTAAGGTCCTGGAGCCAACAACGAGCCACTGGTTTTTGCTGTTATAGCTCGGAGACATCCACAAATGCCTCTCACGGTCTATTAGCAGCACTGTTTGGATTTTAACTTTTATTTGTGTGTGTGTTTGTCTGCCTTATAACCTGAGACAGAATCTCTCATTGAACAGAGGCCTGGAGTTTCAGGTGGGCTGGCCAGCTCTGGCTGGGATCAGAGTGTTTCCACCATCCAGTTCTGGCGTTACAGGCTCAATTAGGCATGCTCAGCTCTTTATGTGGGTGCCAGGGATTCAAACTCAGGTCCTGATGTTTGTTGAGCAAACACTCTCATCCTCTGGCCCCCCTCTCGGCCCCTACTCCTGTGAGTGTTGTTACTCATTTGTTGTTTGCCCTGTCCCGAAGCCCAGGGTGTTGCTCAGGATGAGAGCTATGAAGTGCCTTACAGAGGGAAGGTGTGTGTCGTATGCACTCCATGCACATTTGAGCTGTGCTAGCGTTGTTCATGAGTTCAAAATCAATGAATCAGACATACGTGTTACATTAGGTATTCTTCACCAGACAGATGAAACAAGGTTATGTGTGGGCCATCTGAGGAAAAACATCATGAGCATGAGAATCATGGGAACTTACTCCAGTACTTCCCCAGGAATGGCATAGTACTCACTAAGTCCATATTTTGGCGATTCTCTTTGGACAAATAACAAGAATCCACTTTATGCCATTGTTGAGAGTACATCCTTCAGCAAGGTGACGAAGTCACGCCCAGCAAATCAACATTCATTCCTTGGTGTCATTTAATGCTCGGCCTGTTAATAAATGCCCGCCAATGTCTCAGAACTGTCTCTTACGGTTGGCTTACTCAAACTGAAGTGGAGTTAGATAATTTCATATCCGGTTATCCTGATTCTGAAGTGTCTGAGAGGAGAGTGCACATCTTTGTTCACAACTGCAGAATCTTTTATCACTTGTCCTGCCTAAAGCTCCCACACAGATGTCTTTTGTCTGCTCCCGGTGTTGACTTTGACCCTTTATCTCTTATATTTCTGTCCAAAGAATTTGTCTTTAGAAGATTCTATTACTGTCAAGGTTAGAATATAAAAGGTAAACTGAGGTGAGGCTGCTGACTTTTGGAAAGAAGTCGGAGCTCTCTGGGGAGGGCTGGCTAGACTGGGGCTTGAATTCAGGTCTGAGCTGCCTGCCTCAGGATCCAGGATTTCTGGGTTTAAATCCTGCTCTGGCCACCAATTACCTGTTGACCTTGAACAATTTATATACTGTCTCTCTGTCTGTGTTTCCTCATTTGTAAAATGAACATAACAACAATCTTCACACTGTGTGCTAGTGGAGGAATGTGCAATATGTAAGACTTGTTGTAAAGTTTCAATGAGTTAATGTGTTTCATGCATTTGGACTCATGCCTGGCACTTGGTAATTGCTATCTAAGTGTTTGCCATTGTTACTAGGTTAGGCTAGGGCTTGGGCTGGGTTAGCTGCAGAGAAAGGGTAACTATGGGTCACGATTCTACTTATTAGTTAATGCTCTACTGAAATCACTCAGGCCTGAGGTTGAGGAGAATCTGTCTCTCTTAGAATGACCTTCTCTTAGCCTCTGCTTGGAGAGTTAGAACTGAGTGAACAGAACAGGTGAGCTCTGCCTCTTTGTCCTTCGAGAATGCCTCCATTTTTATCCAGTATTGACTCTTAACATTGCCTCTGTTACAGGCTGGTGGGACTGTGGGAGTTTCTGATACAACTACAATCCTGAGGGGGGGGGGGTTAGGGAAGGTATGCAGACATTGATTTTGCTCCTTAAATCACTTGTGGGAATGACATTTTTTAAGTCTAGGAGAAGATTCGAGTGTAGAGATTGGAATTAATTTTATGGAACTAGAGAAAGGCTGATCCAGCTCTGGAAAATTAAGAGATATGAATGGTGTGTTCATTCACATGCTTGCCATGCTACCCTCCCACCCGTGCATATATATCTTCCTGTCAGGCAGCCAGCCATCTATCCATCCATCAATCTGCCACCTATATATCTGCCACCCATCTTTCTGCTATGTGTCCATCCATTCATCTCCCATCTGTCTTTCTGCTATCCATCTATGTATCCATTTTACTCCCTCATCTACCTGCCATCAGTTTATTCACTGTCTACATTTCTATGTCTAGCCATACTTCTACTATTTGTCTATCCTTCCATTTGCCATCTATTCATATCTATTTATCTATCTTCCATCCATTTATTTATCCACCATCCATCCCTCTGTTATCTATCCATCTATCCATTCGCCATTTATTTGACCATCAATCTATTCATCATCATATCTATCCATCTATCTATCTATTTATTTATCTACCTGCCATTCATCTATTCATCCATCAATCATCACAACAAATCTTAAACACCTGCTCTGAGTCAGGCATGCCTTCCCTGCACCAAAGCAGCTCATTAGCTAGTGAAGGAAGTACATATTTAATTACTACACATTGTGCTAGGAGAGGAATGTACAGTATGTGATGAGAGTTTGGTAGAGGGTGGAACCATTTATTACTGAAGCCAAGGAGGCCTCTCTTTTCCATCTTCGGAATTGACTCTTCCACCCTGATGCTAACCTGTGTTAGCATCCTGTTTGTGTATCACCAGAATTAATTTGAACAGAGAGCCAAAGATCTCTACCACACTTGGCCAGGGATCCTGACAAAATCTCTTGACGTCAGATTATCTTCTTTACCAAAATTGCCCTGTGGACACTAAGTGGCTTGGTATCCTATCTGTTGGCTTGATTAAGTCACATTGACATACTATGTCTCTGGTTTGGAATGCTCCCCACTCCTCCAGACTTGACCTGATGGTCTTCAGGCCAGAGCCTCTGCTTATTATATATTGTTACTCTGTTTCCCATTCCTTTTCTCCACCTCTCTGCCTCTAACTGATGTCTTTAAGCATGGGAATGTAACTGATTGCAGGCTGCACAGGTCAGAGTGCAGAAAGTGTGATTCTTAAACCAAGTTTCTGTATGGTGGGGCAGGGCCAGCCTTTGCTATTAGCCTAGGGCTCAGGACTCCATCTCATCTCCTCTGTTGGCCCAGAGTAAGAGCAGGCATCTCTCTTGTTGATCCCTCCCCAACAATGTCTGGAAAAGGCCTTTGGAGCCTCTTGGACTGATAAGTTTGCCAGGAGGAGCTAGCCAGAGCCTGAGGTTGTTTTAGCACACTCTCCCTCGGTTCTTCTGGCTGGCTGACTAATATTGCCCACTGCCAATCCCAGGTGAGAGATCACAGCATTGCCCTTTGCAGCTGCCCCAGCAAGCAGCTGTGCTTGTAAAGTAACCACCGTGGTATCTTCATGAATGGTGTGGGAAGCTGTCTCCTACGAGAGTCGGCTTGCTGCTTGCTTAGCCCCAGTCTTGGCTTTGGAAATATTTGTAGAGCTGTAAGACCAGCATCCCTGCCTCCAGCACTGTGGGAATGCCTGACTGGCTGATTCCAGAACCTGTGCATGTATGTATGCCTGTAAGAATGTGTGTGTGTGTGTGTGTGTGTGTGTGTGTGTGTGTATGAGAGAGACGGAGACAGAGAGAGACAGAGGAGAGACACAGAGACACAGAAAGAGATGGAGAGACAAAGGGAGAGGGGGAGAGGGAGTGGAAGGGAATTAATCTCACGAATTAATCTTAGGACCCCCCCCCCCACACACACAATTGCTAGTGTATTTCTGGAGGTGGGAGACTCACAAAGAACGTCATCATGGACTCTGAGTTCTGGTTCCCCCATTTTGTGTGTGTGTGTGTGTGTGTGTGTATTTACATAGGCATGTCAGAGTTGACATTAGATATTTTATACATCACTCTGCATGTTAACTTTTAAAGAGAGTTTCTCATTGAATCTAGAGCTTACTAATTTGAAAAGACCAGCTGGCCATCAAGCCTTCTCTCTTTCTTCCCGGTGCTAAGATGGCAGATGTGTGCCACCATGTCTGTATTTTTTCCCACTTTTGTACTAGAAATTAAATCCAGGCCTCTCATTCCCTCACAGCAAGAGTTTCGCTGCTGTCTCTCCAGCCCTCCTGGTCCTCGATTTCTGACTGTCTTTTTCTGCTTCCATGAACTTTTCATCTCCAGAGTTCATGTGATCCAGCCCTTCTAAATTGTATAGAAGGAGAAGTAACACCATGAGCTATCCTTCTGGTGTTAAGAGAGATCCCCAAAGCAAAATGCTAGAGCCAGCATCCCAGTGCCCTAACCCTCTTCCGTCTCTGCTGTGAATTCTCCTCCCTTGGTCTTGTATTTCTCAAAGCCTGAGAGTCCTGAGCTACAGTCATGGAAGCGACAATCTAAGAAGAGAGCAAAACACAGGTAACAAATGCTCCACCCTTTAGGATCTGGGGCCGATGGGAGAGATACACTCTCTGCCCCGGGGAGCTCCCAGCCTGTTTGCGTCTGTGTTTGTGTGTCTGTGTGTGTGATGGAGAATGTTGGATGTTGCCCAACCCAGGAAAGGCAGCTTGCATGTGTTCTTCAGGCTAGATGACGACTGTAGACCTTTCAGTAGGCAAGAGCAACCAACAGATTCATTAAGCTCCTGTTTACACATCTATTGTCCAAGCTAATAATTTGTTTGAACCAAGCCGATTACCTTCATTAAAAACCATTAGTTCCCACAAGCAGATGTTCTTGTGTTCGCATTTTCCTAATGATACTGGGCATTTCGCAACTGCTATTGCAAGGGAGGCCTCTGCCCTGGCTCCTCCTTGGCCACCTCAGCCTACAGGGCTCCCTGCACCAACCTCCCTCCGCCTCTGTATGTCCTGTGAAGGTGTCAGGAGGCAGGGGATGGAGACAGGCCAGTGGACCACTGTCTGCCTTCCATCCTTGTATTTCACATGGTTTTTTGTCCTTATACATGGATGGAACATCGGTGGCCCATGGCCATGGCTCAGATCAGCTACACAGTGGGTTTCAGGCACACTGCCAGCTTTAAATCCAGCCTCTCAAGAGCATCACTGACTAACTGTGTAAAGGGAGGTCCCTGGGTCCGCTGGTATTTGTCACCTGTCTATAGGTGCGAGTGATGGCTCTGTGGTTCTCTCCTTAACTCCTCTAAGAACATAGCAGCTTCATTTTATAGATGATGAAATAGAAAGCCAGGATTGAAGTGTCTGAGGTTTATACGGACTTCCAGAAGGCTGGATGGAGAGCTATGAAGGGGTATGCACAGGGTGACTGAAGCCCCTGTCCCCTTCCTCCCCTCCAGTCAGCGCCTCTACAGGCTTTCTCTAGATGCTCACTGCCCCTAGAATAGAGCCAGGATCTGGGCCCAGGGGTGGATGTGTGGTGATGGCAGAGCCTGGGAAAATAATGACAGCCAGAGTTGATGTGTATTGAATATTGGATATTCTCAGCCTGCTGCCTCTCTGAAGCTCACTCACCCTTCCCATCTGTAGAGAGGGTTGAAGAATCTCAAGTGTTTTGACAGTGATGTTACTTGTGGCCCCGTGCAGGGAGGGGCCTGCCATGGGAGGTTTTTTGTGGGACCTCCTGGAACCTCCAGCACACCCTCCCACAGACAATTGAGACCAGCTTAAAGTGGACCTCCCTCCCTCCCCCCTCTTCCTCTCACACCTGTCTCTGGCTTCCTGGGGAGGCATCTCCCACCTCCATCTCTCCTCACTTGTTCTGTTTCCTGCTTTCATTGGACCGTAGGCTGGGGTAGCTCTGCTGAGGACAAGCTAAGGTTCAAGAAATCAGTCACTGCTCCTCTGACCCTTCGGCCGCCACTGTCCCTCCCTAGAGCCTCTGTGACCCTCTCCATCTGCTTCCCTCTCCTTTCCTCGTGCTCTCTGCCCTTTTTCTTCCCTTTCCCTGTGGTCCTTCCTTCCTCCCTTCCCGCTCTCCAATCACCTCTCTCCATCCCCCAGCGTGCTCACCTTCTTCTCTGCCTCTCTCCCTCCATCTCCTACCCCATCTTCCTTGCTGAGTCTGTCTTTCAACCCTGACCTCTCCATTGGCACCACCCTCAGACCTGAAGCAGGAGTACTCTTCACACCTGAAAGAGACAGAAACTTCCAGAATCCACTTATGGAAGAGATGGAGAGAGCTTGGTGCAGGTGTCCAGGAAGCCAAGTGAGCCAGAGAGAGAGAGAGACAGAGAGGTTTCTTTTTGACCCTATAGAACAGTAGCTCCTAATGCGGCAACACTTTCATACAGTTCCTCATGTTGTGGTGAGCCCCCAACCAGAAGATTATTATCGTGGCCTCTTCATAACCATAATTTTGCTACTGTTATGAATCATGTAAGTATCGTGTTTTCCCATGGTCTTAGGTAACCCCCGTAAAAGGGTCATTTAACCTCCCCCAATGGAGCTGTGACCCACAGGTTGAGGGCTGCCAATTTGAAACAACTCAAAGTTGTTGTGAGCCAGGTGCTGTGAAGAGTGTCATTAGACAGAAGAGGATAGGCTTCCTGACAGCCCACTTTAGTGCTGGCATAGACACCCACTGAAGACAAACGCCTTGCCAGACCCGGGTGGTAACAGTGGGGAGACCACAGCACCGTACTCCTCAGCTCACGACCTGTGATAGCTCCTGAGAGGGCCATGGAAAACATTGCATGCCCATGACAAGCAGGTGTCTGAGGGGTGGGAAAACTTTCTGACAGAGCTATTCACCTTGGAGGAGACATCAGGAATAGGGATCTCAGTGGCAAGGGATAGAGAGCAGCCTCTGCCCTTGAATCCTAACACTCTGACTGTGAGAAACTGAATGAACATATACCTCTCTGGGGTTTGGCCTTGGGTCATTTTCATGGCAATTTCTTGGTGTCAGCACAAGATTTAAATGACAGACACATTGTATTCGAACCTTCAAAAGTACAAACTGCTTCCACTGTTTTTGCTGTTGTTTTGAGCCAGGGTCTCTCTTTGTAGCCCTGGCTATCCTGGATCTTGTTATGTAGACCAGGAAGGCTTCGAACTCAGGGAAATGCAGCTGCCTTTACCTTTCAAGTCCTGAAAGACCTAAAGTGTACCAGCATAACCGACGTGGCGGTCCACTTAAAAAAGTGTATTAGGGTATATGGGTGTTGGTGCACATGTGTCATTGACTATAGAGACCAGAAGTCAACATTGTATGGCATCCCTTAAGAGATGTCCACTTGGGTTTTGAGACAAGGCCTCTCACTGCAGCTCACCAATTAAGCTAGGCTGGCCTGGCTGGTCTAGGGAAGTCCCAAAGACCCACCTGTTTTCTGCCTTCCTAATGCTAAGAATATAAGCACTTACCACCATGTCCCACAGAATGGCAACAATGGACTCTGACTCTGGCCGGCCGTTCATGTGCCCCTTGGTGGGACATCTGACTTGGTAAGCATTCCTGATCTCGTCTATAGGAGGAACTGAATTTGTGGATGCTTCAGATGAATCCAAAGCTTCTGTAGGTGGGACAGTCTTTCCTCAAGAACTCTTAGCTCCGTCCCCCCTCCCCCACCATTGGCTAAAGATAGTAAAGGCAATCGCAGGGTGGCTGGGGACCAAGTAGAGATTCTCTTCCAAGCAAAGGAAGACTCAAGTAGAAGGAATCCTTTCCTGAGTAAACTTCTAGAAGGAAATAGGGTCCCTACGTGCCCTGGTGTCTCAATCCAAGCATTTGGAAGCTTCCAGCTGGGGTGTGGCAGGAGTGAGTCACCTAAGAAGAAAAAAAATATTAGGAAAGCCTTCCCCTAGCCCTCCCTTCCTCCCCCTGTTGCTCATGAGTAGGGATACTGAGCAGGATCAAAGCCAGCCACACCTCTTGACATCACCATGCTTCACACCAGGATAAACCAGAGAAGGGGGCTGAGGGGCTGGAACAAGAAGGGTATCCATACACCCCTGCACACATGCATTGCCTTGGAGCACACTGATGCACACAAGCACCTGCGTGTATGCTCCTTCACAACACTTCCACACTCATGTATGTACATGCCTTTGCTTCCTGACCACCCCTTGCAGTAGCCCTATATGAGCTCCCTGTGAAGTAGCAGCCTTTTCAACAAATTAATAAGTTGCCCTGGGCACCCAGTAAGGATTGAGATCTACTGTGAACCGGGGGACACCAGAGCCTTGCAATTTGAAAGAGGACATCTCCTGAAGGGAGGTGATGGGTCTCGGTAATTGTTGTAATAACAGTTAGGTAGGCCTGGGTTGGTTCCTTTTATCCTGTGAGGTCATAGGTGGCTTTCTCCATCAGAGAAAGGCTGGGGCCTCCACCCATCACTAACACCCTCTGGCCCACACTCACTGAGTTGGGGAACCTGCCCAGTTGTGATTTGGGGGCTGGGGAAACTGCAGGATAGTTAAACAAGTGAGCTAATTGCCTGCATGTCCCATTCTCCCAGGACGGGACTGGAATTTCCACTTGCCAGGTAGGTTTTTTGGAATCTTCTCCCAGAAAGCCACCATATTGTCCCGCCTCCATTCACTTCCCCCACACAAGCTTCTAGTCTGTGGTGCAGTTAAAACAGTCTTTGCTCCAATGTCTGAATGCACAGCTGGCTCCCCTCTCCACTTCAGATGTCTTTACTTTTGGGAAGTTGGAAGTCTTGAAGAATCATTCTGATTTATCCAATAAGGCCAGTAGCCACAGGGTGGGTGGCAAGGGGAACACCAGCATGAACTTTGCCAATGTCTGGATCTAGCATTGACCAAAGGCTTTTGGTCTCTATCTGCATCTGTTTTTGTAAATCATCCTGAGATACTATGATCCCAAGAGTGTACTTGGGCTGTGGTGACCACTTTAGAGCACACCAGCATGGTAGCCCTGCCCACTCATTGCCTGCAAAGTCTCCCTCAGACATACTCAGGGTCACTGGATTTGTTGGGAAATAGCATCCCCATGCTCTTTCTCCAATGTGACAATACCTGTCTTAAAAAATGAGGAGAGCAAATGAGGAAGACACTCTACATTGACCTGGAACCTACTGGTGCACATACATGAACACTTAGTAAGCAGACAACCGATAGAAAGTACTTTTCACAAGTCATAAAGAAATTTATTTTGCAACTTTTTAGTTTTATGTATAATTTTATCATCGTAAGAACAAAAAGTAAATTTTCATTCTAGTGAGAGATTATCTGCCTAACACAATAAAATAGAAGGATACACTGATTTGATGCGTGCTGTGGAATGGTGGTAGAGAAATAGCAAAGGTCTTTATTTTCTTTAATGAAGTATACGAGCAGAGATGTTGGCAAGTACAAATGTTGCAGTTTGTGGACAGTAATTACTGACCTAGCCATGATGCTAAGAGCAACACTTATCAATGCTGCCTCGAGTGGTTGTATGCACATTGAAAAGTTCATGCAACCGTATCAGAGTCAAGGCTGCAGTGAAGTCATGTGATACAACACATGTGAATACTGTAAAAGCCATCCCTGACCCACTATGCTTTGGAACTTGAACCTAAACTGGAGCTGTGACACAATCAGATATGTTTTAGCCAAGTTATTTTATTCTTGACCCCAGTCTGGAGTTGTGACTCAGTGTGTGAGAAGCTTTTCCCGAGGACAAGACAGCCGCTGAGACACCAAATGGAGTACCCACTGGGGTTTTAGACACTGACCTCATCTTGTTCCCTCTCTACCTCAGAGCAGCCTTCTGCTGATGGGGCCATGTGGATGCTCATTGAATACAGCTCAGAACATGTATCCCTTGCTTCTTGCTATAACAAAGTTCTAGGAACTATACAACTCATTGAAGACAGAAGGTTTACTCAGCTCATGGTTGTGGAGGCTGGGAGGTCAAAGGTTGGGTAACTGTATCTTCTGAGGGCCTTATTGCTGGTGAAGCCTCTGCAAAGTCCTGGAGTGGCATTAAGGGAGAAGAGAGGAACTCATCTAAGAGATGGACCCAAACTTTCCCTTACAACAGATCCACTCTCAAGGTACCTTGATAGCTCACTAATCTACGAGTGGATTAATCTTGGGCAAGGGCAGAGCCCTCATGACCTCGCCACCTTGTAAAGGCCCCGCCTGGTCCTGCCTCTTAACAGTTACAATGGAGATTAGGTTTCAACATGAATTTGGTCAAGGCAGGAAAGATACAGCTGACATTGCAAAGGATATCCCTTCTTTGCTCTGTGCCAACCTTCAAAGTTCAGCTCCCACACTGCCTTCACCTGGAAGCCTCCTCTGGTCACTTCAGTCAACATGGACCACAGAGCTTCCCTGGCTTTTGGTACTGAATGAAACAGAGCCAAGCTTGGGGGGAGGGAGCTCATGCCAGCCTCCCATTACCCACCCCCTCCCCCACCCTGGTGGTTAATGTCTAGTCAGAATTAGACAATAAAAGATTGCAATGTGTCTGGAGAGCCCAAGAAAGAGACCTGCCCTGCTGCTTCACTGGCCCTCAGCATCCTCCTGGGATGAAAGTTCTGATGAGGCCCCAATCCATACTGGCTTCTGGAAGAATGTTCAAAGCATCCATGGTTGCAAACTGGGCTCTCTGTGCTGGATTTGGAGGTGAAGGACAAAGGGAAGGTATTTGTTAACCTTATTCTCAAATTTTGGTGTTTCAATAGGGCCTTCTCGCAGCTGACATAGCTCACAGAGTCTTCTGAATCTCTTTGGCTCTCTCAGGCCTCCTGCTTCTCTGTCACTATGATCTCTTTGGCTCTCCCAGGCCTCCTGCTTCTCTGTCACTATGAGTTTTCTGGGTGGCAGAAGGTGGAGGGGTGGTAGACCCTCAGTTCCAGTTAACTGGAGGGGGTGGGGTCAAAGGTCAGGAGAAGCATATCCAAGTAGGTCACAGACAAGGTGGGCTTGGTTCCCAGTTCTAGGCATCTGACTCTGCTTCCTGGCTGGACACACCTTACCTTACTTTCTGGAGATTGTCCTTCTGCCTCAGGAGTTTTCGCACACAATGGTTGGCAGGCTCTGGTGTTCATTTTCAACACTGTTTTAAAGGTGAATGGCATTTGTCACATTCCTTCCTGGCTGGCTTTGATGTGGGGCGATTTCCCACTCCCTAATGACAGGTAAGGAGCCAGCTAACACCCAGCACCTCTGGGCGGTTGTGCTATCCCCTGTGGATCTGGTTCCCACAGCTGCTTGTTTTGAGTATCTATTTCAGGGACCTTAATTAAGATCCTCTTTAATGACGGAGAGGAACTTCTCCAGCGATTACTCCTGACTTTACAGCTCTCTCTGGCTCTTCTCTGCTCCCTCCTCCTCGACTCCCACAGTCTCCACACCTGGTGCCGATGGAGCCCCATACTGGGCACAGCTTCCTGAAGGGGTCCGAGATCTCCACACACGCTCCAGTGACCATCAAGAGATGCATGAGCACCTGAAATCCAGACAAATAACTAAATGCAGCACAGGAACCTGGTACATGAGACCCGGCAGGTGTTTGATGGATGAAATACAGTTTTTAAAATCACTGTATAAAATAGTTTAGTGCTGTGCAGGAAATGCTGACATCTGAGGTTGAACACTGCCGACTCCCTAACAGGAAATGGGCTGGGGATGGAACTCAGGGGAAAGCTTATCTAGTGTGCATGAAGTCCTAGGTTCCATTCCTTTTCATACACACACACACACACACACACACACACACACACACTCGCACACACACGCACACATGCATACACACACACACACACACTCACACACACACGCACACATGCATACACACACACACATGCATACACACACACATACACACACACACGAACACGGAGGTAGAAAGAATGGGTGCTGCTACAAAAACCCTAACTACAGTCATTTTCTGATGTCAAGCCTCTGTCAGTAATCTAAGCATTTGTATGCCTTGCTTCAAGATGCAGGCTCTAGCCAATGAATGATGTACTGGGGCCAATCTCGACAGTGGAGAAGACACTGGTTCAGGTCCTGTAGAGCCCGTGGCTGTCGCGGTTCTGCACTGGGCCCTACTTCTCTGGTCTTGGTTTTCTCATCTGCAAAAAAGGGGGTGTTAATCCCAATGGCATATTAGGCAATGAGATCCTGCAGGAAAATTTGTTTGGTGCAACTTGCTCAGGGTCAGGTCAAGTTAACATTTGGGCTGTGTTTTTTTTCTCCGGAGGAAGGGATTGGACCTTTTGGAACAACAAGCCTTGGACCTCACAGCCATGGAGCACAAGTGGACCTCCACCCTTCCTTGCTGAGTCCTCTCCTTGGCCTGGGCGCCTTCTCGGCCTCCTGGGCCTCTTGGGCCTCCCGGGCCTCTTCTTTCCGACCTTCTTCAAGGAGGTCTTCCTGTTTATAGCCCCCATCACAACTTAACACTCACCTCGTCAATGCTGCCCTATATGGGAGCCCATCTCATGCAGTCCTAGCTTACATATCCAGTGAGATGCCCTAGTATCCTAGAACAGGTATTGAGGCCAGAAAGACCTAAAAGTTCACACTGCTGAACAATTTCTTTGTAGTGAAAATTAGGATGAACTCTTGGGCTTAAAGTTGGGGGTTCAGCTGCCAAAGTGGGGTGCGGGAGATGGCAGTGCTCAATCCTGTGCTCCTGCTAGGATGGAGTAGACAGACAATGTAGTCTGAGAGGTAGACATGGCTGTGTGTGGCTGAGGGAGACCATCACCCCGACCTTCACCTAGGTACTGGTGGCCAACTTTAATGATAGTCCAAGCTCTCAACAGATGAGCCTTCCTTCTCTTTGAGCCTTAGTTTCCTCACCTGTAAGGTGAAGAGGTAAATAGGGAAACTTGGATTTCTTGGTAACATGGGGTTAAAGACCATAGTAGGGTTCCAGAGGACCCTTCTCCTGTTTGCCTTGTGTCTTTACACACACACACACACGCACACGCACACGCACACGCACACGCACACGCACACGCACACACACACACACACACACACCTAGGGCAGAGTGCTCTGTAGGTCCCATAGTGCTGGTTTTGGGGATCAGAATGTGTGTAACACAAATTCAGAGCTTGGAGTATAGAGTTGTACTTCCTGCCTGGAAACTCACTATAGCATGCTTGTGGGAAAACCATGGGGTGATCCTGAGCCTGTTTATTTATTTGTAAAATTGAGATGATAATTAGCCTCCCACCAGCTACCTCCTTGTGGTTGTGAGGTAGATGTTAGGTGATCTGCTTTGCTGACGCGGGGATTATTATGACTAACCCTAAAGAGCAAACTGGAGGGTAAGACGAAGGAGACAAGCGTCAGCCAGACTGACTGGTCCAGGAGGCTAGGGGCTTTGGAAGAGTAAAATGTGCTCCTGTGAACCAGGGCTTGGGGAGGGGGCAGGAGGTCAGTGGAGAAGAAAAGCTGACCAGGGAAGCAGTAAATAGCAGGAATGGTAAATGCACAAACGTATTTGCTTTGCTTGGTGTTTGAAGGTGCTCAGTATTGGTGGACCCCATCAACACTTTAACATGGCTCAAGAATAATTTAGGAGCTTGGGAAGATGGCTGAGTTCATAAGAACACTTGCTGTGAAACCATGAGGACCTGACTTTGACCCCCAACAGCCATGTAAAAAGGTAGGCAACAGGTGGGCACGCTTCTGAAGCCCAGTGCTATTAGAGGCAGAGGTCAGAACTGTTAAGGCTTCCTAGCCATCAGGCTCAGTGAGAGGCCCTGTCTGGGGAGATGCAGTGGGAAGTAACAGAGCAGGACTCCCTATGGCCTCCTACAGCCTCTACACACATGCACAAACATGGATGCCTGTACACACATGTGCATATATATTACACACATGGGGGGATTCAAATGGACAAATGGATTCTTAGGACAGCTTAGGTTATAAAGTACAACCACGTCTCAGACAGATAAGAGGGAGGAGGGCAAAGAAGACAGGCTCTGCACCTTCCTTCCCAGGACCTCAGAGAAGGACCCTTTGTCATCTCAGAGACTTTCAACACCCCAGAAAAGCATGGAGACAGCTGGGATCCCTATCAGGGGTGGGAATGGGAGCCAGCTCTGCTCAGTGTGGCTGAAGCAGTCTGGTTTTTCTGGGGAAATTCAGCTTCAATATGGAACCTCAGGGCACAGCTGGTCTTACTGTCCACTTCCTGAAAGAAAGGAGACTCAAGAGCCAATGAGCTCTCAGCCAGCTCTCATTGTTGGTACTTGTCACTCAGCTCTTAAAGTCAGCCCTTTACTCCATGAAAGTCTCCTTATAGTTAACTTGATGTGTGTTTCACAAATGGTTTATCTTGGAAGGAAGAACAGGAAGACTTCACTGAATGAACACACACACACACACACACACACACACACACACACACACACACACACACACACACACACACGGTAGATATTTGCCTGAGTTTGTTCTAACGTCTTTCCAGGATATAGTTGTGCTGTGCCTGGGAAGAGGGTGCAGTCAGTAAAGCACCTATTATGCAAACACGACTAACAAAACCCAAACAAACAACCTGGACTTGGTGGTGGGTGAGTGCCTTAGTCCTAGGCCTACAGAGCGAAGCCAAGCAGGTCTCTAGAGTTCACTGGCTAGCCAGCTACCTGAACTGGTAAACTCCAGGTTCAGTGAGAGACCCTGTCTCAAAAATTAGGTGGAAGTTGCATGTGATGGTACACACTCTGATCGCAGCACTCTGGAGGCAGAGGCAGGTGGATCTCTGTGAATTTGAGGCCAGCCTCATCTACACAAGCTTTAGGCCAACCAAGGCTACATAGTGAGTCCTTGTCTCAAACGAGCAAAACAAAACTCTAAAAGTAAGACAGGGGCCAATAGAGAAAAACAACTGACAGTAGCCTGTGGTGTCTACATGCATGCACACACGTCTAGCCACGCTTTATATCATTTGTCATTCATTTCCAGGAAGATGAACAGAGAGAGGATATGACTTTCTAGGGCCTCCAGTATGGCTCAATCTTTTCTCAGCCAGATGTCTGGTGGTTCTTGGGATCTCATGAAGCTTTGTCACCTAGAAAGCTTTAGCTGAAGTGCTGATCATGAGCGACTCGCAGTCCCCTACTACCTCCTAAAGCTTGGCCTAGGGCATTCAGGAAGCATACTCTGGGGTTCTTTAGACCACAGTGTCCACCACCTGCTAACACACGTGTGGCTGGACTAAACCCTGTTGCTGGTCCCCCAGATAATGGACTCCCCTATGCCTATCTGGGAAACATAAGAAGCCAAGCTCAAAGATTCCCGTGAACCCTCCCCATAGTGCCCTGTCCCCTCTGGGTGGGATCAGGGAGATGCTGTTCTGTTTTCCAGGCGTCGGGAATGTGGCTGTCTGTCCTGAGCTGGAGGTCCTCTTTAATCTTGAGGATCCTGGGAGTCATGAGGAGGATCATGTTACATCCTGGTGCTGCAGTAAAAAATATTAGAGCCAAATTTGTGGCCCACCCCTCATGAATGGATCAAAGTTTATGGGATGTTTATTTTGTATTGGTCCCATCCTTGGGCCCACTTTATAGCTTTAGCTTGCATGCCCCCCCTCCCACCTGCTTCTAATTTATGGCATCTTACAGAGCGCTTTGTACGCTGTCTTAAGTTCTTCTGTGAAACAAAGGGATGCATTCCCAAACAGACAAACAAGCAAGGGAATACCCTTTCTCTCTACTAGACAGCATATCGTAATTTTTGGCTTGGGAGACAGGTTCCCCAACAGCTCCATATGTCCCCCAGGGCTATTGTTCTCCAACAAGACCAGCCAAGCAGATAAACAAAGCTAATCTCCTCCTCCCCCAGGAGTGGGACCAAAAGCAAATGACACCGGAAGTCAGGGGGTGATGGGCTGCATGAGAGAGGGGGGAGCCAGGGCACCTATAACCAGAGTGTGTGCAGCAGGCAGGAGAGTACTAGGCACTGCGCCAGTAAAGAGGCCGGAGCTCAAGGTGAATGAGTAGAAGAGACTGATGACTGGTCCTCTCAGGCAGTAAAGACCTGTGCTCTGACGTGACAAGTCTTCAATGGGTTTGGGCAGAGGCCTGACATGATCAGACTTAAGTGTTAGCACAATCACTGTGACCCGCAGGGCACAAGGATGAAGTGGAGGTTCAGGAGCTGCAGAGTTCAGACAGCAACAGTGGTCAGAGTTGGGAATTCCCCACACTCTATGACTCCTCTAGAAGTCTCTCTCTCTCTCTCTTTGTGTGTGTGTTTGGGATGCTCTTATGTGTGAGGGGATGTATGCGCACAGGTGTCATGTATCTGTGGAGGCTGGAGGTCATGTGCTATCCCTCAGGTGCTGCTGACCTTATTTTTAAAGACAGGGTCTCTCAGTGACCTGGAGCTCACCAGCTGAGTGAGTCTGGTTGGCCAGTGTGGCTCAGGGATCGTCCATCTCTTTCTTCCCAATGTTGGGATTACAATACCTGGCTTATCCTGGGAGATGGGGACAGGATTCAGACCCTTGTACTGGCATTGAAACTCTGCTCCTGGAGTCATCACAGTCTGAGTTCAGTTTTGTAGCTGGTTTTAATACTCGTGTTGCATATTGTCACTTTGGTACCCCCAAATAGTGTTGTGGCAGAGTGGGGGAGCCACCCAGATCTGCCAGGTCACTGCCCCCTCTTCATGTCATGATGCCCATAGGATCTTGTGTCTTTTCTTTTGATCACCCCCTTACCAGCATCCCCTCCCACTTGGCACAGGGCTCTGACACAGCCTCTGGCCTTCTCTGTGTGGTAAATCTTTCCTGACTTGGTTTCAGGCCTGGTTTTGCCCCTCTCACTTTTAGAAATGACTACACCATTTTCAGGACCCAATCACAGAAAAAAAAAAAAATGTGGGCTCCTTCCTCGAAAGTTATTGAAGAATTTGTTCTGGGGAGATGGCTTAGTGGATAGAATGCTTGCTACACAAGCCTGGGGACCTGAGTCCAGATCCCAGAACCCATAGAAAAACCACGTGTGGTGGCACATGCCTGCAACCCCAGCTTTAGGGTTGGTGAAAGAGGATCCCAGGGCCTTTCTGGACAGTGAGTCTAGCAGAAATTGTGAGCTCCAGGATCAGTGACAGATCTTGTACAAAAAATAGTGTGGAGAAGTGATTATGGAAGACACCCAACCCTGATGTCTGGAGAGTGCACACACATACACACACACACACATGAACACATACACACCACCCCCTCCACACACAAAAAGTTAAGGGATCACAGATGGCTACATCAGTGTGAAAACAGCATAGGGCTCAGGAATCCAGCCTTGCTTGCTCTATGTGTTCCCAGGGCAATCTCACCCATACTTCCAGCCACAACCACACACATAGATAACCCCTAATGCATTGTATTTCTTGAGCCCTAGACCTAAATGTTGGATCAACCTCTTGACCTCAGTCAACCGTTTGTCATTTTTTTTTCAAGTTAGAAGCAATACGTTCAAGCCTAGGCTCACACTCTCCCTCCAAACCTGCTTCTCCCGCAGTCTGTTCCTGATGAATAGCAACATAATCCTCCTAGTTGCCCGAACCAGAACTCTCTGAGTCATTCCCAACTCTTTTCTGTATCCAGCAGGTCCCCAGGTTCAAGAGAATATCATTTCTATTATGTTGGTGATCTATCTCCTCTCAGTATTATGGCTACTGGCTGAGTTCAGGGCTCAGCATCTCCTGCGTTGTGTGATGCAATGGCTTCTTTCCCCCTTTGGTCCAAGCCTACTCCACCTTATTTCCTTCTCCTCATTTCTATGACTCCCAAAGCAAAGTCATACTCTTGGAATTGCCTGATGGATTTTGAGGACTAGGCCCTGCCTGCCTGCCTGCCTGCCTGCCCCCAGCCTCTGATCCAGGACACACCCTCTTCTCCTGGCAGGTGACACCTGGAGTGTCACCACCAGCAGGACACCTAGGGTCATGCCCCTTTCCTTTCATCTTCCTTTCCCAGCGGAGTGTTCCTCCTCAGCTCCCTTTGACAACTGCTATCCTTTCCAGGGTGGCAAGCTGCATTTCTTCTGCCTCCTGAAGATTCTCTAACACTTTTCAATAACAAAGGTAGAGAAGTGCTGACCACGAGCCACCAGGAGAAAGGAAAGGTGAAGGATGGGACTTGATGAGGTAGCAAGAGAGTCTGGAAGTTCCCAGCAGGGAGGGTTGGGAATGTGAATCCCCAGAGGGCCAGCTGGAGCAACAGTGATGGTCAAGGAGGGTGTGTGGCAGCTGGGGCCCTGTCGACAAATTCAAAATACAAGAACTGGAAACCTGGAAAGCAGGGGAGGGTGGGAAGCAATGTTATAGTTGGTGAGAACCCCTGAGGCCCTCAGCACCCATGGGAGCTCCTCTTTTTCTTCGCTTTGTTGACATGAGTGATTTTGCTCCAGAGCAGGCACACACCTAGGGACACACCTAAGAAGCACATCTCAGAGGTCATGGGGTTATCTGTAGAGTCCCACCCCAGGACTCACCGTTCACCCTTCACAGAGGTTCCTGAACCTCAAGATCTCTTTGTTCTCGGTGTGGTTGCCCTCAGCAAAGCAGTTCTGAAAGGCTGACTGAATTGTGGGAACTACGGTCCAAGTGTCTTTGCTTAGATGTCTAACCAACCCACGGATGATTGTACCTGCTGTGAGCCCATTCCGAAGGGGGGAGAAAGGCAAACCAGAGAGGAACCAGAGATAATAAATCTAATAAGGAGGAAATAAAATCCAGAAAAGGAAACAGTAGAGCAGAAAAAGATGTGTCAGCCATGGGGTTTAGGAAGGCATCTAAACAGAGAACACAGAAGAAAAACACAAATGTAAAAACCTGGGAAGAAAAAAATGGGTGAGACAATAAAATCATAAAACATAAATATATGATAATAAATATAATAAGAACAATAACATTGAAATAAATGTTTCTCTTTTGCTGAGATAACTTTTTTTAGTGTTTAAATTTTGTTCAGAATTCTATGTCAAAATTGGAAAGCTACACACAGGATATTAGGCTGAAGGGTGGAGGTGATTTCTGGGACCCACATGGTAGAAATAGAGAACTGATTTCTCCAAGTTGTCTCCTAGCCTCCATACCACGTGCACATGTGCCTAGTGTGACACACGCACGCATGCGCGCGCACACACATACACACACACACACACACACACACAGGCACACAGAAACACACAGACATGAACACACACAGACACACACACAAAAACACACAGACATGCACACACACAGACATGCACACACACACACTGACACACACATACCCCCCTGAATAAACAAAGTGAAATAAATAAATGTATAAATATAAAGGAACAAAATTTTATAGAGTGAAACTCTGGGAAAGAGAAATAAAAACAAATATTAACATAAGGTATGTCATGAGGGGTTGGCTCAAATGCACAAATGATAATAAGTGTGATCAAGTTAAAATTTCAGAGAGAAAGAATTTCAGCTTCTTTGTAAAGGTCAAATCAGGAACTGTGATGAAGCTTTATATATCAGCAGGTAGTTCTAAGAAGACACAAACTGCTAAAAATACAAGAAGCCAGTGAAGGTCCAAATGTTGCCATGTGACATCGAGCTCACCACACTTCCCTCAGAATGAGGCAGATACTCGGCAGGCTTATGTGACGCAGTGGCTAAGATGGATTCATTCTACAATAAAACATCATATCCTGCATTCTGAAAAAAAAAAACAACAAAAAAAACTTTTCAAATACTCCTGAACTGCCTATAAAAAACTGACTGTGTAAGCACATGACGGAACTATCCTCCAATTTCTAAAACCTATTGAATAGCAGTGGAGCTAGGGGTGAACAAAATCACTCTTAAATAACCTTCACTATTTTTAGGGACTGGAGAGATGGCTCAGCAGTTAAGAGCACTGGCAGCTCTTGTAGGGGACCCGGGTTCAATTCCCGGCACCTACATAGCATCTCACTATCATCTATAACCCTGGGATATCTTCTGGAATGTATTCATATATATATATATATTCTCTCTCTCTCTCATATACACACACACATATATAATTAAAAAGTCTATTTTCCACCTAAAAACAAATATATCAAATCACATGTGGCATATGCTCAGAATGAGACTCATTGACTTAATTACTTCATTATGAGAATGGAAAAGAGCTTTTTTCTGATAACCTATTTCTGATAGAAAAGGAAGAGCCAGCGAGAATAGAGAGAGGAACTTGATGTCTTGTGGGAAATGGAGTTAATGAAATGAAAATAGGATTCTGTGGACTTAGCATGTCAATAAGCATCCATGCCATGGTCAGTCAGTCAGTGCTGAGATAAACAGGAGGAGGAGCCCCTTAACAGTCTTTTTTAATGTAAAATAATAATACCCCCCAAAATAAACACCCCAAAAAAGACGAGAAGAAAGAAGATGTGATATCACACACAGATTTACGCGAGAAAATTTGAAATACTGGAAATGAGACAAGTACTTCTCAGACCTGAAAAATGGCAAATGAGTCAGGAGAAGGCAGAAAAGCTTCAGAGGCCGCAGAAAGAAGTAAAAAGCCATGTAGTATCTGACACCACAGGCTTCAGACCAATCTTCATAGGCCCTCTATATAGCTACAGGTAAAGTGATTTTATCTGTTAATAATTTTATGAGACTCATTAGGGCTGCTACTCAAATCTAAAAGATAGCAGAAAATTCAGACCAAATTATGGAAGATAAGTGTCGTAAATAAATTATTGGCAATTTCAGCACAGAAATGCATTGGAAGATTTTTTTTAAAACGAGAATTTGAGACTGGTTCATTGTTAGAAATCCATTAATTTAAAATTAAGAGGTGTGATTTGGTAGCAGAGCTCTTGCTCAGGTTGTTCAAGGCCCAGGGTTTGATATCTAGCATGATTAGTCCACAAATCCATAAAATATAAGGCAAAATCCACTGAGTTACACTGATGGATTCAAGGAAAGACAATATAACTATGGTAGCTGGTATTAAGTTATTTGGCATCATTCAAATTTTGTCCTTGATTAAAACTTCTAGGTAGAAGGTAGGAAAATAGGTGAGTTTACAAACTTGATGACATTCTACCATGAAATAAGTACACCAGGAGCTGGAGAAATGGTTCAGCGGTTAAGAGCACTTGCTGCCCTTGCAGAGAACCTGAGTTCAGTTCCCAGAAACCCTGTGGTAATTCCCAGTTATCTGCAACTCTAGCTTCAGGCTGATCCCCTGCGCTCTTCGGCCCTCCACAGCACCAGGCACACACGGTGCACACAAACACACTCAGCCAAAACATTCATACACAGAAAATAAAATAAATAATTTAAAAAAACCCCACCAAACCATCTTGGTAAATTAAGAGAGAAAAATGTGCTGGAAAGATGGTTCACCTATGAAGAATTCTGGCTGAGGACCCAGGTTCATGGGGATCATGATGACCTGTAACCCTAGCTTTAAGGGATTAAGGAATCCAGTGATTTCTTCTAGCCTTTGAAAGTACCTGTCATGTGGCTTTAACAATCCATGTACACAATATACATTTTAAAAAAATTAAAAACAAAGGGAGAGAAACTACCATAATTGTGGATGATAAAGTAGCTGAAGCACCCAAATGAAGCCATAAGATATATAAGTAGTGAATTCCGTGAGACAGTCAGGTTATGTTAATATGAAATTATCAAGTCAATAGGCTTCCTACATTGGCAATAATTTATTAGTAAAAACTCTTTTAAAAGGGAAATATTTTTTAAAAAATTATTTAAAGAGCATGCTTAACCATGATCTAGTAACAAGTTAACAAAGGACACATAAGACATCTAAAATTACACGAAAGTAATTAAAGACATTACAGTATATAAAAGACATACATATTAAGGTATATAAAACACAATCCTAATTAGTCTTAACAATAAAGACCCACAGTTATAGATAACGAGGTAAATGCTGAAAGATCAGAGAAGCAGAGCAGCAGCCACCAGAAACTACAGATCCACTGACTCGGTGGCCAGATCCTGTCTCCATATATACATAAAGACTTATATTGCTGTCTCCACCTCCCTAATGCTGGGACTAAAGTGTGAGATTCCCCAGTGCTGGGATCAAAGGTGTGTGCCACCACTGCCCGATCTCTGTGGTTAACTAGTGACAAGCTCTGCTCTCTGATCTCCAGGCAAGCTTTATTTGTCTGAACACTCACAAAATATACAAGTATATAGAAGATGCTTAAATATTTGACTTGAAGAGATACAGTGAGTCTTTAGGTGGGGAAACTTCATTGTATGAAGATCTCAACTCTTCCCAAATGAGTTATTTATTCAACTTAGCTCAAATTAGAAGCAAAACGGATCCTTAGCATTCGGACATGACAAAGTGACTCTCATTCTGTAAAGAGGAGCAGTTCTTGCAGAGAACCTGAGTTTATCTGAGAAATTTTATTCTTCATGGTGCTCAAAGTATTCTAAAGCTACTGAGACAAAAACTGTCGTAAGAGGCACCAAAGAGAGCAGCTGGTGAGTGAATAAAAATAAAGTATATATAAAAATAAATATATGTGTAGGTGCATAGGGCTTGACTGTGTAAAGAAGTACCAGTTGCACTAGGTGGGGAGAATTTTTTTTAAGTAAGTGGGGGTCAGAATATTTGGAGACATAGTTGAAACATAATGTACACAATTATTTTTTTTTAACACTTACAAGACCTTTTTCAGATTAGTTAAGTACTTAAATGTCAAACACGCTGACATAAAGTATTGGAACACAATTTATTCCCTTCCATTTGAAATACCTTTAGGAGTATAACTTAAAGTCATAAAGCCATAAAACAAAATATTGTCAGATAGCAAATCAGTTTATTGATAGAGTTCTGTCTAGAAAAAAATCTTAAATAGACATAAAAGATAAAGGCAAAACTAAAAATAAAATTAGCAGGCTGGAGAGATGGTTCAGCAGTTAAGAACACTGGCTTTTCTTGCAGGGGACCTGTTCTCACAACCACCTGTAACTCCAGTTTCAGAGGAAGCTAATGCCCTCTTCTGGTGCCTGCAGGTACTGCACACATATGATACACATTTATATAAACAGACAAAATGCCTGTACACACATATTAAAAAAACCTTTCAATATACGTGTATACATGTCCCATGATTTATAAAAATATGTAAAAACACCTACTTAAATAAAGATATGTAATAATAATTGTGTAATATTTACACAATATTGACAAGTCATAAATTGGGCAAAGATTGAGAAGAAATTCATAGGGGAATGGAGAGTTCTTCCAAGGACCTGAGATGATTCCAGCATCTACTTTGGGCAGCTTACAACTACCTGTAACTCCAGCTCCCAGGGATCTGACATCTAATTCTGGCCTCTGTGGGCCTTGCACTCATGCACGCACATACACTTAAAAAAAATACTAAAAAGAACAATTCACAGAAACTCAGGAATCATAAGATGCTCAACTTCCATACTAATCATGAAATTGAAGTTCAGGTCATTTGTCCATTAGAACTGATGGTCTGGCCTTGAGCTGGGTGTGGATACACATTGGTGGGTCATTAGGGACCATTCGGATTGCATGTCTTGTTCCTGGGAGCTTACCCTGTAAAGATATCAATGTAAATGTCTCTAAAGGACATTAAAAGATATTTATCATAGTATGACTTGAGTAGAAACATGGGAAGCACACTGAAGGTTGTTGAAACTGAAGGTCTGGCAATAAATTAATTATGGTAAATTCAAACACCAAATAGTACAAGGGTAGTCATGGGAATCAAGGGGAGCCTGGCTGCCCCACACTTCTCACGCTGTGACTAGGACCACACACTGCCCAGACAGTAGGAGGAACCTGGCCACAAAAAGCTTTCAGTCCTTTGCTTTATAGACAAGGGTTCAGAATGCTGACCGAGGACTGTTCACCCTTGACTTAAAGCCCTTTGGGGAAAACCATGTTAAAAAACAAAACAAAACACAAAACCTTCCTCCTTAAGGAGCGACCCTCAGCCTCCTTGCCAGAATGCAAACAAAGAAGGGAAGGTAAGGATAAAGGAGGTAGATGAACATCTGTGTCACCTACACACCAGCGAACTGGCCTTTTCTGGTGGTACAGCTGTCTACATACATCATTGCTGCGAATGTTTTGTGAGGAAGCAGGCTGGCTGGCCAAGGTCACCTCCAGCCACTGGACCTCATGCGTTTGTGGTTTCATCGGTTGGACCCAGTTTGATGTTTGGAGAAACAGGTACAATTGGATGCCTCCCCTTCCATCTCCCATCAGATATTTGGAGATCCTGCTCTAATTTGTGGCTAGTGTTCGTTTCAAAGCCTCCACATTCCAGACCTTATTTAGAGATTGTGTTGTTACAGTTTTTACATTTATTTTTCTTATTCATTTAGTTAATTTGCTTATTCGTTGTGTGGGTGCGTGCATGCCATGGCATGGATGTGAAGGTCGGAGAATAGTGTGTGGGCATCATTTCTTTCCTATGGGTCTCCGGGGCTAGAACTCAGGTCCTCCACTTGGCAGCAGGACTGAGCTGTCACCACTGAGCATGTCACCAGCTCTGCTCTTTTTCTTTGAAAACCACTTCGTTTAACTTCTTTGCTCTTAATTCCAATACTCTTGGGTCCTCTTTCTTTTTAATCTCAATGATGAAATCAAGAATTCTGGGTGACAAATTTTACGTGGTTTTGATCAACATAGAGCAAAGTGAAATTTGACTTTTCTTACTCAGGACGTACAGTTTCTGGCTATAAAATCCTAAGCTTTGTTGGCAGCAGCCATTTTCACAGCTGGATCATATTAGACTCCCAGAAAGACATTGTCAACGATTGTGGAACTATGTTCTGCACACCTCTAGGGGGCTCTGTTTATAGGATGGTCTAGATTTATTGATTTCTTTTAGTAATTTCCCAGCAGGTGGCAGTACAGTGTCTAAGGAGCCTTTCCCACTTCATGCAAAGACCTTTGGGGTCAGCAGTGCCTGGCTCAAAGTCAACTCAAACAAAATATCCTGCTCAGGAGTTAATGAGATGGCTTAGTTGATGAAGTACTTGTACATGCATGAGAACCTGAGTTTAATCCCTGGAATCCACATGAAAAAGTTGGGTGTGGTGTTGTGTGACTATGCTGTGGATGGAGCTTGTGACTCTGTCCAGTACTGGGGAGGCTGATCTGTGGAACTCATTGTCTGGATAGGCTAGCCAGCTGGTGAGGTCTAGGGACACAAGCAAACAAACAAACAAACAGACAAACAAATAAACAGACAAAACAAGAGACTGTTTTAAACAAGGACAATGGCATCTTGAGGAACTATACTGAAGACTGACCTCTGGCTTCTATAAGCTTGTACGTGCGCACACACACACACACACACACACACACACACACACACACACAGGGTAGGGAGGGGAAGGGAGGGAGGGATAAATCTTGTTCAACATGAATAGCTTGCTGTATGGAAATTTCTTCTTTGTTACAATCTCCATTCCTGCCCCCACGACTAACTCCCATTTGGTGTTGGGAAATGCAGTCCTTCTACACTTCAAGAACAGATATTTATTACTGCAAGTCAGAATTTATCAGTCTTGAACTCTTGCTATCTGGAGCCAGGAAACTCTTTGTTGAAGTGGCTATCCTGCTTTGTACACTAAATGCCAGCAGAGCATCCCATTCCATCAGTTATCACAATGGAAAAACAGTTGTTGCCAAATGTCCCCTAGGGGTAAAATTGTGCCAGTGTAGAGCTACTACCTACATACCTCAGAGAGGCAAGGCTCTCCTACCGTCTTCTGTTCTCTCCCGTCTCCCTTGTTTCAGAACATGAGGCATGGCCACCCCCCTCTTGAGTCAGTTTGTCGCTTGCAGCCCAGAGCATCCCTATCAAATGCAAGAAATCACCCAGAACTCACACCCACGCTTCCCATGTGTATCTTTATGTTACTGCCTCACACAATCTGTTTTTGCTTTGTGGCTGTTCCAACTCAAGTTCCAGTCCATCAGGGGACTTTGGGACCCTAATTTTATTCCCTTGTAACATGATTTGAAAATTTGCCCAGGTCATGCAAATTTTTATCCAAGTTGCTGACTAAAGAGTATTATATTGTGGCTGGAAAAAAAAAAAAAAAAGCTTTAGTTGTTTGTTCTGAACACCTTCCCAACCACCTGGAAGACTGCAGGCATTGGACAGCATCTTCTGACTTCTGTGGATACATGCGGTACACACATATACACACAAAGAAATAAAACGAGAATAAACGTGTAAACCACTGTACCCGCATCCTTCAGGACTAGTTGTCTAGATGTTTATAACTTAACTTGCTGACTCTTCCAAAGAGGCTTCATCAGCATCACAAGAGCCAGGAAGAGCCATGCCCGTGATACTCCCTGATCCTTAAGTCAAACAGCCGCACAGGAATACCAGGTCATTCAGGGTGAGCTATTCTCCAAGAACCAATGATTATGTGGGGTGATTTAGTGTGCAAGAACTGTCTACTCATTAGCACATCCCAGTGTTTTCCGGGTAAAAGATGACACCCTCACCAGTGTGTGTTTTTCCCATATGTCTCCCATCTGGCCAATAAGCAGTACTCAACACTTACCAATTTCCTGTCTTGTGGCTCATTTCTAGCTATTCCTGACCTCTAAGGTGCTGTCAGTAATGAGTTGGCAATCACATTGGCAGTGATGTTGGATGCTTTGAGAGTTAAGACATCCACAACATGGAGTCATTTAAAGCCATCTCATGGGAAAAGGCAATTAAATAAAGGGAACCGTATACTTAATTAAACACCACAAACTCAAAGCTGTATCTACTACACACCACAATGGTGACGGCCCCGGTAAAGTGGAATAAAGAAGCAGTCTCAAGTGCCTTTGAGCTCTGCCTGTGCATCAAAACAAGTAGCCTGGATGTTTCTCAGATTAAAGGGGGAGAAATGCCTGGTGCTTGTGAAAGCCCTGGAGACACCAGCCAGGACTCCACAAAGAAAGGAAAGTGGAACCTGTGTTCCACTGGGCTGGGGAGATACTCAGTATGTAAAATGCATCTTCAGTCCCAGTGTGAAAACCAGGGCCATGGCTCATGTCTTTAAGCCCAACCCTGGGGTTGGAAGGCAGATGGAGACAGGTAGAGAGATCCCCTGGTCTCCCCAGCCAGCCATAAAACCAAACCAGAGAGCTCCAGGTTTAGTGAAACACTTTGTCCCCCAAAACATAAGATGAAAAGTGACATTGACCTCTGCATGGACATGTGCACCCATATGCACAAATACATCCATAAACATGCACACATGCACATACTCACAATAGTGCACATACATACACATACACACATACACATACATGCACACACATACACACACATGCATGCACACACATACACACATATACACACATACACAAATATACACATACCCATTTACACATACACATATACACATACATACACACATACACACACAAACACACACACACACATACACACACACAGAGTTCAAAAATGAATTTCAGTTTGACAACCTCCACTAATTTGGAATTCAGTTCCATTTCTTCTTTACCAACAACCACTTCCCCTGCCAGAGGTCAATCCCAGAGCTTCCTGCACTGTAAGGGAGTCTTGGGTGTATGGTTTAGATATGATTTTCTCCTTCCCAGCTCAAGCAGAAGTTGAATCCTCATTATGAGATATGAGGAGCTGGAGTCAGGTGGGACCTCAGAAAGGTGGTTAGGGTCTCGCTCTCATGGATGGGCTAACCCCACTCATGTGATTAATGGATGAACAAATCAAAAGCCTAATGCTTCTACCGGGAGAGTGGATCTGCTCTAAAAGCCATTTTCCCGGATGTGTCTTACACTCTCTGTCTTTTACAATGTGATGTGCCATCTCCTACTGCTGTGAGGAAGCAGGACATTACTAGATGGCCCGGGCCCAGAATCATTAACAGTGGGAAACAGACTAAGACTAAGTAAAAGCCCCATAGTGATGGCAGAGTCCATGGCTGTCAGAACCGACCACACAGTTGATTCCAACCACCAATGGGCCAACGCCAAGAGAACTAACAGCATGAGAAACAGACCCAGGGAAGGCCCCACAGTTCTCCCGGACAGTGGGCCATGGAGACTGGACCCAATGTTACCTTCTCCTTCAGGTTTGGGGTGGGGTGGGATGCGGGACACTGCAGGTTGAGAGTAGTCAGGTGTCACCTGATGACTCTATGTCTGTACATGGAAGGACAATGACTTTTCTGTGTATTCAAGGAGAATATGGGGTTGCCTATGGTCTGCTCTCTACTCCATGCACTGGCCTTGGATTCTCCATGTGGGAAGCAATGTAAGCCATGGAGAAGTGGGGCTGGAGCTAAATGTGCATGGCTCACATAATAGTTTTCATGGTTCTTGGCTGTGGGACCCCAGGAGGACCACCTAACCTTCTTGAGTCTCCTCCCCTCCTGGGAACATGTGCAAATTCTTCAGCTCCTGCCAGTATTGAATCATCTGCTTTGGAAACTTCCTCTGTGTAGAGGCTTTGATGGGTAGAGAAGGTCAAAGCATTCTGAGCTTGCTCTTCAAAGTAAAAATGGGCAGCGCCCATGTCATCAAGATCAGGAAGTATGAAGTATTGGCTGCCTCGGTTGCCACGATTTCAAAGGTTCCTACTTTGTTGCTGGAGGCTGGTTAATGGATTTATTCTTGGGCAATGACCCCCTCTGATTAAGCAAAGCATGATCCCACATTTCCAAAGAGTTTCATTTCTCAGTATGACAACCGTTCACAGGTTCCCCTGGACGGGGCTGATGCAGGTGGGGAGGCGTGGATGGAGTCGCACCTCTGCAGATACGGGGACTTCCTTGAAAGGAACCTCTTTTGCAACCACTGGGTTGGGTTCTTCCTTGATAAAACATTGCTTATTGCTGTTCTTGTTTCTGTGCGACCTTCAGTCCTTAGGTCACAGGCCTTAGAGGAGACCCCACAGGCCTCAGCAAGCCCGTGAGAGCCTGCCAGCACAGATGGGAGAGGAGGAAATGGTTTGGGCCTGCCAACTTGGTCTGTCAGTGGGTTACACATGGCATTTCCAATACAGAATAAGCCAGTTTGGGAAATACTCAAATTTGTAACTTTAGGTTCATGTATCGTGTGTGTGTGTGTGTGTGTGTGTGTGTGTGTGTGTGTGTGTGTGTGTGTGTGTGTGTGTGTGTGTGGTGTATGTGCAATAGGAAAGTCTCAGGCGTAGTTTCTCAGGTACTGTTCACCTTCATTTTTTCTCAGTGCTGGGATGATAAGTGTACGCCAGCACACCCGGCTTTGAGAGGATTTGCTTGTTTATATATTTTTAACACAGGTTCCAGGATTAAATTCAGGTTCTTGTGTATGGAAGACAGGCACTTTGTTAGCTGAGTTGGCTCCCCAGCTTCGTAGGTTCGTATACGTGGTGTAGGCATGTGTGTTTATATGTGTATGGCGTACGCATGTGCATATATGTGTGTGCAGATGCTGTGGAAGCCAGAGGGCATTGAGTAGCATCCTTTATCAGTCTCTACCTTAGTCCCTTGAGACAGTCGGTGACTGAGCCTGTCACCAAGTCTCCTGTCCCTCAGCACTATGGTTGCAGATGCCTGTGGCCATACGTGGCTTTTTATCCTGTGACTTGGGTTTCAAACTCAGGTCTTCACACTTGTGCCGAAAGTGTTCTTGTCTGCTGAGCACTTTCTGTTCTCAAGAGTGGGGTCTAAAGTTTTCTTTAAGGGAGCCCAATGTTTCTATTTAAAACCGTAGTTTAAAAGGCTCTTTCTGTTTTCTAGGACAGAGAATAAAAGATGGGGCACAGAATTAAGTTAGAGGATCTACCCCCTGTCCATTGGCCAGAAATATGGCTGATCTGGCTCTTGCCCTGGGCTTCAAGCTCAAGGTATTATCTTTGAGTTAGACCCAGTGGTAGGGAGCAGAGTGAGGCCAGCAAGAAGGACCAGAACTCAGGGCAAGAGGGGGCAGCTGCTGACTCCTGTGAAGGGACCCGGGCCTGTGAAGCCAGTGGGAGTCAATACTTTTCACACTGATATAAGACCGGACAACATCACTGTAAAGGTGGAGGGCTCACTGTGTCTCAGTCTGAGCAGCAGGGGTGTGAGGTGGCTTCTCACGATGCATCTATAGTCAGGAAGCAGACAGATGAATGTTTTGGATTTCAGCTCTTGTATTGAAGGAAGACAAGCAGAAGAAAGGTTTCCATTTCTAGATGTGGCTCAGGTTTAGGGTGTGTCTTTCCACTGCAAATAATTTGATCAAGAAATCCCCCCCCCCCAGGAGTGTCCAGTGGCTTGGGTTTTAGTTGATTCCAAATGTAGTTGACAACTAAGATTAGATTTTACAACTCCTTTCTGTTCAATTTAGTCCATGGAATGATGTCACCCACGTGGAATGTCTTCCCACCTCAGTTAACAAGTCTAAACACTCTCTCACGGATATGTTCAGAGATTGTCTCCCAGGTGATCCTAGATGTGATGGCTT
Organism: Phyllotis vaccarum; assembly: GCA_033318265.1. Taxonomy (NCBI): domain Eukaryota; kingdom Metazoa; phylum Chordata; class Mammalia; order Rodentia; family Cricetidae; genus Phyllotis; species Phyllotis vaccarum. The sequence continues at coordinate 66,931,649 of JARWLC010000014.1, read as the reverse complement.
TTATTAATCAACAAAGCAGTCACCGACGTTTGGTGTAAACTCTGTGTGTTATTTCAGTCAGTTAACTGGGTTTGAATTCTTCACCCCAGGCTGGTTTCAGCAGACGAAGACACTCTTCTCCCACCTGTAGAGAGGACAGTGTGTCTGTGGTACACTGACTTTGAGCCTGCAAAAGGCAGTGTGGAGAAAATAGAAAGCAACATCCCAGATCTTGTCTACGCAGGGGACAAACAAGATCCTGGGGACCAGTGCCACCAGGAATAGAGTGAGCTGGAAGGGGCAGCATCTCAGCTTCCTGTGGTCTGGAGGCTAAGGGGAGGTGTGGCTTTCTGAATCTGCACAGCCTGCAGTGTTAGGAAGAGCAACCATGTCTAGTACAGGCTGTGCTAGTACCTTTATCAACTTTTCAGTCTAGGAAATACAGATAAATGATAATACCTATCTCTTAAGATTCTCACCAAAGAATGATCCACAGGAAGAATACATAGATGCTGTTAATGCCATTCTTGCTAATCTCAGACATGGTGGGAAAGGGCAATTAGAGAATTAAGCAAAGCCCCCCACAAATGTTTGTCAGAATCACCCCAGGTATAGGAAGAGAAGCATTCTTTGCTCCTCAGGACTCTGAGATGAGACAACCCACTGGATCCATCCTAGACCTTCCCTGCAAACCAGAGAATTTTATAGTAGTGTCTCTCAGTTCCAAGTCTTACTTCCCAGAGCTGATCCAAGCAAAAGGGCTGACCTAGGAAACTGCTGGGAACCAGTGCTGTGGACCGAGCCCACGCTACCCACACCCCTTCTCCTCCAAGAAGGCTTTGGTGGAAAGAACTTCAGAAGTCCCTCCAGTATGCCCTGTGCCTCCCTCTAGCTCTTTCCTTGGGCACCCCATCATACTCCCTGTTTCCTTCCTTGGACACACCCCCTGTACCCTCTAGTTATTTTCTTGAGCACACAGCTTTGGGATGGAGCCCTCATACTGTCCTCATATGTGGGTGCTCCTCAGCCACTGCCTTTCTTTGTGTGTTCACTGCCTTCTGGAAGCTTCCCTACACCCACATCCCCCCAACAGGCAATATTAAAGCCAAAGAGTCTGCTGCTTCCTGTCCATTGCCTTCTGGCCTCCCACACTGGAACATCTGCTGTGTAGTGAGGGGGTCATGCTTCTTCTCTTGTTTATTTCTGCTTCTGGTTTGATGTTTATCCTTCAACACAGTAAACACTTTTTAAAAGCCCGTGCTAAGTAAATCTGTGAGTTATTTAACGGGCTTAAGTACAGAGAACACAAAAACACATTCATTTATTCACTGACTAGATCTGATTCCTTCTAACCACATTAAGCACTGAAGGTGTGTTCTACTGTCTAGACACCTTTCATCACACTGGAGGCCCAGGGCCTGCCCAGGCACTTGCATATTCTAATGTGGAGGACAGAAGGCAAGCAAGCAGATAGGGTGTTCTCAGTAGTCGTCAAGTGCATACGAACAAATGTGCACGCACACACACACACACACACACACACACACACACACATATACACACACACACACACACACACATATACACACACCTGAGGGGGGGGGTGAGCCTTTGCTATTCCACCAGACATTTTAAGAGCTTGTTTGCAGACATGAATTTTGAGAAAAGATGTTAAAAAATGGGAAATTACAAGACAAAAAGAGGAAGAAAAACAATTCAGACATGTTTTAGAAGCAGGTAACACCCTTTATAGCCCCGAATTTGATCTCTGAGATAACAGAAAAGATACAGTCACTAACTTATTCAATCTCCCATAAATGACTCAACCATTTGTCTTTATCTTTTATAGTTCTATTGATCTGCAGATAGCTAATTTATAAGAAGGGTATAAGTGTGTTCTCTTGTGCTTGACATCCCCCCCATTCCCCCCTTTCTGCAGTAGCGCCCTGATCTGTGTTCATGACTCAGTACTCTGTCTTCAGCATCTGTCTCCATGTTAATCTGATCACTTATTTTTTGGGTGTAGATTGCCGGATGCATACAAAATTATATGAGAGTTTCTTCTTTATTGTTTTTATAAGAAAATCAGAGAGAACGCTGCTTAACCCTTTCTACACTGTGATCAGTAAAACTGTATGTAAACTCCTCTAGAGGAAAAAATGATTTCTAGTCCCACTAAAACAAAATAAAGTCAAACAAAAATCAGTTGCACAATACTTTATGACATGCCTAAGCCATCTTTTCTCACCTATTCTCCTAAATATAGAAATTAATTTTGTGTCTATTATTATTGCCAAAATAGGATTGCTGCTATTATAATATAATGAACTTGTATATGAGTTCTGTGGCTAGGGCCCCAACAGTCTAGTGCTCAGGGTACATGCACACATCTGCCCCACATATATAGATTTATTTTGAGGTATTTCTTGGCCATGTGTGTTCTTCTTTTGAAAAATAGCCTCTCACATATCTTGCCCTTTTGAAATGTATCATTCAGAGTTTTGTCCAATTGTCTGTGTTCCTTACATACTGCAGATAGTAATCCATTGCAGGTGAACGCTGTGCAAACAGCTTCTGCTGAGGATCCCCTCTGCCGCATAGTGCTTCTTGCAGTAATGGAATTTCCGTCTGTGGCTTTTACCTTCACCGCTGGCGCCTTGGAGGTCTTACCCCCAAACGGTTGCCTATGCTGACGTATCACCCACTTTTTTCTTAGTTTTTCAGTTTTGATATCTTAAGCTTGAGAACACGATCCACTTTGAGTTGGCTTGGGTCAAGTCCGCATCTGCATAGGTTATCCAGTTTTCTGTCTATTCTCCCAGGCTGCCCCCCTGCTGGTATAGAGTCTGGGCATTGAGTATATGAGGCGAGCACTCTAGACCTGACTAATGAGTTATATCCCCAATTCTTGGTTTGCTTCCCTTTCCCAAGACAGTGTATCTTGTCACATGGGTCAGACTGGCCTTTCACTCACTATGTTGCCCAGTGTGACATTAAACTCCAGATACTCCTGCCTTGTCCCAGGTGCTGGGATGGTAAGACGTGTGCCCTACGTCATGCCAATGTGCATCGGGGATGTCTTTGTTGACTGTGGATCTGTGACCTTGTTTCTGGGCTATCCATACTGTTCCTTCCATTTGCTCTCTGAGTATGTTTGACACCGGGCCCCGTGGTATGCTTGTTCTTACAGTTTTGTGGCTGCCTTGAATGGGGTAGCATGAAATCCCAGACTCATTCTATATGGCTAGTGTGGCTTTGGCTCCGTAGGGTCTCCTGTTTCTAACTGAAATAGGGAAGATTCTGTATCTTTTTAGTGTCTTCTTTATTTTAATTAGTCCTGAGAGAAATACCTCACTGAATATGTATTTGGATTTTAAAGATTCTTTTTATTTAAGTTTTTAACGCATCACCACTGTTCTCCCTCCCTCTTTCCAGTCCTCTCCCAGCTTTTCCCCATTCTTCCATCCATTCATTCCTTAGAGAAAGCAAGGACCCCAGGGTGAGTCAATGCAGTCTGGCATATCCAGTTGAGGGAGGACCAAGCCCCTCCCCCAATATCAAGGCTGAGTGAGGTGTTCTTCTGTAGGGAATGGACTCCGAGAAGCCAGTTCATGCACTGGAAATATTCTGATCCAAATGCCTGAGGCCCCATGACCTGTCCACATCATTTAGCTGTCATCCACATTCAGAGGGCTTAGTTCAGTCCCAAGAGGTTCCTCAGCTGTCAGTTCAGAGCCAGTGACCTCCCAATAGCTCAGGTCAACAGTCACTCACGATATTGACCCCTTTGCTCATACAACCTCTTCTCCCTCTCTTTACTTGGACCAGGAGCTTGACCCTGTGCTTAGTCATGAATCTCTGCATCTGCTTCCATCAGTTGCTGGATGAAAGTTCTATAATGACAATTAGGGTGGTCGTCAGTTTGATTAAAGGGGAAGGTCAGTTTAAGCTATTGCTTGGAGTCTGAGCTGGGGTCATCTTTGTGGATCCTTGGCTATTTCTCTCTAACCTCACAGTGGCTCCTTCTATCAAGATATCTCTTTAGTTGTTCTCCCCACTCAACCATCTCATCCTCCCACGTTCTCACCCACCTTCCGTTACTCCCCCCCCCCATGGCCCCAATTCACTCAGGAGATCTTCTCTATTTCCCCTTCCCAACGGGGTACATGAACGTATCTCTTTGGTTCCTCTTTGTTACCTAGCTGCTCAGAGATTATAGCCTTTACTTTTCGTATAAAATCCACGAATGAGTAAGTACATATCAAGCTTGTCTTTCTGGGTCTGAGTTACCTCACTCAGGATGTTTTTTTGTTTTTGTTTTTTTTTTCCCCTAGTTCCATCCATTTGACTGTAAATTCAGGGTGTCATTTTTTTTAACTGCTGAATAGTATTCCATTGTGTAAATGTACCACATTTTTAAAATCTATTCTTCAGTTGAGGGGCATCTAGGCTGTTTCCAGTTTCTGGCTATTACAAATAATGTTATTATGAATATAGCTGAGTAAATGTCCTTGGGAAAGAATTGGATGCTTTAGGTATATGCCCAAGAGTGGTATTGCTGAATCATTGGGTAGATTGATTCCCAGTTTTCTGAGAAACTTCCATACTGATTTCCAAAGTGGTTGTACAAGTTTACATTTCCACCAGCAATGGAGGAGTGTTCCCCTTACTCCACATCCTCTCCAGCATAGGCTATCATCTGTGTTTTTGATCTTAGCCATTCTCATAGGTGTTAGATTGTATCTCAGAGTTTGTTTTGATTTTTATTTCCCTGAAGGCTAAGAATGTTGAACATTTCTTTAAATGTCTTTCAGACATTTGAGATTCTTCTATTGAGAATGCTCTATTTAGCTCTGTACCCCATTTTTAAAATTAGATATATTTTTTTTTTGGCTCTCTAATTTCTTGAGTTCTTCATATATTTTAGAGATCAACCCTCAGTCAGATGTAGAGTTGGTAAAGATCTTTTCTCATTCTGTAGGCCGTTGTTTTGTCTTATTGACTGTGTCCTTTGCCTTACAAAAGCTTCTCAATTTCAGGAGTTCCCAGTTATTAATTGTTGCTTTCAGAGTCTGTGCTACCGGTGTTATATTTTGGAAGTGATCTCCTGTGCCAGTGCATTGTAGGGTGTTTCCCACTTTATTTTCTATCAGGTTCAGTGTAGCTGGGTTTATGTTGAGGTCTTACGTAGACTTGAGTTTTGTGCAGGGTGATAGTCATGGATCTATTTGCATTTTTTCTACATGCTGTCATCCAGTTATGCCAGCACTACTTGTTGAAGAAGCTTTCTATTTGAGATGCAGGGATGGTTCAACATACGGAAATCTGTCAATGTCATCCACCATATTTACAAATTGAAAGAAAAGAACCACATGATCAGCTCATTAGATGCTAAAAAGATCTTTGAGAAAACCCAATACCTTTTCATGATAAATGTCTTGGAGAAATCATGGATACAAAGAACATACCTACACACAATAAAGGCGATATACAGCAAGATGGCAGCCAACATCAAACTAAATGGAGAGAAACTCAAAGCAATCCCACTAAAATCAGGAACAAGACAAGGATGTTATTCTTCCCATAGCTATTCAGTATAGTACTTGAAGTTATAGCAAAAGCCATGCATTTGCATTTTTTAATACAGGGTCTTGCCTTGAAGCATAGACTGGCCCCAAACTTATAACCCTCCTACCTCAGTCTCCTGAGAGGTAGGTTGAGTGTGGCATGCACCACCACACATACACAGGAAAGTAAAAATTTAAATTACCACGTGCAGTTCAATGTACAAGTCCCTAGAAATAGTGTCTGGGACAAGAAAAAATGGTTGAGGTTTTGCTAGATGGCCTAGGAGTTAAGCACATGCCTCCCAAGCCTGTGAACCAGAGGTTGAATCCTTAGAATTCACATAATAATCTGGTAGACATGGCAGCCAGCCTGTGATTCCAGCTTCAAAAAGAGCAGAGCAGGTAAGGGATCCCTAGAGAAAGCTGGGAGCAAGGCTGGCCAAATCATTGAGCTCTGGGTTTGATTGAAAGACCCTGCTTTAGGGAATAAAGTAGAAGAACAATTGACGATGGATCAGGCCATCAACTTGGGTCTTCACACACACACACACACACACACACACACACACACACACACACACACACACACACAAGGGGGCAAAACCAAAAATAAAATTACCAGCTCCCAGAAGTCCCTTAAGATCTCTGCCTGTCACCATGCCAAGCCCTCACTAAGTAAAGCCATCATTCCAACTTTATCTCCAAAAGTTACCTTTCCTGCTTTTGAAAAATTTATAATTTATGAGCATATTCGCAAAGTCTTCAGGCTCACTCTTAGCCACTAACTGGCAAGACTCCTCCACGCTGTTGCATGAAGCCTCTCCATTCTTGGCCACATAGCTTTATGCCATGTAATAAGCCACCAGAAGGAACCTGAGGCCACCAAGCAGTCATTCTATCCTCCTGACCTGCTCACAACCAGGGATCTGATTTCTGTTCCCGAGGATTTGCCTATCTGAGGATTTTAGCTAAGTGCCATATTTTTCACTCAGTGAGATGTTCTCATGGTTTGTGCTGTCACATGCAGTAGCTCTGCTTCCTTTCCATGCCCGAATTTTGTACTTGCATGCCTTACTTTATTTATCTGTCTATTGGCTGCTGTGCATGTGGGATATAAGCAATTGCTGTTTGAACCTCCTCGTCATCTGTCTCTTCTTATCATTATTGTTATCATTATTCTTTGAGGCATGGGACAGTTAGTTTGACTGTCAATTTGATTGGACTAGGAACCACCCATCAGTGAGGCACACCTTTGGGTGTGTCTGTGAGGACAATTCCAGATACTGTTTGGGTAAGATTTGCTGAGAATGTGCAAAGCACCCAAACTAAGCAAAGAGAAAGAGAAAGGCAGCTGTGTGCGGGCATCCCCGACTCTCTGCTCTCTCTGTCTGCAGATGTGAGCAAGATCGCACAGCCACCTCACCACCATGGCATGAGGGACTGTCCTTCAGACTGCAGGCTAAGCAAGCTTTCCCTCCCTCGAGCTACTCTTGTCTAGTATCTGATTACAGAAATGAAAGTTAGCTAATCCAGGTGCAACACTCGGGAGTGGAGTCAGCACACTATCCAGCAACTGGATTTAAGTTACCAAGGGACTGTTAACCCATTTTCCAAAGTAGTAAGTGGGGATTCTCATCTCTCCATGTCTTTATTGGTGCAGATTGTTGAGGGGCCTCATTACACCAATGGATAACTACACAGACAGAGTCTTCTAAAAGGTTAAAAAATGAAAGAAAGCTTTCTGGGTGTGCCTCAGCAGTAGCGTACCTGCTTGGCACCAAGCCCTGGCTTCCAAAATCTCCAGTATCAAAAACGAAAATGTGTTTAAATGGGGCAGCAGTCTCCCAAATATTAGCTTGTAACGAGCAGATGTTAAAACTACAGACTACAGATACAATTTGAACCTCAATTAAATAAAAAATACCCCTGAAATGTGTCAAGTGTTCATATGACTAGATTAATTGTAGCTTCCCCCTACTTTTCTTTATCTTTCTGAATGTAGAAACTGTCACAATGCTGTGCGTCCTTAAAGGAACAGCACATTCAGAAAGGTCCAGGTGAGATATCTGAGAGTAAACCCCACAGTCAGATCTCACCCAGCTGTCTTCCAGCTTCCTCAGCCTCACTCCTCCTGGCTGCTTCTGCCTGCTCTGTCTTTCTATGCCTGCCTTAAATACCCTCTTCACCCAGTTGTTTCACATCTAGGTTAAGATTAAAGGCATGGCACCACCACTGCCAGCCTGGGAGCCTGGAACTCCTCCTGTATACTAAACTGGCCTCAAACTCAGATTTGTTGGGATTAAGGGCATAAATCACCATTCCCGGATGTTCCCTGAGCTGGGATTAAAGGTGTGAGTTACCACTGTCTGATCCTCCTAGACTGACTGTGGGTGGATCCCTCTGGTATCTCAGACTGGTTTTTTTTAAATTTGAAACATATCCTCATATCCAGGCTGTCTTACAAGCAAGTCATTTTCTTCAAATGAGAGCCCATGGGAGACACGTCCTCCACACCAGCTATCTGCATCCTTCTGAAGGTCACAGACCACATCTTTTCCTATCTCCTCCCACACACCATTCAATACTCTTAACACCAGGTGTGTGTGGACTTCCCCCATACACCAAGCAATTCTCTAGCAGGCAACAGCAGAGAGTCCTGTAGTCTAACCTAATTCTGAGACTGTCTACCTAGAGTTAGCATCGGATCCCACAGATTAAGGCCCAGTTCTCCAAGACCTCCATCTTCGGTGGGTCTGCATGAATTTGTGAGACTACCTTAAAGATCTGGGAAACACTTTATCACTGCCCATTCATTTTAGAGGGTACCATAGAAGACACAATGGGAAAGAAGCCCAGGTTAGGCACATAGGAAGACACATAGGAAGGGTGCAGAGCCTCTGGCCCCTCACATGGACTTCCTTCCAGAAAGCCACCCATTCAGCTATCCATAATTTTCCTGACCCTGTCTTACTGGGTTTTTTTGTTTGTTTGTTTGTTTATTTGATGGAGCCTTCAGTACAGGCACCGTTGGGGACATAGTTGGCAGTAGGTGACCAGGTCAATCCCTAGTCTTCCCCTCCCCTCCTTTCCCCTTCCTGTCCCCTCCCCTCCCCTTCCTGTCCCCTTCCCCCCTCTTTTTCCCTCTTCCCCTCCCCTCTTTCCCCCTCTTCCCTTTCCCTCTCTTCTTCCCTCCTTCCCCTCCCTTCCTCTCCCTTCCCCTCCCTTCCCCTCCCTTCCTCTCCCCTCTCCTCCCCTCCCCTTCCCTCACCTCACCTCACCTCACCTCACCTCTCCTCCTCTCAACCTCCCCTCCCCTCCCCTCCTCTCCCCTCCCCTTCCCTCCCCTCCCCTCCGCTCCCCTCTCCCCTCCTCTTCTCTTCCTAATTTGGGATGTCAAACTGGAAGTCTCAATTTTTCTTGTCTTATTTGGTCCTCCTGGTGTTGACGCCTTTCCTGAAAAGGGACCATGGTTACCACTCATTTCATTATGCACACAAAAGATGCTCTTGTTACCCAGGTAACAAGGGGTTACCTAAGGGGTTCAGGAGCCTGTGTGTCAGAAAATGGTCAGATCTTATGATGCCACACCTCCCCCAGGAAGGGCTTTATCCTGAGCTAGCCCAGTTGGGTTTGGATGAAAACAATGGGTGCCAAGATGGACCACCCAGAGAAGTACTCTGGGAAGAGAAGGCCATGAAGGCAGGGATCCCAGTGAACCACCAGAACCTCCCCAGTGTGGAGGAGTTTACATACTACAGCTTGACAGCGCACCTGGTGGAGGCTGGGGATGGACATGTGAGGACGCAGACACCACTAGCAGCATCAAGTTTCAGAGAGATGGAACGACCTGCAGCGCAGATGTGTTTGTGGATGTCAGCAGGCCCAAGACCCAGGGTCAGAGCTACGAAGGGCAAGACTTTATCTAGCATAATTACTCTTATTTTACTATTTTATTATTTTTTTAACCTGTCACTTTATGAATTCCATTTTTTAAAAAAATAAATACCAGAATTTCCGTTAGTGGGGCTACTGATGGAGGTTTTGGTTATTTTAACTTTGAATGACTTACTAATGCTTGGTGGTCTTTGAATGAAGAGGCGTCCAAAGTTCTGTGCAAAACCAAGTTTATCATTCTGAATGTATTCACTGAGGGCTGTGGCTGTAGTGCTGTTGGTAGAGTGCTTGTCTAGTATGCCCTGGCCCCTAGGCTCCATCCCCAAATATTAAAAAAGGAATCCTTGTAGCATATTTTCAGTAATTAACTGATACATTGCTTTAGCAGTACCGGTAAGAAAGACACACTGCTGGAAAAGAAACAGGCGTGGTGCCTTCAGGCTCTGCTGGGAGTGTGCACGAGGCCAATCTTTGTGAAGGATTATTTTGGCATAACTTATTTTCCTAAGAAGTTGCATGTCCAGGAATTTGTGCAAAAACTGATTGTTAGCTATAGAATATTTTAAGAGCTTGTATATTGCTTAAATGGCTCCAACAGGGAATGGTAATGATGAGACACGATATAATAAAATTACATATAGCCAATAAAATATTGTTATAGAAATATAAAGATTAACATCATAATGCATAAAATGAAGGGGAAAATGAGTGAAGCACACCTACGCATTTCTTTGAAATGCATATACTGTGTAAAGTCAATCCTAAAATTCAACAATTGTGATTTCAATTGTTGGGTTGTGTGGGGGGTGTGGGTGTTTAGGCCCTTTATATCTCTATAATTTCTTCTTATTTAATCATATACTGTCTTAGTTTTGTGCTTCTAGTGCAGAAGTTTTTAATTTCTTATGGACTGGGAGCTGGGAACTCTGAGCTCAAGGCAGAGCACGTATTATCTGCTTAGAGTTGACTTTCTGAGTCCATAGATGGCAGAAAGCAGGGGGAGAGATAGGGCCAGCTCCCACCACGAAGCCCTTTTTTAAGGTGTCTGACCTCACATCCACATGGGCTGAGCACTTCCCATCAAAGGCTCTCATTCTTAGAACTGGCCAAGGCACAGCTGAATTTTGGAGGGAATACAGTCGAACTGTAGCCTCCAGTAATCCTATGGAAAAAATATTCATGTTTCCTAGAGAGTGACTTTGTTATTTTAGAGGATGGTCCAAGTTTACTAGAGGATGGTCCATGTGTCTTAGGACATACTCTACATTTCTTGGATAATGGTCCCTGTTTCTTGGATAATGGTCCCTGTTTCTTGGAGAATGGTCCCTGTTTCTTGGAGAATGGTCCCTGTTTCTTGGAGAATGGTCCCTGTTTCTTGGAGAATGGTCCCTGTTTCTTGGAGAATGGTCCCTGTTTCTTGGAGAATGGTCCCTGTTTCTTGGAGAATGGTCCCTGTTTCTTGGGGAATGGTCCATGTTTCCTCAAGAGTGGTTTGTATTTCCTAGGCGGTAGTCCATGTTTCTTGAGGAATGGTTCATGTTTCCTGGATTATGGTCTATGTTTCCTAGGGAGTGGTCCACATTCACAGGGTGGTTCATGTTTCCTAGGGAATGCTTTATGCTTCTTGGATAACGGTCCATGTATCCTAGGTAATGATTCATATCCTAGAGACTTTAATTGCATTTTTATTTCCTAGATAAGTTTGTTAATAGCCTTTCTTTCAGCTCCTGTCCTTAGCTTATTCAGTTTCTGATTGTCCATCTGGCCAAATGTGGTACTTCTTCACACTCCCCCACCTTTGAATGACATAGAACTCTTCAGGCTCTTTTCTAACTATAGCTTCTCAATTTTTCTTCTTGACACACTTGCATAAAAGTCCTGTGCTTTAGATACTATAATGTAGGTTTAATAAGGCAGTCTGAATTCCAGATAGGGAGACATGATGAGCATCACGGGCTTCCAAAGGCTGGGAGTCAGAAAGCTGTAGGTCCCGGCAGCTCTTTATTTCACATCACCTGTGTATTAAGTGGTGCCTGACGTATGAATTGCCTGTTTCCTGGCAACCCCTCTCCCACGTACTCCCCACCATCTCTTCCCCGTCTCCGCTCCTGCTTGCTGTGCTTCAATCAATGCTCTTCACTTTCCTGTCTCACCTTACATATTTTCTGTCTTGCTCCCATGCGCTCCCTTTCCGCTCACGTGTTATGGTCTCTCCTCACGCCAAGACCTTCAGTTTGCTCAGAGCTTCTCTTGAGGACACTAGTGAAACCATCACTTCTTTCTTCAAAGTTTTCCTCTCTTCTTCCACACAAAACAATTTCCAGATCTTTGACATGAAATGTTTTCTGGATCAGAGTGTTTTGGTCAAATATTGGGATATAAAATCAACTGGCCAGTCAAAGCCTCTCCATTGTTGGCCCCTATCCCATTCAGCCAGAAGAAGCACCAGCAACCCTGTTTCTACTGTGCCTGAAACCAGCTTGAGAAGCTCACACAGAGATGAGAGGCATGGAAGAAGCATTCTCTTTGAGGTATTTGTTCCCTGGTCCAGAAATCTGCAAAACTCTTACATATTGTGGTTTTATGATCCCAAATTCTACATCCCTGGACAAATTTCTGGTCCCGTGTCTGTTCATCATTACAGCTGGCAACATGTCACATCTTTATCTCAAAGACAACAACTCTGAAGCTGGTCCCTCTTCCCTACACAGCTCTTTCTCTTCTTCCAGTAGGGCCAGGCCTCCCGCCAGATATTAAGATTCAAGTATTTTAGATCACTTTTATCTGGTTACATGTTTTATTACATATAATCTGTCACTTGAGATCATGTTACAATATTTGGACTTGACTCTATAAGGTAAAGATGAAAGTTGCAGTTTTTAGATACTCTTCATCTATTTAAGGTCCTGATATTATTCTAGTATCAATGTACACGATAGGCAGCCACCTATTCACCTATTATCATGAGTTTCTTCCTTGGGAAATTTTTTCTGTCATCTTAGTTTGGGATTTTGTAGTGGTTTATTAAGGTGCATTTAGATCTATCAGCTCCTTTTCTGCCCTTACCTCTCCTATGTATCTGTACTGATATTTGAATTTTTACACATTGTACAGTCATGCCTATACATGTCTATCTGTATCTAACACCATATTACCGATGTCTAGATCCGTTCCCATTACATTTCTAGCCTTGGTTCCCGGTTCCAGCACCATATATCCATACATATCCTGAAAATTCCCCCAAACATCTCTCAGGCATCTCAAACTCACTGTCTCTTTAGTGCCTGCTTCCCTTATGTGCTATGTGTCTTGAGTAGATGCATCATTGTGTATTTGACTTCTATGGTCATTGGATGTAATACTCATTCTCAGTTCTAACCACATCTCTCTAATCTCACCAAGTCCATCTTAGAAATGGCTCTCAAATCTTCCCCACTTCACTGGAACATCCTCCTCAAATCAGAGTTCAGGAGTCTTTTGTTGTAAAATATTAATTGAAGATGTGTTACATTTGTTTATGCTTGGGAATATTGTTTAATGATGCAGAGATGTGTTGTATTCTTTCATGTTTAACTCTGTGAAGCTGTGATATTTTGCCTGCCTAAAACACTTCATTAGTCTAATAAAGAGCTGAATGGCCGATAGGTAAGCAGGGGAAAGGATAGGCAGGGCTAGTTAGAGAGAATAAACAGGAAGGAAAATCTGGGAAGAGAGAGAGGATCAAGGGATGAGAACAGGAGGGTGTTAGGGGTCAGTCACCCAGGCACATAGCCGGAACAATGAAAGAAGAGATATACCAGAAATAGAAAAAGGTAGAAGCCCAGAGACATAAGATAGATGGAATAATTTAAGTTAAGAAATCTGGCTAGAAACAAGCCAATTTAAGGTTAGGCATTCATAAGAAAGAATAAGTGTCCATATGATTATTTGGGAGCCAGATAGCAGTCCCCCAAAGAGGAAAGAGTATAGAAAAACCAACTACACTCTTAGTTCTTTTGTGTTTCAACAAAATACCTAAGACCAGATAATTTATCAAGATTAGATTTTTTTTTGAGGGAATGACTTTGCTTTTTAAAAAAGTTAAGGAGCAAATCCCCATCAACAGTTGCTGGTGGAGCTCTTTTGACATGTAACCTGGTGGTTGGCTTCACATGGAAAGGCAGTATAAGCCAGAGAGACCTTGTTTTTGCAACAAAATTATTATTGGCTCGGTCCTGAATGGGATATCTGAGCTTCTACAAAGGTTCAGGGACCATCACAGAAAAGGAAAAGATTTTAAGATCCAGAGGTCAGAAAACAGAGTGAAACGGTGTCCTCTAGATACAAAAGGATGACTTCACTAGCGGTGTCAAAGCAGCTGTGGTGACTGCACAAGACCTGTACAACATCCATCCAGCCTGCACTCTAGCTAAGGAGCCCATGAATTTCCACCCTTAACTGAGGAGCTATAGACAGTTGATGTCTTCTGGGAAAGGCAAAGTGTGTTTTCTTTGGTGTGGCTCTTCATAGGTCGACAGCACTCTAGTGGATGACCTCATACCCAGGAGTATATGGGCAGCAAAATAGTACTGTTTTTAAATTATATTTTTTAAAGGGCACAAAGTTGGGGGTTAGGGAGGTTGGGGTGAATCTGGGAGGAGTTAGGGGAAAAGTAGGAAGTACGTATGATCAAAATACATTGCATGAAATTTTCAAAGGATGGAAAGACTAAAACTTAAAACCACCCACTCTGTAATCTATTAATCTGCGTATTAATCCCCTCACAAGTGTCTGCTGTGATTACCCTCAAAGATTCATCTCCAAGCTCTATTGACCTGTAAATTTGGGCATAAGTTTCTAGCACATGACACTTAGTGGACATAATAAAATGATAACATTGTTGTGTTGTTATGATTTGTCACATGTTACCAGCTGTGAATGTGGGCACTAGAATGTTTGATTTAGAACATCTAAACTAACCTAGGCTATCTACTGACTGGAAACTTCCAAGGCTCACACTTTACCTCATGAGGTCAGGTCGAAGTAGCTTTTTCCTCTAAGATTTATTTATTCTTAATTTTTATGTGTATGGCTGTTTGCACGTATGTGTGTACATGCACCCTATATAGTCAAACTGTCCCAGGAGACCAGAAAAGGACATTGGATCCCTTGGAACTGGAGTTCCAGATGATTGTGAACTGCTGTGTAGGTGCCGGGAACAGAACCTTTACGAGAGCAGACATCGCTAGTAACCCCTAAGCCATCCCCCCAGCCCCACGTCCAAGTGTCTGGTCCAAAGTGCCTGATAATGACAGGTATGGGAAAAGCACTGAACTATTCAAAACAGGTTTCATCCAAGACTATGAAGGTAATTGGCTAATGAGAAATGGCGCAGTATAACCCAAACAAAGATGGAGAGTCGGATATCTATAGACAGCTTAATTTCACAATAAACCCAGACTTGGGGGTGTGTAAAAAGTCAACTTAAAAGATTATTCTCTGGGAAGAGGAGGAAGATCCTTTTCATTTTCTCCTTTCTTCTTCCTACCGTGATGAAGATGCTTGTGGGCAAGAAGATGTGGGGCATCCACCCCACAGCTGGGATGCCGTCTTTCCTTCTGACACTCATCTCTGGGGGTTACTTCCTTTCACCAGTCTGGTGCAGTGGGTCATTCTGCATCATCGGTGTCCGGGCCACTAGCACACCACCCACCCTCTTCTCTCCAGCCTACAATGCCCAGGATTGACCTTCCTTGCTTGGTGAGACGGCCAGCATGCATGATGGATCTCAATCAGAAAAGAGATGGTCACCCACCCTGGGAGTCCTGGCTCAATGGTCACCCACCCTGGGAGTCCTGGCTCAATTCTACACTAGGATTGGGGACAAAATACTACCTGGGAACAATACTCCCCTTTCCTCCATTTTATCTTCTGGGATCACGTTATTCTTTGGGGGACCAAAAGCAGGATTTGGAAGCCCACACCTGAGGTGTTTATATCTCTATAAATACTCATCAGCTCCTTTTTGACGAATGTCAGTCCCTCCCTCTGGTAACTTTTACCCCACCAAGTGAGAGGAAGGAGGAGGAAGAAGCAAACATGTTTCCTGGCAGATGGTGCCTGGGAACAGATGACAAGGAGGAGACAGGTCAGGCAGCTCCCACTGAAAGGAAAATTTGGCTTTTCCTGTTCAAGTCAGAGCTCTCATTCTGAGAAAATTAGGAAGAATGTGAGTGTGAAAATAGGGTGGGGTGGTAAGAGAGCAATTTAATGCTTTTGAGAAAAAAGTTTAAAAGGCCCTTCTCCCCCTCAAACTTCAAAGTAACAGTATAAAACTGAACTGTAGAAAGAAACAGAGTCACTAACAGATTCACGAATCCATCCACTGTCTCATCTCATTCCATAATGCACACACTTTTTAACTATTTCTTCTATAAATTGTGATCTTCCTACAGACAAAAATTTGTGTTCTATCTTTTGCATCAATATTGGAGAAAAACTCACATTTATGTTTTCTTGTGTAGCTCTTGTAAGTCTTTGTTAATTTAGAACAAATACACAGGTACCCCGGCCCCCAGCTCCTTCCTCGAGACCCTTCCAACCAAGAGAGGCTTACGGACAAGTAACCCTGCAGTTCCCCAGGAGATATGAACCAAGGGGGTGACAGGGAGGCTCCTAGGGAAGCGCATCAGAAGGTGGCATGTGTGTTGGCAGCTGTCACAGAAGCTTCTTGAAGGGGAATGGGCCCAAGTAAGTCCTGGAGGCTAATAGCACCAAGGAGAAATTAGGGATAGAGCGCCCGTGGATAGGAAGACTGCAGGAACTTGAAGGAATTTCCTGCTTATTCTGGGATAGGGAGAGAAGCCATCCAATGAAGGAGCAGGAGAGATCAGAATGGGTGCAGGGGTCCTGTCCGTGCACGGCCCTGGCCCCGAAAAGACACCCGAACAGCACCTTCAAGGTCACAGAGTGAGGGTGTCTTAGGAAAGGAGTGGACGTGATTGAAGCTGTGTTTTAGCACTGCCACAGCTACACTGTCACAGCCACTCAAAAGGGTTAAAGGCAGCCTTAACAAGTGGTTAGGAGACCCTGGTGCAGTCCAGGGTGGGAGGGAACCTGAGCACTCCTCCTTCATCCCTGCTTCACCCAAAGCTGCTGGGCGTGGCTGGCTGGCTGCAGGGTAAATGGATGACTTTCTTCTCATCTTCAGTTTCCAAGTTTTGGCACATAGTTTCTTTAGGTTGCTCCATAGTTGTGTGATTTCATACTCATATATGCACCTTATTTGGAGGTGTGGGGGGCTGTATGTGTGTGTGGGCCAGTACAGATGTGAGCATGTGCTGTGGAGGTAGAGGAAGTCTGCAGAATCACCCCTCAGGAGCCATCCACTTTTAATGTTGAGAAAGCATTTCTCATCAGCCTGGGTCTTGTTAAAAAGGCTCAGCTTGCTGGCCAGTGAGTTTGGAGATCTGCCCATCACTGCCTCTCCAGTGCTGGGATTACATAGCACTGGCACCACACCTGACTTTAAAGATATATGCACGGGCTCTGGATTTTGAGCTCGGGATTCCATGCTCACAAGTGGCAGGCACTGAACCAACTGAACCATCTCTTCAAACCTATTCTTTTAAAAAGTATTATTTATTTTAATGTCGATATGTACATGCTTGTATTGTATGAGTTTAGGTAAATCACATGCATTCTGGAAGCACCAGAGACCAGAAGAGGGGATTGGATCCCCACTGAGCTGGAGTTATGGCAGTTGGAGTAAGTCACCATGTGGGTACAGGGAACCAAATCCAGGTTCTCTGTGGGAGAAGTAAATGCTATTGAACACTGAGCCATTTTCTCAGACCTAGTCCTTATTTCTCAATTCCCACAATACCGCTGCTTCCTAGTTTAACCCAAACCCATTCAGCTTCCTTGGCCCCAGGTCATGCTGGCCCATCACTCAGCAGGCCCTCGTGTATGTGCAGCTGTGTTTTCTTATGTGCTGAGGTATATCGTTACCAGCACATTGCTAAACTCCTGAAACCCTTGGTCTGTTTCGTTCCTGCCAATAGTGACTGTCACTCCAGTGTCTTCACTCTGTTTAGTGAGTGAGGGCAAGGGTAAATGGATGAATGGATGAGTTTTTTTATAGGTCCAAGCTCATGAGAAGGGGGAGGGGCTGATAAAGATTTTAGAGCAGTGTGCCTTCTCTGGCCTATGTAGGATGAACCTGTCCTTGGCCACACATTAAGTATAGGGTGTCTAGCCTGAGGGTTCTGGGTTTCAAGAGCATATATGTTTTGTATGACATTATGATAGTCATTTGCAAAACTCACCCTTGCCAACCACACAATGAAGTTACCAAAAAAAAAAAATTCAAAATCATCAGAGAATATATTTCAGGGATGGGCCTCAAGCAAGGTCATAGGGCTCCACTCTCAGAAGGGATGGATACTGTGTCCTACACTCAGGTCTTGAGAGAGCCATCAAAAGGCCTAGCATGTGCTGGTACAGCTGAGGATCTGGCCCAGGAGTTAAGAGTACAAGCTACTCTTGCAGTGAATGGGGGGTTCACTTCCCAGCCCCTATGTGGCAGCTCACAGCTGTCTGTAACTCCAGTTCCAGGGGGTTCAATACCCTTTTCTGGCCCCCATGAGCACTGACTGCACTCATGTGGTGCACATGCGTACACACAGGCAGAACACCTATACTCATAAAATGAAAATAAGTAAATATTTTAAAATAATTTTTAGCATCTATTGTAGGCTGGAGAGATGACTCAGTTTGTAAAACACTCGCTGTGTGTGAAGAACTGAGTTTGAATCTCTAGATCTACTTAAAACCAGGTACAGAAGCAAGAAATTGTAATCCAGTCTTTCCATTGGTGAGATGAGAGCTGAACACAGGGCAATCCCAGGAAGCTGACACACAGAGCGGTAAAACCCAAAAGGTAGAAGGTGAGAATTGATACCTGAAATTGTTATGTCACATATGTATAGGGGTATACGCATGCGCGTGTGTGCACGTGCACACACACACACATACACACACATGCACAAGTACACACACATGCACACACACACACACACACACACACACACACACACACACACATACATATTCACGCATGCACGCACGCACGCACAATTTAAGCCTCACTTCTATTGTCTCTGGCTTCTTTCTTGACCACATTCCCTTGAGCACGAGCCTCCACTCCACAGATGCCTTCACAGAGACCACCTGGGGCTACCTCATCTTGGACCTTTAGCCTGAAGGAGTGTAAGCTAAATAAATCTCTTTCCTTTACAAGGTACTCAGTCCCAGGTATTTTGTTATAGAGACAAAATGTAGATTGATGCCAAGGAGAGAACGGAGGAAGGGAAGGCAGCCAGAGTGTGCACTTGTAAGAGGTGGCTGTGAGAAGCAGCTTGACTGCAGCTGGAGCTGCTTAGCCTGAAGTTGTCAGGCACCTGAGCACCATAAATGCCAATGGGAGTGGAAAATGGAGTGTGATGGAGTGAATAATGAGGCCAGGCTGCTAACTGTAAGAGCCATATCCTGGGAAGACAGGAAGATTTGACCAAGGCTCACTTCAAGGACTCCAGCTCTCTATGAAGACCTCACTCCCAGGGATATGAGGGCTTGGAGCAGACAGCTCCCCGGATCAACTGGAGGGGAGGAACTGAGGCGGCATGGGGCCAGGCCCGAGGAGTTTTGTTCATGGGGCAGCAGATTTGGGATCTTTATTCCATCCTTCTTCCTCATAGGGGTGGGTTGAGGGTTGGCTCAGAGGGCTGGGGAGCAAGCCATGAATATGTTTGGCTTGGCCACACCCCTTTGGAACATTGGATAACTGTTTAGAAGTTGTAAGAGTTCTGTACCAACCAGGATGCTGGTGAGAGCAGGAGGAGGCTGGGAAAGTGTTAATTCCCATCTGGAGTGTGGGGCCTGGAGGACTTTCTTTGTCTTAGGAAGAGCCCATTTCTTCAGCCTTTGAGCCTCCTCCCACCCTTCCTCTGGGAGCAGCCCAGGGGCCTGGTGCCTGCCCTTCCCTCCCTGGCTCCACTCCTAAAGAGGGTAGTATTTTCACAGGTGGGTTTGCCTTAAGAAGCCCCTTTATAAGAAGACTCTGGCTTTTTAAACTGGGACCAATAAAAGAATTTTCCAAGAGGGTCTTTGAAGTAATGACCTCCCTAGTTACTGCCTTCAAACATATTTTTATGTCCTGGAGGAGAGATTATGCATTGAGGGTGCTGAGAACTGTGGGAGGCAAAAGACCCTGAGGGTGGCAGAGTCCTGGCTCCTATCCAGAGGCCCAGTGAGAGGCAACAGCTTGGGGAAATCACAGGCACAGAATTCTGTTTCTAAACCCAGTTCTTGGGCAAAGCGAGGCTTGTCTTGACTGTGTCTACTTACTCTCATAGATACAGGCCTGCCAGCTGCAGTGTGAGGTCTGGGCTAGTGGAAACCACATGGGACAGTCCATTCACATGCCTGGTGAGGAAGGCTAGAGAGGAGGCAGAGGGTAGGAAGTGCCTGAGAATGCAGTGCAGAGAAGATGGGGGTAGGGGAGGCTATCGGACCAGAGAGTGGCGATTAAAAACTTTTCTCTAGGGGGCTGAAGAGATAGATAACTCAGTCACTCAAATTCTTATGGCACAAACATGAGGCCCTGAATTCTAACCCACCACTGATTTTTTCTTTTTTAAGTCCAAGTGTAGTGGCATGCACTTGTAATCCTGGGAGTGGGAAGACAGGGACAGGCAGATGCCTGAGGCTCACTGGACAGCCAGCCTAACCTATATGACAAGCCAGGGGTCCCATGGAACATCAGCTACAGAAGAACACCCAGCATGATCTCTGCATAGCTGTGCCTGCGTGCACACACACAGTCTCTTCTCTTGTAGTCTTTCAAATCTTAAAAGCCAAACTTTAAAAATGACATTTATTTACTGGGAGACAAGAAAGCAATTTGTAGGAGTTAGTTCTCTTACTATGTGAGCTCTGGGAATTGAACTCGGATTGTCAGGCTTGGCAGCAAGTGTCATTATCCTCTGATCCATCTTGCCTGACCCCAGTTCTTCAAATTTTTATCCACTACTTACTTTCTGTCAGGCTTCTGCAGAGGATTGAGCAGTGAAGGGAGCAGCTGGGCCCCTGTCCACACAACACCTCATTCTGAAGGGAACAAAAACTGAAAAAAAGAATTAAAACATTGATTTGAGATGCAAACCAAAAGGGCTGTGGAGGAGACGGAGATATTGGATATGATGAATTTCAGCAACACTGGAAAGTTCTGTCTGTGGGAGATGATTCTGGGTGAGAGACAAGCCTTAGACTTGGGGAAAAATGTTTGCAAAAGACACATCTTTTTATCCATTGTGTTAATTACTTCCTGTTGCTGTGATTTAAAAAAAATCCCACAGCCAAAAGCAGCTTAAGAAAGAAAGGTTTACTTTAGTTCATGGCTTTCAGGAGGGAGTCCATCATGGCTGGAAGGGCGAGCACCAGGCATTCATGGTGGCTGGAGCAGAAGCTGTACAGTCACATCTTTATCCACACACAGGAAGTATTGAGAGAGGGCAGGAAGTGAAGCTGGGTCATAAGCCAGCAGCCAGGCTCTGCCTCTCAAAGGTTCTATGACCTCCCCAGACATTCAGGACATACTAGTTGAAAACAACAAAACAAGTAACTCAATTAAAAATAGGCTAAGGACCTTCATTATACCCTCACCAGCGAAGACATAAATGGCATTATGTCAATCAGACCGTACTCCCTACCACATGCCAGAGAGGAAATGCAAATTTCAAACAACATAGTAGCACCTCATACCTGTAACATGCCTGAAACACCAGTGTTTACCACGGTTAAAAAGAAGTGGATCACTGAGTCATAAGAAGATGCTGAAGAATTAAAGCCATCTGCTAAGTAAAATCAACCCCAAAAGGCTAGACACTTTTATAGTAGTAGGGTTCTCTGGCCCCGGGTGGCCGAGAGGTCCGAGACTCACAGACCTGCCGCCTGAGACTGCTTAGGAACCCACCGCCGCTCAGACCCCCAGAAACGACTCAGACGCTTATATTAACTTCATGCTGTTTGGCCTATGGCTCAGGCACATTGCTAGCTAGCTCTTACATCTTAAATTAACCCATTTCTATTAATCTGTCTGCCATGTGGCTCACCTGTGCTCTTACATGTTGCTCCTTTGGGCTTCTGGCTCGATCTGCCTGACTCTGCCCTGCTTCTCCTACCTATGCTTTGATTTCTCCTCTTACTTCTTCTATGATGCCTGCCATGGTCCAAAACAGCTCCTTTATTTAAAGATTGAGCTGATTGGCCAAAGGCAGCCAGGAAGTGTAGGCGGGGCTACCAGACTAGGAAAAATCTCTGAGAGCAGAATGTCAGACAGAGCACCAGAAAGAAGCTGCAGGATGCAGAGGACAACCATGCAGCTTTAAAGAAAGGTACCGAGCCGCATGGCTGAACAAGAGACATGGGATAGCTTAAGGGTGGAGAGTTAGCAAGCTATATGCCTGGGCCCAAGGCTGATCAGCCTAAAACTATTGGAAGCATCTGTGTGTCTCTGTGGGACTGCGGGACTGCGGGTCTATGGGCCTAGACCTTGAGGTTAGGCCGGAAAGTCTGGGCCAGAAACCTCATACTACACACTTTGATCTCAAGTACATGACATTCTGGAGAAGACAAAATTATGGAGACTGGGTAGATAACTCAATCGTTGCCAGAGAATAGAGAAGATAGCCAGATAGGTTTGCATGGAGGATGGGGGCAGGGTGTGGAATCACTGTACACACTACTTATCAGTATGTGCTTTTATATGTTTGTCTAAACCATAGAGTGCTGGTCAGTTCTGCTGGGTCATGACGGTTCATTTTAGCAAGTGTGACACTTTGACAGGAGATATCTGTATCTCAGAAGCTTTGCATGTGTTGAGCTAAGGGCTAAATTTTTATACCTTTTCAATTTTGTGTTGGCATAAACTACTCTTGCAAAGTTAAATCTTAGGGTTGGGATGGTTAAGAACATTTACTGCTCTTGCAGGGTATATGGATCTGATTCTTAGCACCCACATAGTGGCTGACAAATGTCTGTAACTCCAGTTTTAGAGGATCCAGCACCTTATTCTGGCTTCCATGGGCATTGCACATATGTGTTGCACAGACACACATGCAGGCAAATATACAATGATACTCATAATATTGAAATAAATCTTTAAAAAAGAGAGAGGGATATGACAGAAAGCTTGTCATCTGGATATTACTTTAGAGTCACAGAAGTTTTTCCCCAGACATAGGCTACTCTGTGACATTCAGTGTCTCCCCTTAGGAGATGTTCAGAGAGGCTGAGTGACTAATCTAAGTCACAAGCCAGGAAGTAGAGAAGCATGTTCCGGGCTTCAATCTTCCAGTTCCTCTGTGGTAATAGATCCATCAGAGAGGGCCTGCTGGGACAGGAGAAGGCTCAGAGAAAGAAAGGACGAAGGCCACCATGAGGGGGTAACTAGTTGTCAAAGGTGAGGCTTTCACAAGAGAGGGGTGACATTCAGTGGGTTGGAATCAGCCACAGCTTTGGACACCAGACTGAGCAGGAGATGCTCAGAAGGGTTTGGGGCTGAAGTTTGACCTCTGACCCAGGTAAATTCCAGGAAATCATCTGGTGCTGAGATACAAGGAAGCTTGGAAGAGGTAGGCAAGCTGGAGGCAGGGTCAAGAGCTCTGATGTTGCTATAGCTGAGGTGTGACTGTGGGAGTGTCAAGGAGGTTAGGGAAGAAAGAAGAAGACGTGC
This sequence comes from Phyllotis vaccarum, assembly GCA_033318265.1. Classification (NCBI taxonomy): domain Eukaryota; kingdom Metazoa; phylum Chordata; class Mammalia; order Rodentia; family Cricetidae; genus Phyllotis; species Phyllotis vaccarum. The sequence goes on along the minus strand of JARWLC010000014.1, from coordinate 66,908,435 downwards.
CATAGCCAGAAGAGGCCCCAGCAAAACTTGTTGAGTATGTGTGTGTCTCACAGGATTCCAAGGCTGCAGCCAAATGCTTCCTGTGATGACTTGAATAAGAATGGCCTTTGCGGACTCAATGTTTACACTCGGTACAAAGTTGGTGAAACTGTTTGGGAAGGTTAGAAGTGACTTTTCTGGAGGAGGTGTGTCACAGGGGCTTTGAGGCTTCTGAAGCCTCCTGCAATACCCAGCATGCTCTCTGATTTCCTGCTTCCAGCTTTAGAATGTGAGCTCACAGCTGTTCCTGCTAGCCATACCTTTGCTCCACCACCGGGGACTATTAAACACATTCTTTTTGAAGTTGTCTTGACCATGGTGTTTTAGCACAATAGAAAAATAACTAAGACAAAAGTTGACATCAGGACGTACCCTCTTTCTGTGAAGACCCAAGCCATGCCCTTTGTAGAATAAGCATGGAGGACTTGGGGATTTGGGATTTAAAAGGGCATTTGAGGGGCTGGGGAGATGGTTCAGTGGTTAAGAGCACTGACTGCTCTTCCAGAGGTCCCAGGTTCAGTCTCCAGCACCCACATGACAACTTGAAACTGTAACTCCAGTTCCAGGGAACCTGAAACTCATGGCAGAACACCAATGCACATCAAATTAACAAAAAAGAAAGGAAAGAAAAATAAAAGAGGGAAAGGCAGTTCGGTGTTGAAAGGGGAGCCTAGTGGGCCGTTCTAGCAGGAGCTTGGAAGACAATAGTGTTGGGAGCTTTGGATCACCGTGAGACTTGGCTCAGGGTGTTGGGGAGCTGGGTGAGGTATTGAGAGGATACATCCCTCACTGGAAAAGCCAAGTGAGGCATTGAGAAACTCATCCTGGACCTCCGAAGGGAGGGGCTCTGGAGTTTGCCAACTTCTGCTTAGAATTAATCACCAAGAACTGATCACCCCCCCCCCACCATGCAGATGGCTGCCAGTAACTACCCTTGGTTCCCAGTCAGACTCTGCAACCCCAGCTCCTTCATTCCAGTCTGTCAGTCTTCAGAGGGGCTCCACCCTTACCTATCAGTAGTGATAACATCAATTCACCCCTATTCTCTATGCATTCCTCTCCATGCTCTCTGCCAACTCCCGGCAGAAAGATTCAGGAGTTCCTTCTCAGTCCCCACTCTGACTCACTTCCATAGCTTCTCCAAGGTCCTCTGACAGCCCTGAGGAAGACCGAATGGCCCAACGCCATTCTGTTCCTACTGATACTTGTATTCAAGTGTTTTCTCTATTCTGATGTGATAGCTGGAAGGTCTTCCAATCTCCTGGGCCCACCTCACCTTTCTCAGGTTGTCAGTCAATCCCAGTGTTATAAACAACTGGGATTGCCCTGTGAAAACCCTGCTCACCTTCCCCCACAGCCCTCAGTGAGCTTCCTCCCAGGGGGTCTTCCAAGCATTTACTCAGCTGCCCCGTGGCCTTTGAGAGATTGATTCAAATGGATCGCCTAATCCATGGGTTGTTTAGTTCACAGATGACATTGACCCAACAAGCTAGAACTTCGTTGTCTTCCTACTTTCACGGGTCCTGTCTAGTTCATACAGTTCATGCAGGCTGTGCCTGGCGGGAGAGAGTCATTTACAGAAGCCAGGACCCTACTAGAAAGCCCCAGGAGCTTCATAGGTTATCGGTTCACGCCTTGTTATTTCTACCCACTTCTTAGTCTTGAGGACAAGGTTGAAGCTGAGTTGACATCTTTTACCTTCACCATTTGGAAGAGCGTTGTACAGTAGAACTTTCTAAAATGATCCAGCAGAGCTTTCTAGAATTATGGAGAATGCCAGAGGAGCTCCTAGCACATGGGACCCTTTGGAAACTGATTGTGGCTATCGTGAATAATGAGTGGAGTTTTAGATTCTCTCTCTCTCTCTTTCTCTCTCTGTGTGTGTATGTGTGTCTGTCTCTGTCTATCTCTGTCTCTCTCTGTGTGTAGGTGTATTTTTGTATATGCACGTGAACATGTGGAAGTCAGAAGATAACTTCAGATGCCATTCTTCAGACATGTCTACATTATTATTATTATTATTATTATTATTATTATTATTATTATTATTAAGACAGGGTCTCTCATTGGCCTGGAATTTATGAGGTAGTTAGGCTTGATGGCTAGCAAACTCCAGGGATCCACTTATTTCCTCCTCTTGGGATCATACGTGTGAAATTGCTGACCTTTCTATTTTTCTTTCTCTCAATGGATTTTAGGGACCAAATTCAGGTCCCCATGTTTGCAAAGCAAGCAATACAGACTGAACCATCCCCTCAATTTCATTTCATGTTACATGTCTTCAGTGGCCATACGTGGCTTCCACACTGCACAGAAAGCCTCCGAGGTCTCTCTGTCCATTAGGAGGAGACTGCCCGGGGGACTTTTCCTCTGTTGTTCTCTGCCCAGCCAGGCAGAAATTATGGGTCAGAGGTGACCACATAAATAAAAAGGAGAAAGTGAGGAAACACATGGATTCTCAGAGGAAGAGATACTTTGCCACAGGTTTGCCAAGCCAAAACGTGTGAGGAGCTAGACACTGACATCCAACTGGAGGGGGCTGGGACTGAGGCAGAGCACAGGGTTCTGAGACCAAAGATGCTAATCTCTACTGATTAGTGGGATTAGAGTCATGGCCCCAGCCCTAGAGGAGGCAAGGAGCCTAGTCACGGACACACAGCCAAGCTGGACCTCAGAGAAGTTAGGAGACAGACTGAAGTCCCTGCTGGAACCATCTAGTCAGTCATTCTGGGCCCCCGAGGACGGAAGGGCTAAGAGTTATCAGGTCTGTTCTTGGAGCTTTGGAAGGGAAGAGCCTCTCAAGGCTTTCAGTTTTCAAATGACTTTGGCTCTCTAATCCCCAGTTGTCCCCCATCCCGGAGGTGAATCACAAGCTGCAAGGGTAAGAACATGAGGTCATCTGGGCCATACTTCCTGCCTGACCCTAGCCCTGGGGTCAAGTCTGGGGAGTTTCCCAAGGCCAGTGAGGAAGAGGGTCATTCAGGCCAGAGCCACAGCAGAGCTCTGGCCACAGCCCAGTGTGTGGTGGTGGTTGCTGCTACCCGGTGCTGCTGAGGGAGTCCACGAGCAGAAGTGACTTCAAAGGGGAGTCACTGGGAGTTATCAGGACAAGAGTGTAGTGGATTTATGTTACATTGTAAATAATTGTCCCGCCTATGAGTTTTATTAAAAAGCGCTGATTGGCCAAAGGCAGTGGGCGGGGCTACCAGACTAAGAAAACTCTGGGAACAGGAAGAACAGAGCAGAAATGCCACAGAGACTCCAGAGTTGCCGCCAGACAAGCCAGAAGATGCAGAGGACAGCTATGCTGCTCTGAGAAAAGGTACTGAGCCCCATGGCTGAACAGGATAAGAATCATGGGTTAGTATAAGGGTAAATAAAGAGTTAGCAAGTTATATGCCTGGGCCTTACGCCGATCAGCCTAAAATTAATGTAAGCGTCTGTGTGTCTCTGTGGGTCTGTGGGTCTAAACCTTGAGGCTAGGCCCGAAAGTCCAGGCCAGAAACCTCATACTACACAAGTGTACACAGAACTCAGACACCAAGCCTTTCTAAGTCAGATACCAAGGCTCTCTGAGGCCTCCTGCTTATGCTGCCTGCCGCATAACTCAGACCACCTCATCCGATATAAATTCCTCCTTTGAAGGCAGAGCCCCAGACAACAGAGGAAGACACAGGAGGCCTGGAATCCAGAGTCCAGGGCAAGCTTATGTGTGCAGCAAGTCCTGGGAACACCAGTCTGCATTTTCAAAACACCCATCCTGAAGGACATTCTTAACTTGACAGATTACTGATTGGGAGGAAGATCAGATGTCAGGAGTCCCTGAAGGAAGGGTTCTTAAGGAACACAAGACAGAAACATCACAGCTGCAACCATCAAGGTATCAAAGGCTTCTGCACACAAGATACAGTCAAAATTAGAACTCACTCTAGTGTAAGTCAGCCTTGACCTTGGAATCTTCCTGCCTTTGCTACTGCTTCTAGAGTAGCTGGAATGACAGGTCCAGGCCACCAAACTTCATTCCTAATTTCCTCTTGATCAGGAAAGCTTAGAGTTAGGGATTAGAGCCAAAGTCCCTGGAGCCATCTACACTGTGCTCAGGAGAGTGTATGCTGGGTCCCACCTGCTACAACCCCATCCTTATTCCTGAGTCCTCCCCTGGATCTCCCAGTGTCCTTCAGGCCTGCAGTTGCCTAGCTATAGGCTTGGCTTCTCTGAGTGAGAAGTAGGGAACACTTCAGGTGCAAACTCTCTTGTCTTTCCTCTCTCAAGGATGGAATCCTGCCATTGCCCCAGATAAATTGCTCTATACTGTTATCTGTGGAAGATGAGATTTCTGCCGATGTCCAAGCTCTTACCCATGTGCCCTCCTATAGCATGTCCAGACTTTCTCTGTCCTCTTCCTTTGTTCTAGGTGAATATTCATGGCCTTGAGGCTGTCATGCTTTTAGGAGGCTACAGGGGGAAACTGTCACTCTTGATGGCATGGCTAGGTGAATGTGTATGTGTGCTTGAGTGTCCATGCATGAGTGTAAGAAGAATGAGTGCACATGTGTGTGTGTGTGTGTGTGTGTGTGTGTGTGTGTGTGTGTGTGTGTGAGAGAGAGAGAGAGAGAGAGAGAGAGAGAGAGAGAGAGAGAGAGATGTGAGTGTGGTGTGTAATGATGTGTGTGTATGAGTGTGTGTGCATGTGTGTCTAAGTGTATGTGTGAGAGTGTGTGTGCATGCTCATGGCTGTGGTGTGTGAGGACATGTGTGTATATGACTGTGTGTGCATGTGTGTCTAAGTGTATGTGTGAGAGTGTGTGTGCATGCTCATGGCTGTGGTGTGTGAGGACATGTGTGTATATGACTGTGTGTGCATGTGTGTCTAAGTGTATGTGTGAGAGTGTGTGTGCATGCTCATGGCTGTGGTGTGTGAGGACGTGTGTGTGTATGACTGTGTGTGTATGTCTGTCTAAGTGTACGTGTATATGTGTGACTGTGTGTGTATGCTCATGGCTGTGGTGTGTGAGGATGTATGAGTATGAAGAACCTTCAAGTTGACTCCAGCCCCTGGATCCAGCTGTTGGATCTGCCCTCGCTGAAGTTCCTCAAACATGGTATACTCTTGACATACTCTTTAACCCCCAGACCACAGAACCCGGGAGCACCATACATAGTTGCTTTCCCCTGAGAGGTGATGGCATCATTCGAAGTGTGGCTGTGGTAAGCCTGCTCTGAGGTCTCCGGGTGCCGGCACTCTCCCTGCATCGCTCATGGCAATGGGAATTAGTGATCCAGCAGGCAGATTTTTGAGGATTATTTTTTCATTCAGCTCCACATTTGGGAGGGCAAGATGCTTTCAGGATCATCATTGTCTTCATGGGGGCCTCAGAGATGCTCATTGAATGTTTAATGAGGGACTGACCCCTGTACTTGCCCTTAAACTGACTCTAACCCTGGCCACAGACCAACACTTAATTCTGGCATCAGAGACCTAACCCTGGTCACAGCCTCTCACTCCAGTGCCTGAACACTGAGCATGCCTTCAAATGACCCTTAATCTTAACCTCGAAATGACACCTGCCTCTGACTCTAGCTGAATCCTGACTCACCTGGTCAGTGATCTTCCCCTACCCCAGAGTCTTCATGATCATTTGCTTCTTTTGATCCATTTCTGCCTCCTTACACCGTCCCCTTCTTGCTGTTGTTTGGAGGTGCAAAGCCCTTTCTGGTCCAGTCCCTCAGGTGTACCCTCTATGTGCTGCTCTCTTTCTGTGTTGTTTAAATGTCACTTCCTTAAGGATTGTCTAGTTTACATGTAACCCCTATAGAGTGGCTCTTAGAATTTTTATGCCTTAAAAATGGTGTGTGTGTGTGTGTGTGTGTGTGTGTGTGTGTGTACCCACTTGCATGTGCAATGCACATATGTCTACATGCTTCTTTCTGCTTGGTGTCCTCTTCCTAACGCCTGTAAACTAATATAATTACAGGGCCTGCCTCCCGCAAGGGACCTAGTTGCAACTGTGAAGTAGCTAAATGAATGATTGAGTACCATATCTTCAGGGAAGCCTTGTCTGTGGCCTCCCAGGCTCGAGGAATTCCCATCTTTCCTCAGAACACCCCCTTGCAAACATCCAGCCTCAGGCTGGCTTCTTTGCCTGGGAGCCTAACCCTCCCAGGCGGCCTGCTTCAGCCAGGCCTCTTTCCTCCAGCAATTCCAGCACACAGGCCCTTGTGCCTCAATAAGAGCAGGTTGAACTGTTGAACTGCGATGATTCCTTTTCCCCAGCCTCCCCTCTGGCCTCAGATCCCACTGATTCATGTGCCTGGACATCAGGGCCAGCACTTCAAGCAGGGAAAAACAAATGAAGAAGCCAGGAGACCAGCAGTGGGAGACAGTGAAGACATCCATCTCCCTCTGCCCCCTGTCCCCAGTACTGTCCTCCTGAGAGTTTCTGGCAGCGAAAAGTTCAGACTCCGTTTTCTGGAAGAGGGAGGGGAAATCTGTGTGGGGGGGATGAAAAAAAAAAGTCCCCAAACTCAAATCATCACGCACACAGAACAACAAGTCATAAAACAGCACACCATTGGGAGAAGAGGGTCACATGGTGGGGATCTGCGGACTGCAGAGGAGGGGAGGGCGGCATTTGAGAAAAGGCAGCCTTCTCAATGGGAAACAGATGGACCGAGCAATCTTAAATAGAATCCCAGACTCAGCTTTGGGCAGGAGCTGACCTAGGTAGGGGGTGGGCATTCTTGACCCATGGTATACAAAAGAGAAGTGGAGGCAGAGGAAAGGGGAAGCGGGCTGTAGCCTACTGATGAACTTCCAGGCTCACCCAGCTATGCAATTTCCTAGCCTCTGCTAGCCTCCAAATTGGAAACAACCAGTGCCTTCCCAACCTTTCTTAGGTTTCTTCCATTTTTTTTCTCTTTGTAGTGTACATTTAGAGACATTTAGAGATGTCAGCAAGCCTTTTTGTTCCAAAATCCCTGCTCTCACCCGCAGGACCCCTGACAATAGAGCTATGCTTGTGGCCATGCTATGGGTGTTGAGCTGTTTACTTGCCTAAGTGTTCCAGCATCCTTTAGGTGTGACAGAGGTGTTGGTCCTTCAAGCTCATCTCCCCACTGATAGATGCAGGATGGCAGGTGATAATGGAAATATAGGGACCAGGCATGGTCTCTGCGCCTCGTATTAACTGAACAGGATTAAGCATCACAGTGAGAGGCCCATAAAGCAACTGGCACATGAAGTAAAGCTGATTCTTAGAGGACTCAACAAATTCATTGAGATACTGACATCCAAGTGGCTTCCCTTTCCCCAGCATTGTCCATCACTCCTACATAAAGCATCCTGTGCAGACACACCCCAGCATTGTCCATCACTCTTACATAGAGCATCCTGTGCAGACACAAACTTGAACATCAGTTTCTCTGTTGCTTCCTTCCATTGAAAAGGCAGCACTGGTCTCCTCCCCAGCTCTCTGAGATAAAGGCACTCTGGATGACTTCCACACAGTACATATAGCACAGGGCTCTTTAGATCTTGCTCAAAAGCACCAGGGGAGTGTTCACATGGATTGCTGTGTTAATGACAAGTCCGTCCCCCCCAGTCCCCACTCCCATCCCCCCACAGCTTCACTGATGTTTCTGATAACCTACCACAGCAGAACTTCTCACCACTCCAGAAGACAGCAAGAAATTCTTCTCCTTCAGAGCTCAGAGTCTCCCATCAGGAGGTTTAAAACAGAGGCATCCTCTTAATTTGTCTATCTCTCCCCTTCTGGTCTGATGTGAGGCAACTCACTCTTTCTTTTGAGTGCCTCCTTTGTTAGCATGGTCTCTAGTAACCGGCCATTCAGTTTTCCTGACATCATGTCCTGATGTGGTTCTCCGACATGTAAGTGAGGGAATCCCCAAGTAGTCCAACCTGAATCGTCAAGGAGGCTGGAGGAAGCATTCACTGGGACATGAAGGTCTGTTTTAATGACTTCTGTGTTGTCACAATTAAAATATCGGACAGAGACAGCTTATGGAAGGAATCGTTGCTTCTGGCTCATGGTTTTAAATGGTTTGGGTCTATGGTTTCTTGGTCCTCTGGACCTGGGCAGAAATCATGATGACAGGAGAGTATTGTGGGTTGCTGGTCATTTTGTGGCAGAAACTGCAATGAAGAGCCTGGAGACCAGGTATGACCTTCAAAGGCTTGCCCTGTGGCCTACTTCCTCTAAGTAGGACCCACTTCCCAAAGTTTACAGAACTTCCCAAAATAGCGCGCCAGCTGGGCAGCAAGCAATCTACTCATGGGCCTATGGGGGTGTATCATATTGAATCTGTAGCACAGGCTGCTTTCCCTAACTGTCCCTGTCTGCTTCAAGCTAGGACTTCAGGGAGCAGAGAACGTGCAGGGGCCTCTTCCTGCTCTATTCCTTGCAAGGCAGATGGCGAGCGAAGGAAGAAGGCCAAACTTCCGCGGCTGCCATCCCACTTTCCACTTTTAGCACCATAGTTGGGAACATGTGGCCTCACCATCCTTTGCCGCCCACTCCTGGTTCTCTTCCTTCTGCTGTGAGTTAAGTCCACTGTGTTGAACCTCATTCACTGAGAACCTGCTGGGCTATTAGAGAGCCACCAGCTTCTCAGGAAGGAGCACATGGAGTCAGCCTTCCGCACCGGTGAAGAGCCAAAGGCAAACGGTGGAAGCATCTAGGGAGAAGAATGGGCCTTGGCGTGGCCTGAAGGATGAGTATGGTAGAAAAAGTTGTAGAAAGCTGTGAGCATTTATTTGAGAATAAATATAGTGGGAACTGCAGGTAGAGGCAGTAATTGCATGCATGTGTATGCATGTGCATGCATACTCACATATGTACACACACACATCATACCCGAGATACACTCAATGTACACATATACACCACATGTATCTGACCCCACACATACATATACATCATATCACACACAAACACACACACACACACTAATACACTAATGTACACATGTGTATCATGCTACACACATACTCATGTCCATACACAGGACACACTCCTAGGAGGCCCTACCAGATTGCTCTTGATCCCTAATCCCAGCTTCGATATTTCTCTTCCCTGTTAAGGTAGAAGGTGCCATTTTCTCCCCTGTCCAGACCATAACCAGAGAGTCAGCCAAGAGGCCTTTGAAGATACCAACTGGCTCAGTTTCCACGCTGACACCCGTCCATACCGTAGTGTGTTGAGAAGGCCACTTTTAAAAAAAACTTCAGATCCCTTCTAGCAACACCAGAACTATCTGAGGAATATTATCCCAGATCCCCTGAGCAGAACTGGATTCTCAGGCCCGGAGATCTGAATTCTCACACGCACTGAGAAGCCAAACTTGTGTAGGCCAGTGAGGAAAGCTCTGTTCTGCTGATCCTGTGAGAGGAAGTTTGTGCATGGGCCCCTTCAGGGGCAACCCTGAGTCTCCCCAGAAGCCTTTTTGGATTCTCTAAGCTTTTTGTCCACTTCCCTCAGGCCAAGTGGCAACATCTTCCTTCTTCTCACCCTCCCTCCCTATCCACAGCCAAGTCTGCCACATCTATGAAACATCTTCAGTGTAGCCAGTGTTGTCCAAGGAGACATCCCCGCACGGGAGAACCAATGGGCTGGCAGAATTAAAGCAAAGCTTCCCAGAGCTCGCATCTGGTTTAGGTCATCTGGCTTCCTTTTTTTTTTTTTTTTTTTTTTTTTTTTTTTTTTTTTTTTTTTTCCACTCAGAATTCTGTCCCTAGCACAGAAAACTGATTCTTGCCCCCTGGCTTAGACATAAAAGGCCATGCATTAAGATACAAAACCAGTTGTCTGCTGGCTAACTTCTGAGAAGGGAACATGCCATCCTCAAGGAGCTCAGAGGCCAGTGTGGAGCTAACAATGGAAAATGATTGCTTCTAAACCAATAAACTAGACTCCATCATTGAACCTCCTGCGGAAACACAGAACTGTTCTAAGAGTCACATATGTCGCTCCCCCAAAACACAGATGTCCCTCCACTGACCACAGACTCCCACCACTGAACATAGATCTCCACTAGTGAGCACAGACCTTCTTCCATGAAGCTTAGTGCAGCCTTCAAGGCTCTGCGCAGAATAGGATTTGCTTCTTCTCAGTGAAACTTTCCTTCCTAGAGAGTATTTGACTAAGAGCGAAGACAGAAGCTTTCAGATGATTCTTCTACATTCAGGATATTCTTAGGTGAGTCTCCAGTGAAGGGGTAGGTAGGGTGTTTGTGGCTATAGCTAATGGTGGCCAAAACAGAAGAAGCGAGGCCCAGTCCACTTGCACAAGCTGACAGAGAGGACTTCAGAGCATTCACAGACAAGGGGTTCTTGCTGAGATCCATTGTGAGTGTACTGTATAGCTTGGAGGGAGGTGGTTAACTACTGTGAGCCTCAGTTTATTTACCTGACAAATGGGAACACTAGTAGCTCAGCCCCTTTCTCAGGAACATCATGGCTGTGAAAGGAGCCAGCATCTAAAATAGCATCAAATACTAATGGATCCATAAGCCAGAAACTCTGACTTCTTCTTGAGAATAGATACCATGTTCCTGCCATATTTTATGTTCCCTGAAGCAGGACAGGTGGCCAATCAATAATTATTCAACCGATGACACAGAAGACAGCCTCTATGTCCCTGTGGAACTGATGCCCTAACTGGGGTGGTAGGGTGTGCACCACACAATGGAGGCAGCTTTAGAAGTGGAAGGAGAGGCCCTCCTTCACTCAGACACATCTAATTTAGAATTTGTGGTGCTTTTACAAGGCTGGAAAGGAACTGGGTCCTGCTGATGGAACATGTGCTGAGCAAACTCCTGGTGGGACAGAGGTAATGACACCAGGCCCTGTCAGCCTCCGGTATACAGTATGTTCCAGATGGCAGAAATCACTGTTCCCTTGCACAACACCAGCCTGCTTGGGAGCAGTTAGCTTGTCCATCACAGGTGAACTCTGACCTTATCTATGAAGCAGCCAAAATGTTCCCTTGACCGTGATGTCTTAATGACCATTTAGGGTGATTTGGTGTGTTTAAGGAACATAAAATTTTATGTTGTTAAAACTAAACCATTTGCGGCCTCCGTCTGTCTTCTCTCAGGCAGTTCAGACCCAGTCATAGCTTCCAAGTAGTTGATGGCAGGGAGTCTGCCGCTGGCTAACTGTATGTCACCTCGCCAGGCCCGGGCCTGGTCTCACAGGCTCCTCCTAGCAAAAGGGACAGCCTCACTCTTTCTTCTGCACATTGTTTCCAAGGCTGGAGACAGACGATCTTGTCCACCTTCTAAGATTCAGACTACACAGGGTAGAACAGACATCTAGATAAGCTCTGGCAGGTGGGTGGGAGAGAGGAAGTCCAGGAGGAAGTAGGCAGAGGGAAGGGATGCTGCTCTATGGTTACCACCCAGGCTCAGAGGGAGGGCACCTTGACCACCTGGGGAAATGGCTTCCCTCCACCTCAAGGCTGGGGAAGAAGCAGGGAACGGAATCAAGGTTTGTTTGTCCCTTCTCTGGAGTTTCTACACTAGATCTGGGTGAATTTCAGTCATAAGAGCAAAGTGTATTTAACCCTCTGGGAGTCGCAGATGCACAGGACTTGTTTCCTGTGACCTCCTCCTGTTCTATTGCCCTCTCAGCTCTTCCTGGCCTGCCCTAGGGGTTTGGCATTGCCACCTTCTGCAGGAAGAGCTGCTGGCTGCAGCCCAGGGGAGCAGCATGGCCTAGTGGCTGCAGAGTGACACTGCAGCCTGGTAGAAACACTGGGTATTCAGGATCCTCTCAGTGCCCTTTCCACCTGGAACTCAGCACATCATGCATGGTTCAGGACAGGATGAGATGAGGCTGTTCCTAGCTCACTAAGCACAATGCACATTCTAGATGAACCTCTCCTCTCGTGGATCCCAGCTCCAGTCCAGAGCCTGTCCCTTAACAAAAGTGTGTGTGTGTGTGTGTGTGTGTGTGTGTGTGTCTGTGTGTATAAACAGGGATATACATATGCATATGAGGGTCAGAGGTTAATATCTGATGTCATTCTTCAGTAGCCATCCACCGTGTCTTTTGAGAGCGGTCTCTATCTGACCTGGCACCTGCTAAGTCACCTAGGCTGGTTGGCCAGTGAGATCTGAGCATTCTCTTGTCTCTACCTTGTCTTTCTCCCTCATAACTTTTCTGTCTAGGGGGTACCCAGTCAAGAGTTCAAGTGAAGACTCCTGCTGGGCTGGAAAAATAGCTTAGTTGGTAGTGGAGATCTTGAGTGTGGTTCCCTGGACCCATAGCAAAAAACAAAGCAAACTAACAAGCAAAAAACAGGCAGATGGGCATGCACTTGTAACCCCAGAACTGGAAAGGTCGATAAATGCGATTTTAAACACACCACACACACACACACACACACACACGTACACGTACACACACACATAACACACACATGCACACATACAAACACATACACATACATACACACACATACACACACATACACACACCACACACATACACACACATGCACACATACACACACATACACACATGCACACATACACACACATACACACATGCACACATATACACATACATACACACATGCACACATACACAAACATACACACACCACACACATACACACACGTACACATACACACATGCACACATACACACACATACACACACCACACACATACACACACGTACACATACACACATGCACACATACACACACATACACACACGCACACACACACACACTGCTGCCACCCAATCCTTATGAGGTCAGGGTGACTGTAAAACTTCTAGAGCCAGGGTCCTTATTTTGCTTTGTGCAGTACAGGCATTAGCATTGACGTCTTATTTATTGTGTGACTTGGAGTGTCAGACCAGAAGAGTCTTCCAGCGGCTTACACACACAGAGGAGAGAGCTGATTTTGAATCCAGGCCTTTTAAATTCTCAGAGCCCTCTGACTTACTTGAGGGGCTACAGAACGAGCCCAGAGACCTGTTCCCTATGTGGATGAGAAACAGGAGAGCAGGCAGCAAGTCTTTTGTCAGGTTCTGGTCCTACAGGCATCACAGGACTGGACCTGAATTCTTCTTCTCAGGCAGTGTAGCTGGTTCAGCATGGAGACAGAGGAGGAAGCTGGGGATGTTGTACTTCAGGCTCACCATGTGATTTCTGCCTCACCCCACCCCATCCACTTGAGACTGAAGCTGTGGATGTTTCTCACGTAGCTTTACACTCAGATGTCTTCTGCAAAGTGGGGCTAACACTACACAAGCTGTTTGTGGGATGTGAATGATATGGTGCTGAGCAGAGGTCCCAACAAATATTGCCACCATGTCTGGCTTTTGATCTGGGTGCTGGAGATTAAACTTGCTGATAACTGAGCCGTCTGTACAGGCCTGTTTTAAATGCCTAGCCTCCAGGCGCTGAGGCCTGCAGACTCCTCTAGGGGATCATGGCTCCAGGGTTCCTGCTGTACTTCTGGGCTCCTGTGGACCAGGTAACTGTTCTTCACCCTCCTGAGCGTGGGCCTGGGCCTTGCCCTCTGCCTTCTGTTCTGCTCACAGGACCGTAAGGGCTCACACATTTGCTAGCACGGTCTAACGATAGTGAGCTGAGGCCTCTGCCCTTCCAGATGGTAAACTCCATGAGGACAGGACCCCTCTCTACTTCTGTTTGCTCTCACCCTTTGGCTCAGCACATTGCCTCCTCCACAGACTGTCTTCTCAAGGGAGAAGGCTCTGGTCTCAGCACCCCAGACCCTCTAGATCCCCCCACGCCCTCACTTGCTCCAACCCTGTTTCGTTACCTGAAAGCCTGGACACCATTGATTTAATTTTATTATTATTATTATTAGACTGACTGTCTCTACCCAGTGATACAAGCCTCTCTTTTCTTCCAGAAGCAAATCTCTCCTGTGATGACAGCCTCCACTGGTCCAAATTTCCCTATCCTTTGGCCTTTTGGTCTTTTCTAGTATAAGTGGCTATTTATTTTATTTTTTTATTTTTTGCTATAAAAAGTTTTTTGCCTCAAACCCTTCACTGTTCCCCCTCAGTCTCTCCCCCTCCCCCATCCATTCCCCACGGAGGACAAGAAATCCCAAGGTGAGTCAGTCGGTTCTGTTCAGTTGAGATAAGTCCGAGTTTCTCCCCCCTCTCCCCCCAATATCAAGGTTGAGTAAGGTGTTCCTCTGTAGGGAATGGGCTCTGGTCCCACTGCAAGAGTCTCCACAAACTGTCCACACCTTTAGACTGTCATTCACTGTCTCGGGAGGGTTTAGTTCTTTACCTCAGAGTCTGTGAGCTCCTAATAGCTAAAGATGATTAAAAAAGAAATGAAAAACTCCCTTAAGAAAACAGAGGAAAAACAGATAAAAGATTGGAGGAAAACAATAAACTTCTTAAAGACTAGGTGGCTATTTATAAGACTTAATTCCCTTTTGAGGCAGCTTTCAGGGAGTTCAAACTCCTCCCACTTCCAGCCAGCTATTTCTGCAAGCCCCACTCCATTTGCGTGTGTTCACCTTTACTGATTTGACACCACCTCACAATCACCATAGGCAGCAAAAGAAGTGTTAACAGCCCTGTAAGGCTGGGATGTGGAGGCCTGCCTCCAAACCTCACTTCCTCTGACTCCTGGATCAGGCATCTCCAGCTTCTCTTGGAGGGACATGGGACTGAGTGACTAAGTTCCAGCCCAGGGAAATGGGCAAGAGTACATGACCTGAGACTTGCGCCTGAAAACCTCCCCCAATTGGATGCAGGGGTCATCTGGGAACTCCATGACCTACAGAGCTGTTAGGAAGAGTGACCAACCAGTAAAGCAGGCATTTGAATTGCTCATTTCTGTTAAGACATTTCAATCTGGGCTTGTTTATTATAGTGTCAGCCACCCCTGGTTAATACAACCCTTAGGCTTTCTGCGCAGTATGCATTAATGAATACAAAGAGATGCCTAAAGAAATCAAAATGTGGCCAAGCAGATATGGGAAGTCCCAGGAAGTCTGCCACAAAAGGAAGCAGACAGAATGGCCTGCAAGCAGACAAACATCAAAAATAATAGTAAGGAAAGAGAAAGGGTCTGAACAGGTAACTTAGAAAGTCAGAGAATACACTCACACTTACATGGTGAAATACCACTTTAAATCCTTCAACTTAGCAAAACGAACTGTTGTGGACAAACCCAGTATTGAGGACGATGGGCTGAAGTACAAACTCTGGATCACCTGTTGCAAACAGAAATCACTGCAGCTTCCACCAACAGTAACTTAATAATATTCAATAAAGCTGAAGATGAGGATTCTATCCACTCATCTAGGTGGTGGACATGCTCATGTTTGCGCACTTGGTGAACATAGGATATTTTGGCTCAGTGCTTCCCAGAAACTTAAACAAAGAAGTAGCTATGATTTAGATATAATGTGTCTCCCTCCAAAACATTGGTCCCCAGTGTCTTTAGAAGTGGGACCTTTAGGAAGTGGTCGGAGTGTGAAGACTCTGACTTCATCCATGGACCATCCATAGGCGATGTTGGTTCGGAGATGACAAATAGGTCACTGAAGGCCTTGGAAAACCATATCTTCTCATCAGCCCCTTCCTTCCCTGTGCTCTGCCTCTCTGATGTCGGTCACTATAAGACGACAACTTCTTTTATGCCCAAGTGATTGCTGCCATGATTCTCAAGGCAAGCACCAGAGCATAGAGGAGCCCAAAGTTGCTTTTAGAACCCTCAATACCACAGCAATAAAAAAGGTCAGTGGCCCTGGCTTTGTGAGATCAGAGATAATTTCCTTCTGTGGATTGTTTCTGGAGGTAATAGGTACCTCACTAGATGAGCTCTTAAGCAACTTCCTCAAAATGACTAGTAGATTCCATGCAACTGATTTTGAAATACAAATACAGTTCATAAAGCACACTATAGATTACAGGGATGAAATGTGAACTGAGATAATTTAGTGAGAACCATTGTAGAGAGTTCAAAGCCATGCGGCCTACGTCAGAGCTCATCAGGACAGCCTGCTCCGATGCAGGGATGAGCATTTCAGTAGCAAAGGGAAGCCCCTACTCCACAGTGGCTATAACTCTAAACCGAGCTTTTAAACAGAGCTGAGAAGACAGTATAGGTTATAACGTCAAGCACATGACCAGAATAAAGTGTCCCACTATTTCTGCTGGTGACATGGGCTAAAAGCAGCTGCTGCCTATCCATGGAAATGAAGGTTCACTAAGAACAGGGTGTGGACAGGTAGGCTAGTTCAGAGGAATGAGGGGGAGCTAAATTGTCCAGGGAGGGGTAATATCAAGAAAATGCACATAGACACAAAAAAGTCTTGGTTTGTGCTTCCAAAAAATTTGATGGGAGTTTCCCAGCAACAAAATTAAAGGAAAAATAGACAACGAGAATATAGAGTTCTGCCATGTATTATTTCTCCATGAGAGTCAGCTTCAGGTTCAAAATTCATTGACTTTAGTACTGAAGGGCTGTGACCTGGCCCCAGTACCTAGCTTTGATAGTTTATGAGAAAAGCTTGGGTCCCCAGAGAAGAACATAACCAAACTCCCCAAGTCCCAGAGCTCAAAGAACCTAGAAGTCAAGGCTTGACCCATTTAAAAGAGGAACTTGGTTGTTTGTGAGTTCTAAAGTGATGGAGTAGTCTCCAGACTTCTCAGGACAAATCCAAGCTACCTTCAAATCCCATAATGGACCCAGGAATGGTTCCTGCTTAGGAGTTAAAGGCCAGGGCATCATGGTCCACACTGAGATGAGAATAGATAATTTTCAACTGCTTTTTCTGTTAGGTAGAATCAGTGACTCAAATCAGCAGGAGAAGCCTTCATTATCATTTGAAATGAAAAGATTACAGAACAGACTGGCCCTTCACAGTGTCACATCAGCCCTGTGTGGTCAGTCCAGCACTTTGTATGAAGCTTTGCCTAACACTCAGGGCAAAGGTTTGAGAGCTCTGAAAGCCAGGCGATACTCTTGAACCAATGACGTCCGCAGGTGTAAAAGACGCCATTAGGCTATACAGACGTGCCCTTTGCTAGTGTTGCGTCTCCATCCTCCAGCTCATAAGAGCTTCATTTCTAAGAGCTTGTAGCTTGGAAGTCACTTGACACAGACTGTTGGGGATGTTGCAGAGAATCTGACTCTAAGTACCAATCAGTGTAGGAAAGGAAGCAATCAGACTCCCCCATATACTGCACCCTAAGGGCAGCCCGAGGCTGAGACATCATTGAAAACCTAACCTTCCTGCCCTAGCCTCTTTCCTATCTGTCTGTCCTGCTCTGGTTTGTACAAAAGTCTTTCCAGGGTCTGAGAGACAAGCCCAGCAAGGCCAGTGCAGAACACTGGGAGATGACGCTGGCTGGCAACAGCTTCCCCCAGCTTGTGCTACATACCCTCATAGTGCCTGAGTCGAGGGTAGTAGGATCCAGGGGTCTTTATTAACTACCATCCCATCCTGAAAGCTGGACCCTCCTATGGCAGCTGTGGATGTCTAGCTTTTGTGGGAAGTAAGCGGCTTGCTGAGTGACCAAGATGGACCATGTCCTGGTGCCTGACTTTGCTCTGTTGAGCTCTTCTGGGCTGCCCTGGTCGACCCGCCAGAGGAGTCTTGTCTTCCCAGAGAAGCTTGTAAAAGCAGTGAGTTTATGGCCAGAGTCACTGCTGTCTAGATCAGAAAAGCCAGACTAGAGGCAACAGTCCCCATAAGAGTAACCGGATCACAGAGAAAAATGCCACACCCTAGAGGTGACAGCCGCTTCACATAGTCTTCACTTCAGGCCCACAGGCCTCCCCTCCAGAATTCTTACAAACACCTGGCCAGACCTGCCAGATCACCAGCCTCAGCCTGAGGCCACTTCCAGGCAGTGCAAGCCGGAGGGTGGAAAGGCTTCTTGTCATACGTGGGGCAACTGTTGCATCATCAAAGACAACAGGCCTTTGCCTGAACCTCGACCCCACTCCCGTCAGCATGTGTTTGTGAGCCACAGTTGAGTAACACCCTGTAAGATGAATCAGACAGGCTCCCTGAGGCCCCGATGAGTCTCTCAGAGGTGAGGTCCCTGCAGACTGCCTTCTGGAGTCAGCATGGCAGAGAGATAGGTGTCAGTACCCCCTTCCTTCCAGTTCTTTATAAATCTGTGTGGCTGCTGAAGATGAGCTAGATACAGAAAGCTCACGTGGCCTCTCTAGCTTGGGATTGTTGGTGAAGGAACTCTCTGTCAACCATAGCAAAGGAATAAGGCTGAACCTGGCCCTTATTATTATAGAGACCTGGTACCCTCTAACAGTGAGAAGCTTTTAACAGGCCACTTTGTTAGCCAGTGTTGGCAAGGGCTGAAGTCCAGGTTCTTGGCTTGGAAAGATGGTTGTGGCCTGCTTCTGGCCTTGAAATTTCCCCAAGTTCTGAGGGAGTGCTTGCACATGTGTGCACATGTATAGGTGGATGTGTGTGTGTGTGTGTGTGTGTGTGTGTGTGTACACATGCATTCACACATGTACATAAGTCAGAAGTCCACCTTAGGAGTGGTTTATCTTTTTTTTTTTTTTTTTTTTTTTTTTTGGAGATAGGGTCTCTCTCTCATTGGCCTGAAGCTCACCAAGTTTACTGGGATAATGGCCAACCAGACTCAGACATCTGCCTATCTCCACCTCCACACATAATCACCCATGATAAAAGCACACATCACTAGGCCTGGCTTTTTAAAAATGGGTTCTAGGGCAAGCACTTTGCCAACTGAAGCCATCTCGCTTGTCCTAAGAGAGTGTTTTGTAATTTTTTTCTAAAGTCATACAATGTATATAATGTATTGTGAGCATACCCCATAATCCTTTTGTTTCTCCCTCTCTAACTCTGGCCGACTTTGCCAGTGTGCCCCTTCCTTCCCCACGCACCCCCATGTATGTGTGCACACAGGTCTTGTGCAGGTTACCATATCTGCTGTGTACTTATGATTGTGGTGGCCACACCCTATTCCTGGCATTCTTCTCCATTCTGCAGCTCTTGCGAACTTTCCACCCTGACAATGCTCTCAGGGCCTTGGAGAGGGTGATGCAGATGTCTTGTTGTGACCTTCTCTCTCCACTGTCAGTTATTCTCAGCACATTAATGAGTTATAACATCAACTGTAAACTTCTTCCAAACGAGAGGCCCCTCTTCCCCAGGCCGGCAGCAGCACTATTCTATGGGCACAAACACGAAAGCCAAGGAGGTAGTTTGGCTACAAGACATCAGTACTCACTCTCCCCTACGGATGTGACCTCCCAGCCATAGGTTTCTTGACCATATTCACAGTACTAGGCATATGTTCACTCTTGGGCTCAAGTCTGGCCAGAAAGTGATTGTTTACCCTCATAACAGTCAAGCTACTGTTGCGTGGTGGGAACATCTTGCCCAGCAACTTAAGAACTATGACCAAAACTGAGAAAGACAGTTGATGACTTTTCTCCTCCAGCAGATTCATAGCACCTTACCTATCTCCATGTCATTGTTAGGGTAGGCTGAGAGGCTAGCAAGCCCTGGGGGTCTCCCCAGCATTGGGGTTATAAGTGGCATGTGCTTTTGAACTCAATCAGAGGTCAAACTCAGGTCTTCATGCTTGCACGGCGAAGTACTTTGTCCATTTAGCCATCTCCTCAGTACTCAGCCTTTAGTCATTGCATTATTCGGTCTCAACAGTGGACACTGGTGGGTCTGTACCCATCCCTGTGCCCTCTCATTACCCTGGGTGTGCCTTCCCTGATTCCCTGAAGGGTCTGTGTCCTGTGACCCAGACCAGGCTCAGCCTCCAGCCCCTTCGCACCTTGCTCCACACTTCTCTCTATGGATCTGCTTGGTCCTCACTAGTCACCTCCTGGAAGCCATGGTAAAGTCTCAGCCAACACACAGAACTCATCAAATCCTTGATGTTACACTAAACCTACTTAGCCCTACAACTTACCCCTCCACAGCTAATGGCCCAGGAATGGTTTAGCTGACCAGAACCCTGGCACTGCCCAGTTCCTTCCTGCCCACCCACCTCTCTGAAGGCATGCTCTTAGATTTTCTGCATCTTACTCATCTTGGCATATGTGTCTTTCATTTTTGAGGCCAGGGAATAGGATTGGTCAGGCCCTTCCTGGGATGCTTTTTGCCTGATTTCAGGGACTAGATGTTTGTTTCTTGAGGGAGGAACCATGAGCCCATCTCCTGGAACAACTGGCCTGGAGAGAGAGAGTCCCACAGTCTCCAGAGAGATGTGGCCCTTTATTCAGGACAGAATCCTGCTGCTTGCTAGCCTCTGTGGATACTTCCTAACAGAGAAAACTTCTAGAGCAGCGTGATTACTCCCATCACCAATCAGCTCTACTCTGAGGTGTGTAGCTGAGGAATAGAAAGGAGCCTCTACCTGCCCGCCAAAATTCTCTTCTATCCAGCATGCTCCATTCCTTCCTCCCCTCAGAGGTCTCCCCTGTGTTAGCATAATTCCCTTGGCCTTTCACCCACCACAGCCACACTGGGATCTCCTGATAGGTAGGTTCAGAAATCCTGATTCACCCTGGCCCAACAACTCAGCACCCAGCTTGCTTAGAACTCCCTCCTTCCCAAGTGAGTACCATGTGGATGTAGGAAGGAAAAGGAGAGATTCCCCTGCCCTCTGAGGGCTGGCTGGTCCTTGCTCTAAAATCTTCCCTGCCTGGCTGTGAAAGGTGAAGGTCGACCTGGGAATGCTTTAATACTTCATTGGGGGTGGGGGGTGGGGCATGTCTGAGTAGAGGCCCAGTCTTGTCTTCGCCAATTCTAGTCCCTCAGAGAACTCTCCTGAAAACAGTGACTTGCTTTGGGGAGAGATGCAGATGAAGGGTCAGCATCCTCCAGGGAACCACATGAACACAATAAGTTTTCTAGAAGCTGAGAGTGTGGGAGAGTACACCTAGGCCTGGTGGGCTTGGAACACCAAGCATGGTGGCCTGGGGGAGGGGCGAAGAGGGTTGGGGAGAGGCTTCCAGACTTTCAGAGAACGTAAATTTTAACCCCCGGCTACTTTCTCTGGGATTTATTTCTCCCTGAACTTGAGACTTTGCCTAATTACATTTGGGTCTCTTTCAAAGCACATAAATTGCACCCAGTTCCTCTCTGTCCTTCTTAGGAATAAATCGTCCCTGTGTGAGGAGACATCTGGGGGAGAGAGTGAGACTTTATTAATTCGACACAGAACTCTGTCCCCCTGCTCTCCCCTCTGCCCCCTGTTGAATAATAAAATAATGAAGATTTGACTTGGACCAGGATGTGTGGATAAATATATTGGTGACATGAATGGAAATGGATTTATTACGTAAACAGGAGACTTCATCAATCTAAACCTGGCCTCCTTTCAATGGGCATAAATTACATTTTCTTTTTCTACCAGTTGCTGCTTTTTTTTTTTTGAAACTGGATTTATCGGAATTGAGACCTCACTGATTTATTTCATTGAGTCCCAAGCTTTCTCCTGCCCAGCTCACTCAAGAAGCTTCGTTCATCTGCCTTCTGACTCTACCACTTCTGGTTGATGCTAACACTCGCGTTTGGGTGGGCTTGGGCTGCCTGGGGCGGGCTCTAAGACACCTTTTTGTAATATTCTCTCAAAAACAGTACTACCGTGGGATGCTGCACCCAGCAGCAGAAAGTTCCATATACGCTCAAGGATGACCCAGGGCAGCACCTGGCTTAACTAGTCCCATTGCTCACAGGCAAATAAAGGGATTGTACAACATGAGCCAGGACAGGTTCAGAGCTTGTCTAGGAGAACCCAGAGAGTGACTGTGGGTGTGGGGGCTGCAGGAGACACCGGAAGTGTCTATCAAAATCAGAGAGCAGAAGATAGGGGAGGGGGTTGGCTTCGCCCTTCCAGACAACATAGATTCAATTTCAAACATCCACATAGCAGCTAAAAATCTGTCTGTAAGTCTAGGTCCAGAGAATCTATGTTTTCTTCTGGTTTCTGTAGAAACTGCAATCATGTGGTTTACAGACATACATGCTGGAAAAATACCTGCAAACATAAGATAACAATAAATAAATCATTAAAAAAAAAGGTTGGCAGCTGGGGCCAGGAAGATGGCTCCATGATTAAGGAGTAAAGTGCTACTACACAAGGATGAGGACCTGAGTTCAGATCCCCAGCACAACAGCATCCCCTGTAATTCCAGCACCTAGGAGACGGAGACAGGAGGATCCCAGCCGCTTGGTCTAGTGAGAGAGCTTGTCTCAAAAGCTATGGTGGAAATTGAAGAAGATATCTGACATCACACGTTGGCCTCCACATCAACCTGTACATGTGTGCACCCACACAATGCACACACTTGAAGACCAGTAGCATAATTTCCCCACAGCACAGGAGTTGGTGTTAGCGATTCAGAGCTTCCTATCCTATCATGGTGTGTGATGAAGCAGAGATGCTGCTTGTAATTGCCCAGTCACAAAAGATGTAGCCCCCCGCCCCCGCCCCCACTGTTTTGACTTTTTAGGCCCTTGATAGTAAGTCAAGGTTGCTCATAGCCTGGGACATCCCTCACAGCCTCTCAAACCTGCTCACTGGCAAAAATTCCCAGTCATTTAGAACAGCAAAGGTTCTGGAGAGATGGTTAGGAGCACTTGTCACCGCTGCAGAGGACCCAGATTTAATTGCCAGCACTCATGTGGTGGCTCACAACTGTCTGTAAGTCTACTTCCAGAGAATCTGAGCCATCTTCTGACTTCCGCAGACAATAGACTTGAATGGAGTTCTCTCTCTCTCTCTCTCTCTCTCTCTCTCTCTCTCTCTCTCTCTCTCACACACACACACACACACACACACACACACACACACACACACACACACGCACACGCATAAAATAATAAAATAAATAAAATTAAAAAAACCAATAAAACAGTAAAAAAAAAAAAAAAAACCCCAAAAGAATCCAGAATGCCCTCACTGCTAGTTGCCCCAGGAAAACAAAGGGATTGCTTGTTATTTTGCTAGAGAAACTGAATGTGGAGCCTAGTTCTGTAAGTGATGGTGGTAGTGGTGATGTGTTGGTGGTGGTATTGTTTGTTTAATTGGTGTTATTATTGTTGTTGTTTTGGTTTTTGAAGCATAGCATAGGCTGGTCTTGAACTATATAGCTGAGGATGACCTTGAACTCTCTATTTTTCATTTTTCTATGACTTAAGTGTTAGGACTACAAGCATATGCCACCATGCTGGGCAAGAATCGTGTTAATGCCAACAGGTGACGAAAAGTACTGGGGATCCCTGGGATGTCCAGGTCTCTCCCATGAGGATGGGAGAGGCTCTGCCTCAGAAGTTTGCCGGCCATATGAAGGATTAGCGGGGAGGTGCTGGGAGAGGAAAGACAGCTCCCCACCCAAATCTCATCCCAGTTGCCTGCCCATCCCACCCATTTGACCAGCCTGAATTGGCAGGGGCCCATCGTGGGTCTGCAAGCTGTCATTCACCAGGCCTGCTGTCTGGCACAGGTGTTTCTAATAAGTGCTCCTTCAGGCTTGCTTCACCCAGGAGGATGTTTACAAGAAGGTCTGATGAGAAATTGTCTCCAAATGCTGTCTTGTAAGCAAGACGTTAAGAAGGGAGGGACTGGGAGTGCCCTAGGCTATAAGCGAGCAGTACTGTGGAATGGATCCTGGCTAGAGTTCATTCTAGCCCCCATACCCCCCACTTCTTGGCCAGGGCTGGCAAGCTAGGGCCTTGGCAGGTCTGGGCCCAAGGCCAAGGGTGGTGAGCACCAAGAGGTTGGGTTTCAGTAAACAAAAGCACTGAAGTCAGAAGAGTCTCCGTGGTCCACAGAAAGACTGGGAATCTCACTGCTGCTACTCTGCCCCTGGGGTGTTACTTCAGCCCTTCATCTTCTCCTCTTCAGGGTGCAGGATGAGAATGGGGAAAGGGGTGGAGGATGGGCAGGCATCTCACAAGGGCCATCAATTGCCACCATTGTGATTTCGAAAAAAAAAAAAAAAAGTCATGGAAGAGAGTGTTTACGGAGAGGCCCAGAAAAGGAAGGAGGCCATATACAACTCTCCGACATGAGTCTACCATATGAGATGAAAACGGGGGTGCCCAGAAGTGGGGGTGAAAACCTTTCCTGAAAGGGACAGATAGCATTAATTTTCATTTACTCTGAGTTTACACAGTTGCTTTTGAAGCTCCTTCACTCTGTTATCATAGCTCAGAGGCAGCCTCAGATAATTAAAGTAGATGAGTGAGCATGGACTGACTCGATTCCCTGGCAGATATTTGCTAACCTGTGAGATACATATATATATATATATATATATATATATATATATATATTTATCATATAGATATATGATTAAATAAATACCAAAGAGGTGAAAAGACCAGCCACGATCTTTCACCCACCTTGTGAGCCACTGAGAATAGTCGCTCAGGCTCCTGACCTTTCTGCCCTGCATGGCACAAGGAGGTGATGGAAGAGATCACGTGTTGCAAAGAAGACGATCTCTTAAAATAAAAGTGAGAGTTCAGGGGCTACCCCATGCTGAGCAAGACTCTAGTGGCTCCCCTGGCCTGTGTAGATATAGGGCATAAAGAGTAGTTTCTGCTGGCTGCTAGGGTTTGTTGGTGCTGTCTGGATGCCTGTGTGTAGACGTGGGGGCATAGGTCCCTAGGTAAGACCATGTTGGAGAATCAGTGTGTTGAACCGTGGAGTGGGGGGTGGGTGGGTGAGAATCTTCAGGTACAGGGAAGGCGACGGGATAGGTGAGGCTAGGCTGGATCCATGTGTGCAGGACCGAACACCCAGTGGGACTGGAGGGCCAGGATCATCAGAGGGTGTGGGCTGCTGTCAGAGGGCCCTCTGTAAGTGGAGGTTTGGCCTGGGGTAACTTTTAAGTAGGTTGAAAATTAGGGTAGTACTCTAGCTAGCTTTTCTGTTGCTGTGATAAAACACTCTAACCAAAGACAGTGGGGGGGGGTGGGAGGGAGGAAAGGGTATATTTTATCTTGTAGGTTACAGTCCATCATCCAGGGAAGCTGAGACAGGAACTTGAGGCAGGAACTGCAGAGACCATGGGAAAAAATGCTGCTTAGTGGCTTGCTTCTCCTGCCTTCTTCAGCTTGGTCTCCTATACAGCCCAAACCCACCTCCATAGGGATGGCACCACCCACTCTGTGTTAGGCCCTCCACCATCAATTAGTATCTGATTATAGCAATTCTTTAGTCAAGGTTTTTTCTTTACAGGTGACTCTAGGGTTAAGAAAGGTGAACTTAAATAAGACAAGTAACTTGCTCCGTGTCATGATAATGTTGAAATGCATGGGCTGATGGGAAAAGTATAGACCAAGTTTAAGGATCCAGGTAAGGGTGAAGTAGAGTCCTTCTATTGATAGGCATGAGCTGATGGAAGGGTATATGGATGGTGTTTTGAGAACTTGTGTGTGGGTGAGACAGGGTCTCTCTAAAGTTAAATTTGATGGATCGGCCTTTGTTTAGGGCTGAGGGTAAGTGAAGGTCGGCAGTTACGGGTACAGTCTTGTTTTGGAATCAGAACGCCTGGTCTTGGGATAGCTGGGATTGAGGTCATTGTTTGGTTGAGATTCATGGGGTGAGTGTTTAGCCTGCGGCATCCATGCCAGTGGTTTTCACTGGGTGGTGAGAGTCCGTGTAAGGCTTCGGCTGGGAATGACAGACGGCAGTTGGGATTGGGGTCAATGTGCGGTTGGAAAACTGGCGACAAGTACCTTTTGGGGCCTGGGGATCAGTGTCTCGTGGAGTCTAGCATTAACTTGTGTGTTGTTTGCAACTGGGGAACCAGTGTGCATTAGGAATTGGCGCATCTCCATGTGTCACTGAGTCAGAGATAAACATGTGGCTTGCTAAATACTCCCAGAGTGGCTATGACACGGATCAATATATGGCTGGGGGGGTCAGAATTGGACTGGAGGGAACAGTATGCTTTGGGGGTAACCTGGGATTAAAGATTTAAGAGTCAGGATGCAGCCAGGTTTGAACTGGCCAGCGTGTTGAGGAATCAGTTCCCTTCCTGACGGTGATGGAGTTTAGCGTGTAGTAAGTTGGTAGTACCTGAGTGGCTGACATGGCTTTAGGTTTCTCACATGGTGGGGATTAGAGATCGAAGTGTGATCACAAGGGTGAGGATAGACCATAGAGTCTGGTGAGAAGGGAGCATGGGTAGTTGATTCTTTGTGCTGGAAAGAGAGTTGTAGGCCTTGTCTTCCCAGACTGGGCTTCTCAGGATGTAGAAGCCAGGAGGATTCAGGAGTCACGTTTATATGACTAGTTAGGTCACACCACAGCAAGTGATATCACCCATTCCTCCGACTTTCTATACCGTGTGTGCCAACGGGTGCAGCCTCTGTTAACATCACACATGCACCTCCTCTCAGGGCTCAGCAGCCTCCTCCTGCCATATGCAGTGGCCTCATCTTGTGGTACTAGTGGCTTCTTCTTACCATAGACAGCTGTATACAGTGGACCCCTCTCACAGAACACTGTAGTCTTTCCTCACAGCATACGCTGGATGGGCTTCCTCCCTTCCCCAGCTTTCACCTTCCCTCCCTTGTGGCTAGTCCTGGGATTATAGCCCATGACAACTTTCTTGCCCTTACATCCCAACTTGGCTCTGCATCTGAACCCCAGCCTAAAAGAAATATTTTTATAACACAGATAATAAAATTATGTAATGGGCATGAGTTCTGCATGCCTTTTAAAGATAAAGCACACACTTTTATTGAGTCCACCCCTCTGGTAGTGATGTACAACTCTCTTAACTCAGGAATAAGGGCTCCACATAGAGAGTCCCAGCAGGACCGTCAAAAAGAGCAAAGAGATAGATGGAGCTTCTAGACATCAGGCCTCGGGTCAGGCAGCCCAGAGCAAAGCTGTATGAGAGTCTAGAGGGCGCCAAGGACTCTGAGATCTCGGGTTTGGGAGGTCGGCTTGGAGCCAGGGATGGGATTGAGGTGGCTTGACTTCACGGTTCCATTGTATTCGGGTGGTCCATGTCCTAACAACTCTGTGGGGATCAGTCTGCAGTTGCTGTGGGGTGGCTGGAGTGGCCCAGTTGTGGTCAGTGTGTGGTGATAGAGACAATTGAAACATGCTTGACACTAGGGGAGAGGGCATGCAAGTTCAGTTCGACGTCAACCATTGTCGTGGCTTTCCTTGGGAGGGCTATGTGGCTTGCTTGGTGGGACAGTGACTCACTTGGGGTGATAGTTCAAGAAGTCAGAGGAGGGACCAGGATTGATCCAAGGACACTAGATGCTCTCTCATCGGACACACAGCCCTGTCCTAGGCCACAGGGAGGATTTGGGCAGCACTAGTTAGATTCTGTCCCCAATTGTCCTCTCCTCCAGGTGGCTTTAGGAAGCCACCAGAACACAGCCACCCGTAGGCAGTGGACTTTGCTGAATAGAAGATCTGTCGCTTGCTCCCTTCAGCAGGATCTACATTCTCTGTTCCCTGCACGGTTGCCTACACCATCTGTGTCTTCCTTCCAGGAAGAGCCTGAGCAGGATTCTATAGTCTGATCTTCTGCACCCTGCAAGGCTTTGGAGCTGGCTTCCTGGAGTTAGGGTCAGGGTCAGGGTTCGAGTCCTGGCCACGTCGTATATGTGTCAGAATGAGCGATCCCTTTTTAGGTCACATACACTTTGGACTTCAACACTGCTTTATGTAGGCCGTAAAATTAATAGGTGGGAACTAGATTTATGGGCCCCCCTGGGCCATGCTTTGCTTGTTAGGTTAAACACACTGATTTCCTGGTACAAAAGTGCTTGTTAAAATAATCTCCCCCAGCACGTCCAGAGGGGACATATCTGTCTTGTTGGGGTATGGAGGAGGAGACCATGACGCCCCATGCCCTCCTCCCTGCTGGCCCACCTGTCATGGTCTCCCCCAGCTCCAGCTGTGTGCGATAGAATGAATGATGTTTCCTGAGGGGTTGAGGGTCAAGGGAAGGAATGCACCTCTGCACATAGAGAGGGATTCCCAGCAACCCCCACCCACCCTGAAGAGCCCATTGCTTTTGTTTCTATCTATTCTGGAAAGGAAGACCGGAGGAAGGGAGGAAGGTCTGGGGATGAAGGGGCTCAAAGCAGACACAAAGGTGTATCTGCTGCCACTTCTGAAGACTTGAGATCAGAGAGAGAAGGTGGGAAGAATGAGCCACAAGGCCCTGGGATCTCAGTATCTCCCCCCTATCCTCTCATCTAGGAGTATCTTCTCAGGACACCTGTTCTTGTTCACAGCCCTGGGGCCTGGACTCTGCCTCTCTCCAGCTCCCCACTCAGAGTGCCCTAAGCAAGAGTCTGTCTGAATAATTTCAGCTGCTCAGGAGAACATAAATAGCCTTGTTACCTCCTGCCCTGCTGGGTCCCCACTCCTTTTATGGAGCCACAGATGGAGGAGACCCTTAGGTAGAGCAGGTTGGGAGCTTCTGTCAGGAGTTAGCTTTGGCCATATGCTGGGCAGAGATTGGACGTGGGCCTGTGAGGGGCTGATAGAAGGGAGAGAGCTCTGAGGGGCCAGTCAGGGCTAGTTCTGGTGCTTAGTGGACCTATAAGAAGCTTGTTGGATGATACTGTCGTGAATAATGATGGCCCAGTTGATAATGTTCCTGCCCAACAAGTGTGAGGACCTAAGTTCAGAACGGCAGCATCCTACATAAAAGTTGAATAGGGAGGGCAGCATCTGTAATCTGAAGGAGCATTGGGTGCTAGAGGTAGTCCAGAGGCCAGCCAGTTTAGCTGAACTGGTACCAGGGTTAGTGAGAGACCTCATCTAAAAAGTAAGACGGAGAACAGTGGAGGGTACTGCTGTTAGCCTCTGTATGCACATGCATAGATATACATGTGCACTCTCCATGTGCCTACATGAACATGCATACATACACATGCCACACAAATACACAGATACAGACATACATACACACACACACACACACACACACACACACACACACACACACACACGATCTAGTTGAGTCTGAAACTCACGGAAGTTTACATCTCCCAGACGTGAGACACTGTAATGTCCAGGTTCCTAGAAATGGAGTGGGCTACTGCACCCCTTGTCTGTGCCCCACCATCTTGTCTTAGGCATCATGGGTTGTCGAGTCTCCACATCCATGTCCTTCTCCTGGCTGGAAGCCATGCTCCCCCCCTGTTAGCCGAATTCTTCAACCTGGCAAACATTTTAATTGCCTCTCCTCTGTCTCCTGTTATCTGTCACATTTGTTATAGTATTTTAGGAAAGCACAGTACCAGTTCCATGGCCAATCCTCCAGACATGTTTTCTCACCATGTTCTCACAAGGCTGACATTGTACCCAGTCACATAGACAGGAACACAGAGGCCCTGAGATAGCAACGGACATACCCATGGCCACCTAGCTGGTGCTTATGTGAGCCGGGATCAGGCCTAGGGCTTAATGTGCCACCTGCTGTCCTGGGTGATTCCATAGCCATGGTCCCTGAGTATCAGAGACTGTCACTGGTGAAACCAACAGGCCGTCTGGTTGGAGCAGGGTGTGGTCTGAATAGCTTTGGGTATCGAGTCCTATCACGATCTTAGTAAATAGTGGAAATTTAGGGAGACTTGAATGACATGAATGATGTTTGGAGTTAGACAGCGGGGTTAGATTTTTGGTTCTTGTACTTTCTGTTTCTTTAAGCAAGCTACTAAACCTTCTTGTTGCGCAGAAGGAGACTAATGATAGTCAAGGGATGAGCTCACAAGACTTGGACGGTCATGCCTGTCATGCATAAGTCCCATCTCCTCTCTGTACCTAACCTTCTTCCTCTGAAATACTGCCATCTGCTGGTAGCTTCTGAATGCAACCACAGGTACCATTAGGGTTGTGGCTACTGAGCCCCCAACTGGCTCCTACCTTCCCAGCTGTGTTTGATCTTCCTTCTTGAATTGGGCAGTCTTGTTCCTTCTAATCTCCCAGCTCTGCACACATTTCCTTGATGAGGGAGCCTGCGCAGCAGTGAGCGCACAACCTTCTTTATCCTCCCCCTCTCCACTCATCCCCCAGCTATGCCTTTAGTTGCATGGATTTTAAAGACAGGACTATACACACTCTGGTGCTCACATTCTCTGAGCTTTACAGCTACAGGCTCCAGCAACCTCTGTGGCTGAGTTTGCTTTAGGAAACTATTTACCTCTGGTCCCAACTGTATACTCCTTTTTGGCAGGTAAAGAAGTATTCATTTTTTCCCAGTAATGATGCAAAAAGGGAGATGCTTTGGGGGAAAATCCAGTTCCATTTTGATGGTCACACAGAAGGACTCAGATTCCTCCATCCCTGCCTATTCTCCATCCTCTTGGGTTTCATCTTAGACTCTGAGTAGAGTAGGCTTGGCCTTTTGTGACCATTCAATGTTCTCCCCCCATCCCCCCAAAAGCAGAAGTTCAAGGTGTAGGCTGCTTCAAAACCTTCTGAAGGGGATTCTATCAGGGCCAGGTCTATAGAAACAAGGCAGAGAGTCTGGGTGGAACACAATATTCTCTAAGGTCTTTTCTAGCTCTGGCATGCTTCATGTCTGAGTCAACCATCTTTTGACTTAATGACTACCAAATGTCTGCTTGGGACAACTTGCTTATGCCTCCATACCTTACACAGAGCATGCCCTAGCAGACCAAACAGAACCTTCTAGACCCAAAGACAAGGACCAAGTGTCTTGCTCTAGCTGGAATATGGTCTCAGTATTCAAGACTGCGCTAAGAAGGCTGAGGTTCGTACTCTTGTTAGTGATGGGTCAGGGAAGACACAGCTTCCCCCCTGGTACTTGCCTGCCATGTGTAATGCTCTTTAGACAGAGGTAGATCTGCCCTGTTGCACTTTGCTCTAGGCATCACTAGCATCTTCCCCTGGGCTCCATGCCTTCTCTCCAGGTTCACATGTCTTATCTTGTCTGGCTCACTTTCTATTCTCCCTTGTGTAGGTGAGTTTCCAGCTCCAGAACTCACCAGACAGCAGGAACAGTGAGAAAAACTCCAAGGGATGCAGACAGATGGAGGCAGATACTGGCCCAGGCTTCTCCACAGACTGGAGGATTAGAAGGGTATTTGATGAGTCCACAAGCAGGCGTGGCGGCAGGGAGCTTTGCTACAGCTTTGTAGCTCATCCAATGGCCTCTTTCAAAACAGGATTCGGATGAGTTAAGCATAAACGAATAAGAAACACATGGAATGGATTTCCCTCCAAAGACAGCGGGGTTTGAACATGGCCCAGGGAGAGAAGATGGGGTCTGGGGAGGAAAGACGTGGCTTCCTCACACTTTTTTTTCATTTCTGTTAACTTCTGTCACCACTTCCCGTGGCTGGATGTTCTCTTACATACCTCAGAGCAGTCCCAGGCTGGGAGAACAGGGTCTTATTGTCTGTGTCCAGCTAAAGATCCAGGGCCAGGGCTGTCAGAGCCAGCCTTGGGGGAGCTGGATGCTCTAGGACTCCCTCTGGCTGACATCCAGGAGGCCTGGTGGGGCTGCAGCAGACTTTGCTCTGGAGACAGCATATCAGTTCATCTTAGACCTCTGATGCTGTGAGTGGAGAGGGGAGGAAAGAGTCAGAGTGAGGAGCACCCCTTGATGAGCACCATGAGAATAGAGGGCTTGGACTCAGCCTCAGGATGGAAGCAACCTTTAGGATGAGCCTGTGTCTTCTACTGTCTAAATCATGTGCATTGTCTCTCATCTACTCTATAGTTATCACAATCTTTTTTTTTTTTTTTTTTTTTTTTTTTTGTCTTTACAGAAGCTTTAAATAAGAGCTAAGCTGAAAGCCATATCTGGAAGTTACTTTGTGAACATTTTGGTCCAGTTGCTTCCAAGCTATAGTAGTTACTTCCTCTTCTCCTCCTCCTCTTCCTCCTTCTTTTTTTAATTGCTGGAACAAAGCATCTATAGAGAAGAGACTTAAGAGAGAAAGGGCTTATTTGGCTCACGGTTTTAAGAGATACAGTCCATCATGGAGGGGAAGCCATGGTGGTAAATGATCACATTGCGCCTACAGTGAGGTCAAGTATGACATCTCAAAACCTGCCCTCAGTGGCCCACTTCCTCCTGCAAAGTTCTATTCCCAAAGGTTCTACAACCCTCCAAAAACAGTGACACTAACTGGGGACCAAGTTTTTGAACACATGAGTCTTTTAGAAATATTTCATATTTAAATCAAGCCTATGATGTGTGTGTGTGTGTGTGTGTGTGTGTGTGTGTGTGTGTGTGTGTGTTATACACATGCCAAGACACACATCTTGAGGTTAGAGGACAATTTTCAGGAGTTAGTTCTCATCTTCTACTTACTGAGACAAGGTCCATCTTGTTTCTGTTACTGAACTGCACTTTACAGGTTAGTTGGCCCACAGCTCTAAGTGATTTTTTGGTCTCCACCTCCCATATTGCCTTAGTAGTGCTTAGATTACAGATTTGTGCTTTTTCCTACCAGGGTGGAGGTAGAACTCTGGCCAGCAGGCTTGGGCAGCATGTGTTTTCACCAGCTGGGTCCCTCCCCATCCCTGTTCTGCTTTTTATTCTACCCTCCCCTCTTGCGTATAAAACCAAGCCTCGTTCTATTTCATTCCTGTTTTCTATAACATTGTTAAACAGCTTCTTTCTTGTCCTGAGATTTTCCTTTAAAGCCTGCTTTAGAGAACACGAGATGAATGTATGTAGGTGTATCAAGGTAGTGGAAGTTTAGTCTGCAGTTTTCTTTCTAAATATTTAGCTTTTAAGATTTTCTATTATTGTTTAAAGTATGTATGCCTACATGTACTTGAGTGCAGTGTCTTTGGGTCCAGAAGAGGGTATCAAATCCCCGGGAATTGGAGTTACAGCAGTTCTGAGACTTCTAACGTGTGTGTGCTAGGAGCCAAATTAGGGTCCTCCCAAGAGCAGCAAGTGCCTTTAACAACCAAGCCATCTCTTCACCCCCTGAGTATCTTGTCTTTCCCACTCTCTTACTCTCCATCTATCTGTAATTTTATTCTTAGAATTATTCATAATGGCAATGGCTCTTCCACCGGGGCAGACAATGTATGTCCTTGACTTAAAGTGTCCCAGACCAACAATCAGTAACCGACACGCTGTGGCCCAGTTCAGCCATGCCATCCACGTCTGTTCTGCCGGCAACAGTGTTACCACCTCAGTACCAAGCTGAGCCATTCTAGCAAAGCCTATATGGCTCACAGAAACCAAAACATCCACTGTTCTACTTTAGACATTCTATTCAGGCCGTGGCCATGCTCATGGCGACTAGCAGCCTTGATATTTATTTTCTATCTCCTTTAGGCTTCTTCTCCTATTCTGAGCTAATCATTTTTTATGATTCAATTTGTCTTTATGTTGTATTATTAGCTGTACTGCTTTGTTCTCAGAGATCATTGTGGGATTTATTATGCATCTCTAGAATAATCACAGTCTGTTCAGATGGCATCTCTCTGCTTCATGGATTGTTCAAAGGTTTTCTGCTCATTCATTCCCCCCCCCCCATGGTGAAATTCCTATTTTTTCTTAAATAATCAATTGACTTTTAAATAAAGCTTAAAGTTTAGAAAATATTTATTTACCTTTTTCAGTTCCCTCCTGTGTGTGTATGTGTGTGTATGTGTATGTGTGTGTCTGTATGTGTGTGTGCATGTGTATGTGTGTGTATGTGTGTATGTGCATGTGTATGTCTGTCTGTATGTGTGTGTATGTGTGTGCATGTGTATGTGTGTGTCTGTGTGTGTATGTGTGTATGTGTGTGTGCATGTGTGTGTGTCTGTATGTGTGTGTGCCTGTATGTATGTGTGTGTATGTGTGTGTATGTGTGTGTATGTGTGTGCATGTGTATGTGTGTGTCTGTATGTGTGTATGTGTGTATGTATGTGTGTGTATGTGTGTGTCTGTATGTGTGTATGTGTGTATGTATGTGTGTGTATGTGTGTGTCTGTATGTGTGTATGTATGTGTGTATGTGTGTGTATGTGTATTGTGTGTATGTGTGTGTCTGTATGTGTATGTGTGCATGTGTATGTGTGTGTCTGTGTGTGTCTGTGTGTGTATGTGTGTGTATGTGTATTATGTGAACACATCCTCCTCTTCTCTGTCTGTATTTCTTTATTAAATTCCCAATTAAATTATCTAGCTATTTGAGTGAGCATTGCTTGATGGTTCTTTTCTGTCAGATGAAGTTTTTCGTTATTGCTGTTTGTTCTTTCTGTGTTTGGGTTGTATTTTATGCTCCTTGTGATGCCTGGATATGTCTTTCTTTCCTTCTTCTTCCTTTTTTACTTTTATTGATTCTTTGTGGATTACCCATCATGCATTCTGCTTCCATTTATCTTCCTGTCTCCTCACATCCCCCCTCTGCCCTTGTAACCTGCCCCCCAAACCAAAACCAAGTTTAAAAGCAACAACAAAGAAGAAGAATCTTTCATGGAAACTGTAGTGTGGTCGTTGAGACATATGGTTCACCCTGTAGTCCCTTCCTCTTGTAAGAATTCATTGCCGAGTCACTGGTCTGGCTCCAGGCCTCTGGTTTGTACTGCAAAGAAATCTTGGATATCTTTTTGTTGTCCTGTGTCACGGAGATCTTACAGATTCAAAACAGCAGGATCTTCCTGACACAGGATGCTTGGAAAATTTATATTGGGGACTAGATGGACCTGTTGACCACACATTGTTGGGACTTTGGGTTTTGTTTTGTTTTATAATCAAGGGCTTTGGTTACACTCGGCAGTTATATCATTGCTGATTTAGTTTAAGCCTGTCAAAGCTTTCTTGTAGGTATTTTCTGGTGGGTTTCACTAAAGCACTAAGTCATACCACTAGAGTCTCATGCTTCTGATGGTCTGTGTGTTCTTCAGGGAGTCTACAGCCCATCTAATGTGCTAGCCCATCCAATGGCTCCTGATAATTCTTTTCACAGCTTCATAGAAGCTTGCTCTTCTCGTGACCAAAGACCTGAGGGTGGGGCTTCTGAAGCCTATGGCTCTGTGATAGATGGCTCAGTTCACCTAGTGACTCACCCCCTCAGTACTTACCTGCTTTGGACCCTGCACTCTGGCTATACCTTCTCAACCCTGAGACCCATAGCATCCTTCAGATCCATCTATTGTCCAACATCTGAAACCAGTTGTCACATATATTTTTCCTAATTCCTAATTGCTGAAACAGAAAGGGCAATCCTTCCTCACTGGAAGAGAAAGAATAGATACGCTTCCCTTTCTTGACTGAGACAACTGAGAAGCACAGTCTCGAAGGCTGGCAAATGGCTCATTAGGTAAAAGCTTGTCACCATGCTTAATGACCAAGGTAGGACCCACATGATGGAAAGAGAGAACCCAGTCCCCCAAATTGTCCTTGGATCTCCATATATGTATATGCCCCTTCCACCAATAAACGTAACTAAACAAATTTTTAAAAAGAACAGACTCAAATAAGTTGCAGAAGTTAATTTTGAGGATTTTGTTGACCATAAGCTTACTAAAATTCAAAGCCTTGGACAGAGAAACTAACCACTATTGATATTTTATTGTGTTTTGTCATAATGTTGGTCCATATTTAGTGACTCTGACAGACAGGAGTTTTACAAATTTAACTTTATAGTGGGTAGGTGTGGTAATTTGGGACTTGAATAAGCAAAATTAAGTAGCTGGTATAAATTATACAGTAGGGTTAGGGACATTGTGGTAAATTGCTGATGGTATGATCCACAATTTAGAAAGTCCAGGAAAATAAAGAAACTAATGAATAGGAATATAGCAAGACTGTAAAAAAAAAAGGATTTCCATACATCATACAAATTATAATGTAATGGTAAACTGCTGTTCATTGTAGCAGCAACAGACCATGGACTACAATATTAGATTCATGTAGTTTTAGGTTTAGGAAAATAGACAGAAATAAACTGTGTAAATGAAATTACAAAGTTCAGTGGAACGACAGTTCTATACATTTTTTAAATAACCAGGGAGAGTATTCTGTTCTCATTTGTGAGCACCCACCACCGGGATGTTGTCCATTTCCCACAAATTAAACTGTAAATTATTTGTAATTCTTGTCAACGGCCATGTGGGATTTTTTTTCTTCCAGAGGCAATATGATTCCATTGACTAATGTTGAGAAGATCCAGGGAACTTTTAAAAACAGAACGTAATGAAATGGGAGTTTCCCAACCAGACACTGAAATGTATAATGAGTTGGAATAGCCACAGTTGTATGGAACTGTGCAGAGGTAGACAAAACAGATAACTCGGACAGAACTATCCAAGAGTGTGTTGTGAGACAGAAGTTGCATTTTGAGTTGGTGAGGTAAATATGGATTTGTTCAGTTGGCACACACCTGAATTTACTGTGCAGTGTACTTGGAGTAGAGGGTTTGTGAAGGTCAAAACACAAT
The DNA here is from genome assembly GCA_033318265.1 of Phyllotis vaccarum. NCBI lineage: Eukaryota > Metazoa > Chordata > Mammalia > Rodentia > Cricetidae > Phyllotis > Phyllotis vaccarum. Next base: position 66,871,989 of record JARWLC010000014.1, on the reverse strand, counting down.
CTGTATCAGAATGAATAGGAGAGACTTTGAACACGGAACTGATGAGGGGAGCATAGAGCTACATATGCATGCTTCTGGTCTCTGATGATTTGGTTCTGTGATGATGAAAACATGCTAGATTTTATAGAAATACATCATGTATGTATATATGGCATTAAAGAGAACTGTCTTATAGGGTAGGAGAGAGAGGTTTGTAAAGGTTTTCTAGTCCTTCCTGTTGCTATGATAAAACATTATGGCCAGAGACAACTTGAAAGGAAAGGGCTTATTTAGCTAATGCTTTCATGTCACAGTCCATTAGCAAGGAAAGTCAGAGCAAGAACTCAGGATAGACAGAAGGCAGGCCTGCCTGACATTCTATGCAGCATTTTCTTCAACCTGGAAACTCACTGGCAGCTGAGCAAGTATAGGGAACAGTAAGGCGCTGCTTGCTAACAGGAGAGTGGGCTTATCTAGCCTTTTTATACAGACAGACACCTGCCCGGTGCCATGTTCAGTGAGAGACTCTGTCTAAAGCAACAAGGTAGAGAGCAAATGAAGAGGACCTCTAATGTCAATCTCTGACCTCCATATGCACATGCCCACACATGCATATGCACACATACACACATGTGTTCACACACACAAACACATACACCAATAACATACATGCACAACATAAATTTTTAAAAAAGAATGTTTTCAGAGCCCTATGGGAAGAACGAGGTGAGACTTCCTTAAAGTTTAAGGTAGGAGTCAGCAGAGACATCATACAAATTTATTAAGTCACTTTCCAACTGATAAATAATCTGTAATAATGTTGAATTACGAAGTAAGAGCATTATCCACTCAGATGAACAGGAGACTAGACAAAGCCAAGAGGATGCCCAAAAGAGACAGCCTGTGGGATCATAAAAGCTAAGAGTATCTTTTTAAATCATCAGGATGTAGGAGAATGTAGGAGTAGAACCATGAGGTGAGCCCTCTTAACCTACAGTCTTGGTGATGTAACATCCAATAGCACTGTGCAGAATGAGGCAGAGAATACTGTGAGAGATAAAATGTACATCCTTAGAACTGTGGGACCATGTGTGGTCCCCAGACTGTATGCAGCTTGCCACACACTGGAGAGATGCTTTTTCATGCACAGTTGTCTATAGAAATGCCACTCTGTCATGAGAAGGAAGGAAGAAGCCTACATACCCAATCACAAGAAAGTGGATTGCTGGTGGAATGTTTATAAATGAAGCCGTTACACCTCTGCTAAAAATAAAAGGATTCCAAAGCACAGATTTTAAGATGAATGAATTTCTAGAATACAACACTGAACAAAAGCAAATTCCAAGATACCTATGGGTTGATGCATTTTCTGTAAGGATTCAAAATACGAAGCACAAAAGAGTCTCCGTATACGACACTCATGGGCACACGTGTCGTGTGGAGACCGAAACCTTCATGAAACTTTCTATAGTTCGAGTGAGTGTTCCTAAAGTCCATGTGCCAAAGTCTTGGCCTCCCAGGTAGCCATATCGAAAAGGGGGGAACTGGGAAGTGTGGCCTGATGGGAAGGGAGCCTTTCCATTATCTGAGACTTCCCTTCCTGTCTCTTTTAAACATAGGGTCTTGCTATGTAGCTCTGGTATTGTATTTATAATCCAGCCTGGACTTAAACTCGTGGAAATCCTCCTGCCTTGGTCTCCTGAGGGTTGGGGTTACAGGCATGCTCCAGCACCCATGGCCTTGCCTCCTCTCTTGTTTTTGCCTCACAAGGGAAGAAGCCTTGCTCCATGCTTGATGCCTGAGTCTTCTACCAGACACCCAAGACACTACTTCCACTTGGTCATTTGTTAGAACCACTAAAACTGTGTGACAAATAAACCTTGTCTCTTTGTAACCTACTTACCCCTTGCATTTTGTAATAGTGATGCAAAGCTGGAGAGCAAAAATGATTACAAACAAATTAGTCGTGATTAGATTTGGAAAGAGAGGGAGCGAGCTAGTGAGGTGGAGAAATGCCGACTCTTGGAAGTGTAATAGAATGTTTCTCTAGACTAAAAAAAGCTGAGGCAAACTGGCAGTCTGTAGATGCAGAAATATCAACCAACTTCTTAGAAGAAAACCATATGAAGGAATACATGTATTTTCCCCTGTGGCTTTTTATGTCATAATGCAACTATGAGAACATATTTATAATATATATGACAAAAACATCTGACATTCAACCACACAACTTCACAATGGCCCATCTCATAGTCTAAATGTGACATCTCTGGAAGGAGAATTTGAGTTCTTGACCAGCTTATTCAAAGGAAGTCAGATTGGAATGAGTTGCCTTTCCAAAGGTGAGGCAAACACCAATCGGACTCACAGGCTGTGAGCCCCTCAGGAGGTGCTGATACACAATGCTGTATAAATCACAAATCTCATTCCTAGAAATGTATCTCAGAAGAGTGTTTATCGGGGGACAAGCACCAGGCATCTGAACTAGAAGCTACATTGTACATACTTGGCAAAAAGACAGAGCATGAGCACAAAAGTCTGGCGTTCATATGTGTATTTTTCTGAAAATAGTCTCATGATACAGAAAGTTTAACATTGAACTTACAAGTAGTGTCTGTTGGGACTGGCAAGATGGCTCAGCAGTTAAGAGCCTTGGTTGTTCTCACAGAGGACCCAGGTTTGATTCCCAGCACCAACACGGTGTACAGACATGTAGAAAAACACTTAAACATGAAATAAGAACAAACCTTTAAAAAATACAAGTAGTGTATATTTTAATAAAATTCATAAGTTTATATATTTTGACACACAGTGGCTCCACCTTCTGGGATATCATTTTTAATAGTTTCAGCTACTCATGGCCAACTAAGGGCCGAAACATTAGATGAAAAATTCTAGAACTAAGAGTTTAATAAATCTTAAATCACTTTCATTAGAGAATATTGTTATGATTATTCTATTTTATAATTAGATATTGCTGTTTCTGTACCTTGCTTGTGAATTCATCACATGTATAGGATAAAATGTCATCTACGTAATTGTGGGGTCCTGAACTATCTGCAACCTTGGGAATTTGTAAATCTGGGCGGGTGATTGGGGAGATTGTTGCCACCACAGACACCACACACACACACACACACACACACACACACACACACACACATTTGAAACAGTCTAAGAAAAAATAAAACACCTTGATGTATTCACTTAGGTGCTTGTATTAACTTTGTTCTACATGTACACTGCTTACTGCGATAAAGGAAACAGACCAAGCATGAGGCAGTCATGCATTCCTCTTCTTTAGGGTCACCCTGTCCTCCTCAGCAGTCTCAGTATTGGAGAAAAAGAAGAACTTGCCCTTATTTGCACGACACTGTTTGCTCAAGAAAACCAGAGCAAACTGATGAGTGACATGGTGGAAATAATAAAAACAGACAGTGGCTGCTGAAAGGAGCAGGTGTACAGAACCCACAAGCCTTACTGTGCACCAGAAATAACAAAGTAGGAGACACAGTGAAGAAAAGAGGGACTGTGTGTGCAGCCCAGTGGTAGAGTTCTAACACAGCACATACAAGGTCCTGGGTTCAGTTCCTGGCTTCTGTGCACACACACACACACACACACACACACACACACACACACACACACACACAGAGAGAGAGAGAGAGAGAGAGAGAGAGAGACAGACAGACAGACAGACAGACAGACAGACAGACAGACATAGTGAAGAAAGATGTATCACAGATTTCATTGAAACCTTATCCAGGAATAAGCTTAGCAAACAGTGGGGCTTATCCTCACCATCAACATGGCTGCACTTAGAACCCTTTAGGAGACACTCTTCTGGACATGTCCGTGAGGATGTTACTAGAATGTGGGCAGCACCAGTCCACGGGCTGAGGTGACTGAATAAAAAGATGTGAGTCGAGCATGGCCATTCATCTCCCTGCTTCCTGACTATGGATGATGTGAGTGGCCACCTCATTCTTCTGCTGTCCTAACCCTCTCCCCACTGCACTCTCTACTCATGAGCCAGATCAAACCCTTCCTTCTGTGAGCTGCTTGCATCAGGGACTAACAGGAATTACAATTGTGTTATGCTTGCGCTGCATACCCATGAGCCCTTGGTACACACATCTCTTCTATAAGCATCCACTGCATCTACCTATCCACACAGCTCTTTCCAGAAGGAACTTCAGCAAGAAACTCAAAGACTTCATAAAGTGACATATTCACTCTTTAAAGGAAGCTTTAATGTAGTAAAGCTATTTTAGAAGAGTTAATATGAATACATTAAATACATACTGTTCAAAATCCCACTCTCCTAAAAGATTATGTATATGGACATATCTAAAAAGAAGAAAAAGACAATGCAGCAAGACCTATCAAACATCAGATTCTACCTCAAAAATACACCAACAAAAATAATGGAGTCCAGAGCAGAAGAGAAAGCTCAGAAAGCAACCTGCTTAGATGTGGTGCAGAGGCAAAAGTGTCTTCTTAACATCAGTAGAACTAGGGCTGGGAATAAGGTTCAGTCAGCAAAGTGCTTGTCTCATGAGCTTGAAGAACTGAGTTTGGATCCTCAGAACCCATGATATGTGCCTATTACCCTAGCACTGGAAGATAGGAGCCGGAGATCACTGGAAGTCCATGAGGTGATAGTCCAGGCCAGTGAGAGACCCTGCCTCATTAAAGACAGAAGGCTGAAGACCCAGATATGTCATTCTCTGAGGTCCATGTACGTGCTGTGTATGTGTGCACGCCTGTTTCCACAAGCACTTGCACACACATAGCAGCAGTACAATGTTCAAAAAGTCATATTCTAGCAGTTGATGAACCATCAGAGAAAAATAAAATTAGATCCCTCTCTCATAAGATGTACAAACGTACATTAGATATATATCACCCTTTGATTTCATTGAAAGTTAGTACAGTACATTGAAGTCTAGCGCTCACTGTAACTGGGGATTGGAAGGCATTCCTGAGACCATTTATAGGAACATAACCACAGAAACAGACTTAATGTTTATGAAAACACATTAGCACAGTAACCAAAGCCTTCATTTTTGAAGAAGGAAATGAGTGTGGGAGATGTACTATGGGGGGGGGGCACTTTGGAGGATGGGAGGGAGAAGAATGGGAGGGGGTGGGGGCTTGGGAAGCTGAATATGATGCATCAAGAGCATTAGCTGACTCTGTGAGGGAGGATTAAGACTGAATGGTCCTTCAGAGCTGTCCTATCCCAGTTGGAAGAAGGGACTTGCTTGTCATCTTTTTAGGTGATCATATTGAGTCTGGAGGACTGGAGCACTGTAATAGTTTTTAAATGTGTCTGGAACAGCTTAACACCTGTGCCTAAAGAGTAGAGCCTAGAAGAGAACCTACTACTATTATTCTGCCAAATGGACTTGGTGTTAGCAGACCCCTAATGACTGACCGCTACCCTATAGATGAGTGCACATCTCAACCATCACCAGAGAACTTTCTCTTAGCCATAGAGGGTGAGTAACATGGAGACCCACAATGGGTCAAAGTGTCAAGAATAGGAGACTGGGAAACCCTCAGCTCCAAATGAGACATCTGTATCATGCTTTCTCCTCCTAAGGCTCAGCTATCATTGCAGAGGGCGGTGGGAAAATTCTAAGATCCAGAGGCAATGGATGGCTACAAGGAAGCTGTGTTTTCTGGACACATCAGGCCAGCTGCACACACGAACTCACAGCACAAGACCTGTGCAAGCTCAAGCCAGTCTAAATTCCAGCACGGAGACAGGGGATGAGCACAAAGTCCCACATTAACTGAGGAGTATTGGTGATTGGCAGCTGCTGGAAAGAGGAGTTGGTTTCAATCAGTGGGGGTATGGTCTTTGGTAAACTGACCATGGTCCAGGGCAAGACCACACACCCTAGAGTGTATGGGCAGAACAGCTGGGATTGGTGGGTTTCTAAAGAAGACACAAAGCTGGGGGAAAGAGGTATATCTGGGAGGAGGAGATGAATATAATAAAAATGTATTATACATAATTCTCAAAGAACTAATTAAAAATAACAGGAAAATGTATACAAAAAATACTGGAGCCTATCTCTCCTCCCCTTGATGGGGGCTGGACTCAGGGAGCCACTGCTGGCCGTAGTAGCAGAGGTTTGATCATGGCTTTCCCACCTGGTCACTAAAGGCAGTGGGCTTCTCTAAAGGAGGACAAGGCAGTTTAGAGAGCACTGAAGTCCCTCCTGAGGGGAACCAAGGCTTCAGTCCCATGTCATTTGTCTGAATCACCTTCAAAGCCTGTCCTCTTTCCAGTGAAGTCCGTGGAGGAAAGTAGGCCTAGCAATCATCTGACAGGGATCCCTGTATCAGACTCACCTGGCTGAGCTACTCCCAGCCCATCAGGGTTACGGTATGAATGATGTCATAAGTCCTTGCCTCAGAGCCTTATGGTACGTAGTCTCAGAGGATGGTTACCAGAGCCTTCTTAGGCAAGGTGTCTCCCAGAGTATTTATAAGTGTTGTCAGACAAGTTGGAGGCAGCTCCAAGCCCCTCGGAACTAGCCCTAGGTCAAAGGAAAATAAGGTTTTCATGGAAGGTCCCCAGGAATCCCCAATGCTGCTAGAACTGGTCATATTTTATGGTTTTATCAAACCCAGGCAAGCATCGTGGTCCCCTTACTTGAGTTTCAATGTGTGAATTACAGACTCTGAGTGTCATATGCTGTAGGTGGCACCAACATCCCAGCCTGTTTCCACGGTTAGGAGGATAGGATAGCATCCATTAAGCTTTGCTACTCATTGCCTGTCTGTGAGCACACAGTCTGCTTTGGGGAACACCGTCAGTCTCTGTCTTTCTCTTCAAGACTTCCAAGACTTCTTCCAGATCAGGAACGAGCTCTTTCCTTGTAATCTATTCAACTCAGTTCCAGGCATGCTGTGGAGCATACTCCTGCTTCTAGACATCTCTACCACACACAGGTCCTGTAGGTGTTCCCTGGACAGCCAGGGATTTCTGAGGTGAGTGTCTCAACACTTTTGAGTTCACAGAGAGACTGAAGCACAGGCAGGGAAAAGAAGCAATCCATGCCCCACACCCAGACCCAAGATCAATGCACTGTCCAGTCCCTAGGGCCAGGTTACCACCCCTGAGGGCCTGGGGCACTTCCTTCCTCATTTTTTTTTCTCTATCCTCATAATCATTGTTGAGCACCAGGTTCCCCCTGGATCCCCCAAGCTTTGGAAGGAAAGAAGGTGCTTAGCAAACCTGAGTGTGGGATGAAGAGGGGAAGAAGATGGCATGGCTTATGAGGAAATCATGCGAGGTCCCAGGTGTGGAGATGGGTGGGTCTACCAAGTTTTAGGTAATCACAGGGAGACAGATCATCTTCCAGTAGGCTGACATCCAGGCCAAGGCCAGTGTGCTGCCTGCAGATACCCAGCCTGGGTGGCCAGGACCCAGAAAATGATTGGCCAATGCTTCTTTGGCGGCCTAACTATCTACACAGCTCTGACTAGTGATTGAAATCCCAAAGCAGCACCAGAACTCAGAGTGTGAAATTCATTCAGATCCTTGGTGCAGTGGCTTGAGCCTCTCTTGGACTCTATCCCCAGGCCTCTTCTGTCCCCTCTCTCACTGGTCCTTCCAAGCTGACCCTGGGAGTCATGGATCCCCTTCCCCCAGGCCTGGGTGCCCCTGCTCTTCTCTCTCCACTCACTCAGATTCTGCAGTGCTCACAGATCCAGCCATGTTCGGCCTCATTAAGGAGCTACGTTCACATGCTCAGCTGACCTTGCCCCCTTCCCCAACCATGCACCTGTGTACCCACTGGACTTTCTTCTGGTGGTCTAGGTCGGGATTTCTTGAAGGTACCAAGGTCCAAGTATTTGTGGATGGTGAGTAAGTGAAGCTCCTTCACAGTGCATGGATCATAGCAAAATAAGATATGGCCTAGGAGTCCCAGCCCCACTTCAGACCTGCTGAACCAGAACCATAGTCATGGTTAAAGTCTCTTCCTTGATATCTACCCCAGGAAAAGATCTTGCTTAGTTTATGTTGGTCTGTCTATCCATTTATCCATGACTTCAACCTCTCTACCCATCTTCTCATCCACCTCCTGCCTATCGGTTATCCACATCACTTTTATCCATCTTACTGTCCTCAACATAGCTAGAATCATCTATCTATCATATCTCTCTCTCTCTCTCTCTCTCTCTCTCTCTCTCTCTCTCTCTCTCTCTTTCTCTCTCTCTCATCTATCTATCACCTATATATCTATCTATCTACCATCTATCTATCTATCTATCTATCTATCTATCTATCTATTTGTCTATCTATCTATCTTCTATCTTCTATCTATCTATCTATCTATCTATCTATCTATATGTCTATCTATCTTCTATCAATCTATTTATGTGTCTATCTATCTGTCTATCTTCTATCAATCATCTATCTATCTATCTATCTATCTATCTATCTATCTATCTATCTATCTATCTATCTATCTGATACAGAGCATTTGCTGGCCCAGGAAGAAGGAAATGGGGACCCTTCCTGGTGCTGTGTAAATCCCCGGGGAAGATCTGAGAAGTGTTGTTGGAAATGGGGAACTATGTTAGTCAGTGAAGTGCTTTTCTTGAGGAATAAAATTGTTTTTAAAGGCTTTTTTGTTGTTGTTTTAAAAGAACAGAGAGTAGAAGCATATGCTGGTAATGCCAGTGCCTGGGGAGTGGTTGGGGGAAAGCAGGTAGATTCCCAGTGCTCACTGGCCAGCTGACCCTAGCCTACTTGGCAAGTTCCAGGCCAATGAGGATAGGCCATGTCTCAAAAAAATGTGGAGTGTCTAGAATGACAGCCAGGACTGTCCTCTGGCCTCCACATGTATGTGCACACATGTGTACCCCCACCACATTCCCAGACATTAGTGTCTCTGTATAAGGAAACATTCTCAGCGTGAAATTCTTAGCACTCAATGGGTGCTTCTTTGAAACTGCAGATGATGAGGGTTTGAAGAGAGGAAGAAAGGGGAGGGGAAGGGAGTAAGGAAGACAGGGGATGTGAGGCCTTCCTGGGTACCAGACAGTCTAACTTTTGTAGGTTCCACCCCAGAGTATATAAAAGAATTAAAATGCACCCAAATCCCACATTAAACAGGATTATTTTGCTATAAAATACTTGGAAAGAATTTTTATAATTTTGCTTTTGAAATGATTTGGCTGCAGTTTACAGGCTCAGTTTACGATCGCCCCTAACTTCCCAGCCACCCTCATACTCAGGAATCTATGCAAGGCGAGAAAATCTAAGGTACAAATTGTTTTCAAATGGAAGGAAAATCCCACAAGTTTGCAATGGACGCCATTCATGAAGTTAGAATTGTCTACTATTTCCAATTTCCCTCTTCTGTATTTTGGGATCAAATTTATTTTCTTCTGGTCATTATATTTTGTTGAGTAAAAGAAGTCACAAAACACAGACAAGGGTTTATAGAAAATAGCCCTGGGAGGGATGGAGACAAGTCTCTGTGCAAAGAGCTTGTCTCGTCTTCAAGCCAGACCATTTTCTTGTGGACAGTCTTTATTCCAGCCACCACTGGATCAAGCAAGGGCCAGGGCTGTTCAGTTGTCATGTTCTGGGGAGTCTGGGGGGGTCAACCTAGGTCAACATGTCACATCCAATTGGGGGCCTGCAGTGATGAGAAACCTGCCTCAGGCCAAGGAACCTGTGAGGCCATCAGGGGCCTGGCTGCAGGGCACCTGTACTATGTCACTTGGATTCTTTGGAAATGGCCCTGAGGAGTTGAGGAGAGCATCTGAAAGCTACTTGATGGACTCCTGTGTTCAGTCACTGGCTGTTTTATGATCTGAGAGGTGAACCGGGGAGCAGCAGCATACGAAATCTTGTACAAACTGAACAAAAACACAGACCTACTTTGTACATGGGGGCTTTTTTTTTTTTTCAACAACAACCAAAAAATAAATAAAAAGAAACAAGACTCATTGCTCACTTCAGGTAATGATGCTGAGATCAGAGGCCTCTCACTCCCAGGACTGGCCTCCTGATGGCTTCCTAAGGGATCCTTGCAGGGATTTAGAGGGACTCTGCCACTCACAGATGGAGTCTGCAAAAGCCTTGGAGCTCCCTCTGCTTTTGGTTTCTGGGGTGTAGGCTGCTGTCCTTGACCCCCAGTCACCACCGCAGCTCTGTGGAAGCTTCCTCCTCAGTGCAGTGCAGTTGATGAAATGAGGTGCTGTGATTAATGGGGTCTCTTCTTCACGTCAGGATGATATATAAGGGCCTCAGGAACAGGCCTGGCCACAACATGGGGAGCTGTGTAGGGACCACACCCGGTGGAGCCCTAACAGACTTGGCTTGGTGTTAACTCAAGATAAAGACATAGCGCATGTCAGATGGACAGGTCCCTTGATGAAAACTTCAATATGGAGTTAGTAGTGCATGAGGAAGCCAGTGGAGGCTGCATACTGTCTACTGTTTTCTGGGGGCTCTGGAGCACAAGTGAGTCACAACTTTAAAGACAAGCTCCTGGTTTTCTCCAAGCTCCTTCCACAGGCACCTCCTTCCTCAGTGCCTGCTCTGAATGTGTAGCAAAGGTGTCAGCCATGCATTTTACCAGCTTCACTGAGGTGGTCTTTGTCTACCTGGCTTGGGTATTCCTGGTTGGTTCCTGACTTCCCTCCACCTGGTTGTTTGGGATCCTGGCTTCCTTTGTCTCAAAACATCACCATCCCACAGGGCTTCCAATGCAGTAGGTGAGCAGAGATGAGCAGGACGTACTCTGCTTTGAAGTTTGCTGGGTGGTGACTCCACATATTGTCACATGTCACATGTACAATAGTGTCTGCCAATCACAACTCTTAGTACTTTGCATTTAATAAATCATGCCAGCCTTAAATAACAGCCTATGAGAAAATATTAGTTCAATTAATAGATTTTAAGATGCACCCTCCCCCAAGACACCTGTAGCCTCTCTGCCACTAAGACACCCTGTGGTGTCTTGCACTTGTCCATAAGACATGATGACTGTGTAAAAATATTTTGAAAATAAAAAGAAAACAAAACAAAAAATTATCTTCAAAATGTGGAGGGATGATAAAGAAAGGACCAGTGCCTATGGACTCAGAACCTGAACCAGAACTTTCCCAAGCCACACAGCCAATGAGTAGTGGAAGCCTGAGTCGACTTCCTCTCTATTTTCAAGATCCGGCTGTTGACGGAGTTCCCTCCCTCTCAGGTCTCTCTTCAGGAGCTGATGAAGCCTCTAGCCTTTGATGGAAGGGACTAAGGGAAACTTTATCCAAGCCTTAGCTTAGCGATCTCAAATTGTCAGAAGTCAGCTTCTGACCTCAAGGACACCTACAAAGCATGTGTCACATTCTTGCCTGGTTGATAACTTAATCACTGAAGAAGTTGTGAAGGAGCCAGTGGGATTCACCCAAGGCTGACCAACTGAGAGGCATATGCTGGCAGAAATGAAAGTGATAGGAACTTGGGAAAAAAAAAAAAAAAGCTTTATCACCCTGTCATTGGCAATGTGACAGGAAGGGAGTAAACCCAAAGCCAGGTTCAGGGTGGACCTTGAGAAAGTAGATTACTTTCCAATGGAGAAAGTATAACCCCAAGGCAAATGACTCAACAGAACACCCGTGGCTCTATACAAAAAAGCAAACTAGAGACTACACCCCACAAAACAGAGAACAAGGTAGAGGAGGAAGTGTCCAGATATCTAGGACAAAAAATAATCTCCTTTTCATGAAAAGCACACACGTGCCCTTAGATCAGAAACACAGTGTTTCAGGGACACTTCAGGAAGAGCGGTGGCTCTGTTTTTCCTTGAGTCCATCTTAGAGTGGGATCTAGGATCCCTGATAACTGTCTGCTGTAGGGGTGTTTTCCAGGAAACGTCTTGAGAGGTCCCAATGGGTGTGGAAAGTGCAAGAGTCTCTCCCAAACTAACATGCACTGGGCATCAGCTCTGAGACACACAGTCATGGAACCTTTAGAATCTAAAGTTTAGATGGAAATAGAAGAAGAAACCTAAGGTGGACCTTCAAAATGGACTTTGGATGCTAGAGACTGGGAGATCCATCTTCAGCTATAGAACACTATAGAACAGAGCTGGGATTCTGCCACTGTACCCGGATCAGTCCCATGCAGCTCCACCTAGCTCCTCACACAGACATTCTGGCCCATCAGTACTGCCCTGGGAAACAGATTTTGGGGCACAATCCTTGTGGGACCTCCATCCCACCCCATAGAGTATCACTAGGGACTTTCTAGCCTCTCTCACACTATAAGGGCCAAGTGCAGATGAGAGGGCCATGGATGAACCTCTGCCAGGGTGAACCAGAGTCGGTGGGTGCCTCCCGTAGGTCTCTACAGTGGAATAGCCCTGAGGTATACCACAGACGGCTTCTTGGTCAGCCCTGTGAAAACCAGCAACCACTCACTGGAGGCAACTTCACACTCCACCTCATTTCCTCCCCCATATATGCCCCACTCTCCACCATATGTCCTCACTGAACCTTTTGTCTTAAATGCTGTTTTCCTTTTTTTCTCCATGACAACATTATCATATGGGGTCTTCCAGTTGGTTTTTAGCGGCTTAGCAGCTCGGTTGTGCTTCCACAGAAAAAAGGGCTTATCAAACTTCACGTGGCCATTTCTGAGATTTGTATTTCTAGTTAACATGGCTGCGGGGTTACTAGGTCTCAGAATTGGCATCTTCATGACTCAGTAGACATTGTTCAGGTGAAGGAAGATCTCTGACTGCCCAGGAGCAGGATGAAGGTGTGAACACCAGGCAGTTTTGTGAAGAGCAAATGTCCCTGGCTGAGTTCCTTCCCTCTTTGCTTTGAGCCCAAAGGTCTGGGCAGCTCTATACCTTTTGCTGTCCCATTGTGTCTGTCTTTGTCACAATATGTAGGTAAAATGGATAAGGACAGACAAAATTCTGCACAGCCAACGTATTCACTTCTCTGTTTGCTGCTTTTGAACACCTGAAAGGATCAACTTAAGACATGAACGGTTTGCTTTGGCTCGCAGTCTGAGGTACTGTCGTGGTGGGGAAGGGATGTTAACAGGAGCAGGAGATGGCTGCTCATACTGCATCCAAGTCAGGAAGCAGAGGGAGGGCATGGAGTTAGCACTTGCTCATCTTTCTTTCTTTCCCTTTTACTCCGTCAGGGACCCCAGCCCACAGAATTGGTCACCTCCACCCAGGGTGGGCTTTTCTGTAAACTCCTTCACAGATATGCTCAAAGGCGTGTCTCCGAGATCATTCCAAATCTGGTCAAGTTTGCCATGAAGCTGTGCCATTATAACTAAATTTAAATTTCCCCCAATTTACACTAGGAAGCAAGTCAATCTCAGCCTCCAGCCCATCTTGCTCAAGAGTTTGTCATCCGAAGACTGAAGTCCTTTGTGGTACAGAGGTGGAGGATGCGGGCTGAAGTGGTGAATAAGCATAGTGAGTCAACGGGCTCAGGATTTGAATAGATCTTGAGAATCTGTAAAGGGGGCCATCACCCGGTCAGATGAAATGTTACATAAGACATTTAGCTCAAAAAAATCAACTGCATATGGACGGATGGGGAAGCCCTGCCTTACTTAATAGCTGTTCATGTGAAACAGACCTAGAGACTGCAGTTGACCTCAAACTCAATATGAATCATCTGTGTGCTGTGGCTGCCAAGAAGACTAATATAATCTTGGGCCATGTTAAGAGAAGTAAAGTATTGAGACCCAGGGAAGAGGCGTTCCCACCAGGCTCTGATTAATCAGACCACACTGGGAAGGGACATTGGGTCTTTTTCTCCAACTCAGGCTCTTTTATTCCCTAGATATTTCTTGGGTGTTTGCTGGGTGTCCAGCTCCATGGCAGAGGTGAGATGTTATCCCTGTCCACAGAAGGTTTCCAGTTCAGTGGGATGGTCCACATGCTGTATCTCACATTGCACTGAATTAATGACAGCCACAGTGCATTTGCTAAGCTGTGAGTACAATTCTGCTTTGAGACAGAATATCACGTGGCCTGTGGTCGCCTCTTGTTGTGTAACTAATCATGACCTTCAGCTTTTGAAGGTCATCCACCTACCAAATGCTGCTATTATGGGCATGTGTCACCATGCCAAATTTCAGCAATGCCATAGATTGAATATGTGCATGCTGGGCAAGAATTTTACCAACTGAGGTTTATTCTCAGACTCTTAGATGTAAATGTTCCCAAGAATCACATGGGTTACACACACACTCTCACACACACACATATGTGCATGCACACACTTGCAGCACATATACATACAAAACACACACATGCACACATACATATGTATGCACATGCACACAAACCTGAACCCCAACTCCTCAAGGCCTGTAACTTTTGAGCCTCATTTCCCCCCTCCATCCTGTTCTACCCTCCTCTCAGCTTGCCTCTGAACTGCAACACCTTTGAAACCCCAGGACCTATTTACATTATCATTGGGCTTTCAGCAACCATCCTGGGATGGTCCCTACTGCTACTGAGGAGCTACAGTCACATTTTTTAGGCTGCCCAAAGGCTAAGATTGTAGGTACAAATTTGGTTTGGAAGGTTGTCTAACCCTAACCTGACAACTACTGTAAGTTTAGCTGTGGCTAAGCCACATTCCTGGGTTCAGGGATGGCCATTAGGATGGATATTAGTAGGCTGAGTGACATACAGTTTTTATGTCACATAGGCGGTTCCTGTTTACCACACTTGGAGACCCAAATAAATTGTCAGAGAATCTTGATGTCATGTGAAGTGTGATAAGGGAAAGGGAAGGTGCCAAAAATTTTTTGCAACTCTGCTGGGGATTGGCCTGTGTTTCATGGAGACTTATGGTCACCTGAATCCAGAGGACAAAGAAGAAAAATCTAAACATGTGTCTGGGAAGGACTAGGAAGATGTAGTAAGCTCCCAGGGACAGCTATAGCAGTCATTAGCTTCCTTCGTGCTGAAATTCAGTGGCAGGGTACCAATGACTTCTTGGACCTGAGCCTGAAGCAGCCTCTTGACATTTGGTCATGTCCAGGAAGCATCTCCCAGGCCAGCCTCAGCTTGCATGTTTGGTTCATCTGTGATCAGCAGAGCACCAGGTCTTCTGCTTTTTTAAATCAAACCCTGATGGAGATTCACTTTTTCCCAGTCTTATCTTGGCGTCCAAGATCACCACCCTTAGCCTGGGCCTCTCCAAGCCCTTAGCACAGCTAACTCCTTAGTGAGGAGTCATTAGCTCTTTGTGGAGGAAAAGAGTGAGGTCCAGAGAACCCTAAAGTTCACTCAATCAGAATGTGTCTCAGTTGGGTTGTGAATCCAGTTCTGCCAGTCCATCAGTGGCTCACTTTGCCAACCCATAAACCATATTTAAACATGCTTACTACCAGGACATGGAGACTGGGTACACCTTCCCAGAGGGAAGACCAGAGTTTGCAGGGGGAAAAAAGGCAAGAGCGGCTTAAAATATCCCATTATGGAGCTGAAATGAAGGTTCAGAAGTTAAGAGCTCTGGCTGCTTTTCCAGAAGACTTAGGTTCAATTCCCAGCACCGACATAGTGACTCAAAACCATCCATAACTCCAGTTCCAGGAGACCCAACACCCCCTTCTAGCCTTCTGGAGCACTGCATGCACATGGTTTACAGACAGAGATGCAGGCAAATCACTCATATGCATAAAATAAAAATGAATAATAAAATTTTCCAAAAACATATTTCATTGCACTTTTTCTAAAACATGGCCATGCAATACTTCTAACCCAATGTGAGCATCCTGGACATTATTTGAGAATAAAGGAAGAGCATGCACTTCCCTTCAACCTTGAACTTGAGCCAGCTTTTGTGAAATCTTGATGAGGAAACCGTTCTGGGTAGAAATTACACTGTGTGTTTGCTGCTAAGAGGTCATTGGAATCTTTACAACCTCTGCTGGCTCTCTTGGAAGATTAACCCCTAGCACCTGACTCCATATTTGAGGAAACCCAGCTTGGAAACAAGCAAGAACTCAGTATCACCCAGCCAGACGTGCAAATAGACAGGCCTGCAGGTTACTTAAGACCAGACCTTAGACTCAACCAGACTGATTTTGGGTGGAACCGAGACCCACTGACTCCCCTGAATTCTAGCACAGTTTTTAATACGTGATTAAATAAATATGTGACTTTTTTTTTCAACCAGGTTTTGTCACTCTGCAGTAAATTTCTGGGACAGAAACCCATACCCAAGGGGAAGGCAATGGCTTCTACATGACTGGGCACTCACTAAGACACCCACCCCCTACTTCAAGGAACTTGTGTTCTTGTGCTATTGACAGTCTCTGGAATGGGTAATGAGGGATAAAAATAGAGCTACAGAAAAATGAAACATTAATTTGCTCCTACTGGCTCAGGTAATAAAAGAAAGGATTCCCATGTTGGACTGTGCATGAATAAGGATTTGTATAAAGGAGCAAGGAAGGCCTTGGAACAGGGGAAGAACATGCAGCAAGATGTAGATTCAGTGGCCTTTCTCTATCCTGCCAGCCAGAGACTTCTATTAATTATGAAAGCTCGGCTAATAGTTTAGACGTGGTCCTAACTAGCTCTTAGAACTTAAATTAACTCGTATTTTGTTAATCTGTGTTCTACCATGTGGCCTTTACCTCTATCCCATTTTGTGTGTCCAACTTATTCTTTATCTGTCTGGTGGCTTCTCCACCCTTCTTCTTCCCAGCATTCTCTCTGCTCTGAAAATCCTACCCAGCTATTGGCCATTTAGTTTTTTATTAAACCAATCACAGTGACATATCTTCACACAGTGTGCAGGAATATTCCACAGTTCCCCCTTTGTCTAACTAAGAGGAAGGGTTTTAGCTTTAACATAGTAAAATTATATACAACAAAATAGCCATCAAGTGGGAATTTCAGTTACAATATCTAGTCTGTTTGTGTTTGGCAAATTTAGAGGAAAAAACATCTATTTTATCTTTGTGAGTCTAAAGTTTATACATGTTTTACCTTTGTATCATAATTAAGGAAAACTTTAAGACTAATTATTTAGTCTTTAATTACCTCATAGACTCCAGAAGGATGTAATGCTACCTAGCAACAAGGACATATGACTGCCCGGATAGTCACCTGAAGCTATTCTGTAAATGTTGGAGCATCCAACTTTGACCTATAGGCCTAGAAATTATGACAGACATTTCTAAGAAGCAGGAAATATTGACGGACTGTCTAACTCTGTTTGTCAAATTTAGACACTTTAGATACCTTTCTTGTGCCCTGCTTGTCCATTTTAGACAGTGTACTGTCAGCAGTTGAGGCAAAGTGAGTTTCTTATACAAATGGCTAGCTTTTGCCATAATAAAGTGAACTCCAATATGGAATGTCTTTGATGCCCATCATATTCTCTGAAGAAGATTGGTTCAGGGCCCAAAATATAAACAACAGACTGGTGCTATCAGGAGCAGACGTGTCTCATTGTTGTGAAAAGCCTTAGGTTATTGGACATATTAAATGCCATCTTACGTAGGTCATTGAAGTGTTTGAAGACCATTTACCTATCTAAATATATCTGTGTATGACCTTTAAAACATACCTAATGTGACTCTAAGTTTGACTAGTATAGATGACTCCTGTATTTCTTAATCACACATCACATTTTAAAATAAGCTGCATAAACACAATACCCCAAACTAGAACAAGAACATGCATACGGTATAAGAAAATTAACTTTAAATTTATAACAATAAATTATATACCAATGTAAAATATTTTGAGATTAATAATTGTTTTTGGATTAATGTAAGTCCAATGGTCTACCCTTTGATCTCATCATTTCTATATCATGGAGATGGGCTTGAGGACAAAGAGCACATTCAGAGGACCACAGAGGAGAGTGGACAGAAGCAGAAGGAATTATATTACGCTCTCCCATGCTTGGGGCCTTCCAATCTCAGTACGCCAAGTTTATCCCTCATGGTCTCAAAATAGCTGCTGGAGACCTAATCGCTGCCTCTAACAGTTCTTTCTGTACCTATCTGAGTAGAAAAGAGAATCTTCCCGAGGCCTTTCGGTCTATTGATTCAGATGTGGCTGTGGAGAAGCCCCAAGGTAGAAGAAGAGGAGGAGGAGGAGAATGGTGATGGAGGCCTTCTCATGGCCGAGGACAAACTGAGATGTAGCACTGGTCTAGCTTCTCACGACTTGGGGTCTCCCTACGTGTTCCACATGCTAACACAAGGGTTGGGGGTGTGTGCTGCTCTTGTTACAAGGGAAGAACCAGTCACCATGGACTCTGGAGGTGTTCATGGTAGGTGGTGGCCAGAGGACATTACTTACAGAAGAAAAAAATGGTGTTTTCTTCTGCCCTCAACAGACAGCTGCACCCAGGTGCATATATGCAACGCTGACACACGTGCATGCACACAACAGCAGCAACAACAGCAAAAACCCTTAAAAAATAAGTAAGAAAACATGACTGGGCTAGCCTCAGTCAGTAGAGCCCTTGCTTAGCATACATGAAGCCCTGGATTCAATCCCTAGTACCACATAAACTGGTTGCCATGGTGCTCATCAACAATCACAGTACTTGGGAGGTGGCGGTGGGAAAAAATCACAAGTTCATAGACAGTCTGGGGTCAGCAAGGACCTCAAAACAAACTAACAAAACACAATGTGGACTTGAACTTGTTTGAAGTCTCCCATAGGATTCTTTCAGGATGACCTGATGCAGAGCTCCAAGCTCACCTCAGCTGATGGAGTTCAGCATCATGTCTGTTGGTGGTTGCTGTAAAATCCAAGGGCCGCGAGAGGTTCCTGCATCGTATAAGCGTGTGATAGGTACAGGAGATCCTGCAGTACTCAGGCTGGCTCATGGCCCAGTATCTGGTGTCTAACATGGCTGTTCCAGAGGCAGTGGAACCTACCAGAATTTTATTTGCTCCTTGATTTTCCCCCCTCCCTGGAATGCAATGGGCAACTCAGAGCAGAGAACTGGCTTGCTACCCGCTCCCAGGAACAGCCCCTCTTGGCTCAGAGTAGCCCCAACAAGAAGATGTTAGAAGATTGCCTTAGTAGGTCCGGCTTCAGATTTTGAGGGGCTAGAGAGATGACTGAGTGGTCAAAAGTCCTTTTCATTTTTGCAGAGGATTCTTGGCCTACATGTGAGTAGCTCCTAACTGTCTATAATGCTAGGTCCAGGGGTCTGAGGTCCTCTTCTGGCTTCCGGAAATGATTGCACTCAGGTGCATATACGCATACACGGGCACACACGCATGCACATGATTTAACAAAATCTTTAAAAATAAACAAGTCTTGAGTGAGAGAAACCACTCTGTTGTAGTGGGGTGTGGGGCTGTTTGTTTCTGTAGCCTGACTTCTGTTAGCTTTACTAATGCATAAGGGCACTGTGTGACTTCTGGATCTGAGCTTAGCTCATGTGACTTTAGGCTTGTCTTTCAGCTCTAAGCCTCAATTTCTTCTTATAAAATATGGAGTGGGAACTCCACAGGATTGTCACAAGGATTGAAAAAGACACGTATTAGATGTCACGTTATTGTTTATTTCTTTCTCTTGCCCCAAGTGAGACACAAAGAGATAAAAACAAGGTCCCTGACTTACAAGAGGCCCAAGCATCTTCTAAGACATGGGTAAAATGAGGTATATGACATTCTTTCAGAGGGGAGACATTCCTGGAGGTAGGGGCCACCGTTCCAGTGTTTGACCAGTGGATTTTAAGAGTGGAGGTTAGGTGAAGTCTGGTCCAGCTCCTCTAATGGGATCTCTATGCCTCTTCTCCATCTTGGACATGTGGCGGCTATTCACAGTGCTCTTGGCAGCAGAAAAAGCCTACAGTCTAGGGGTTTGTTCCTGAGAAGGCAGCCCCAGATGGGGAAGAGAACAGGACTCAGCTCTTCTCTGAGAAACTCAGCGGCTGAGGAGCCACAGGCGTGGGCAGAAGGCAGCTCGGCTGGCCCGCTTTGGCACCGGTCAGTCCTCCCTCACACCCTGCTTGGCCTTGGAAACAAGCAAGCCGTGTTGGCCTCCCCCTCCAGCTGCTCCTAGTGCCCCAGATAAATTGTTTCCGCCCGGGGAACCTCCTCCTCCCCAGCCGCCTTCCTGTCGCAACACCTCCGCTGGACAGTAAACCGACCTCTATCTGTCTCCACCACGTCCCTGGCTCCGAGCCGGCTACAGGCACACCCTCCCTCAGTCCGGCGGCCAGATGTGCCTGTGGCATTCCCAGCTGTTCCCTTGACCCCAGTCAAAGCTCTCTCTGTCAAGGGATTGCTCCCCTCCCCTCCCCTTGCGTTTAAGCTGCTCTCTCCCCTAAGTCTGGAAGCCCGATGAACCTCAGGAAAGGTGGGAATTAAGGGGTCCCAACTAGAATTGACAGGTCCCACTTGGGGTTGCTTTTCCACTATAGTTCTCTCCCACTCCCCACTACCTAATTGTCTGCTGTCTCCAGGCTCCTCTAACACTGCATTCCCCAGTACCCTGCTTCCCATGCTCACAGTATCTCTCCCATCAGGCACCCAAGATTTCCATGTGCTCCGGGGTCCACCTGATGGAAAGATGACAATGTGAAGGTGAGATGCTCTATCTCCCTCTCAACTCCAAGAGACTCCATTTTTTTTTTTTTTTTTTTTTTGGAGTCTTGCTCAGTTTCCCAGGAGGAGGAGGAGAAAGATGGTGGAGGAGGAGGAAGGGGAGGGTAAGGGGGAGGAGGGGGAGGAAGAGGAGGAGGAGGAGGAGGAGGAGGAGGAGGAGGAGGAGGAGGAGGAGGAGGAGGAGACACTTTCATCCTTCCTGGTCTCCTCCAAGTTCCCTGAGTGGAGAATTTGCACGTTCACACTCATCCCCGGGTAGAAGAGGACTCTTATTCTCTGCTGAGCTTCAAAGACTGGGACAGTGGGGCTCCAGCCCTGGGTTTGAGAGGAACCAGAGGTCTTGCTGACTTGTGCTAGTCGAGTCTTTCTGGCTTCAGTGTTCTCAGTGAAACACATGCTACCCCAGTCCAATTTATGCAGTATTGGGAATCAAACCCAGGGCTTCCTACACACCAGTCAGACACTGGCCCCTCCCACCCTCACTCAACAGTCACAAGAGAGTTTGACATGATGGTTAATCAGACCATAACTATGGCAATAGACCCTGAGGAAGGTCTGTGACAGGTAGGATCTCTGCTCAGAGTGAGGTGGATACCTGGGACTCACACAGACAAGCTTCTCCCAGCCAGCTGTGACCCAGGCTGTTGCCTTAAAGCCCACTTGAGGTCTTGTCCCCAGCCTCAGCACCTGGCTGGCTTCCGCTTCTGCACCATTTTCCCAGAGCTTGCCTATGCTCTGCCTGCCCTTGGCTGTGCATCTTGAATTCCTCCTGTCTATGGGAGGAACTGTCTAAGACTCGGCACTGAATAGGAAAAGGAGCTGACTTTAGGACAAGATGACTGAGGGCCGCAATCTTTGTTCTCAATGTCCTTACTGAACCCGGTGAAGCTCACTGCTGAGATTTAGGGGCATTCACTGAGGGCCAGGTCTTGCCATGAGCATTGCATACTTACTCACCATGTTCTTCTGATCGAGTGTTGTCACTGTACTTCACAGACAAGCAGACAGAGAATTGGTGAGGGTAGATGACTTTCTCCAGGGTGCTATCATCAAGCTGGCATGACTTCAGAGTCTAATAATTCCTTAAGCCTTGGCCCCATGTCTATCCTATAGGAAGGGGACTTGGGGGAACAGTTTGTTCTAAACCACACAACAAATAAACTCATCTGATCCCGAAACCTTGGTAGCTGTCACTTGCCACCAAGGGCAAGTACTTGGGGGAGCTACTTCTGGGATGGGAGTAAGGTGAGACCCTGCCTGAGGCTGTCTGCAGTCTCCAGCCCTGGTCCCTTCTCTCCAGGGCCTAGCTTAGCTCTGATCTGAGAGGGTGCCATATTTGCCAGGGACCAGGGTACTCATCTTGCTCAAGGTCATGAATATGAAGAGAACAGAGCCCAGTTCCCAGGGCAGCTCTCTCTACCCCCACTCCATTCTCTGGTTTCTGCCTGGATGAGCCAAGCCTTTCCACAACTACATCAACCCTAAGGGTATTTTGGTGGTCCAGGCAGGGTGGCAAGTCCCAACATGTCATCTCGAGGGGTTAAGATTAGCAAGGGACCTCAGCTGTGACTCAGAGGTGGCTGGGGTCAGGCCAGCCTGGCTCTTGTTACCATTCTCCGCTGATTCACCAGTGGAAAAACTCTCGGTCCAAAACCTTTTCCTGAAGTATCCTCCCTCTTCTAACTGAGAATGGCATGGTGGGGACAGGACTTTTCTAACCCCAGCCTCTGAGCCTGGTTACTCACAGCAACTGGCATGGTTAGAGCTCAGGGGTTCTCTTCCAGGGACCATTCTGATATTTCCACAAACACCATTTAGTCTATCTCCCGGATATCCCTGACATTCTTAGCACACAAAGGGCTTAAATCCCCCCTCCTCTACTTCAGAGGGACAGATGGAGCCACAGGTAGATCCGCCTATACTGTGATATGATTTGCTGGTTCTCACCAAGCTTTCTGACCTTTGTGTCCTATGGAGGGACATACACAATGGCAGAGCTGTGCCCATACGTGTGTGTTTGTGTGTGTGTGTGTGTGTGTGTGTGTGTGTGTGTGTGTGTAAAGAGAGCTTGGAAAAGAGAAATTCCAGAGTATGATAGTCTTGATTGTCAAGATGATGCAATTTAGAATCACCATGGAAACAGATGCAAGCTTAGTATCAGCATTCATTTCTCTCTGCTGTGGATATGATGTGACCACCTGCCTCAAGCTCCGCCCCCATTCCCTACCCATGATGATTGACAGTACCCTCAGACTACAAACCAAGATAAAGCCTTCCTTCCTTAATATGCAACAAGATGGAAGTAACTAATACACGAAGCCATGCTTTCAGAAGGTCTGTCAGAACGGGTAGGGCCACATCCCATCCAGAAGAGGAAGCATACATCTTGCACTGTGTGCTCAGCTTTCCACAGCCATCCACATTGAGGATGAATGGTGTCTAGGCTCCACCTACCCTTCTACATACAGATTGCCATGGGTACTTTTCTGTCTTCTTCCATATCATGTCCACTGTGATATTGTCTGTCATGAAAGAAACAATCCTCATGAACAGGGCCTGACAGCCTGGGATATGCTATGTATAGGTACTGGTGGGTTGCTACCCACAAGTAAAAAATGATAATGACTCTCTCTGGGGCAGAGAAGGTGACTGGGAAAGCAAACTTTGCACCAGCCAACCCACTAAGGAGATGGTGAATAGAGGGATCTCAAGGTAAGGTGAATGAGTTCACCCTGGAAAGCTGGAGGGAGCCATTTTTCCAGTGACAGAGTCCTTGGGACTATCTAACGTTAACTTAACTAAATAGCAGTCTTGGAGAAAGAGGAGCCCGTAACTTTAGAATGATAGCTCCACTTTCAAAACAACAACAGAAAACTAAGGAGTTGAACAGTATAGGGGCAGGGTCCCAGCCACACAGGGTGTGGTGACTGGAGTGCTTGCGTGCGTGCGTGCGTGCGTGCGTGCGTGCGTGCGTGCGTGCGTGCGTGCGTGTGTGTGTGTGTGTGTGTGTGTGTGTGTGTGTGTGTGTGTGTGTGTGTGTACATAGCTTATAGTCAATATGGGGTGTTTTCCTCTAGTACTATTCACCTTGTTCTTGAGATGGAGTCTCTCACTCAACCTGGAACTTAGTCACTCAGCTAGACTGGCTGCCATCAGGCCCCAGGGATGCTCTTTGCTCTTGTCTCTGTCACCTTCTACACGGGTTCTGGGGACTGTATTCAGGTTCTCATGCTTATACAGCAGGTACTTCAGTGACAGAGCCTTTGCCTTTTCTTGCTGCTAGCTGCTGCTTAGATAGGGCTCACAGGCAACAAGGAATGAGCCACTCTCTGAAATGAGGGGTGAGGTAAACAGAAGATGGCTTAGAGGTGGCCATCAGTAGCAAGTGGGACATGTCTATTAGAAGGAGAGTGTATTGGGAACCATAGCAGATCCATCAGGCAAGGGCATGTCAGGACAACACCGCTAGGTGGGTCCTTGCCCATGGACAGCTGGTCTCTGTAGTATCAGAGGACTCTGAGGCTTCAGGGTGGGTGGCAAGTCTGCCTTGGCGAGAGGCCGTACCTTATGAAATCTGGCTGACGAGGGGAACTCAAGGCAGGTCATGAGCTAGGTCGGCTGTGGCCACACACAGCCTGCAACACGGTTTGTCTCTACTGCCCAAGGCCACCCTGTGTGTGGGGAGCACAGCTGGCTTGTCCCTAAAGAGCCCAGCAAGGTCTTCACTCTCCCAGATTGATTCATTCCTGTGGCCCCCAGGGACCATGAGGGCCAGCTCAGGTCGGTCAGCTAACGAACTCAGAAAACAACCCCCCCTCTTGCTGGCCTTGTTTGCTCTCTTCTGCACAGCCCTGTCCAAGCCTGAACACCCGAGAGGAAGAGTTTGATGGGGTTCATAATAGAGCCTGAAGCACTCACCTGCCTGAGTGATGCCTGAAGTCACACCCTTAGCTCAGGGTGAGGGCTAGAGCATTTCTGCTATCCTGAACATCCTTATTTCTACTTCCAATTGGCTAGAAACACAGTAGGCATCACTTATGATGTTACAGACAAGCTCAGGAAACCTTCACGGAACCGCTGGCATTCTCTAATCTATCTCTGTACCCACTGCAGACACTCTTGGAATCCTCCTTTCCCTTCCAGCCTGGTTTACAGTCACCCCCATTCACTCCTCAAGGTTGGTAGAGACCCAACTACCCCAGGATACCTCTAGGGCTCTCTTTCAAGCTTTTTTCTGCAGATCTCCCTAGTTCTAGTTGTTTAGAGTCCATCACTCTGTCTTGTCATTGTTGAGATGGCTGTAGGGACCGCTTACTCCTGCTTGCTGCATACTGAGCCCTGCACAGGTGCTGAGGACCGAGAGCCACCCCCTCCAGCCTCAGCCCTGCTTTCGGTTCAGCTTTCTGTCACTTTGACTTTGTTTACGTTTTCTAGAGCTTTATGTGAATGGAATCAGACACCATATACTGTTTGGCGCCTGGCATCTTTCATTCAGCATAATTATTGTGAGATCTGCAAAGCTGTTGCATGACTCAGTAGCTCATTTCTTTTAACTACTGACTAATGATCCACTGAATTGACATACCGGAATGAGTTTACCCATACTCTGCTGGTGAATATTTTGGTTGTTTCCTATTCCAAGCCATTGCAGATGAAGTTTCTCAACATGTTCTTATGAGTCTTTGTACAGTTTTATGTGGTGTAGGAGTCTATGTTTCTAAGCGCTGATTCTCATATGGAAAAAACAGGTGAAGGAGAATGGCCTGAAAGATAGAGAAGTATGGGGCAGACCCATGTCCTGGGAAGGTCCTAGGGGAGGGAAAAGATGGTTCCAAGTTCTCAGAGAGGGCCTGTGTTAACACAACCATTTACCCCAGAGATACCCTGTCTCATCAACTCTAGTCTGGATCGGTGGTCACTAGGAGCCAATGTTCTAGAAGCTTCTCCATTTGCACTTGTCGCTTGAATAAGAATGGAGGTGTGTGTGTGTGTGTGTGTGTGTTTGTGTGTGTGTTTGTGTGTGTGTTTGTGTGTGCGCATGTGTGTATCTAGATAGGTGCTCACACACACAAAAATTATTAATTTTTAATTGAGGCAGACATGTTCTTCAATCACTCTCCACCTTATTCTTTGAGGCAAGGGCTCTCAGGTGAAGCCAGAGCTCACCTCTACAGCTGGCCTCGCCAACCTGTGTGTTCTATGGATTTATCACCTCTACCCTTTGAGTGCTGTAATAACCAATGGCCCGCCATGCCCACCTGACATTTGAATGCTGTAATGTTAGAGCTTTGTCAACTTGATACAAACAAGTCACCATGGAAGAAGAAACTTCATCTAAGGAATTATCTCTACCAGGCTGACCTTTATTTAGGTGTATCTGTGGGAAATTCTTCATTAATGATTGATGTGGGAGCATTGAGCTCACTGTGGACAGTGCCCCCAAAAGACAGGTTGGACCACATCTTACAAGAAAGCAAACTGAGCAAGCCCTGAGCAGCACCATCATGCAGTGCTACTCCATGACCTCTGCTTTAGTATCTATCTCTGATTTCCTGCTTTTCTCGATTTCCCACCTTGGTTTCCGCCAGTGATGGATTATGCTGGGATGTGTAAGCCTCATAAACTCCTCCCCAAATTCCTTTTGGTAATGGTCTTTATCACACAACGGGAAACAAACTAAGACATGGGCTCTAGAGATCTGGTCCCTGGCCTCGTGATTGTATGGCAGGTACTTTAACCACTGAACCATGTCCCCATTTCACCCTGGCTTGTGTGCTCTCAAGCTTGTGTGCAAGCATCTTATTGACTGTGTTAGCTCTTCATCCCTGAAAACAAGAATCTCTAATGATACCTTTCTATGCCACTGGGCAGAAGACACAGACCCTCCTTCTCTTCCCAGAATTCATACCACCCTCCAGTCCTAAGAACCACACAGCAGAATGGACAACAGGCGGACAGAGGATCTAGGACTGAAGAAGCCTCCTAGGCTCCAGCCGAGAGGTCTCTTTGTCATGGTGTTCCTGTCCTTACCTGAAAGAGCTTCTGGCCTTCCCTCCAGCTACTAGGAATTTACCCAGAGGAGCTGAGCTATGCAGATTGAGACATTCCATGGATGCTCTCACTGCTTTGAGTTCCCCAACTACAATTGTTCTTGTAACTCTTGGACCTGGGGGCTCAACAGTCTCTGGGGTCCCTATCTCCTCCTCAAAAACAAGTGAGTCTCACAGACTCTGCCATAGCTACCCATTCCTTCACTGTATTACCTCCACCCCTGCACCTTTAAAGACCATTCTGGCCCCATGGGTCCTTAACCCAAGGCCTTTCTTCAGGAAGGTTCCTTTGGTTAGTTGGAGTCATTCCCTTTACCCAGCATGCTAGTCTTCACCCTTTACCAGTGTCCTTAAGTGGCTTCCTCACCAGGTCTCAAGGAATGTGCACAGACTAGTCAGCACCTCATAGAAGCCTCTGGCTGCCTGAGCCAGGCACCCGACAGGTAGTGTTCTGTGGCAGGTTGTCTCAGACACTGCTATAGGATCAGGGCGCAGGATCTAAATAGCCCGATGGAGATAAAGATCATTGGAATGAGCCGTACTCATGTTCCAATCCCTGCGTGAGGTCTCCAAGAGCTGAAAAGGGGTCAAAATGGGGATTGAACCCCAGGGTCCTGTCTTCCCACCGGAACTCACTCATCCTCACCTTGCTCACATAGTTAATACATACTCCCCCATGCTTTCTGTGGCGTGTTGGAAGTTCAGGATGAGAGAGGGGCAGATGCCATACTGGGGCTGCTCTGGGGTTTGCAGATGTGTTGTTGGTAAACAGTTGGGAAGCGTGCAGTTCTAATGTTCTAATCCTAGAACAATGTGTATGGGTCTGGGGCCCTGGGAGGCCTGGGACCTGGGAGGGATTTGTAAAGACAAAGAAAACTGACCTAGAAGGGATGTCATTCTCCAGAGCCCCAGATTTCAACAGCATAGCCTCCCCCCAGTGACAGTAGGGCCTGGCTCCCCTCATCAACCACAGGTCAAGCTTCTTCCTTCTCAGACTCACTCAGGGTTCCTCAGCTCCTCCTCCACACTGTAACCTCCTGCCATAAAGTTCCTATCAAGGGCATCCAGGAAGCTATGCAGAGTTCTACAGAGACAGAAAGCACTGAACCCCAATATTTTCCCTTTCCTCTCTATTCCTAGCATTGGATCTTTATTGAGAAATAGGCATCTGTGCCCTGGCTATGGCACAGGCCCCGTTTCCTGGCTGTCAAATTACCCAAGACCCTTCAGCTGTGGCAGGTGGAGGTGACGACATGGAAATAATTCTCCTGCCTCTACTACAAATAACCCCAGGATGGGGCAGCAACAGGATTGCTGAAAATAGATGGAGAGAGATAGAGAGAGAGAGAATGTGTTAGGAGATCAGAAACACTGTGAATTTATTTCAAAATACCTATGTCCAGGCTCCACCCCGGAGAAACTGAATCAGTGTGCCCAGGATACACCATGTGCTATTTTATAAATGTTCTCTGACTGATTCTGACATCTTTCCACAGCTCCACCCTCCCAGTTGGAAACAGGTTGCGGGTGAGAGAGCTGTCAATCCCTCTCTGCCACTTTAGGTCCAGTGCCAGGCTCTGGCTCTTGTGGCCTTTCTGGAGTGTGCAGACTGAGGCTCACCTTCCTCACCATCACACCCATCCTTGCCAGGCTCCGTCACCAATAGCCTTCCTTCCTCCGTTGCTCCCTGAGGACTTGTGAGGTGCACATCTTTCGATACCATTCTTGGTGGCCTGGTTTCAAGCCCAGTTATGACCGCTTTTGAATACAGATTTTTTTCCCTCTGGGACTTAGATTATCCCCCAGCTATTGTGAATACCTATGTCCTTCTTTCCTGAACTTTTTACTCCCCTTGCCATGAGACTCTTGTTTTCCAGCAGGTCTTTTGGGACCCCTAGCCTGTCTGTCGTCTAAATCCTTCCCCATGCAGTGACACCACCAATGTCTTCATTCTAGCTCACATCATCACTGTTACTACTGATCTGCTCAGCCTGTAGGTAACATGTGTGTGTGTGTGTGTGTGTGTGTGTGTGTGTGTGTGGTGTGTGTGTGCGTGCACGTGCGTGTGCATGTGCATGAGTACAGGTGGCTGCAGGGGACAGAACAGAGTGTTAGCTCCCCCGGACCTGAAATTACAGAAGATTGTAAAGCCACCAGACATGGGTGCTGAGAACCAAATTCTGACCCTCTGCAAGAGCCACGTGCTATCTTAGCTCCGGATCCTCTGACCATGTCACTATAATCCTGTCACCATCATTACCACGGCCTAGAACATCATCACCTACAGCTTCATACATCCCCGCTACCAGCAGGCATACGCTCCCTGACTCACGGCTACACAAGATGACCACATTGGCCATAATTCCTTTTCAAAGTCCTATGGACTGGCAGCCTCTGACGTGAACCTGACCCAGTTCTTGCTTGGCACATGCATTCTGCTTTGAATATTTAAGAACTGTCATGAGATTCCCAGTCAGCTGAAGGTGATGAACCTCAGGAACCCCACACTGTTAGGCCATCTACTTGGGGGCCTCATTCTGCCTCACTGTAGAGGCATCCTGAGGATCTTACATTTGCTAGGGGCGTTTCTCAGGTCCCCACGTTTTGGAATGTCATCCCTTAGAGGACCTATGCTGTGACCTATGCTGAAAATGTTTCATGGATTGTCCACACCAGTAGAGATTCCTGAAGAAAGTATCCTCCCGGGGATCACTCAATATGCTTGCATTCTCTTACTGAGAATCCTGTGCTGATGAAGTTAGAGCCTATTGAGAAAGCCCTAGGCTGACAGGTGAAGCCACCCTCTCATAGAAGTCAGAAGTTTCTTGCAGATAAAGAAGGACCCTCAGAAAGAAGTCAAAGTGTCAAGGGTAATGCTTTTCAGTGACCAATATTTAAAAAAATAACAGAGCTAAAATGCACACTACAGACCACAGTAGAAAGTGCCAGATTGCACTGTGGCATTTCAGAATGCACATTAGGTCTCCAGCAGTCAGTAGATCAATGTCCCTGCTAGTGAGACTCCCGAAGGTGCCCTTAGGCTCGTGTCTCAAGGCTCTGGCTTCCCCAGGGATGGCCCAGCCCTTTTGCAGGCTGGGAGCGGCTGTGGGCATGTGCCAGATTCATGCTGTTCCCACAGCCGCTCCCTGTTTCCAGGTTGTGTCCACCACACCCGGCGCCAGCTCCTGTCCTGGCAGACCCAAGTGCAGACACAGGGCCTGGGGCACCAGGGACCAGGGATGTGAGGGGAGGTGGCCATGGTCAGACCCAAGAGGTGTCTGCATCCAATCCTCTTATCCAGGAGGGATGTCACCTTGTGCCTGGGGACTGTGGTGTCTTTACATTTATTCACTATTATTAAATGCAGTTGTGTGTTGTCATTATATTTTGATCCTCAAAATCTCACCCCACCTTCCCAGGTTTCTCCTTCAAAAAGTCTCCCTATAGGCTTAGGATGGGTCCCTGGTTTTTGTTTTATTTTTATTTGTGTGTTTCTTGTTACCACTCCCTTAAAGAGTGTGCTCCAAACTTCCATAGATTCGTTTCTTGATGTGTATGTATGTGAATGCACATTCGCATGCTCAGGTGCATGTGCGTGTAGAGGTCAGAGGTCAACTTTGAATGTCATTCCCTAAAAGCTATTATCTTTTATTTGAAACAGGGTCTCTCATTGGGATCTGGGGCTTGCCAGTTAGTCTCGGCTGGCTGGACAGTGAGCTCTGGAGATCCTCCTGTCTCTGCCTCTCCAGTGCATGCATCAAAAGCAACCCTCCACCCCTATACCTGGCCTTTAGCATGGGTTCTGGAGTTTGAATTCCAGTCCTCAGACTGTGTAGTAAGTATTTTTACTGGCTAAACCGTATCTCCAGCCCTGATCTCAAACAAATCTTGATCTCATCTCCTTGGTGCTGACCATAGACTGATCTAAACCTCGCGACCAAAGGACTTCGGCTCTGGAATCATACATTCCAATTCTGCTTGCTGCTGTAAGAGAGGAACCCTGGGGCCACTGTCTGCTAGTCACTGTTAGTCTTGAGATGCAATAACCACTCCCAGAATGCATATCTGAGTGCTTGCTTTATTCTATTTTGAGGCCCTTTCATTGCAATTCCATCCTATCTTCTCCAGGGAGCAGAGGAGATAGGAAATGGGCTCCAGTTACAGGGGCAGGAATTCTTCCCCTTCAAGCTCAGAGTTGGGAGCCAGTAGCCACCTAGTGGTGTCCCTATGTCACTGCATCACTGTATCTCCTATTCTAGGGTGGGCTGGGGATTTGAGTAGTAAAATATGTGGGCAATAGACACCATGAGGATATTTGGTACCTCTGCATGTTGCCTCAGGCAACAGCAGATATGACGCTCTCCCAAGGCACCCCTCCCTCCACTTCTTTCCGGCTTGGCTAACTTCTACAGACCACTACCACCGTGGTTCAGAACATTCTATCCACTCTCCCTTCTCAGTTGGGTTTGTTGTTGTTTTCAGGCCCGTCTCTTCAATCTCTCCATGTCCCCTGTTAGTCCCTCCCCTTCCCTTTTTTCAGAGAAGTCTTCAGCATCCCATGTCTTTTCACAGCATGGATTGTCTGACATCTCAGGGCTCCCTAAGTCCATGGACGTGTCAGTCTTGTCTCTTTTTGTCTGTTTTCTTTGCTTCGTTTTATTTGGTGTAGGGGGTCTCATGACCCTCTTCCTGATGTCTCCAAAATGCTGGGACTGTAAGCTTTGATGCTTTCACTGGTAACCTGAGCCTTAGCTACTGGCTCACAGTAAAATCTACAGTTACCACAAGGGGGGTGATCTTGAGACTGAATGTTTCCATGTGGCAAAGAGAAAGAACAAAAAAGGGGACCCTCTTCTTCCAAAGGAGGGATCTTTCTTGGGACAGCCCAGCCTATTAGTGATGGATATAGAAGCATGGCCAGCATCCCTCCCTCATCTCCCAGTTTTCTCTTCTTGAAGCCAGTGTCTCTTGGGCATCCACATTCCTGTTACATTAGCCTTATTTCTTCTGAAGCCAAGTTTCTGCTTTGGGAAATGGGAGATGAGATCAAGTGAGCTGAGTCAGGAGCAAAGAGAAGGGTTCTTAGCCCGAATTCATTGAGATCGGACCTTCTTGGAGAGTTAACTAGATAGCAGGTGGATAGACTCGGAGTTCTGAAGATGGTCATACTGGAATCCCAACTGCCCATTGACTCTTCCTCAATGTTCTCAACGCAGGGACCAAAATGGTAACAGACATGGGGAAGGTGCAGAGTCCCAAGCAATGCAGAAGAGAATTAATTACAACCGAAGCACCCAGGAACTTTGTAAGATGTATGGGGAATCAGCCACCTCACAGGCCTGAGTAGGACAGCTACAAACCTGACCACAGTTGTCAGTTTTGCAGGAGCCAGCAAGCACTTTCTATACTACAGAGCAGAATGTATGTAGAGGCTTGCATGGGCCTCAACTTTGAGCGGCAGTGACTTCCTGCAGAAGGACATTGAAGTTTACCTCTCCATGGAGGAGGAGAAGCCACTGAGATTTTGATGTTTCTCCCAGAGGACCTAACTCTTTCTCAGGAGGTATAAGACAGTTTCATAAGGAATTTATGATACTCCTGCCTCTGCCTCAAGACTGCTAGGACTACAGGGGTTCCCTGTCCTTCCGGGAAGGCTTAATCTTCTAATGTCACCACCGTGGGGTTATGCTTCAACATGAATTATAGAGAAGGTACACTCAAGTCATAGCAGTAAGTAGTGAACTGATCCGTGAAGGGAACCTGCATTTTTAAATCCTGGTGTAGGGGCTGTTCCTAAGGGAAAAGCAAGAAAATCTTATTAGCCTCAGTTCTCTAGAGGAACAGAACTGGCGGGAACAACATATATAGTATGTTAAATATATATATAATTTCATACATATGAAAGATACATAAATATGAAATTAGTGTAAATACTCGAAGTTTATTAGAATGGCTTACAGACTGTGTTCTTGCTAGTTCAGTAATGAATGCCTCCTGATGGAAAGTCCCAGAATCCAGTAGTTGTTCAATCCACAAGGCTGGATATCTCAACGGGTCTTTAGGAGACACTGAAATCCCCAAGTAGGCTCTGATGCCAGTGAAGAAATGGATTTCCTAGAGAGACTAAGGGCAAGCAGGCAAAAAGCAAAAGCCTCCCTCTTCACAGTTCTTTATGTAGGCTGCCACTGGAAGGTGAGGCCCAGATTTAGGGTGGGTTTTCCAACTTCAAACAATCATATCAAGAAAAATCCCTCACAGGTGTACCCAGCTGGTTGGGTTTTAGTTAATTCTAGAAATAGTCAAGCTGATGACCAAGCATAACCATCACAGACAAGGAACAGTTGAAGGACAATTGTGGGTATAGAAACAATGAGATCAAGATGCCAGTATTCTCCAGGTTGACCTTGAATTTGACTCAATACAACCTTAATAAAAATGCTAGTGAGTTATTTCCTGGATATTAATATTAGCAGCCCAATTATAAAGTTCATATAGAGTGACAGATGCCCCAAGAAAGCCAACAGGACATTAGACTGGAAGGACCATCAGACGATGACCAGTTGGCTTGAGCACATACTGAAAAGTGAGCCAGGGGATGCAATGCTCTGGCTTCCTCTGGCATCTGGCACAAATGTGGTCACATTTTTTGTGGGTACTCACACATGCACATAAGATTTTTTTTTTAGAAAGACTTAACATAAAGTTATAAAAACCAAGACAGGGTCATCATGATAAAAAATAAATCAACAAGCAGATGATTAGCAGAAAAAAAAGGTAGAACAAAAAAGCAAGGATCCTCAGCCAAGAGGGCTGCCATTCACATGCTAAGAGGAGGAGGGGGGTGATTCATTATCTAGATCACTTCATATCCCCCCCAAATTTAACCCAAATGACTCATAGACCTAAATGTAAACTGTCCAACTATAAAATCCTAAGAAGATGATGGGAAAGAAAACCTATATGATCTTCAAAATATAGCACCAGTCCATGGAAGAAATGCTTGATAGATCTACTTCATAAAGTTACAGTTGTCTGTGAATAACAATGTCAGGAAATGAGAAGATAAGCTACAAACTTGGAGAAAATCATTACAAAGGGATGATTTTATATAAAACATCTGATAAAGGACTCTTATTGAAAGTTATACAGGAACCTTTCAAAATTAGTGATAAGAAATAACTCAGCTTTTAATACAGGAGGAGAGATCCCAACAGACTAAAGACTTACAGGCTGGAGTAAGCGCATGAGAGTGTGTTCCACATCCAGGTGTGTGGAAAGGGCTTGGCAGATTCTTGCCACACCAGACACGCTCTTTCATACAATCCAGGACTTGTGCTCCTCAGCATCTTTAGGGGTATTGTGTTGTTTCATGGTAAATAATTGTCCCACCCACTGGTTTAATAAAAAGCACTGATAGGCCAAAGGCAGACAGGAAGTGTGGGCGGGGCTACCAGACTAAAAACTCTGAGAGCAGAATGCCAGAGAGAAGCCAGAGGAAGCAGAGGACAACTATGCTGCTCTAAGGAAAGGTACCGAGCCACATGGCTGAACAAGAGACATGGGTTAGATGAAGGGTAGAGAGCTAGCAAGTGATATGCCTGAGCCTTTGGCCGATTCAGCCTAAAACTAATGAAAGCATCTGTGTGTCTCTGCCGGTCTGTGGGTCTGCGGGTCTGCAGGCCTAAACCTTGAGGCAAGGCCTGAAAGTCAGGGCCAGAAGCCTCATACTACAAGCATCTCCTTAGTTGAACTGATGGCATATATTCACTTGAAAAGAGTAGTTGATTGGAGTATCACATTGTCCAAACCTGGACAGAACCAAGATGAGCAGATGACTGGGTAAACACACAGGTCACATCCCAGGGATGAGACGTTACTCGGTGCACAAAGGAACCAAGGAGGTGGACATGATGGTGCATACTTGTAAACTCAGTACTCAGAAGGAAGAGACGAATGGATGCTTTGAGTGTGAGGCCAACCTGATCTCAAACTTGTCTCAAAGCGAGATCTGGATAATCCTGGGCTAAGAGTGAGAACTTGTCTCAAAATAAACAATGACAAGGAAAACAAAGACTCTTCAAGCCATGAAAAAATGAGAGCTGTAAACATCCATTACTGATGGAGAAGTTCATCAGAAAGAGATATGTGTAGGCTGGTCGGTTCTAGCTATATAAAATTCTCTAAAACACTGAACTGTGAAAATATCAGTGATTCGGGGAAGCAAGTGGAGAAAGAAGAAGGTTGGGCAACGCAGAGGGGATTTTAGTGTCACAAAAGCATCCCGTGGGAGACTCCAGTGAAGGAACACAACAGCCAAGTTGCCATCTGTATGTGAAGGTTGCCTCCACCAGGTACCTAGAGGCCATCCTCTTTCCCTCTTTAAAAGAAGGACGGGTGATTGAAAACCTATGCCCGGTGACGCAGAGCTCAAGAAAGGAGAACATTTCCGAATTAAGACTGTCAGCAAGAACCTTTGAGCACTTTCTCGGATCTAAGTAAATCTTATCAATGAAGTTTGAATGAAGACTCCACTGATCCAAATCCAGAGGGATGTATGGTGCCTCTGTGGTTATTCCTATGTCCAGACACTTCTACATTCAGTAATTTCTGACCCACAGTGGTCTCTTCATCTCCCACAACAGCCTCCAATAAAGAACCTTTACACATTTAATTCATGTGTATGTACCCATGCTCAAGCACACTAAGACAGCTTAAATAGTCAGTTCTCTCCTTACATCTCTTATTTCCATATGTAGTCCCAGGGATTGGACCCAGGTTGACAGACTTGGTGGCAAGTACCTTTATCCACTGAACTAGTAATGGATTTTGAAAAAAGAAATGACGTTTCCCAACCCACACAAAGAGGCCATCTGGAAAAGCAGTGGCCCTCAAGAGACCCAGCTAATGACATTTCTTCCTAGTGGCTTTAGTTACAGTACTTTTGACATGTGTGGCTTTATTTTCTGTTACTTTACTTATTTATTAGAAATGCACAAATCTTAAGTACACAGCTGAGGGACATTTTATAGATGGATATTCCCATGTAAACATTTGCAATATGTCATCACCTTAATGTCTTCAGTGACTTCCTTAGGAGCATGGCAATGGCTTCCTCCATACCCACAGTGCCTGTCTGCCATGCTTCTGCCTTGCCACAAGGCCAGAACAATGCAGTCAACCTATGGGGTAGTGAAACCATGAGACAAAAGAGCAATGGAGAGCTTACCGGTATACCCTGTATATCCTGTACTAACTAGCACTTTGTATAATTACCATCACACACTGAAGGCCAAGTCAAAAGACTGATAACAAAATACGTTGTCCTCACAATGTTTGTCTCACGGAAAATTAGAGTCAGTGACAAATGAGAGCTTACTGTGTCCTCAATTTATATACTGGACACTTGTCAGTAGGTATTAGGCAGTTGTTCATATAGGCAGCTGAGAAAAATGGAGCTCAGAATAGGTGATGTTTTTGGAAAATCTCATCTGTTTATTAAATGCAGGATTGTGGGCAGCTCGGACACCGCATGTATGAAGTGTCCTTTCTTCCACCTCTTTTCCCTGTACAGAAGCTCTCCCTCACTCTTTCTGAGTAACTCATCAGAGGGGCTATCGATGGTTTTTAAGGGATGCTTCCAGCTTAGCCCTTCTGAGATGCCAAGAAGTATGGGGGACAGCACCGTCCTCAATTTACATCATGCAACTTGGAGAGCTCAATGATTGTTTAATCTAGAGTGGAACCCAGATAGGTATCTAACATGCACCAGCCTTCATCTCCTGTCTCACCACACTCTCTGAGCATTTGGGACTAGCTGGCATTTGGGGGAGATCTGGCATTCCATTCCAACATCTTAGTGTCACTGTGACAAGACCCTGGTGTGAGCCTCACAGGAAACAGAAGTCAGACAAGAAGATGGATTGGCTCAAAGAGAGGGAGATGCTCTTTCTGGAGGGGTGACCTGCCTTAGCTGAGATGATGGCTGCAGTGGCCACTGTGATCCCTAGTAGAGTAAGGTAGCCTGTGTCTTTAACTGGATAGACAACCAGACCTCGGACTTTGCTTGTTCCTGGGGAGGGTTCCTCTGTTGCCAAGACAGGGGATTGGCTCACCATGCTTACCTTCTTAAAGTTGCTTACAGAATGTGGTACCCTTAAGTCTCCCACATTCTCCTATTGCCAGCATCATCAATGTTCTTCACAGCACATGGTGCCTAGATATTAGATATTCAATCAACATGTCTGAAAAATAAAACTTGTGGTAGCACACTTGATCCAGTGGGAAGAGTTAGAGGATCTTTGGCCATATGGGGAACCAGGTGTGGAGCTGTGTGTGTGTGTGTGTGTGTGTGTGTGTGTGTGTGTGTGTGTGGCCAGAATCTGGCTTCCTGGGTCCAATGAATGGCTGGATCTCCCATACTCTTCCCTATGTGTCCTCTCTGACATTGTTGAGGAACAAGGACAGATCCTCTTTGCTGACCAGATGGCACAAGGGCAGGGATCTGGTCTCTGCCACCATGCTCTTGGAAGATGTGTAGAATCTGCACTCACCCAGGATCTCTGACATCGTTCCGCCCATAGTTTACTGTTGTCTTGGTGTGAAGGACTTTGCACTGCAGCTTGCAGACCAGGACAGCTGGAACCATTAGCTTCATGGGATGTTAGAGATGTTCTAGCCCAGAATTTCCCAACCACAAGTCCACAAGCAGGCAGAGTTCCAGGGTACATTTTTATTGGTCTGCACATTTTTTCCTCTGCCATATTTCTTACCTCCCTTGTGTTATAAATTGAAACTCATCCAGGTAGCTTTCAGCCTCCATGGACATATCTGGGGACTCTGGTGGGAATTCTCACAGGGCTGGAAAACTGTGTGGCATTGTTGCCTGGGTTTTAAGTCTGGACCCTGTCTGTCTACTTCCTACAGCGTGAAAAGATTTGGTGGAAGTCCAATCATCCTCTTATCCTTTGCAGCCCCCCAGAATTAATTGAAATTTTCCTACCTGTAAAGGGCTCTGCCATCAATGAAGCCTGTCTCACAGATGCTATTCACCCAGTACTACTTCCATTAGGAGCCTTTTCTCAGACAGCTTCCCTTCACTGTGGCTCGTTTGGTCCTCAAGGTCCTTTGTGAATATGTACTTTCTTCTTTTACACAAAATACACTCTGCAATCATGAGGTGAGCTCTCATTGTCTTCCCTACAAGACTGTGAGCTCCTTAAAGGAGATAATTAGACTAGTCTAGCATTGTGTTTGTGAGGCCTGGTATCTGGTAGCTTCCCAATAAATGTTCACGGAACAGGTTCATGAGCTCACTGGATGGATATATGAATGGAGAGAGGGATGGGAGGAAGATGGATGGATAGATGAAGGGATGGATTGATGAAAGAAGAAATGAATAGGTGGGAAAGACAATGGGTGGAGGAATGGATGAATGGATGGATGAATAGATGGAGGGGTGCCTAGATGGAAGGGTGAGGAGTGCATGGTGAATGGAGGAGGGATGGAAATAGGGAGGGAAGAATGAAAGTAGGGATAGTTGGGTGGGTGGGTGGATGAAGAGGTAAGGAGGAGAGAATAGTAGAGGAGTGAGGAGAGGGGTGAATGGTCGGTTGGTCGGTTGGTCGGTTGGTCGGTTGGTCGGTTGGTTGGTCGGCTGGTTGGTTTAATGAGTGTCAGTATCACTATTTAGACTCAGTGCCAGATGGAAAAACTGTTTTGGCCACCACTCAATCAGAAATGAGATAGCCACCTCATGCTAATTAACGGTTAGCTCTGAAATCAAAGTTGGAAGCTTAGAGGACCATGTTCATATGATTACCCACCCTTTTCTCTTCTTTAGGAACCAGAGAAATAGTTCATGGGCCATTTCTTCATCCTTTGGGGTCCAGAAGAGGTTGTGACCTTTCAACGTCTGTAGTCTACACATCCAAAATTTAGGATGTATCTTCGTTTGTGTCAATAGCAAGTAAAATAAAGCACAGGAAAGAGTCTCTGGCCAGCCTTCTCTCTCTGAAGCCTGCTGCCAGCCCCCAGTCCTGCCTCCTCACTCTCCAGCGTGTTAACCAAGTTACTTCCTGTGTGATGACCCTTGTTGCCAAGGATGGGCAGCTACAGTTAGAGGCTAATCTGGATTTTCACTCACATATCTTCCTTC
Source organism: Phyllotis vaccarum (assembly GCA_033318265.1). Lineage (NCBI taxonomy): Eukaryota > Metazoa > Chordata > Mammalia > Rodentia > Cricetidae > Phyllotis > Phyllotis vaccarum. Next base: position 66,833,195 of record JARWLC010000014.1, on the reverse strand, counting down.
ATTCTAGTGGACCATAGCTGGGCACGGACAGCTCATGTACCGACAGACTCACATGCACTTTCATGCACATACTTGCTATGTCTAGTCAGCTGGGAGCAGATGGGAATCCAAGCTCAAGGTCAAGATCCTAGTAGTTGCTAAGAAATCTTTCTGGTCTATCTGGGTCAGATCAAGACTGGGACATGTTCTTTAAGATGAAGCAAAATTGTTAGAGAAGGACATGGCCTCGGGATGTGTGTGTGTGTGTGTGTGTGTGTGTGTGTGTGTGTGTGTGTGTGTGTGTGTACATACAAAGGTCAGAGATCAGCTTCAGCTGCTGTTTCTCTATTGTATACATTCTGTATTTTTTAGATAAGGCCTCTCATTGACCTGTTACTCACCAAGTAGGCTGGGCTGGGTATCCATGGAGCCCCAGGATCCACCTGTCTCTGCCTCCTCAGAGCTAGGATTACAAGCACGCCCAACAACACTGGAATTTTTCACATGGGTTCTAGAGCTCAGCTGAGGTCCTCAAACTTAAGAGGCAAAAGCTTTACTGATTGAGCCATTCTCTCAACCCCATAAATGGAGCCATTTCAGCACAGGGACCTGCTCCTGGCTAAGGTTTCTGCCACCAGGGCTAGAAACAGTACAAAATATTTACTTAGTGAGTTTGTAAAATAAATAAATGTAGCCAATTAATTTACACCGAGGTGAAAACGACTCTATTGCTTTTCTCTCCCAGCAGAAATGACCCTATTTATGATGAAGACACTGAGTAACTAGGATGGGAAGGGAACTCCTCACACTGGGAAAGCTGAGTGAGTGACAGAAATTTCTGGAACTGGATTGTGGTGGGGATTGCACAACTCACTGAATTTGCTAAGGTCACTAATGAGACTGATGTTAGGAGTGAATGTTGTGGCACGTAAACTATGTCATAATAAGGCATTTTTTAAAAAAGCCCCCAAAGATGAAGCTAGTTCATCATCTAACTTTATTCTGCTGCTATTTTCATTGGAAGACACAAGGGACCTACCGGTGAAAGGCTGTAGTTTCTGAGCCCTTCTGCTGAAGGTCAGCTTCCTACAGAAAATGACTTTGCCACTATCAAGCAGCTTGCTCTTAACTTGGGCAGGAGAGAGCATGTCCTATTCTTATCCACATGGCAGACATGCCAGGGAGTAGTGTATCAGGGAGCAGAGGTGGGTGGTAAGAGCATATTCTCAGAGCTAATATCTTACGGGAATAGCTTGGTAGGTGCAATTTAGAAAGCACTGCAGGGAAATGGTTGAGCAGATAAAATGATTGTGGCCAAACACAAAGACCCAATTCTGTCACCAGCCACCACATGAGAAAGCCAGGCACTGTGGTATGAGCCTGTGAGCCAAGAGGTGAACACAGGGAAATGGGAGAGCCTCTAGGGTTTGTTGGCCAGCCAGTCCAACCTAATGAGAATGAGGGCACAATAATAATAATAATAATAATAATAATAATAATAATAATAATAATAATAATATAGCTACTCTTGCAAAGGTTCCTGGGGCCCACCTGGTGGCTCACAACCATCCATAACTCCAGTTCCAAGGAGTTAACATTCTTTTTTGAACTTCACAGGCACTAGACATGCACGTGATACATATGCATACATGCAGGTAACACACTCACACACACTCATTTACACACACACTCACACAGACACTACACACTCACACACACACACCCATACAACATGATACATTTGTTTTGAAGAATGATACCTAAAATTGACCTTTGTCCCCACCACATGCACACATATACAGGTAAGCCCACATGCATTTGTGTACCCACATACCAACTCACAAATAAAGTACTCCATCTTTTCCTCTCCCTCCTCCATCCTCACGCAAACATGCACGTGCACATGCACACACACACACACACACACACACACACACACACACACACACACACACACACACATACTCACAGAGGGGCAAAGTGATATGAAACCTAGTGACTACAGATCTTTCCAGGGCAGGAGGCAATGCAGTACCAAAGGCCCTACCAGTGGGAAGTGGGATTCAGGGATCTGGGGGAAAATGACCAAAAAGAGTGTGAAGAGAGAAGCCAAGCTACAAGGACATATCGTTCTCTCTAGGCTGCTCCTGCGAGCCCCACTCTCTGGTCCTCGCCAGACCACACAGTCCTCCTTGCCTCCTCAGCAGTTCAAATGTCCCCAAGTGTTTTGGCATTCCTGGAGAATCGGGGTAGAATAAAACACAAGTGTAAGCCAAAGCAAGACCCTAGACATTGCCATGAGAAGGCAGGACTGGACTTCTCAGGGATCTGTCTGTGTAAGTTCCCGCCAGAGCCACAGCTTAATAGGCAACCCTGGCTTCCTCTTCTTCCCTCAGGACTCAGTTCCATCTCATTTTCTCCCCCCTCCGCCATCCATTGCCCCCACCCCTGTTCTCATTTCCTCTTTCCACGGTGCAAGGGAATTTCGGCTGGAACAGCCCATGGTGTGTGGTGGGCCTGGGAGGGGCATCCAGAGGTCGCTGGAGCCGAGAGGGCCCCAGGCAGGGGCTGAGCCATGTGTCAGTGCCAGGACTTGGCAAGGACTATGGCCATGGCGGTGGGGGGGGGCTGGGAGCAAGGGTGCGCCTGGGAGGTGAGAGGCAGAGGGCAGTGTGAGGCCAGAAGTCTGCCAGAGCAGGAGACCTGAGAGGAGGTGGGGAGGACACCAGAGCTTGGACAGGAGACGCTTGCTGGCTATTTCCCATTCAAGCTTCCAGCATCTTCCATGGGGTCTCCTAGTTCTGGCTTGCAAGGTACCATTCCTGCCAAGAATTCTCCTTTCTTTTTCTTATTCTTTACTAAATTAAATAAAAAGGGGACTGTGTCTATCTCCATTTCCATGGAGTCAAGTCTGAACCTCAGCTGATCCTGGAAGCCAACCAGGTACGTGGAAAGAGGAGGAAGACAGCCAGAGAAAATGAAGCCATGCCTTGAAGGCCAGAGGGAGGCCACGGGCAGAGATCTGCAGGAGGCCCTCAACTACGGGGCTGAAAGGGGGATCCTGACTGGCTTCAGAGCAGAAGGGGAAAAGCAAGTTAGGCGTGAGTGTTCTATAAGAGGCTACCAAGGCTGTACAGCTACTGTCAGAGTCAGAACATAGCATTCATCCAGAATATGGCGACCCTTCTAGATGACACTCTCTAAAGCTTCTCAGGGAACCCAGAGAGAGAAGAAGGGTAGCAAGCTCAGTGGATGCAAGAAAGGAGGGTGGTGAGCAGGCTTGGTGGAAAGAGGGGACTGTCATGTTTGAACCTGCTCCCAATCTGGTCTTCTGTCCCTTTCTACTCTAGCCTGGAGCCCAGTTAGGTCCAGAGCTCTTTTCTACACCAATACCTTCATGCATACTGCAGTCTCCCTCGGGGAGACGTCAAGCCTGAGCCCCAAGCAAGAAAGAGTGGTGGGGGGTGGGGTGGGAAGAAGCAACAGTGTCTCTGCCTCTGCTGCTTCTTGAAGAGAAGATGTAAGCCACGCTGGAAGCTGTGCTGACTTAGTTAGTCACCTTCTCTCCATTTACTCCAAGCTTTGCTGGGAAAATGACACACCCTAATGCAAGCAGAACTTCCTAACCTAATGTTGTTGGGCCTCCAGGCCTGCCTCACACTTATCTCTTGTGCCACAACTGTAGTTATATCCATTTCCTAGATATCGCCCCACCCCCACCCCGCTCACAATGTAACTTACCAATGTTGGTCTTCAACTTTCAGGACAGAGTCCAAGTTCCCAAGAATGGCCACAAAGTCCTTCCCGGTCTCTATTAGGGCGCCTCATCCCTCCACCACAGCACGCCTAGACAAATTCAACTTTCCTGAGCCCTTTCTACTTCGCACCACTGGTGACTTTCCAAGGGTTCTGTGACCTCCCTGCCCCGCTGTGGATGCCCTTCAATCAGGACAGTACCAGAGGAACACCTGGGTCCTGCCTTGGGTCCCAGCACCAAGGACAGCGCCTAGCACAGCAGACACCAAGACATGATGATGGACTCATTGTATCCCTTGTCTCTGCCCTCCTTCCCTGCCTCAGTTGAGGATAGGGTAGAACTTTAGTTAGGTTAGGCCTTCCTAACATTACACTAAAGTATATGGCCACCAGGAGTTGGGGAAATGGCTCAGTCAGGAAAGTGTTTGCCTTAAAAATATGGGAACCTGAGATTGATCCCCAGAGTCCGTTTTAAGAAAACAAAAGGCATGGTGGCATATGCTCATAGCGCTAGTGCTGGGAACAGGCAGAGAAAGAGAGAAGTGGATCTCAGGACTCACTGGTCAACCTGTCTAGTTGAATGGGTGATCCCCAGGTCCCAGTGAAGGACTGACTCAAAAACAAACCAACAAACAAAAATAGAAATCTGAGGAACGGCACTTAATGATGCCCTCTGTCCTCCACACACTCATGCATGTGTATGTTTGTCTTCCACACACCCATGCATACATGTGTCCTTCACACACCCATGCATACATGTGCCCTCCACACACCCATGCATACATGTGTCGTGCACAAACATGACCACACACGTACATAGAGAATTAATGGCCACCGATGAAGGTAGCAGAACTTCAGCATCTTTGTGCATACAGTCGGTCATCTCAGTATTTGCTTTCAGCCCGTGCCCCTGTCATTTACTACAGGCCACTGGTGCACAGGGAAGGAATGCTTTAGAATCATGGTGGAAAGTGCTGCAGATTAGATCTGAGGGCATGGGGTAAGTGATAGTCTAGGGAGAAAGAGGGAGACAGGAGGAGAGGGCCGGAGGTCTGGAACAGGAGCATGCTGCACAGGTTGAAAACATAGATCCAGAAGTGGAACCTGCACCTGGAAAGACCCATTCCTTTGTTGTGGGTCTCTCATGTTCAGAACCAAGCCACTGTGAGGAAAGTGGTATTTGGTGCAAGCTTCCCTTCAGTGCACCCCTTCAGTGATGAAAGGTGAACCTCTGATTTCTGGACAGCAGCAGCTGCTACAGGCAGCAGCCAGAATACTACCCCTAAGCATGAAAAAAAAAGTCTTCAAAGCCAGTCAGCCTATATCTAACTCATAGGGAGTAGAGCCTCACCATCATTGCTGTATCTATAGGAATTGGAAAAGTGGGTACAGGAGACCAGAGGGAAAAATGGTTCCCAGACACATTTTACATTTGGCAGAGCAGAGCCCACTGAAGCATCCCTCCATGCAGGACCTCAGCAAGGGGCATGCTTTCCTTTTCTCTTCTTCCTTTTTCTCCCCCCTCATCACCAGGTCAGCATCCCCGAGCCAAAAGCATCCTCAGCAATAACCTTGGCATATAGTAGTAGGCTCTGATGAACCCAGGGCACTCACACTTCCCTATAATCAGAACCTCAGGTCTGTTTGGGGAAGTCATAAGGTTCATTAAAAGTCACCAGATTCTGGGACGGAGAGACATCCATGTAATAATTGCCTCAAAACACAAGGACTTGATTTTGATCCCCACATTCATGTGGTGGCATGCATCTGCAATCCCAGTGTTGGTTAGGCAGAAACATTTGGATCTCACTGGCTAGTCATCTTCAGCTAGCCGATACCTCCAGGTCAGTGAGAGACCTATCTCAAGATGAGATGGATGGCATTCCTGAAGGTTACACTCAAGGTTTTCCTCTGGCCTTCATAGGCACATATTAGAAACTTTAGAAATAAGCCAGCTTACGAGAACTCCTAGCATATTGATGGCATTAAAATGTCATTCTGGGTAACATGAGCAGAATAAGAACAATATATAGTGTAAGGAGCTTTGGGGAAATTCAAGCAACAAACTATTAGGTGTCCCGTGGTAGCTCATTCCCTGGTCTTCACTCGTGACCTTTCCTGTTTGCGGGAAACGTGGACGTCATACACAGAGGTGCAGAATCCAGATGGTAATGATGAGTTTTCATATAAAGGACAGAAAAGCAGAGTAGTAGAAAATCCAAAATCCTCATAGCATGGCAGAAACCAGACTCCACCATTGCTCTATTACCTACCATCATGCTCCTCTCTAGTGAGTGTATCATTCAGCAATTGCCTCAGGGGTGCTTCATAACAAAGGGTCTTGAAAGGTCAATGGTTTTAAACAATAATCATTTTTTTCTCACTCATACAGCTGAGTATCATCTGGCCTTAACTCCAAGCTTCATAGCGATCTGTTTTGTTAGCTTCAACCCCTCCCCCAATCTCGGAACCATAAGTATGCCTTTATCTTAATGATAGGAGGTAGGAGTCAAATATGAAAGAGGGTTTCAAATCTCTACTTGTTAAATATTGAGCATCTTTAACCCAAAGATTTGAAATCCAAAACATAAAAAAAATTCAAACTTTTCTTTGTGCCAAATGCCACAAGTAGAAAATTCCATACCATGAAACTTTGACTCATACATAAAGTCATTTAAAACATCATATATAATTACTTTCAGCTGATGTGTCTACAGCCTATGAAGTGTAAATGTATGTTGTGTGTAGACTTGGCTTCTGTCCCCAAGGTATCTCATTACATATGTGCAAATATTTCAGAATTTTAACAACTTCAAAGTCTGAAACTCTGCCAAGCATTTTGGATAAAGGATATGCAACCTACATCTCATCTCTCGTGTCGGATGAGCTACAGAGTCATGGAGACTGTTGAGGGTTAGTGAAGGTTCACCCACATGTGGTGAGAACAACCTCTCATGGCAAAGAGAATAGGCAGGGGGCAGAGAACACCAGAAGCAGTGACTAGAAGAATAGATATGAGTTATTATGAGATAACATTCCCTTAGGTGATTTGGGGGTGATTATCCATCTCAACGGACCTTTGCAGCTATTGGTAAGGAGCAGCCTTGACTATGCTGATTTAAAAATAGTAGCTCATAGTGGTTACAGATGCTACTTCTTGTGAAAGCATAGGGCTGGATTCTGGTGTGTCTGGGTGAGAGGCCAGCACTGGCACCAGGCAGAATGTCAACTCAGTGCCTTGTTTCTGTGTATATGAATACCAAAGTGATACCAGAGTACAGGTGGGAAGTCAGTGAAGAAAGGCTCCCCAAAGGTCAGAAAACCAAGTCAGGCTGAAACAAGCAGAGAAAGGCTACTCAGAGTCTTCCAGAATTATGCACAAGGGTAGAAAAACAGGCCCCCAAATCCAGAGTACAGCCAGAGATGCTTCGGAGGGGACCTAGGTGCTCCTGCCCCTGTACCACTGCTATTCCTTACACTAGAGGCTGCTTCTGCCATTCCCAGAATAATTCTTCCTCAACCAGGCTTTGAAGTCCAGGCTGGGTGTCTCTGGCCCTGGTAAGATGGCTGTGTCCCAGTTATGAAATCTAGGGTTGGCTTTCTTTCAGGAAGGAAGTACCTGAGCATGAGTGGGAGACGAGGCCCATCTCTGTTAGAAATCTAGGCTAGGAAACAATCACTACCACAACCACCACCATCTTCATAAGCATCATCATCATCATCGTTGTCATGGTTATCATCTGTCCACGGCTCCACTGGCAATCAGTGATGGGTATGGTGAGTGGGTGAGAGATGGAGGAGGCTTTGCCCCCTGGGCTCTTGCTCCCACTCAGACACATGGTGGGAGGCAATGGAGTACAGAGTGGAAGACCATCCTGAAACCCTCACCTCATCCTCGCCCCTGCTACTATGTCTCCATTCAAGAATTTCTCAGGTGGGAGAGCAAAGACTCATCTCCAGGAATGTGGAGAACAATGCAGGGCAAGTGATGAGTCTCAACATCAAAGGGATGGGTAGGCCTGAGAGACGGGGCAAGGAGTGCCAGGATGATCTGTGTCTGGGAGGAAGTTAGTGTGTGTTGGGATAGGGGATGAGAGAGGGGGCTGCTATGCATGGACACACAGGTAAAAGGACCCCCTGTCTCCTTCCTATCTCGTACTGAGATTCTCCTGTATGTCCTTAGACTGACCAGTCTTTTCTGGGTCTGCAGGGAAAAAACAGACCTTCTTTCACAAGCTTAATGAGATTCCTGGCTTGAAGTCACTGAGATGCTTGGGAAAGTGTAGTCACCAGATTCTGTTCCTGTCACTTCAGACTCTGAAAAAGTTACCAAACTGGAGCCTCAGTGTTCCCAGTTAGAGTAAGCATGAATTAATTAAATTCATAGATCTACTAGAGGGTCACAGTGATGTGACAGTGTAAAGAGTTCAGGGCACTGTCACATAAAAACAATCTATAAATGTCGGTACCACTGCTTCTACTGCTGCTGACAGCAGTGACGTGATGGTGGTAATGATGGTGTGATGGTGGTGATGGTGATGTGATGGTGATGTGATAGTGGTGATGGTGGTGATGGTGATGTGATGGTGGTGATGGTGGTGATGGTGATGTGATGGTGATGGTGTGATGGTGGTGACGATGGTGTGATGGTGGTGATAGTGATGTGATGGTGGTGATGGTGATGTGATGGTGATGTGATGGTGATGTGATGGTGATGTGATGGTGGTGATGGTGATGTGATGATGGTGACAATGATGGCAAAGATGATGTGATGATGGTAATGATGATGATGGTGATGGTGTGATGATGATGGTGATGATGTGATGATGGTGATGTGATGGTGATGGTGATGAGATGGTGGTGATGGTGGTGATGGTGACGTGATGGTGGTGATGGTGACGTGATGGTGGTGATGGTGATGTGATGGTGGTGACAATGATGGCAAAGATGATATGATGATGGTGACGATGATGACGGTGATGGTGTGATGATGGTGGTGATGATGTGATGATGGTGATGTGATGATGATGATGGTGATAGCGATAGTGAAGTGAGGATGATATGGTGATGGCAGTGACAATAATGGTGAAGGTGATATTATGATGAGGAGGAGGATGGTGGTAGACGTTTGGTAGTGGTGATGGTAGTGATTCTGGTGGTGGCGGTGTTGGTGGTGGTGGTGGCAGGGATGGTGGTTGATGATGATATAAACACTAACAAATACTATCAAGACCAAGAGACACCAAATAAATGTTTCTCATTCTGTCTTTTCTGATTCCAGTACCATTTCTATTACCTCATGGAGAGGGCTGGGAAAGAGGAATATTGGGCCCCCTCACCACTCCTGTGTCTTAAAGAGCCCTGTTTGAAGCCAGTGCCCTTCCCCACCTCCTGGTCTAATCCATTCTTCAATTACTGGGGAGTCTCTGAAGACAACCACATCGGGCACTGGGCTAGGTTTGGGCGAGCATGTGGGAAGGTCCTTAATACATTAGAGGGCACTGGGTCTAGCCTTCCTAACAATGGGGCTGCTCCCTTACTCACCCTCAAGCTGGGACCACAAAGGCAATAAAGCTTCTGAGTGTTGTCTAGGCTGAGCAGAGCTTCAGGGACACCAGCTTTAACATTCTTCCTGGCAGGCACAGCTCATACCCAAGTTCCTAGGGTCAAGGTCTGGACTGCTCTGTCCTCTCTCTGTACCTGCAGACTGAGCATTCTGGGTTACAGTACAGTTAGCCACTCTTCCTCCCAGTACAGAAGCCCTGTCAGGGATCACAGCAAAGCACCACACAGAGATTTAATCTGAGGCGGGGGCGCCGAGCTGAGACGAAGTGGAAGGGGTTGACGGGAGGAGGAAATTGGTGATTAAATAATAGGTTCCAAATGCAGAGGCTCTCATCAAAACCCCCAGTGAAATACCCTGCTGCTAGGGCAGGCTGCATGCTCGAAAGCCTGGCTCTGGCTTCAGAAGCCTGAGAGGGAGAATAGGCGGCTGTTGGTATTGATGGCACACAAGCCTCCCCCAGGCCAGGTCAACACAGTCCCAGCCTGTATCCAGGTCAGCATAGTGCTTGGAGCATGCCTGCCAAGTAGGGACAAAGATTGTCTTGTGTAGCAGCTGCTGCCCCATGCCTATACTCGGCACACCATTTCATCCAATCATGTCATGGTCCTCACTCTCCTGGATGGGGAATCCCAAAGCTCCAGCTCTCCTGGAAGGGGGAAGGACTGTACCAAGCCCACCTTCCTGCCTACTCTATCCCCCCTGTGCTAATACTGCCTCTTCCTTTGTCAAACTCCCTATGTGTTGAAAGTTTGATCTTGTCTAGAACAAATTGCATCCTCACTGTGCCTCAGTTTCCCACTCACTGAGAGCTGGGATTTTCTTGCAGCGTTCTGCTGGGAGCCAGGATTGCCTGGTGGCCTAGGGGCTGCCTCTTCATGGTTTTCCACCAGAATATGCTGGTTGTGCCTACCACACAGCTTCTGCCCAAGGGGAGAGTCCATGAATGGGACAAGCAGCTCAGCCTCCTGCTTCTCTCCTCCTCCTGAGGAACCAGCTTGGAGCCTGCACTTTTCCACACTGAGCCTTTGGCTGAGGATCTTGGAACATTTGCAATTTCCTGACTTGAAGACCGCTCTCCAATGCAACTCTGTACCCTCTACCCCAGCCGGTAGGCCTATGGTGGAGGATCACACCAGCAGGAACTCAGAGCCCAGACTTTCGGGAACAGAGACCTGGCCCTTTGACTTGAACATTGAAAAGCATCCACTTTGGTGGGAAGTCCTAATGCCATGACTGATCTGCTATCTTCTGTCTGTTTCACCTAGGTTCTCCCTGGAGAAGGACTGGTTTGGGTACCCAGGAGGGTAGATATGAAGGAGCAAGAAAGAAAGCTGTCTCCAGGTAAATTGGACTGAATGATGGGTAGAGAATTTTTTTGTGCATGAGCCCAACCATGCAAAACACGTTTGACTCTGGAGTCTGGGATGATTGCTCCTGGCCAAGCCCAGACATTCCTTGTCTGGACCTGGGGAAGTGACATCCAAAGCCCTGAGGAACCTGCGATTTAGGTCAGCACATGAGAAAGTCTAGAATGGGCACAAACAACTATACATCCTCTGTGATTTGCCTGCTTGGGGCAGAGGTACCAGTTAGAGAGACTGTCATTCTGAGGGGTGCCACTCTTCTGCTTTTGTGGCAATCCTTAGCACTTACTGTGCTTCTGGGGACTGGGAGCTCAGACCTAGCCAAAGCCTGGCTGATGTGACTCTGGTGTCTGCTCTGTCTAGCTCAGGGACACTGCTCTCAGGTTTCTTCCATGGGCTTCTATTCTCTCTTACCCTGGAATGGCAGGCTAACTAAGCCCATGGTCTTCCTTTTCTCTGCTCCTGCATACTGCCTCATCCAAGATCCACATACAATTCAGGACTGCGCATGCAAAAAGAATTTTAATAAAAACAAGCAATTTAGAAGGTCTGGCGGGCAGGCAGGTGGGCGGGCTGATCATGTAGACTCTGTACTATTCCTGGCTGGGGAGGTCCAGGAGGTCCTCCTAGGAACAAGCTCTCCCAAGACAAATACAGCACGACAGGCCAGTTTTCTCTTTTTGCCTTTGATGGGAGAGCATCCAGTCTGAGATGTGACCACACAAGATGAGGAAGGAGGGGACACCAAAGGTAGTGGGGGCTGAGATTTGGGGGGGCTTGATACTTTGGGAGGCTCCCTGAAGATGGGCATCAGCTAAAGGAACAGGGATTTTCATGGATTCTGTCACCTGTCTCATTTCATGGTGTCACGTTAGCTGTGCCCCACTGCACCTTCCTCCCATAACTTAGGCAGGTACCTCCTGTCCCCAGCATAAACATGTCACCAGAGGCCCCAAACCATGGCACAAATGGAACACGCAACAAAAAAAAATTTTTTAAACTTAAAAAATTAATCCTCTGGTTTTATGAAGACAGATTTTTTCCCTAAAAGGAATTTAATTAAAGACAGAAAATGACTAATATAAACCACGAAATTATACACATATGTGAAAGTGTCATGTGGGCCCTGGAGTCCTGGCCTAAGAGAAGAGAAGTCTGGGTCCAGGGTCCTGGATTCCCCAAAAATAGGTCTGGGATAAGGGCCAGTGCTGTCTCCAGCGGGTTGGGGAGGCCCAGGTGCTCTCAACCCTCTTCGAGTATAAACTAGAGACCTACAGCCCTGCCAGGGAAGCCCAGCTGCTGGTAGCTATACATTGACAATATAGACTCAGGGGTAACTGGTCAATTTGTAGCCATCATTTTTGTGATTAAAAAAAATATATATATACATATATATATATGTATATATATATTCTTGATGAAATTGTTTGAGTCCACCTAGCCTATGACATCAGCAGCTCTCATACCTCTATGTCGCCAGCACCAGCACTAGAGACGTCAGACAAGATGCAGCCTCTTCCTCAAGCTCCCCACCCTCTTTTCTCCTTCCAACCCCAGCCTTTTCAGACACACTGCCTAGTCTCTTTCCAGAGCTCTCAGCCTCCAGATGGGATGTTCAGCCAACACTGGTGACTTCTTTCTATCACCAGCATGCATGGTTCCCAAGCCTGCCATGCTGACTCTGGGATTTGACCACTAGGCACATCTCCTCTCAGACAAGTTTGCCTGTGACCAGAGAGACCCCTTAGGGAAATCAACATGAGCAGAACGTTCCACACTGGGAAAGACCTGGGATAAGGCAACATCTGCTATAATGTGCCGGGTGTTTGTTTTTTGTGAGGAGGGGGTAGAGGTTAGGAATGAGAGCAGGGCAATGCTCACAGGACACTGGGCAACAAGGAGGTGGGGAGGAGTGGGTGGATGCTATCTTTGGCACATTCATGACCTCGCAGCAGCTAGGGTTACCTGATCAAGATGAGATTAACAGTGTCAGTATGCAGCCCAGGGGCAATGCCAATTGAATCAAATGAGCTACAAAGAAAATTCAGGAAGAGAGACACTGTAGTGGGGGCAGGCATGTAGGGGAATCTGGGAGGGGTGTGAGTTGGAGGTAGGCATAATGACGATACGTTATACAAATGTATGAAGCTGTAGAAGAGTTACTACAAATCATTTTTTTTTTTTAAGAGAGGGGAAAAAAACCAAAACAGAACAGCAAAGTTGAAATGAAAATGGAATCTAAAGATGAGTCCTGGACTGGGGAATCCTGGTCAAAGCCATGTGAGGTAGGAGATGGAGCTCTATGTCGATGGGAAGTAATGGGGATTACCTACTGTGGAAACAAGTGAGCCTTTAGGAGGAAGATGATGAGTAGCATGTGTGGACACTAGATTGGGCCTGGGTGAGTCATCCTGGCAGAGAAACCATTTGGGCCACTTGGCACAGGGCTCTGAAGTTGGGATGAGGCACTCGAGCTGCAGGTGGAGACTCAAACACCTGCTCGGGGATGGGATGGGGGGGTGAATAGGGTCAAACTCTGAAAGACACTTGAATGAAACTCTTAATGAAACCTAATATATGGATGATAAATGTGTGCCAATAAGAAAGATTAAAAAATAATAAAGACTCGGTAACTTGCCTAGAGCTAAGGGTTAGGGCCACAGAATTGGTGGGAGACCAGCAAGAGAAGACAGTAAAAGGGGAGAGTCAGGGAGGAGGTGAGGGATGTGGATAAACACCTACACCTGATAGAGAGAGGCGTAAAAGGGTGAAAATGCACACAGACAGACCGAGCTCACAAGGCCCAAGCAGGATGTCTCCAAGAGCCAAGTTACAGAGAGTCCTGCCAGAGTCTGGGTGGAAGAGAGCAATGGATGAGGACCTAAGCAGAGGGGATTGTGGGAGTAACCGGAGCAAGCTGGGGGTAAGGAGCCACGTAGGCGGTGAGCAGACTCCCTTCTAAACGACTCTCTTCTGAGACTGGGAGTTGGGACTTTAACCAAACAGTGGCAGAGATGGGAAGTATCTTTTGAAAGGAAATGGGACTTCGTTTTACTTTAAATCTCTTTCTGATTAGTGAACAAAATAATGAGTTTCATTATGATATTTCATGCACTGTTTTTATTGATCTCCTCATGACCTCTCCTCCCCTCCCTTTCCCACACCAGCTGCTGGTCCTCTTCTTCCTCCAGTGCCTCCCTATGCACTTTCATAACCCTCCCACATAAATATAAACATACATATATATTCAAATCTAAGGTCTATTATTGGTGTTACCTTCAGGAGAATGGATAGCAAAGTCAGCGGAATCATTGGGAAGCCCACCGCAGTACGGGTAACCATTCGCAAAAGCTACATCCCTGCCCAGCTTTTAGGCAGCACCACTGAGTGTTCTCTCTCCCAGCCAGCGGTTGGTGTTTATATAACTTCAAGAAGTAGACACCCTGAACCATGTATGTTTTGTGAGCTTCCTGAATCATATGTGACTCCCTCCTTCCTTCGGTCGTGGGAATGTTTTCAATTTTGAGAAAATAACAGAAAACCATCCAATAGAATCCACTTTGGACTTATGGTCTCCAGGGCTACAAGTTGTTATTTTTAAGCCATTTGGCTTGGGATAATTTGTTATAGCAACTACAGGAAACTAATAGTGGCTGAGATGAAAGAGAATCAAATAAAATGAGGTGTTTAAAAATTTAGCCTTAATGCAAAATCTTTGACGTGCAAAAAAAATAAATAAATAAAATCCAACCAAATCCAGATGCCCGAGATATAGGAAACGGATGCACAAAAGGCACAAGAATTTTAATTGACTACAAACTTTGTAGAAAACAAATGGAATGTGGGAGTCATCACTGAGGAAGACCCTGTAGGCGCCACACCATCCTTGATGTGTGTGTTCACTGTGAGCTCACTGACTTCAACAGGATGTTGACAAATAAAAGGGTATCCAGATGAAGAGGGGCCCGAATAACATGCTTCCAAAGGAAGAAACTGGGTATAAAAGAAAAAAAAAAAAGCGGTACAGCATTTCTTGGAGAATTTGGAAAATTCAAGGGAGAATTTAAACCATGAAGGCTCATTTCTCTGCCCCCTAAAGGCTCCTGAGATGGGGCGACATCTTAGGGATTTCTGCACCTAGATCTACCTAAACAGAGCCAGGAGGCATCCTTTAAGGTTCTCTCTGGAATATCAGTTTCTGTGTCCCTTGAAGGAAGAATGAGTTAGGAATACGACTTTGGAAGAGAGACAGGTTATTTCACACCCCACAAGACCTCTTCATATCCATCCAAGCAATGGAAAGAAACCCAGGTAGCAAAGTTATTGCTCCATATTGGAAACCCAGCACTCTGATATGGATGGAAGCAGCTTGAGCAGAGCCTGGTGGCATAAACATATGATCCCAGCTACTCAGCAGTTGGCGCAGAAGGTAGGAAGTTCAAGGCCAGCCTGGACTAAACAGTTCTAGCTTCCTATTGAGATTGTCTCAAAATAGAAAAAGCAACGGAGGGACAGGGAGAGGCAGAGGCGAGGCAAGGTCGCATGCTCAATCCTCAGCATTGCAAAAAAAAAAAAAAATGTATCTTTATAAAAAAAATAGATCTTGGAGGCTGCTCACCCAGTTCCATTTCAGGGGTCCCCAAACCCTCACCAGACATATCATATCAACAGTGCTCATCATGGTCAATAGTATCTGGAATGGAGAAAGTACATTGTTTTCTCTGTCTTGTGCCTCTACTCAAAAGGAAAAACAGACACCTTGAAATCTGTCAAAAGCCCCTCTCACCAGAGCATATCTCTTTGACCATGGGAATAAAGATGGCCACCTTCAGGTCCTCGGTATTTGGAGTACACTACCCCCATTATCTCAGCAGCCCCAGTCCTTTAGGGAAGGCATTCAAATTCCATTCTCAAAGGGACACATGTCTGGACCACACTGACCGCTCCAGGCTCTACCTTCCTCTTGCTAAGCCCCAACTGTAAGTTACATCTGTATGGGGTGGGGTCAGGGGAGCAGTGCAGAGTCATAGGCGAGTGGACTATGTGAGGTCAGAACTGACCTCCTTAGCTGTGCCTGTCAACTTGACAGCTTAGAGTCACCTGAAAAGGGAGTCTCATTGAGAGACTGCCAGCTTGAGGGCCTATTTACGACTTATGGGTGTGTCTTAATTGTCTAAATTGGTTTAGGATATCCTGGCCCACTGCAGGCAGAACCATTTCCTGGGGGAATGGTCCTGGGCTGTATAGAAAGCTAAGCCTGGACCAGTACACAGTATACTACCATATGGTTCCTGTCCTAAGTTCCTGCTTGAGTTCCTGCCCTGACTTCCCTCAGTGATAGACTGTGACTTACAAGTTTTTGTGGTCATTGTGTGACCAGAACAAGAGTTTGTTTGCTTTTCCAATTTAAGGAACTAAAGGCCCTTGAATGTTGAGGGGTGATATGTAAGGGTTCAGGGCTGGAGTAATACAGAGAATGTCTTCTTCCTGGAATGGACTCGAAGCCATGGGTTAGTAGCTTCAGGCTTGTACATGGCACCTCCCTCTATTGACAACTTTAAGGGAATTTCCATCTCCCATTTGCCCCTTAGTTAACCCTCCATCCTTGCCTAGTCCCCAGGAAGGGTGGGAAGGGAACTGTGGAAATTCCCTTTTAGGAACACAGGAGTCACAGAGCTGCAGAACAGAGGGAAAACTATGAACCCAAAAGGTTTGACTCCCCCCACACCCCCTATGCCCATACTCAGCCAGGGGACCCTCAAGAGGAAGGAGACACACTAGGCAAATGGGCAGGTGCGGCATTTTCCCATAGCCTTCAGCTCACTCTCCTCCAATCTCTTAGCCAACGCATCCTCCAGGGAGTCAGAAGGCCTGGTCGACAGCTGGGTTGTGCAATCAGCAGCCCAGATGTGGCCCGGACTTTGGCTTGCAGCAGCTGCCTCTGTCATCACCCAGGGTCTATGGCCTTCATTTCACCCTTGAGCTGTACTCGAGCAACATTCCTGTCCCCATCCAGACAGGCTCCACCCTGGCCACCATCCTCTTCCAGCACTTGGTGACTGAGGAGCCCAGGTCCAGCTCAGTCGTGAGACTGTGCCAGTGATGGAGACAGCCCTTCCCTTCTAGGCCACTGTAGGTATGAGCTAATGCCCAAGCCCTAAATTCCCAACTCATCCCTGAGTTTAGCAAGACATTTATTGCTTCCTATGGGAACCAGCTAAGATATAAAATCTCTTTTATTGCCCTTGGATATTCTAATCAGGGCAAGGTCACTTTCCTTTCTGCAGCTACCATGACCACTGCTTTCATGAAGCCTTTACTGTGCTCTATCATCAGGCAGCACTACTGACTCTTTGGCCTTAGAATTGGCAGCTAGTCAGTTGTATAGTGGTCTTGGCCACTTCCTTCATGCAGGAGTGTGGCTCAGCAGACCAACTGCCATCCACTAAGTGAAAAATAAAAAAGGAGAGTCATGTAGATGAAGAAAGCAAGAATCATACAGAAAACCAGAGCCCAAGATGGAGCCGAAGCCCAGGGGTTGGGGCTTACAATCACATTCCTCTTCTTCGTACGGTACTCTCTGATTTCATAGTGCAGGAAGTGTGGGTAGTGGTGAGAGTAGTTGAAGTGGCAATAGTAGCACTGACAGTGGTGCTTGCTAGTGGTGGTTAAAAGTGGCGTGAGTGGCGGTGGCCAATAGCAGCAGTGATATTGATGGTGATATTGGTCTTGGTGATGGTAATGATGGATGATTAGAGAACGGTAATTGTACGTGATGGTAGTGGTGGTGGTAATAGCTGTGAGGAGGTTGTGGTGATGTTTGTGGTTGTGACGTTTGTGGTGGTGGTGGTAGTGGTGGTGATAGTTGTGGTAGTGATGGCCGTGGTGGTGGTGGTAGTTCTGATAGTAGGGGTAGTGGTGGTGATGGTGATGGAGGAAGCTGTGATGGTTGTTGTGGTGGTGGTTGCTGATGGTGATGGTGGTGGTGATTGTAGTGGTGGGTTGTAGCAGTGGCTGTAGTGGTGGTGGTGGTAATGAAATGATATGATGATAACAACAGTTCTGACTTGGTGTGATGATTTCAGATTCCCTTTTCCTTAGTAATGTTTTTTGGGAAAACAGCCCATACCTATAATCTTTGCATTAATTCTTTGATCCTGGAAGGAAATAGAGTTTGAGGATATATGTGGTAAAACTCTTTATTCATAAGCATGTAGAATGTAGTGATGAGAATCTCCATGAGACAAGCATGTGGACAGGGGCTCCTGCCGTGTCCTGACAGATCCACCCTAGGGCTGGAGAGCCAGGCTTCCCAAGGATCATAGCAGCCAATGTCCCAGCACAGCAGGAGGTCAGTTGCTGGCCCTTGACTAGAATCAGAAGACCCCAGGTGGCTTTGGATGCTCAGCACCTCCTCTTGGCTGTGACTTCATTAGAGCTGGTCTGCAGCCCTGGCTTTTCCTCTCTAGTCATCCTGCTTCCCTCTCCCCCTCCACAGAGTCAGACCCCACTACCATCTGAAGGTCATCCTCACCTATCCCTCTTCTGTATCTTACAAGGCCTTTCCCTCAAAACATCTTTTCCAGGACTACTCCTGTTGAGTTCTGTACATCTCATAAGTAAACTGGGCAACCAAATTGAGTGACGCTGTTCTGTTTGGGGAAAAAAAAATAGCAGAGAAAGCATTGAATAAACAGCTAATTTCTTTTGGCACATAAAAGCTCTCTCAAGTTGGATACTGAAATCCTTGCTGGGGGCTTGAAGGATGGAATGGAGAGCAGCCTGCAGATGGCAAGGAGAACCACCAAAAATGTTAGGTAAGGGATGGGTGCCTTGAATCACAACTGGCAATCCAATGTCCAATTCATGGTCCACAGGTTGCAAACACATTTATTTTGCACAACACTGTCGCCTACAATGCTCAGCACAATCAAGTCACAAAAAAAAAACGTAAAAAAAGAATCATAATGTTATCAGTAAATTTTGCTTTTGTTTGGGCTGCATTCAGAACTATCCTGGATGGGCCCGGACTAGAGGGATAAAGGAATTAAGGCCAAACAGAAAAAGAAAATGATGCATAAATGGAATTTAAAGGTAGACAGGGTCTTGACAGGTTTGCTGACTTACAAGAGGTTGGGAAGTTCCCTTAGAGAGTGGTAGGATGAGAAGACTGTGGGCCCTGCAGCCCAACCACAGTAAGAACTGGACTGGACCGGTAGATGTGTTAGTGTCGCAAAAGGTATGTTGAGAAGTTGTCTTACTGCTTTTCATTGTCAACTTGAAACTGCTAAGAATCACTTGGGAAGATGTCTCAATCATTAAGGAGTTGCCCCAGACAAGTAGCCGGTGGCTGTGCCTATGGGGAAGTCTTGATTTGATTGGTGTGGTAGGGCCCAGCCCACCATGGGCGGTGCCACACCTGGGCAGGTGGTACTAGATTAAATAAGAAAATGGCTGAGCACCTGCCAGAGAGAGCAAGGCTGTAAGAAGCGCCCTTCCACGGTCTCCACTTCCGTCCAGTCCTGCTTGAGTTCTTGGCCTGATTTTCCGCAGCGATGCAGTGTTACCTGGGAAATTTAATAAGAAATAAACTGTTCGTTTCCAAGTAGCTTTTGACCTCAACATTTCACAGTAACACTGAAGCAAGCCAGGGCAGGAGTGGAGCCATCTTGTCTCTCTGGGCGAGAAAGTCAGAGAAGTGGTTGGTGGGATGGAGACATCTCTGACAGAAACAGCTGGTGATGGGTGGTTAGGTCCAGAGAGGAGGTTAAAGGTTAAGAGCCACACTGGTCATGTTTTCCCAGTAGTAATATCCACCAGGGACTTGAAAATGTGGGCTTAGAGCAGAAGACAGGCTTCGGGCCAGGTTATGGAGTTAGAAATAAAGATCTGAATGAGTGGCTGTGGGTGTGTGGCTTAAATGAGGAAAGCAGAGGCTGGAAACACCCATCCCGGTGGCAGAAAGGACAAGAAGCCACGAAGTTGGGGGACAGAACTATCTATGACCTTCACTGAGGCCCACGGATGTAATCCTAAGGCTGGGTCTTGTCCCCTCCTTTGAGGGGCAAAGCTCATGCTGGCCACAAGGGGAACTGGAGACAGGCATCTGGGGACCACAGAAACTCTCCTCTAGGACTACGCCAGAAATAAGTGGTGACATCTTGGCAGAGCTCAGGACTGTTGCGCCTGCCACAAGGATGGCCTCCCACAGGCTGCTCCTGTGGTCCAGGACACGTTGCTCTCCTGGGGTCAGTGCTGGGGCAGCAGCAGGCTCCGTGTGAGGTGGTGGAGCTGGCATCTGCCTCTCTGGAGCAGTGACTGGGAAAACAGATGACCTCAGGCAGAAAGCTCTTAGAGTCATTGCTCAGAAAAGACAAACCTAAAAATACACGCAGACCCAGATCCCCCACCTATCCAGAAAAAAAAAAAAAAAAAAAAATGCCAGGCAGAGCTTCCTGCAGACGTGGTCTGATGCAGGCTCCTGAAGTCTCCGTCACCAGCCTGGTGATCAAAGGCTTTCATGTAAGTACCTCCACTTAGGCCTGGCTCCTCCCTGTCCTCAGAGCATCAAGGCACCTTCCTACCTATCTGCAGACCCGCCCCGCCCCTCCCCATGCCCGTATACCCTGTCTTCTCCATTTCCAAGATGCAGCTCCCAGATCCCCTGATGCCCCTTTCCAGACTTTTCTATATGTCAAAGTTGAACCCACTAGAGAGTCTCTCTTTTCCTTGTTTTGAGAGACTTAGATTTATCTCCGATCACCATATTAGGATCCTTTTAGAAGGAGCAATACTGGATTCCCCTTTCTTCTATCTCCAGAAGGCCCTGATCTAAAAATTAGGCTAACTATAAGGATTTAATCAGTGCTCCTAATGAGAAACACGGAGAAGGTTGATTGAAAGAGCAAAATATGTGTGTTTGTGTGTGTGTGTGTGTGTGTGTGTGTGTGTATGTGTGTCCACACCTGCTATGTGACAGCCACACACCATTGGTGTCAAACTACTAAGCCAAGAGAAAGAAGAATGTCTGGGATTCCTGAGCAATTTCTTAGCTCCTCAAGACGGTCCCAAACACTCCCAGAGGGCCCATGCTGTGCCTTGTGTGCTCAGCAGCCTCTGGCGTGGCAAGACTCTATCTACCAGAAGCCTTGGTCTGGCCGCTACTGTGGTACATGACGGATGTGTGCTTCTTAGAATGGAGGCAAGGACAGTCAGGCCTGTCTTGTGGCCGATCATGTCTTTGCTGTACTATCTTACCTCTCAGCTCTTTTCAATCTCTCTTAACTTGCAGACCTTTAAGCTTCAGAGCTCTGAGCTAGGCACGGGCCCTGAAGGACAGTGGGGAAAGGGAAATGATGGCCGACTAGAATGCTGGCTATGACTGCACACAGCTGCAATGCCAGTATTTGCAAGACTGAGGCAGGAAGATACGGAGTTTCAGGATAGCCTGTGCTACATACATAGTGAATTTCAGGCCAGCCTGGGTTAATTGAGCCTATCCAAAACACAGTAAACAAACAAATCAATAATAGCTTACGACAGAGGTATAGTAATAGAAAGCAAGTGATATGTATGTGGAATTTCTGTAAACATCTAGTGTAAACAGGGTACACAAACAGCACCGGGCTCACAATGTCAGCCCAGCTCAGATTTAACCAAATGGCTGTGGCTCTAGAATCTTTCAGTGTGCTGAAGAGGCTGCCCTCACAGGGCAGAACAACTCATAGAAACAGGGATGCCCATCCAGAAGTCTGCCAAGACTAGGGAACACCAGGACCCCATGTTAGAGCTTCTCCTTCAGGTTAAGGAATGCCAGGCAGCCATCTTGGCTCTTCTCACCTTCCTGTCTCTCAAAGGATGTGTTATAGTCAGAGCTGGGTATTCCCCTCTCCAGGTTTCACAATGAGCAGACTCACTCAGATGTCACTTTTTTTTTTCCTCCCTCACTTCCTGGGACTCCGTCTTTCCCAGAAGTCTTGCTAGCATCCTGTCTACTCCCATGTCTATGGCGTAGGATGACTCCCGAGGCAGAAGTACTCTGTCTTTCACAGTGTGCCCTTGTCTGGATGAACAAACCATTCCAAGCTGATGGTTGGACAGGGATGTGAACTCTGCCACCAGAGACAGTTCTCCAGGTACCAGAAACTTGGAAGCAAGGGATAGAAAACATCATTCTTCGAGGAGAAAGAGTGAGTACTTAAGAGGCTAGGCTGCCATGTTTTTCCTCTGACTTTATCTCTGTTTATGTTTTCATTTGCAGAAGACCTGGGAAGAAAGAGACTGGGAAGGAAGGATATAGGACTCAGCTCCTAGACCTTCTTGGAGCCTGAGTGTGAGAAATCAGCAAAGATGCTCAGGTGTCATCCCCATGTCCTGCCAGATGCGTACAAGTCTGTCCACAGCAGCATCGCTATTTGGAAGATGAAGATAAGATGTTCAGGAGTTCAAGGTCATCCTTGAGGTCCATATCTGTCTGTGTGTATGAGACCTGTCTGAGGAAGAACGGGAATGGGGTGAGAGGGAAAGGGGAGGGGGGAAGGGAGGAACGGAGAGAAGAGAGAAGAAGAAAAGGCTGGGAGGTAGAGAGCTGGAACCTCTCCCCAGTGCGCTCCCCCAAGGAATTCCTCCTTCCTCTGAAGCCCCAGTTTCTTGGAGTGCAACAAAAGGTCCCTAAGACCCGTGCAACTCCTTATGGGAAGCCACGTTAGGACAGATAGAACCTCGTGTGTGGGACAGAAGCCATGGTTCGAGACCATGAAATGTGATGGAGCTGGGGGAGAAAGCTCACATATGTGAACCAACTGGAGGAAAACACAGTCGGAATTTGATGGACCGCCCAAGTTAGTGGATCCGACCAGCGAGGTCTGACTTGTGGGCTGGAACTCTTGCAGAGATCTGTACTTCCATATGCCCGACAAGCTTCTGCCACAGGCTGAGCACATAAGACAACGTGCACATGGATGTGTGACTATTTTTCAAATCATCGATGTTGCTGTCACAAATGAAACACAGATCCATTTGAATGGGGTCTTGAAAGAAGATCCCCTTTGTGTGGCTATGTATTTCCCCAAACAGCAAATCTTAGAAAAACAACTTGCCATTTACAGGGAGATAAAATGCCACCTGGGTCTTGATTTTGCCCCACCCCCCACTGGGGAGGTGACAAACAGGTAGGAGTAGGTGAAACTGAGGAAGGGAGTTTGAATTATTGAAGCTGAATGGGGGGTATTGGACCATTGCTTCAGCTTGTGTGTGTTTAAAATTTTCCACAATAAAAATGCTTCCCCACAGAAACATATAAGGCTCTTATGTGGTCACTCATGACATTCTTTAACATTTATAAAATGGAGAACTCTTTGTGAGATGCTTTCAAAACTATAGAGTAAAGGGAGAGAGCCCCTGTAAAGCCACATGTAAGGATAGGTTAAGTTCTTTTTCTGGTTTTTAAACGGTGAGCTTGTATGTTTTATGTGTGAATGTGGGAAAAATCCTTCCCTCCAGGACTACAGAAACAAACAAACAAAAACATACATAAATGGCGATTAGGCCTAACTAGAGAAAAAGGGCCATTTTTATTTTCTCATTTTATTATTAATTTTAATTACATTGAATTTTTTTTATTTTGTGAATGTTTATGTGTGTGCACATGCAATGGCACACATGGGAAGAGAGAGGACAATTTGAAAGAGTGGTTTTCTCCTTTACCACGTGGGTCCCGGGGAATGAACTCAAATCATCAGGCTTGGTGGCAATGCCTTTACCTGCTGAGCTAATTCTCCGACACATCAGTTTATATATATGTATTTTATTTATTAATTATTTACTCATTCTAAAACGGAGCCTCACTCTAGAGCTCTGACCAGTCTGAACTCACTGTGTATCATAAACTGGTCTGAACTTGAGGACCACCTTCCTGCTTCAGAGCCCCCTTGGCACTGGGATGGGGACATAAGCCACACACATTGGCCTTATTTTCTTTAGTTTCCAAGATATGCATTCTATTATAACGTTCAAATATTATCATTTTAAATCTAAACAATGAGTTGACTTTACCAAGGATGGATGCTATAGAAACCAGGATCTGTGGGTGAGCTACCGGATGCTGCCTTGGAAATTTATGTTAGATAGCTGCTTGTTGCTCAGAAAGAAGGGCAGGATTTAAAAACAATGAGTTGGGAAGAAAGATGTTCCAGGCAACCCTTTAAAAAAGCTCATCCTGTCTTGAGAGACTGGCGTGCCAAAGCAGGGTGAGCTCGGGGCCAGGGACTGCAGGGGGCAGGAGCAGAGATTGAGGGTCTGGGTGGAGCAGATCCTGCAGGGCCCATAGGGTTCTGGGAAAAGAGGAGCCTGAATGTCTGGCTAAAAATTGTCTCGAGTATGTGTGTGAGTGTGCACAGGCATATTAACTGTGGCATTCAGAACAAGGGATAATTGGAAAAACATGACCAACGCCGAGCCACACGCATTTGGGGACATGTGGCTCCGGTTCTCGGATTGTTTGTCGGTCCTTATTTCAGGAAAGCGGGAAGACAAAAGAAGCGTTGAGCGTAACAAAGATTCAGATGTCACCAAGGAACCGACATGAGGCCAAGAACACCATTGATCAACAGTCAGTGGTCACCACCCCATGACTAACTCCACTGCTGGTCTGGCCCTCTACATGGAGACAGCTGCCAGTCAGACCCCTGCCTCAGCTTTGGAGTTTTCACAGGCTGGGAGAATGGATGCTGGCGGCTTCCCAAGGATTTTCTGGAAGGGAGCTGAAGGGGCGGCAGGGAGCAGAGAGGCCACCTTACAGCAAACCCAAGATGATGTGGGAAACTCCCAGAAACCCCAGCACAAACAGCAGAGAGGGCCTGAGTGACCCCAAGAGGGCCAGAGTCATGGTTTCCAGAAGGCAAGGGAATTTGTGACAGGCAACTGTGCACCTCTGTTTCCCTTAATGGGAACAAAACCAGAGTCTTTAGGGTAGAGGTGAGATGGGCACTCAGGACAGATGTCTACAGGAAGGCCAGATCTCTGGAGCTGAGGTAAGGCAGGGCTAGGCCCATAGAAGGAGAAGCCATATCTCTTGGATCAAGGTGCTGGGAGCTGATCTCCAGCCTTGACCCTTCAGCCTTATCTGTGGTCCTAGGGATGAAACCCAGGACCCCATGTGTGGAAGGCAAGCACTCTACCACTGAGCTGCACCCTAGCCCAGGCTTGCTGACTTGAACCGCTAAGGGGTTCGCTCACTGCCACCCTGAGAGACCTTGACTTCACCCCTGGTTTTTGAGCTTTGGAATTTTCAAATGGGGTGGAATGTTACCCAACATTGCCTTTTGGTCTTTGCCAGAACCATAAAAACAAGGTTTTGCTAAGTAGTATCCACCCCCGCCCCCTCCCCATGTCCCAGAGTCCTTGGCCTGGCTTACCTCTTCCTAGGAAGCTCGGTGGCAGTGTCTCTCTTTGCTCTTCCAGTCAAGTCCCTTTCTCCCTGTCACTAGTCCATAATAAAATTGGACTTTCTCAAAAGTGTTTACCAGGAAACAGAGAGAGAAGGTAAAATCGGAGGCAAGTGATGGGGGCATAGAACTATTAATGGATTCCAGAAAGTATTCATAATCTCGGGTCAAAGCATCCAACCCCGACCTCCCAGAATTTTGTTTGTTTGTAAGAAGTACTTCTTTGTCCTTATTTATTGCTGTGATCCCCATTCTCCTTATTACATTCTAAACTCACACCACATGCCAAGTAAGCACTGGCAAGTGCTATCCTTTATCATTTTATTGAGCTCAATCAATGTGTGCATGTATCATTTTATCACACCCAGAAAGTTTATGTACTTGGAACACAGTTTCTCCTCTGCAATGTGGCAACACTGGCCTTCAAAGCTAAACTCTGCAGCTGTGTGCTATCCTGTTGACTTGGGCCATCAGCGACCCTTTGTGATCTAAGACAGCCAGATCCGGGTCCCAGATCAAGTTCACACAACAACTCCAGAAAGTCAGTGAGGGACTGGAAAGACAGGCTCAGCAGTGATGAGTCTGTTGTGCAAGCTTTCAGCTCCCCAGTCCCCACATAAAAATAAATAAATAACAGCAGGCAGACCAGCATGCATCTGTAACCCCAGAACCAGAGAGGCAGAGAGGAATTCCCTAGGCACACTGGTCACCCAGCCTAGCCAAATCAGGTGAGTTCCAGGATTAGGGAGAGGCCCTCACTCAATAAACAAGCAAGGTGAAGGGAAAGTGAGGAAGACCCCTGACACAGGCCTCTGGCTTCCATGCTTATCCATCCATGTACATCTACCCACAAGAACCTGTACATATCACACGTGCAAGGGAGGAAGCACATGAACAGGACTGTTTTCATTCCCTGAAGGTTTTCCTCATGTTTCTAGGTATGGAAACTCACAGTAACAATCTGCTTCATGGCATATTACCAAGTCCACAGACAGCTCTCCTTTGAGGCCTGGGAATATGTTGGTTTATTTTGAAGAAAATAGACACCACAGGCCACGTGCCTCTCATAAGTAGCAGGCTCTATTGTTGGACTATCTGTGGACATTCAGCCAGCAAATAATGACACAGAGGTATTAATTATGAAAGCTCAGCCTGTAGCTTAGGCTTGTGCATAGCTAGCTCTTACAGTTTAAATCAGCACATTTATATTCACCTATGTTCTATCACATAGCATTACCTCTCTTCCATCTTGTACCTCCTGCTTCCTCTCTGTGTCTTCTGGCTTCTCTCTTGTGCATCTAGATTCACCTCATGTCCCTCTCCATGCCCAGAATCCTGCCTATACCTTCTGCCACGCTTGGTCATTCAGCTTTTTATTAGACAAACCACAGCAATACAGCTTCACACATTGTACATATATCCCACAGTACTCATAGAGACATGTCAGATGACTGCACTGCCTGGGCTTCTCCCCCAACCTCATTTCTCTAAATCATTCCTTAGCTTTAAAAATCTTATTTTAAAAATAAATTTACGTATTTAAGTGAAGTTAAAATTTATATTTGAAAATACTTTTTTAAAATTACATGATTCATGTAATTTTTAAGTTTTTAAGTTTTTAAGGTTTTACATTTTTGCTTTTGATCTTGGAGGATTATAGTTCACGTTTTTCCCCTTTATAATTCCCTCCACACTGTAATGGATACTTTCCTTTGCATTTCCTCCATTCATTGTCATTTAAAACAAACACAAAAGGGTGCTGGCTCATGGCTAAAGGGCTCCTCACTACACAACCACAAGGAACTGGCTCAGATCCCCACATGACCTGAAAAAACCAGATGTGGTACTGCACACCTGTAACCCCATTGCTGGGGACACAGGAATGGCTCTGGGGACTTGCTAACAGCCCGCCTAGCACAATCAGGCTGGAGAGATGACCCAGTGGTTGAGATCACTCGCAGACATATACCCTCACACATGTACACACAATACACTCACACACACTCATGTACTCATATATACACAGTCACACGTACACTCATATGCATACACACACTCACAAAAGAAAAATAAAACAAAAAACCATGTAAATGAATAGGGCATAGGGATATACACCTGAAAAACCAGAATTTGGGAGGAAAGATAGTAGAGTCAGGAGCTAAGGTTATGCTGGGCTACATAGCAATTTCAAGGTCAGCCTGGACTAATGGCCTTATCTAAAAATTGTCTTTGCTGTGGGATTATGCTTTTGTACACTGTAAATATTTGTCACTGCTATTGGTTTAATAAAATGCTGATTGGTCAAGTAGCTAGACACGAAGTAGAGGTGGGACGAGCAGACCAGGAGAATTCTGGGAAGTGGAAGAGCAGAGCAGCAGAGACACCAGCAGACACAGGAAAGAAGATGAGAGCTCTGCTCTGAGAAAAGCTATCAAGCCTTATGGTTAGTTTAAGTGTAAAAGTTGGCAAGTAATATGCCTCAGTCATAGACCAAACAGCTTATAATTAATATAAGCCTTTGTATGATCATTTGGGAGTAAATGGATACAGGACTAGCTGGATGGGTCTGCGGGTCCGGACCTCAGGGCTAGGCCCTGCCAGAAACTTACTACATGTCTAAGTAAATAAATGACAAAGAAGAGTATCGAGGGCTCTGACCATTTCCTCATCTGCTCTATCTTGCAGTGTTTGTGTGTTGTCATTAAAATGACAATTTGGTTCAAAATAAAAGTCTCAAGTCAAAGTTTCCCATTGTCTTCTGGTTCTGGCTGTTGTCCAGGAGACCTTCAACAACTCTTAGACTCTGGACATCGTTTACTCTTACCTCATAGGGAACTAAAGATATGCTCCTGCTCTTCAAGATCTAAAAACAAAGTCCAGAAGTGGAAAATCAACCAGTAGCTCCCAGGGTCTGGGAGTGGGAGATGAAGAATTATTGTTTTGTGAGTAAAATGTTTCCAGTCATGAAAATGAGGCTGTTCAGGATGGATATGCTAAGGGCTGCCTGATGGCGCACATCTTGACTTCCCTGAGGTATACATTAAGTACTGGTTCTGATGGTCAATTTTATGCTGTGTATATTTTCACACACAAAAAAATACAAGGATTCCATTAATTTTGAAAAATGTTACATTTAAAATTGTTTTCTATGCCTGAAATGTAGTAGAGAAAGGATTTTCACCCACAAATGAGTCCTTGGCCAGTCTTGAATTTTACTGCTCTTCCGTTTGCCTTTCATCAGGGCTTTTAATCTAAGATTATTTTCCCAACCCTAAAGACATCTCTATAAGTTTAGAGAATTTGTTTTTCTTTATTTTTACATTTTCATCTTTTTCTGGGATTCTTGTTATCTACATATTATCACTGCATTTCCTTCCGTGCTCTTAAGCTTTTCTTCTGAATGGTCCTCCACCCTTCCCTGAGACTTTCTGAACCACTTCCGTCTTCTAACTTTTCAGTTCACTAATTTGTTTTTCAGCTGTACTCATCTTACTATCTATTTGTCTATCACATTTGTCATTCCAATTATTATATTTCCTTTTGCCAATAACTCTATGTGATGCTTTAAAATTTATGTTGTTATTGTTGTTTTATAGCAAATATTATGATATCCCATATCTGTGGATGTATTTAGCGTATTTTAAATCTCACATTCATCTTTCAAAAGCTTTTGCTTCAGAGAGATTTGCGTCCGGTATGGGGTCCCCTTGGAGAAGGCAGTGCTCTCTCAGTTTAGCCTTTTAGTCACGTGTTCTGAAGGACTCTGGGCACCTCTTTAAGCATATGTATTGAAGAAGAGGAAGCTATACTGCAGTCTGTGGGGCAGTGTCTCAGGCATCATACCATAAAGCTACTCTGCAGGCCAGTGTGTGAACAGCCTCACTGGATAGAAACCAGGAGCCAGAGGTTGAATGGGGATCTCACTCAAGGTACAGCTGAGCCAGTCTCCAGCTTTCCCCCTAACTGTGCCTTCCAGAGGGCTAACCACTACCCCTACAAATAGCTGCCCAAAATTCTCAACAGTTGTCTCAAAAAGAGTTCAGGAAAGGTAAGACCTTAAACACCCATTTCCAACTCAAATTTTCTTTGTTATCATCAGCTACCACCCTCCCTGGCCTTCACCTACCCAAACACAACGGCTCAAAGTAACTTCCTGTCTCCCTGCTGACCAAAGCATTCTCATGTGTGTGTGTGTGTGTGTGTGTGTGTGTGTGTGTGTGTGTGTGTGTGTGGTCATTGTTTTGTATATTGTCAATTTGTAATGTTGGGTTCAAGCCCAGGGCACTGTACATGCTCAGTAAGAGCTCTACCATGAACTATATCCCAGCAGCCTCTTTGCTTTCTTAATTTGCATAAGAGATCTGCAGGGCAGCTCAGGCATGTTTCATTTGTATATGGGCTATTGGCACTTCTCTGGCATGTTCACACTTTCCCCCATTTCTCATTTTTCTTTTAGTGAGTTTTTTTTTTTCATTGTTTACAAGGTACTGCATTAATTACTTCACATGATGTTGTGAGAAAACACCAGACCAAAGCAACATAAAGATAAAAGTATTTATTTTGTCTCACAGTTTGAGGGTATAGTCTATCATGGCAGAGAATTGGGGGGGGGCAGAGGTTCGAGGCAACTGTTCATACTGTGTCCACAGCAGGAAGGTGGGAGTAATAAATATTGGTGCTCAGCTCACTTTTTCCTCTTATATTCATCCCATGAAACAGTGCTGCCCACATATAGATGCTCTTCCCACTTTAGTTAACCTTATCTAGAAATTTCATCACAGTAATGTCCAGAATCCTGTGATGGTTCTAGACCCTTTCAGATTGACAACCAAGAGTGCTCATTAC
Source organism: Phyllotis vaccarum (assembly GCA_033318265.1). Taxonomy (NCBI): domain Eukaryota; kingdom Metazoa; phylum Chordata; class Mammalia; order Rodentia; family Cricetidae; genus Phyllotis; species Phyllotis vaccarum. Next base: position 66,803,241 of record JARWLC010000014.1, on the reverse strand, counting down.
AGATGTCTTTAAAGATGCTCCTCAGCTTACATATTGGAACCTGAAAATATAGTGGGTCAGTAACACATTTAATAGATTAATTTACCGCCTCATCTTATCAACACATTTTACTTTACAATCAATATGCCAAATCAAATAATCCTCCCCCACAAATCTGGATCTGATTATTTTTCATCTAATGTACTGGTTAGATGAAATTCTGGGAGAATACTTGCACTGTCATGATTTTGACCTTATCTTTCCAGTATTTATGATATTCAGTGGTTGGTGGCTTCTGAAAAAAAAATGTAGTATTTTTTTAAAGAAGTTTTTGGCCCTTGTTCATACTGCTAGTGAGAAATGACCTGTTTTCTCTTTGTTAGTAACCTATAAGTAAGCTGTTGATTATTATATATTCATCTCTCATCTAGCCACCTTAGGACACTCTTCATACTACTTGTAATTACTTTTTGGTTATTCTTTTTTTTTTTGAATAGGTGTATCAACTAGAAGTGATTTAATTTTGAGTTTACAAGGGCAACTCTTCCTACTCAAAAGGAAAATGTGTTTTCACTCAAGACAGAAAATCTAGTGCAAACACTAACATCAGAAGTATTTAAATCAGCTTTCTTTATATCTCACATTTGCCTTTGAATGGATTTAATTTTTTCTCAGGGAAATGAAGCTGATTATATAGCTTTCACCAGATAGCCCAAAGGTATGGAGGGTTTTAATTGGTTAGATTGGGGTCACATGTGTGATTCTTAATGCTAAGGAAGGAGGGGAATCTAGATCACATGGGTCAAGATTGTGAAGGAATAGATTCTCAAGTAATGACTATGAACTGACCCAAGAGAAGGAGGTTCTGAAGAGGCAATGTTCATTCAGTCGAATGGAGATGGCAACGTCATTTGAAAATATGATATGTGTGTTCCACCATTTCCCATACATAAGCTACTCGGTTTCTCTTTCTATTGCATTGTCTTGCATATTCAGAGCATAGATTAAAAGTTATTGTAATAATATTCCCCAATTTTAGTGATATTTTACCATTTTGGAAAAATTTTGATACTGAACAAAAATTCTGAACAAAGGATTCAGGGCAATGACATTTTAAAATAGGGTATCTGGGAAAGCTATTCTATCTCATGACTCCTACGAGGGTAGCCATGGTGCTAAATGAACAAATAGGTTCCCAGAGAGGAGAGATATTCAGAGGGTGATGTTTATATAGGTTTTAAGGCCAGACAGTGAACATATGAGACCATAGTTGTTTGCCACAATACCAGACTATTGAAGGAAATGGTCTATACCACTCATAAAAAGAACTAAATATAATCTAGAATGACAGTTCAAAGGGGAAGAATGAGTGCTTTGCCCATAGATGGCGTAAAGCTTCAGGGATCAGCTGCTAAGTCCTCACCCACTATTGCTGTCCAGGTTCATGGAAATTCTAGCTAGACCCAGACTAGAAAATGGTTGCTCACACCACAGTATCCACCAACTACTAGCCCTATGTTCAAACATAGCACCATAGACAAAAAGCTTAATGAAGTTGGAGTTCTTTGCAAATCCATACTCCCTTGATAATTCTAGAAAAAGTTGAATTGTATTAAATATATTGAAGGGAGGGTGGGGAAATGTAGGGTCAGTTCCAGTAATAGCTGAAGCCAGTGCTGGAGGTCTTTGGGGTGAGCCACCCTCCTCCTAACAAGGAACAGATCCGGATTGTAAGAGTGTGGCAGGGAAAAACAGTTATTCACATTTTTACATTTTTATTACATTTAAATTTAGTGTGTGTGTGAAAGGAGAACTTGTTAGGAGTCTGTTCTCTATCATGTGACTCTCAGGGGTCAAAAGGTCATCAAGCTTCACAGCAAACATTTTTACCCACTGATCTACCTCCATGACTTTCTCATATTTGAATGGATATGTATCTAGTTGCTTCTGTTTTCAGTGCAGTCGAGCAACTTTTGAGAATACCATGGCCAAGTTTAGAGTGTGGTGAAAGAGACAGTCAACGTGAAAACTTCTGTTCAAAGGGGAAGGGGAGGACGGATGGTATATGGAAGAAGAGAAGGGTCAAGCCATGAGCCATGGAGGGGTCAAGGCTGAGAACAGAGCCCACATCAAAGAAACAGTAAGAGGCTGCAACATAGTTTGGGAAGGTCTTGGCTTGTTTGAGAATCGGGAAGGTCAGTGTAGCAGGAACACTGGAGAAGATACCTGAGAAAGTAGGTTGGAAGCTACTTGTGTGATTCCTCATGAGCCAAGCCAAAGAGAGCGTCTATAATCCTGAGTAAAATGTGAAGGCATTGAAAATGTTGTAGACAAGTGAGCAAACGAGTTGATTTTTTTAAAAAAAACTGCTTTGGCTTTTGTGCGTACAGAAGACCAAAGCCTAGCAAAGAGGGTGATCAAAGACAAATTTCTGGATGAGAAATTGTAGAAACGTGAGCCAGAACTGTGTCAGGAAAATGTCAAAGTAAATTTTAGAAGGAGAATCAACAACACTACTCATGATGAAGACACTGTGGGAAAGAAGGAGAAAATCCATGATCATTCCCATCTTCCACTGGGTGAGGGGCGACTGTTAAAGACCGGATTGAGAAGTCTAGTTCAGACACAAAGAAAGTAAATCTGCATCTCTGCAAACTCCTTCTCCAGCACTTGGTCAGCACCATGAGTAGGTACCCAGGTCTATTAGGGGTAAAGTGATGTGAACCCTATGAGCTGATCATACAGATCTCTCACACAGGAAGGTCCTGAAAGACCTCATCATGTTGCTTTAATGGTCCAACTCCACAATAACTGTTCTCCAGATGCCCCACAGAGCCTTGAGAATCCCACCCCTGGTTCTCCATATGGACAAGAGAATAGGAGTGACCCAGGAGTCTTGGCTTCCACTGAGGAACTGGCTCCTGGTAACCTCTTCCCCCTACGTCAATCCTCTTCCCTTAAATGCTTCCCAGCTTTCCCAGATGGTCTCCAGATACCCCGCACCCTCTCCCCTGGGTGCAGTCAATGTTCCCAGGGTCAGCTCAGCTCTTTGGATCCCTTCATCTTGGGAGAGTCATGAGTCCATCTGTCATCACCTACCCCCTGGAGATTGAAGAGGGCAGAGAGCCAGGCCATCGGGCAGAGCACATCTGCCTGCCTTTAGCTTAAGCCCAGCTCTTCTGGTTAGCCTATGGGGGATCCCAGCAGGAAGTTTGTGAAAATTGCAGGAATCACTAGTTTGAGATTTATATCCCATGCACCACATTCTCTACCATTGATCATGTTCTGCTCAGAGGTCCCCTTATTTGAGAAGAGTCTTCCTAGGAAGATCCAGCTATCCCATCTCCTTATTTTCTTGAGTAAACCACAGATGAGCCCTGGGCACACTGCCCTATCCATGGAATGGCCTGGTGACTTATCTTTACCATTGAACTAAAACTATCTACTAAAGCTCTCATTAGGCACATGTGCCTACTTAACCAAAAGTTATTTATAATTTAGAGTAGAAAGTTGAGTCCTTAGCTGTTCTAGCTACATTTTAAATGCCTAATAGACACATGTGACTAACACTTTCCATATTAGATGGCATAGGTAGGTGTCCATCATCACCCCTGATGGTGGGAGAGTTCTATTCAGTTTCCAAGGTCTACATTAGGCTGGGGGTTTCTGCAAATAAAAGTGGTTCCTGTTCATGTTGTACCCTTGGTGCTCAGTAGTGTAACTATGACAAGGAAGATGCTAAATCCATGAACTGACTGAGCAAATAGAGATTATGTTCTGGACATTGTACACTAAGAAAGGTACATAGGAAACACCAGGACCAGGAGAAAATAAAATGGCAGAGAAAACTGATTCCAGTGCCAGCTCCTTCTTATTAGCTGCTGGCCATGACACCCAGGTTAGTTAGGTTTTTAATGTTGTGATAAAATATCATGACACAGATGAGCAAGTTATGGGAAAGAGTCTATCTATTTTAGCTCACAGTTTCAGAAGTTTCGGTTCATGGAGACAAAATGATGTAGAGCAGAGCATCTTGCATAATGGTGGTCAGGAAACAGAGTAGAGTCATGACAAGAAGGTGCTAGGCCAAAATTCAGCCTTAAGGATATGTCCCAGGGACCTATTTCCTCTATCTGGCCAGGCCCCAACTTCCAACATTCTACTATTTCCAAGTAACCTATTCATATTTCTCTTCTATTCACCACCCTGATGCCCAATAACTGGAGATCTAACTTAGGACCTCTTGCATGTGAGGCAAATGCTCATGCTGCACAGCAACAGCCCTTACCCACAGTCCTCTATCCACATTTTAGCATGTTAATAAATCAAACCATCACTGGGCTCCAGCATTTTTAATTCGTTCTCTCTGGCCTTCACAGACACACCCAGAAAGTTCTTTAACAGTCTTCTAGGTAACTCTCAACCAAACCAAGTTGACCATAAAGATTAATTTTTCACTTCTCTGCAATCCAAGCTCCACATTATCCTTGCAAATCCTGAGAAGTCTGTCCTGGTCAACCCTGTCTGGCTCTACTCTCCACAGTCTTCATGGAACTTCCAGCAGTTTCAAAAAGTTCTGTGAAGATGCTCACCAGCAGTGAGATGGTGTAGTTCTTGGGCTGTGTTTTGTTGATGAGGTTAATAGACACTACCTAAGGGCTGCTGCTTGCTCACAAGCAAAGAGTCACAGATATGGCCTTGTGAGAACTTACCAGCCAGACACCATCTACCATGACCAACACAGAGCTCCTGATGGAGCTCCACAACCCCAACTCAGTTTTGTGTGACAGCTTTATTCCCACATAAGCCTCTGGGTCCTTGGTCAAAGTCTGAGGCACAATTCTGAATGTACTTGGTGGTTTGACTCTCTCTTTCTCCTTCCATTTCAGGATGAGCTGGGAGGCTCATCTTTGTTCTCTGAGACTCTTTGGTTCCACACATTGCTTCATCTCTGCCATTTGAAATGTCTTGTTATTTCAGTGACTTCCGGGTTCCTCTGCAGTTTATGACAAGGCTCCTGGGAAGTTCAGCTCTGTCCATGGGATCAATTTAACCTCTTTCCCGTCTAGAACCTAGACAGACCTCAAGTGTAGGTCTAAACCCATGATGGAAGTCCCACACTGGCATTTATGGTATCTCGGTCATTCACTCAGCCTGTGCACTGGGTGTTAACAACACCATTCCTGAGTTGTAACAATTGCCATTCTCTACGGCCCCTAATCCCAAGAAGCCATCTTTGAAAGCTACAGAGAAGACTTCTCGGCCCTGGATACAATTTTTGTTTTGTCACAGTATGACACTGAGCTTCCTGTCCCACTGCCTTCACCACCAAGCACTGGGATGGCAGGTGCACACAACCACAACTAGGTTATGCGGTGCTGGGACTGAACTCAAGGCCTTTTGCATGCCAGGCAAACGTTCTACCCACTGAGCCACATCTCCAACCCTAGAAGAAGCCTTTTATGCCCTAGTTTTAAAGACTCAACACAGTTAACATGTTCAGGAATATGAGTTACTCTAGGAAGGTCTGTTCTCAGCCAGTGTGCGGGAGGATGTTGAGAAAGCTCTCTGATGCGTGATCTGCCCTAGCGCTTGCCTGTTAGGTCTGCTCTTTTGGGTGGTGGCTTGCCTTCCAGTGACATTTACTTTTCAGCAGTAATCTCCCTCCCTGCCTCTCTCAGGAGCAGGATGGTGGAGCCTTGTTAACAGCAGGTGACACTGTAACTTGTCCCACAGAAAACAAGAGCATTGGGAGCATGCGGCCATCCAGAAGAAGATAGTCCCTCAATTCCTCTTCCCTCGGCTGACACTTCAGAGAGTGGAAGGTCATTCCCCTGTCAGGAAGAGCTGGAATTCATCAGAGTGTTGTTTTTGCCAGAGCTGCCCTTGAAGTGGAGAAACAAGAAAAACAAACAAACTCATGTCATCTCCCCAGGGCTTTGGAAGAAGTCCCTTTCACAGCCAGGAATGTGACAAGGAGCAAAGTCAGCCAGGAGTCTGCCTGTACCCATCCTCCTCAGACAGCCTTGGAGTTGCTGCGGAATGGGGCCAGGATGAAGGCATCTACTTCCACCCATGTCCCCAAAGGACAATGAGCCATCAGAAAGTGGCACCCAGATGTTGGCAGAGAGGAACAGTGCATCACAGAGGGTCCGTGTATTAAGAAATAAAGCAGATGATCTCTAGAGTCTGTTTGTCTAGCATGTACGTGGGAATTGTCATGCTGGCCATGGACTTTTCCTGGGAGATTATTAAGAAGAAAATGAGGATCTATAGTAGAGGTGCACAGCAAAGGGGTCTCAAGGGGAGAGAGTGTGTTAGAAAGACAGATGAGACTTAGGATGAGAGACAGAAAGCTTGAGGGAGATGAAGCTGGAGAGGCTGAGGTGGTCCTAAGCATGTCCAGCCCCTGATGTACCCTTATCAGCCCGAACTGGCCATATGAGTTAAAATCTGTATTATGGAACTTAGAGCAAGTTCCATTCATGCCTGTCTGGTGTGGGCTGGGACCACGTCAGCTCTGTTCCCTACATTTTCTCAGCTTACCACAGCCCTCAGGAGCCAGGGGAGAAGAAGAGGAGGGAAATGGGGGGCTTATGCTTTCTCCTCACCTCCTCCACATCTAGCATCCCTTTATCACAGTCATGGCATTGAGACCACAGTTGGCTCACTAGATCCTGCTTTTCTCCGTGTCTATCTGAGGCAAAGTATGAGATGTTCTTTCTCCCTGGTCCCTTTCTGGGTCCCTGCAGTGTGATGGAAGTGACTAGCTCAGCCTAGCTGGCATGCAATGCCATTCACTGGCAACTCTCTCTCATCACTGGTCATAGATTCTTTGTGTTCATTGGTTGAAACCCGACCCCATACTTTGCAGGTGCCATGAGGGACAAACATGTAACTGTAGTTGCCAGGGTACCCAGAAGGCAAAATAGAGCAGATAAGGGGGCTCTAGGACAAAGGCCTCTCAGGAAACACAGGGAGACTCACTTCCAGCCCTGCTTCTCCCTGTGAGAAAGGGAGTCCTGGGGTGCTCCCAGGCCATGCACTCATCCCTCTGCTCTGAATACAGCTCCTTAGCCCTAGTCTCTCTGTGATTGTACCCTGAGTACTCCCCCAAATAATCACATGCTGAAGCTCGAATGCTGAGGATTGTACCACGAGGAGATGGAAGGGTATTAATGGGTAGGACTTAGTACTGGCTCATTGGGGGTGTGCCTTCAAAAGGGGCTGTGGGATCACGGTCATTTTTCTTACTGAACACCCTCTCCTTGCAGCCTGCGGGTGAATGGATTTGCTCTTTCACATGCTCCCACCTCAATGTGCTGCCTTTGCCATAGCTCCAAAACAATGGAGCAAAGCAGTAGCTAAAAGAACCACTGGGCCAACTAATCACAGGGGAGAACATTTGAAACTGTGAGCCAAAGCAAACCCTTTCTCTTTACAAGGTGATTATCTCTGGTATTTGTAGTAGAAAGCTGACAGCAACATGCCAGGCCCCTCCTTCTGCAGCCTGGGCCATGTGCCCACCGTTTGCTAACTGGCGCTATTCTGAGCCTGGGACTCAGTATCCACCGAGCTTGTTTTCTGCCTAGAGATTCTCTTAGCATCTGCTCAATGCCCAGGCTTCCAAGAGGAGAAATATCTGTAACATGGCCCCAGTTCAGTGGCCAAAGCCCCCTCGCTGCTCCCAGATTCCTGGCTGCCTCCTACCTACCCTATATCCAATTGTCTGAGCTTTAAATGAGCCCACGTGGGCAGGGATCTGAATGTGTCTTGTTCACTAACTTATCCCAAGTTCCTGCACCCATGTTGCCACAAATAACCGTATTTGTCAAATAAATATGGGAATGAATATATGAATGAATACATTAATTAATTAATCCATAAATGGGTTAACACATACATAAATGAGTGAATTCATGACTGAACACATGAGCGAGTGAATATATGAATCTGAATGAAGGAACCTATGAATAAGTAAACACATCAATATCAAGATTCATGAACACATAAGTAAAGGAAAATATCAGTGGCTAAGGGATGGATGAATTCATGGGTGAACGCACGTATAAATGTGCAGAGCCTAGGCCAACAATAAACAGTAGGGGGAAAAAAGGTACCGGTGGATGAATGGGAAACAACCGGGGAAGATGCCAAGGCCAGACACCTGAAGCCTCTCCTTTGTCACTTGCCAACTTGTTAGAGTCACTGTCTTTCCAAAAAGACCCATAACAGCAGTTTCTCGTGCTAGGGACTGCTTTATCGTGCCAGGCCAACTCCTGTAGCTCCCTGTACCATTTGACTGGGTGCGTCTTCCAGTCTCTGTCTCTCTTCCTGGGTGCTCACTGTTTATTGCAGCCGTGGGGATGGCCCCAGCTTTAGGGCACAGGCTTAACAGTCACATGGCTCTCCTTGGACTTCACATGGTAGTTCCTCATTCCCCACTCTGGGGAGGATGCTCAGGGATCACTTCCTGGTAGAGGTAATCATTGCTAAGGGATGCCTGGATGGATCAGCTTCTGAAACCTAATAAACACTGACAAGAGAGTTAGTTTCTCTAGCCCACTCCCGCTCCTGGCAACAGTCTTTCTATTCACCAGCACCCCCTACTTGCTGGCTTTCCAGACAGTGCAAATTAAAGGCTACTTCCTCCTCGCCATCCAGAACACAGGAGGAGGCAATCTCTTATCCATGTATTCCAGACCCTAGGGAGGCCGTGGCCTTGTGTTCTTCACTCATTCCACAAAGAGTCTGAAGGAACGATACAGAGACTACCAAGGTGGTCCAGGCTCCCAGGAACAGCCAAGTCCCTTCTCCCACCCCTTCTAAATCTTTACTCTTTATCTGGGCCTGTGATTTCCATTTGCTCAAAAGATTCTTGGGACAAATCTCTGTGTTCCTTCTCCTACCTCTTTTCAAGGCCATTTCGTGCTTCTATGGAGCGTAGCCAGCCCACGCACTCCATGCCTCACCAGGGAAGCACCTTTCTTCCCTAGTAAATCCTGTGCACTACCTCATCAAGGTTTCTTCCTGTCTATCTAGTCATTCTCCTTCCCTGATCCTCGTGCAAAGATTTTAGAAAAGTTTTCAGAGATCTGTGGCCGCAGACTGTGTCCTCTGTCACTTGAAGGGTGTCACCTCCACCCATCCCCTGCATCCATGAAGAGACATCATTGAGAACCAGGTCCTCACTAAGAGCACCCCAGGTTAGGGGCTGGCCACTCTCGCAGGCCCCAGTCCTGGCTTTAGACTACCCTGTCTTAAGCATAGAATGACCCCTAACTGTGGTCTTCACTGGACTCACTTGTCCCCTCACCATGATTGCAAGGCTTTCTAGCCTGCTGCCCAGTGTGGGATGTGAGACACATGTCTAAGGCCTTTGGAGACCCCATTCTAAGTCATCCTAGGTCCTCAGTAATTCACTGCTTCAGAATCTTGTCTGCCAAAAGGGTTCTCAGACTCTGAGCCCTGCAGGGAGTCTCACTTTAGTACCAGTTGCCTTGGCAATAGCTAGCGCTCCCGCCCCCCACCCCCCATACACACATCTCAGGCTTTGCTCTGGACCCCAGGCTAGACTTGAATTCATGATCCTCCCAAGTACAGGAATTACAATGCACCACCACACCTGGCTTTCTTCCTTCTTTAAAAAAAAACAAAGCCTAATTATGAAGTAGAATCAAAACTACATCCCAAGATGCAGTGTAGACAAGGACAAAGCTGTCCCAGCAAGTATGGGTGATAGAGTGCAGAAGCTGTTTTGTAGAGTGGAACCCCCTTTGACTTTGATGGAAGTCTTCCCCCTATGCACCCTACATTCACTCTACAAACCTACATTCCCCTAAACACCTTGCATTCCTTCTATGCAACCTACATTCACTCTAAGCACCTACATTTCCCCTATGCACCCTACATTCTCTCTATAAAACCTACATTCCCTTTATGTACCTATATTTCCTCTATGCACCGACTTTCCCCCTATACATGCTATATTGTCTCTATGCACCTACATTGCCTCTATGTACCTATATTCCCTCTATACACCCTACATTCCCTCTATTCATCTGCATTTGATTTATACCCCTACATTTCCTCTACACACCCTACATTCCCTTTATGCACCTACATCCTCCCTGTACACCTGTATTTCCTCTACACACCCTACATTCCCTCTATATACTCTACATTCCCTCTATGTGCCTGGAGGATTCAGTCACACAGCAGGACTTGATAAGCAGCTCTAGCTCGGTCCACCGCCACCCACTCCAGGCATGTACCTTTTTACAGGCCATACTTAATCAAAACCTGGCTACAGCTAGCCCCAGCTACACTCCAGTCTCCACCTCCCACATAACTAGGGTTACAAGCACTCCTGCGACTACTCCAGAATGTTTTTAAAAAAGAAATGAGTGCTGGGATTTGAACTCAGTTCCTCATGCTTATGCAGGTGATCTTATGCACAGAGCTACCCCTGTGGGCATCTCCTTTACTTTCTCTCCACTTCCCCAAACACCTGTCCTAGGTTCAATGGTCCTGTTTCAGAAAGGGCACACTGGGGGAAATCTCAACTCTTGGCTTGGCCACAAGAACTATGCTCACAGAGCAGCCTTGGAGATGAGCAGGGCAGCAAAGATCTGCAGAAGGGCCAGCTCTGGGTGATCAAACCACAGCAGCCCCAGATTCCAGCCAGGTCTGGATGACCGGTCACTAAAAACAGCTGCAGTACAGCTGGACAGCTCTGGCCTCCCCTGGCCTCCCCATGTCTGACCTCCACATGGCTCTGTGGATCACACTGGCCCTCACGCCAGGAGCCTGTCATCGGCGTTTCCTTTCACTCTCTCCTCATGCACTGGTTCACACTCTTCAGTGGCTAGGGCCTTGCCAAGACAGAGTGGGCTCTTCCCACCTCTGTTGGCAGATGTGATAGAGGCACCAAGCCCATCCAGACTGAGCCTCGGACCCCTGGAGGCTTTCCTCACCACGGGCCTGGTGACCTCCGCTGGCCATCTGGGGCTGAGAGACTTCCTTCCAGCCTGTATCTCTCTCCCTCTCCCTCTCCCCCTCCCCCGCCTCCCCCTCCCCCCCCCTCTCAGAGAGAGCAGGCCTCAGAGTTCTGAGAGACCCAGGCTTCTAGTTTAAGTAGGCAAGTTGTGTCCTCTCCTTCTTTCTGAGTGCCCCAGGGCCCTTTTCTCTCCCTCTCCCTCACAGAGGGAAGCCATGCTGATGGCACCGGCTCCTCATCCTTCCTCTTCTATCCTCGATTTAGTTGTCAGGTTTTGCTTTAAAGGGTGTTAGCCTAAGAGCACAGGGAGTGACATCAAAGTGTCAGATGGCAGGGATGCTGAACTGTAGAGTGTAGAGCGCGCATCTAGCAGCACGCACAAGGATCTGGGCTCCATCTTAACCCTGCAAGGAAACAATGCACTTAGGAACTTCATGCTGCATGGGAGCCAAGTGAGAAGATCTTAAGAGACTGGGCACATCTGTCGGCTAGTGTCATCCCACATTGTCCTTACCAGTAATGTCTTCAGCACCCTGACCACTATGATTATTGTCTCCATCACTGTCATCTCCCTGTTAGTTCTCAGGCAGGGCATATATCCTGAAATGAACTCCCTATGATGTCACTGCCAGCTAATAAATGTCACCTTTCTCATCAACACTGCCCAAACCATCTCCACCATCATCACCACCATCAGAAGTTGTTGTTACTGTTATTATTGTATAATCTCCACTATAACTGTGGTCACCCCCATCAGCCTTCATTCATGTGTTAGTGTTACATGACACCCTAACTACCAACCACCATCATCTCGGGTACCATTGCTTATTGCCCTCTCTACTACACCACTACTACCATCAACACTACTGCTCATATATACACCTCCTACCACCCATCCTCACCAATCCCCTAGCTGCTACCAAGCTGCATTAAAAATTATCTACTTTATTTGGTTATTTTCTCTGTACTGGTTTGTGAGGTTCAGATCAGTTCTGAAGGCCCTTACCAAGCACACACAACAGGTTATTTGAGTTGAATTAGTTGATTTTTGGTGCATAATAAACAACTCCAAGACTAACTAGTTGAAGAATTGTCACCAAGTAGTTTTAGGGTCAGCTGGGCAAGTTCTGATCTGGACTGGTTCACCTCATTTACACAGGGCTTTGGCCTATGTCTACAGTCAGCTGACAAGTTTGGCACTGGGGGAAAAAAGCTAGCTTCGCTCTTGTCTGATGGGGCACCCTAGGCTTCCTTTCTGAAGTTAGTCACATGATCGCATCCTCCAAGATGCTGCTTAAGCTGGTACTCTTAGGCATCAGGGCTCCAAGCTTAGTCAAAAGGCCAATGTGCAGAATTCCTTTCCAGGCTTTTCCCAGCACCAGGTTTGCTAGTGTCTGTTGTCTCGAGTGAATCATGCAGTCAACACGTGTTCAAGAGCTAGGGAGGCCTCATCCCTGATGGAAGAGATACGAGAATGCCCTTCTTCCCTCCCTGTGGGCTATTCCAAATCTTGTTTCTCTCCAACTTATCCTGAGATGCCCTGCCTGATGGACAGATGCTCAGCCATGTTTCTTCGCAGTAAGTCACACCCAGACCAATGACATATCATTGGGTATTTTTCCCAATCCTCATTTGCCACTTCAGCTTTGTGTGCTCTAGCAGACTTGAGCTCCTACCTTTAAAATGAAGCTCTCCCACCGAGGCCTTTCTCCACTTCTGTACTCTATGGAAACAAAAAGCCATTAAGGCTGCATTGGGAGGAAGGACATCATCAGAAGCTAAGCAGCTGTTTCTCTGCAGGATGGGGAGAGTGACTAAGACAGTTTATCTTGTTATTGAGAGTTAGGATGGTGGAATATATTACTCTCCAAGAGCTATAAAGGACCAGGGCCCAAGATCCAGACCCACTATGCTCCAGTTCCCTGAGAAATAACAACTTTTGCTTTATCTATCTATCTATCTATCTATCTATCTATCTATCTATCTATCTATCTATCTATCTATCTATCATCTATCTATCTATCTATCTATCTATCATCTATCTATCTATCTATCTATCTATCATCTATCTATCTATCTATCATCTATCTATCATCTATCTATCTATCTATCTATCTATCTATCTATCTATCTATCTATCTATCTTTTTTTTCTCATAAGTGCTTAGAGGCAGGTCTGAAAATTTCCAAGTGTACTAGGTGTTTATTTATTTGAGATATGGTCTTGTAAATCCCAGGCTGATGTGTTAATATTCCTAATATGTACAACCTTAAAATGTAATGAACACTTGCAACTAGTAAAACAAGTGTTATCTACATATAAAATAGGAAAATTAAAAAGTGGCAAGAAATAAGTGCTAATAAGTAATTTTGAAATATGATGATCATCATTTTAAGATTGATTTTTAATTATGCGTCCTTGTGCAGATTTTTGCACATTGAGTGTGGCGTTCAGAGAGGCCAAAAAGGCACCCAGTTCTCTCTCATGTAGCCAAGGTTGGCCTTGAACTCACTGTGTGGTTGAAGATGACTTTGAATTTCTTATCCCCCGACCTTCATTTCCCAAGTGCAGAGGTTACAAGGCTGCAGGACTAAACTGGGTTTATGTGAACCAGAGATCAACCCTAGGCCTTTGTGTATGCTAAGCAAGCACTAAAGAGAGCCACATCCCTAGCCCTGTGCCAACACCAGAACTAATCTTAATGCTTGGTCTCTGCCTCTCTCATCCTCTCTCTCTCTCTTTCTGAGTTGACTGGCGTACAACAGCCAATAAAACATTGTCCTCAGTTGACAGGGTTTTGACTCTCCCATGAGGCTCAGGCTAGGACAGGAAAAGTGTGACTGCCTAGCTCTACAAACAACTCAGGTCAGTCATGACACTGCGGCAGCCACAGGGCTAAGGCAGACACTTGTCCTGTCTTTAATGTCACTTCTTTGTGCCTTTTACCAGACCCCACTGCTGCGTCACATCTCCTTACCCCCACTACTTCCCAGAGCCAAGCCCCCCTCCCAGACCACTCTCCCCTTTTGCCTACTCAGCCTCATCAGAGGAGGAGGAGGTTGCAGTACTGTGTGCTCATAAAACTGAAAACCTGAGTTTTACCCTGATTGAGGGCTAGAAAAATACATATGAGCAATCTCACAGAGTAATTTTCACAGCGCGGGGGGGGGGGGGACCACTTTTCTTTGGAAAAAAGTAAAGGGTCTTTGCTGATAGGAGGCCACACATGGCTTCAGTCCTCCTGGTACAGAACTGAGCTCGTGTCCACGGGCCCCTCATTGGGCCTGGAGAAGCACAGTCAGGCATTTGGCCTTAACCTGTGGGTAAAGATCTGTGTTGGGTCTCTACCTATAACCCTGGTAGCAGCTTTTGTGCCTTTAAACTTACTGAAGCCCGAAGTGGGAGTGAAAACATTATAGGTCACCCATCTCTGGCCACTTCTCTTGGGAGATCTCTTAGGGCTCAAATTTCTTCAGCTGGTTTCTTCCTGCTCCACCTGCCCATTCCTGGCAAACACTGGATGACATCTCATCTCTAACCTAAACAGTTGAGGAACCACTGGCTCCTATTCTCCAGGTTCAAGGATGCTCCAATCCACGCTCCAGAGAAGCTTTTAACCCTCCTTTTGAGATGCTGCAGGATTTTTAACATCCCACAGAGGGAAAAGGGAAGGGTCCATCTCTCCGTGTCTCCGGGGCCTTTGTCAGTGGGGTGATGACACTCTTTCTGAGGAACCCCAACAGTCTCCTCTCACAGCTCATTCAGCTCAACTCAGACAAGAGAATGACACTGACCCATCCTCTGCAGCCACCAGCTAGAACCATCACAGGCTTTCTCCTGTCAGGTGCTCCAAGGCTCACAGAACTTTCTTGGGGTCCCACTTGCTCCCAGCACTCCCCTCTTTGCCCTCCATTAAAAACAAATCCACAGAACAGGGGCCATGTCTGGACAAAAGCACACAAGAGACATTCTTCTCTCAGTTTCAACTGGGGCCTTTTCTAGGGCTGGGAAGTACAGAAAACAGAGAGTATTAGCTGGGTCTTTAAAAAAAAAAAAGATTCTCACCGATTCTTATCAGCAGAGACTCTCAGAACTTGGATCCTTGGTAGACAGTGTGGACCTGAGTGTGGGGTAAGGGGAGAGCAGAGGAAAGGAGCAGATGCAAGTGTGGGGGGTGGGGGGACACTTCTGTCTCCATCTAGACAGATGCCTCCCCTCCTCCAGACTACATTTTCCTCCTTTTCTCTTGGGAAGAGCAGGTAAGGGTGTGGGGTGCTTCCAGAGTCTGGGAAATGTGTAGGCAGACTGTGTCAGAGTGCATCTGACCCACCACAGCCCTCTAAGGCCTCCTTTGGAAGAGTTGAGGACACAGCACCCAGTCCCTTCCTCCAGGTCCAAAGGACAAGCCCAGCAGAGACAGAAAACTGAGGAGAGTATGCCCCCTACTGGTCAGTGGGGACACGACCAGCTGCTGAGCAGGGCCCAAGGCTAGTCTAGGGAACCTTGGGGCCATGCAGCCTGGGGGAAGAACAGCAAACTGCACAAGACATTTGTCTTCCTGAGCCTGAGGGAGGCCTGCAAGGGCCTCTCCTGTGCGGAATCCTATCAAAGTGCATACTGCTGGGCCTCACCAGTGGTCAGAAGATACAGTGCTGGAGAATCTTAGTAGTATACACTCTCCAAAGGCCTCTGTGGAGTCTCCTCTCCCTGGCATTTGTCATGCCAACATTCCCAAAGATGGCTGTGTCAAGAGGAAGAAGCCAGCCTTTTAGAGGTCAGGAGTTTAGAAGGCTCTAGCAGGCCTAATAAAGGGATTCTGGGGAAGAACCACAGGGTACATCAAGGGGGCTCCCATCCCAGCTGTCTCCAAATGCAAGCTGAGAAGCAGATCTTTAGAGCCCAGGAGGACTGGGAGACTCACATTGGAGAGCTTGGAAGAGGCTGCTGGCTCTGAGATTCATTCTCTCAAAGGTAGGCTTCTAAGGGGAATCCAGGAGTCTCCTGCATGCATTCCACCCTCATTCATAACATAAATCACGTCTTTAAGAAGGCTTTACCACCCAGGCATGGAGGGACACACCTGCCATCCCAGCACGCAGGAGGTAGATGTGGGAGGCTCACTCCAAGTTCAGGGTTAGCCGGCTCTACGTAGAGAGTTGGGACTACAAGTAAATCCTTTTTCTTTCTCAAAACGAAACTCCAAACTTTCTTACTATATAATGACACCCCTGTCACCTTTTCCTTTGTGCTCTGTGTCTGTTGAGACACCCTGGGCAGAAGGGTGTATAGAGCCAAGGCTATAGAGAAAACACAGCCTTAGTCCCCAGGGCCCCCTTCTCACAGCCCCCGTCCTACAAGCCTGAGTTTCTGAGAAATCGGTGAGGTTCTCCTCCCAGGAAAGAGGCCCGAAGCCGACAAATACACAGAGTACAGCCGAAATCATAAACACATTTTATTTCTAAATAATTTTAAAACCACTGGCATTGTAGCAAATTGGAATATATTTCCAGAATCGACTCAAAGAGATTTTTTTTTTTACAGCAACATATGAAAAATGTCATTTAAATATCCACACACAGCTGCTGCACATGCCGGGCTCTCAGGGAAAGACCTTCGTTCCTTTCATCAGAGTCGCTTGATTAATGTTCCACTTTCTTTAACACTTTTTCCATTGCTTTTTTTTTTTATTTAAATCAAAGCCTGTACTATTATCTGTAAGAAAATTAAACCAATAAGATTTAATGTCTGCTATGTTCTACAGTCATGGTGAAAGTACACCACACACATATACAGAGAGAGAGAGAGGGAGGGAGAGAGAGAGGGAGGGAGAGAGAGAGGGAGGGAGAGAGGGAGAGAGAGAGGGAGGGAGAGAGGAAGGGAGAGAGAGAGAGGGAGAGGGAGAGAGAGGGAGGGAGGGAGAGAGACAGAGAGAGAGAGGGAGAGGGAGAGGGAGGGAGAGAGGGAGGGAGGGAGAGAGACAGAGAGAGAGAGAGAGAGAGAGAGAGGGAGGGAGGGAGAGAGAGAGAGAGGGAGAGAGAGAGGGAGGGAGAGAGAGAGGGAGGGAGAGAGGGAGAGGGAGAGGGAGGGAGAGAGAGAGAGAAGGAGAATAATTTAGGTCTTGAAATTGAAATGAGCATTAAGTGGGGCCAATATCTTTGCTGGAGACTTCAGAGGCAGACTGGAAACAGCAAGGATCCCCAGGCACAACAAAAGAAAGAGGTCATTTGAAGGTATTTTTTTTTTTTTAAGACAGGGAGGGACTAGGGTAGCCTGGGCAGAGGTTCTTGGCAAGTAGAGGCAGTAGAGAGACCAAGAATGCCAGCCCAGCAATGCTCAGATACCACCTGTGGCAAGGCCTGCCTGCATGGCTGGGATTTTGTGAATGGGACTCAGAAAGAGGCAGCTTTGGGGCCGTGGAATGGGAAGGAGAGAGTGTGGAGGAGGAGGGGAGAGCAGAAACCATGCCAGGGGAAAGGCGCGGCAGATGGAGTGAGGGAAATCACAGTGTGTCTGGCACGGCAGCTGATGCCGTAATTTAAAGGTCAACTGAGTGGAAAAGGAAGGGGTGGAATGACTTTGTCTGTGCCGTGTGGTACTTAATTCCCCCCCACCCCCCCCCCCCCCCCCCCCCCGCCGCCCCAGGCGTGCTGGCTCAGCCTGATGAGCCCTAGGAGACACTCATCCTCTGCTTCCCTATCCTCATGGGATTCCTTTGTGCCCTCAGCATCTGATGATGCCACAGGTGGCAGATCCATCACTACATCCTTTTGTTGTTAATAGTGGAGAAGTCACAAACAACCTCCCTAAGTCTTGGTCTCTTCATTTATGACGTGGGAGGTGGGGATCGTGGGGAGGAAAAACCACCTTAAAAGTCTTAAACTTCAGAGCTTCCTGAAGAAGATGGCTTGAACTTGTGAGGGGAAACAATATCAAAGCAGTCTCTTTGTTCTGGGAAAACCACCTTGGGGAAATATAAGCTAGGAACCATTACCTTGAGGTGTCTTGAGGTACCTTCTGTTCTTGGGAACAGCTAGCTATCCTCACACTCCAACTGGACTTTACAGACTGCTATCACAATCCCCATTATCCTTCCCAGGGGGTCTCTCCTCTTCCCCTCCTCCCCCTATTCCCCCCTCCCCCCTCCCCCCCTTTTCCCTCTCCCCTCTCCCCCTCCCCCTCTTCCTCCTCTTCCCCCTCCTCTACCTCTCTCCCTCCCCCTCCCTTTCTGGACTCAATAGCTTCTTGGGAGGAGTGTGACTCTCTCCATATGGACTTGGACTGACTGCCTTGAGTCTATAAATTATCAGAGTTCTTGGGAAACTGTGGAGATTTTTGTTGGAATGGTGGTTGGTGTAGGGCTGAAGAGGAAGCCCAAGGGTTTCAGCTCTGGCTTGAGAAGGCTGTGTAAAGCAGTGTACATAGATAGACAAGCCCATAGGCCACTGAAAGACACAAAGCCTAAACCGAATCCATGTAGAACTGTTCCCTGCACAAGCCTTGAGTCAGGCCCATGCTTTTTGTTGTCTGTGATGAAGCAGGGCACAGGGCTTGATGGAAGACTGGACATTCCCAGGGGTCTAGGCCCAAGAAGGCCTGGATAGCCAGAGCTCCCTGGTTTCATGGTTTGAGTGGCTTTGGATTGTATTGGTGGGTGGGAGGGATGGCTATTGATGGAGAGGAGACAGGTTTCTCACCCTACAAAGCCTCCATTGTTGGACAGAGGGTTTGAAGAAGTAACCGTATGCCCATCTAAGGCCCAGGCAGCTGCCCTTCTCCCCATCTTCTTCATCTCAGAATAGATTGCTCTTGAGATGGCCATTGGATTGGATGGCAGGAGAACCCCCAACCCTGTGGTAGGAGAATAAAACATCTCCTGCTCCCCACAGTTCTGGTTTGTCTTGGTCTGCAGTCCTTCCTGGGTCCTTGGTGAGGACGAAGCCATCTCAGCTGAGCCCTGAACTCTGCGATCTGTTTGTTCTCACCAGGGTCAGGCAAAATAGGGTGAAAAGGTTTAGGAAAAGATGTCCAACAAAGGTCCCTGCAGAGAAGGGGTGGTAGGCCTTGGCCTTGACCATTGGCTTATTCCTGGTGAGCTGTACAAGAAAATTCGAAGAGGCCTTTGATAATAATAGGGTTGACAAGCTAGGGCTCTGGCCTCAACCACTGAAAAGAAGCCCCGAGATGGCAACACAGTTTTGCAGTGACCACCAGGGGGCTCAAAGGGACTCTGAGAGACATGCCTATGGAAGATGACCTTAAGTGACTGCTTGGCTTGGCCTATCATCCCAGAGTAAATGACAGTTATGAACCTGTGACCAACTAGCAGGTGTGTGATGGAGGTTGGGAGAGCTGTCTTTCAATGAGGGAATTTCTCAGTCATGCAAAGTTCCATTGTGGTTCCATTCAGTCTCAGGGTCGTGTTGACATGGCCCAGGCAAACTAACACTGTGTTCCCATTACTGACTGTACATGCAGCCCTTGCCACCAGCCATCTAGGGGACAGCAAGGTATCCTTGACTGTGAAAGACAGACCATTCACTCTCCAGTGGGCCAAATGTAGCTGTTGGCAGGGGCTTGCAGATAATTAACAAGCCAGCTTGCATTTGCCTAAAACAACCAAAGAATTGAAGGAATAAAATCATTAGTTGCAGAGCAACGAAGACTGTGGCTTGTATGTCAATGTGTCATAATCCAAAGGGCTTCTGGGAGAAGGGACAATACTTCCTCCACCTGGCCAGAGGTTTTGACAGGAACTATGTTTCCTGCCCCATTTATACACCAAAGAGGGCAACAGAATCCTCTGGGGAAATTTAGAGAGAATGGGCCCATCTTGGGAGCTCAGCAGTAGGCAGAGGCTTTTTGCAATAAGTATGGGATAAGAACCTTATATCCATGCAGTGACCCAGCAAAAGCCAGACATGGCAGCCCTATGTCCATAAGGCTGATACCCTCCCTCCCAGCAGTTCTAGCCCATAACCAGGCCCTGAGGCCACAAAAGAGCATCAGCTCACCCACCCTGGGTGTGTGGCACACAACATTATATCATCTCTCATTTCAACTGCTGCTCTGGAGCACAGGGTTCCATCCCCAGGGAGAGCTCTGCATCCTCCATGTCTCCACAGCGAGTAAGTCTTCTCAACTGCCTGAGGCCCCCAAAGCCTTCCGCATGAAACTTAGGGCTTGAATTCTTGCACATGCTTGTCCCATCATCTTATCAGAGAGCACTATGCCCAGGCTGCCATAGATCCAGGAAATGTGGAAGTGAGCTACTGTCCATGGATCAGATTGCAAACAGCCTCATGAGGCCTCAGCGAGCTTTGTGCATCAAAGCCATGCCCCCAGTCACAACATGGGCTACGGGTGGGGACAGGTTGAGAAGTAAGGAATGAACAGTGAGAACTTGGATGTCAGATTGTTTGTGTATCAGCAGGCAGACACACAGAGGCTGCACCAGGCTGGGAGATGAGGTCTTAGTCCCTGGGAACTTGATTGGATTCAAGACAAGCCAAGTGAATCAAACTCACAGAGAACAAAGTGGGCATCACATGTGGTTTTCGGCACTCAGGCCTACGTGTGTTCCTGAGGGAAAAAAAATGTTAGGATTACCCCTATGATGTTCCCATACTCAGAGGTCTGAAGAGTCCAAAAGAGTTTCAGGTCATATTGAATGTAAAGACCTTTTCTCCTGTGCCTATAACTACACACCTGGCAGAAAGGAAGTTCACTGTCCTCAAGAGCACAGGAAAACAGGAGGAAGGCGGCTGGGGTACTTGGTAAATGGTTTCACCTTCCCACTTTTGGAGACTGAGCCCTGAGCCCGTGCCCTCCGGGGAGCAAGGGCGTTTGGGGTAGTATGAAAAGCAGACAGCAGAGGCAAAGCAGCTGGTTCTGACCCGTGGCAGGAAGTCACAACCAAGATTCATCCTGGAAAAATGCAACTAATGTCACCCAGCTGGGCCAGCTAATCAGAAACACAGGCCCAGAGGTGGCAGCAGGGACAGGCCTCAAGGGCAGGGCCCACATCGAGGTGATAATGGGCAGCAAGCTCTTGGACCCTCTCCCCCAGCCACCCGGCTGCTGTTTGGAGATGGAGGTGGTTGCTTGAGATCTGGGACAGCTTCTCCTCCTTCCTTAGAGTGGATGAGAAGATACATTGCTCATCAGTGCCAAAAACTTCCACTGGAGCTAGAGCCTAACCATGGGGTAGCTAACAGTGACCAGTATCTCTGCAACACCCCTTGTGGAAGACTGCTACCCCGCAGCCTCTGGCCTGTCTCCAACCTTCTAGCACACTGGCCACAGGAAGTTCTGAGCTAAGCCCCCTCAGCTCTCTATGGTTCCTCTTATCACCAAGATACATGTGTCTCCCAGAGTAGACATGGTAGGCACAGATTCTGAGCTGAGGTAATAAGGAGAAATGTGAACACATAGTTCAGCTGAGTTCAGGAGTACTGAGCTAGTTCTCACTGCTGCCTGCCTGCCAAGGCCTGGGTGGCAAGGTAACTTTGTACTCTCTGCTCAGATCGATCCTTCATTGGTTGAAGTAAGTGGCCCACTTCACTATGGATCTTTGTGGTGACAAGAGTGTGTTTAGGCTTGGAGGAGGACTCTGAAGGACCCAGACTACCTCCCCAGATTCTCAAGGAGCCCAAGGCACCCTGGTGTTTCTCACATCATAGGTTCTTTTCTATTCCCAAGCTTTTCTCTGCCATCTGCCACCTCTGACTCCTAACATTTATTTAAGACTTATGATTGGTGTGTGTGCTTAGAAGAGTGTGTGTGTGTGTGTGTGTGTGTGTGTTTATGTGTGTGTGTGTGTATGTGTGTGTGTGTGTGTGTGTGTGTGAAACATGTGGACATGAACACCACAGTACACCGAGCTCAGGATGGCAGACTTGTGCAGTACTAGCTCCTGTTTCACTCTCTCTCGCCAATGCCCTGATTCTCCTTAGATGGTTTGGTCTTCTCCCTGGCAGAGCAGGAAAAGCCCGCTGTCTGACAGGATAAAAGCAAAGACTCCCAGATTGCTGGCTATCCTCCGGTCCAGGGAGATCAGCCTCTCTGTTTCAGACCCCTCCTAGCTCCTTGGAGGTACTTGAAGGGTCACCTGGCGCTATAGCATCCATGCCAGCCAGGAACCTCCAATAATTCTGTCTTTGAAGGCTTTCAGAAGTTTCTCCGGGTTACTCTGAGAAAGTAGAAGAGGTTTGCTGTTAGGGAATGGGCCAGCACTAGACTTCTAGAATCCTCCAGAAGTCCTGCTCCAGGTTCTGAGTCTCACAGAGAACTCTTGAAGAGCACAGATGCTGGGCTGTAGCTATATCAGTGCCAGACACAGACAAAGACCTCCCGCTCATTTATGTGACCCGATGTTCACCTGCTCCCTGAGCCCAACATTGCCTCATCACTGGGACCTGATATTTCACACTTCTTCCCTTCATCTCAGACAAATCTGCTGTCCCAGATCACAGCCCCAACTGCTATTTGGAGCAAGGTCGAAGTCGCCTCCCCCAACCTGACCCCCACACCCCTTACATATAAGTATCCTCTTCTTCTGCTCATCTCAGGTTACCAATGAAATGAATTTGGAGTATTCTGGTAGGAAGACTCATTCTTTCCCTGCTCAAATAGCCAATCCGTTGACCTTAAACAGACTCAGACTCTAAGCCCTGGTCACGGAGGTGAAACATAGTAGTATGGCCAGAGCTACCTCATTCCCAATCTTGCCATAAGCTGCACTCCCTTCCCCATGTCCTCATACCATGTATGGAGTAGATGGTGGATATGAGATTTGTACTCGGCTGCCCTTGTAACTCAGAGGAGATGGCAGTGCCAGTCAGGGGTCTGGGGTGCAGGTTGGGAGTCAGAATGGGTGTCACTGAAGAGATGAACTTGGGCTAGCTAAAGGCTGAAAGGGCAAGGGGGAATCTGGGGAGTGCCAGGGGTGGGGGCATTAGGGAATCAGGATTCAGGGAGCCACGTGGCCATGTTGGAGGCTGGGAGCTTAAGTCTTGGAGGTTTCCTAGCTGCCTGAGTAGTTGCCATGGAATTTCCCAACCTAATAAAGAAGAATTTAAATAGACCACAACTTGCCTAATGTTGACTGTGTAAATAATCCAAGCCCTGGTCCCCTTTGTTCCACAGGCTATTTGTGTCAGGAAAAAGAGAGAGAAGATTCCAACAGAAGCCACTATCCCAGATAGTAAGACATGGGGACTCTCTGTTCTCATCTGTTAGGGCCCCAGGGAACAGAGTTTGAGATGGGGGGGGGAGCGAAGTAGGGTCTTGGTTTTGCAGCCAAGTCTTCGTCTGTCTGTGAGTACACACATGCAGCCATGTGACTCCACACCACTTCACATGTGTTCACGCATGGCTTGCATATGTACATTTCTCCCTGCACTAATTCACAGGCATCTGTGCACAGATTTGCATAATTTCATGCAGGCTGACTAGGTGCAAACATATAAACATGAATGTGTGTGTCTACAGACACAGAATCCCAGGGACAGCTGTAAGTGTCCTAACAGTTCTTCCTGAGACGGGGCTCAAGCACCTCTTTCTGCTACCGTCTGCCATGGAGTTTCACTGTGGATTGGAGTCACCAAAGGTTCTACGGCTCAGGATAGGATCCTTCTGGGCTGATGGAAGAGTGGCTTTGTCCCAATTCAGTCACTTCCAAAGAGAATTACTGGTAGAGAGACAACAGGGAAACCAAATTCAGAGTCCTCCAAACACTACTGTGGGCTAATGACTGGCCATCTCCACCCACCCTCCCACGAGATCCCAGCCCCACTTAGAGCACACAGAAAAGGAAAAGGCTCAGGCTTTTCCTGAGTTCAGGAACCCCAGCATAGGGGGAAGGGGGGAGGAGGAAAGAGGAAGAGGAGGACTTGGTGGAGGAAGGAAGGAAGAAGAGGTACAGAAAGGTCCCATGGCTTATGCTTGGGGTCTCATTCCAAATCAAATATCTTCATTCTCATGCTCCCAGCTACACCCTCTGCTTAGTTAGGGCGTCTTCTATTTCCGTGAAGAGACACCATGACCACAGCAACACTTGTAAAGAAACATTTAAGTGAAGTGGAAGCCTTACTGTTTCAGAAGATCAGTCTTTTACCACCATGATGGGGAGCATGGTGACCCTCGGGCAGACATGGTGCTGGAACTGAGAGAGCTACATCTTGCAGACAACAGGAAGTTGACGGATAGTCACACTGAGGGAAGCTTGAGCAAAAGAGACCTAAAAAGCCCATCCCCACAGTGACATACTTCCTCCAATAAGGCTACACCTCCTAACAGTGCCACTCCCTATGGGGGCCATTTCAAACAACCACACTCTTACACACACACACACACACACACACACACACACACACACACACACACACACACACACACACACACACGACTTAAATAGCGTATCACACAGAGCAAAAGAGAATACGCCCTTGTTGGGTCAAGGGCTAGAGTGTGACTCCACTCGTTGCCAGTTTAGAATCAATGTTTCATTCCTCATTCCTCCTGTTCCCTGGGTTCTGGACCTCTCTCGGTCCCATGAACTGTGTTCCTTGTAGTCCATACTCCTGCTCCTGACCCTGTTTATGGAGCTGGACTGGGATAAGCCCAGTCATTTCCGTCTTTGTGTGCTCCCAACAAATTCTCCAGAAATCAGAGGCAGGCACTGGCTGTAGACCAAGCCCAGGACATGGTAACTCACGGGGGGTGGGGTGGGGGAGACTTGAGGTCAGAGGCCCTGCCTGAGAAAGTCACTGTGCAATTTCATGCTAAGATTAAGAGACAGCATCCTGCTCAGATAGCCTGAGCTGGACCACTCCTCCTGGTTGTCTTGTTTCCAGAAGTTATAGCCTACTCCCCTGGTCTCCTTCTTGGCAGAGGCTCTAGGAATAGAAAGGCAAGACCCCCCTGATGTCTCCTTTGAGGGTGGGCTGTGATCTTGAGACTGGGGGCTGTCACAGATGGCGTACATCTCCTAAGCTGCCTGGGAGATGGACGGGAAGTGGTGCTGTCCACACGCCCAGAACGTCCAGGCTGTCACCAGGTCCTCTTGATCCTCTTTCCAAGAAGAAAGAGGGGGAAAATGGGTCTTTCCGGGCCCTAATCCTCTCCACATGGGTTGGGCATCACAGAGCAGCCAGGCCTGCTGGAGGCATGCAGCCTCAGGAGTGCCAATGCCTTCATGTCTAGAGGACTCTGACCTCAGGAACCTATGGGTACATGACAGCATAATCCACTGCCTCTCTGCTTCCTCACATAGCCTCTGCTGCCCACCCACTATGCCAAAAATGTATCTTCCTGGGCCTCTTTCATACTTGGTGCTAAAGGGAAACTGAGTCGGTAGCAGCTGATGAACATCTGAGTAAAAGGATCCAGGCGAGAAGTGGTTCATTTGAGCAGAAGCAGCTGTCCAACCCGAGGCCCTCTCAAGGGCTCCCAGGAAGGCAGTCTGAGGTGTTGGGCCCAGCTCTCACAGATATATACAGTAAATGCTGAGAGGCTCACTGCGTCCCTGGCACTCAGACATTTCTCATCATGAAATGACCTCTGGGTTTAGTTCCCGTGGGTGGCATGAGGCCAGGGTAGATATGGGTCAGTAGCTACCTTAAGGTGGAGGGCTCTTTTGTTCCTGAGTTAGGGAGCCCATAGGAGGAATATTTGGGTATGGGGATCCACCTCTATGCTACTTCCAAGCCTCCCCACCAGAACCCTGTGAAAGGCCACCTTACAAGATCAGCATTATTCGTTCCATAGCCAGATGGACCTTCAGCCATCTCTCCAGAGTGTCCCTCTGAGACACAGTTCTGCCCACATGGGGCCCATGCCTGACTCCCAAGACTTCATCATTAGTAACCACCACAGGTATCTGCCACCTTCCCAAAGACACAGATCCAACGTAACAAATAGGCAACAGTCTTGATGGTGGATACCACTTCCTATGCCCCCAGCTGCAGCCCCTACAATCCCGGTGTAAGAGCACACTAGCTCATTCACAACATAGATGCCAGGCTGGCCTGCCCTTTCCAGCTTCCTTGGCCACACAGCCTAGACCCTGCAGGCACAGAAGCTGCCAGGAGCTGGAAGGCCAGGAGGGTCTGGACCACTTTGATCTTGGCCATCAAAGGCCAGGAAATGCAATCAGCTCTAGGGAGCACTTGCTGCCTAGATGGCCTCTTAGGGCTCAGGGCCCAGACCCCTCCCTGCCTTCTCCGGCTGGGCCAGGGCCTTGCAGGCCAGCCAAGGGCCTTGGGCAGGGGGCTGGAGAGCCCATCCCGATTCTCAACCTACTGGATGGAAAGTATTTTAATGAGTGCTAAGTGCTGACACAGCACCTTCTGCCTGCACCCCCCCCAAGCTCTGTGTTCCCCTCCAACCCCACCCCCGACTTCCCCTGTGACTTTTATTGTCCCAGACATTTGCGTGAAAACAGAAACTTTGTGCTCTGGGCCCCATCTGCTCCTGCTTATTTCTCACTTGAAGCTGAAATTCTTGGTCACACATGCCCCCTTCCTACTCCTCATCCTGCTTCTCAGACTGACTGCCCCTAGAGTCT
The DNA here is from genome assembly GCA_033318265.1 of Phyllotis vaccarum. NCBI lineage: Eukaryota > Metazoa > Chordata > Mammalia > Rodentia > Cricetidae > Phyllotis > Phyllotis vaccarum. The sequence goes on along the minus strand of JARWLC010000014.1, from coordinate 66,776,698 downwards.
TAGGAGTTCTCTGGGCTCTGGTACTGACTAGGGTAGCCCCAACAGAGTGACCTCTAATGCCTACCCCTTCTCTCCCATGTGTACTGGGTTAGGAAGCAGAGACTGGGAACCTTTGGGAGTCTGGAGCCCTAGACCCTTTTGCCCGGACCCCTGCCTCTCTCCGCTTCAGAGGAACAGAACACCCCTACCTCCAATCCTGGAAAGAATTTGGAGAATCAGGGAGAGGCTTGTGGACACCGTCACATCTTGTATGAAAATGCCTGAGTCTAGGATCACCCACCCTTGAAGATGTTGGCCTTGGGCTGTGTTCTCCACTGTATCCCAGGTTCGTCATATGTTGCTCAAGTGACCCGAACAACACAATACACAAGATAGTATTACTAAATAATGAGTGAGTGAATGGATGAAGATAAGCCAGCATCTCATGGAGCACCCTAAAAGGTAGGTGCTTAACCTACAGTTCAGATGAAGAGCAAGGCAAAGAAAGCTCCCTCCCTGTTAGCCACACCAGGATTTGCACCTCTAGGCTCATCTTCTCTTTCTTCCCTCCCTCTGATCGCAGTTGTCTCCAAGGTTACGAATTCAGTTATGAAAGGGAGGTGCTCCTCCCCTTGCTTTTAAGACAAGGAAGCCAAGAAGCAGTAGTTACCGTGTTTGTAGCCCCAAAGGTGCCGTTTCAACCCTAACCTCCTGCTTGTTTAGGAGCTGAATGTCTCTTCCAGTTTGGTTCCATGGCATTGGGGATATTTGTTTCACAAGCTGCCTGACATCTGGTGCCCTCGGATCTAAGTGAGCCAATCTGGAGCCAGATGGGCAGATCAATTCAGACCCTGGACCACCTCACCCAGACTTCTGCCTACCTCTCTTCCGGCTTCTTCTTCAGCTGTGCCAGGCCTAACTAGAAGTTGAAACTTTGTTATTATCCGTAGAAACAGGCACAACCAAATAGAAATGGTGCCACACCGCTGGATTGGACTGCCAAGGAGAGCCAGAGGCCCCAAACATTCTCCAGAGTTTTAGCATCCCCTTCGTCTACATTATCTGGCTCTGTTGGCTCCACATAAGCGATTACAGAGCTAAGATGATTACAAAAAGATTCTCAGCCCTCTATTGACTGAAGTTGACAGAGAGAGTCCTCAAGACAAGGTGTGTGCCCATAAAGGTAACCCAGAGGCTACCAAGGGCAGAGGGGTATCTTCTGGGTCTTCCTGAAAGAGGAGACATATGAATCCAAGACATGGAAGAGATGATAGGGGTTAAGTGTGTGGCATGTGACTGGCAGGGACCTGGGAGCTGGTGCAGGCCTGGTGCACACAGCAAAGGCAGGGGAGGGGGCCACCAGCCCCACAGGAAGCCCCAGCTTGTTGTTGGGTAACTTCTCCTCCTGTTTTCTGGGAACAAGCTATTTGCAGAAGAGGGGGGAGGGAGCCCTTAAGGGCTTCCAGATGGGGGCCCCCCTTGCCTGAGACTGTCTCTGGGCCGCCGTGAAGTCTGTAAGTCTGTGCATGCTTTCTAAGAATCCCAGCACATGTCAGCTTGGGAGGCTCTGGGGAGGTCTTCTAAGCCATTCTCCTGGTCTGTGATCCCACTATCCTCAAGATTCAGAGCCCCCGTGTTCCTTTATTAACAGCTTTATTCTCACAGTATTCCAGATGGCTGCACAGAGGGCTGGGGAGCTGGTTCAGTGGGTAAAGTGTTTGCCACACACAAACAAGAAGACCTAAGTTCAATCCCCCAGAACCCATGTAGAAGCGTTGTGGCTTACATTCAGAATCCAAGAGCTGGGGAGGTAGAGACAGGTGAATCTCTGGGGCTCACTGTCCAGCCAGCCTGGCCTAAGAACAGGAGGATAGCTCCTGAGGACAACATCTGAACTTGGCCTCTAGCTTCCATAATGTACACAGTGGGGCAGGCAAGGAGTGAGCATGAGATACCCACTCTGCAGTCGCTGCCTTCTCCCAGGTCATGTCATAATCCCCCCACATCTCCTCCACCCATTTGGCTGGGACTATGTTGCAGGTGAATGGAAGAACTTCTCTTCCTAACTGGGAAGATTCATAAGAGAAGGTTGAGCAGCCTCAGAGCCTCTCAGAAAGGCACAAGGAGGAATGGCATGACGTGAGAAGGACTAAAGACACTATGGGTGGGCAGGCCCCCCTGCTGAAGTCTCCAGCACAATGACTGGCTTGCTTCTAAATGCCCTTCCTTTTTTTTTTCCCAGTCACCTTACAGTGCCCACATTCAGGGACATCCACCTGCTTGGCTCCTCCCCACTGTCCATCCTGACTCCTGCTCTGTCCTGGAACTAAGGTGCTGTACACTTGGAGCCCATCCTGGCATCCGTGGGCTTGCAAGGACAAAGCCCTGGGGGAACTACGGAAGGCTGGGAGTGGTGATATTTTGTGTGTGCTCTAAAAAATTAAGCTTGCCTGAAGATCAGTGGGCAGAGCTAGCCACTAGTTAGCCATAGAAGCCAGGCAGTGATGGCACACACATCTAATCCCAGCACTTAGGATCTCGTGTCTTTGATCCCAGTACTCGAGAGGCACATGCACTTTTAATCCCAGCACTAGGAAGGTTGAGACAGGAAGTGATACGGCCGAGCAGAGAGGGATATAAGATGGAAGGAGAAAGGAGCTTACTCTTTTGGGCCGGAGGATTCAGTAGAGGTAAGAAATCCCTCTGGTGGCTGGCTTTTCTGATCTTCAGGCAAGCTTTATTTGTTAGAGTATTCACAAATTATCACCACATTGGAGCAAAAGCATGGCTTTCAGACTCAGCCTTTCTTGTCTCCATCCACTTATGTCTGCAAGGAAGGCTCCGACTTGGGCCAGGCAGCAGCAGGAGCAGGTAAGTGCTGCCCTCAGTTTCTACCTTGGAGATGGAAAAAGGATTCCCCCGGGCCTAGATACCATAATGGGCTGGCTTGGTTGACAGAGAAGCTTGACCCCTCCCAATCCCTGGTCTCATCAAGAACAGCAGCATGTCCCCAAAGCCTGCCCTGCCCCAGAAGCTGAAACAAGGCCCTCTGAATAGAGGCCATTTCCTATGAGTCCATGGGAAACACCAGGAGTGGCAGGCTGCAGAGTCACGGCAACCTCTTGGGGCCGTGCAATTCCCTGTCCTGGTCAGCAGCCAGGCTTAGACCCAACTGAGAACATTGAGTTCCACCCCAGGGCTCCCCTTAGAAGATCAAGTGAGCTTGGGAATTAAGGAGGGCCAAGATTTACTCACTGTCTCTGCCCAAGAGCCTGCAGGAGCTGTTCTGAGACTCTAGGGTTCTGTTCTGGTGAGAGTATGAGCCAGTGAGTTCTCATCCTTAGACAGGGCCCATCACAGAGAGCTAGAGAACATGCCTCCCAAACAAGGATCAGTGCCAGGATGTGGCCTCTTAGGCATAACATAGCTTATGCTGGTGTGTCTACACCAGGCTTTTGTGTTGCCAACAAGACACATATGTCCAGGCAAGGATTTGGTCCCTAACTGACAACAGATTGAAGCAGAAGCCAAAGAGGGTTCTGGTTTGTATGACCCTGCTCAGGCCTCCGTGCACCATGGGACAGGGGTCCCTGGATCACAGGCACCCTCTGTTCTACCCATCTTCTTCCTACAGAAGTCCTAGGTGACTTCTGGGCTCCTCTCTGTTGTTATACCCCCTGGAGCCTCCCTGACAGGTGTCCCAGCTCCCCCAGAGCTCTCCCCTGGCCTTCCCTGTGGGGACTTTCTCTGCAGCCTGCCTGGCCTCCCAGTTTGACCAATCTGTTGTAGCTCAGTCATCTTCTAAATCACATCTGGCTGGTACCTGTCTCTTTGTCTTGCCTTCCTTTGTACCAGAGATAGGCTTCTGCACACCCTGGGCCTCAATTTCCTTTCTCCAACAGTAATAGAGGAAACCCTGGAGAGATTCGGTCCCACTCCAATTCTGGATTCTATGAGTGTTAAGGCAGGCAATTTGAGGAACAAATTCATGCAGATGAATATGCAAATGGGCATCTTTAGGATTTATGAGAAGCCTCGATTCCAAGGGGAGGGGATAGCCTCAGCCAGGCTGGGCTCACTAAATCCTGGCCCATGTCAGTGCCGTAAAGAACCGTGATGAAGGTAGCTGCCAGAGGAGGCCTCTGATTTATAGCTGCCAAGGCTTCTTCCCCACAGCCGCTCAGGCAAGTGTCAAGGGACAGGGATGAAAAAGGATTTATGTTGCCCGCTTTCCCACCCCAGCACCAGGCAATGAGAGAGTAGAGACGGAAGGTGACTTTGGTCTTCAGAGCCAGCATAAGTTTCTAGCACGGTGGCCCCTTGTACCACCCAGCATCAGGCAGAAGATGGAATGGAATCATAGACCCCGCCATACTCTTAGGCACTCTGGGATTAACCTTGAGAGCCCTGACACAGCCTTACTCATCTTTGTCTTTTAGATGGCCATTGTGTGCCCTACCAATGCTATTCCAGCCTTACGCTGTGACCAGCTGTCACTTTTCCCCTCAAGGATCCTTAAAAAGTGTCTCATTGTCCCTAAATTATCCAGGTACAAAAGACAAGAGGGGACCTGGTTCTCCTTCTCTTACTTCCCACATACCACATACATATACAAACATATCGAACACACACACATATACACACACACTATACATACCACACATACATACACACACCATACAAACACACAAACATCTCTCACATTTACACAACATGCTCAAAAGTTCCAGTCTCTAATTAATTGGAAATTACACTCTGAAAAGGTATTATTTCTCCTGCACCTCACTACAGTATCTCAATGACCCATCCTGTCGGCAGCATCATCACATCATGGTGTATCCTACTGAGCCCACAGCAAAGGTACCCAGGACAGAAATCTCAAGTGTGAAGTTGTACTCTGAGGTAGCTATTAAGGCTGTGGACCCCAGCTCTAAGAGTCTGTGTCTCCCTAAACCACCCCTGACTCTGGGTGTCACCTGTCTATAAACAAAGTTTACAAGTCCTATTTTCATACGGAAAAAAAAAATCCAAAAGACCCTCCTGTAACAAAAGAACTCCTCTGAGGACAGACACATAATCTGCAGTCTAGTTTAGTTAACTATCTACTAGATTGTGTGTTGGGAATTGAGAGTGTCTTTCCCTTGATTACTTTAGGTCAAAGTGCCCTGGCCCTCTCCATTAGTGCCATGGAAAGGACTAGAGGTCATGTGCTCCTTAGAAAGACACATCCCCAGACCTAAGTACCACTGAGTCATGGGGATCTGTCAGTAGCTCTACAGCATCCTCACTCTATAGAAGGCCTCAGGCCACGTTCCCTAGGTCCCCTAAATAATTCATGCCTCTCTCTGGCTCCCCTCAAACAAAACTCAAATCCAGTTAACACAAATTATGGGGTGCATCTCTGGCACATACGTTATTTTCAAGAACCAGAACTCTGTAGAAATCAATAGATGCCAAAGTGCAAAGAAATCTCTACTGACTGATTTGATCTAGCAACTGGTGTCCAAAGAAAAGGAAATGGGAGCATGCCAGGATGAGTGAGCAGGCCGGAGAAAGAGGAGACAAAGCCTTTGCCTCTTACTTACGTTGTGCTTTGCTGAGAGACACTAGAGACAAGTGGCATGACTACATACTGGACACTTCGACTTCTGCTCAAAGTTTCTTGCCTAGGTGGTGACGTCAGAATGAGGCTGCAGCAGTCCAGGCCTGACTTATCAAGAGACAGGGCTCCCTTGACATGACGCAGGCACAAATGTGTATAAGACTCACAGGAAACTCACATCCTGTGAGAATAGGTGTTCACCTACTCTCATGCAAACCCATTGATGTCATGGCCCCAGTTCACAACTGCCATATCTCACGAGGTTCTGTTGCTTGCTAGGTTCCAAATCTGCAAACCGAGGGAGTATTGAGCCACACACAACACTGCCCTGTGTCGAGCTCTGTTCTCATTTCAGTATGGTGACCCATAGATGCCTGAGCCCCACCACAGGGGGGATTAACACTACGCATAAGCAGAGAGTGAATGCTTAGATATGTTGCTGGAGGGGGCCTAAAATACAACTTCTTTCAAAAAGCATTTTGAACTTGTTCAAAAGTTAAGTATAGCCCTCCTATACGACTCAGCTGACCCACTCCTCGGTCCACAACAATGAACCAGTGGTACTCACCTGATGAAGACTTGGGCTTGAAGGTGAATAGGCAGAAAGGAGACAGAGATCATGCCAGACCAGAACGGGCTGGAGAAAGGGGACCACAGAAGGCTGCATCACTGTCACAGGGCCGTCTGAAGGAAGGACACCCAAGGAAGAGCTGGCTGATCTCAGAGGGTTTACAGGAGACCAAACCCTAGTGCTAGCTTCTCTACTAGGCACAAAGTAGGACCCCTGATCATGGGAGGCACAGGGATAGGAGTGACTCAAGAAACTGAGTAGCACAGAAGCCAACTGAGGCAGGCAGGAACAGAGACCAGTAAAGAAGAGAAATGCAAGGCCCATGCCGTGGGCGCCAGGCTGAGGGCTGCAGCAAGGTAGCCCCACAAAGGCTGTACCTATATACTCTAGCTGCTGACTAAGTACTCAGGACACTCTAGGGACCACCACCAGGTAAGTAAAAGACCAGGCTAATGGGGTGTGCCCCATGGACAGGACAGATCAAGCTTGTAGGCAGGATGGCTCAGGAGGCTGCTGTTATGATGAGCCAGGCTCTCTCAGCAAACCATGCCCTACTGCCCCAACTTTGAATCTGGCAATAGCCTCCTAGGATTTCACCCAACTGCTCTTTACCAATCCTTAGCAGTTGTCAGTCTGGATGGCCAGGCCATTCATAAGCCAAGAAAATAAAATTGTCACTTAGTTGACTTACAATCATCCTCAAAATAATGTTAGCCCTGGAGATATACATGAGAGGATGGTGCTCTGACATCACATTTTTTCAGTGTTCATCATCAGTGGGAGTTATACTTGAGACACTAAGTGCCCTTCTGTATCTTAAAGCATAAGGTATGTCTCCCAAGGAAACCAAGAGTGCCAGCTTTCCACCACCCACTGTTCCATTCTTGGCTCAGGTGTATGGGATTTCTCCTTCTATTAAAAGCAATTATTATTAGTAGTATTATTATTTTGGTCTGGAGAGATGGCCCAATCAGAGGTGCTCACCGTAAAAGTGCAAGGCCTGAGTTCAATCCCTATCACCCATATTAAAAATCTGAACATGGTAGGATGTGCTTGGAATTCAATGCTGGGGTAGAGGGTTGGTGACTCAACAATTAGCCAGCAGAGCCTATCCGCTAGGTTCCAAGCCAATAAGATACTGTCTCAAAAGACAAGGAGAATGGTTCCTGTGGTTTACTCCATAGGTACACATACTCACATGCCCACTAACATATGCATACACGCGCACACACACACACACACACACACACACACACAAGGTTTTTTTTCTTGTCTTTTTTTCTCTTCCTTTGCCTAGCAACAGGCTTTCATGACCTCTGACCTGGCACAGAGTCCTCCCTTAAAGTCAGTTTATATTCCCTTTCCAACCCCAGCATCCCATCCCCATGCTACCTACTATGTTACGGTCAAGACAGGTTTGTTTTGGGGTAAACACATAAACTAAAGCATGCAAGCTGGATGTGGAGACACAATTCCTAACTCTAGTACTCAGGAGGCTGAGGCAAGAGGATCTCAAGTTCTAAGCCAGCCTGAGATACACAGGGAAAGAAGGAGAAGGAGGGGGAGGGGGAGGGGAGGAGAAGAGGGAGGAAGAGGAGGAGGAGAAGGAGGAGGAGATAAGATGCTAGAGCCTCAGGAGTGGGATGGTCTGGATACCAACGTCTTTCAAAGTCTGGTCACATTTACTTATTTTACTGGTAAAGGCTCTTGGGACTATACTCTCCTAAAGACTTAGCAGAGGGAATGTGCTGTCCAGCACGCCAGACTCTACAGGCTGACTCAGGGACACGGGGCAGACCACCTTCCAGAAACCCTCACCCAGAGGAAATTGTCTGCCAAGCTTGTTCGTCTTCACACTTGGCTCCTGCTCGAGTACGAGCTCCATTTCTTAAAATTCAAAAAATGTCTCCTTGAAGCCCATTGGCTTTGACTGGGTCGGATGTTTGTCTCTGACTCAATCACGGATGCCAAGAGACTAGGATTCTCTCACGGGTTCAGGCCATGCTTCCACCTTGGAGCATCTGAAACAAAAAAGCGCAAATATTGAAGCACAATGGATGGCCAGGCAGCTGTTCCCTGTGCACGTGGGTGAAAGTGCAGCCTGGTGGCTCCTGTGGGGATGCTAGTCTTCTGAGGCTTGAGTCCTGGAGACTGGGAAGCTGAAGCCTGGAGTCTTGCAGAAGCATTCTGTTTACATTTTTCTCACTCAGCAGAGCATGTCCTGTACAAGCTGAGCCCATAGAACTCAACCAAATCTATAGCCAAATCATCTGCTGTAACTGACCAACCCACTAACTTACGAATGAATTCATCCACTGATATAGACAGTTTTGTGACTCAGTGACCTCCTAAAGGTCCCACGCGCAAGTGCCATTGACATGGAACTTTGGAGACTAAGATTTTAATACATGAGTTCCGGAGGAAACCACACAGCATTTGAAATGTGCTCTAAGCCCGCTGACAAGTCATCTTGTAAGGCTGTAAGGCTGGCTCTGTTACCCTCCCTTCCACCTGCCTAGAAAAAGAAAAATGTTGGCTCCCCAAACTGTAAATCTCACCCCCACACCCTGACCAGTGTGGTTTCATGCATCCCCAGCTGGCCTCAAATTCACAGGGTACAGAAGATGACTTTGAACTTCTGATCCTCCTGCCTCCACTTCCCTCGTGTTGAGATTACGGGTGTCCACCATCACTCCCAGTTTATGAAGTGGACATCAAATTCAGGGCTTTGAGCCTGCTGGAGAAGAAGCTATGCCTCCAGAAAATTTTGCACATCTCAGGATTTAGAGCGCTTGTTCTTTTGGAGGACATGGGTTTGAGTCTCAACATCTACATGATGGCTCACTACCATCTATAACTCCAGTTACAGGGACCTGATGAACTTCTGACCTCCATGAGCACCACGCATGCACACGGCATACATACACACATGCAAGCAAAACACACAATACAATAAAAAGGAATACACCCTAAAATTCTTCAAAAGGATTTGCATATCTTACTCCTCTATGGGGCAGGAGAGAGCGAGAGAGCAGGGTGGGAGGTATCCAATATATTGTGCTCACTGTTGTCAAATCTCCTTCCACCCAGGAACATGGGGGATTTGGAATACCAGGGGAGTGGTAGAGTGAATATTAGGGGCCAACCTTGTAAACACTAAATAGACATAGACACTAAAGAAAGACCACATGTAAAAGGGATTGCTAACATAGAAACCAGCTTTGCCTGAGCAAGGCATGATGCAGCATGGCTCTGAGAGGTTGAAGTGTCTTCTAAGGTACACCCAGAGGAACTGGAGCTGGACCTGTGAATATCTGTTAGATCAAGAAAAGCAAAAAAAGAGCTCACAGCCCAATCTGGCACTTAAAGGGACAGTGAAGTGGGTGGGGATGTGTCTGGGCTTCACAAATCATGTGGTTTTAATGTAAAGGCTGGTTGCCGAGAACACAGCATGTTTTCCTGAGTCAGCAGCTCGATGACTAAAGCCCAAGATGAATGACTTTGTTTTGCCTGTTCAGAGGTATTTTGTATCCCTTCCCTCTGTTCCATGGCATGGGATCCCCAGAACCCTTCCCAATGCAGCCCAGGAGCTCTGAATGAAGTCTGGAGTCCAAGGCCACACATAAAGGCTGAGACCATTCTATGTAGCAAGAGTCTGGAGCCCGGAAAACTCTGGTAGCTGAAGGAGTTCAAACTTCTAAGGCAGGGACTTGAGAAGAATCTAGGTTGCAGATATCCTGAGCAATTTTGCCGTCAGCACTTAGCAGAGTACTACAGAGGTATGGAGGATGAGCGTTGAGATATCCAGCTGGGGCTAGAGGAAGACAGAGAGCCTAGAAGAAGGTGGGACTCGGGGTGAGAGAGGGAAAATGGGGAAGAAGGGTCAAGAATACTGTCTACCACCTTGTCTGTATGGCCAGTGCTGTCCAGTGAGGACAGGACTTGGACAGACACCTGCACTGTGGACCCAGAGCCAGTGATATAGAACTTTGGCACATACCGGCAGTAGCTTCTTAGGAGGCATATTGAAGACACGGAGCAGAGAACAGCTAAGCAACTTGCTTAGCTAGCAACCAGCAGAACTCAAACAGAAACTGAAGCATCTCTAAAGCCAGTAAGTATCTGGATGTGGGGAGCAAGTCTCTCCAAGGGTCACTAACCTCTGACCACCCACTCCAAACAGCAGCTATTCACCTTTTCGAAATGGGTACCTGCCTATTGCCCCACATATCTTGAGTGTGCCTTATGTTATATGTGCTTTGTGTCACCTCCAGATGGGAGTTGCTTCATTGCCAGTGATAACCCCTTCCACCACAGCAGCCAACAGTGCCCCAAAGAGATGGTTTCATCTGTCTGGATCCCATATAAAGATGATGTTAAGCAAGTCTCCATCCAGTCCATCATGGACGTAAAACATAGGAGAAAAAGAAATCTTCATCATTTTACACCACAGAGATTTGAGATTTGTTACTGAAACATAGTTTGTTCCATCCTGACTAAGCAGTCACTTCTTTTGCTTGGAAGAAAAAACAATTTCTTAGTGTTCACTAAGTTCACCCAAGGAAAAGGACTGGAAGCCAGTCTCTGTTCATCATACCATCATCTTTCAGAGAAGTGGAGCTAAGTAGAAAGAACCAGAACTAGAGAAGGTAAAGATTTCCTGTCTCTGGACCAAAGAGAGCTCTCAGACAGCCAGGGGCTCATTTGGCTCATCTGAGGCCAAGGAGAACACAGGCAAAGAAGCCCAGAGCCAGGCTGGAGGGAGTGTCTATGCCTCTTGCCGGAGGCGTCAGAGCCTGGACTTGAGAAAGGTTGGGTACTCTCTCTCTGAGGGCCAAGCATCGCAGATGGACAACTTGGAGGATAGGCTGGGAACACTGGTGTCCAGACAATCAGTACAGAGTTAGAATTCTTCCTCCACACAAACACTGGTGGACAGTGTATGGGATCCCCAGGGAACAGCAGATCTGAGGACATAAACTCCATACTATAGTTTGAGCAGCCGGAAGGTGAGAAGAACATCCTGTAAATGGGCCTGAGCCCTGTGGGAAAGTGGGCAATGTAAAACATGCCCTAGGCTGGGGAGATGGCTCAATAGATGAAGCACAAGGACCTGAACTTGAATCCCCAGAAGGCACATAAAGTCAGATGTGCTAATTCACATCTGTAATCCAAGACTTTCTGCAGAGAGATGAGAGGCAGAGGCAGGAGAATCCCTGAAAGCTCAGGGCCAGTTAGCCTGGCACACACAGCCAGAAACAAAAGAGAGACCCTGTCTCAAAGAAGGTAGAAGGCATTCTGCACCCAGCCTTTCCCCTCTCAGCTTCATGGCACCCCAAATCCCCCAAAGCTATGTGAAAGTTGTAATCAGCCTTCTGATACAGCACACTGAGCTTGTTCCAGAAGATTCTTGATATGCTGGGCCATTTCTGGGAGGAGCAGTTAAGTCTTCTCAGATACCTCCCCCTGGGCAACATTAGCAACTTGGAAGTTTAGCCTGGAAGCAAGTGTTACTCTACTATTTGGCTTGGGTTGTTATTGGTCAACAGAAGAGAACGAGGAAAGAGCACAGTCTTTAAGATCTGTTGATGGGCCAGCAAGATGCCCAAGAGTCATGGCACCTGCAGCCAAGCCTAAGGACCCGAATTCAATCCAGAAGGTGGAGGAGTTGTTCCCTGGCCTTGACACAAGCTCAGTGGCACGCTCTTCGGATGGATGGATGGATGGATGGATGGATGGATGGATGGATGGATGGATGAAACATTTTTAAATATCAGATGAACCTAGGTCTGATTCTCAATTCTACAATGTGCCAGACGTGTGAAGCCGAACAAGGGTTTAAATTGTGCTTCTCAGACCGTGAAGTGTTTGCCTCGCCAGAGTAAAGACTGAGTTTGATTCCCCAGAATTTATGTAGGATTTTTGTTTGTTTTGCTTTGTTTTGCTTTGTTGAGACAAGTTATCTCGATGATAATTCCCTGGCTTCTCTGGAACTTGCTATGAAAACCAGGCTGGTCTTGAACTCTTAGAGACCTGTTTGCCTCTTCCTCCCAAGTGCTGGATCTAAAGGCACATGCCATCATGCTTAGCAAGATTCCACTTAAAAAACAAAACAAAAATGAGGCCCCATGTACATCAAGGCATGCTTTAAATCCCAGCACTAGGGATACTGAGACAGACTGATTGATACCTGGGGCTCCCTGTCCAGCCAGATCTACCTACCAGGCAAGCTTCAGGCCAGTGAAAGACACTATCTCAAAAAGCAAGGTGGCAGCTTCTGAGGAATGACATGGAAGCTTGTTCTCTGACCTCCAATATATGCACACATGTGCACAAACACTCCCACGCAGAAAGGCATGAAGCCCGGAGTCTGTCTGACAAGGGTATACAAATGAATATTATGTGGATTTACTGTGTTCTTGGTGAGTCAGGAGCAGAAAGTCAACGGGGAGCAGCAGCAAGCAATCAGTTTGGTGGACTCGAAAAGGCAAGGAAAGGATGGAGAGCCAAGTGGGATGGAGTCTGCAAGGCCTCAAGACCTCACAGCCAGCAGCTCGGAGCCAGCGCACCACTACCTCAGGCAGACATCAAAACCCATTTGTTCAGCATCCAGAAGACAGTGGAAAGCAGCCCCAGGACGGCTCTCAGTCACGTGTCCATCCATCCCTTCCTGTCAGCATCCCTAGTTTCCACAGTTGCATTATGTTTTGCCTTTTTGGACCTTCAAGCATGCTTGTGTTTTAGAAGTCAGTGGGACACCCAGGCCACTGTGTCTGGGAAGCTGTCTGGCCCAGGAACAGCCAGGTCCAGGTCAAGAGTCCCAAGGGATCTAGAAAGGGCCAGGTTGAACTAAGAAGAACATGGTGCCTTAAGAGCTCCTGGAAAGAAGGGAAGTCTCTCCTATCCATGGAAGATGGCTGCCTCAAATCTGTCACATCCTGATTGTTCCAGCTTAGGTCTGCTACTTGGCTCAGGAAAGTTAATATGTGGACAGCAAGACTTTCATGCCAAAGAGACAGAAAGGGCATGTTCCAAAATCTTCTCCCCCTGTCCTAAGACCTAGAAATGATATGTTTGTTTATTGATTTAGAATGTATGCGTATAACCACATTAAAGAGAGTAAAGTCAGGAGAATCTTTATAATGAATACATGGGAAGGAAGCCAGCCAGGAACTGGAAACAGAATATTTGCCGCAGATGAGGCTGCTGTGCTGAGACTGGGCTCCCTGGCCTGGTCTATGGCTCAGGAGAGAGCACTTGTTGAGCATGCCTAAGGCCCCGAGTTTGATTTCTAGGACTGAACACATAGCTTGTCCACTGGTGGGTGGACATGGAAGGCTAACCACATGTCTGGTATTGTGTTTATTGCCCTTGTCCACCAAAAGTTGCCACTCAAGAAAGAAATAATCCCTTGTACAGATATAAAGTGCAGAAGACCCAAGATATGGACATCCCAGGGTACCTGTCTCACAGCTCTGACCCCCATTATCTGGAAGCAAGGTATACACCGCTGTTTGGCAGACGAGGAATTTGGGAAGATATATCCCAGAAGAGTGAGATGTCCATCCAGGTCATCTACCAGGAGAATGGAAAACAAATGTATAACTTTCAATCAGGGAGGGAAGCAAGAATAAGGAGCAGAGAGGTGTCTGAAGGGAGAGCTCAGCTCAGGAGGGATGCATGCTCTTCTAGACAACCCAAGTTTGGTTACAGCATGGCAGCTCATAAAGATCTGTGACTCCAGTTCCAAGGGCTCTAATGCCTTCTTCTGGCCTTCTCTGGCATCAGGCAAACACATGGTGCACATACATACAGGCAGGCAAAACATAAAATAAATGTTTATAAAAAGAGCAAAACCAATAAAATACCCCACAGTAAATGCAGAGCAGAATAAATTAGGTTAAACATACCAAAAACTCACAGCAACTGGACCTGGATGGGTTAAGCTAAGACAGAATTCCACAGTGACTTTTCCCAGTAAGTTCACCCATGAGCTATTTATAAAGGGAATATTTATGAGGGAGAAATAAAGTTAATAACAATTTTTTAAAAACTTGGATAGTGAATTGCTATCCAGGGGGAGGTTGGTGAAATATTGTAAAATAAAGCACAGAGCCACCCCTTTAAACGGAGTAACAGTGCTCTGTACACAGCTAACATGGCAGATGCAAACTGTCTGGGTGACCAGTTTTTGGAGAAACTGCCAGAGCTGGTGACACCCTGGAATGATGGGAGCAAGCATCCAGCCAGTATTAAGATTGAAGGATACCAGAGCGATAAACTTATAGGCGCTTTGATAAATAGGGCCGCATAGTACTTTGTGTCACAAAACACAGAGTACACAGCCCTTTCATGTACGCATGACCAGTATGCTATTTGACTTGAGCTTCAAGTCACAGAAGCATCCGTATGATCCGGACCACGTGTGCTGGCTTGCCATAGAGTATAACTCAAAGGAAAGCATTCCTTCACCCCGTACCCTAACAAAACACGTTTTATGTTTTGGAAAAAGAGAATAAAAATCAAGCCCAGCCCCAAACAATGTAGGAGATGATGAAGAAATTCTAATTACCTTATGAACATCCTGGTGCTAAGAGAGGAAGGGCTGGAGTAGCCATCGTTAAGCATCACCTAGACAGACATGTCTAGACCTAAATTTGTTGTTTAGAAATCAAGATGTATTTTAAGTAAATGGACCGAGGATTCAGCTCGGGAAGTTAAAATAAAACAACCAGAAAGGAGAAGAAAAAGAAATAATAAGCATGAAAGCCAAAAATAATCAAATAAAAGAAACAGAACGGAAAAGGGAATAATGAGGCAAGAAGTGGTTGTTTAAAAAACACCGGCTTATGAAGAGCTTGGGGTCTCCTGGAAGGTCCAGAAGGCAGCGCCAACCAGGACACTGTAAAGAAAATATTTTCTTCACCGTTTTCTTACCCTCAGAAATAGACAAGCAGAAAAGACCATGGATACACAAATTACTTGGGCTCTTGTGAGAACTCTTCTGGAATTTATCAGGCCTTTCTGTCTTCTGATTCTGGTGTGTGACAGGTGGTCTTCCTGCTGACCCTGGCACCCGTCTCTCCCAGAGGACAGCGCCTAGAGAGACCGGAGAGCTCTCTTGCAAGCAGGCCTCCATTGGTAAATAAGCAATTGTGGACCCTGCAGGCCAGCCTTCTTATTTATCTGTGTGTCACATTCCACACTTCACTCACCCAAAGGACCCCAGACCCGCTTTCCAGGTAGCTGGGAATGGCTTGTGTATCCCAGAACACTGAATTACTTAAAGCAGCCTGTCAGGCCTGTCTGCCCTGCCCCACCTGTCTCTTCCTGAAAAACCACAAGAAAAGTGCTAGTCCAGGATCCCTGCTTCCTCTCCTCCTGACTGGGGATCCTGGCTTCTCTCTTTTTCACAGCTCCATGGTCCAACGCGGCTCCTCCTCTCTGGAGCTGTCATTAGCTGCCTTCTCAGTGACAGCCATTGTTGGCTGTTGTTGGCTCTGTTGGCTTCAGGGTACCTGAATAACCATAAAAGCTACATCTTAAAACAAATTCTTCCTTGCCATCTGGAAAGAGAAAAAAAAGATAAAATACACGAGAAAGAAAACATGAGAACTGGATGATTATGGTGTGTATGTGTGAGTGTATGTGTGAGAGTGTGTGTGAGTGTGTGTGAGTGTGTGTGAGTGTGTAAGTGAGTGAGTGAGTTTGTGTGTGTGTATGTGTGCATGTGTGTGTGCGTGTGTGTGCATATGTGCATGTGTGCATATGTGTGTGTGCATATGTGCATGTGTGTGCATATGTGTGTGTGCATGTGTGTGCAAGAACATCCTTGTTGTTCCTCAGGTGTCCTCCACTTTTGTTTGAACAGTCTTTTGTTGGCTAGGAACTCACCCAAGTGTCCAGGCTACTGAAAAAGCAGGGCCTGTCTCCACCATCACTGGGCTTACAGGTGTGTGCACCCTGATTTTTATGTGGGTTCTAGGATTCTAAACTCAGGTCCTCACATGTGCAAGACACTTTACCTACTAGGCTATCTCCCCAGCCACGGATGATTGCCTTCTATGAAAGAGAGCCATACTTAATCTCCTGGTGAAATTTTAGGGTGTTAATGACAAATTTTAAATTCTTTAAGTGCTTAGAGTCTGAGTTCACAGGCCACCCTAAGGAGCCAACATCAGGCTTCTCTGCAGCTTTAAAAAAGAGGAAGAGGAGGAGGAGGAGGATGAAAGATTTCAATAAATATAATATCTACAAAGTCACAAAAGTAAGAGACCGTCCAGCACAAAATTGGGATCCATTTGTGACAAAAATGAAAGTCGTGTTTCAAGCATTCAGACACCTATAATCATATTACTTAGTCATTCAGAAAACTGTGTTCTGATTAATGCACCAGTCAAGGAAGAAATGAATGGGCAAACAAGTGAAGTTAGGTTATAAGTTTTATTTTAAGTAATATAATGTGATTTATAGTTTTTTATTTTGTGTGTATTTTAATGTATTAATGTATGTCTGCATGTATGTATGTCTACATACCACATTCATGCAGTACCTTCAGAGGCCCTAAAGGGGAACCGATCCACTGGAAGTGGAGTTTCAGATAAATGTGAGTCGCCATCTGGATGTTGGGAACCAAATCCTGGTCCTCTGAAAGAGCAGCCTGTACTCTTAACTGCTGAGACATTCGGTAGTCCCTTTATGTAATTTATTTTTTTTTTAAAGAAAAGTAACATGAACTCCCAAAGCAATCATTAGAAGAGAAAACAAATAAATATAAAAAGAAGAATCTTCACCTAAAATCTTATAATGTCAGAAAAACTTGGAAAGTGGGTATGGTGAGAACATTTAAAGGCATGGTGTCATCTTCCACAGGAAATAACCATACACTGTGTTCTTGCAAGACTGATAAGGAATCTGTCTGTAAGTACACCTGTGTGTCCATGTGTGTCAGTGCCATGTCTGCCTGTGTGTTTGTGTATGTGTGTGACTGGGTTTGTGTCCCTGTGTATACGTGTCTCTCTGTGTGTTTGTGTAGCTGTATGTATGTCTTTGTGTCTGTGTATCTTATATGTATATGTATGTTTTTTCAAAGGAGCCAGAAGTAGTACTAAAAAGAGAAGATACAGTTACACACACACACACACACACACACACACACACACACACACACACACACACACCTGCCCAAAGCAGCTTAAGGAGAAAGGATTTCATCTGATTCACAGAATGATAGCACAGTCTACACAGATGGAAAGGTTCACAGATGGAAAGGTCTGACAGAGGGTTGCTGGTTGTGGTGATGGGAGCCTGGGATAGCTTGGCCATGTGTGGGCAGATCTGGTAGAAGACAGCAGACAGGAAGCAATGCCTCCTTTAAACCTCAAGTCCCGCCCCACTACCTCCAGCAGGTTCCACATCCTGAGGAGTCCACAACTTCCCCAAACTATACCACCAGCCCAAAACTAAGTGTGTCAACCCATGAGCCTATGGGGATAGTTCACATTCACACTACAACTTCCCCTTGTCTGTTCCCCTGTCTACCTGTGGGAAGATGGCTGGATCTTGGATTATGTGCACATTTTTCAAGCCGAGAGAGCTGCAGGCCTCAGTGTCCAAACACCAGGGAGGCTTCCACCCCAATGGTCTGCACGGAGAAATCAATACTACTAATCAAAATATCAAGTTTCACAGCAAAGAAGCCTTAAGAGAGGACGGAAGGGCTGACCTATACTGGTAAACTATACAAAAACAAATTAGAGAAACTGAATCTGTGTGCACTGGATATATAGTACACACACACACACACACACACACACACACACACACACACACACACATACGCACACACACAAGACCACAGTTCAGAAGAAATTGAATAGGATCACAACCCTGAAAGCTTGAAAGTATGGTGCTACCACTCCTTAAACACCAGGCAGACACAGAACAGAGGGTTAAAAAAGAACTATTAAAATCTTGACTTAATGAAGTTGCATCAAGTCAGGTACTTAGACCCAGAGAACAAAAATTGGCTTCAAGTGGCCAAAGAGCATTACATTTGATAATATCTTGGTGCTGCAAGGGAAGCCCTCATTGAAGCCCACAGAGCAAAACCAGCATGGTATACGAATTCTAACCACAGAGCACAACAAAAGAAACACTGAAAAGGGAGAAAGAAGCCACCAGAGGGGAGATGGTTTTAATCGCCTCAGAGCCAAGGAGGAGATCAAAATTGTAATTGGTGATTGTTTGAGGAACAATGGATCTCTGCAGCAAACAGGGACACGGCTGTAAAAAGCTGACTACATATAGTTTTGTGTTTCTCATTAAACAGAGAAAAAAAATTAAATTAACTAAGTGCTCTACTCAAAAGGCAAGCCAGAGCCCCCAAAGTAAACATTTGAACAGCTAGAGGAAAGATCTGAAGATAATGAATTAGATGGCCGTGAATTAAAAACAATAAGCCTGCAGTGTAGACATAAGAAATCCAAGAACCGGGTCTTTGTAAAGAATAGCAACTGGTTATGAGGCATCCATTTGATGACTGAATACTCTAGAGAAACAGAAGCAATGAGGGGGGATGTGGGGGGGAGGGGGGAGAAGAGATGGAAGAAAAGGGGAAGGGAGGGAGAGAGAATATCAGCTTCCATGGAAGCGGAGCCTGAGAGCTTCCATGGTGCTTCATGGTCTGCAGCCATCTGCTCCTTCCTCCTGCTAGAGGCAGAGGTGGCATATAAGGACACACAGTATGGAGGAGACAGATGGACCTGGGACAAAACCCTTAGCTCTTGGGTCTGAATCTTCTCCGAAAAGTAGAGAAAGAAATCAGGAGGGCTACAGAGGCTTGCCTGGCTGAGTTAAAGCAGCAGGAGAGAAACGGCAGGCAGCTAGGGAGACTCCCTCCTCCCTCTGCTGGGCTTTCACTGACAGGGCTGTGCGCACCTGATTCAGTTCGAGTCACTGGCGCTGTTAGTGCATTCTTTATCTCTTTTTAAGCAGCAATGATTTCAAAAGTAAAGATTTGTAAGGACAATGCAAAAGAGTTTTAGCCCCCAAGCCATTTGAGAGTAACCTGCCAGTGGGTTGTCCCCTGACCCGCCTAAAATTTGGGTGTCTTTCCTTAAAGTGGGATGTCCTCCAAAGAATCCCAACAGAACCATCTGACCAGGAAAATAATACTGACGCATTACTGCCATTAAATCCATGGGCCACTGTCCCATAAGATCAGTGCGTAGGTGGCCTGACGTCACGTTTAGCACCTTGTGCTAGCTGTGCCTCCTTGCCCTCCTTCAACACCTCACCTTTTTCTTCACTTTCTTAAGCCTCCTGCTTCTGAAGCTGTGGGACACTAACGTGTGGATGCTTCTTCCTCTTGGGTTGGTGTGGCATCCTTGGACATCAACGTGTCAACACCTTTTATTTACCAGTGAGGCAATGACATGACCTCAATTAATTGAGAGATCTGTCCCAGTTGTTGGGTACTTCTTCCCGTGAGGTCAACTGGGACCTTGGAGGAGGCTAAAGACTCGAGGATTCTCTCCCTGCCAAAAGTTCTCACATTAAAGACATTCTGGGGCCAGGTCCCTTCCTGCCATGAGGGTCTGGATTGCTTGGCTGGCTGTTTTATTTTTGTGAAAAGATCTCATGTTTCTCAGGCAGGCCTAGAACTTATTCTGCAGCTCAGGATGGCCTTAAACCTCTGGTCCCTCCCATGTGCTGGATGGCAGATGAGCTCCCCTGCCCAGCTTAATGACAGCTTTGAAATGGTAGTTATGGTCCTTCCTGCTTTCAGTGAAGAGCACTGAATTGAACCCAGGCTATGTTCATGCCAGGTAAGTGTTAGCACTGCACTGTGGCCCCAGTTTCCAAATAGTAATTTTTTAAAAAAACTTTTAAGAAAGAATTTCATGCATGAGTGCTTTAGTTATAATACTTCCTTCCCCCTCCCCTAACAAGTCCCTCCCATTCACCCATATTCCCTCTCAGTTTCTCTTTTTACATTATTGCTGTTACATGTACATATTTGTATATATGCATTCAACCTGCTGATACATACAGATGCGGATATAGATACACATACAAACACATATAACTGCTGAGTCCATTCGGTGTTATATATATGTGTGTGTGTGGGTGGGTGGGTGTGTGTGTGTGTTTAGAGCTGACCACTTCAAGCTGAAAAACCTATTTGGAGGTTTATCTCTGGAGAAGACTCTCTCTCTCTCTCTCTCTCTCTCTCTCTCTCTCTCTCTCTCTCTCTCTCTCTCGGTTAGGGCCTTGTGAGATTTTCCCATCCATATTTGGAAAGTCAGCTGGAAATGACATTGGGTAGATCTTGTTTAGGGGACTATATTGACACTTCATGGTACAGCTTCTCTGTCGTATACAGAGGACACTCTCTGGGAGCAAATACCCTGGTCCTCTGGCCCTTAGAGCTATGCTCCCTCTTCTGAGATGTTGAGACTCCATGCAGAGGTCATGCTGTGGATGTATCAGTTGGGGCTAGACGCTCCACGGTCTCTGCATTCTGATTAGTTCTGCTCTCCATCAGCTTCCTGAATGACACTTATTAAAACCCCATCTTCCCTCCTTCCTGGCTAGCATTCTACTCTTAAGGCCGCCTCTTTTCCCATTTAAAATTCGCTTTCTTGTTTCTACCAGTACGGATGCCAGGCTTCCTACTCTAACTATTAAAAAGAAAAAGAGAGCAAGATGCCCTACCTTGCTTCCTGTTGCTAAAATAAACACCACACCAAAAAGGAATTTACAGAGAAAAGTATTTCATCTTATATGTCCAGGTCATAGCCTATCACTGAGGGAATTCAGGAGAGGAACTCAAACAGGAACTGAATCAGAAACCAGGAGCTCAGGCCCTGCTAGGGATGGTGCCACCCACAGTGTTCTGATCCCTCCCATATCAAACATCAATCAAGATAATCTCTCACAGACATGGCCACAGGCAATTCCTCGATGGAGGTTCTCTCTTCCCAGAGGTGGCTCCAGGCTTCTGTTAAATTGGTAATAAAAGTTAGTCACCACACAATCTGCTTTCCCATCTATTGTGCTACGTTACAGTGATTTGGCTCAGGGCAGTCAAAAGTATCCAGCCTTTATTTCCTTCTGACTTGGAAGTCTCTGAACACTTCTATATGCCACAAAAAGATGCTCTAAGTTCATGGTACACTTTTTATGCGTAAGTCTTGGCATCAGTCACTTCATCAATGCTGTATCTCTTTGTGGTGATGGTCCTCAAAACCAAGGCTGGAGGTAGGGGGTTTACACTACTGTTGAGCCAAATTAGGAAGTCAAGAATCTGCTAACGACTTGCCTGTGTTAGGCAATCTAAATATTGTCCCCAGTGAGTCCCACTTCCTGGAATTGATTCATGGAGAATCTACTCTTCTCACTTGTGGCCAGACCTTGGCCCCACTCCCAACAAAGAACAGGATGAACGAGAATATAGGTTACTCTCACAAACAGACTATGGTGTCCAAACACCACACATCTGTGTTTTTAAAGGAATTTTTCCTTTTATCTTTGAGATTATAATTAAATCATTTTGCCTTTCTCTGCCCCCCTTCCATATACCTATATTTCTATTCTTGTACTCTTTCAAATCCATGGTCTCTTTTTTCACTGAATCTTGTTATGTGCATATGTGGGTTTACATATATATAATTTATATATTTATATTGCTGAATATACCCTGCTCAGTCTGCATAATGTTACCTGTATGTATGTTTTCAGGGCCAAATACTTGGTACTGGGTAACCAATTCCAACCATTTATTTACTACAAAATATATTTTGTAAATTTAGAGATATAAAAATTATTCTTGAGATATAATATTATTATTGTTAAGAATTATTTTTGTTACTTTAATTATATAAATGTGCACACAAGTGTAGGCATCCTCAGAAGCCAAGGGTCCCAGATCCCCCAAAACTCCTAAAGCTAGCGCAATAATAGGTAGTTGTAAGCTGCACAGTACCCAGATCTTCTAGAAGAATATCAAGTGTTCTTCACCACAGAGCCATCTCTCCAGTCCAACTCTGCTGCTAGAACTCAAAGGAAGCTGAGGCAAATGGCTAACTGAGGTGTCGATTTAATATATCAAAGTGCTGCCCAGTTCTCCCTGCATCTCTCAGCAGCTGACCCGTAACAGAGTCATCCTGAAAAGCATACTCCTCCCCCCATCCTAAGCTCCTCCAGCTCCTCTGTTCTCCTATATGGCCCAACCACGTCTGCCACATGTCTGCTTGGCTCTCGATGTCTTGGTTTCCAGGTGTTCTCTCTGCCCCCCTTTCTTGCTCTCCATTCCCTCCTCATATGGCCTGTTCAGTCTGGACTCTCCCTCAGATCCTCAACCTGAGGAGTGAGGTGCTCAGTTTTTCACTCACCCACCCATTTATAAGCAGGGCCAGCCCTCCTCACTCACTGCTGTGCTGATCAAGCTAGACGAATTCAAACACCCTGATATTTAACAAGGACTCAGCGGAGGAGCATAGCAGGGAAAACACGTGTATGACGGTCATTCTTAAGACGAAAATTAGATTTATTTTTTTTTCTTATACTTTATTTCTTCTGTAATTTATAGCAAATGGTGTGAAGGCAAATTATATTACTTTTTTTTCAAAGAAAGAGCTATTGAATGTATTTATCAGCTCTATTGGCTTTTTTGTTCTGTTTTGTGTAAGTTCATTGTTTTCTTTATTAATTTTTCCTTTCTTTTCTGGTGTATTTTGTTCTGAAGTTTCTTCAGTTGAATGCTTAAATTTTTTTGTTTAATAATAAAGTACTTCTTATTCATTTATTTTTACAAAAGAACTTCATATTCTCTTCAAGTTCAGGGAAAAAAAATCCTATGGGGTCATTTATCGGAATTTTATTAAAGATATAAATTAATTTGTGGCGAAGTGACGTTTTCACATAGTGACTCTTCCACACATCATGTCCCCTCATTTATTCAAGCCTTGTTTTATGTCTTTGGTAAAACTATAAAAGTTTTATTCCTAAGGGTCCCACAGGGTTCTCAACAGTATAAGCTGAGGAAATTTCTTTCGCTCTGGCTTGCTATTTCATATACACTGAAAGCACACTTGATTTTGTTAACTGAGCTCATAGCCCACTTCTTTATGAGCCATCTTCCCTAGAAGTTTCAAAGTTAAAAATATATATTATGTTTGATCTCACTCACTTTGTTTCCTGCTTCTTAGCTTCTTCAGTGTCATAAATAGGTCTCATCTGGCCCTTATCCTATCTACCTCCCCCCCAAAAACAACTACATCACAGGCAGGGCGTGACAGCACAGCTTACAGGCCTTATGAAGATTTCCCCAGTCCCAGCCATGCTCCTGTGGAATGTTAGCATCCGTGCTGGCTGCTTCATCCACTCCTACAGTGAAGACACAGGACAAGTCCATGCCCTCAGGACACACTGTTCCTATCTAGCTACATATTCCCTGTGCCTTGTGCCCACTACTCCTCACTCATAGCAATCACCAATCTGTTCTCTGATGCTACAATTTTGTCATTTCAAAAAATATCTATAAATGGAATATATATATATATAGTGTATAATATTCCATGAATTTTTTTTTTTTTGATTTACCATGATTCCTTGGCTTGGATCCTTGGTATCAACTGTAAGGATTCCCAGCACATAGTAGCCCTGTGGTAAACCCAGCATGGCACATCACATATGGAGGGCACACCCCTGGGTGTGGCTACCTAAGTCTGTGCCCACCTGCCCTCTTAAAAGGAGCCGCAGTATGAAAGTCTGTGCCCCCCCCACCACACCCCCGCTTCTCTCCCTCTTACCTGCTTGGCAACTCCGCTGAATAAACTCTAGTGTGGAATCCGGTGTGTGTGTCTGATCTCGTGCACAAACCCAACATCAACAAAGATCTGTACCTTGTTATTCTATTGCATGGATGTTGCACAGCTCATGACACATTTATGTTGAAGCACATCTGAGTGGAATCACTATGAATATGGAAATTAGTGCTGCTGAGATGCCTTTTCCGGGGTCTTTTGCCATCTGCATACCCTTTCTATGTAAAACGCTCTCCATAGCTTCCTTTATTAGTAATTCTGTTTTATTGTTGAGCTTTGGGAGATCTTTACATATTCACAACAATAATCATTCTCAACTGTGATTTCCAAGTATTTTCTCCAGGCCTTGTTTGCCTTTCAATTATCTTCACATGAGTTGCAGTCGCTTGTTTTGACAAAGTTTGAGCTATTATTATTGTTTTATGGTTCATGGGAGCCCTTTGCCTGACCACAGACCTCAAGATCTACAGTTCTAAAAATCTTGTAGTTCTGTGTTTGTACTCTAGTCAGAGGTGGAGCTTTTGACAAAATCTATGCCTCACTGGTGACAATGATTCTCCAAGAATATGAATAGAAGGACCATCTTAACTTGATAACAAAAATATCCATTTAAAAAACTCTCAGCTTTTATCCATTTTTATTAAGGTTTACTTTATTGTTATGTTTAATTATATGTGTGTGTGTCTATGTGAATTTATGTGTGCATAAGTGCAGTACTCACTGAGGCCAGAAGAGGGTGTCAGAGCCCAAGGAATTGGTGTTACAAACAGTTGTGAAAAACCTGATGTGAGTGTCTTCTGGAATTCGGGGTCCTCTGGAAGATCAGAAAGTGCTCTTTACCACTGAGCCATCTCTGGAGCCCCTCACCTCATCCTCAGGCCAAGCCAAGAATACACTCTCTCACCTCTGCCAACATAGTGCTGCATGTTCTCCTGGAATGAGGCAAGAAGAAAGGGCAAAGGGCATACAGCTTAAAACCAAACTGTCTCTACTTGCAGTGGCACGGTGCCTATACACAAAACTATGGGCACTCTATAAAAACCACAGCATTACATGAATACCAGAAGCTTACTGGACAAAAGATCAACACAGAACACATGCATCACTTATAACTGACATGGGATATCCTTTTGTATGCTGTGAATACCATTTGTTAACCAAGGGGCTGTTTTGGCCTATGGCAGAGCAACTTATAAGCAGGTGGGAAATCTAAGCACAGATATAGGAGAAGGAGGTTGGGGTCACAAGGGACACAATCCAGTCACCCAAGAAGCAAGATATAAAAAAATAGGTAAGCCATGGGCCACGTGGCAAGACAGATGAATGGAAATAGGCTGAATTAAGATGCAAGAGCCAGCTAGCAAAATGTCTGAGCCATAGGCTGAGCAGTATGTAATTAATATAAGTGTCTGAGTCATTTGGGGGGGGGGGGGTTAACCGGCAGCAGGGCTGCGAGCAGGTCCGGATCATGGGACTAGGCCAGGCCAGAAACTATATTCAATTTAATCAAAGAAAACCCAAGAGCATACCATATTTATAGATTAGATAGCACTCCTTAATGAAGAGGCTAGTTATTTCCAAACTGACTCATAAATCCAGTGCAATCAGCATCCCAGCAAATTTATTTGTAGATACACTGCTCATTCTGAAGAGTGAACAAAACGTCTAAGCCCTAAAGAAGACGCACACAAGAAAACCTTAGGAACCCCAAATGAAATGTGGGAATCACTCACTGGGTACTGTTATGAACACCTCCAAATAGTTTCTTTTTAAATAAAGAACATGGAACACAGAATTCCACTCCCATGGTTGAAAAAATAGAAATACTGATATTTTGGCAGGTCTTGTTCTGCATAAACTATTCATTATTTCTTGATTGCCATAGAACATTTTCATCTTATTAATTGTAACTAAGCTGGGGAGATGACTCAGTGGGAAAGGGTGCTTGCAGTCCAAGCATGAGGACCTCAGTTTAGATTCCAGAACCCACAAAACGCTGAGCATGACTGAGCACACCTACTGTGATGTCAGCATGCTCAAGGTGGCAGAGATGGGATTGCTTGAGCTCACTGCCTGCTGGCTTAGCTCCAGGTCCAGAGAGAAACCCGGTCTTAGTCACTGCTCTATTACTGTGAGGAGACACCATAACCAAGGCGACTTATAGAAGGAAGCATTTAACTGGCACTGGCTTACAGTTCAGAGGACTGTATTAGTACTACCTTGGCAGGGAGTATGAAGGCAGGCAGGCAGGCAGTCATGGTGCTAGGGAAGTAAGTGGCTTAGAACTCACATCTGATCTGCAAACCGCAGACTGAGAGAGAACAGGACTAGTTGCTCTGCCATAGGCCAAAACAACCCCTTGGTTAACAAATGGTATTCACAAAAGGATATCCCATGTCAGTTATGAGTGATGCGTGTGTTCTGTGTTGATCTTTTGTCCAGTAAGCTTCTGGTATTCATGTAATGCCGTGGTTTTTATAGGCTTGGCATGGGCTTTTGAAACTTCAAAGCCAACCCAATGACACACCTCCTCCAGTAAAGCTCTTAATCCTTCCTTAACAGTGCACCAACTAAGAACCAAACACTCAAGCATATGAGTCTTTCCTCATTCAATACCACCACAGACCTGACCTGTCTCAAGGGAATAAGAACCGAAAATAATAGAGGAAGATACCTAATGTCCTCTGCTGGCTTCCACGAGTGTGTGTGCTTAGGTGTGCTGTGCATCTCTCACCCCCCCCTCACACACACAGGCACACACAAATGTAATTATCATGACATGAGGCAGAGTCACAAAACAGAGGCTCAAGGTGTGATTGGCTGACGGGGGTCATATGTTATCTCCTGGTAGCCTGAGATAATGGAAATCTGGCTTGCTCAGATTCTCTGTGTAAGGCTACTTCTGCCACAAAGATGCTCAGTACATAGAGTTTCATATCAGAAAGGGGGTTGCATGGGGACCTTGTTTATCTGCCCTTCAGTTGCATTTCAACTCTGTTATTTCATGCTCAAGGAAGAACTACTTGTATTTATCTTTCATATCTCAAGTGTAATTCCCCAGTGTTCCCTCTGCTCCTTATGAGTATTAATATTTAAGGTCCTCCCCCACCCTTTAAACCTTTAATTCCCAGGTAGATAAATACAAAGATGGCTGCCCACCAGTTCTCCTGAAAGTCTCCTCCCCACACCTGGGCTATCTCTGTGACTTGATTGAACCAATAAGATGCAGCAAAGGAAATATTGAGGGAATCACATTCTTGGTCTGCAGAGATACAGCGGCTTTTACCTATGTGCTCAGATTCTGGAGCACCCATGGTTTAGACACTTACTAGCTCAAAAATAACACTGACATGAGCATCCCCAGCCTATAGCACTGGGGAGCTCAACCCTGATGTCATTCAATCATAAAATCTCCATTCAACAACCTGAAATATCTTTATCTAATATTTTCATCTTCATTCTAACGAAAGCCTCTCTCTTACGTCTTTGGGGAGCCAGCTGCCCTACAGATGACAAACCATAGCGGGAGTGGGTCATGATTCTCTAGCCACCAGGGGCGATGGCTAAGAGATGCTAGATTCAGAAGAATCTCTTGGCTTCATGGCCCACCCATCTTGGAGCAAAAGGTTTGAAAGATGGGAAAGGACCATAACGGCAAATATCCACACGTAGAGAGGTGACGAGCAGGGTGGAACTGTGGAAAATCGGAATTTCAGTTCCTAACAGATGTGACCGATATGGAGCAGACCCCGCTCGAATGAGACAAAAGAACTGCCCAGGTAAGCTTGTCATGATCCTTCTTAGAGCTGTGAGCAAACGGGCTTGCTTATGAGAAACCACTGTGTTTTAGGGCGGCTCGGTGTGTCCTGACCGTCACCCGCTTTCCTCCTTTTTCTAGAGTTATTCATGGAGATGGCAGTTTTGTTTTTTTTTTTTTTTTTTTAAGTTTCTGTAGTCTGTCAAGAGTTCCAAAGAATCTTCTAAAATTATCCTGGTTGCTCCCTGCACCTCTGAGTCATCAGGATGAGGTTTCCTTTCTCACGTTCTGCATTTCCCTTTCTACTCAAAAATAAAAGAGACAAAATGAAACCCTGTTTTAGAAACAGAAAACAAATGTGTACGTTTTCCTTGGCCTGCCACTGTCTGTGAGTTAGTGTGGCTCCTTCCCTAGCGATAGCAATGGGCAGCTGTAGGGCTCGGGTTCAAGCCTGGTTCCTAGACTTCAGTTTACATGTTACATGTGTTACTAGGCCAGAGTGAAGTCTTGTCCCACCTCTGAAACTCTGAGAGTGGGATTCCTGTTATAAATGGCTAACAGGCATGCTAGTGCCTCTGTGCTCACTGGGGAGGTCTTTCCCAACCATTGTGCTCAGCCACAGTTCTCCGCTCCTTCCCAGGAGTTACAGCTTCGGGAGGAATGTAGAAACATCTATGGCCAGGCAGAGCACACTGGGTCCATGTGGCAGCCCTTTTTTAATTAGCCCGTCTCAGTGTGCGTTTGGAGAGAGACCTGGGAAGGACTGTCTCACTCAAAAGAAGAGTGTCTATGCCACTTGTTTTTAATATGACACAGTTGTGTGTGCACATGCACGTGTACATGTGTTCAGGTACACCGTGTGCAAGTGGAGGCCAGAGGTCAATGTCAGATCTTTCCAATCCCTTATCATTATCTTATTTTGGGTGACAGGCTCTCCGAACCCAGAGCTGACAGGTTTGACTAAGCTGGCTGGCCAGCAAGCCTCAGAAATCCTCACGTCTCTGCCCCCACCCCCGCCCCCACATCACTAGGGTCATAGCCACACACACCGGTGACCTCAGCTTTCTTGTGAGTGTTGGAAATGGAACCTAGGACTTCATTTGCATGGCTAATGCTTTTCTGTCTGAGCCATCACCCCAGACCTTAGCTTTGTGACACAGTTCTATCCACATTATGCACATTCTCTCTTGTTGTCTGACAACACTTCCATTTCCAATGGTGTCGGGTGTCTTTCTCTGTCTCTAAGTTGTAGGTGTTCAGAATACAGGTCAGAGAAGCCACGGCAGAGGCTGAAAATGTAATGGAATCTGTGAATCTTAATTCCATTCATTTAAAGCAATCAAGAAAGACAGATAGAGAGAGGTCTGTGCTAGGTTTGCCTGAGGAAACATGTGACTCGAAAGGACATTGTAACACAAAGAATTTAAATTACAGTCCCCAAAGAAAGGCCAACAACCAAACTAAAGATGGGAGAGAGGTGATGTGTGGGAGATATACTTGGCAGAAACCTGTCTCCACTACAGCGATTCTGGATCTGAATACTAGGATCAGGATGAGGCCAAAACGTATTCTTGAACTGCATGAGGGTCATCAAGGCTGCAGCTGGGTACTGAGGTTAGTGTTAGTTGTTTGCTGTGGGCTAATAAATCTCCAAACCTCACGTGCTGTCCAGTTCTTGTCCTCTAGACACAAACGGAGAAATGCCTGAAAAGAAGCAACTTCAGTTGAGGAATTATCTCCGAGAGAATGGCCTGTGGTTGTGTCTGGGCGTTTTCCTGATTGTTAGTTGACATGCAGGAGGAGAGACAACTGTGGTCTCACACTCTGGGGTGTCTTCAGTTGTATAAGAAAACAAACTAAGCGAGTCATGGAGAACAAGCCAATAAGCAGCACGCCTCTATGCTCCGCTTCAGATTCTACCCTGACTTCCTCAAGGATGGTTAGCGACACGGAAGTATAAGGGGGAAAATGTTCTTCCCTTCCCAAGTTCTCTTTTTGGTCGCGATGTTTATCACAGCAGTGGAAAGCAAAGCAGGATGGTCCAGGAGCTCCAGGATCAAGTACAGGAAAAATAGAAGCCATTCTAAAGTGAGGTACCAAGTGCTCATCTGCGGACTCAACCACATGATGCAGTCTCTGTGCTCCCATGCCACTGTTTGCGATGAGTGACTGTCACCCCACATTTCAACAATCTAGGATGACAAGCATCTTACAGATTATAATTCTGTAGGTTGACAGCACCCAGCACACTGCAGAATGCTGACTGGTACTATAGCTATCTGAGGGTTCTCCTGGGCAAGAGCATCCAAGACAGTCAACAAAGATGTCTACTGCCTGGTTTGTTCCCACTGGAAAGTATCTGAGGTTTCCAGATGGTCTATTGCTATCTCTCTGTCTCAACACTCCACCCCCACCCTGCCCCCTTACATGACACTCTACCTCCTCACACAGATGTGGGTCTGTTTTATTCATCTTCACTTGGAAATAGAAACAGACGATTAACAATTGCCAGACATCTGGGGGCAATTCCCCATGTGAAACCCAGAAGTAAACAAACAAAAAGAGAACTTAGAAGAAACAAAACTCACAAGGAAAGAAACAGAAAAGCATCAAAAACACACAATTAACATTGTCTAAGAAATGAAAGAAAGAAAATACTACACCAATAAATGAAAGGGGAGTCCACAGAAGGGGACGGCAGAGAACAAGGTGGAGAGGTGAGTGCCTCAAACGCTTTAAAAAGTAACTTTTGTAAATAAATAAATAAATAAATAAAAAGACGAAGATGTGGGCAATATATAGAGGATCCTCGAATCAGCAAATTCAGAAGATGCAATTTCCAACATCCCAGTACAGGGTAAAGAAGGAGATGGTGGAAGTGTAACTATAAAAAAGAGAGAGGGATAAAAAGGGGGTAAGAGGAGGGAGATGATAAGAGTTGCACACGAGTGCAACTGTGTAGGAGAGAAGACAGAAGTAGAGAGGGGGAGAGGAGTGAAGGGGAGAAGGGGGGAGGGGGAGAAGGGGAGGGGAGGGGGAGAAGGGGGTACAACAAAGAGGTGGACGAGAAAGGAAGAATCAAAGGTGCACAAGAAAAGTTCTGTGATTGAAGAAAATAACCATGAAAATCCAAGCCCATCCTAGGACCCACTGCTGTGGTTTAGAATAACACAGATACAGAAAGGATTCTGACTGCTCTCAAGAGTTTTTCTACCTAAACTCAAACTCGGGAGGAGAGAAGACTACCCCCTGACATTCTGAGGCCCTCATATTTTCTCCCGTGGCTCCATTTTTCAGGAAACTAGTAGAACACACACACCATCAAAGCCAGAGATGCTAATGAGGAAGAGCCCTGTGGGGTTGAATAAGCAAACAGTAAACACAGAAGAGGAACCTAGAGATGGTCAGAGTCTTAGAGAGGGAGGGGACAGGGTTGGGTTTACAAAAGCCATGGGAAGAATTGGGACAAGATGGAGCAGAAGCTCAGAGACTCCGAGCAGACACAACTCAAAATGAAAATAGCCAATCACCTAGCAAGTTTGACCAATCAGAAAGCTGTATTGAAGGTATCTCCGCATCTTAGAACGCTATGAAATACTTTAGGTGTCCAAAGAAACCTAAACAAATGGGGGGAGGGGCAAGGCAGTCAGCAACTTCAGGAAAAATGAAAAGTCAAGAGCGGACTATAATCAGAGTAAATCATTTGTGCCAAATCAGTTGTAAGCACAATTAAAAACAAACTCTAAAATGACTTTAACCAAGGCCTCTGTCTCTTACCTAAGGGTTTACAACCTCTCAATCTGCAAGGTACATCCTTCCAGGCCAGTGATACCCTTGATGATCATATCTCTATCTCTGTTTCTTTAGTTAGCCAGACACAAAGGATGCAGACTTCTCTACTTGGGTCACACTGAGAGGAATAAGCTGTAACTCCCAAACTAGTTTAGCAAATTTCTGGATTCAACTCTCAGCCAACACCTGGAGTCTGTTCACAGTGCCCTTGTCATTAACTGAACTCCAAGCTGACAACCGAGGCCAGTGTTGGCCTCTCCCTCATTGTACTCCAGGCTCAGATCTCAGCAGGGCCACTTAGTGGTTATCAGTATTTTATTGAATGAGTGAGTGGATCTAATGGTTTGCAAGCTCCGTGGATGGCTCTTGTTGAGTGGTTTCACACAGCAAGTCTTAGATAAGTTACACTAAAGTGGCCCTTCTTATCACATGATCCATTTGGCAGAAGCCCAGCACCACAAGGAACTTGCTAGAACTACAGATTCCCAGGCCCCATCAGAGACCCTGGCAACGGGCCCAGCAATCTGCCTTTTGAGGAGCCTCCAGGTGCTTCTGACAGTTCAAACTTGAGCAGCTGCCCAGATCTTCTCGCATCTGTGACCATATCTAGCTCTGCATTTCCTCACACATGGGTACAGATGAGCGTGGCAGAGTCAACCACAAGAAGACCAACAGAGGCTCCATCTGGACTTTTCAGGGTGGGGCTACCACTGCCTGATGACTGGACTCAAGGCAGTTGGTTCTAAAGAAATACAGCCTGGTTTAGTTCTGCAGAGGGCAGCAGTTAATGCAGAGACTAACAATGAGATAAAGTTCTGTGAATAGTGACTGAGTGCTCAGCCCTGCATGGGACACCCCTAACAACCACATCAAGACTCAGGGAACACCATGGAAGAGGGGGCAGACAGAATGTAAGAGCCCATGGATGGGGTGGAATGCTGTGAAGTGTCTTTTCAACATGGCATGGCTATATTGCACTCATGAACCCATAGCAGCTGTGGTTACCTGGCTGTGGTCACCCATCCCAGAAGCTGTGGTTACCATCACAGAGGCTGTGGTTACCATCAGAGAGGCTGTGGTTACCATCACAGAGGCTGTGGTTATCTTCACAAGATCAAGTCAACAGACCAGCCAACACTCCAGCAAGCAGCACTAATTGGGCTCGGCGGGCTATGAATGGAATAAAAAAGGGGGAAAGGCCGTATTATATTGAGGCTATCTGGGGGTAGTGGCAGAGGGGGGTTAGGAATAGATGGCTTCAAGATATGTTTTATACAGATACAAGATTATCAAAGAATAATTTGAAGTCTTTGGAAATGAAAACTTTTTTTTAAGAAAAGAGAGAGAAATGTGGCCTAGTGTTTATAAGTCCTGTGAAGCACCTGTGGCAGCCATCCTGGACTTCCGCAGGTGCAAAAGACTTCCAGGTTAGACAGAGGAGGATACTAGGCCAGAGAAGCTAGACCCCAGGGACGTAGACAAGGTGACAGGAACCTAAAGAGGAGACTCAAGTTCGTAAAGGCCTGGAGCACCTGGCCTGTCCAGACCTTCTTCCCCCTCCTACCTCCTCCTCCTTCCTCCTCAACCTCCCAGGCAGGGCCAGCAGCCAGCTCCAGGGCAGATTTATGGCTTTATGCCATGAATAATGCAGGAGCCCAGCTCCCAGGCAGAAGCAGACTGTAAATCATTGCAGACACTGTGCCAGGCTGCTTAATCAGCCGTCCCTGAGGTAGCTCTGCGGATAGGAGGGCACCCTGGCCACATTCAGGACTCCATTAATAAGGCCCAAGGCTACAACTGCTGACCTTTCCCGGCTAGACTCAAAGTGCAGCCCCGAAGAGCAGAGAACTGGAAGGGAGAACGGGAGGATGCAGAAACTAGAATGTGCTGGAGCAGCCACAATCTGCTCCAAAGCCTGTTTCAGGTTGTAGAGGCCATTGCTTTCACCACACATAGGCACCAGAAAGAAGGGTGCCCACGGGCTGAAACACACCCCAGGTATTAGCCATCATACCCTGCACTAGCTCAGATCTGTGCTCCATCCCGAGAGGAACCTACATGTCCACTGCTGCTGCTCAAAGGTGTCATCATGATAACAGACACACACTCTTCCTGGCCAGCCCAACCTTCCCTGGTTCACAGCTTCCATAGCTTCCCTAGCTGAGGGCTAAGACCCTGGTGCCCTCACCACCCATCACCTGTTTACAGAACAATCTGCTCTTCTAAGAAGCACTCTGCATATCTAAGCCAGTGGGAACAGAAGTCCAGTGCAGACACACACAGTCATAGGTGGGATTCTACAGGGGACAGTTTGCTTCAGGGTTTTTCTGGGGTCCCCGATTGTCCACACAGGGTGATCTGTTACTCTGGGGAAGCAGACAAGAGGTGATTAACCCACAGCCAACAGGCAAGAATGGACATCTCCTTCCATGTGTTTGCTACTAAGGTACGTTTTCCATTGGGCCACTTTGGTTGAGTGCTAACCATACCCCAGAAGAAAGATCTCAGACGGAGAGCTAATCAACCTATTAAAACTCTGATTCATACATTTGCTGGTGACCCTTATTCACCACTGGCAAGGAGCCTGTTGGCCATAATAAAGGGGTATGTTCAGGCCTAGGAGCAGCATGGGTATGCACAGGGGAACAGGTTTCTGAAAATAGAGCTAGGAATCTTAGAAATGCATGAAGTCCCCGAACCATATCTCCTGTCACATGACCTAGTCAGTGTCTCCGGAAATCTCACATGGAAAATTGGACAGAAACAGGGAGACACTGCTTCCCCAGGGAGGCAGGCAGGCTGGAAGATGATGATGAGAGACTTCCAAGGGATGGGGGATAGTGGTTCCCTCGGACATGCAATCTCACTCATCGGCCAGGTTGCCAGCTCTGGGAAATATCCTAGAGGCCCATTGATGGGAGGTTGGAGGGCTGTCTGCCCTGGTCATAGCTGGTCACTTTCTGCCTTGGTCACTATTCCTTCTCCAGACCATTGCAGTCTCCAAGAACCTCACGGTTCGGAACTAACTCAAAGCCATCTCTGAGATGCCAAGGCAACAGAAGCCCCCAAGTTCCCTATCCCTACTAATGCCTTATGGAACAATGCCACATCCTTTTGCAAGAAACATAGCTCTGATTTTGGCAGGTGCCTGATCTGTGACTTTACTGTTGGTTATACAAGGCATTGACTGCATAACCCCAGTGGCCAGGCTTCATGAGAAAGATTAAGTCTATGGTCCTTTCTCTGTCTCTGAGTGAGTCATTAATCTGAGGCAATCATACTTCATAGTGTGTGATGATCAGTAATCTGGACACCTTGGAGAAAATATGACTGTCCCCTCCTAATCATTCCACATGAATCAGCCCATGCAAGCCTGAAAGAAACCTGCAAAGGAAGACATTATTATTATTCACATTGTTTTCATTTTACTGACAACCGAGACACAGAGAGGTTCAACCATCTGCCTAAGGCTACATTGCAAAGTGGCAGACTGATTTTAAACCCAGACTACCTGGTTCCAGGCTCCACTTGGGCTCTAAGCAGCCCCAGAGCCTGCTCCCCTGTATCAGCTCTCCTGTATCCCACCCCGGGAGTTCCCAGTACATGAGAGTGGTCCTGCTGAGCTCCCAGCACTGCTCTGCCAACTCTGGTGCCAGATATGCCCAGAATTTGAGGTGTTAGAGGATAGAGAAAAGCAGAGTGCCCTCCACGGCTGTCATGTTGGATCGGGTGAGCCACAGAATGGGCTGAGACCTGGGTTGGCCCATTCATATCAGGTCAGAGTAAGTAGGTTCTATCTCTTGGATCCTGGAGAGTCACTGAGGCTGTAAGCAGGATGATGGCTTAAGAGCCCAGGCAAAGGGAGGTGCTGAGCTGTGTTGGCCTGTGGCTGAGGACCCGATGGTATCCACTTCCTAGGCCTGGTCTGGCCTCTGCCTGCCCTGGCCTGGGGTGTGGCCAGGGGAGCCGGCCGGCTGTCTCCAGATGATTAAGGAGCTGGCAGCCATGGCGTGGTCCCGGGAGCAGGAGCCAGCACAAAGATTTTTTCCCTTTTGGCACCATCCAGGCCTATTGATGTTTATCAGCCCATGTTTATTATTCTTAACGCTGTTCAGGATGTTCCTCCCAGCTGGGGAGAGTAAAGCAAGCCAGTGGGAGAACGTGGGGCCGTGACCTTGAACCTTGGCCTTGCTGCCACCCAGGCTGTGTCAGAGCCCCCACTGGCTCAGCCACCTCATCAAACAAATTAAAAAATTGAGGCCAGAAAGAGGGAGGTGATTTGCCCAAGGTCACGGGTAAACTGTGGAGGGTTAGTTACCCAGGGAACTGAGCCTGAATCAGCTAAGTTCCTACAAGTACCTTGTTGGTGCTTAGTGCTTCATCTGATAAGTACTTGGTGCTTTGTCCTCCAGTCGTCAGTCACATGTTTGCTAGAGTAGGTTCTGGAGAAGGAATTAGTCAAGGGATGAAGGCAGAGATGGAGGCAGGAAGATGGTGCTTCTTGGTACCATGGGCAAGACCAAATAGAATGGGTAAGAATCTAAACCACAGTGATAGTTTATAACTAGAATGATCTGGAAAACAGTGAGAAGATGGGTAGAGGCAGGAAATGTGGCTAAAACACAGGTCATGGGCTGGGAAAATGGCTTAGTTGGGTAAGGTGGGTAAGTGCTTGTCTTGCAAGCATGAGGCCCCAAGTTCAATCCCAGAGCCCACATGATATGTCAGGCATGGTGGCACTAAGGCAGAGACAGGAGGGTCCCTAGAGCTCCTAGGGCCTGGCCATAGTGTAGCTCCAGACCAGTGAGAGGCCTTGTCTGAAAAGAATTTTAAGAGGCTGGGTAGATCTTGAGGAACCATGTCTTGAGGCTACTCTCTGCCTGCATGTGTACACACACACATGCACACATGCGTGTACACACACACACAAACGAGGGGGGGCAGTATCTACACAGGCAGCCCTCCATGTGCCAGGTTCTGGTGGCACATGATGTGGGGGACATTGTCAGTCTCCATCTGGCAGAGGTAAGGTGTCACAGCTCTCTGAATAATGACACTAACCCATCTTAATGCTATCACAATAATAATTAAATGGCAACATGAACACTTCACTGGGGTTGCCTATGCTTTGGGTTCTGCTAGTTCCCCTAATGGGGTGGGGGTGGGGGGCAAGAAAGTGCAGAGACAACAACACAGTCTCCAGGAACTAGCTGAAACAAGTTCAACTCACTGAGGAAAGGGCAAGTCTTTATATACCCACTACCCAGCTGGGGGAAAGGGCTTTGCTTTGCTGACATCTGCAGCTGTGGCGTGGTCATCTCTTGCTGGTCGTGGTCATCTCAAACCAGAAGTAAGCCTCCATTGCCAAGGCCCCCAGGCAGACCCAAGGTTGGCTTATGAGGACGTGCCCATTCAAGGGGCCCTCATGACTACAAGGAAGTTAGGAGCACATGTTTTAAGGGACCTATTACAACCAGTTAGAACTGGCTGAGGCCAGGCTGGCTGGCCCCAGGCCCTTAGAAGCCTCTAGAGCCTCTACATCCCACACTTAATACATAGCATGGTCTGGGGCAACAGTGGTTTGAGAGCCTATTGCTGAAGGACATTCAAGGGAGTAATATTAGCCCATCTGGAGCCTGCAGCAAACAGAGCTAAAGCCTCCACCCTACTGGCTGTGGCCCAAGGGCCAATGGGAACAACTCCTGCCCTGTTCACCTGAGCTCCACTAGGGGGTGGGAAGGTGAAGGGTTCCACTCCCCAAGCCCACTTGTTGGGGCTCCAGTCCCAGTTCCTAGGGCCCCTCCTCCGATCCCCATCTTCTCTCAGCCACACTACTCTGAGCTTTCCCAGGGTGTGGGCCACTTCCTGAAAGTCTGCTTATCCTATTTGATTCTGAGAACCCAGGTGGCAAAGCATGTAGATCTAGCACTGAGGTGACTTCTGTCCCTAAGTCAGGTTCAAGTTAATTCTACACCCTGACATTCTACAGCCCAAATGTCTTCCCTGGACTTCCCTCCGCCAACAATAGGCATCTCCCACAAAGAGAAGTGGAAAGAGGGCCTAGGAGCTGTGGGAGAATCTGCTGAATGGAAGCTGGACCAGCCTGAGGTGCTGGGGACACTAACATCAGAGGGGAGGGGAGGGAATCTCAGTGGTGAGTGCTGGAGCAGGCGTTAGGAGTCTGGAGTCCTGGGTCTGCTTCTTTCAGAGTACCGAGGATTGTGGGTCAGGCCCTTGTCTCTTAAGAACTCAGCTTGGTGAAGTTGTTGAGTCAAAGAGTTTCCAGGAAACTTTGCAAATCTGACTGGGTATTCTATCCCAAGGCTTAGGTCCTGTGATTACAGGATACAAGAAAACCTAGCAGGAAAGTGCCCTAAGGCCCCCACATGTCAAAACCAGGACCTTAGGGATCATCACATAATGTTCCTACCTTCACTTGGGGCCTGAAATAATCAGAGTGGTGGAGCACAGGAAAGTACCCAGAAAAGCCGATGGTAAAGATTACACATCAATCCATACATGGAGCTTCTGTTAGTCATCCATATTTGAGGCAAGTGGTTAAGGCCTTTGGCTTTGGAGACCAAAAAGAAGGCAATGAAAATAGGGCAGAGTTCAGAGTAGGGAAGCAGCCTCGGCATGCATTCCCATGTGTGCCAAGGGCTGTCCCAAAGGCAAGACTGATTCACGGTTCCATTCACGCCTCTTGCTATTCAGATCTCACTTCTTTAGCTCTTCCCAGGGTCATGGGCAGGTCAGATCTGGACAGGCAGGGCAGCCTGTGCCTTGAGGAGTGCACAGTCATGCAAGAGCAGTGAAGGTCACCCAGCCTTTGGATGGGGGTGGGGTGGGTAATTGGTACAGCCAGGTGGCTCTGAGAAGGCACGTGGTGGGAGAAGGCGCGTGGTGGTAGAGGGCTATCCTGAGTCTTGGTGAGAGAGCAGGAAAGTGGAGCTTGATAAAGCAGAAGCAGAAGGCCTAGACCTCAATGGGGTCTGAGGCTGCTTCAAAGAGAACCTTCATCAAAAGGCAAAAGGAGGCTGCAGGAGAGGTGGAAATGAAGTAACAGTCAAAGGTGGCAGGGCACAGAGCCAGCACCATGGTGGCAGGCCTGGGGAAGAAGACAGTGATGAAAAGAGAGGCAGATATAGGCCTTGACCCTTGCTGCAGAGTATGGAGAAAGGGGAATTGGAACCTAGACAGCCCTATTTCTGGTCCAAGTCACTGGAGAGATGATGTTGGACACAGGGCAGGTTCAAGGGAGATGATTAGTTCAGACTTTCAATCACACCAGCTGTGTTTCCTTCTAACACAAAAGGTATCATCAACAATCTGTGGATGATTTATGGTCCCCTTCTGTATGTTTTATTATTTGGATTCTTTCCTGCACCCACAGAGATCGAGAGAGACAAGGAGCGACCCTGTCAAAGGAGGTCTTTGTCCCTGCCTTTGCCCCTACACCATGCCTCTCACCAACATGATTGGCACCTAAAGCTGCACATAGTGGCTGCGTCTGCTTCCTCCACACCCTTCTCATGGTTTCCCTAGAGGTTTGCAAAATACATGTTTTAGGGGTAGGGGTGGAGAGAGACTTGTCAGAGGTCACACTTGAAGGCACTAAATGTTTCCTGATACACACAGCACCATGGCCACTGGGGTTACAGCTCTACCAAATCCACATAGACAGGAGCAGCATCAGTGGGTAGAGATCCCCTCAGGACCTCAACAGGAATGCTTTCTCTCAGCCCATGGAACTGGGTGGCCAGGGGGATGCCTCTGCTGGCTGGCCTCAGCTCCCCATAAGAGGTTAGGGGTCTGGAGACAAAGTCAGAATCTCTGTAGAAAGGCTTCTTGACCTTGAGTGAGGAGTGGTTGAGCATTTCCCGGAAACCAAGCCCCCAACTAATGGTCCCACTCTCTTTTCTAATAAATACGTGGCCCTGGGCCCGGCTCCCTTCTCTGCTTTGTCATGAGGGACCCGTTATTTATGACTTGGGAGTGAGTCACAGGCCTTGGCAGGGAGCTAACAGTTCTGGGCCCAATGTATTTTTCCACTCAGTAGCAAATGAAGGAGGAGCTTGTAAATTCTGCCGTCAGAACGACTGTGTAGGTATCTTTTCAGATGCTCCTCCTGGCTTGGCCATAAATCTCTTTTCCCCTGGTCGATGTTCCCGGTGGTCTTTGGCAGCTGCTGGGAGAGTGGGTGGGGGCTCTTCCAGACTCGGGACTCTGCTCCCTGGCCACAGAAGTGACTCTGTGCCCAAGGAACTGCCACATTCTCTCTAAGTATTTCCCCCAGGCAAAGTGGGGCAAAGTGAGCTGGGGGAGGTGACAGGACCAGGACAGAGAGTCCCGGGGAAGAAAAGGATGGAATGTGGAGTGGTCACAGCATATTGGTGCATCGCCAGCTTCTGCGACCCACGGGGCCCAGTCAGTACCTTCCAATGCTCTGTTGAGCCCATGATCAACCATACCAGGACCACCCTGGACACGCTGCACTCAACCGGGGCTCCACGCCCTGGGTCTACTTTCTCACTTGCAAGTCCAGACGCCAGGCACAGTTGTTTATCACACTATTTCTTTTACAGATTAGTAGTTCTCAAATAGTCTTCTGTCTCATTTTGCTATTTACCCATCAACCAGGCACTTGACAGGTTTAGGAAAAGTGTAAAAAAAAAAAAAAAATACACACTGAGAGTCTACTAGTGACATAGTCACCCATGGGTTTCTAGATGCTGAGAGAGACCCAAAACCCCGAGCTTTGGAAACAAGAGAGAGTATTTTTGGTTGTTTTTTTGTTTGTTTCTTTGTTTTGATTTTGGTTTTGGTTGCTTTTTGTTTTTGGTTTTGTTTTAGTTCCATAGATCCTGATTCCTACAGAGCTGGGGATGCCTGCCTGTATACACGAGCCGGTGGGACTCGGGTCTTTTGTAATAATTGTAAGCATGTCTATGTTCTGGCTCTGGGGAAGATGTTACCTTTGGTAAACATAACTGTCTTCCCAGGCTGCAATTGCACAAAAGCCATGGAAAGGGAGCTTGATATAAGGGGAGCTGGGTCTGTTGTTGGCAGGAAGCTCAGAAATGGGAACCCCTAGGAGACAGGAGACTCAAGCAGACCTATGCCTGACAGGGGTCTCATCCTGCTTTTATTTGTCTCTTAGTGACTGTTTCCAGCACAGAGACTCCCAAATCGTGACTCACTCAAGTCTTGGGGAGGCTGAGGCAAAGGCAGGATGTAGCTCCCTATGGGCAATCCCAGGGGTATTCCTATGCCTCTAACCAGAGATGCTGGGGACTGAATGGTTCCTAGAGCATTCCTCAGCCAAAGGAAATTGAGGTGGAGTTAGATACATCTCTTATTCTCTGTGGCTGGAATGTCTCTCAATGTCTCCACTCTCCTTGCTTGATGCTGAGCCAATTCCCAGGGGCTATGCTTGGTAGGTGCACGGTTCACCACCCCCCCCTTCCCTTTATCGGTCTCTTCCTCCTTTCAGGAAGGATGGCCCAAAGAGGACAGAAAGGGAAAGGCAGAACTGGAGGTGGAGTAGAGGTCCCTAACCCAGACTCTATGGGAGCTCCCAAGACCACCCTGACTGAAATGAGAGAAGACAGCAAGGTGACAAGGTAGGGTCACTGGTCAGTTAAAGTTCGCCCTCTGGATAGAGTGATGACTAAGTAGTCAGGAGAACTTCTGCTCTTGAAGAGGAAGGACCCCGGTTCACTTCTCAACACCAGAAGGGCAGCTCAAAAGCTCAAAAGCGCTGTGACTCCAGCTCCAGAGGATCTGATGCCCTCTGCTGGTCTCTGTGGACACTGCATGCACATAGTGTGTGGTGGTATATTTTATATTTAATAAAATCGGCCTGGAATATCAGAGAACAGAATCACCCACAGTCAAGCCTTTAATCCCGTCACTCTGGAGACAGAGATCTTTCTGTTTCTGTGAGTTCAAGGCCTAACAACCGAACAGAAGTAACTCACACCTTTAATCCTAACTCTGGGATTATGATGCAGAGTTGAGCCCAGAAACAAAACAACTGGGTGGAGAAGATATTTAAGGCAGGAGTAGGCAGATATTCAGTCATTCTGTAGGAGCAACTGACCAGGCAGAGGACCCTTGAAGATAGCATTTACCCTATTCAGCCTGAGAAGTTGGCTGGGTGAGAATTAACTATGGTCTGTTTCCTCTCTCTCTCTCTGATATTCCAGACTGATTTTATTAAATATATCACCACAATAGTGTACAGACATACATGAAGGCAATATATCTATACATATTTTTTTCCCCTCAGACTTTTCTCCTGTGGAGTTCTCCCGTAGCATCCAAGCCTAGGTTCAGACTCTTCTCACAGGAAGCCTTTTCACACACAGAAGCAAGTTTCTGAGAAGAGCAGCGAGGAGTGGGGGCTGGGGGGGGGGGAGCGGACAGTGTGAGGCAGCAGGACTTGGAGAGTCTCTGCAAAGCACTCACCTAATGACCTAGAGATGTCCCAAGTGCAGTTCCATCCACATTCTTCCAACATCCCTCTGTCAGACTGCCTCTTCAGACAAACCCTCCTCTCTTTTAACAGTGGGCTCACAGAAACAATGAGCATTCATTTGCAAGACTATATGGCCATGTCTCACCCCTACTTCAACATCCTCATCAAGACAAGAAAAATTAGCTCAGCTTAGAGAAAACCAAAAACCTTGATGGAAATGCT
Source organism: Phyllotis vaccarum (assembly GCA_033318265.1). Lineage (NCBI taxonomy): Eukaryota > Metazoa > Chordata > Mammalia > Rodentia > Cricetidae > Phyllotis > Phyllotis vaccarum. The sequence goes on along the minus strand of JARWLC010000014.1, from coordinate 66,734,464 downwards.
GTCAATTAACATACTCGGGAAACTGAGACTTCCAGGCAGAGACAGGGGTCCATAGAGGTCACAGAGCTTGTTAACAGTGCAAAGAATTGGAGGAGAATCTTGGATCTTCTTGTGCATGCTAGACGGGTGCTCTCCCCACCTCCACCCCCACCCCCACCCTCACCCGCCACCCCCAAGAACGAACATCTGCTTATCTAGTTCTAACAGAGGCTGCCAGCAGTCAGGTGTCTACAGTTTCAGAGCCTGCTCTGGAGGTATATTCAGCACTGAGCATGTGGTCATTGAGGAGATGGGTTGAGTGTATGCACACGCACATGGACACCAGAGGTCAACCTTGGTGACACTCAGTGTGTTACCATCCTCCCTGTTTCTTGAGATCATGGTTCTCCATAGCCAGGAGTTCACAGACTGAGCTAAACTGTGTGGTCAGTGGGATCCTGCTATCTCTGCCTTCCTAGCACTGGATACAAGTGTGCACCTTCTCTTTTTACCCGAGTTCTGGAGATCAAATTCAGATCTTAGAGCTTATGTGGCAAACACTTTACCAACTCAGCTGTCTCTTCAACCTCCACACACGTTTCTCAATCCTCATAACCTTCCCAGAGAGCTGCTTCCTGTCCCATGGTGCTTACAAGGTACTGTGGAGTTGAGTGTTTCAAACAGGGCAAAGAGCCAGTATGTGAGGGCTGCTGGCTGGGCAGACATGGACATGCATAGCGTTAGTTCTCCCTAAGCATAAGCTCAATCAGACCTGACAGCCAGATGTCTGGACTGGTGACGTCAAGGCTTAGGACAAGGGCTGGGGGACAGCCAAGCTCTGGTTGGTAGCCCCCACCCAGACAGCTTCCCATGAGCTGGGAACCACATGGAAGGCAAATGAAAGACTATGGCAGTGCCTCCTTGCTGAGGACACCCTGCTGAGGACACCCTGCTGATGGGCCTGAGCTGGGAGGGGGGGGGAGCGGTCTTTGTACATCAAAAAGAGGCCAGTGTTTATGGGTTGCTGGGCCCAGACTTCAGCTCTAGCTCCAAGAAAGCAGCCCTCTCTCCTTACCTCAGGAGTCCAGAGACTATCACTTCCCCCCAAAACGCCTTTCTCCCCTGCCCTCCCTCCACCCTTCTCCTTTTCTCCTATCTCCTCATCCCATCCCCTCCTCCCCTCTCCTCTATTCAGCCAGAAGCATGGGATGGGACAGTCCCACTCTTCTGTGATCTGTCCCATAGGACACCTCTTCTCTCTAAAATCCCTCTCTAGGACACACATCCAAACCCCACTATGCCTCACCTGCATGGAGTTCATCTTCAGCCTTCCGGAACTCACAGGCAGGCTGGGCAGGATGGCCAGGCAGCCACTGAGCTTCTCCTGTCTTCACTTATGTAGCACTAGGGTTACAAGCCTGTGCTACCTGCCACTCCTGGCTTCTCGTGTGGTTCTGGAGGATGAAAACCATGTCTTCCTGCAAAGCAAGCATTTTGCTATCTGAGCTGTCTCCCAAGCCCCAACCATTACACTTTCTCAATGTTTTGCTTAATGTGCCAGGTAGAGTCTCAGATCACGAGTTAAGCTAGTCTCTTGTGGAATTCTTGAGCTCTGACATGTCTTCTCCAGCAACCCTTGGAGGTTCCTGCATATTCAGATGTTTGGTGTCACTACCTGCTGGACTCCAGCCATTGAGACTTCTTCTGAGGAAGGTGGGGGTCAGTTTGCTCAACTCCATTGTAAACAAAAGCATTAATTAGTCTGATGGATGGAGGGAGGGGAAGGGATAAATCAAGCCCAGCTCCAGAAGCACCTGCAGAAAGGGCTCCTGAGTCCAGGAGCTGGCGCCTATGTGATAAGTGACTACGGCTCACAGAATATTAATTTGCCAATTTCTGGGACTGAGCATTGAGGATGAAGCTGGGATCAAATGGCACAGCACCTTCCACTGGTTGGGCACTCAGTTGTTGAATTAGCAAGAGTAGGGGTCTGAGGATATGGGTCTAAGTGAGAGAAGATGCTTGGATTCTGTCCAACCTGGTGGGGACTGCACCCTCAGCCTGGAGACAGAGTGGAGCAGACTCAGCTTCTCTCTTGCCTATAGTGATAGAATTGAAGAGAAGCAAAGACCTGAGTCAGAACTGTGAACTCCTGTTTGTAGCTTGAACCACATCAGAGTGTAAAAGTGGCTATTCTTCCATATCTGCATGTTCATGTGTGTATGCATATATGTAAGTGAGTGAGTGTGTGAGTGAGTGTGTGTGTGCGCACGCGTGCATGTGTGCAGGTACATGTGCACATGCCCACATGTATGGGTCAAGGCTAATGGACATCCTCGGCTGTCATCTTCAGGAAGCTTACTCCTTCTTTGAGACAGGGTCTCTCACTGGCCTGGAGCTCACTGACCAAGGCCAGGCTGGTGGCCAATGAACCCCAGGGATTTTCTCTCTTTACCTCCCCTGAGCTAGAGTATAAGTGCATGGCCACACTTGGCTCTTTTTACATGGGTTCTGAGGATGGAACTCGGATTTCTCTGCTTACACAGACAACTAAGCCACTTTTTCAATCCATTCAGGGAATCCAACCAAGTCACCACAGGGATGTACTGTCAGGAAAGTGCTAAATACCACCCCCTCTCCTTTAAGTGTTACACTTACCATTTATGTGTTTCTACATCAATCTCTGTCTTCATTCTTAATTTAAAAAATGTATCAGTAGGACTGGAGAGATGGCTTAGCAGTTATGAGCACTGGATGCCTTCCCAGAGGACCTGGCACTCACATGGAAGCTCACAACCATCTGTAATTCCAGGTCCAAGGCATCTGATGGCCTCTTCTGGCAAACACCCATACGCACTAAACAAACAAACAAACACATCTTTAAAAATACACATCAGAAAAAAAGCACTGGCCAGCCTGTAAGACAGATGGCTGGTCTTGAGTTAATAAACTAAAAGCAGCAAGTCAAGGTACGTCTAGTTTGGGAAGTCCATCAGTGGTGAGCCCAAGGTCAAGGTTATCAAAGACCAGAGCAGCCCCCATCTTCCATTCCATAAATAGGGGAGCAGGAATGGCCAGGGGCCGGGCAGTAACACCACAGTTAGACACTGTGCCTGGTAGGTAGGAACAAGAAAGACCCACAGTCAAACAACCTAGACTGGCTTGAGGAGCCAGGGAAGATGGCTGAACATGAGTGAGCCTTGAGGGACTCACTGGTGCTGGTCAGGGGCAAAGGAGGAAATAGCACTTCATGCTGAGAGAATCAAGTGACACAGGTAGAGAGCCTAAGAGAGGTAGTGGGGTAAACTGAAAAGCCTGAAGTCTGTCACCAGAAAGAACTTAGAGTCCATGGCTTCATTCATGAAACACCTACACCTTGCAGGTGCTGTTACCTTCCGGTCATATGCCAGGAGCTGGGGACAGGTAAGGCAACATATGGGTCTGTTCTCTGAGAGCTTCTGGAGAGGTAAAAGATCAACCCACTGCAGTATGGGAGACACAGAGGCCAGGCTGTGCAAGCCAGAGTCCTGTATGAGGTCTTACCCTCACACTCACACCAGAAGGTAGGGAGAGAGGAGTCGCCTGGGGCTGTCATTTAGGTCTTGCTAATGCTGAATCCTGAGCATGTGGTAAGCAGTTGGGGAGGAGAGACAGACCCAGCAGAGGAAAGTGGTTCTCAGATCTCAGAGCCTGGAGAACCGAAGAAAACAGAGAAGCTCTTGCACTTCAGGGCACTCTGTAAGCAGAAGTGGGGGGGGGGGGGAATAACAAGAGGCACTGGGGTTGAAAGCTGTACATGAACTCATGCTTTTGCAGGTATGCCCAAACACAGTCCCAGGATATGTCATGGGACTTTTTTTTTTTTTTTTTTTTTTTTTTTTTTTGTAACCCAACAGCATGGTTCTTGAACATGAACTTTGCAGGTAACATTAAGTTGCAGTGTTGAGGGTTGAATCTGCCTACAGCTCAGAGGCAGGTGGAAGGAGAGGTCAGGGAACAGCTGGAAGGTAGCAAAAAAGACAAGGTGAGTGATATGAGGAATAGCTGGTTTTGAGAGAGCTTGGGGACAATTCCTCAAGAAGTAAAGGAGAGAGACTAGGTATGTGTCTGTTGCACACAAATGGGAAGGACACATGAAGAGGCTGGGGACTTACTGATTTTGATTTTCAGAGGAAATTAACCCAGTTGAAAGGTAAGCATGTGGCCTCAAGTCAGGAGGACCAGGTAACAGCTAAGGTGGAGACTCAGTGCCATCCCTTGGAGAGGGGGTGACCCCATGCTCCAAGTCCCAGTGGAGAACATGCAGCGACGGAAGGGAGCAGGCCGGGACTTCCAGGACTAGCAACCCTGGCAAGGCTGGCAGAGGATCCCCTCTATGGCCTTGAGACTTCCAAAACAGTGGCTTCCTGGTGGCCGTGTCCTCTTTCCTAGCACAGCTATGGGTTTAGCCAGGCCGATGGCTTCAGATGAACTCCGGTTGCAGGAAATATGTCATTACTCCCAGCAGGTCTCAAGGGCTCTTTCCGGTTCCTCCATCTGCTTTAAAGGTACTAGACGGGAGTGGCTACATGCTAATGTTCTGCTAAGCTGCTGTGAGCAGCTGTCAGTCACGTCACAGTCATATCTTTAAAGAAAGTGCCACTCCTTCCTTCGTCCCCTTCTGTAAGGGTAACAGACTCAAAGCAGCCACTCCATGCCAAGACATGGGAGTAGTACATTAAGACAGAACAAGAAAAGGGGTGTTCCACAATCCTGCCCCCCATGTGTTTCTACCCTGATTGGGGGTCTTTGGCTCGGATGGACGGCAGGGAGGCCAGTCAGCTTTGCTGAGATCACAAAGGAGATCTGTGATAGACTTGGTGATAAACACTGGCTATACCATAGAGAAGAGGGGTTGACATGCTTGGTTGGAGATTACGTGAGAATCAAGTGAAGACAACTCCGAAAAGTGGGCCGTGAAAGAAAAGAGCTGTGGGCTGGGTTCTCTGTAGCGTGTACAAATGATAGGCACCGAGAACCACAGGGGAGGGGTGGGGGCTTGAGTCAGAGGGAGGGGAAGTCTAGAAATATGGCTTATCTAAGCAAGTGTAGAAGAGGTGTTATCAACAGCAAGGGGCTCTTGGAAGGGACCACAAGACACCCCAAGGACATGAAGAGGGCCAGGAGCCAGGGGATAATTCCCAAAATGTGGCTGCTCTGGGCTAGAAAGATGGATGTCTTGTCATCCATTGGAGTATAATATGCCTAGAAGGCTTTTATAAGCAAAGCTACTAGAAAGTTACTACACAAATGGGCTCTGAGGTCTTCCCCACAACTACCTCTCTGATGTCACAGTCTGTGTGAAATCCCCATGATAGGAACATGGACCGTCTGACCTGTTGTCCACTGGATAGGACCAAGGAGGCTCTGGGACAAATGTGGGCCTGGTGAGGGAGGTAGATTAGGAGGAGGAAATGAGGGCACCCAGCTTGATTCAGTTCTGGGATTTCCACCCCAGAACAGGAAGAGTGTGGGGTCAGAAGACATTCTGTAGAGACAGCTGGAGACCAGTCGGGTCAGAAAATCCCCCTGGAGAGTAGCTGGGAGACAGAAGCTCCAGTTCTCATGTCACCAGGGTTGAGGGGAGCATGACTGGAATGTGCCACAAGCCAGCGTCCATTCCCTGGGGTGGCCAGTGGGGAACCTCCAGCTCTGAAGTCATCAGCAGCAGAGGAGCCTAGACCTCTCCATGGAAAAAGGGTCCCCCTGGGATGCTTGGCGCCAATGTGGATGAACTCATAGTCTCTCCCTGTCACTCTTTTCTAGGCATCTCAGATTTCTGGACGCTTGGAGCATCTGCTGAGGACAAGAAGGGAGCTGGGATTCAGATGCAAGGTGGACCTGGAATTGCAAAGGTTACACTTTCCTTCCTTTTTAGTCCTGGGCTGAGTGTGGAAGTTCTACATGCCTGCCATACACATCCCACACCTCCCTTTAAGTCACCAAGAACTGAAGGCCACCACCTAGAACATACCTATGAAAACTTGGCTTAGCAAATGGGAGACCTGGACACAAAAAAAATAGAAGGAGGTAGAGGGGCTGGTCTGATGGGGTGGGGACATCCCTGCAGGGAGTAAAGAGCTGTCACAGGATAATACAGAAGGTACCAATGCCAAGAATAGGGGACCTACTCTCCACTGATGCTGTATGGCTCTGAGGAAAGTACCTTCTTTGTTAGAACCCGAGGTTCCCTGCTATGAAATGGAAATTCTATGTAATCTTTGCTAGAGAACTTAGAGAATCCCTTGAATGACATGATGACTGGTAAATGCTTTAACACCTTACAGCTCTTTGTACTCAAAGGGAAACAGTATGAGTGCAGACCACTTAAATTGTGGCATTGCACAACCCTGGGGACACCATTCTCAGGATGATCTTGAGGTATGGCATCCTCTCCAACCATGGTGTGATCAGTGGTAAAGACCTGTGGATCTAATCCGTGGGAAAACAATCTCTCTAGAGAGTACATGGGCACGTGCTGGGATGCTCAGCTGTCCGTCTGGGTCCTCCTGGAGGAGACAAGCCCTGCTCCAGGACACTCTAATTTAAAGGAGTGTGTGCTGCTTCACAAGGAGAAGCTGCAGGAAGAAGATAGCCCATTACTATCTCACAAACAGAAGAGACAGGACACATGGACATGCACAGGCACGTGGAGGAGCACTGTGCTCACAACCCTAAGAATGTATCAGCTAGAAAGTCAGGGAGTCCTCGGCGGAGGAGGCAGCTCAATCTCTGAAGTGCATGGTTGTAAACACTAGGTTATGGTTGCTAGATGTGGTGAGGAGTTTAGAATCCCAGTGATGTGCAAATGGGGATGGGTAAATCTCTGGGACTCTCTTGACAAATAGCCTAGTTAACTTGATAGCTGTGCTGAGGATTGGGCTTTTTGTCTACTTGAGAGAAGCTAAGGCTACTTGGAAGAGGGGGCTTCTGGAAGAGAGGATAAAATGTCCCTGTCAGATTGGCTTGTGGTCATGTCTTTGAGGTATTTTCTCGATTGACAATTAACCCACTGTGGGCGGTACCATCCCTTAGCAGGCAGTGGAGATCAAGCTAGTAAGCAGTGTTCCTCCATGGCTTCTGCTTCAGTTCCTGCTTCCAGGTTCCTGCCCTGATGTCCCTTCATGATGAACTGTAAGTTAAGAAATCCTGTCCCCACCCCTCTCTCTCTCTCTCTCTCTCTCTCTCTCTCTCTCTCTCTCTCTCTCTCACACACACACACACACACACACACACACACACATACACACACATGAGAAGGTGGGTGGCACCAGAGGAACAACAACTGAGGTTGTTCTCTGACCTCCTCTTCACACATACACACATATGTGTACACATACCTCCCACATGTGTACCTACACATATACATAAAAAGAAATACAAGGCAGAGTTTCCTGGGGTCCCAGAGGTTATGGGACTGTCAGGATTATTGGAAACCACAGGTCCTTTAGGTGCCCTGGGTGTTGAACACCTAAACCTGGCATTTTCATAGAGACAGTGTCTCCACTGTAGAGACAGGGGGCTCAGAAGTGAAAGCGTTTGCAGCAGAAACCCGATGGTCGAGTCCAAAGCTGGAACCCGCAAGGAATTACCAGAGAGCACTCACTGACTGCAGAAAGCCATTCTCTACTCTGTGTGGGCCTACATCACACACACACACACACACACACACACACACGCCACACACACATACAGACACACACACACATGCCACACACACACCACACACACATGCCACACACACATACAGACACACACACACCACACACACACACCACACACACACATATGCCACACACACACACCACACACACACACGCCACACACACATGCCACACACACACCACACACACACACACACACACACACACACACCACTCATTAAATACATTTCTCATGGTGGCATATCCCTATACTCCCACTGACTGGGAAATAGAAACAGACAAATCCCTGGGGCTCAGAGACTAGCCTGCCTAGACTAATTGGTGAGTTCCAGACCAGGGAGAGACTTTGTCTCAACAAATAAAATGAACATAGCCTAAGAAATGACAGCTGAGGCTGACCTATATGTGCACACATGTACATACACAGGCATATGAATGCATATAAAATGTACACACGCACACATATGCACACATATACGTACTATGAAAGGGTGGGTAGAAGGTGGATCACTTCCTTAAGGATCTGTAGTAATTATGCCTCCTATGGGTGTCATATCACTTCTAAGTAGACACCTTAGTACTTTGGGGACCCATGTAGTTTGTGGCCTTGGGAAAGAGAACGACAGGAGACAAATCAAAATAATCATTTAGTCAGGAAAACAGACAGTGGGCAGTTTCTGAGGAGAACCCAAGGGCTCAGGAGAGGATGCCTGGGAATCAGAGAGGTTGGGACAGTGCAGTACCATAGCAGGCTGCTCCAAGCAGCCAGTGGGGATGATGGGCATGAGAGTACAGGACGATTCAGGTCCTAAAGCTGTCATGAAGCCTCTAAAACATCTCCTGGCGTTGGGAGGGCTGTCGTGCTAGAGGTCCTGCTACTTGGGAGGCTGAAAAAATCAGAGATGAATTGGGTCATGGTTCATCTCAAACCCACGTGAAGAGATTTAGAGTCACTGTGGAAACTCATGGCTGGGCATGTCACTGAGGGAGTTTCTAGACTGGGTCTGGCTGGGAATGGCCCAGTGTGAGCTATGGTCCAAGCCTGAAAAAACAGAAAGTGGGGTGAGCATAGGTGTTATCTCTGCTTCCTGACTGGACACAAGGCAACCAACTGCTTCAAGTTTCTGCTGCCACGCCTTCCCACCATGATGGACTGCACCCTGAAACCACGAACTGAAATAAAACCCTTCTCTTCAGGTTTCCTTTGTCACTAATATAAGTGGTCATTGAACAGAACCTTAATTTTTAGACAAATTTAGACTGTGAGATAGTTGAAAAGTGACGTGTATTGACCTAGTGGGTTAAAAGCAGCCTGTCTCTGCTCGTTTACTCCCAGGTACAGATTACTGTGTGAATTTGGTGGTTGACATTTTTAGCCACTAGAACCTTTTGGAAATAGAACAGGCACCCCAAACATAGCAATTCCTGGTGGGTGAAGGCTCACAGATGGTGTCCCTGAGAGTAGAATTCAAATCTCAGAAGGAGGCTGGACGTCCAGGCCACTGTCACTCCTGAGGGCTCACAGTCCTGTGAAAGTGGTTGAGGAAGTGCTTCATGTCACGGAGCCAGTGTCTGCCTCATTGTGGCTTTTCCTCTTCTCTGAGGAATACCGGGAACTCCTAATCCTCCTGCCTCCACCCACCAAGTGCTAAGATTATAGGCATGTGTTTCTACACTCAGTTTAAAAGAGCTGGCACAGGTTTGGACATCTGGCTGTCCTCCAAATGCCATCTTTCATGTTTTGGACACAGACCACACTCCCAAGCTTCTCTCACAGCAAGGGACTTCCACACGGCTAAGTTGCCTCCCTCCTATCTGAGAGGTGTTCATTATTTCCTAGCCTGCTCCTCACTGTCAACTAGTTCATTAGCAGTCAGGTTGATGTTGGAAGCTGTATATTGATAATAGTAGTTGTCACCATTGATGGCCTTGTGTAACAAGAGGCATGCACTATCTTCCAGGTGAGACATGCAGCATCCCCCAAGTGAGGCATGTGGTATAACCCAAACTTGTTTGACTAAGACAAGATGTATTTGTGGTACATGTCACACAGTCTCACAATGTGGTATCCCAAGCCCTCTGCACTCCATTCTTATCTCCCCCTGCAAACTAACTTTCCTCAAGGCTGTCAGACATCTGGGAAGCCAGAAGTTCTGGGAGAGAATCACCAGCAAGCAGGTCCAGCTTCCTGCTCCTGGCATTTCCTCCCTCTCAGGGGTCTTCCCTTGTCCCTGCCCCACCCCCGTGTGTGACCAAGTGTCTTCCCACTCGTCTGCACTTCCTGCATGTGCTGAGCAAACTGCATCTTGTGTAGCCTGCAAGGGTAAGAAGATTGCATGCCCCTGGATCACTGGAGCTAGCTTTGAGGGTAGCAAATAGAGCTTTAGGGTAGACGGCTTGTTTGGTAAAGCATGAAGTCCTGAAAAAGGACACCAAAGGACAAAGAAGAGAAAGATGGAGGAGGGAGGAAGAGGAGGGGAAGGAGAGAGGAAGGGAAAAGGGGAGGAGGGGGAGAGGGAGAAAGATAAAAATAATTAGGTCAGAATTACCCACATTTCCTAGTAAAATGCTGTCCTAAATGGTGACTTCTGAGCAAAAGCTTGAAAATCCAGCATGTGTTTGGCTTGTCTCTCTCCCTGCTGTAAACCTGGCAAAGGTACAGATGGAAGCCCCAGCATCAGCATGGATCCCAGAATGGAAAAGCAGGCTGCAGAGAAAAGCCACAGCCAGCCCACGAAGCATGGAGAGTGTGAGTGAGTTCTGTCATCACATACTTTATAAAACTTTTAAAGTTCACCTTGCCACCACCCTCCCTAGCCCTAGCTGACGAGCACAGACACCATACAGAGCTCATCACAGGCTCTTCTGATTGTCCCAGTGATTAGAAAACACACAAATCTGGATCATCCATCAATACGACACACCTGAGTGACTGAGAGCAAGCCCCACACATCAGCTCTAAACTGTCTGTAGCTTTAGTTCCAAGGGGTCTGGCGCCCTCTTCTGGCTTCCACAGGTACTACACACATATGGTGCATATAAACTCATGAGTATTCACACATATCTAAAATAGAGATATTGATGGGGCTAGAGACATAGCTTAGTAGCTAAAAACACATATTTTTCTTTCAGAGGACCCAAATTCAGTTCCTAGCACTTATATTAGGTAGCTCACAACCATCTCTGATTCCAAAGTATCTTATGCTCTCTTCTGCCCTCCACAGGCACCTGATCCCTCATGGCTCACACACGCACAGTGAATCTTAGAAAAGGTGCCATTGTTCCTTCCTCTAGCACCATCCTTGCTAAATCCTGGACTCCCTCACATATCTCCTGTTCTTTCTCCCCTCGAGAAGTACTGGAGGGGTTACCCAGACCAAGTATCTCTGCTGCTGCACTCAGGCAGTATGTCTGGCTTACAACAGTGAAGGACCAGGGCTGAGGCCTGCTTCCCTAGGGAGAGGCCTAATCATCTCTCCTTCTTTTGGTCCTGAGCCCTCCTCCCCGCTCCCCCTCTCCCATGTGGCAGCCACATGGTCCTGGAATGGCCCGAACAGTAGAGCAAAAAGCAAGACCTGCCCATGTTTCTGACCTTCCCGTGTTTCTGGAGCTCCTTTTGTGGCTTTCTGGGGAGTGTGAACACATCCAAGGCTTGGGTTTGGACCTGGAGGCAGTAGATGGAGCAGGTCTTTAGAAGATTCTGGTTCTGGGCCATTTGGATTGATTTATTTGGGCAAGACATTTTCCACGTCATCTAGATCTAGCAGCCTCATGGCGTTTTCCTTTGTATACTCTATTTAAATCTTAGGGTTTTTTTTTTTTTATCAAAGTAATACATGTACATATTTTGAAAGTGAAATGTTCTACAAGGTTCATAATGAAAAGCACAGTTCCTGGCCAGCCCTGTTTGCTTCTGGGTCCTCTTCTGACACAAGCACTTTGAAGTATTTGAACCACCTCTTGTCTTTATTTCTGTATTTCCAAGGGGCATATTAAAGCAGGCATTTCTCAAAAGTCCTATCACCAGGTTCTGTCAATCTCATCATATGGAAGGCGGGTTCCAGCCCTTCCACACAGCCACTCTTCACAGTTACAGTCTGCCCCAGTCATGTTCTATGGCTGTGCAGACACTGTGAGCACAACTCTCATAAGAGTACCATGACAGGGATCATGACAGTGGCCAGGCAAGCATGCATCATCCTGATCACAAGGAGGGAGGGAGGGAGGGAGGGAGGGAGGGAGGGAAGGAGGGAGGGAGGGAGGGAGGGAAGGAAGGAGGGAGGGAGGGGGAGAGAGACCAGACCTGCCATGTTCTTTGAAACCTCAAAGCCCACCTCCCAGTAACACACCTCCTCCAACAAGCCCACATCTCATAATCCTTCTCAAACAGTGTCACTCCTTGGTGACTAAGCATTCAAATACAGGAGCCCATGGCGCCATTCTTATTGGAATCACCATAGTGCCCCTGGCACATAAACACAATGTGTGTTTTAGTGAAGCCATTTCAACTCCGATCCCCGTTTACTACATAGATGTCATCATTTTCTCTTTACAGCTTCATGGTTTCTCAGAGATTGCCTTTGTTCTCCTTACCATGTGCTGCATATAAACAGGTACACCCCTACAGTGTAAACCAGCGGTTCTCACCCCGCCAATGCTGTGACCCTTTAGTACAGTCTTCATGTTATGGTGACCCACAACCATAAAATTACTTTAGTCGCCCCTTCATAACTGCAATCCTACTACTGTTACGGATCATAATGTAAAGATCTGATATTTCCAATGGTGCTAGGTGACCCCTGTAAGAGAGTTGTTTGCCCTCTCATGGGGCGGAGACCCACAGGTTGAGAGCCTGAGAGCCGCTGTAACAAAAATCCCTGTCACTTCTTTTGACTATACACTGCTGTTGTCTGTTTTTATTGGGGACCTGACCATTTAGACAGACTGCTCTGCACACACATCTTGAAGATCCTCCTCTCAAAATGTTCTCTCACTGTGATGCTTAGATTTCTCTTTGAATTCACCCAAGTTCTACATGACTTGTCTTGTCTCTTTCCCTCCCTCAGTTATATCCTGACTAAGGTGGACAGCACTGTCTTAAGGGATAGCTAGGAAGTAATGTTTTCATCCACACACTTAAAAGTAGATGGGGGGCTGGAGAGATGGCTCAGTAGTTAAAACCATTGGCTGCTCTTGTAAAGAACCTGGATTTGCTTGCTATCCAGCCCCCACACAGTGGGTCACAATTGCCTGTAACTCCAGTTCCAGAGGGTCCCATACCCTTTACTGGCCTCTGAGGGCACTGCACACACAGGCGTGTATGTACATATATGCAGGAAAATACTCATGCACGTAAATTTACATCTTTTTTAAAAGTAAAAGTCGCCTGTGTGCAAAGTTACATTTGTCCTAATTGTCACCCTCTATTGCCACAGTGGCTGAGCATGAGGATGTAGTTTGGACGCCAGAAGCATCAGAACTTAGAGACAACACTAATTGACTTCCAGTTTATATGGTAGCTATGGAGGAAACTTGGACTCGATTTAGATCGTTGATAATTTTTAATTATTTATTTTTCTCCTTTCTGGAAAGACTCAAAATTTTTCTTCTCTAGGTTTGAGATTTCATTTAGTGTGCCTTTGACTGGATTGCTTTTGCTTTTTGTTTTAAAATACGGTTTATAATGAATTTATAGAAAAATTTCTATCTGTAATTTCGTGGTCTCTGGCTCTAGGAAGTAATCCTCCTCCTCCTCTTCTTCCTCCTCTTCCTCCTCCTCTTCCTCTTCCTCCTCTTCCTCCCCCTCCTTTTCCCTCCTCTTCCTCCTTCTTGCAATTCCGGTCCTTCATCTTCTGTCTAGAACTTACATTACCCATCTCCTCACAGATCAAACATCTAGTTTTTCTATTAAATTTCGACTGAATTTCATGCTTCTTTGGGAAAAAATATCTTGACTTTATCGCCTTTATTTTACTTAGATTTGATTTTTAAATCAAATACGGGTGTTATAATTTTATTTTCCAGGAACTTTCTTCCTCCAATTCCTTAAAAAAAAAAAATCCCCAGTTCTCACTTAAAAGAGGCTCCACCTTTGATCATCCTGAAAATATTAATCTTCATTTGTGGTGTTTTCTTCTTCGCTGTCTCTTCTGGTTTCTGTGATCTCTTGAGGGTTTTCTCTAACTATGAAATGATTCTCAGCTGCCTTTTCGTACTTAAATGGGAGGAGCTGAAACTCCAGGTGGTAGTGGTGAGAGGTGTGGGGGCTTTATCACTAGGTGATGGAGCAGGACATATTGTTACTGGAGGACCAAGTGTCCTTTACTTTCAGAAAGTTAGTTTTTCCAGAAAAAACTCTTCCAGTATCTTCCCATGTGATTTCAGCATCTCAGAGCTAGAGTGAGGAAGACAACCTTGGCCTTCATCCTTGGTCCACTGCCTCACAGCCATTTGAGGTACCTCTGTGTCCAGAACCTTCCGGCTTCAGTATCTCAGAGATAAACCTTCTGCTTTCTGAGCATGGGAGGAACTGATTATATAGGTGCCCAGGTGGAGGGATTTTGCTGGGACAGGGGCATTTTTCCTGCTTCTAATAAGAACTATTAGCAACTGGCCCATTTATCCTGCCTCATTTCAAATCTCTGCCTTCAGAAGAAACCAGTGCTGTGTGCTCCCTGGCCACACTGGGATTCTGAGGCCCCAGAGTTTTGCTACCTGTATGTTCCCACTGCCTGAACCCATACCATTGCACACTGGGTCTCCTCCGTCCTCTGCGGCTTGGGGCTCTCTGTTCCTTGTGGTCTGCTAAGCCTGGCGCCAAGTATCCACGTTCTTTCTATTTCCCAAACTGCTAGCTTCTCTCGCTGCTGCTGTTTCCTCTCTCATTCCCATTTTACTTGTGGGTTTTTGTCTTCTTCTTTTTTTTTTTTTTTTAACATTTCATTAATGACATTTTAGTGGGACTTCTGGAGGTAGCCAAGATAAACATGTGTGTTCAATCAACTCTGATTAAGCAGTCTAATGTTCTCTATTATAGCTTAGAGCCAAAGTAACAGTTAATCATAAAGCCTGCTTCTACCTTGCTTTGCCTGCCTCCTCCATGCCTCCATCTACTGAGAGGATGACTAGCTGGGAGCAGTCTCATCACGTCGCACCATATGTCACCATGAGGCCACATCAAGTGTAACCTAATCTGTCACACTGAACAACACAAGTACTGTGACCTCCATGTGGCCTGTATCAACATCAGTACCATGGCTTTCATCCCCATCACCACCGCTACCCTCCCCTTCACATCACAAATACTCCCATCTTAGCCATCATCACCATGGTGACCGCCACCTCTTCCATCACCCTAACCACCTTCTCCATCAGCTTCTCTGTGTTCCCCGTCACCACCATCCTTTCCACCTTCACAGCCACACCGTTACCTTATCATCACTATCAACTCTACTTCACTGCTTCCAATATGCTCCAAGATCCTCTCTCTCCCCCACCCACTGTGGTCTCCTCCCAGAAGACATTCTACATGAAATATTAATGCACCCTCTTTCCACAGGGATTGCAATCAACCAGATGACGTGTCATGGTCCTTGAAACTTTCTACTCAGAAAGCTGAGGCAGGAGGATTGGTTAAGTCTGAGAATGTGAAACTAGTCCTAGGAAGCATAATGAAGTTTCATTTGAAAGAGAGGGGAGGGGGGGAGAGGGAGAAGGGGGGAGAGAGGAAGGGAGAGGGAGGAGGAAGGGAGAGAAAGCCAGGGTGGGGTGTGTACAAGTGAATAGTGGTAGACAACAGCATAGAAGAATGATTCTGTCTTTGAGTACACAGAGTATTCCTCTGAGAGAGAAAAGCTAAATATGATGTCTCCAATTCAAGCATCCTATACAAGGCCAGGAGAGGCAAACAGTGGTATTGGCCAGTCCTTCCCAGATATTGAACACTGAACATCACAGATGCTTTTAGTCATTGGGGGGGGGGATATTATCCATGTTTTAAAGGAGGAAACTGAGATTCCCAGATGCAAAATAACACAGTCAAGGCCACACAATTAATAAGCTGTGGAGCCAAGATTCCAACCCTATGTGACTTCAAAGTCCATATTCTTTCCATCACACTGGGCTGGAGAGAAGTCCCAAGAGTCTGGTTGAAGCACCATGGGATATAACCAAGCAAAGAAAGCCCTTATCATCTCAGTGAGAGCTGGTCTAACAAGGCACACGGAAGCCCCTCTCTCAAAAGAGAAAGACCACCACCTTTCTGAGGAGAAGATCCAGGAGCACTCAGAGTACTCACACTCTGCTGAAGGCCCTACCCGAGCAACCTCTCACAGTGCCTGAGCCTTGCCACCTCTTCCTGACCCCAGCTCCCAGGGGGATAGGGAGGGAGCATGGACAGCCAGTCCTGGGAATGCCTGAGCTTGGGAGAACTGGGTTATTTTGGGATTGTTTACATTTGGAATCTTCCTGGTCTTTGGTCCCAGAAAAAAACACCCACATGTTGGAAAGTCTTCCGAGTTATTCACTGTTGGCTTTTTTTTTTTTCTTCATCTCCTTCAACTTTTTCTTCTTTTTGTGGATGGAAAAAAAATGTGCTAGTGATTAGTCACAACCTGTGAGGCTCGGCTTTTGACGGCCCCGCTGAGAAGGCAGAGACAAAGAGGCTCAAAGCTGGGTCCAGGACAGATGCTTCTGGGAAGGAAGTGTTCATAATGCTGACCACCCCCCACAGCCTCCATGGAGTGGTCTTCTCACCTCTGTTTCCCAGGGGACCACCACTCCCTGGATATAGGGCCTTTGGCTCTTCCCTTCCAAGCTCAATCCCAGCATCCCTAGGGAAGAAATCAGGCCAGCATGTGTGCTCCAAGGAAGCCAGGGGGTCAGGACCTGGGCAAGTGGGAGGAGCAGGCAGTTGGTGCAGAGGAGTCCCAGACCCTGAGCCCTTTGCTGAAGACTTCCTTGTCCATCCCTGACCTTCAGGCATCTTATGGTCCTTGCAGAGTGCCTGTGTGGTTGGTCTCATGGCTACCCCAGGATGTCAGTGGTCCTCTTCACTCCTTTTCAAGAAGGTTAAGAGTTGAGCGGGACAAAACAGCGTCCACTGGGCCCATACGATGGGGATTGCTTCAGTTAAAAGGCAGGCTTGGGAGGAAGATCTGGATTCAATTTTCAAATCTACGGATTGTGAAACATGGCGGGAAAGGAGCAACAAAGAGAATCTGGGAGCTCTCCCTTGGTGTGGGTCTTTTAAAAGATGTTTTTAGGCAACTAAGAGAAAATCAATTAATACAATAAGCAGCAAGATGGCTTAATGTCAGGGGGGTGACAGAAGTGTCCCTAGGGTGATTGGAATCGGAGCAAAAGAATTTCCTTGCCAGGCTCCTGCTGATATAAACAATTTGAGTCATTCAAAATTAGGATGTCAGCACCATTCTGAAAGCCCAGTCTCGTGTGATCACACCCACACAAAATACTCCACGCGCCAGGGGAGCCATCCATACACCAGACTCCCATCTAGAACCAAGTGTGGCTTATGGGCCCCATGAGGACACCACGGGCCTGAGGCCCACCCTCCGTGGCATATGGCTGACCTCACACATGGGGCTTGAAGATCAGGAGAAGAAGCAAGAACAGAGGCCCACCCAGGTTCTATTCCAACTTAAGGAGGCTCCAGCTAGCAACTGCCGTCCCCAGGCAGTCTCAGCTCTGGAGGGGTTACAGCAGTTAGAGGAAGACACCCAAAATAGGGGACCCTTGTTAACCAGTTTTTAGGGAAGTGCCAAAGCCCCTCAACAAGTACCTTTCATCTCTGCAGTGTGAGGCACTGCAGAGTGAGGCACTGCAGAGTGGGTGCCTGTGCTCAGGCCTGGCTCTGTCTTGTGTGGGCATATAGTCATTTCTCTCATTGAGATGACACAGCTGGCAAAGCAATTTAAGTATGGAGGGTTAAATCCATGGGCTTGCAGACTGTCATGGTGAGGAGGGAGCAGGAGTGGGAGACATTATTGCAAAAGCATCCAGAGTCAGAATACAGAAAAAGATGGATGCCAATGCTCAGCTCTCTCCTTAGAATCAAGTCCAGGAGATAGAGGCCATTGAACTGATGGGCTTAGCTAGGGTTGGTGGCATTAGGAGGTTGGTTGAGTGACAAGACCTTACTGCTCATAAAGTCACCATTTTGATTACAATAGCTCTTTAGAGCAGGATTCTCTAATCTTTTGACACTGTAAAAGGACACTGGGTTCATAGCTATCCTGGGAGGAACGGCCCATTCTCACACCTGATGACACACAGAGAAGGTTAGTTAGGGTTCCTGCCACTGTATGGGAGACACTGAAATGTTATCATGCCTTCCCATCCCACCCAAGGGAGCAGCATGGTGCCCAGGGGCTGCCCTAGTCCTTTTACCCCAGGGGGGATGAAGAGAATCAAAGGTAGCAGTGGCCCAGGACTTGAGAAGGTGGCTCCGGGCAGGAAGCAGCTTGGCCCTGTTAAGCAGGCACCCTTGTCCATGGTCACCTTCCCCTTTGCCTGGCCTGTGCCTAAGACTAGGTCTCCAGGAGACCTCCTGGAACCGAAGACACAGCTTTTCACTCTGTGGGGAAGCCTCCGCTCTTGTTCTGAATACCTGGGCTCAACTATGCCCACTTGATGCACAAGTTTGCAAAGCATGATCCTGACCTCCAACGCGAGACTGAGAGCTCTCTGGGGGGATTCTACTCCAATCCTCTTTCTCCCAAGACTCTTTTTCTCCTGGCCTGTTCTCTTTAACACCCTGTAATCTCTTTCCAGAAAGAGCTAGTATTTGATAATAGACAGGCTTTCTCCTCCCAGACTGCCATTCACCCCACTTGGTTTTGCTTCATGGACAGAGTCCCACCATCTGTTTGCTATGGGGCTACTGGTTCTGAAGTGTCCTTCTTGACCAGAGAGAAGCCAGGCGATGTTCCTGTCGGAGAGGTCCTCTGGGTGGAGCTCCTAGCCTCCCAGCCTGAGAGCTTTTCTCTAGACAACCTTGGGCCTGCTCATCTCACCCCAGCCTCATAGTGGCACCCCACATAAAATCCCAGAGCTGGGACAGGACTTGGGACAAAGAGGATGACAGTAGGGCCCCAGCCTTGACCCCAAGTTCCTATTTATAATCTTTATCCCGGAGACGGCCACTTAAACACACATTCCTGATAACTGAATAATCTTTGGCACCAAGCAAAAAATAGCCTGCGGCCTAGACCACAATTGTACAGCTGGAACAGGGTGAGCGGGGACAACGGAGACACAATGATGCAGGACAAACTGGAGGTGGGAGGGGCTGGGTTGGCACAAGTGAGTTGAGACAGCAAATATAGCCGGTTAAATATATCCCTGTCGACCTGGACACCATGCTGACCTGACACTGTGCCAGGCCCCTCTGCCACAAGCTTTCCCCAAATGAGCTCAGATCTCTTGTACCCAATGGGAGTGAGAACAGAGGCCTGGTCTAGTGAACCCTGGGACTCTGGAGAAGTCGTCAAACACATCAAGAACCAAGAGCAGAGGCTCTGCTGGCATTCTCTGCAACTGTCATTCCGATGGAGGAAGAGTGGCCATTACTGAGGAAGGAAATAGCAGGCCTTTCATTCTCCAAAGCAGCCGATGGAAACCCCTGGCACGTACCTCTGTCCATCAGTGGAGAAATGACGTCAAAGTCTCTTCTATGAAAGCCTTAGCAAGAATGGAAGTCTCAGACAGAGTCTGCTATCAAATCAGTGGGGTCCCCTGGAGAATCAATGTGATCCCACACCATCACAGTCCATGCCCCTTCCCCCAGTCCCACAAAATCCAGTACTTCCTGTCAGAATCCATTCACACTCAGTTTACGTCTGTGCACTTTGCCTTTAACATCCTTCCATCTGGGGGAGCCCTTTCCACGTGACCTCATGCTTTCCTTTTTAAATAAGGCCACCAGTCACTCTGGTTTAGGGAGTATCCTAAAGACCCCTTTATCTTAGATTCTGAAGCGCTAGAGGTTAAGACTCTAACAGCTGATTTTGAGATGAGGAACAAGTTTGGTCTTCTGCTTGCAGGACATAATTTGACAAGAAAGCTCAGAGACTTATACTGCTGGGCCTATGGAGTCTTGTGGTGAGGGTGCTTTCTACTGAGAACAGACAGAGGAGAAGCAGATGACCTCAGCTTTGAATGTGATTTTTGAGGAATACCCAGCTTACACCATGAGGCCCAAAAGAGGGTGTGTTGACATAGGAGCCTGTAGTGTTCCAGGCAGTGTTGGAAGGTGAAGAAAACAGCTTCTCTAAACACATGGAGGAAGAATAAAATGAACAGAGGCCTGTGCCTCAGAAACATAGGTGTCTAAGGGCATCTAAGGCCTAGGCCAAAGAAGAAGATGGAGCACAGAATTGAACTAAAGACAGTGAGTCTGTGGGAATAAGCCTGAAGGACTGAGCCCTGCTGTTCACATCAGCCATACTTCGGACAATGAGAACAGTGAGGGTCGTGTTTAAGGACATAATCTGGGGGGGCTGGAGAGTCACAACCACCTGTGACTCCAGCTTTAGGGCTTTCTGGTCTCTGCAGTACCTGAACTTGTTGGTGAACAGACACGCAGCCCCATACAAAGCTTACAGCGAACATACTCTGAAAGGCCCAGACTAGTTCATAAGGGAGAAAAGAATGGTGACGTCAAATCCAGAAGGTTCCCCAGAGATGTCCACGAGTGCAGGGTCGGGAGAGCGGGATGCTCCAAGCTTGGGGAAGACTTACCAATCTGAGGGAAAGCTAGAAAACCAACCTGTGACTTCCCCAGATCTGAGCCACAAGGGAGGAAGATTGTCTAGGGCCTTTCTCTCATCTGGCAGGCATTCCACAGATTAAGCTAGGGTCCTAAAAATATAGTACAGGGCTTGGGCACTTGATATCCAAGAATGAAGACCTGAGTTCAGACTCCCAGAACCCAAGTAAACTCACATACATCTATAACTCTATGGTCCTATTTTGAGCTGAGAGGTGGAGACAGGAGACTTTCTGGAAATTCAAAGGCCATCTAGGTTGGCCTATGCAGTCATAAACAAGGAGAAGGCCAGGACAGACAACCAGAATTGTCCTCTGACAACACATGTGCCTTGGCATGCATATACGTCTACAATGCACGTGCACGCACACACACACATACATACACACATGCACACATGCATGCACGCACACATGCACACACACACACATGCACACACACACACACACACACACACATATCAGGGGGGAAGTTAAAAGATTAGAAGACAAAATAATGCAGGACACTGAGGTAAGGAGCCAGATGACAGAATTCTTACCACAAAATGATGAAGCTGAAAGCAAACACAATTACTATGATGAAGCCAAGCCTTGAGTCTTCTTTAAAAACTAATAAAATTGACACCTATTCATGGAAATAATATTAGGGAAGAAAGGAATGGAGGCCTCTTGAGACCCCATGTCAGGGTAAGAAAGTGGCTCTCTCTGCAGGTGCTGAGACTGTTTTAGAAAAAGTCAGGACAAACACTACATAAGGGAAGCCTTGTGATAATAAGAGGCAAGTGAAATGAGGGTTCCTTGGAGCACAGGGTGTTGCACGAATAAATGAGTTCAGGGATAGATCCCTGAGGAAGTCGGAGATATTAGAGAGAATAAACACCACGGTCAGATCTTACCCAGCTATCTTCCAGCTTCCTCAGCCTTGATTCCCTTGACTTGGCTTCCCCTCGGCTTTCTATCTCCACCTTAAATACTCTTTTGGTAAATTAAGGCGTGGCCCCACCACTGCCTGCCTGGGAGCCTGGAATTCCTTCTATAATCTAAAGTGACCTAGACTCAGTTGGGATTAAGGGCATAGGTCACCACTCCCAGGATACTCCCTGTGCTGGGATTAAAGGTGTGAATCACCACTCTATGATTCTCCTAGACTAGACTGACTGTTTAGAGCTATGGAACTTCTGGAGCTTTAATTAACTCCCCACATAGACTATGGGTAGATTCCCTCTGATATCTCCGAAACTTCTGAAGCTTTTATTGAATCCCCACACAGGGTGATAACTGGCTGCCTGTCCTCACAGCACCTGTCCCCTACAACTAGCAAGGTCTTAGGGGCTCCACCTCCTTAAAGGACGCTTTGTCTTCTCAGGGCTAGCTAAGGGAGGAAGGGTCTCAGGACACTCAGGGACAGATTTTGAATGAACTTAGTTCATATCAGCCAGAGAGCCAGCAGGATGCTGTTTGCTCCTTTTCAGTAATGCAGTAACTGGCAGTCACTCCCCATGGGGGCACTCTCCTGGGGGATGGAGCAGCAGAGCTTGTTTCTGTGGGGAAAGGGGTCAGGAGCCAGGCTTCCAAACATATACTCTCACCCTAACATGCACTTATTTATTAGTTCTATATCAAATTTATCCTAACTGGTGCATAAAATCGTACATATTTATGGGATGCCATGTGATTTTTCAGGATACATATGTGTTGTGCTTTGTTTTAATTTTTTAAATGATATTACTGAAGATTCAACCTACATTCTCATGTACCCAAGGCAAATTCTCCACCACTGAGCTACAGCCCAGTCATCTTTCTGCTTTTTATTTTGAAATACAATCCTCCTGTCTCAGTCTCCTAGGACACTAGGCCCAGTTCATTGTGTCGTATTTAGACCAGCTCAAGGTTTGCTTTCTTTCTGCTTACGTGTGATTTGGTACCTGTTGATCAGTTCTTTCTGTTTTTCCTCCCAGTGGCTCTGCACTTCTGATAACTACCACCTCCTTTCACGTCTAAGAAATTAAGGTTTTCAGCTATCAGACCTCAGCAAGGCCAAAGTTGTTCCCGGCCCTCTGTGCCTAGCTAATCTCACTTAACGTGGAGGTAGTTCTAGCCATGTTGTTGCAGATTTTCTCTTCTGGCTGAAGGGTATTTTGTTGTATTTATGTACTGATTCCTTTTCTTTTTACATATTCACCAGCTGGTAGAAAAAATGCTTTAACTGCTTGGCTACTGTGAATAGTCAGTGAATGGCGGACAACAGGTATGTCCCTGACATGCTGATAAACCCAGTTGGCAGTAGGATTGCTGGGTCGTGTAACAGGCTGCTTTTAGTCTCTGGAGAGAACTCCATCATGGTTGTGCCAATCCGCACCCTGCCCACAGCTGTGAGCTCTGTACTCTTGACACCACCCCCTTACCATCACCTCCTTGCCAACACCCCATTGCCATAATCTCCTCGCTAGTGTTTGGTTGGTTTGTTGTTTGTTTGGGGAGCTGGTAATAGCAACTGATCTTGGTTTTGATTTGCATTTCTCAGACTGTCATGGTTAATCTTCATTGATAAACTGAAAAGCAGGATCACAATGGGAACAGAACTCTGGGTACGGCTGTGGGGGAGTTTCTAGGTTAGGCTAGTTAAGGTGGAAAGACAGACCCTAAATGTCTAAATCCATGGGATGAGGTCCTGTACTGAACGCAAAGAAAAAAGCCAAGGCATAGAAGCACTGAAAGCTCATGTCAGGATAAGAAAGGAGCCCTGTCTGCAGGTGCTTCTGAGACTTGGAAGGCGGAGGTAGGCAGAGCTCTAAGAATTTGAAGCTAGCCTGGTCTACACAACAAGTTTCGGGCCATCCAGGGATATACAGTGAGACTTTGTCTCAAAATAAGAACAACAATAATCATAATAAGGAAGAAGAGAAGCAGTGAGTTGAGCATCAGAATTTGTCTCTTGTCTTTGCCTTCTGACCATGGACACATGTGAACAGCTGCCACACACTCCTGCTACCGTGCATTCATTTCCATGGTGGACTATACCTTCAACGCAACAGCTGGAATCGAGTGTGCCCTCCTTACATTGTTTCTATCAGGCTTTTTATCACAGCAGTGAAATGAAGAACTGACCCAACACTGATTAGTGGAGCTGGGTGACCCACCGGCCACCCTTCTGTCTTCTTTTGAGAAATATCTGTTTAGACCTTTTTGTCAAAACTCTGTTATAGGTGCACAGAGTTTACTTTTAAGGTCTCTTCCCTGTTCTTTGGCTGTTTTGATGATGTTTTTGGTCAGTGTCCATGCTGTTTTGATTATGATAGCTTTGTAGTGTATTTTTAGGTAACATGATGTAATATTCCTGCTTAGTTCTTTTGCATTACTGTTGACTGCCTTTCATCGTTCCAAACAAGTTGCATAATTTTCTCCCCAGTTTTGTGAAGAATGTCATGGGAATTTTGATAGGAATTATATTGACATTGCATCTATAGTTCGGTAGTGTGAACATTAAATAATATTCATTCTTTTAATCCACGAACAAGGGATTTTTTTTTCCTGTTCTTTTTGTCCCCCTTCCATTTTTTTCCCATCAGTGTTTTATAGCTGCCATTGTAAAATCTCTCTCACAACTTTGGTTAAATTTTTTCCTCCAGAATCTTCTTGGCATCCATCACAGGACTGTCTCTTTGACTTCTTCTTTAGAAAAATTACTGTAGGTACACAAGAAGAGCACCAATATTTAAAATATTTATTTAGGATTTCATGTGCCTGCAAAGTCCAGAGGCATCAGATTCCTCTGGGGGGTGGAGCTTCAAGTGGTTACAGCAGCCAGTTGTGGGTGCTGAGAAATGAATTCTGGTCCTCTCCAAGAGCATATGAGCCCTTAACCTTTGAACCATCAGCCATGGAGCTTCTGACTTTATAATGATGCTTTTGTAGCCTGAAGACCTTCTGAGTCCATTTATTAGGCTCCTAAATTTAATTTATAGTCTCCCTATTTCAATTTCCCCACCTACAAATTTGGATCAGTAAATTATCAGGAGGAGTTACAGAGTTTGTACACACAAAGATTCTAGGTCACTTCATAGCCTGTGCTAAGCACTGAATAATCATTGACAGGAGCAGCTGCAGCTTTGCAGGGAGACAAATTGTCATTCTAAGTATTGCTTAGTAAATCTGGAATTTAGAATGGAGACACGGTGGTTTGAAGGGAGATTTTTGCTCTAGAGAAACAATAAAATATCCCTGATCTGTATCAGAGACTCCTCTACCAGTTCCCATGTATCAAGCCTCTTCTCCTTGACCATGGCTAGAAAGCATTAAATATCTCTTGTTTCTCTGATCTTTTCCATTCTAATCCAACAAAGCCCACCTCACCTGTGCCTCTCATAGACAAGGTGCTGAAGCTATAATCTTAAAGGGTTTCCTTAATGGAGGATACTTTATTTTCATGTAAATGTCATAAAACTGTCTCCATGGTCAATAGTTATGGGACAATGGTACATTGTAAAGTTTTGTTACTGGTACTGGTTTAATAAAACACTGATTGGTTAGTAACCAGGCAGGAAGTATAGGCAGGGTGACCAAACTACGAGAATTCTGGGAAGAGGAAAGACAGGGTGGGTCATCAGCAAGATGCAGAAGAAGCAGGATGAGAATGCTGTACTGATAAAAAGGTACCAAGCCACATGGCTAAAAATAGTTAAGAATTATGGGTTAATTTAAGTGTAAACACTAGATAGTAGCATGAGCTATTGGTCCAACAGGCACTCTAATATTAATCCTCTCAGTCAACTATCTTATAAGTGGCAGTGGGACCAGCCAGTCAGGACAGAGAGACTTCTGACTACAGGCTGTTGTTCCAATTACCTCCAGTTGCACAACTGCTCAGCCCAATCAGAATGGCTTAGAGCAGAGGTCAGCAACCGTAATCCTGCCTGATTTTGGTAGAACACATGAGTTAGCCATCATTTAAGTTTTCAGGAGAAAAACCATCACAAGAAGAATAGTATTTCATAGCATATAAAATTATACTGATTTGAAATGTTGACGTACATAACGAAAGCTGTATTGGAGGCAGGCCACACCCACTCATTTTGTGGCACAGCCATCAGGCTTGAAGCAGTTACCAACTCATGCTCTACAGAAGTGTTTGCCAACCTTAGGCTTAAAACACCCACTCTCTTTTTTGCTTACAAACTTTCAGCATGAGTTAGCACCGCTCTTACTGGCCTCTTCTAGGCTGAATTAAGGCCAGTACTGCCTCAATGTCTAGGGTAGGTGTTGTCTGTCTGACTTGGG
Organism: Phyllotis vaccarum; assembly: GCA_033318265.1. Classification (NCBI taxonomy): domain Eukaryota; kingdom Metazoa; phylum Chordata; class Mammalia; order Rodentia; family Cricetidae; genus Phyllotis; species Phyllotis vaccarum. The sequence goes on along the minus strand of JARWLC010000014.1, from coordinate 66,708,719 downwards.
GTAGGGATATCAGTTGGCAGAACACCCGAGGTTCCTGCTTGGCCACAGAGATGTGACAGCTTGGCTCCTTCACAGGATGTCTCTGAATCAAAAGGACAAATATTTTCAAAAGGCAGAAAGCAAGAGCTAGCATTCTCTAAAGAGGTGGCCTTGAGACCAACACAAGTGGAAGGTGTTATTATTCCAATATTCTAGTTTTATTTCTGTTACTGTATAAAAATAACCTGACAAAATCCCACTTATGGAAGAATGCATTTATTTGTCTCACAATTCCAGCTTTGGGAAAAGTCAAGGCAGAAACTTTAAAGCACCTAGTGACATCATATCCACAGCTGAGAGCCAAGAGAAATGAATGCATACCTCTGTGTTTAGCTAGCTTTCTCCATTGTTACATAGTTCAGAATCCCTTCCCAGGGAATGATACTGCCCACAGTGGGCTGGGTCTTTCTACATCAATTGCCATAAGTAATCAAGAAAATCCCAGGCTGGAGAAATGGCTCAGAGGTTAAAGAGCACTGGCTGTTCTTCTAGGGGTCCTGAGTTCAATTCCCAGAAACCACATGGTGGTTCTGTAGCATCTGTAATGAAATCTGGTGCCCTCTTCTGGTGTGCAGACATGCAGGCAGGCAAAACATTGTATACATAATAAACAAACAAATAGTTTTTTTTTAAAAAAAAATCAAGACAATCCCTCACAGACATGCCACAGACCAACCTGATCTGGAAGATGCCTCACTGAGACTCTGTCCCCAGGTGACCCTATCTTGTGTCAAGTTGACAGTTGCATTAATTGTCACAACTGTATTCAAGCCAATTGTTACAGAGCACAGGCTTCAGGGAGGGGAATATAGATGCCACTTCATTGCATTAAAGTTTAGAGAATTCAGCAACCATGTCTTCTACACACCACAGGAATAAGGATTCCTGGGAAAATAGAAGTAACCCTTTGAAGAGTGGCTGCTATTATCTCCATCATTGCTCGCCAACAGCCAATAGCACCATCATGTCTGACGATGCTTGCCAAAAGACTTTGCTCACAGCTCAGGGGGCATTCCATCTCTTCCACTGGTTTACATCAGTTGCTGTTGCAAACTGGTCAAGAATAAAGTCCAAATTTCCTTAGTTTTCGTTATTATTGTTTTGAGACAGTCTCGATATATAGCTCGGGCTGACCTGGAATTTGCTTTGTAGATCAGATTAGCCTTGAATTCACCGAGATCACTGTGCTTCCCAGGGGCCGGGATTAAAAGTGTGCAACCCCACCCCCACCCCCGCATCTGACGTGATGTCCCAGGTTTGTATGTGTGTGTGTAGGTCTATTTTTGTATTCAAGTATAGACTAGATGCACATGTATAGATTGGTATGCTTGCAAATGTGTGTGTATGTGTGTGTGTGTGTAGCCATGTGTTTGTGTGTGTGTGTAGGCCAGAGATCATCCTCAGCTGTTGTTCCTCAGACACTGTCCATCTTGGTTTTTGAGACAGGGTCTCTTCCTGGCCTGGAACTCACTAAATAAATAAGCTAGGCTAGCTGACTCACGGAATCCACTTGTCTTCATTTTCCTAGGGCTGGGGACTCAAGCTGTGCCACATGCCTGGATATTCTAGGTTTGTTTGTGTGTTTTTTAATCTCTGCTGGTAAAGCTAATGCTCCATCTGGGTTGAGGACTACAGCAGTTCCAGTGTCCTCAGAGCCCCATCCACTGCCGACTTACAGCCTATACAGTGATGGTCCTATTCTAGCTCTGAAGGCAGAGGCTGAAGAACAGAAAACAGCTTTGCCTATGATTTCCTTGTGAAGCCCAGGCCAAGCCTGGAGCACAAAGGGGTCTGCAGTGACAGTACTGAGGATCCCAGGACTCCAGAATTCTTTCCCCTGTGAGCTTTTTCTGACACAGACTAATTCAGAGCACAGGTATCTAGCCTTCTGCCAGGCTTCCAAGTCCCTTTCTGTCTCCACTTCTGTTGAATGGGCAGACTTAGGGCAAAGGAGTAGATCATAAGCTCCTGCCTTGGGTCTAAGTGGGCTTCTTAGATGCCTTAAGAGTTGAAGAGAGGTTCTAGCTGAGATGTGAAGTGTCAACTGGCCTGTAGCCTTCTGAAGAGCTTTGTCTATGAGCAGTACCAAGCTAAATCCTGGCCTCCAGATCCAGAGCCTAGAGTCTAGGATGCCATCTTCCAATGCCCCCCCCCCCCCCACCAAGGCCTCTCAGGTTATGGCCAAATTTGATTCCTATCCTTTTGGAGCTGACACAAGCCTCAGTGGTCCTGTTATCTCCTCCTCCAGATCTCAGAAAGCTGTTAGAGCCTGGAACTGCTGATGTTGACTCTGAGTCCTTGTGTCCACGGTGGAGTGTCCAGGAGACCTTCTGTTATCTGGGCACAGAGAGGGCACTAACCTTGCTGTCAGTCTCATCTGCCCCATTTACAATGAGAGTTAATGGCTCACAGCCACACTCAGCCTCCTCTGTCACATACTGCAACTTCAGACTGACCTCAGCCAAGGCCATGGACCATGTCTGACACTGGTCCCAGAAATGACCCTATACAAAAGCCATCCCTAGCTTGGCTGCAAAAATAACCCTGACCATGACTCCATGGTGATTCTGGCCTCTGATCAGGAGCTGTGGAAGACACCAAAACCTCACAGGCCCACAGTGCCAGTCTTAATTGGCAGCCACGTTTTGTGAGGAAAATCATCTGTCCTGCAAATACAAAGCCCCAAGATAGATGCTCTTTTCATTTAGTCTTGAACAAGCGCCACCTGTGTTTGGGATGAGCCTACTCACCTGGGTTGGCCTAACCTAGAAGCTCCTCACAGGCACCCCCAGAGTTTTGTCTACTAGGTGACCATATATCCCATCAAGCTGACAATCACATTACTCATCCCAGAAGCCTAGCAGCGGCTGCCACACATACACGCACCCATTGGCCTCTGTATCTCCATGCTGAAGCTCCCACCAGGCACATCATCTTCCTCAACTTGCTGGAACTATTACCTCCAACTCCTCCTGTAGGGTTGCTCTGCTTTCGGTGTCTAAAGAGGAAGGAAAACATTAGGGTTTTCTGGACCTGATGGGACATGGGTCTCTGTCACCTTGACAGATCCAGAAGCCTGCCAGCAGTCCCAAACTCATGAGTGACTTGGAAAAACAAGGGTAACTCAAGCCTTTGTGGTACCCTTGTGCCTCAAGAAAGTTGTTACCTTAATGCCATGTTTACACTGACATTCCTTTAAGACACCGCCTACAGCCAATGCTGTTCTAGCCTCCGTTCAAGGCCCTGCTACTATACACTACCAATTCCTCACTAACTCTCAGCCCCTACCTCTACACAGACTCACAGGGATCAAGATGATGGAGCTTGTGTCTCTGACCGTCAGAAAGCCCAAGCTTCCTACAGCTAGGGGTCTGAGCAGGTCTGCACAGGACAAAACCAAAGATCACCCTGAAGAAAGAACTCACATCCCTGGGCAACACCCCACCCTCACTTTAGTCCAGCCCATCGTGTAGAAGCGGATCTTGATGGGGGAAAACTGAGGTTTCAGATGCTGGGTTCTCACTGCACCTCACAGCCTGGAAGGGACTGTGGGACGGCTCGCCAACTCCCAGGAGCTCTGCAGAGATGAGGGCACATCTACAAGCCCTTTCCTGGACTGTGGGGATGAACACTAACATTCCAGGCCAAATGGGCTGTAGGATAATCCAGATGACCATCTGTCCGGTGAGTGACTGTGATGACGTTGCTGACAGTGACAGCAGGGAAGGGGATGTTTTCAAGCATCCCACTTCAGTTAGATCAGAGCCTGAGAGGGAGACCAGTAACAGCACCCAGCAGGCCTGAGAGCCACCTCCCCCTCCTGTCCCTACAGGGCCTCCCGCTCTCTCCCTGCTGCTCTCAGGAGCACAGCCTTGCTAATGCCTTTAGCAGCCTCCAGGTCTGTCTCTAAGGCAGCCCTAGGTTCAAAGATCAAATATACTTTCTGGCAGACTAGGGCTGGTGGCCAACTGCCAGGAGTGGGAAGGGCTGAGTCGGCATAGGGTGAGCAAGGTTCCTTAGAGTCCTTGATGTGAAGGGACCTTAGACAGGGAAATCTGCAGTGTGACCAGAAAGAACCTTCGTTTCCAAGCTGGACTTGGCTCTGTCTTCTAGCCTCGAAGGGGTAGCTGGGGAAGAAGTGGGGTATGGGGGGAGGGGACAAAGAGAGGGGCCAAAGGAAAGTAAACCAGAAAGGAATCAACTCAGAAAGTCACACTTTGGGATTCTGGCTCTCCCCACCATACCCTGGAGCCTAAACCACAGGGTGTAGTGACAAGGTATGTGTGGTCAGGGACCTGAAACACAGGGTGGATGAGGAGGGACCAGTAGAAGGGCAGGCAGAAGTCACCACAGCTGTCCCTGGCTCACCATCTTTGATTGCCCAGAGACTAGTGTCACATGGGGGGGGGGGGTGTCACAATTCAGAATACATAAAGTTTCATTCAAACAAAAACTGAAAGCCCTTACTAGGTGAGTGTCTGTGCTTTTAAAAAGCAGTTCTCCAGGTGTATCCCAGACTTGCCCACAAACCACCCAGGGCCTTGTTAGTATAGCCTGGGGACCCCCAAATGCTGCCAGTGCAGTTCTCAGAGTAGCAGGGACCACATCTACCAAACAGCACCAATTGCAGCCATGGACTTGGAGGATAAACAATGAAAGTCACCAGGAAAGCTTTCTTCTCTCTCACTCAGCATCCAGGCAGGCTGACGTAGCGTGCTGTGAAGACCTACCATGTCCTCAGAGGTGCTGCGGAGGTTCTCAGGTCGCTGGAGGATGGTGACACCAATCTCTCTCTCTCTCTCTCTCTCTCTCTCTCTCTCTCTCTCTCTCTCTCTCTCTCTCTCTCTCACTCTCTCTCTCACTCTCACTCTCCCTGTGTGTGTGTGTGTGTGTGTGTGTGTGTTTGTTTTCCTTGGATTGTGGTATGAGTGGCTTTGTTTCACCACCGGCTCAAAGCCACAGAACAAACCTGTCACAGATTGGAACCCCAAACCTGTGAGCTAAGACAAACTTGCCTTTTCAAGTTAATTATGTTCAGCATTTTGTTAGAGCAACAAAAACTGTCCGCTGCAAAACGCTTCTGCTGAGAAATGGTTTGCTGGCTTCAGCCATGCATGCAAGGATGTGGCAGGACTTTATAACTGGTTCTCAGAGAATTCAGGAACCTTCAGAAGAGCAGAGCTGAGAAAACCCTAGTTGGCTACAGAGCCCAAGGGGCCATCTGTTGAGGGCTCAGAAGACCAGAATGATGTAGGAAGTGTGAGCTGTAAAGACTAGGCTGTCAAGCTTCAGCTGGACACAAACACTAATGTGGAGACATCTGTGGGCAAAGCTGCCCTCCAGTGATCCGGGACCTCTGCTGTAACCAATAACAAGTAAGGGCAGAACTACCAGTCAGTATTAGGACCCTCACAAGAAAGGACAGGAAGAAGAGGGGTGGAAGAGAGAGGGAGGGAAGAGAGGGGAAGGGTGAACCTGCCAGCTGGGGTTCTGCACTAGCAGACAGACTGACAGTGGCAATGAACTGACCCCCAGCTGCTGTCCATCCCTATGAGTAGCGGTGACTACATGACTTGGTCAGCAGCCATGCTGTGCAGCAGGAAGTCAGGACAGCAGGTCCCACAGATTGAGAACACCGGCTGCACAGGTGACGGTGGCCCCAAACACTGCTCATGGCCTCCTTCCGTTCACTCTGGGTCCCAGAGCAATCAGGAGCCCTGCCTGATCAGTCGCTCATCCCTCCCCAAATTTGTGGACTGCCGAACTGGTCTCCCCCTCTTTCCCTCTTTCTTTCCTCTTGGTTGTTTTGATACAGGCTCTCATTTACCCCAGGATAGCCCCCAACTACCTATATAGCCCAGGATGGCCTTGAAGTTTAGATCTGCTTTCTACCACATCTCACATCCTGAAAGCAGGCTTTACAGGCTGAGACACCATACCCATCTTTTTAAAAAAGCTGTTATAGACTGAATTAAGTTTTCCCCAAATCCATCTGCTAGTATCCCAGTGTGATGGATCTGTACACAGGGTCCCTTTGGGGAAAAGCTGAGGTACAAGGAGGCATAAGGCTGGGCTCTGATGATCCAATAGTACCAGAGTTAAGGGCAATATGAAGGTAGCCTGGAGGACCATGGAAATGGGAAGACTGGGGACCAACCAGCAGGAGAGCCAGTGTGCAGAGATGGACCACTGAGGCTGGTCCCCATCATCTGCATCCCAGCTCCACAATCCTGCCTGCCACCTGGCATGGAGACCTTAGGCACTGGCTGGCTTTTCCCGGCCTTGACATACAGAGGTCCTAGAAGCCAGCCCTTCCAAGCCTCTGCTAGGGGAACGTAACCTTGAGAAGGAGGCAGCATGGAATAGTACTTAAGATGCTTCCCCCACCTCTCTTGTACAGGTGGCTGATGGGCAGGCCACTCCTCAGCATCTGCTCCCCATTTCCAAGTGAACCCCAGCCAATGCTCATAGCCATGTGTCCACCCAAACCAACTCATCCCAGAATGGATCATCATGTGACAGGAGGGGCTTAGGGTCAGCCTCATCTCTCCACAGCCCCCACTCAATGCCCCCACTTGAGCTGCCACACCAGGGTCCTCATGTTTTGCAACCACTCACCACCTAAGGGGTTGAGTAGTCAGCTGAGGAGAAGTACTATGCAACCATGGACACTCATGTCTCTTCAGGGCCAGGCAAGGTAAGAAGGGGATGGGCACAGGTGGGCAGATTCTGCCCTTACCTACTTCATGCTTGGAGCAATGGTTTCTTGACATTGTTTGGTTTTGGTTTTGTTTGCTTGAGTGTGTGTGTGTGTGTGTGTGTGTGTGTGTGTGTGTGTGTGTGTGTGCGCGCGCGCGCGCATGTGTTGTGTGCGTGTGTGTGCACGCGTGTGTTGTGTGCGTGTGTGTGCACGCGCGCACGCACACATGCATGCACACACATATGTGTTTCCACATGTGCACATTTCTAAGCTCTAGGCATGATTTTTCCATCTGTTATCATGAAAACTAGAAAAGATGAGTGTCTTGCCTTGATCTGGCCACACCATCTGAATCTCTCCTCTTTCTCAGGATGGGTAGCAGCAATCCCCAGACCTTCAGTTACCCAGAGGGAAGCTTTAAACAGGGTCAGCATTGCCTACTCCGTGGAATGGCAGAACAAGGGACAAATGACAGGGATGTTATCTACTACTAGCTAGCTACTACCTATCTTAATGGACTTGAGCAAGCTGCCAAGTACCTGCTGCCTGTCTGAAGTAGGTGTGTCTACTCCAGCATCCCTTCTCAGGGTCAGCCTGACAGTTAGAAAAGTTTGTATTCACCCTGTCCCTCAGAAGTGCTTAGAACAAACATTGAATTTATTCATTGGTTCCATGTGACCGGGGACCTTGGAGCTGGTACAGTATGACAGACCAGGAAAGAGAATCGTGGTCAAACAGAAGGAACCCTAACAAAGTTCAAGCCTAGGCTAACACCCTGACTCTCTTGGGCACAGTCTTGGTCACTCACAGAAACCTGCTAACATCAAAGCTGCTTGTCCCCTCTACCAAATGCAGACAGCAAACACTGGGCCCCAGGGAGGCTCTCAAGGAGACCCTGCTGGGGGGGGGGGGGGCAGGCAAGGAGGGGAAAGAAACCAAGGAACATTCACTGGCTCCCGTGGACTGTGTTAAAACAAGCATGGTACCTGAGACCTCTTTCTCTCGTGCTGTGGCCAAACCCCACTTCTCTGCCTCATGACAGTACCAAAGAAGCCAACCTCTAAAGGTCCCCTCCCTTTCTCAGCAAACCTCTGCTTCTCTCTGGTGGCAGCCACAGGAAGGTCCAACATCAGAAGGTCCTGGCTGGAGACTCAATGGCTTCCAGGTGTGGGGGAGGCCCAGCTGGCAGGGCAGGTGTGGGGAGGGCCTAAGCAGCTGCAGGGTGTCTGGAAGGCATTTGAGCGACTAATGAGTGCGGGATCTAATTAAAATGTTGAAGGGGGGGAATTAGGGTCCACACCATGTTGCACAGGAAGTGTAGCTGAGGCTGCCTGAACAGCAGGCTCTGTGGGAAGAGTGTTTAGTTAAGGAGCAGGGGTCAGCTCTACCCCTGAATCCTGCCTCCTCATTAAGATACGAAGTCAGTGGGTACCAAAGGACAGAGACTTCCGTGCCAAACACCGGCCCTTCTGGCTGCCCTGCTCAGCCCAAGCCCGTTCTCCAAGGCAGATGTGCAGACAACTGTGGCTCACACTCTGCTGAGCCCTGGAGAGCAAAGGCAGGGGCTGGGGCACTTTTGTTGAACAGTGATTCAGAATTCAACAGCTTCTCAACAAGGTCTCTGAGTGTTTCTGAGTGCTGGAGATGAGCTGGGGTGGATGTTCTTCAATTTAACATCCGCTGAACATTTGAGCAAGACCACCCCCCCCCACACACACACACATACATACTGCTGTCACATGGTCCCTGGGAGCCCAGTCACCCTACCTTAAGCCCCTGATCAGCAAAGCTTGATGAATTCACCTCTATCAGTCAACCTCTTGATACCCTCTTATCCCCATCACATAGTGTCAACTCTGGTCCAGCAGACACTGGCTTCCATGTCTGATTCATGCTCAAATGTGCCTCCCACCCTTGCAGTACTCAGGGCCGGACCTTACTGTGAAGGACTCTGAACTCCAGAAGTTGGAAAGAGGGTCCTCTTGTACCCTACATCAGCCCTGCCCCTGAGCCAGCTCTCTCTCTCTCTCTCTCTCTCTCTCTCTCTCTCTCTCTCTCTCTCTCTCTCTCTCTCTCTCTCTCTCTCTCTCTCTCTCCTCCCCACCCCCTCCCATCTGCTCCCAATAACAAAGCTTTGTCTCCCAGCATGCCCTGCCCCTCCCAGTCCCTGCAGGGAGGCCAGGGAGGCCAGACACCCCCATGCTGGTCCCTGACTGGGGTGTTAATGAGCTCCAGGTTTCCATCCAGCTGTGGACTAGGCCCTGTGAAGGCAGTTTCCTTTCTCCTGCCTTAACCTTGTGCCTTCAAGTGTCTCCCCGCATACTGGGATTGAGGTGAGTAGCAGGTGAAGGAAAGAGGAAAGGAAAGCTGGACTGGGCGCCTGTGTGGACAGAGAGCCCCTGAGAAGGTCCTCACCCTGGGAAGCCCTTCAGGGTCAACAGGAAGTCAGGTCCACAGCCACCCCCATCCCCGCCCCGGGCGGCAGAGGTCCAGAGAGAGCTGAACACTGGCTACCCTTACAAACACACAGGCCTCTCTCCTCTGACCAGCCTCGGTGGCCGCTTCAACAAATCCCAGTCTCACACTCAACCCTCAGGACCTAGCAAGTTCAAGAGTTCTCCCACGGCCTTCCTAGGGACCACATCCTCCAGCAAAGCTGACCACCATCCTCTATGGGCCACAGGGACACCTGCTGCCCTCTCCTAGCCCAGCATCTGTTGGCCCAATGAGTAAATGACACAGGCTGAGCAGCCCAAAGGGGCACATGTCAGGAGACCTGCTTCCTGCTTCCTGCCTGCCCCACCTCACCGTGCAGACTGAGGCAGTTTCCTTGGTGTCTCTGGCCTCAGGGGTCCCAGTAGATGAGCTGAGGGTGGGACGCTGCTCTCTCCACGTGCAAGGTGCAGGAGGATAATCTGCAGCTGTGGTGGTTGAAGCCTTAAAGTCAGCAGCCAGCCAGGGTGAAAAAGAGGACCTTGCCCTGAGGGGATGGCCCAGAGCCTGTACAGTTTTAGGCTTTAGGCATGGCCAAAGTTTGTCTCCCTTCTTACTGCCCAGGAATGAGAGACTTTACAGAGGCATGGATTTCTGGTGCAGGATGCTTTATTGTGGTACTGTTCAGTTCTTGCTACTGGGATATATCCCTTCCTGCTGCCTTACACCATAGCTACAGCTCAGTGGATCAGCCAAGGACAGAGTGACCCAGCCACACTCCTTTGTGTGTCCATCCCCACCCTACTAGCATCCAACAAACAACTCACCACTCCAGCAGAGGCAGGACTTATGCATAGCGCAGGTCCTGCGCTGGATTCTGGTTTAGGTTGCTGTCTGCTTAGAGAAACAGGCCTAAGCGGACACCATGACTGAGACCATTAGTTCTATCTTCCCTGGTAGATGCAGACTCTCTGCTGGTGTCAAAGCACTGTTTTAAACACCCTTAGCTCTCCTCCTCAGTAGCCAGACTGACAGAAAGACTGAAGCTGACCTCCTGGGTATCTCTGTCCATACACCAGCCCTCGCCCACACGTATGAGGTTCACCATTCCCTCCTGTAGCCTCTCACTAACTTTGTGTGTGTGTGTGTGTGGGGGTTAGGATAAAGTATTCCTGTGGGCTGGAGGAAGGCAACTAACTGCCCACAGCCCTGTCTAACACAGATGTGGACGCTGCCTCTGACCATAATGGAGTATGTTCCTTCCAGACCACCTGAGGGGTGCTCCCTTAAGATTCTGGCCAGCATTCTCATGGTGAAAGGGTTGTGGGAAGCTTCGCCAAAGCTTGGCTGCCTACAGCATGAGTACCAACTGGCAGCCAGCCAGAGATTCAGAAGACATTCACATAGCTCATTCTCACACAGGAGGACTGACTCCAGGACACCTGACCTCTACTACTTGTGGGCAACTCCTCAGAGGATGGGGCAGTCCCTTACCTACCAGACAGTCCTCCACTATTTCCATAGTGAGTTCTTCTTGGGGGTTATCTTTCCAGTTGGTTCTCCAGAGGGCTCTGAAACAATGGCTGTCTAGCAGGCCAACAGAAACCCCCTCAGAGCATTCTATAGTTCAGCTCTGTGCATGTCATCTCCTGGGAGTCTCCTACGTGAAGGTACTTGATACATAAAGGTTCAGGTGGAGCCATTCCCAACCCGTTTGCCTTTCTTAGACCCAGGCTACCAATCAAAGCCTGACTCTGAGGCCCCTAGAGAACACTACCATGGGCATGGATGTTGGGGAGCTCCATCAGAGGCTCTGTCCTGAGGCTTGATGTTTCCCCCACCTTTGCCCTGCCCTGGCAAGAGGCTGCTATTCCTTTCCAGGACAAACAAGCACTAGTCCACTCAGCGAGTCTGCTACAAGTGCTCCGGTCCAGCACCCCTCCCTGTCCAACCTACCTCTGACAAGAAAGTACAGCTGCTCTCCTCTACCTCCCTCCCTTCCCGCTAGGCCTCGCTGGAACTTTTCTTCCCTGCTTCTAGGGAAACCATGCCATGCCTACCATGCACATACCTAACCAGGCATTTGTCCTAAGGGTCTCACTGAGAGTACTGTCCTTCCTCAGAATCTGTGTTCTCTGAGGACACTGGCCTTGCTTTGTTTATGTTGAGATGTTCAGTTCTAAGATGGCTGCCTTCAGACAGGGTTCCTAGGAGTAAGGAAGAAGCCCCTCACATATGTCACTCTGGGATTCACAGGAGATAAGGCTCTGTCTCCCCATCAGTACAGATTCAAAGGGCTATCCTGCCTTTATCACAAACCTATGGGTCCAACAGAGGAGAGACTATACCCCCCCCCCATCAAACCTGTGGCTCTGCATAAGCAGTCTGCCTCCTCCATCAGACCCTACCTATATAAGTCACAAAGCCTAGAACAAAATTGTTGGGGCCTTAAATCAAGATGGCGATAGCAAGGTGGAGCTTGGGATCCCGGTCTACTGCTCAAGGCCTAGTGGGATAGAAGCTGTGGCCCAAAGCAACAGGCAGATGTGAGAGAGAGAGAGAGAAAAAAAAAAATGGTCAGAGGCCTGGAGGTGAGCAGGGCAGACCTCAGGCCTGAGGCAGGACACACAGGGTCACCTTTCTGAACAACGAGGCATTCATGAGCAGCCTGGCTCCCGAGCAAGGCAAGTTGTAATGCCAGGCCTGGCCCTGCAATCTGCACTCTGTTCTCTGAGCTCTGAGCCCAGCACTGGCTGATGCTCAAGTGGGAGAAAGTTGATGCTGCTGAGGTAGCCGCATGGAAACATCTATTTTTACCCTGGCAGGCAAGGAACAGGTCAGCAATAGAGTAAGTCATGGAGCAGCCGCCACAGGGACAAGAGAAGGCCTAGGGAGGGGTAGCCATGATAAAGTGAGGGTTGTATAAGCATAGCCCAGAGCATCTGAAGGCCACCCAGGCAGCCCACCTCACTGCAGTATGTTAGTACTGCTAGGAGCCAGCAAAGACATTTCAGGGACAGACCCTAGCAGGGTTGCTGGTACATCTATGCCCAGCTCAGTGTCGATGACACATACACTGGTCCTTATCCTGGACCAGAGTTGGAGACACATGATCACTGCCCCCATTCCTTCTTTCCTGAGGATGTTGTGGGTCTTGAAAGTCAGAGAGGACTGAGGGAGGAGTTGGGGGTATCTCACTTTACAGGACCTGTTCATTGGCCCTGATCAGGAATGGTAGCTAGGCAACCTTTAAGTGAGGAGCTGAGAGAGAATTGCAAAGCTACCTCTATTTGCCTCTAACAGTTAGCACAAGTCCCCTACCTGTCCCCATGGTAAGTAGAACACTGTGTGCCTAGGTGCTTAGGTTACATAAGCCCAACCACAATCACCAAGACCATTTGTAGCTATCCCTGACTAATAAAAAAGCAAATGTCTTCTTGAACAAGGCCAGACTGGGCTGCCTGCCACTAACCCCGGTCCTTTCTGACTCCTGGATTCCTTTGGTCCCCTGCCAGCATATGACCACTCATCTCTGCCTGCCTTGCTGGGCTGCCTGAGGGAGGGAAGCAGACCACCAACCCCTCCAGGACGGAAGCCAAGGAAGAGTGAGGCCCTGTGCCCCTCTCTGTGTGGCCTCCAGGAGCCCTGGCCTGTAGAGAAGGATGTCTGTCTTTCCATGGGCAGTTAGCATCCCACTTTGAGCTCTTCTCATCAAAGGACAGACCCCACTCAGAGGTACTGGTCCTCTTTGCCGCGTCCATCATATCTTTAGCATCTCAACAAACATGCCTGTAGGATTCTGAACCTATGAAACTTAGTGATTTTAAGTTAGAACCAAGTCCTCCCTTCCTTTCTATCAAGGGTCCCCTGTTCCGTTAAATTAACAATCCTCCATTTCAGATGGGAAGGTGGGGTTAGGGATCGGGGAGACAGGATCACCCTGGAAGGCAGAGCTGGGCACAAGGGAGGCAAGAAGTCAACTTGTAGCTGCTTGGAGTCTGTCCTATGCCACCCAGGAAGGGCTGCCATCTACCTTATTGCCCTTAAGACTGGGGCCCTTCCGGTGAGGCAGTGTACAACCTGTGCCACCTTATAGGGCAGTCCTGTCGGCTTCAGAGGAACAAGGGGAAAGATCTAGGCTTCCCAGGGCAACACTCGCTCCTTATGGCTTCTGAAGAGCCTTGGGGCAATCCCCTAACAAGCCCAGCCTGTTATAGAGGGCCAAGCCATAAACCACAGAGCTCTGAACTTCCAGGGTAGAGTAGGACCAGGTCCCAGCCCCCACCTTCCATCTACGGTAGGAGGCTGCAGACAGTTTTTACACTTCGAGTTAATGAGGGTCAGGCAGGGGCACCCTGGCAGGATAGAATAAATGAGAGGAAGGAGAGCTGGGGGGCTGGAGGGGTACAAGTGCTCTGGGCCAGGGAGGAGGGTAGAACGTTTTGTCATAAAATCCTCTTACAGATGCACACTCACACAGCTCAGCATCATGCAGGCTTCCCATATCCTGTAGTAAGCTAGTCTGGCTTGGAGGCTATGAAGAACTGTCTTAGGCACAATGGCTTACAGTTATCCTCCCAGAACTCAGGAGGATCTCCTACAGCATGAGGCAGCCTGGGCTACCTATGAAATTGCAGGCCTGCCTTCCAGCAGATATCTTCTGACCACTGCAAGTGATATACTGATCACGGAGAGGGGTGGCTTACATGCCTTCTATACCCTTTCAGGAACTCCCATACCATGTGATTTAGCCAGGGCTAGCTTACATGACAAGAAGCATGGAAGAGCCAGGTACTGGATAGGACCATAAGTTAGGGACTGTGACAGATCAGCGTCAGTACATCAGGCTCCTTAATTTTCTGTCCAAAGAAAAGTGTGTGTGTGTGTATGTGTGTGTGTGTGTGTGTGTGTGTGTGTGAGAGAGAGAGAGAGAGAGAGAGAGAGAGAGAGAGAGAGAGAGAGAAGAGAGAGGCCAGCATCCTAAACATATATACGATATATCATCTATATGTTCATACCGCTGTGTATCAACAGGAATGAAGGCCAGAGACTGACATCTGACACCTTATTTTTTTGAGATGGGATCTCTCTCTGAGTCTAGAGCTGAGAGATTGGCTAGACTGGCTGACTCACGGGGTCAGAGACGCCTGTCTCTGTCTTCCTGTACCACCCCTGAGTGAGAGGTTACAGATTACTCATCTCTGTACGACAAGCACCTTTTCTGCTGATCCACCTCACCAGCCCCGTTTTGTTAGCTAAATTCACTGTGCATAGCACTACATTTTTGACAGACATGTCCATATACACAAATGCATAAGGCGTTTGACCATCTTCGCCTCTACCTCCCCCGCCCTCCCTTTTCTCACCATCAGCCCCTCCCTCCCTGTATAGTGCCACCCTACTTTCATGTTATACCTACACGATTCTATGTGTCTATATAAGATATAGGAATCACAAACGAGAGAAAACACATAAGATTTATCTTTCCAAATCTGAGTTAATTTGCTTACTATGACTATCTGCTTGCATCCATTTTTTTGGTGAATGACATAATTTTATTCTTTATGACTAAATAAAATTGCACTGTGAAAACATATCTCAATTTCTTTATCCATTCCTTTATTGACACTTACAGTCCTCATTTAGATTGTGTTGCTGTGATAAAATACCCTAATAAAAAGCAAGATAGTGGAGAAATGGTTAACTTTAGCTCATGGTTCCTGGTCATGGTCCATGAGCAGGGAAATGAAGGTGGTGAGAACTTGAAACTGTTAGTCATGCCAAAACCACAGTCAGGAGTCAAGAGAAATGCATTCCGCTTAGGGTTCAGCTAGCTTTCTCTAGTCTTACAAAGTCTAGCTCCCAAGACCTAGGGAATGGCACTGCCCACTTTCAGGCTAGGTCTTCCCCCCACCAGGGACACGCCCACAGGCCGATCTGATCTAGACAATCCCTCACTGAAAGAAAGCAGAACTATGAAGGACTATGCTAGGGAACTCTAACATACAGGGAACACTGACACAGAAACGTAAAATGAATGAGAGGAAACAATTTGATTCTTGAACTGTGGTGTGGAAACTGGTATCGGTTTTACTACCAGCCTTTGAATCTTATGCATCATAAATGTTTATAATCTGTTCACCATGTTGTTGTTCGAGACAAGGTCTCACTAGTAGCCCCAGCTGGCCTAGAACTCACTATGTAGACAGACTGGTTTCCAACTCAGAGAACTGTCCCCGCCCCCGGTCCCCACCCCCACCCCCACCCCGCCCCCGTCTCTGCATGCTGGGACTGAAGGTGTGTGCCACCATGCCAGCCCACCCTGTTCAGTATTTAAGAAAGCAGGTTCCAGGGAAAAGACTAACTTGCTTGCTTTTCTGTTTGAGACATGGCCCCCCATGTAGTCCTCAAACTCAAAACTTCCTGTCTTCGACACCAGAACACTGGGGTTGCAGGTGGTTGCCACCACACCAGGCTTACCACCATGTATTTTATATATGGGAAATTCTAGAATTAAGTGCCAGCCACAGTTCTGGGTAATGGGATTAGTGACTATTTTATACTCTGTTCTTTGCTAGCTGTTTTCTCAAATTTCTGTAATGAACATATATTATTTTTGTAATAAGACAAAACCCAATAAAAGCTATTTTTAAAAATAAAATAAATAGTCTCTGTTGCCCGTCTGGAAAGAGTATGTTGCCCAAATCCCCAGTGAGGGTTAGAGTGGACAATAAGAATGTCAGCTTCTAAAGCACTCCCCAGAGCACAGGCTGGGTTCCAGACAACCAACCATGGGAAAGGAGACAGCTAAGGGGCTCAGTGTCCCCGTCACCAGGCCATCCAAGAGTGGATGAGAGTGTTCACGTGGGTGCCAGCAAAGCCATAGGCTAGAGCCCAGACTCCCTCTCTGGCTCAACTGGTAACTTTGTGGATTGCTATGACAAAATACCTGAAGAAGGGTTGGCTATTCAAGAGGACAGTCCATCGTGGGGGAGGGGGTCATAGCAGCAGGTGCTTGTGGCAGCTGGTAACACATCCTTCACAATCAGGAAACAGAGAGGTGAATGCTGGTCCTTAGCCCATTTCCTTCTTTTCATTCAGTCTGAGACCCCAGTGCACTGAATGGTACTGTCCACACAGGGTGGGTCCTCCAACCTCCATGAACTGAATCTAGGAAACTCCTCACAGGGCCAAAGATTTGTTTCCATGGTGATTCTAAACCCCACCAAGTCAACAAACAAGACCAACAGGTTACACCCATCCAAAATTTAAGATGGGCTACATAAGAGACAAGGGCCACAGCCCAGGCCTGTCGTTTTCCTGGGTCCTTTGCACATGCTTTGCGCGTGACCTCTGCTGGGAATACTCTCCCCAGGTTTACATGACTACCTCTCATTTCAGTCTCCCCTCTGAAAATGCCAGTCACTCAGAGAAAGGCACACAGTCTGTTTTAAAATCTCACCAGGCTTCATTTTTCCAGCCATCACTCAATCAGACTCCATCTGGAGTCATTCTCAGGCACCATGACTGGAGCCATTTTAACACAGGCAAGGTTTCCATGGTAACCAAGTGAAAGCATGACAGCTACTCCATAAACATCATCAAGTAAAGGCAAACACTGCCTATGTCATGAGGTCAGTGCCATGTCAGCACATGGTCCCTGCTCGCCTCCTGCCTCCCAATCCTACCCCCACCAGGGCTCTGGGAACGGTGTGAGGTTGGTTGAGGCATGGGATGATAGTTGGGCTTACCCTTCCTTGACAGCTCCAGGACATCCCTGAGTTCAACATTTCTCATCTGAAAGCCGAGGCTTAAAATAGCTATGTCAAAACCAAGTATGGAGGTACAAGCCTGTGAGCTGAGCCCTTGGAGGATCCAGAGTTCAAAGACACCTTCAGCCACATAGTGCGTTCGAAGCTAACTTGGTTTAGAGATCTTATCTCAGAAACGCACAGTGACTACCTGTTGCCAATGCCAGTTAAGTAGCCAGTGTGCCTCGGACAGTACCGGCTCAAAGCTGCCTGGCAGGGAGATTGGCCTCTAGCTTCAGCCTCAGCCCCAAATACAGCAGCTATGGAGGTGAAGGGGGTCGGGCTTTTCAAGCTCACTGGCTTCTTCTCTTTCTTACAGGAAGGGAGAGGGAATACAAGCTGAAGCAGGCCTCTACCCGGTGCCACAGCAACCCACTATACACACATTCCCTGCACACCAGTCTCCATTCATCCTTTCTTCCATGTTTGGAGGTTTCCCTTAGGCCCTGATCTCATTCTCGAGGCAATCTGATCTCTCAGGGATGAGGCCTGGGTTGGGTTCTAGACCCCCAGAGGCACAACTTACAAGGCCTCTCCAGCGAGAACTTTACTCCAGGGACTTTGGTTTCACTGGCAACTCCCTGTGGAGGTCACCAAGGTCATTCCTCCCTCAGCTTTCCTTTCTCTGAGCCTCACTGTCTCTAATGATTACTCAAAACCCACCCAGTCTCCCCAAAATAAGTCCCCCAAAACACACACAAAAAAACCATTTCCTCTCATCTATCCACTCTTCCCCTTTCAAACTCAGTCACTTCCCACTTTCTCTGAGCCGACCACAGCCATTCCTAGGAACAGGATGGCAAGGCATCTCTGTTCTCTGCTGACGACGTGGTTAAAAAACGGGTGCTCCCTTCCTAGACCAGGGCAGGCATGAAAGGGGATCCACAGGACACTCTTCTTGAGCTAAGAGGTTTCTCCCAGGCCTGTCTGTAAACTAAGATCTTGGTTTAGGAGGCTCTAAAGACAAACCAGACCCTGCTTAGCAGAGTTCAGGGAAACCACTGGGATACTCCTCAGAGACAATCTATTCCATCTGAGAGACCATGTTTTCCTCCCTGATGGGTGAGCATGTGAGCTGTGAGGCCTCACCAGGCCCTGGGGCCCTTGGGCCTCCTTAGGGAGCCTCAGCCAAGGCTCTGTTCTGTCTTCTCTACTTCCACACTTCCTCCATGCCTCCAGGCCAGTCTGTGAGCTGACCAGGGAACTAGAGAACGTCTGCCACTCTTTCCTGGATCTGGGACAGCAGCAGGGGGATAACGAGGTAGATCCAGAAGGGTCTCCTGCCCTGCCCCATTTTCCAGGCCTAGCCACGTACTTCCTTGTCCCCACATTTCAGTAGCTGGCAAAGAATAGTAATTGAATTTGCAGCTGAGCTGAGAATGAAGCAAGTACTTTACATGTCTGGAATTAATTTATCCCCGATGACGGCCACATCCACGCACTCTGCCTGTACTTCCAGCGTGTATTCTGGCTGACAGTGGGAACACCCGTACATGCACGCACACTCAGAGGGGAAGCTCTGGGTGCCTGTTCATGTCTGCCCGTGAAGACCGTGGCTAGATACAGTTGACTCCACCAGGTGGGTCTGTCTACAGCATCTGCAGGGGTGCTCACAGAAACGTGGCAAAACAAGGCCACAGCTGGACTCACGAACCACAGCTGGACTCCCTGGAGGAGACAAGGGTGGGTGGTAGCCCAGGCTCAGATGTCAGGAGGTGCTCCAACCCCTTCCTCACATCTAGTACTTCTTGGTGCCTCCATCACCCTCAGAGTGGGGGATCCCCGATCCCCCATCTTTCCAGACTCCTTCAGCAACTTCTTTTAGCACACAGAGAAGCCCAGAGCCTTTCTGTAAAGGAATGACAAGCACCTGGGACAGGCTCATCAGTGGAGTCCTCACAACCCCATGGGAAAGGCACCATCATTTCCAAAGTTGGAATGCTGCTCAGAGGAGACCTGTCAAACAGGACACAGAGCACTATGTCTGGGGTTCCAGACACCCTGTCTTTAACCACCATACCCCAGGAGCTCTGTAACCTGGAAGCTTCCAGTTGGTGATTCTCCGGCCCTGAAAAAAGTGTGCCACACCGCTCTGGCACCTGGGTCCCTGCACCAGGGTACTGTCCCAAGTTGGACACCAGTCGAGATACACTTAAGCCATCCAACTGCCTGTAGTTGTGATCCCAAGCTGGCCATTCTCCGGCGGGGGGGGGGGGGGGTGCTCCAAAGCCAGCCAGCCCCCTGTGGTCAGGTCCCTAAGTCAGCCAGCTTCACAGCACGTCTGTCCTTTCCTGTTCCCACTGCCTGATGCATCTTTGATGCCTCTTCTCCAGAGTTAGCCTGGTAGGGAGGACCAAGCAGGGCAGGGCAAGAATGCTATACACAGCATTTAGATGCACTACCCTTGTGTATGTGAATGATCCCACTATGTGCCTGTGGATGGTCCCACTGTGTGTGTATGTTTATGTCTGCATGTATGGTTCTGTTCTGTGATTGTTTCCTCATACCCCCACGTGTGTGTGTGTGTGTGTGTGTAGTGTGTGTGTGTGTGTGTGTGTGTGTGTGTGTGTGTGTTGAAAATGGGCCCACTTCCATGAATCTTTTTTTTTTTTTTTTTTTTTTTTGTAGACTTTGGTCTTTTACCATCTCTTTTTGTTCAAGTTCAAAAACTGATCTTTTGAAAGTTCCCGGGACTATCTTCTAAACCAGCACAAAAGCAGTTTTCTACCTAGGCCTGAGGGTACTGGTGAGTCCAAGCCCAGCATGAGGACAAGGATTGGGTCACCTCCTGCTCTCTCCTAGAGCAAAACATACCTCTTCAGTACACACACACACACACACACACACACACACACACACACACACACACACAATCCCAGAGGAAGAAAGTGGAATCCTAGAGAAGTCCTGAGTCCACAGACAGCTGAGTTAGCAAAGCTGGGTGCCAGTCAGCCCAGATGAGCGTGGGGCTTACACAGGGTGGGTCCCTTGCTGGCTTCCTCCTTTTCGCCCGTATTGTGAATGAGTGAAGAAGGCAGAGAGTAACTGGCTCTGTCCACCAGTACGAGGACCTCATTGACTCCAGCTCACAGCTCCACGGACTCTCTCCAGGAGTACTGTCACTGTCCTACTGTCTGTCTGCCTCTGTCTCCCATACAACATCAGTTCACCCCAAATCTACCTCATCTGTCAGACAGGCAGAAAGAGAGAGAGAGAGAGAGGGAGAGAGAGAGAGAGAGAGAGAGAGAGAGAGAGAGAGAGAGAGAGAGAGAGAGAGAGAGAGAGAGAGAAACAGAACTGGTGAGCCAGGTGAACCTTTGCAGCACCCTGGCTGTCACCAACTTCCAGGCAGGGTGTACCCACCTGGCTCCTCTGGAAATCCCATAATCCCACATTTATGAAACACGTGAAAAGAAGATTGAAACAAATTTGAGGTCCCCAGAGTTGGGGCACAGAGGGGAGGAGCAGAGCAATTGCTGTGTGTGCGCGGCACTTTCTTGGCGGGCTTACCTTCCTGTCTGTCTGCCCAGCCATAACTGTCCATACCAGACCAGAAAGAAATAGAAAATGATATGAATTTAATGTCTACCAATGTGTGGGTGTGTGGGTGTGCATGTGCATGTGTTTGTATGTGTCTGTGTCATGTGTGTCTTTTCATGGGTACATTTGTGGGTACATGCTTATCTTACGTGTGCATGTACAATGTTTTATGTCTTTTGTGTTTGCATATACATGTATACGTGTATGGGAATCTGTATTTGTGTTTCACGCTTGCAAGGAGTGCACCTATTTGTATGTTTATGTATATACGTGTATAGTGCTTTGTGTGTTTGTTGTGTAGTTGTGCATGTGTACCCAAGTCTGTATAGGTGGTATTTTTATGTACATGATTGTGCTAATGGATGTGCACATGTATATGTCTACATGTGTTTTGTGCACTTACATGTTTGTGTAGGTATGCATGTGTGCCTGTGTGTAGAACGTCTCTTGAAGATCTTTTAAAACAGCAGAGGAAGGAATACAGAGGCCATACCTTTGACTGAACTGATTTTTAACAGTGAGGTGTTTTTGTTTGTTTGTTTGTTTGTTTGTTTGTTTGTTTGTTTTTTCTCCTCACTTTGCTGCCAGAATGATCTCCGGTGTTACAGTCAAACAAGATTTCAAAACATAAAGTCCTTTTGAGTAGGTTCTGAGTCCGGCTGTTGAAGGGACTTGCAGTCAACCTTTAGTGAAAGAAGTAGGGGACCCAACAGAAGACAGAGATGTGATCCCAGCCCTGGAGACATGCTGGAGACCAACAGGCTACAGCCATCTCAGTGCAGTGCTAAGGAGACAGGACAGGTGGACTAGAGGACAAGGCCTAGGGCAGGGCTCTGCACTTCAGGGAGGCAGAACACCCACACTGGGCTGAGACAGCCTGGGGCACCAGCATCAGCTCTGCTGATGTGCTGAGTGTGGGTGTCTGGGAAGACGGGGCTTTGGTACACTTCCATGTCCAGCCTCATGCCTGGGCACTGGACACAGAGCGGGGTAAGGACCTTGGTCAGCACCATGCAGGAAGAAGAATAAAGAGACCCACCATCACCCTCGGGGTGTAAGGCACCTGTTCTGGCTTCCTTCCTGTCGCGCAGTGATGAAACATTCTTAGTCTTACACTTTCAGGTCGTCACCGAGGGATCTAGGGCAGGAAGAATGCTACTTGCTGGCTCACATGCCACCGTATACTCAGCTCGTTTTCCTACACGGCTGAGGACCATCTGCCCAGGGAGTGCTCCTGTCCATGGTGCGTCCTATATCAATTAACACTAACGACAATTCCCTACAAGTCACTGATAAAGACGACTATTCACTTGAGACTCTTTTGAGGAGATTCTAGGCTGTGTCAAGTCTACAATTCATGCTAACTAGAACAAACCTCAGCTCAGAGAGAGCTGAGCTAGACAGATTGGTAGAGTCCTCCCAGCCAAGGAAAGCCAGAGAGGCTGCCTATGAGGTCTGCTGTGGGAGATCAGAAGCCATAAAGGACCCCGGGGGACACTCAAGACTCATGGGTAATCCAGGCCCAGAGAGAGGAGGAAGCTGTTTATGAAAAAGCCAAGGAGCCCTGAGCTCTGAGAACCAGGAAGGGTGGTAGAGGCTTGGGAAGGGTTAGACAGTGCCTTTGCATGGATTAGGAAAAGTACCACTTCCTGGAGGGTAAATTATGCTACCAGCAAACTATAGCAATACATTGACTTGCTAAACCAAAACACTTGGCTACATCTGTGGGTAAAGTAATGTAATAAATAATGCATATAATTTGAACTGGAAAGTTAGCCCAGTGGGTAAGGTGCCTGCCACACAAGCCCAAGGGTCTGAGTTTAGAGCCCCCAACACCCACTTAAAAAAGCAGGCATGGTTGTATATGTCGGTAATCTTCATGCTGGGGAAGCAAAAACACAGGCAGATCCATGGAGCTCACTGGCTAGCCAGCCTAACCAATCAGTGAGCTCTGGGTTCATTGAGAGACCCTGTCAAAAAAAAAAGATGTGTGTGGTTAACCTCTGGCTCTATATACGCACACTCAATTCACACACAAAGCATCTAATGTTGTGTTACCCACGAATGCCTTATTCAGGGTAGTGGATGTTTAAACAAGTCTCAGAGAGCGAGTGGAGCTCTGCATCCAGGAAACACAACCGCCGGGGCTTTGTGGGGAATTTGTGGCCATGCACACAGGGCCTCAGTCAGACAGCTAAGGGCTTGGCATCTTCCCCTCCATTCTGCCATGTTCTGTGTGTCAGCTCCCTGGGCCAACCCAGCACAATCACAGGACAATGGCCACTGATGCCATCACCCCATTTCCCCACAAGAGTAACAACAAGATGAGAACATGTCTCTCTGTGTGTTTTTATTTGGTAGAAAAACTTTCTAGAAATGCCCAGCCTCCCTCATCTCCCTTGCTACAAAGCCCCTTCCCAGAGCTGCCATTGCCAAGGACAGTGGCTTTACTTTGATCTCTCTGATCATAATAGGTGGAGAAGACAGGATGAAGTGAGGCTATAGAAAAGAAGCTTTCTAGAACTTTCTATAAAGGGAAGATACCTAAATGTATTTGAATCTAGAAAAGAAGCTTTCTAGAACTTTCTATAAAGGAAAGATACCCAAATGTATTTGAATCCACTTGTACAGAGTGATTTGATAGGTATTCCCATTGTCTGCTGCAGATAGAACCAGTTCGTACAGGATGGTTTGGGATTTATCTGCCATCCCACCATCCCAGAACTTCAGGTCATGCATTGGGATTGCACTACGTGATCCTCTTCATCCCTGAGGTTCTGGGGCAGGGACTGAACCAGCCCAGCCTTTGTATGGAGTACTCTGCTCCCCCACAGCAGGTCTGAGATCTGAACCGTATCCAGACCTTGTCACAGAGCAGGATGTAGAGAGAAAAGCAGTCTGGCTGGGAGCCTGTGCCTGAGCCTGCCTGGGTGGGATTCCATTTCCCGTGAGGGTCTGTCTTTGCTTCTCTTTCCCTGCTTTTGACTCATGATGCTTACCCTTCCTTCAGGGCACCTGCTAGCCTGAACCTACTTCTCCAAGGGCAGGCTTATGCACAGCTTATAAGACCTTGCTTCTTGCCTGGTACCAGCTCCCACTCCAAGTATGTTTCTTATAGAAATGAGTGAGTGAATGACCTTTAACTTCTGATTACTGAGCCAGCTTTTTAGTACAGCCAACAAATGCCATGTTGCCCAGCATCCTGTTGGCCTCTGTGACCTCAGGCCATGCCAAGACATGGATGAGCTCCCCATCTACTGTCTCCAGCAGGATGGTTATATACTTTAAGCTACTCTGTCCCTACAGAAACCTCATCTCCAGGGGGGGAAATCTAGACTAGAATTATTATTATTTTTTAACATGTGGCTCTGGCCAAGGTCAGCCCACCTTTGCAATTGTCTGTGTTCTCTTGTTGCTTCAAAATGAAGTTCAGTCTCCTTAGTATACAGGGGTGTTCACAGCTGACCTTCCTCTTCCTTCTGGTCCTCCCTTCTTCTCTGGAACCACCTGAAGTTCTGCCCTGCTGACTAACTGACTTCGTGTGCCTGGTGCCCCCCCCCCCCCCCCCCCGGCAAAGTCTGTGAACAACCTCCTGTTGGCCAGGACATACAGTTCTGACCTATTCAAATGTTACCATTGTGCCTTCAAGGAAGGTCTCCCACGCTTCCAGTCAGTCCCAGAACAGTGTGCCTCTCTGAAGGTCCTCCCCATGAGAAAATTTTTCCTCAGTCTATAGAAGCCACATGAAACTCAGCAGGAACAGCCTTGAAGCCCAACCCTAGGCCTGCCACACGAAGCATTTCAATATCATACATGGTGGCCAGATATGTGTTCCCAGGCTATCCATCCCACAGCCCCATACCATGCTTGAGGTTTGCTTAATGGTCTCAGGAAGCAGCTTCAAGCCCAACTCTCAGAGCACGGGTGACTGTAAAGAGAAACCAACCCAAGGATCACAAGTCCTTAGGTGTGAAGCTAGATCAAGCCTTGCCTGAAGCCCGTCATTTCTATGTAACCATTGAGTTCTTTTTACTTGCCTGAGTAGATTTGTTTTTATTACTCATTATTCAGAATAGAAAAATAGTGATCACAGTAGCCCTGCAGACCCTTTTAAAGCATCTGGGAGGCTGCAGTTCTGCTTACAGTCTAGGCCTGAGGAAAACGTGGACTTACTTATTTACTGTATTTCTTTTCCTTTCCAAGCTAACGTTTTCTCTGCCTGCAGAAAGGCCCTCTACTCCACCCTCCTCTGTGTCTCTGATTCTTCCTAGCTGGTAACTTCCTCCTATACACCTTCAGAAATCCTCAGAGCACCCTATGGGCAAAGCTCCTGAGGCTGAGCAACCTTTGCTTCCTCCAAAGGCTACCATCCCTCCTGCCATACACTGCTGGACGTAGCATAGACCCAGAAAAGCCTCCTCACTAGGTGGGACCTTCCCAAAGGGCTTGCAGCCCTGCCCCTGCTCTACTTTCTGGGTGAGGTGTGCCCCTGGCTCATAGGCTCAGGCAGCAAACCTTCTGTGGTCTGGCTTCCAGGTTCTCTTGGTCCAGCATGAAGCAAGAGTAACAAGGAATCAGCTCCATCATGTCATTTGGATGGAGTCTCAGTCTGAATCTCATAGCCCTGGGAGAGTTAGAGGAGTGGGGGATGTAGGGTGTGGGGGGAGGATCTCTCCAGGGCCCAGGGACCTGGGCCAGGGGAACCAGCTCATAGTAGGAAATAGGAGAAGCCTCCTGGTGACAGGAAGAAACAGCCAACACTCCCTGCCCCAGGCAGAGGCCTCTCTTCAGAAGCCTTGGAGCAAAGCCTTCCAGCTCTGCGTTTTCTGAGTTCTATCCTGCTGCTCCTGAGGATTAGTCTGGTTCCCGCAGGAAATTTCAGAACAACTCCAAGGCCAAGCTTTAGACCACAAGGAAAAGGTGTCTGAATCAAGCCAGCTATTTTAAGCAGGGTGTGGAATCAGAGAAGAGGGATGGCAGAAATGTGTGTGTGTGTGTGTGTGTGTGTGTGTGTGAGAGAGAGAGAGAGAGAGAGAGAGAGAGAGAGAGAGAGAGAGAGAGAGAGAGAGAGAGAGAGAGAGAGACAAGGTCAGAGTCTCTTACCTGGACAAATGACAGCCTCCTCAGGTAGGTGGGGGTTCAATTGAGCAAGGGGGTGAGGGAGAGGCAGATGGGCCAGATATCAAGCCTCGAGACCCTACCCTAGCTGCTTCTGCTTCCAAAATGCTGGCCCAGAAATAACAACACCCCACAGGCACCCAGATCTCCCCAGACAATCCCATACCACCCACACAGTCTCCCTCACTCAGGGACTGTGGACACACACTAACATAGTCTGTGGTACTATCTGCTTTATACTGAGATGGCCAAGAGTCCATCCACAAAAGAGTAGGGTTGGGGGGGGGTGATGAAAATAGATTATTCCCAAGAACTCAGTGAGCATGTGCAAGACCACCAGGCCCCAGAGGAATGGAGGAGCAGCCAGTCCTGGGCAAGGAAGTAGTCTGTGTCCCCTTCTCTAGTGTAGATGTCTTCAGCTAAAGGGCTTCACCAGCTTCATGGCAGCATAGTTCTAGGAGGAAGGGAGAAGGATGCAGACATGCAGTCAGTCCTTTCGGGGACCTCAGTGGGAGCTGCTGTCACTGGGGCTGGGAGTGAAGCTGCAGGTAGGTGGCTGGGCTCCTGGGTCTTCACCACTCGCCTGCAGACTGCCTTGTCACCCACCAGCCCAGGCCAGGCTCCACACCTATGACGCTCTTATCCATCACGCAAAGCTAACGCTGGCCATTCCCATGATTCCTAGCCCCCTTCTCTCGTATGCACAAATAGAAGGCACAAGGCTAACCTATCACCAAGCCACTGCCCAGAAAGCCAGAGGGTGGGGTGTGGGTACAGAGGACACCCCATAACAGGGGTCAGCATCAGAGATGGGTGACCCTCCACAAAGGCCTTCCTGCTGCAGGCCTGACGGGAGCCTTCCCTCCCCACCACTCCTCCCAAACACCATGAAAACACACAACACAACACAGGGCTCTTAATTGGGACAGTATGTTCTCCAGTGCCGGCCTGGAAAGCCAACCCTGGAAACAAAGCCGGCCCTCCTTCCCCGCCAAATCGCTCCTGCCTCCCCAATCTGTCCCTGTTCCCTGCAGGCTCTGAGGGGCCAGAAGAGTCAGAAGTCTCCCCTCATTTCTCCTGGGGGTCTCTCCAAGACAGTGGAGGTGGTCTGACAAGGCAGGTGCCCTCCACTGGCTAGATCAGGCTCTCTGCTCTACCTGGCTAAAAGCAGGTGAGCTAACAGGTCCGGCCTTCATGAAACAGGCCAGATGACTAGGGACTTGGACAGACAGAGATGGGATTCTGGGCTGTGGCCAGGCCTGCAAGCAGAAGGTGGATCCTGAAGCCAAAGCCCTGGCCTGAATCCACCTGTGCTCCACATGCTGCTCTGGGAGGTCCAAACATAGACCCTCAGGGAAAATGAAAGGGGTGTAAGTTAGCTACTAGACCCAGGCGCCAGACTCTCCTCTGCTCAGAGTCCTCCAAAACAGTTCCTCAGCTGTCTTCAGGAACAGGATGACCCCCAGGCCTTCCTTCCAGCCCATAGTTCTGAGACCTAGGACAGCAACTCAGGGTCCTCACGGGCTGAGCCCAGCTGGGCAGGGGCTGGGTAGACACCGGAACAGCTGTGGTGGTGGTACTTGGAGCATACACTTGCCCTCCAGGCCCTTACATAAGGGACTCAGCTTAACATGCAGCAGCTCAAAAAGACAAACGAACCTGATCTGAGCCCATCAGAAGCTTGGAGCTCACCTAGTCCAGTCCCCTCCACACACAAAAGTTGGTGTGAAGTCGGGGAACACATATTCTTAAGTTTAAGAACAATGCGCTGTCTCCTACAACAGGGGATTACTTCTTCCTTACTGTGCTAGAGGGCAGTGTCCTGCTGAGCCAGCCCAGAAACTTCCTAGTGACGCCAAAGCTGATGCTTCCTGGACCATAGCTGGAGATGCAGAGTGTACACCAGCTCTGTCTTCTGACTCTCAGCCATAATCTTCAGCTACTTCCTAAGGGTATCCATGTCACAGCAGACACCTGCTTACTCCAGCCACCTCATGCTCTGAGTAGAAGCTGACCATACTAAGTCAGAGAAGGTGACCTGAGCCAGGCCAGAAGAGAAGGCTATACCTCTACCTTACTTCCACAGCCCTAGATGGCCCAACTGCCAGGCACTGATTGATCCCAGGTCACCTTTGGTGGTGGCTCAGCTACAGGATTCTGTACTTGCAAGAACACACCCCACCCCAGAGGAGACCTGATCTGACACATATTTATTGTCTTTCCTCCCTTAAAGTGTCCCCTTACTTGGCACAAACTCACTCAGTTTGACCAGTTGACCTCAGCTTCCTGTTCAGTCCAGAAAGCATTGCAATAGGAGCCAGGAAGTAGAGGATATTGGCTTGCCCCACAGCCATCCCAGGCAGAGCCAGAGAGCTAAGGGGCCCTGGATAGCTCGGCTGTGGTGGCCCTGGTATCACTTGGTCAGATGTCAGTTGATTCTTACCAGATAAAAGGGATCCCAAGTGTGTACCCTGACAGTGAGGGGTTCAGATACAGCTCCTATTCATCCCTACTTTCTCCAAGCCCCCACTCTATCAAGGTCCTCAGAGGACCTAGCAAGCACTGTCTTCTGTTCTGCCACCTCATACCTTCCCTTTGCCACCCCGCTCCATTCTACCCTTCAACAGGCTCCCCTGCCATCCAAGGCTCAAGCCACCTGTTGTGTGAACTTCCCCAAAACTGACTTTGTTAAGTAAACAAAACTTAACAAGTCTCAGGATGCTCCTGAAACTTACAAGATTCACAAGTCTCTCTCCCACAGTTATTTGTGTATTACACAGTGCTAGGTATAAGAGACTCTCCAACCAGTGGAGCTTCCTGTGAAAGTCATGCAGATAGCTCCAGGAATGCAGTTTCTGTGTATTCCCAGCCATGCTGGGGTGGGTTTTTCAGTTGTGCAATGGCTTTTGAGTCTCACATGCTGGAATAAGTAGCTGCAGTCAATTCACTGGCTCACCAAGCTAGTAGCCACCTGTTCACATCTCTCCAGGAAGTCACACAGCCCCTCCCCTTCTGCCAGTCCCGTGATAGCCCATTCTTAGGCACTTGCTCAGTGAGTAAGGATTCCTCCAGGACAATGCTTTGTTTCTCTCCTACCAGATAGGGGCACCAAGAACTAGGATTCTGTCTTCCCACTGGAGAAGGTCACTGGTTACCACTAGACTCTAGGAACACATGGAAAACAAGGGACCCCCCCTCCCAAAACAGCATCTCCCCACAGCAGGCCTGCTCACCGGGAAGGCGTAGACAAAGATGCCCAGGAAGAGCAGGAGGATGAAGAGAATGATGAAGAGGATGATGGCACACCGGAAGCGCCGCCACAAGATGAACTTCATGGTCTTGTATGGAGAAGTAAACCACAGGAAAGAGGTATCGGGGCGCCTAGAGGTGAGACGCAAGGGGTCAGCATAGCTCCTCTGCAAGCCTGTTTCCTCCAGACTCTGCTCTCAGCTGGGACAGTGGGTCAAACAGCCTGGCTTTGGGAGAGGGGCATCCTGCTTCCATGCCCTCCACCCCTCCTCACAGAACCTCTGCTGAGATGATGCTTGTCTGGGCCACCTGTGCTCTTGGTGCTACTGAGCCCTATCTTCAGAACCCCTTTCTTGTGATCCCCTTCCCCTGTGAACCCATACCCAGCCACAGATCGCATGAATGCTTGGGAGTGGTGCTGAGCTTCGACCAGGCCCTGCTTGGTGAGTGAGGGTATTCTGGCAGCCAGATAAGCCAGGCTGGCTGCCCCTGTGTACATGGCTTCAGCTGGATGTGAGAAGGATGGAGACCAGAGAAACCAGAAAAGCCATTATACTCACTCCCAAAAAAGAACTGCAGACCCCTCCCCTCAATCAGTAAAACAACTCAAAGAACACAAGAGGGCTTTGTATCTCAATCTTGACGTTCGTAACATCTGCTGGCTAGCCCTGGGGTTTGGCACGTCCTCCATTGTTCATCAGGTCTCAGGATCCCAGAGTAAAGGTGCCTCTCCGTGCTTCCTAACCCCAAAGCATGGGAATAGCACCGTGATACAGAGAGCTACCTATGCTCATTTTCAAGAACACCATGGTAGGTGGTGCAAACAAAGAACTGAGTTCCAAAGGCATTGTCAGCAACTGCCCAGGAGGCGGAGAAGTTCAGCTCCCCCTCTCCCGTTCTTAGCTATGATGACCTCACTTAACTTAGGTGAGTCTCATCTGCGAAATGGAGGGAACTGCCCAGCAGGGGAGACTTCAGGACACTGGACACTAATGTAGGATGTTTGACACAAAACCCACAGGAAATAGCTTCTTTGGGGGCCTGCTTCTTTTTGCTTTGTTGTTGTGTTCTGGATTTTGAGACGGTGTCTTGCTCTGTAGCCCAGATTGGCCTGGAGCCCACTATCCTCCTGCCTCAGCCTCTCAACTTCCAGGATAACAGGCCTACACTTTCTGCCTGACTTTGCAACTGCTTCATGAATTCGTTGAAGAGCTCAGTGTTTGCTAAAACTGTGTCCATGGCCTGCATCTCTATAAATCACAGTAAAGCCGTGTGCCTGGTGCTTCCTAGATGCCACCAGCACGCTTCCTGGGACAACCAACTGACCTTGGATCCTCTAACTTCGGATTCATGTTGGGTTCATCCCGACCCTGGCCAGCGGGCCGTTCCTCATGTTCACTCTCTGCAACGATTTCCAAGGTCATTTCCAGCTTGCCCTGTGGACATCAATGGAACCTGATTGGGGCCTCTGGCCAGTGACCCAGAGCAGAGCTAGCCCACAACAAACATGACTATACTGACTATATATTTTTATATTTTTTTAAATGCAGGGTATAGGCAAGAGTAGGTGTCAAGTGTAGTCAAGTGCTTACTGCTTGAGCACAGGCACCTGGTTCAACTTATAGTTCACAGAGATGGTGATTGACAACAACCACCATCCCCTCTTTTGACATCTACTGGACCCTGTACTCCCACGGTACACATACGTACATTCACTCTGGCACAAACATAGACACATCAAGTAAAATAAATGCATCATAGTTTCAGTTGCCTACTTCACACAAAATGGAGTCAAATGAGAAGAGAGACTACTCTCAGCTGAGAAACTGTCTAGAAAACATTGGCCTTTGGGCATGCCTGTGGAGTATTTTGCTAATTGTCATGGATGATGTTGTCCCTGGGCAGGCGGCCCTTGGCGGTGTAAGAAAAAGTAGTTGAACAAGAAGAAGAAGAGGCAAGCCAGTAAGCAGCACGTTCCTTGGCCTCTACTTCAGATCCTGTCTCCAGGTTCTCGCCTTTAGTCTACCTTGGCTTTCTTCAGTGATGGACTGTGACCTGCGAGTCAAATAAACAAACCCTTTCCCTCTCAAGTTGGATTTGTTCTTGGCATTTTATCACAGTAGCAGACAAGCAAACCGTGGTAATATGTATATTTTAAAGCACTGGGTTGTTCTAATCACAAAATCATTGGGAAATTACAGAACTACATAATGAAGGGGCAGTCACCAACTTACTCTATATAGGGACACGTGTTCCCAGCATTCTTTTTTACCTTTTATTTTACTAATTTATTTTTAATTGTGTGCGTGTGTATGCATGTATCTGTGTGTGCATGTGTGTATATGTGTGTGTATAAATGTGTGTGTGCATGTATATGTGTGTGTATGTGTGTGTGTGTGTGTGTGTGTGTCTGTGTGTGTGTGTGTGTGTGTGTGTGACTAAAGAATCTAGAAGAGGGCACTGGCTCTGCTTTAGCTGGATTTTCTGATAAATTGTGAGCCAACCACTGTGGGTGCTGGGAAATAATCTGGAGTTCTCTAGAATAAGACTGAGCAGTCTCTTCAGACACAGATCCCCAACATTCTTAATCACTGGAGCTGCAAGTGTATGAAACACAGCACTGTGCATGCAGTCCACAGCTTTTCAGTTGGGGAGACATTCCACTATATAATTATATATCATTTAAAGTTTGGTTTCTAATGATTGTAAAGTATCCTATGGTTGGCTGACCACAATTTATTTAATAACTACTTATTTCGGCTCATGTTATGTTGTTTTGAAATGGATAAATAATAGCGCAACAAACATCCCAGAATCTAAATTTTAAATTTTATCCAGTTATTTTTTTTTGAGACCAGAGTTTAAAAGTGGGATGGCAAAGTCCAAGGGCATAGACATTGTTAAATCCTGCATCGTGCGGTACAACTGTTTCCCCACACAGTGAAACAAACCACGCACTCTCCAGCAGAAGAAAGTAAGTGACATGTGTCTCCCAAAAGTTTACCAATATGAATGTTTCTGGTTTGCTTGTTTTGCTAATCTAATTTAATAGACCCCAAAGCATCTTTTCAAATAGTCCTAGTTACTAGGAAAATAGCTTTCTTCTCATGTGTAGTGAGTGCCTGTGCTGTGACTTAGCTGTGCATGGCACTTGCTGACTTTCCCTCTGGGGTGTACTTCTTATTGGTATTCACAAGTTTTCATACAAGGACATTTTCCTTCAAGGGCCACTTGAAGGCTGGCCAACTACTTTCTCTGAGGACCAGTCAGAGTTTACCTTCCTCCCTGCCGCTGCTCTGGACTCCAGGGAAGGACTACTCATCCTAGCTCTCTAGACATCCCTTTCCCACCCACCAGAGCAGACCTCTGTCAGGTGAGAATGATCCCTGAGAGGGTCCTGCACAGATAGAAGAGGCATGGCCTCTATCCATCCAACAGGGAGCTCCAGTCAGAGATACTCGGAACCAATTCAACAGGTCTCCCCCGTGACAGGCGCTGTGAGAGAGGAAGGCTGGAATAGGAAGAGGAAGAAAGCCTTAGAAAATAGAGACAGGGAGTGGAGAGTCTGGGAGATGGCTCAGTCAATAAAGTGCTTGTCAGGCCAGATCCCCAGAATCCCAGGCATGGTAATATGTTCTAAATTCCAGGACTTGGGAAGCAGAAACAGGCAGTTTCCTGTGACTTGCTGGCCAGACAGCCTAGACTAATAAGTGAGCCGGAAGTCAATGAGAGTCCCTATCTCAAAAAGCAATCCTTGCACCCAGGTATTAGCACCAGAGATTGACTTCAGCTATATACCCCCAAACCTACACATACACATAAGCACGCACCTACACACACAGAGAAAAATAATAGAGAAGGCAGTGTCCTCCGCTGCGCTGGAGAGAACAGACTTACCGCCAGCATCTTCTTCTCACCCTCCTCTGTCACACAAGGCCACCATCCCTTCACTGTCTTCTGCTCGAAAAGGGACACAAACCATTCAGGGTGGAAGGTGTCATCCAGCTGGTCCAAAGAGCACTTCTCAGCCGTCTTGGCTGGCTTCGGCATGTGGTTGAGATCCAGTTGCAGAGAGCCTGTGGCAGAGGGATGCTCTTAAAGGACGTAGCAATCACTGTGCATTTAGAACCACAGTGGGTGGGAAGATCCAAAGGCTCAGTGTTACCTCTCCAGTTTGTACTTCTGGTTCAGCCAAGGGGTTAGCTCCACCAGCTCCCCAGCTCCTGTCCATTTCCTCTTGCTCCCTCCGTACAGCCTCCCATCATCCCTTCAGGCATGAGTAAGTAATCCACCCATTCTGTCTCCTCACCCTGAGAGCACGGATGCCCAAGTGTACAAACCCTTTACACATACTTTTCTTGATGTTTGATGTGGGGAGGCCCAGCCCACTCTGGGCAGTGCCACCCTTAGGCAGGTGGTCCTGAGTTGTATAGAAAAGCATGCCGAATGCTGAAGGAGCCTGTAGAGAGCAGGCCAGTAAGCAACACTCCCCCATGGGTCTTGCTTTTGTTCCATGCTTCCAGCATCCTTTCTGTTTTAATGGCCTGTCTAGGCTACCCTTGATGACAGACTGTAACCAGTAAGCCAAATAACCATTTTCCTTTCCAGCTTGCTTTCACCGTGTTTATCATAGCAATTAGAAAGAAAACCAGAACAGTGCATGTGTGTGTGTCCACATATGTATAGGGATGGGCATGTGTGTGTGTGCACAGAAACCAAAGGTTGATGGTAGGTGTTGTAGGGATTTGAAAGAAAATAGTCCCCATCGATTCATAGGGAGATACGGCCTTATTAGAGTAGGTGTGGCCTTCTTGGAGGAAATGTGCCACTAGGCTTTGAGGTCTCAGGTGTTCATGCCAGGCCAGTGGCTCACAGTTCTTCTGCTGCTGCCTGCCGATCAGGATGTAGAACTCTCAGATACCTCTCCTGCACCATGTCTGCCTGCATATCGCCTTGTTTCCTGCCATGCCAATAATGGACTAAACCTTTGAAACTGTAAGCCATCCACAATTAAATGTTTTTCTTTATAAGAGTTGCCATGGTCACAGTGTCTCTTCATAGCAATAGAAACCCTAAGGCGTCCCAGTCACTCTCCACCTCATTTTCTGAAACAGTACTTCTCACTGAACCTGGAGCACAAAGATCAGTTGACTGCTCAGGGAGTCTGTCCCCACCAGCTCTGGGATTACAGACATAGGCTGCCACACTTCATTTTTGTTATGGGTGCTGGGGTCCAAACTCGAATCCTCATTCTTCTGGATAGAAAACACTTTACCTACTGAGCTGTCTGCCAACCCCCACTAATGCTAATTCAGTGGCATTACATACAGTCATGATGTTGCATAGCTGTCCCCACTACTTCCAGACAGTTCCATCCTCAAAGAGAAAGTGTCTGCTAAACAGTAACTCTCTTGTCTCTTCAGCCCTGGGTACAAGTGTTGACTTGTCTGTGTGGACATGCCTCTTACAGTTACAAACATCTGCCCTTAGGCATCTGGTTTATTTCATTGAGCAAAATGTTTTCAGTCTGTTCATATTCCTGTATGTCAGTATGTTTTTTTACAGTTGAATCATATTGCTGTAGTGAGACAATCCATTTTATTTATCCAGTCATCTGTTGGTGGATATGAATCATCTTCCCCTGTAATGCCTACTGACATCTGGGTGGTTAAAAACTGGCAAACATGGGCCAAGTCTTCTGTTCCTCTTTTGAGATATAAAATATGTGATTAGAAAATGCAGTCTAGGGTGGAGAAGAGAAATCTGATGTAGTACAATATTTGTTAGTGGTTTAAGTTTCAGTTTTAAAAACCTGTTTATCATTTTGAACACTGTTTTTTCAGTAAAAATAAAATTTTCTTTTAAAGTAAATTTTCTAAAGCCCCATTCATAAAGGTTAGATTGATGCCCAAAAGTCTGTTAAAAAAAGATTTCAAAATTCAAAGAAAGGGTCTGGAGAGATGGCTCCGTGAGTAAGAACATGTATAGAACCCTCCCAACTCCCGTGTTGGGCAGCTCACAACCACCTGTAATTCTAGTTCTAGCAGAAAGCAGACGCCTCTGAACTCCACTGACACCTACATTCATGTGTAGAAACACTCACACAGACACATATTAACAACTAAATAAATATTTTTTAAAATAAAAATGGCATAAATTATTTACAATGTGTCCTTAATATATAAAAATCCCTGAAGACCAATAATTTTTTAAAAACTGAGCATTCCAAAATCATGAAGAGTCACCCATAGTATGACAATAGGCATATTTTAAAGTAACGAACACAAATGAGAAATAAAATGCCATGCTAGGAATTATTTTTAAAAAATAATAGCAAAAGCCAATATCTAAGCCCAACCCAGTAGTGCCCTCACTCATACAGAGCACAGGTGAGAACTCACGTGAAAACTTCCTGAGTGACAACTGAGCCTAGTGTGAGAAACTGTGAACAATGTGTTCAAATATGGATGCTAGGGGTGGGGTCCCCTACAGATGGCCAACAGCTACGGAGAGACTCAAGCCAAGCAAAGCAGGGTCCATCTGGATGACGGAATGCCAGGCAGATGCAGATGTCCACAGATAGACACCTACTCTGGTCAAAAGAGGACAAGCCCACTCACACACAGGAGGTACATGTGCGTCTGTACAAAATGCAGATGTACTTCTGAGTGTTCATGTATATTCCTAGATGCCAGGCTATCCCAGAATGATGAAACAGGGGAAAATATATTACTTAGTTCCATTTTTCTAATGCTTCTGCACAAATCCTGTATAGAACAGATACAATAACAAAATTCAAACCTAAAGCATCATTTTTACATCTCACTATTACAGTGAACTCCCCAAGGAATCCTACCCCGTGTGCCACAGCTGGCCCTGGAGGGACAGGAGCAGTGGGACAGGAAGGCTAGTCACAGGCAGGCAGGCAGTCCCATCAGGGGCCAGAACTGTGAAAACACACCCCTCTGACTTCCGTAGACAAGAGCCACCCAGAAGAGCACCCATGACCTGTCCAAATCCCCCTCACTACCAGATGACAGGACAGAACTTGAAACCAAGGCTTTTGACCTCCTAGGCTTCCTTTATTATGGTTTACTATGTGTTCCCAACAGTGGTAAAAATTCACATAACATAAAATACAGCACTCTAGGGATGGAGATGCCCAGCAGTTAACACCACTTGCTGCCCTTGCAGGGGACCCAGGTTTAATTCCTACCACCCAAGAGACACAACCATCTGTAGCTCCAGTTACAGGGGAACTGATGCCCTCTTCTGGCCTCTGTGGGTGCTGTAATGGCACTGGTGTACATACATACGTGCAGACAAAATACTCATATGTAAAAAAGAAAAACCAATTTTTCATTAAAAAAAAAATCCATCACTCTGAGCATGTTCAAATCTAGAGTCAACAGTTATGCAACCATAGACCTCCACCTAATTCCAAATATTTCCAGGACCTAGAAAGAAACCTATCTTTCTAACAGACACTGGCTCCACATGCTTCCCATTAGTCTACTCATCCCTGCTTTGTGTGTATGTGTGTGTGTGTATGTGTGTGTCCGTATTTGTGCAGACATACATTTGTGGATACATGTACCCGTGCCTTTAAAATCAGAAGTCAACCTTGGATGTTGTTCCTCAGGGGCTGTCCATCTTGTTTTCTCTGGGACAAGGTCTTTCACTAGCCGGGAGCTGACCAAGTATGCTACGCTACGTGCCTAAGGAGAAGCAAAGATCTGCCTGTCCTTACCTCCCTAGTTCTGAGATAATAGGTGCCACCACATCTGAGCCAAGTCCTCAAGCTTGCACACCAAGTACTTTGCTGACAGAATCACCTCCCTAGCTTCTTCCTTCCTTAGATCTGTCCATATGGGCTAGATGTGGAATTATACAGTACATGTTTTTTCTCCTCTGCCACTTAGTATGTTTAGAAGGTCCACCAAATGGAGTCGGGAGTAGTACCTCCTTCCTTTGTGTACATGAACAATACCCCATGTATGAACAGACAACATTTCATGATCTTCCTACTTTTGGCGAGGCTGGTACTAACCTGTTTCTCTCCCAGCACCCCTGCTGGCCCCATACCATTCTTCCTTGTCCTCATGCTTACCCTCCAGTCCAGCTCCCATGTCTCAGCTTGGCTTCTCAGGCTGCCCAGCCAGAGCCCTATCCATTAGGACAGTCTCCGAAGCACAGAGATATGCAATAACCTGGTCCTCATAATTTCTGGGTTCTGTATTACTAGACTGGCATGAGACCTCCCTGTCAGAAGTGAAGCCAGGCAGCTGTGATGGCCAATATACCCCTGCACTGGCTTCTACCCATGTCCCTTCTCTTCCTCATGAATCCCATTACCTAACATGTCTCAGGGATCACCTCTGCCTAGGACCCACTCCAGAGCCATTGTTCTGTGTTACATACATAAGCTGGGGATCCAGTGACCCTGAACTTCTCCACTGACCTTCTTGAGGATAGCTCAGAATGATATAAATGAGACTTACCCAGAAAGTCATCAAAGGAGAACTTATCATTGTCCCAAATCTGGAAGACAACACGTGCTGGGATCTTGCTCTCTGTCTTGTCAAGTCTCCAGAAGGCATCCTAACCCAGAGGAGAATCAAGGAAGCAAGGTTAGAAAAGTCTGTCTAAGGCCGCAACTAGGGAAGCCCTCTAGCCTGGAAGGCCACAGGGTAGAGGCTGTGGAGCAGTGCATCTCTGAGGTCCAAGACAGGTTCTAGCAGGAAGAATAGGCAGGGCCTGGCAGTGTTCAGGGGTATGACAGTTGGTTTTTAATGTCAACTTGCCACGACTTAGAATTACCTGAAATGAGCGTCTCAGTGGAGGAACTGTTGTGATGAGGTTGGCCTGTGGGTATGTCTGTAGGGAACTGTCTTAATTGTTCATTGATATAGGAAGGACCTAGCTTATTGTGGGCGGCACCATTCCCTAGGCTGGGTCCTGAACTGTCTTCCAACAACCCAAGAAAGAGATGCGATCTTTCAGGTAAGAAACCCAATGCATAAAGAGTGTCCAAGGGCACAAATTAGAGAGTGGCAAGCTCGGATTTAAACCAAGGCAGCCAGGTTCCAGGGTCCTCATCTCAGCCCCTAAACTGGGCTTTGCATATGTGTTCTCTGGGACACATGGGCTGGCAGAGAGCATGAAGATATACCTCCAGCTGCCACTGGGAAGAAGCAAGACACACTGCTGTAAGTAGCTGGCACTATGGTAGATCCCCAGATCCTCCCTTCTACTCTACTTTTCTAGACTCTACCTCTAGGGCCCACAAGAAGTTTCCCCTTCCTGCTAGAAGAGGAGGACACTTGCCCTCCTGCCTTCTCTCCCATATTCCACAGGTCAGTTCCTTCTGGAACCAGGCATCTGATAGGTGTGGGAGTTGGCCAATGGGTCTAAGCACTCTCCGCCCGAAACACTGTCAGGATACTTCCTCTGTTCACTGTGGATCCACCTGAGCAGGAAGCATGTATAGAAAACATCCTGTGGGGCCAGCCTGAGACATGGACCCATGTGTTCTGGTACAAGCTGGAGAATTAGAGCTGGGTAGCCCAGGTAACCAGGACTGTCTAGCTCCAGATGCCATGGAGATAGTTAACTTTCATTGTCAACTTAACAGTATTTAGAATAACCTAGGAGATACACATAGAGGTATGTCTGTAAGGGTGTTTCCAGGAAGGTTTAACGGAGGGGAAATGCCCTCACTGCAGGAGGCATTATCTCATGGGTTGGATTCCCAGAATAAATACAAAGGGGGAAATGAGGAAGAAAGCTAAATACTAACCTCCCCCATTCCTTGCTTCCTGTTCTGTGGAGATATTAATAGTTACTTCACATTCCCCACACTATGGAGTCACATCACTATACTTTCTATGATGGACTGTCTCTCTTCAAACCATGAGCCAAAATAAACCTCTCATCTGTTACCTTTCTATCAGGTACAGCGTCACAACAACAAGTAACTAATGAGCTGTCAAACCTGCCATGAACACCCTAGCCTGCATAGTCACACACACCTCACCAAGCTTCCTAAGGGAAGACCATGGCCACTGTTCACCAAGAGTGGCCATCAACCACGCCATAGCCTGGGTTGCAATCTACACCGAAGGAAAGCAGACCAAGGCTGGCCCCAGCCATCCCTCTGTCTTTGTATCCTGCTAGGCTGCCTGGCCCAGCCTCCTGCAGGTGCCTGCATCCTCTAGCCAGCTTTTACAGCCAGCTCCAGGCTGCCTGCGGGGCTGCCAGCAACCTCCATTCCTCAGCAGACTGGTTTATGGGCTCAGTAATGAGCCAGAGGTTCAAACAGCCCCTGGTGGGAGCAGCTGGTCAGGGGCTCGGCCTGGGGAATGAGACTGGCCCCCCTCCCCCCAGGTCCCAGGCGCTCATTATGCTCCTGGCCTGGGCCCTTTTACTAGCTGTTTATTTGCAGGGTGGGGACTGGCCTGCATGGCAGGCCCCAGTGGGTGTGCTGGACTCCAGGTGGGGAATAAGGCTGAGCAACCTGCGGTGGTTCAAAAAAGTGGGATGAAAGGAGACCTTATAGTTTATGACAGTCTCGTCTGGTTAATGGGGTCCCTGGAGGGCCTGCCAGCATGCCAGGGGCCCCAAACCTCATGGAAGAGAGCTGCTTCTGCAGCAGAGCCTGGGAGTCCAAGCCTTTGCAGCCCTTAGCCACCCCATCCTGTCCTTCAGACCAACTAGTCAGTGCCCCACTGTGGGCAAGCTCCACCTGCCTCTCAGGATCCACCCACACAGACATGCCCTCCCGCCTCTTCTCTCCAGCCAGCTTCTCTTTCTTACCAGGGCCTTCAATAGAAACAAAACTCCACGGGTGCTAGAGCAGGACTACCCTCGCTGATAGCCAGACCCTGCAACAGCCCTCAGAAATGCCAGGTGACAATTCTCAGCTCTTCAGCCCTCCCTCGCCCCACCCCTCCTCCACCCTCTGTTTGCAGCCACATGTGTGTGCATGAGTTCATGTCTCCCATCATCATTACTGCTACTCCCCATTTTTCCATCCATCTCAAATCACTTGTCACCATGCCAAATTCTCTTCTTACTTCACTGAAGGAAACAGGAAGCCCCTGCTCCAGACATGCCTGGCCACATCCCCCCAATGTGGTAAAAAAAAAAAGAAAAAAAAAAAAAAAGGCTGTGGCCCCTCCCATGTGAGCAACCAATGTGCATCAATGCCTCAATTTCCACCCCCCCCCCCCCAGGTCTATCTCCTTGTAGGACTCACTGAGCCCTGGAGACAGCGTGTACAATTCTTGGTCCTTTCTGCTTCGTTCCCAAAACTTATAGAGAGCCTGGGCACTGCTGACTTTATACAACCTTGCTGCTAAATTTGGCTTCTTTTCTGGTGGTCCCTACCGCCATCTCTGGGTTGAAGAATCCCTTTTGCCAGATAAATCTCTATTTTCTTTTTGATGGGTTCTTAATGCTTGGCAGGATAATCTGGTTTCTCTGAGGTGCAGATGAGTCTGTGTGTTGGGCTGAGAAGGTTCAGGCAGGGGAGATACAATGAAGAGAATTCAGAGGGAGAGGAAGCCATGTGCACTTGAAGGCTGTAATGCCAGGAGCATGAAATCAGATCAATAGGACCTGAGCATATGCAGACATGCCCTCTGAGAGAGGGAACACCTCCAGGTAGCTATTAGTGTCGAAGGAGGAGGGAGATGAAAAGCATCATTGGGCCTTCCTCAAACCATCCTGCTGACGACCCACACAGTCCCATACTCATGCACTGTGCTCTACTGACCTTACAGAGTAGATCAGGTGTGGGGAAGAGGCTGCCACCTTGAATTTTGACCTTTCAAGACTGCAGACTAACGATAACAGGTAAACTTAGAGCTGCTAAGACTATAACCTTCCCACAGGAAAGCCCTGCCCTCCGAGGAATACATGGCTGGCTCTACTCTCTGCCTCTGTGATGATGGCCATGTTGGGCCTCTAGACTCTTCTGCCTCAGGCCCCAGGTTCTTCCATACTCCTAGGTGTACGTGTGGAATGATGAGGTAGACAGTTGCTGCAGTACTTTGACACGGCTATGTGTTAGGTGTGTGCTGTGTGGTTGTGGGCTCTCCTGATAGGTAGAGACACTGGCATCGATAATGAAAAGAGACATGGGGTACAGAGATGGTGGTGACACCCTTGAGGGTCAGAACTACAGGTGTCATAGAGAGAATGCAACAGTGTCAGCTGTGATGCTAAAGGTGGGGGACCACATTAGCAGTGTGAAGCCCCAAGAGCCTGGTCCTCAGGTCAAGGGCCACTCACCTTCTTTGCAACAGCACAGACTTGCTCTGCAGGCAGATAGTCAAAAGGAAACACGAACCTCCAGTTGAAGTTGCCTTCTCCACCGAGGGAGCGGTAGTGCACATCTGTCTTCTGTTTATGTTCTTCAAATCCCACCATCCAGCTAGCATGAAAGATGACCATCCTCGTTAGTGCAAATCATTTCCCACAGACCTCCACAACCAGGTGGGCAGCCTTAACTTTGATCAGCAAAGAGTTGTAGAAGTGAAGGGATGCGGTAAAGGATTTCCTAGGAAATCCCCATGGTGCCCACAACACACCACAGAATGGGACCGTCTAATGTCTCAGCTGATTCCCTTGCTATTTTAACTTGAAGAAATTTAAGGGAAATGACTCCCCAGAGCTGCAGACCACCGCTGTGAGACCCTCCTAGATGGTATCCTCTCACCTCCACACCATAGATCTGCACAGGACCACCCCCACCCACCCCTGGGAACTAGGAGGTGCCAGGAAGTGACCCAGGTGGAAAATGATGAGACC
Organism: Phyllotis vaccarum; assembly: GCA_033318265.1. Classification (NCBI taxonomy): domain Eukaryota; kingdom Metazoa; phylum Chordata; class Mammalia; order Rodentia; family Cricetidae; genus Phyllotis; species Phyllotis vaccarum. The sequence goes on along the minus strand of JARWLC010000014.1, from coordinate 66,667,016 downwards.
CTACCCTTTCACATAGATGTCACTCATCTTCTCCCCGGTGAGGCTGAGGTCATCCAAGATCACATCTTTTGTGTTCCAAACAATACAACGCAGGAAAAACCTGTATATGTAGTACAGGAGCGCACAGGGGTGGGGTGGGGGAGTATCTGCATAAATACTCCAGCAAAGCATATGATGTCACCACCTGACAGGCCAGTTCATCTAAGGAATCCTTCTACCTGGTTGACTGGACACTTAACCAGACTCAAAAGAGCTGTGGTCCAAAATCTCAGTGGCCCCAAACCTGTCCAGCAGGCAACTTTTTTCCCTCCCCACCACAGCTGCCGTGGCCCTCCAGCTAGAGCTTGTGTGGCCAGGCCTGTTACCTTCTAGCTTTCCGTGGGGTGATGTTGAAAGGAGGGCCTGGCCGGCCCAGCACCTTTGGAAATAGGTCAACCCACATCTGTAACTTCCCCTGTAAAGAAATAGTGGTTCATTCATGGTCTAAACATGTATGCGTGCATATGCACACACGCGCGCGCGCGCACACACACACACACACACACTTCCTGTTGCAATCATAGTTTCTGTACCTACCTAATGCACACACCTAGGAATCAGGCAAAACTCAAGCCTGCCTGCTTGCTTGCCAGAAAGAGGCTCAGCACCCAGGAAAGAAGGGACCTTAAAAAGATCGATGCAGCACCCGCTACAGAGGAGAGACCACTGCCCTCCAGGCACAGAGAAGGTGATGTGTCAACTGTGGCCAGTGTGCAGAGAATGGTGTGTGCAATGCTGCGGAGGGCCAGGGAGTTAGAGTTTAGTTGTAAGGACTCGGGTCTCTATGGTAGAAGTCACTTCCCTGCCTATTTCCTTCTGCAAACCCAGGAAATTAATCATCTGTCTCTTAAAATGCAAGAATTAAAATAACTTGCTCAGTAACGCTGTAAGATTATGGTTCTGGAGGACAAGAGAGTTTAACCTGCACTGCTTCGGAAGCCGGGAGCCAGGCCATCCAGGAAAGAGCCTGCTCCTCTCAAAGGCAATGCTGAGTTTCCCCTGGCTTTTCTCTCCTTTCCTGCTCATACTGCCCTGATCCCACTTCCTCCAGTCAGCTTGGATGCCAGTCTTAAGATTGCTCTCTGTGTTCACCTGTCTTCTAAAAGAGAATCCTCCAACCCTCCTAACCACTCTCTGTGGGTCCCTGCCATTCTAGAGGTCCTGGATCTAGTCTGAGTCCTCAACTGTCGCTCAGTACAGGATGACCTTCTAAACCACTAACAATGGCAGACAGAAGACACCCTTAGGTAGGACTGAAATGGAAAGGTTTCAGATGCCATGGCAAGGCAGAAGCCAGGTCTACATGTGCCTAAAGAGCTAGTTTTGTTTCCCAGGCAGTAGGGGCCAGGCCCTGAAAGCCCATGTAGGTGACTCTGTGAAGAAATGAGCTATGGAGAGAGTGACAGATCTCAAAGTCCCCGGTGGTATTTTGGCTATTCTGGCTATCCTTAGGATAAAGCTCTTTGGGGTTCAAGAACTCCACAGCTCAAGGGACACGGACTTACCTGCTCAATATCTGGCTGAAGAGGGCTGTAAAGAGGCCGTGACTCCACATGCTCAGGGACCAGGCCTTGTTGTCGGAGGACATGCAGGGCTAGGCGTTCTTCCACTGGGCCTAGGTGTGGGTTCGGTAGTCTACCAGCCTCTACCCCAGAAAAACGAAAAGTGACTGTGTGCCATGGGAGATTATTCTTGTACACTGTAAAGATTTGTCATTTGAACTGGCTTAATAAGATGCTGACTGGCCAGTAGCCAGGCAGGAAGTATAGGAAGGCAACCAGAATTCTGGAAAGAGGAAGGGCAGAGTCAAGAGTCACCAGCCAAACACAGAGGAAGTAAGATGGGAGTGGTGTACTGAGAAAAGGTACCAAACCACTTGACTAAATAGAGATACGAATTATGGTTTCGTTTAAGTGTAGGAGATAGTAAGTAGAAAGCCTGAGCTATTGGCCAAGCATTTATAATTAATATAAGTGCCATATGTTTATCTGGGATTGAGAGGCTGCCACAGGCAGAACAGAAAAGCCTCATCTATAATTGGGGATATGAGAGACAAGACAGCAGAGCTGCCTTCCTCTAAAGGTTGGGTAGAACTCCTGGGGGTCACAGGGAATCCTTCTTCATGATAGATCATCCCTACACAGATGCACTATACTGATCCTCACACTTCACTTTCTGTGAAGGAAATGTCACTGCCCACCGACTCCAGGCTTAAAATGCAGATTCCCTCTTACTACCCTTTCTACCAAGCCTCTTTTAGAAAATTCTTACTTTCTGTCCACACAAGCTTCCTTGTCTTCTAAAGCTCACTCATCTATCTATTCTCAACTGCTCCCAACTCTGAGCCTCAGCAACCTGTACACACAAATATGTAGTCTCGTTGTTGCCAGAATAATGACCTGGTTCATGTAAGTTGTACTATGAATGGCAGTAGCTACACTCAGGAGTCACAGTGACTACTTCTGCAGAGGACCTATGTGCCATCCGCTGCTCACATACACGTTAGCACGCCTCATCCCCAGAAGGACCTAGCAGCTGAGTACCACCACGATTCTCATTTTACAGACATGAACCCTGCAGAAGCCCTACATCAGGGAACTCCTACTCAGTTACAAAAGGTAAACATGTGCCTCTTCTGCTTCCTGCTTCCAGTGGCAGATGATTTGGAGACAGGTGCTGTGAATGGGAAGAGGTGGACTCTTCTCTGTGCCAGAGGCATTGGCTATAAGAGGACAGGAATGATGGGCACATATACACCCACAAGCACCCACTCATATATGTTATTAGGTCACTCTTCTTGGGAGCCAAGTATGCTGTCGTATGGAGTGTGCTGCAAGGCCAGGAGTGTGGCTTGCACCTAGCTGGCTGGTGACTTTGGAAAGGTCATTAAGTACTCCTAGCCTCAATGGTTTCATCTGTAAGGTGAGGCAGATGCTGGTACCTCAGGATTTTATGACCTAGAGCCCCTGTGCTAAAGTTGCTAGCAGAGCAGAGGTGCCCCCAGAGGAAATGAGACTCCCTCCCTCAACCAGATGCACATTCTTAATGGCTGAGCCTGGCTCAAGCCCTGGGAGAGTCAGGAACCCAGACCAAGGAGGAGGGAGTAGGGAACAGGCATCAAAGCTGTCATTTCCTTTTATAACCTCAGCACCAGCCCTGACATCAAACATCTCTGCAACAAGCAGGAGGCTCAGAGCCAGCTGGGCCTGTAAACACCTCAGGGAGTTGGAACTGCTCTGGGTGGGCGATGTGGGAGTGTGGGCATCTCAGACACATGGAGAGCATGTGGCGAGGCATCTCAGCTACCACACTGGGCAGAACCAAGGGCAAGGATGAGGTGTGGCAAGGCCTGTTGGCTGTCGTTCCCCCCCACCACCCTGTGCTTAGGTGTAGGGAGTTGGAAACGTTCACCAGGGTCAAGCAGCAAGCCAGCAAGAGCTCCTCAGAGGTGAATATACCATGAGCTCTGACCAACGTCTGACCACTGAAGCCAAGAGGAGACAGATCCTGCCCCTGCCTGCACACTAGCCTGAAATCTCCCCTATCTCTTCTAGTTTGTATTCTGTGATCATAATTAAACACTCTGCCCAAGAGTAACTTAGAGGAGGAATGAGCTGATTTCGCTTACACTTCCAGGTTACAATCTACCACTGAGGAGCAGTCAGCATAGGAACTGAAGCAGAAACCACAGAGGAATGCCACTCACTGGCTCATTCACTCACTCGGTCCCCCTACCTAGAAACAGTGGACTGAGCCCTTTCCCATCAACTGAGACAATCTCTCACAGACATTGCCACAGATCGACCTGATCTAGACAATGCCTCAACTGAGGCTCCTCTCAGATGACTTTAAGCCACATCAAAGCTAACCAGGACACCTCCAGACGACCTCACCATGGCTCTGGACAGAGACCCTGACCTCTGATCTACAAACTGATGCCCCTTTACTCTGTTGATATGGAGTGTGTCCACTTGGGCCTTTGTGATGAGACAAAGAACCCACGATGGCTGGGACAACAGGGAAGCTCACCTATCTCCTCGATGGTGTATTCTTTGTCCTGAAACATGACTCGGTCTGTCCTGTACACGGGGGCCTTGAATCTGTGCTGCTGGCAGAAGAGCTGGAGGAGCTGGGAGGGGCGGAGCTGGTCTCTCCACTGGTTTGGTCCAGAGCTAAGGCCCAAGTACAAGACTAAGATGAGACACTCCAAGAACACAGAGTGAAGAGCTTCTCAGTGGTCTTTGTACAACCCACTTACACACAACACTGCCCACTCTTCACTGTCATGGCTTGGGCCCTTTCTGATATCTCAGCATCCCCATTTTACAGATGGGGAAATAGCAGCCCAAAGAGCAAAGGACTGGAGCACTCATGAAACTGGAACTCAGATTTCACATACAAATGCCCCTGGCAGTCACAGGACTCCCTCATACGCAGCTGAAGCACGTGTTTTATACCGTCTTCTCCTTACCTCTATCACCCCTCATGCTGTCCTTCAAGGTACTCAGTACCCTGACCTCAGTTTGTGTCACAAGAGACAGAAGTCAGGAGGCAGAGGCAGGTGTATCTCTGAGTCTAAGGACAGCTTGGTCTACAAGTGAGTTCCTGGACAGCTAGGGCTATGCTGAAACCCTGTCTCCAAGGCTGAATTGTAATAGCATGATAAGAGCTGAGTACACAGATTCAAAGCTTGCCAGTTGCAAGCCTGTTTCCATATCTATGTGGTGAGAACAATTGAGTTCCCCGTTGGGTTCCAGGAGAGAACAGCTGGGTTGGCACCTAGTGCTACATAAGAATCATCCTTGGACACTTACACACAGTAGGTCTGTTGAAGCCCACAGCGAGCTCCAAACTTGGACAGAAGTCTATTCTCCAGGTCAATGACCGTCTCTCCAATCTTCTCGTCCTTGGAGAGGAGGTCATAATCGTACAGTGTGATCTTCAGATCCTTCTCCAGAGGTAGGGAGCAGGTGAGCTCAAACATCCTGCAGGAAAGCCAGCAGCATCACAGAACTGCAAACCCGGCGGCATCCAGTGGGGGGGAGTCAGGAGCATCAGGATAAGGGCAGGAGACTGAAAGCCATCCTAGAGAGTTTACTGCCCTCAGGTCTCCTGTGCTTCTAGAGCAAGCCACAGATAGTACAACTGTACTGGGCATGCCTCTATCTCTCCTTTGTGTGGGGGGTGGGGGAGGGTGTACAAGCATGCCAGCTTTCCCAGTTGAGCTGGCTGCCTGGTTCATGTACCCCATGGATGAGTGAATGAGATAGAACACAACATTGATGCCTATGTTTCTACTGTGGCACCAGGAAAGAGAAATTGGAAACGGTAACTGAGGGCATGCCCAGAACCTACTTTCAGGACTTCTGGGGCTGTACACCAGCTTTCAAGATGAAATGTAAGGAGGGCTTATAGAAAGGGCTCTTTGGAGGGAGCTCCTGTAGAGTCTGTCTGTCTGTCTCTCTCTCTCTCTCTCTCTCTCTCTCTCTCTCTCTCTCTCTCTCTCTCTCTCTCTCTCTCTCTCTCTCTCTCTCTCACACACACACACACATACACACACACACACACTATCCCTGTGCCAGATGCCAGAGCTCATGAAATCTCTTCACCCTCCATCTTCTCCTAAGCACAGTGGTAAACTGCTGGAGGCTGGGGCTGTCTCTTTCCACAAGTGACTTCACCTGAGCAAAGAGAGGCCTCATAAAGTCCCTTGGCTAATCGTAACATATCAACAACAATGTCCTCATTTGGGTGAATGTACCAGTCAGGTGAGATGCTACCGGGGAATTGGGGCGAAAGGTATACGGAAATGCACTTCTGAGGACTTGTGAGTCTCTGGTCTTTGGGGTAACTATCTCTGTGCTTATCCAGGAGCTTCTGACAGGATTCGAGCCCACGCTCAGACATAAGAGATCCAAAAGAAAGGTTCTGTCCCAGAAGACAAAGACGTCCTAAGTGGCAGCTACATCTGCCCACTGAACTGCGAGTTATTCATGTCAGCCCCTCTACCACAAACCCAAGCCACTTCCCACTTACTTTCCAAATACTGGCTCCAGGGTGCAAGGGATGTAGTTATCCTGGTCACTCACTGACTTCTTCCCTATGGAGATCTTGATGTAAGGGTCACACTGGAGGACACAGAAATGTACAAGTCAAATCAGCGGGTCAAGGTGTCTTTGGGGCTTTTGACTTCCAATGGCCATCAAGGAGCTGAATATCAGATTGTGTTCTGTTGGGCCAGGGCCCATTCTCCATACAATATGACAAGACACCCACCATACCATACCACACTACACCACACTACACCATACCAGACCACATCATACCTCACCTTAACACATACAATATACTATACCCTACCATGTCATACCTACCACTCCACACTATACCATACCTTATCACATCTTACCATAGCATACCATACTATACTGCACCACACCACAGCATACCATACTACACTATACTGTAACACATCGTAGCATACCCTGCTACACTATATTGTAACACACCACATCTTACCCCACCACACCTTATCATATACCATTATACTATACCATACTATGCCGTACCATACCACACCATACCATGCCACATTGCATTACATCACAGCATACCATACCACACCATACCTATTCCATACAGTACCACACCACACTACACTGTACTGTCACAGCATACCATGACATACTTCACCCTGTCACACCCTGTGGCTAGACAGGTCTTCTAGCCAAACACCTAGCAGTGGGAATGGTAACTGTCCTATACTCCTGACCTACTGTCATGTGGGAAGAGATGGGTGTTTAGACCCCAACCCTCATGCGCACAAGACCATATGTTCCTAGGCCAGATTGGGGTCCTCTCTATTTTCAAATGGTCTATTTCCAAAGATGGAAAGAGACAGAGGACCACCTTCTGTCATCTGAATGATACTTCTAAGCAGCAGCAGCAGACTTTGCACCATCCTTCAGGAATAAGACAAGAAAGAAGGACTAGTACAATGTCATGAAGGCTTGAAGAAGAGAGGCCAGGCTGACAGCCATATCCTGGAGGCTGTGTGCTTCTCATCTTTGGAAGGCAGGGCTGTGGGGATGGGTACCAGGCTTCTGCCCCCAACCTTAGGGACACATAATGAGGCCTGAGCCCGTCTAAGAGGACAAGGAAGGAACCCAGGCTTGGACCTCTAACTGTAACCATCCACTCCTGCCTTGCCTCTCTCTCCCTTTCCAACTCTTCTCTCTACCAACTCCTCTCCCTCAGATCTGCCCCCTCCATCTCTGGCAGGACTCAGCTCTACCTCTTGCTTCAGACACGATATGTAAGGGAAGAACAAAACATTCAGTAATCCAGAGAAATGATATTTTATTATTATGGTATTTTGTGAACCGGAATGATGACTCAGAGATTAAGTACTGACTGCTCTTCCAGAGGACCCAGATTCTATCCCCAGCACCCACTGGCAGCTCACAAATTGTCTCTAACCCCAGTTCCAGAGGATCCAATGACGCACTCTTCTGGGCTCTGTGAACACCAGGCACATATATGTTACACGCACGCATGCACGCACACATGCATGCACGCACACATGCATGCACGCGCATGCACAATATACCCATATACATAAAATAATAAAAATAACTTTTACAAAATCAATACCAACAGCCTGTGATGAACAGACCATCAACAGAAGAATAATCCATGGCCCATAGGAGTCACCAGCCCTGTGTCCCTTCCCTCCCAGCACTGAAACTTCACCATACTCAGCCTGAACCCCTGCCCACTTTACCACATGCCATAGCTCAGTTCTATCTGTGAACTGAGCAGTTGGCTTTAAGCCTTCACCTATGTCCCAGCCACTCTTAAAATCCAACTTCCTGTCCTTCTCCGGCCTCCCAGTGTTCCTGTGCCCACAAGGGTCCTTTCCTTCCTTCAAAGTTTTCCCATTTTTCCAGAGCCCCAACAGACTCTAGCCTTCCTGGCCTCCTGGGGTTGTTCCTCACAAAGATCTCCCTAGCTCCTGCTCAGCTCTGCAAGCATCCTTGAGTTCCCTGGTTCACTGTGGCCTTCCCAGGACAGAAAGTCAGCTTTCTGCAGACCAGGCTTGCTATTGTTCTCAGGGGAGCAAGGGCCCTGAGAATGTTACCTTGCCATTGGGGTCCTTGGGCTGTAAACCAAATGCCCGGACAATGTAAATACGGACCAAGCATTCCTGGGGACCCTGAGCAGCCAGCTGGTGGAACTGTCTTGGAGGTAGAGAGATGGCTGGATCTTCTGGAAGGGGATAAATTTTGAAGAGACCCTAAAATAAAAATGGGGACCTGATTTTCATTTTGACCATCAATGTCAATAATACATTAACCAACTCTTACTCTCATTTCTGAGCACCGTCACCGAAGCCAAGCCCCAAACGACACCATACCACCATCCAATTCTGCGTCAGCCACACTCCAAGGACACCAGCAGCAGCACCATGGCTACTGTTGCCGTTACCCCTCACCCATTCACTTATTGCTGTAACCCCATAATCGCAGGCCAAGCCAGGGACACACCTTAAATTCTCCGATGACAGACGGATCTTCTGTCTCCTCCTGAGTCTTTCCCCGGTAGAGCTTAAAGGTGTTACAAAAGTCTGACAGCCCCTCAAAAGCCTCCACATTCTCCAACTGTGTATCGTAGACCTGTCACGGAGATGAGAGAAGAGCGAGAAATTAGGGACAGAAAGGGACAGGACCGGAAAGGATGGGAAATAGGCAGTGTGGGCGAAAGGACGGAAGGAACGGAGAACAGAGAGCGTTTCACAGAATCAAAAAATTAACACCGGAATGAAAACAAACAGAAGGGTGGGGTTGGGATGGCGGAGAAAGGGAAGCCACGCAGGAAAAGAGGGGAGAAATGAAGACAGGTGGAAGGAAAGCCAGGCAAGGCAGAGGAGGAAGGACATTTGCTAGTCTCTCTGGATGTAGGGTTTCAGCTTAATCAAGTTTTCAAGTTACCTGAGACTCTCAAAAGTGACACATTTTAAAGGATTAAGATTACAAACAAATGAAAAGTTAGCCTCTGTGTGAGGAGTGAGCCGTAATCCTCATGTATTCTATAATTCGCTTTATTTGAATTATTTGATCATGGACTTGGCTGTTTAATTGGTTTATAGTCTTTTAAGACTTAAAAATAGCTCTGAATGCGACCTTAGCCCCAAGTTCAAGGTCTAGCGTTCTATGGCTGTCTCCCTAATATTCAATAGTTTGGGTTTCCTCTTCTCAATTTTTATTTAAAAAAAAAAAAAAAAAAAAGTTGGATGGGGGCGGTGTGGTGGTGCATTCCTGTGATCCCTGTACTCAGGCACCACAGGAGCATCAGAAGCTCCCAGCCATCTTCATGGTGAATCTTAGAACAGCCCAGGGCACAGAATTTTCTGTGCCCCCAAAAGTATTTAAAGATATGTTTTCTTTTGAATTCTCCAGGTACAGTGATTTTTGATCTTGTTACTAATTTTTAGTTTTAAAGCCTTATGGTCAAACAGTGGTATATGGCACCGCCTCTTCTTAAAACCTCATCAAGGCTTTCTTCACAGCTTGGTCAACTTTTTCTATCTTGAATCTCTCTATTGTAGTTAGATGTCAGTTTAAGATCTGATGTTAAATGTTGCAATAAGGCCAGGCTTGGGAGCCCACACCGTTAATCCCAAAACTCGGGAGGCCGAGAGACGGGTGGATTTTTGTGAGTTTGAGGTCAGCTTGGTCCACTCCCAATTTTCTTTTTGTGACCATCACCTCCACTCTCTGTGCCTTGACTGTGTTTTGCATGTGACATCCTGTCCTGTCCACCGTTCAAGATTATGCTTTCTCTCTTGCCCGAGTACTTCCTGTTCGTGGACCTTGTCCATCCTTGAGTTTCTTCCTCATGCTCCACATTGTGAAGTTTCCTTTCTAAAAGGTTCACAGCAAACTGTGCCTTCTTTCTCCTCTGCTTGGCAAAGCACTTCTGGTGGGCACGTGTTCTCTTTTATTGATTTCACTTCTACTTTCTCTTCTTTTTTTCCATGTTGGATTTTTGAGTTGATGCTATGCGATCACATTTACTAACCACTAAATGGGTTGGCTATTCCTGGCCTGACCTTTCCCTTCCTTCCCACCATGGAGGCATAAGGCCTCCTCTAGACACGGCTCCTCTCTACTGCTCCTAGCTCTGAATCCAACCAGGTCTAGGCTTCCGCAGTCAGCTTGATTTGCTTTCGAAGCTCCTACAGCAGCTTTGTAAATATAAGGGGCACAATTCCTACTTCATGTTTCAAGCATTTCATTTTGAAACTATTATGAAATTTTCAAGTATATGAAAGTAAAGAGAAACAGTAATAGACCCGTGCACACACCCTGTCTGGTACAGACACCACAGTCTCCCGTTTGGGAGTGACTTTTAAGGGTTTGTGAGAGCCCCTATCCCCATGAGCTGCCACCATCCTTCATGTCTCATGGCCCCTGCCCAGCCTCAGTTGTCCTTGAGCAGACCTTACTTATACTTTGGAGTCTGCGGCTTTTATTTGTTTCCAGATTTTCTGAAAAATGGATTTTGTGGGTTTGAATGATTTCCAAGAGAAAGGGGAAATGCTGACTTATGCAGGCATGTTCATGCCGGGAGTCCGAACGAAATACTTTGTGAATTTCCAACTGGATAGACTTTTTGTTTAAACTTATTAATTTCTCAATTTACTGCCCTTTAATATGTCCTGACTGGTTTCTGTCTTGGGAACTTATTACTAACCTAGTTTGTGATCACATTTTTGTAATTTTTCTTTTTGTAAATGTTCCCTGAGAATTATGCATAAAACATACTCTTTATTTTTTATTACTTTTGTCTTCCATTTAAAAATTATTTTTGTTGCCTATTTCAAGGCTACAAACTTAGCGTTTTATTAAGCTGCAATATGACTAAGCTACAGCTTAAAGAAAGGCCTTAGCTTGATGTTTCGTCAATTTTTTTTAACTGTTATTTACTGGCTGTTTAGTCAAAGAGGTAGTATGTTAAAATTTCCTCTTCAGCTTTAATTTCTGTCATTTTGAGATGCTGGTTTGTAAAATATAAGTTTATATATTCCTAGCTATTTTTGTTGCTCTATTTCAAAGCTCTAGCAGTTTTTTTATTTTGAGAGATCCATCTTTTATCAAAGAAATAAAATACACTGCCTTGCTCTTTGTTTTTTACTTTAAATTCTTCCTGATTCCTCTGTATTTACACTTAATCTGATCGTGTAAGATAACACAGAAATTTTACCTCCTGAAATGCTCCTCCCCATCATCCTACTGTCTTAAAAGCGTCTTTTAAGGAGAGTGCAAAGGATTTTTACTTTTACTGTAGTCTAGAAGTCCTTATCCCTTAGCAGGAGAGTTTGATCCACTCTTGTTTATTAGGAAAGTTAATATGTTCATCGCTTTTCCTACCTTTTTTTTTCCTGATTTTAATGCATTTTTTTCTGTGCCCTGTAATTCCTTTACTTTCCTATTTAGACCATGAGGTTTTACCTCCTTTGCTAGTGATTTCCAAAGTATATTTGTTTATTTTCTGTGTGTACATTCCTCTCTGCCTTGTTGGTGATGGCGATCATCTTCCGTTTACTGACATCAGGGTCCAGCATTCCTTCCAGGTCTAGTTTTCCCCAGAAATAGTTTGGATGCCTTTGTTCTGAAGAGCCTCACTTGGCTGCTGTGGAAGACCTCCTCAGAGAGGTCAAGCTGGAGGCTGAGTGCCAGCTCCGTATCCGGCATCCTCCTGAGGAACGAGGGGCTGGGGCGTCCGGCCACCCTGGCAGTGATCTTCACCCTTGTTTGCTTTGTCACATTTCTTGGCAAGGTCACAGTGCCATATGCCAGACCTAACTGGCTAAACCTTCTTTCTGGTACGCAAATAGTTCTGTCTGTCTGCCAAGCTTCACACGCCCAGCCACGAAGCCAGAAGTACTTGCTGCCTGAGGTGCTGCTAGGCTCCTGCGGTTTCATGGCAGGACATCCAGGACTCTAGGTACAGCACACCAGAGTCAAGTGGACCCAAGGGACACCACCACTTTGTAAAACTGTCCCTTCTAGAGTCCCCATCCAGGGCCTTCAGAGGCAGAGGACTCAGCCCACACCACTCCAACTAGCTAAAACTTCCCTAGTCCAGCCCTTGACAGCGATTCCATCTCCTAGCCTGAGCCCCATCCATGCTTTCTCTCCAAACCACCAAGAGGCTGTGGAATACAAACACTCTGTCATTTAGAGTCCAGGAGAAACAATGTAGCTCATCTGATTGTGCTCATCTCAGATAAATAAGAAATCATTTTCAGGTGAGTGTGTCCCATGCCATATCAGGGTATACTTAACATTAAAAACCATATATTTGGATCTGTCTGGCCACCTTATAATAAAGAACACAACGCCTTGGAAAACAATGCTTGAGTCATCTTTGGTTATGTTTCTGAAAAGTAGTCTACCTTGAAAAAGTATAATTATATTTGTAGAATTACCTCAAAATACCAGATTTTAGAGGACACATCTCTGTTTTTATTCATAGAGACAAAACTTAGCACCTTAATTATATTTGCTAGATAATTACTGGGTCTCTTTTAAGGGGTCAAAGGTTGGGAGTCAGACTTATATTTTCAATCAGATTTCACAATTTTGATAATTCTTTAGTTTAAAAATCTATAAAAGGACCACCTTTAATTGCGGTTTTTTATTTAGGGAGAGAGAGATAAAGACACATCTTAAAGTAAACCCTAAACATTATTTCACCTATAAACACTTCAGCATTTTCTCCTTTCTCAATATTTTCTTGGTTATTTAGCTAGTGTGTGTGTGTGTGTGTGTGTGTGTGTGTGTGTGTGTGTGTGTGTGTGTGTGTATGTATGTGTGTGTACACACTCACATGCTCACACCATGGCACACATAGACTTCTAACCACATAGGTACAGGGAATCAAGCTTGGATTATCAGCCTTGGTGGAAAGCACTTTTACTCCCAAGTCATCTTGCTCATCTGTTCCATTTTTCCGTCATCCCTTGCTACTGGGGATTAAACCCTGACTCCCCCCCCCCATCACTGGCCAACACCCCACAAAGCTCACCCTACAGCCATCACTTGAACATTGCCAACACTCTCCCACCAAAACTCTCTCACTTCCCCTTGTCCACAGTGTTTTCTTGTTCCAAATCTGTGCTCTGAAGTAGAGTGGCCTTTTATTAGACTCAGACTCATGAAAACATCTCTGGTCTCCTACTTTAACTTCCACTGCTCATGCCTGAAGCTAACAACTGCTAGAAGACTAGCAAGCGGTCTTACCTTCAGCGTGTCAAAATCTTTCTCCAGGTAGGAACCACACTTTTCAGTCTCCCCAATAGAGGCAAAGAATTTACTCCACCAGTCAATGAACTCCTCCTCCTGAGCAAAGAGAAAGGGGGAGGGGCTTAGGAACCAGTGCTAATCGGGGACTTCTGAGTGGAAAGTCCTCTTAAGGCTTCAGACTGACCTGGACCCCAAGGACTGCCTGCAAATGATTAAGGGGCATGAAAAACAGGGAGCCAGAAACCTTTGCTTCTTTGGGGCAAAGGCCATGCAGACTGAGAAAGTCTGCAACACCTGAATGTTCCTGGGCAGCTGAGACTCAGGCCTGGCTCCAACCCCATTCTTGTGTTCCCATCAGACATTCAGGCCTTTCCTGTCTTCCTGTGAAGCAGGAATAACCATAGCATGTAGCATCCCAGGGATAAACTGGCTAAGGTCCAAGGAGTCTGCAGAGTTCTCTGCAGGGAGAGCATACTTAACATTAAAATGTCAAGAATGCATTGCCTATAAGTATGGTAAGGTAGGACCTGGGCAGCTCAGGGACCCAGGCCACCCCTGTGCTTTCTGAATGGGAAACTAGAATGTAGACTTCTTAAGGTGGAATCAAGGCAGAGTCGCTAAGGATCAGCAAGCATCTGTTAATTGAATTTTATTCAAAATATGCTGTTAGGTGTTAGACAGCAGACAGGAAGCTCTGACAGCTCACTTTACTCTGTCCTTCATCAGTCATAGTCACCAGAAGGGACCCACTGCCTGCCCCACAAACCCCCCCTCCACACCTTCCAGCTCAGCTTCTGCCTCAGACCTTCCTCAGCTGTCCTAGAAGTCCTAGAAGGTGCCTCTCCCTTAGGGAATCAGCTAGCTCCCTGAAGGGTCTGCCCCAGAGACCTACTCAGGTCAGGGCCCTTAGGCTGAGGCCTCTCCATACCACTGAAACCCATCCAGTCTAGTGAAAAGAGCTTAGAGCAAGGTGTCTATAGATAACGTTCTGAAATCATGACTGAAGGCTGAGTAGGACATCACCTAGAAGCTGCATCAGCTTACAAAGAGAACTGAGAACTGTCATACGTATGAGCTTAATCCTCCTCTAAGCCAAATGCTTTGAGTTCCTGCTTTTGAATGAACCAGGCCAAGGGACTTAAGCAGTCACTGAGGGTAACAGAAGTGTCCAGAGTTTCTGTCCATCCTGAAGTGTAGTCCTGGCACCCCTTTCTCAAAGAACAGAGAATTTGTATCTGCATGAGACTGTCACTTACCAGGAGGATCCTCTGCAGCCACACAAAAGAAAATACCAGGTTCAGATGTGTTAAAGTGCAGGGAAGCAGACTTACAATGCTCGGAAGACAACAGCACAGAGGTATGCAAAGAACTGCTGCAGACGCCCACTGAACACACCCAAGACCAGCACACGGGAGACAATACTCACACAGTCACATCCAAGGGATACAAATGTGCCAGGTCATCCATGACCTCCCACAGAAAACACACAAGACAGACAGGAACACAGAGACAAGCATGCAGACTTAGGTGGGAGTGGTTAGAATCGAACCCTGTTTGGCTGTTTGGCTCTTTCTAGCACTCACTTCCTTCCCAGCCCAGGTATTTAAAAATTTCACTTGTTAAGTTAGGCAAGACAGGCAGCCAACCAGCGTATTTTACACAAAGAAAAGACAGAAACACAAGAGCTGTGGGAAAGATATTATACCCTTCTCTGTCTCTAAACATAGACACATACACAGTGTGTGTGTGTGTGTGTGTGTGTGTGTGTGTGTGTGTATGTGTGTGTGTGGAGAGAGAGAGAGGTGACTAGGAGACAGAAAATAATACCATCAACAGTGGACACCCAACTAGACAGGCTTCTTGCAAACTGCAAACAGAAGTATACCTTTATTTCTGGCACCCTTGGAGCACTTGGGGGACAAGAGCCAAAAGCAAATCTCAATAAAAACTGAGAAATAAACTCATGGTGGTCACCTCTATGACCATTCGTTAAAGCTTAAAATTAATAAGAAACAATAAAATGAAAATCGCAGGCTGTTAGACATTTAAAGACATGTTCTTACAACCCCACTGAGTCAGAGAAAACCAGGACGAGGTTCAAGACACCCAGGTTGCAGACAGGCCCCTATGCACTGGAAAACCCACCCAATCTGAAATTCTCTCACTTTTATACAGAAAGGATGAAACTAGATAACCTGATAATGTATGGGATAGGGAAGGGGGGGGGAGTAAACAAGACATAAAATGCCAGTGTGAAGTAAAACTGTGAGAAAATAAACGTCATAAAGGGAAATTTTGCAACTGACGATTAATACCCTCAAAAAAGAGACAACTGTAAAACTAATGTCAAAGAGTAGATACACGTAGGCAATAGAAAGGTGACACAGCAAGACGTTATGAGGAAGAATTAGAAAAGGCCTAAATCTGTGACAAAATCATGGAAAGTCCAGATGAACTAAGGAGATTTTCTAGAAAAATATGAATTGCCAACCAACATCAGCACGGAAATAATAGAAAACAGGAAAAAACTGCTGGCCTTGAAACTGAACGCAGTTTCAAAACATACCTGTCAAGGGAGCTATCAAACCAAGAGACTTTTTATTTGGAAGAAATTTCTACAAGTCTTTAAAGAATACATTGTTCTTTAGTGCAAAGCATGGAAGCAAAAATAAAGATGTAAAAAAAATCCCATTCATTCCAGGAAACGAGGCTGGACAAAGAAACCCGGAGGAGAGGTGGGGGGAGGTGGGGGAGGGGGGCGATGAGGACACAGACTTGAATACCTCCCACTCTGGAGCTCAGATACAAAAGTTCCAAATGAACAGACCTGTGAGATCCAAGTAGGTCATTGTAGAAATGGAAATGACTTCGCAGAGATGTCCAAGAACCATGGACCAGGGAAGCTGGTGCACACTAGAAGCCCTAGAGCCTGATGCAGGAGCCTTTTCACCAGTGTGATGTCAACCTGGGCTACATGGGACCCTGACTCAAGGGGAGAAAGAGGTTTGAGGGGGTGGAGAGATGGTTCAAAGTTAAGTGCACTGGCCACTCTTGAAGACCCACCGTGCTTGGTTCCCAGCATCCACATGCTCACTTACAACTATTTGTAACTCTAGTTCCAGGGCATCAACTCCCTCTTCTGGCCTCCTCAGGCACTGCGAGCATGTGATATATATGCTCACACACAAGCAAACACTCATACACACAAAATAAAAATAAATACATCATTTAAAATAATATCATAAAACATGAATATTTGGGTAAAAAGAGTAAACATAAAATATTCATAGTGATTGCTTCTGAATGAACAGACTGTCACATATTTTTTATTTGATGTTGCTTTTACAAACTACATAAATAACTTTGATTTTTCATTAAGTAGAAGTATTCCTTGCACAACTTTTTAAAAACTGGCTTAGAGATGGCTTAGTGGTTAAGAGCACTGGTTGCTCCTCCAAAGGACCCAGGTTCAATTCCCAGCACCCACATGGCAGCTCACAACTGTCTTTAACTCCAGCTCCAGAGGATCTGACACCCTCTACATATAAAATAAAAAGAAATAAATCTTTTTTAAAAAACTGGCTTTTTTGCTTTTTAAGTGTTTCTTTATTAGTACGTGTTTATTGGGGGGGGAAGAAGGGAGAGGAGGAAGAGGAGGAGGAAGAGGAGGGACAGGGTACATGCACTGGGTCTCAAGAAAGCATTACTGAGTTGGTCCTCTCCTTCCATATCTATACATATGGGTTACAGGAACCAAACTCAGTTCCCCAAGAATGTGCAGCAATTGCTTTACCCATTGAATCATCTCCCCACCCCCTCCCTAAACCCCAGTTTTAAATTTAGGTAAAGAACAGTAATGTGCTTCAAAAGACACTGCCAGGGATGGAAAGAGAAGAATTGGCAGAACGGGAGGAAAATATTTGTAAATCATACATCTGGGAAAAAAACTGTATCTAGAGTGTAGAGAATTCACACAACTTGATACCTTTTAAAAATACAACTCAAAAGTGGGCAAAGAGGGCTGGAGAGATGGTTTATCAGTTAAGAATTCATACTACTCTTGCAGAGGACATGGGTTCAAACCCTAGGACTCACATAGTCCCTCAGAAGTCCCTCAGAACCACCTGGAACTCAAGTTCCAGGAATGAATCTGGCACTCTCTTCTGATCTCCGAGGACTCCTCTATGCACATGGTACATATACACTCACACAGAGATACACAATAAAAGAATATGATAAGTCTTTGAAAGTGGGCAATGGCCTTAAGATCACATTGCTCCAGAGAAAATATATAGCAGCCAATAAGAAATAAAAACATGGTTGCTGCTCACCTTGTCATCAAGAAATGCAAAGCAAAACCACCATAAGCAGATAACACACTAGGGTGGCTGTCCTTAGAGGCAGGGAGCACAGTGTCAGTGGGAGGAGGGAGAAGCCGCTGAGAACATAAAACATGGTGAACACTGGTGGAACATCCTGGCCATTCTGAAAAGTGGCAAGCAGTGCAGTCCATGTGACCCCCAGTGTGCTCTTGATACACATCCTAGAGAAATGGGGATGATCCAGAAACATGTACTTGAAAGTTCAGAGTAGCCTTTTTCAGAACGGCCACCAGGTGGGTATGACCCAAAAGCATGTCTTCAGAAGAATGTTATCTGGACAACATTTGGCAACATGCTACAGGCTGGATGAACCCCAAAACCACACTAAGCAAAAGAAGCCAGTCACAAAAGAACACATATTGCATAGTTTCATTTATATGAAATGAGACCAAAAACAAAGTAGAGCTGGAGATGGTTAGAAGCTACTGGAAGAGAGATGTTCTTTACTGCAGTGAGGGAAATAGTCTAAAATGGATGATGGGTGTGACTTCTAGTACACAAGGGGAAATCTACCAAACTGTACATTTTAAATAAGTGTGTATATTGTCACAGACGTCTCAAAAAAAAAAGTGTTAGGAAAAAGGAACAAATGATCAACCGCAAGTTTAGAAGCTCACACTAAAGGAAAGTAGGAATCACTAGTTGGTGGTAGCACACACCTTTAATCCCAGCACTCTGTGAGTTCAAGGCCAGCCTATTCAACAGAGTGAATTCCACAACAGGCTCCAAAGCTACACAGAGAAATTCTGTCTCAAAAACAAACAAACAAACAAACAAATAAAAAGTAAGAATCTCAAGGACTTATTCTAAGCAAGCAAGAATTGGGTGGCCTGGCACCTGAGAGATGACTGGGGGGCGGGGCTTTCGGGGCTTGCTGTACAAGCCTAAATTCAGTGCCCAGAACCATGTGAAAAGCTGAGATAATGGTGAGTATCTGTAAACCCAGCAGTCCTTTGGGGAGATGGGAGACTGATAGAGACTGACTCCAGATGCTCACAGGCTAGCCTAGAGCCCACAGTGGGACAGAAACAACAAAGATCCTGATTCACAAGACAGAAGACCTCCACACATGTGGCAAACATGTTCTCTCTCTCTCTCATACACACACACACACACACACACACACACACACACACACAATTTTAAGATTTTTTTGTGTTCTTAACAGACAAGCAGTTGAGCACTAAACAGTATCTAAAACTTGCTACATATTCAGCTTTTTTCATTCAAATTTATTTCTTTATTTATTTTTCGTTTTCAAGACAGGGTTTCTCTGTGTGATGGCTCTGGCTGTCCTGAACTCACTCTGTAGACCAGCCTGGCCTTGAACTCACCTCAGTACCTGCCTCAGCTTCCCGAGTGCTGGGATTAAAGGCATGCGTCACCAGCAGCAGCTATACTCAGCTTTCTTTTTGTTCATGTGTTTGATTTGCTGAGATAGGACCTCTCAAAGTAGCCCTGCCTGCCCTGGAACTTGCTCTATAGATCAGGCTGGTCTCAATGCACGGAGATCCTCCTGCCCTTCCCTCCCCAGTGCTGGAATGTTCTTTTGTTACTGTTGTTTTGAGACAGTCCAATGTCTAGCAGGCTGGCCTTAAACTTTCTCTGTAGCAGAAGATAACCCAGAACTCCTGGTCCTCCAGTTTCTACCTTCCAAGGGCTGTGATTATAGAGAGGCCATCACGCCTGGCTTATACTGAGCCTGGAATGGAACCCAGAGTTCTGTGCATGCTGGGCTAGTGGTCTACCCACTGAGCTCCACCTCCATCTCTGTCTATAAGCCTTGTCTTGTCACTCTCTGACCTACCCAAATGTACAGTCATTAATGACTCAAGTCTCCAGAAGTCTGGTGGAGTAGTACCCAACGGCAGTTTCTCCTCTGTCCCTCATGCATGTCCCCTTGCCTGTCCATCATAATGTGGTCCCACCATCTCACTGTCACCTCTCCACGCCCTCACTGCTGACCCCTCATTAATCATTCTAAGGTCCATTGAGTAAATCAGTTACCTGCCCCCCCTCCTTTATAGACACCTTCTCTTGGAGTTCCCCTCTAGTCCTACCTTTAAATAAAGCAGACATTGATCTGTCTCATGATGGAGAGCCTGAATGACTCCTCAAATTTCCAGGTGCCTGGTGAAGGTCTGCCACTGTATGCCTTATGAGCCTCGCCAATGTCCTATTAGGTTCAGTTATCAGCAGGCAACTAGCTCCTCCTACAGCCTTCCTTCCATACATGAACTGGCAGCTCCTCTTCCTCATCCCCACAGGCAGTCCTCAGCAACTCTCAGTCCCAGCTCCAGAGCACATCCACCATTCCCCACCTCACCCTGTCACCACTAGTCTGATGAGGCCCTGTCCCCTCATATGGGTCTCAGCTGGCCTCCTATCCCTCTCCTCTTGCTTCCCTGTCCCTAGATCTACTCACATCACCACAGCCCTACAGTCTGTAAGTGGATCCTCTGATGTCTCGTCATCTGACTGGGAATAAGCTTAAGCCTTTACAAGAACCTCACAAGACTCAGAGGTCAGCGCCTATAGTTCTCTCGGCTCCCAACTTCTGGCTTCCTGCCAGCTCACCCTTTCCCGAGCATATTAGGCTTCCTGAAACCAAGCTTGTCTAAATTTCTCTTGAAGGGTCTCTATCATCCTAAGAGGAGGAATCAACAATAGCTACCACCTCCTCATAAGATCCCAACTACAAACTGAAGTTCACCCTGGCGAACCAGTGAGCTTACTGGGAGTTCTGAGCACCCCCTCTTTAGTGAGGAAACACCAACAGCGGACAGAGCCTTTCCTGATGGCCTCCTGCAGGCAAAGCAATGTTGGTATCCAATTTTCGCAAAGGCCACTTCCTTTGCCTTCAAGCCTCCAATTCACCCTCAACCTTTCTCTTCTGTTCTCTGTGTTTCAAACTACAGCTTTCCTTCCCAGCCATTTCTACCCCCTTCAAAACTTGCTTTGTTTATACAGCAGTAATCGCCACCAGGCATTAGGTAGACCACACTTAGACCTTTATTGTTGGGTGCCATCCCACGAGGTCGTGTAGCCACTGATCACATAACCGGTCTCAGTTCTTAGAGCATTTCCTGGTAAGAGTTTGCATCTCAGGAGATATTTGATGGGCATGTCAGTTCTTAGACATTGGAGGGGGGGGGGCAAGTGACAATCTTTGGTTTCAAATGCCAAGAACAGAGAATGTGTCATAAAGTTATGTATTGAAGGGACTGCGTATGTGGCTCAGTTAATAAAGTACTTGTTTAGTCTGCATGAAGTTTTAGGTTTGAAGCCCCGTACTGTACACATCAGGTACGGTGGGGTGATGCACAGCTGTAATCCCAGCAGTTGAAAGGTCAAGAAATGAGAACTGAGAGTTCAGGGTTATTCTCAGTTTCGCAGTGAATCTGAGGGCAGCCTGGCATCTATGAGACCTATCTCAAAAAACATCACTAGTAATAGATTTAAGAAAGCATTTTTTCCAGCCAGTTCTTCTCCATCAGAGAATAAGAAGATGGACATCCAGGGGCGGGGGCACACAGAAGCAAGAATCAGAGAGGTGTAATGATTTCAGACAAGCCCACCCTAAGCCTGCCCTGGACTCGTCTCTGTGAACTGCAGGATCTGGTATGTAGCTAGCCAGAGGTCTCCAGATAAACTGTGCCAGGGCACTGGACAGGAAGCTGCACGGAAGTAAGGGCCCTTGGCACTTTCTGTGGATCTCAGGGTAGCATGGGACATTACTGTGACACACTCTACAGCTAAGCCTGCAAGTTAGGACGGAAGAGAGGGAGGGAGGGAGAGAGAGAGAGAGAGAGAGAGAGAGAGAGAGAGAGAGAGAGAGAGAGAGAACACACCAGGACTAGGAGAAGATGTCAGAAAGTACAATCTGATCCATGTGTCCCCAAGTGAGAGCCCAGAGATTCCAGGATGGACTGCTACCGGGAACCAGGCCGCCCTCCCTGGAGAAATAACATTAAGGAAGGCCAAACCAGAATTTAGCCACCCCCCCCCCACTCTGGGGTGTGGAGGGGAAAAGTAAGCCCAAAGTGACTAAGTTTAAACCTAAAATGCCTAAGATTACCAGGGATTTTCTGCCATTAGGAAAAAATGAGAGCTCAAAGGGGAGATTAAGTTGACTTACAGAAAATAAAGCGATATTTTTAACACACTCACTGATACAGCTTGAAACTCTCATTCCTGCCATTACCCCAGCCCGGCTCTGGGGGAGGTGTCTCAAGTCCATTTCACCCGCCAAGGAAGTTCCAGAATAAGTTAGCACAGCCTTGAGGTGAACCTTCCAAGTCTTAACCAGGTAAGTCTCAGCAGCTGAGTTCCACCCACACAGAGGGAGGAAACTGGTCCTGTGGCCTCCAATGACAAGTGTGCCCGTGACTTCATCTGACAATAGCTAAGCATCATCCTCTGACCACTGCAAAGAGGAGGAAGAAACCTCAAGACTGGTTTCTTAAGTGTTATCTGAAGCGTGAACCAGAAATCTGGCCATTGCCACTATGTGGTCCCCTGACCAAGCTTCAAGGCCAGTCATCTTTCCACCCGCTAACAAGTCCATCTGATCAAGGCATGGACTGAACCCTCTTGGATTTCAGCTAGTAGCCAACATTCAGTTGTTGAGCAAGCAAAGTCGGGCAACAAAGACAGCCAGTCTAACAGGCACCCTAATCCTCCTAGACCTGAGTCAGCATGGTGTGGTCCAAATATCATCACCCCAGTGCCTGATGCTTCTCATGACCATGGAAAGCAAAGCTGGTAACAGATTCTAACTCTTCTTGTGAGGTCAGAAAGTGAAAACTGGGGTGCCAGTGGCAGACACACACACACACACACACACACACACACACACACACACCACACACACACCAGGGATGGAACCCAGAGCTTTGCACATGCTAAGCAAGTGTTCTACTACTGAATGACACGTCCCTTTTAGCTTACTTTTATTTTGAGGCAGGGTCTCACTATGTTGTCTAGGCTGGTATAGAGCTACTGATCCTGATATCTTGACCTTCCAAGTGCTGAAGTGACAGGCTTATGCTTCTTACTGTGGCTCATGGGCAGAGCTTTTCTTCCCAAAACATCCACTTGAATCAAAGAGAAGGGCTGCTAGCCAAGCTCCTTCACCACCAAGGTTATAATGTTAAGCTGAGAGTCACTATATAGAAGCACACACCCTCTTCTAAGTGAAGTAATGGGCTGCTGGTCATGAAATTAAGTGGATATCCCAGACTGCACAGAAAGCTATTCCTCTCTTAGAAAAATGATTTTCAGTCAGCCAGACAACGGAGTATTATGAGGATCTGCTTTGATATCTAAGAAATATTCTGAGCCTGGTGCTGGTTACCATAGTAACTGTTCCTGTTGACAGTGCCAACACCCTCAGGGTTGATACCCAATTTTGCTACCTTGCGTGTGACATCTTCATAACTCAAATGACGACAGGATGTCAACTAATTTCCTGAGGTCTAAAAAACTGAAGACAATTTGCTCCTGACCCACAAGCACAAACACACATGCAACATATATGTCCTCAGGCCGACACAGTCCAAATATGACTTCAAACCTACCTCACCCTGTGCACATTAAACCACCCTCAAAACCACAAAGACAGAGGCCCAAATCCCGCTACTGATGACTCAGAAGGACTCTACACACTCACAGCAAACATCAATCTTTTCCAGCCTCTTGCTGACACTCCTTGGATACTAGTCTCCTTCTCTGTAGAGGAGGATTCCTATGCCATGCATCCTGCCTTCGAGCTGGATAAGCAGAGGATAAGAGAAGGAGGTCTTTAGCTCAGGTGCTGAATTGCTTTCTAAAGCCCAGTAAATATGCGCGCGCGTGAGCTTCAGCAAAGTCCAGGCCTGATTATCTGCCAGCCTCTTATAGATGGCGCCCACATGAGCAAGGCACCTTGGGGAAGGCAGGCATTCTGGCCATATCTGTATGAGATTAAATGGAACTGGAGTTGCTGAAAATATAAGTAAGGGCCCATAGAGAATCTAGGGTTGTTCTATCCCCTCTGCCCACTCTTTAGCTTATTTTTATTTTGAGACATGTACCCCACATGGATGAGAGCATTCGTGGAACCCAGGCTTCTAGCTACATGGGTAAGGGACCTGGGAGAAGTTGGGCTTCTGGCCACATGCATGAAGGACCTAAGGAAACCCAGGTTTCTGGACATATTGGTGAAAAGCCTGAGGGAACTGGGCTGTTAGCCATTTCCAGACTCTAAAGTCTAAGTTGGGCATATGGCCCACCATTTGGCTCCCTGAGGGTAGCATGCAGAGTGCCTGAGAAGATGGAATCTACTTGGTGGGCTGAGAGAAAGAAGATTTCAGATGAGTCTACATCCCTATGAAGAAAGCAATGCAGTATCTCTAATTCGGAATCTGTGGTGGTTCCAGAAGGCCCAGGGGATGCAGGAGCTTACCTAACCTTCGTTCTGCTTGTGGAGACAGTTTTGCTTAACAAGAGTTCCAGCAATCTACTTAAGAGAAAAACTATTTTTGAAGGCCTTCCCAGGACTGCAGAAGCATCCATCAAACTACAGACACTAATATTAGCTATCTTAAATTCAATTTAAAAGGGATTTTGGGGGAGCTCTCTCTGTGCCAAAGTCAACCCACTTTCTAGTTACCGTGTGCATTTCCATACGCAAAATCACGTTAACTTTTCAAATCTTGGTCAAACTTGTTACTTGGTTCTGATTTCCCGTGCCTCAGCTCCTGTAGAGATGTGTCAGAGTCATAGGGTGAGGGATGAAGCAGCTTCATCAAGACCCCAAAGGAGCCTTGTGCTCAGCACAGAAGCTGTACAACATCCAAGCACCTTTTAACCTAGGCTAGCGAGAGGAGACTACGTGCAGGACCATGCATTATGTTAAATACTTGTAAAAAGCTTTCTGGCCAGGAGGTTGTCAGGGAAAGCTGTGGCTATCCCTCTAAGAAAGAAAAGAAACTTTTTATATGGAAGAGCAAGTAGGTCCCTCATGCCAGGGGAAAGACCCCTTGGGGAGGAGAGTGGTAGCGGAGTGAGGGCAGAAGCAAGGAGGGCTGGCTGGAAGGAGCAGGGGCTGCCTCCTCCCTGATAGGGGCCTGGAGTTTGCCAGACGTTTCACCCCAGGCTGTCCCCCCTGCAGTGTGCACTGAGGGAGGAGGGGTGCACCCCCGAGGAGACCACAGGAATGCCAAGCAGGGGAAAGGCGCCCCGAGCCAAGGGCTCCAGCAACCAGGATCCAATATCGGCGGGTGACTCCAGCCCCCGTAACAGGAGAGACCGTAAAGTATGTGCTGGGCTTCCCAACCCGCACACACAGCAAATAACCAATTACTCCAAATAGCTAACAGATTGCAGCTCCGACTCCCCTCCCCTGGCCCCCACCCTACCCCATCCCTTCACTTGTCATTTGATGGGCGATTTGTATTTGTTCAGAGAAAACGAGAGAATAAGTCATAAGGAAGACCCAAATGACACCAAGGACAGGCATCAAACACTTAATCAGAGCTTGTGGGAGTCACAGAAACCAGCCTGCACCCGTATCACGGACAACAGGGATAATATGGCAGGCGATTCTGTAACTTTTAAATGTCTGTAGTGATTCTAACATTTCCAATACCATGAGTACATGTAAAACTATGGATATGGAGTCTGGGGAAGGTCAGCCAGTAAAGAAGCATGAAGATCTAAGTTCAACCCCTAGAACCCGTATAAGAAGCTAGGCATGGAAGCATGCCTGTAATCCTAGTTCTGGTAGAAACAGTTGGATCTCTGGGGCTTGCTGGCTGACCAGGCAGGCTTCAGGCTCAGTGAGAGACTGTCTCACAAAAGAAGATGGAGGATAGTTAAGAAAATGTTTGACATAAACCTATGACCTCCATGTGATGCACATGTGCATACCTTGTAGCTTGAAGCTTGGAAATAAACTGCCTCTGGAAACGGTCCTTGCTCATGATCGATGCCCCATAACTGATTGCTCTGGTCAAAACCATCTACTTCAAAGTTCTAAAATAAATTGCTGTCAAGACTCATGTATCACAATAAGGCATTCTCTCCAAACTTGGAGTTGAGGGAAATAAGGCTGTTCTTGGAGGTGACCTTGACTTAAACATGTACTAGGTCAAGACAAGGAAAGGAAAAGATCACCTCAACAGGAAAGAATGTCCTATCACGGAGTCTAACATCTTAGTGGGAAGAACTTAGAGACAGATAATGAGAAGCAAGTGAGCTAGCCTAGAAATACGGGAGAGAAGTCAGCCTTGAATAGTGATTGCGTTTACACAAGAAGTAAGGCTCTACGCAATAAAGCTGTCCCCATTTTCAGAGACGGATGTCAGCTACCATTAAATTTCTTACCTACATCCAGACACAAGCGTCCTCTCTACTTGTATAACCTACAGGGAAACCATGAGATAGACCGGTGTCCATGGTCTCATGGACCAAGCAACCATTGCTCTCCCTGAAAATGCAAGCTGGAATTCCTCATATGGAAGCTGGAACAGGTTTAGGGGATGCCACGAGCTTTAGAATCTACTCAGCCAACACTGCAGAAAGTTCCCCCAAGTGATATTCCTGCCCAGACGGCCTAGTGCAGAAGGTCAATCCTACTAAGGAAACTCTTACACAGGAGTCCATGAGCAAGGGCTACGGCTCTGACTTTGTTAGATAATACTGGCTACCATAGTAAAGACAGTCTTCAGCTCACAGAATAACCCACGGTGCCTGTGGTTCTGAGTTCCTTCTGATTTCTTTTCCCCTGTTAGATTCCCAACTGGCAAAGTCAAACTCTAGAAACTCTAAACTGTCCCCATCTTTTGTTGATCTGTGTTGACTTTAAAAGAGGTCTGTGCGTTCAGGGAGAAACTCTACCCCAGCTTTCCTCTGTCAGGCTAGGGAAGATGGCACTTAGGGTCAAAGGAAGGAAACAATCTGTGAGGACTGAGAATGTCTCCCAGAACCAACGAGCTGAGTCCAAACAGAACAAAAGGCTTTGTTCATACTCGTAGGACGTTTAGAAGATGCCACTGACAGGAAACCAGAGCGCTGGGTCCTGGAACATAACCTGCCTGAGGAAAACAGGCCTGTCAGATTTCAAACTGAAACAGATTTCGATTCCATCTAAAAGGCTAACTAGAGAAGCAGAGAAATCTCCCCCAGTAAGCTCATCACGTCAACAGGAATCTTTAAACCCTCTTGATCCACTCTGGAGATGAGGAGGGCATAAAGAAAATCTTTAGCAGCAAACAAGAAAAGAAAATTCTGGAGGAATGAAGAGCCAAATGCATACTGACTAGGGGACCCCAAAAGCCACGGATGAATATTTAGTTTTAAGTGAATCTGGGTTTGTAGTGTCTCCAGGCTTCTGGTAAAAGTAAACACACATCCTCTCTGGAAGAATGTAACTTCCATCCAGGCCTCAAAGAATTCTCAGATAAAGTTCCAAAGAGCATGAGTTCACAGTCAAAAAATAGTGTAACCCACGAGGAAGGAGACGCCATGGTCGAGTGCCAGTGAGGATCAGCCCAGTGCAGAAACAGAGCTGTGAGAACAGAAAGCAGAAGTGTCAGATATGACATGTGAGCCCTAGGACCCTCCAGGAAACAAAAGACAGACAGAGACCTTCAAACTAAACAAATTGGAGAAGAAGTAAGTTCTAAAAATATGTAAATCTTGAGATGGCAAGTCCAGTACACTGGGCTGAGTATCAGATCAGAAACTAGCAATGTTAAATAAGTAGAAGACGAATCTTTAGAAATGAGCCTAAGTGTATCATTAAAAACAAATACAGGGGCTGGAGAGATGACTCGGTGGTTAGGAGCATACACCACTCCTACAGGGGACCCCCATTCAGTTTCCAGCACACAACAGCCTGGAACTCCAATTCCATCGAGATCCAGTGCTTCTGGCCGCTTTGTGCACCTGCACTGCTGTGTATACACCTACACACAGATGCACACACATACACATATTTTTGAAATACAGTAACTATTCTTTTTTAAAAAATTCATTCCCAGGTCTGGGGAGATGCTCAGCAGTAGAGAGTGCTTGCTGCTCTTTCAGAGGACCAGAGTTTGGCTCCCAGAACCCACATGGGATGGCTCACAACTGTCTATAACTCCAATGCCCTCTTTCCAGCCTCTGTAGACACTTGCATACACACAGACACACATATGCACATAAGTATATAATAATGTAAACCTTTTTTAAAAAAGAAGATATTAACAGAGTAAAGTTCAGTTTCTGCAGAACCCCCTGGGTGGTCATAATCTGAAGATGTTCAAGCCTTTACCTATAATTATGCATAATTTGCATATAACCTACACACATCCTCCTGTGTTCTGTCAATCATCTTTATATTTCTTGTAATGCTCAGAGTGAAGCAAATGCCGTGTAAATAGTTACCTAACTGCGCTGAGTGAGGAGATGACTGTGTGTATTTGCCATGGGCACAATCATTTTTCAGAACTTTTCAATCTGTATTGTTTATATCTGTGGATGCCAAAGCCACAGATATAATGTCAGGTGTAGCATGCAAATTTGGTTGGCATGGAGGATTGAGCTAGTCCATGGTGTGTCTCCTCAGAGCTCCAGGGGGAATGGCAGAAAGAACAGGGCTAAAATAACATTGGAAGAGATGACAATTGAGAAGTACCCCAAACCAAATGAAAATGGAAAAGTCTTCAGAGAGAGACTGTTGACAGAAATAATATCAATGAAACTGGAGTCCTCGAAACAGGGAGAAATAAAAGTACTTTGAAAGAATTAGAAAGCGGAAAAGCCTAAAATAAACTGATTCCCACATAAGAATTTCAACAGATTCTCGTTAAGGAAAAAGTATAGTGAGAGGGAGGAGGTTGCTACAGAAAAAGGGTGGTAGCCTTAAACATAGCTAAAAGAAAACTGATTACCTAAAATAAATAGAAACAAGCTTACACACAACTTACAAGATGAAACGGGAATGTCTAACAAAAGTGTGACAGTGTCTGGAGACCATTCAGTTCTCAATCATATTCTAGCAAAAAAAAATTGTAAATGTGAGCTAAATTTAGACTTTGCTGAATCAAAGATGCAGGTTAGGATCATATAAGGCTGGGGCAGTGGTGGCACACACCTTTAATCCAGCACTTGGGAGGCAGAGCTCTGAGTTTGAGACCAGCCTAGTCTATAAAGCAAAATCCAGGGCAGTAGGGCTACAGAGAAAAACCTTATCAAAAATAAATAAATAAATAAATGGGGTTGGTGTGTGGCACACTTATAATCCCTTGATTCAGGAGGCTGTGACAGAAAGATTTCAAGCTAGGGCGGCCTCCGACACCTAGTGAGAGCCTGTCCCAAACAAACAGAAAGAACTGTACAATAACCACTCACACACCCACAGGGGCAAGTGAGGGGCAGGTGGAGGGAGGGAAGGTTCATATACCTTAAAGAGAGTCCATGAATTCAATCCCTAACGCCATGGGAGAGAGGGATGAATGAATGGAGGGAGGGAGACGGGAGAAAGATATTAAAAGATAAAGCTAATAGAAACAGTAAAATGTCAAAAAAAATCCAATCATCAGTAAAAAATTGACAAGATGATATATTTTTTAAGGAATGGAGAATCCAAGTGGAGTGATTCTTGCCTTTAATCCCCTGCCTCAGGAAGCAGGGACAGTTGAATGTGAATTTGAAGCCAACTTGGTCTACTTAGCAAGTTCCAGGCCAGCCAGGGATGTAGCCCTATGTACTGTGTACAGTAAACAGTGTGTGTGTGTGTATGTGTGTGTGTGTGTGTGTGTGTGTGTGTGTGTCTGTATCTGTGTGTCTGTGTGTCTATGTGTGTGTCTGTGTGTGTATGTGTGTGTATGTGTGTGTGTCTGTCTGTGTGTCATTGTGTGTCTGTGTGTGTATGTGTGTCTGCATTTCTGTGTATGTGTGTGTGTCTATGTGTGTGTGTGTGTCTGTTTGTTTGTGTGTGTGTGTCTCTCTGTGTATCTCTGTGTGTGTGTGTGTGTGTGTGTCTGTGTGTGTGAGTGTATACAGAGAATACAAACTGCCCTTGTAATTCAAGTTACGTTCCCAGCACCCATGTCAGTGGCTCCCAACCACCTGTAATTATAGCTTCTGGAGATTATACGCCCTTTTCTGGCCTCTACAGACACCTGCACTTACATGCAGATACCCACATACAGGCTTTCACACACAGTTTTAAAAATTAAACAAAATAAAGGAACCCAAGTTTTGATAACACATTAAAAAAGTGTCCTAAGAGGGCATGTAGACTGTAAAATACATTTGAAGAACACACATTTTTCAGGCTTACACAAACAGGTCATAAAAATGGACCTTTTCCTGGGCCATAAAGGTCACTCCTAAGTATTATTACATGCAGACTACATTCTCTGGATCACAGTAAAGCTAAGCTAAGCCAGTATCAACAACAGAAAGATAGCTTGAAATATAATTTAGGAACTTCCAAAATGTTTTTAGACAATTCAGGTGTCAAAATGAAATAACAGAAATAAAAAAAATATTCAGAACAGAAAAATGGCAAAAATACTCTTGCCAAGTCCTGTGGGAAGCATAACACAACACTTAACAGGGGATTTATAGCCTTCAATGTTTACATAGAGGTTAAAAATATAATAAACACCCCAAATAGAAGGAAGGAAATAATAAAAATATTAACCAGCTAGGAAATAAGGAAACAAACCGAAGGTCAACTCAAAAATTGATTCTTTGAAAATGATAAAATAATTTGACAACATGCGGTGGGAATAATAAAGTAAAATCCTGGGAACAAAGGAGACGTGGCTAGAAGAAAACCTAGAAAAATTAAAAGGGCATTACAAAAAATTGCTATGCCAATATTTGGGGAGGAAATGGATTCATTCCTATAAAGTATAAATCACCAAAAGTGACTCACCTAGAGGCAGAAAATCTCAGAGGTCCTATAAAGATTCTTAAAATTACAACAGCAGTTTAAAATATCCCAAGAAGAATGCTAAGTCTAGACAGCTTTACAAGTGAATTTGCCAAACACAGGCAATGATGATGCCAGGCTACTCTGTCTTCTCAGAGACCAAAGAAAGTTCATTCTCACCCAAGCTGCTTATAAGATGACTATTACCTCGACAGTGAAGCCTGGAGGGTATAAAGGAAAACAGCTGGAGCAGTTATCAATCACCAAACCTGAGACAAAAAGAAATCCTGGGGTCATGCTACATAATAATAATAATAATAAATAAAAAGAGGAACACAGAAGACAGAGCTAAATTATATCTGCAGATATATTTATATCAAAGGAGAAAACTTGCATGACCATTTCAACATGGAAAGCATTCAATTAAACGGTATTCCTGATAACAAGCGTTAACTATCTAGTAGCCATTTAGCTCATAAGTTTCATACTCCATGGTGAAACAAAGTATTCATTAAAAAAAAATAGGGGCAGAAAACAATACTTTCAATAATCAATCACATAAAACACCCACCTAAGGTCCTAGCCAGTACAATAAGGCAGAGAAGCAACCAAGATACACACACACACACACACACACACACACACACACACAAGAAATAAAAGTGATTGATCACAAATTATATAACTGAATAAAACTCAGAACACCTGAGTCAGAAGAATTGATAAGAGCCTTAGTAAAGTTTCTGAAAAGAAATTTGTGAGAGCTGATTTCATTTACATATGAATAGCAACAACTAGAAAATACCCCTCTAAAGAACCAGGAACAGAGGCAGCCTAGATATGCACCAATAGATAAACAGGTAATGAAAATGTGGTACATTTGCATCATGGAGTTTGATTTGGCTACAAAGAAAAATAAAATCATTTTCAAAAATGGATGAGCCTGAAAAGTATAGTACTGGGCAAGGTGATTCAAGCTCAAAATAAGAAAAACTACGTTTCCCCCCATATGCAGATCTGGCCTGCAATATATGGAGATAGAGAGACCCCAGTGACTGCTCTCCAGAACAGTAGAAGTGGCCGGTATAGAGGAAACATGGGGATCCAGTATGACTCTGGCATCAAAGCTGAATTAAGACAGCCCAAAGCAACATTAGCATAAGTGCAGAAATCCTGAATAAGTACCAGCAAGTCTAACTCAAAGATATAGAAAGAATTTCTCTTGACTGAGATGGACAGATGCCCTCTGCAGTCTGCCACATAAAGCCAGTGTCTGCCAAAGGCTTCAGCTACTCTTGCGTGCCCCCAGCAGCTCCCAACTAGCAAGCTGTGTCTGTGACCACAGTCAACAGTGGCTGCTTCCAACCTCTTCATGCCAGCTACACTAACAATGTAATGGCACAAATATGAAAAAAAAAGACCTATAAAATCTGAATTTAATGCTTTCAGCTTTTTAAAGTATAAACAAAATGGCATAGAGATGGCAGACAGATCTTAAATTTTCAAAGAGCTCCACACGCCATGATTTTGTAACATCATTACATTCTTCTCAAACATTAATAAACTAAAGGCTAAAATTCACAGATATGACATGTTGGCTGTGGTTTTAAATGAAATAACAGCAGCCCTCGTTGAGCACATTCAGAGCCAGAGCGAGGGTGGCTTGTGTCGAATGACTGAGAGATGAGCATGCACAGTGGTGGGGAGCCTCATATCAGTACGGAGGAGCTTCAAGATCCAGTCTAGTCACTTGTCCAACCAGCCAGCTGACCACCTGCTTGTCTTAGAGAAGAGGCCTTCAGCCTGAGTAAGCTGGGGACTCATGACAGGCGGTAAAGCTTGTGCCAACCCCCAAAACATGAGACTCTTGTGCTTTATGTTATCAGAATAATGTTAAAAAAAAAAAAGTATATCGCCTTGATAAATGCCAAATGATATTGATAAGATTGAACACTTAGGCTAATTTTCTTCTATGTTGGGGGAATGCACACATGTATGTTTAAGGTCTATAAGTGTGGCGCTCTGCTTGCCACCTCCCACCATGGGTTATAGGCACACATGGCTGTGCCTGGTTTTTCATGTCGATGCTGGGGATTTGAACTCGGATCCTCATGCTTGTACAGCAATCACTCTTCTCTACTGAGCCACTGAGCCAGGCTATTAGAAAACTGACAATAAAAGACAAAACCTTGGCCAAGCCAATCTGGAAACAGCTCGTTGTTACCTAAAAGAAAATAACAAAACCACTCTCATAAATTATGGCCAAATAACTTTGCTCAGTGGCGCCTCTACTATCAAATGTTAATTTAAAATGGGGACAATAAAGACACGGCTTTGAGGAATAAAGCCATGCTTCTTTGAACTGTCTTATCTACCTAGAAATTGACTGATTTAGTAGGGGCTAAGGGAAGGGCTTAATAAAGAGATGGTTTCAATGTAAGTATACGAAAGTACTGCTGGGGGGGGGGGGGGCTGGAGATGCAGCTCAGGGCCACAGTGCTCCCCTGGCATGCTCACAGCCTGGGTGGGCTTCATTCCTTATACAGAAGAGAGGGGGAGGGGACCATAGAGGAAGGGACGGGAGGGGAGAGGAGGGGAGGGGAGGGGAGGGGAGGGAGGAGGATTTCCTAGCAAGAATTATAGTGACAAAAAGGAAGATATTCCACTGAGAATAGTAATAAAGCCTACAAAATACCTAGGGATAAATTGAATGACCTGACGTGTAGATGATAAAGTAAGCTGTCTAGGGATGTAAGAAGAATAGCAGTGAGAATTAACAGACCAAGTGTCCAGTGATGAGTGGTTAGCACTTCTAGAAGGTCCATGTGACATCCAGCCATATTATATATATATTATAATATGTATATATTATAGTGAGAGATATATGGGGTATATATAATATATAGTGGGAGAGCATTCACACTGTATTTTTTAATGCAGATTATAAGAAAATGAAATATGATTCCAACATTGTAAAACTCAAAGTATAAACAAGTACATAAAAGATAGCCTAGAAACAGGCATGTCTAAACAGTCTCAACAACAAATGGAGATGTGGATAGCTTTATCTCTGCCATGCACCCTCTGTGTTTTCTATATTCCCCACAAAAAGTAATTCAGAAAGAAGTCTGAACCTTGTAGATTGCAGAGGCAGAAAGAAAGTAGCCCTGCTGGGCACCGCAGTGCTGACACTGGCCCAACCACTTGGACCAGAAGGAGTCCTCAGCCACACCCACACTCCTGTTGGGAGTCACAGGGAAGGCTGACCGCTGCCATATGAAGAACCTTCTCCAGCCCCAAAGGGCAGAGTTGAAGCTAGGAACATGCCTGCTTCCTATGGATATGCCTGTTTCTTGGGGACATGCCTGCTTCCTCTGGTCCTCACAGCTACATCAAAACCCAGCCCACATGGGTCACCAGGACTGAAGTGCGGATCAGGAGTAGGCAGACATTGATCAGAGACAGAGATTTATGGAACTGCACCCCAGAGCATCTCCCCACCCCTCCGTGGTTACACCATGCTTAGGCATGCCTCCTCTCCTCCTTATCCCAGAAGTGCAAAGAAAATCCAGCCAAGAAATAATGAGCAATACCTACATGAGGACTGGACGGAGAAGACCTCAGGTTAGTGGGGGCCAAGCTTGACAGCCCATCTGCAAGCTACAAATTAAACATGTCAGTTAGTGACAGGATTTGAGGATCTGTGTCAGGGAAGGTTGGCCAGCTCCGAAGGAGTGTGGCTCTCTCACCTTCCCTCTGGGCGCCCTCTGCACCAGCTGTATAAAGAGTATGTTGTCCCTAGTTGGACAAGCCCAGCTCTATGGCCCAACCGTTTCTGTGACCTCCCTGAACTACAATAGCCCACATTAACAATGAGTGGTGAGTCAGAGTCTAAATGCAATGAAGACCATGCCAGCTTAGTTTAGTCACCTGCTTAGGTGCCACCTACTCAGCCACTTTCCCTACCTTTCCTAAATCTGCCTCCTCTAGGGACATTTCCAGTCCCCATCATTCACTCCTTCTGTCACTGACATACCCATACCTGCTAGGTAGGGTATCCAAGCAAGGGTGAGATACTCAACTTCGATCATCAAGAAGCCAGGGACCACATGAAGGAAGCTGAAGGAGTCTCACAGTGCATCCCTGCTACCTGACCTAGAAATGACTTCCCACCATAACACTTCACTTGTCATCTCTAGGACTATAATCTGATGAACAGGAGAGCCTCAGACGTGCTTGGAGGCCGTGGCAAGGGGCTAGGGAGAGAAGTTAGGCTCAGGTGTGTGAACAGCCCAATAGCAGGCAAACAAAACAAGGAAGGGGGGAGAGGAAGAAGGGAACAGCAGACCTGGGAAGACTACAACAGAGAAATGGGAGGTGATGTTGGAGAAGCCAGAGGCCAGCACCAACCTCCCTCTTCAATGATCCAGAGGCTCCAAGGGACCCTGAGAAAGGTGAAGCCCATGCCAGGCTCCCTTCCTGTGTAAGAAAAGGGGTCGGGTGTAGGATAGAAGTGAGGAGACGGCCTGTTGAGGCCTGGAGTGGGGTTTTGACTCCCGACCCTCTCCTCTGTGTGGGAAACATCACCGAGGAGCTCCAGAGCCCAAGCCAGGGAAGGTGGGTAGATTGAATGGCAACCAGCCAGGGCTGCTGGCCAGAACTGGGTACAGTACAAGCTTCCAGATTAGACTACCTCCAGCAGCCCCCAGATGGTCAAAGACGGCTCTGTCCCTCCTCTTCTTGCCCTGACCCTTCAGAGGCCTCGCTGTTATTTTGAAAGTGTTCTTTTTTAAAGGTGAGAAGGGGACAGGCAGGTCACCAGAGCAAAAGGAACACATGTGGCTAAACATAGTGCCAAAGCAACGAGCAGCTGCAGAAATTACATACTCCCCTTCCGGCTGTGGCCATAATTTGTTGCTCCAATTCTGGGACTGTGTTTCCACCTTCATGGCAGCCTCAAGACCATAACTGGAGCAGTGAGCTCCAAATTAGCCTGAGCCCGAGAGCTGCCCACACTCCAGCCCACCAAGAGAGGGAAGCTCCCCACCACTTTCTCAGGGCTTCTCCATGCCACCTGCCAGCTACGTCCTCAGTAACACACATATCGCACACATGTACATGCATAGCACCTAACCACATACACACACCTTACCACCCTCACAAACACACACACACACACACACACACACACACACACACACACACACACACACACACACCTGCCACTGGCATATTCACACATACCTACAATAAACATTCTACCTTACCACATACACACACCACCTTACCACATGCATATACCATTTCACCACATACATATCAACTTTACCACATATACACACATATATGTGCATACACTTTACCACAGACATCACACATCACTTTACTACATGTATACACCAACTTACCACATACATACTATCTCACCACATGCACACATGCACACACACACATTATCTTACCACACATCATCTTATCACATATACACCATCTTAATGCACATGCACACACACATCACATAATACCCCCATATATGTACCACATGTATTAACACACACATATACATACCTCAACAACCAGTCTAAAATCTGTGCGTGCACACACACACACACACCACCACCACCACTATGCTATGTAAACACACATATCACCTCCCCAAGACGATATGTTCCTGCCAGATGGTATATTCAGTAAGAAGGGAGCCTAGACCTCTCATCAAAGCAAGCTGGCCCCCCTTTCTTCTCTTCCTCTTCCTCCTCTTCCTCCTGCCAGCTCCCAACCTGGGCAAAGCCAGTCTTGCTTGTACGGCACACCTCCAGCAGCCCAGCTCCTGGTCACCCATCTCTCTGCCCACTGCTCCAGTCAGAGGGGCCAAGTGCTCACATGGGGCACAGGCCTGGGTCTGGCTCTGACTGTTGCTCAGGTCCAGCCCTGAGCCCCCCATGTCAGGGCCAGGAGTCTGTCCAGCATGGGTCTCCTTACTGTCTACCTCTGGCTGTGCCTGTAGCCAACAGGGTCCAAACAGTCCCTCCTTGTCTAAGTTTGTGGGCACTGAAGGCAGCACACAGAGAGTGGCAAGCCTGCTGGGAAGCCGTGTACTTGGTTGTAACTCAGACAGGCCTGCCTGTGAAGGGGGCAGGAAACAGGAACTGGGGGAGGTCAAGTCAGGGGTTGGGATTCGCTTAGCTACAAATACCACCAACAACGAAGATAAAACAAGCTGTACTGACATCACTGTAGAGCCATCTTAAATTTCCACTCAGGTTTCCCTGCCAGGAAACATTCTTCCTCAGACTCATGTAGACAACCAGAAAATTATCTGTTTATTCTTCCATGCAAGCATGTATCCATACGCACACACACATACATACATCACCCATCTACCCATCTGTTCACCTATCTATTCATCTACTTATCTATCTATCCAAACATCTGTTCACCAGTCCAACTACCTCTCCATCCATCCACCCAAGCACCCATCAACCTATCTATGCATCAGTCCATCCATATGTCCACCCACTCATCTGCTCACCCACTCATCTACCCATTTATTCATCCATCTTCCCATCTATCCATTCATTTATTCACCCATTTAGCCATCTATCTATTTACTCTCTAGCCACCTATCCATTCATCTATCTACCCACCCATTCATTCATCTACCCATTGGCCATCTAGACAGATTGGCTTTGAATACTTCCACGAAACCAGGCTCTGTGCTGGGCACTGGGGGACATAAAAAAGATGGCATCCTAGTTGCTGTCATGCATCTAGTTCAGAGAAGATGCCGAGACCCAGAGAGACATGCAGGACCTAGAGTTGATGCACTGGCCAAGATCCTGCCAGAGATCTTAAGCCGAGCCTTGAAAATTAACTGAACAAGAGAACAAAGACAAAGGATGTGTCAGCAGACAGGCTGGCAGGGTAGAACCCTGATGAGTTCTAGACACTGAGAAATGAGGACTTGGGGCTTCTGACACCTTCTCAGCATTGGTGAAACCATGGAGCAAGCAAACCTCTGCAGCAGCATGGCTCAAGGAGCAAACACTGGAGGTGCTTCCCTGAAGGTACTCCCCTGGAGGTGCCCCCCTGAATGTGCTCCCCTGGAGGTTACTCCCCTTAAGGTGCTCCCCTGGAGGTGCCTGGAAGATGGGAGACTGAGAAAGTAGCAGAATATGGCACTCAGCATTTCCAGAAAATGTGCCAGGGCTTGCGCTCTGAGGATCTTGAGGCCATCTTGGCACTACAGTTTGTTCTCAGGTGCTAAGATCTAATGGGTGGCTTAAAGAGAGCAAAGCCTTGCTGAGTGTCACCGGTTTATCCATCCATCGATCCAACCATGACCCATGACCACCCCCTCCCATCTATTCACTGCAGCATGAGGATAGAGTGCCATTAAATGGGGTGGGAAGCTTTGCCTCACGTAGCCTGAAGTTCTAGGAACCCCGAAAGCATCAGGTTTTGTGAGCAACAGCATGCACAGCCACAGAGAAGGGTGACATCCTGAGCAAGTTCAGGCCATCGTTCACAGTAGGGCTTCCTTCAGCTCTCTTCAAGTACTGGGTAAGATGCAGAGCTCCATTTGGACCCAAGATAGGAACAGTGCTCCCTTGGGTAAAATACATCATAGGCTTCCTGCCATATGCTTTGACATGTCCTGTGGTCACCACCAAGCCCTAGGTTGCAGATATCTCAGAAAGAAAAAAAAAAGACTGACTGGTAGGTTGCAATGGTTTTCCCATAAATTCTTCCTTCCTGGTCCTGGAGGTGGAGGATAAGCAGATATGCTATATTCTTAAACACAGTCTGCTCTCTCTAGGTTACCTCCAAGAAGCTGCCAAGCATGAAATACAGAACAATCTTCCCTCCAAGAGGAGACGCTCCTTCCCATCTCCTTCTCACTGAGGGATCTTAGGCAGAAAGCCATCAATGTAGCCCCAAGGTAGATGTTTCATCTTCCCCACATGCTTCCAGAAAAAAAAAAGCTTAGATCTTACCCCAAGGACTGCACACCCCTTCTCCAGTCAGACTGAAAGTTCCCACCCATGTCCCTCCACCAGGCAGCACTCAGCCACCAGGTGTAGAGGGAAAGGTGTAACGGTTATATGGTAGAGAGGGGGAGGGAGGAGCCAGAGGAGGTGAGTGGGGGGGAATCAAGGCCAGCTATTGGGGGTGCGGCAGGAAGTAGCTGACATCCCACTTACCCTACCTGGACAGGGATGAGAGGCTCCTTGTCATCAATGTCAATAAGTACATCCTCCCCAGGACTAAGTAAGCTCACATCATCTGTAGGAAGAGCGAGTTCACTTCTATGAGGGACTCAGCCAAGGGACTGTCACCACACCCCTCCATCTCACCACCCCTCACACCCTAGCAGAGGTATTTCTCTCTGTCCCCAGCCCTTCCCTTTCCCGATGCTACTCCTCATCTTCCCACATCGTCCACCTATTTCTCTCCCACTACGTCCCCCCAGTCTTCCCCCACTATCACCCTTTATTTTGAAGCATGCTTTCCACTCACAAGTAGGATCACTTGCTCCAGATATGCCAACCCACGGAAGGAAACCACCCCCCACCTCCAGGCCAGCTCAGCAAAGTCCGCATCTCCCTCTTTACCTGGGCCACCCTGTGGGGATGGACTTTCCGCTGAGTACGGGTCACACAGGAATTTCTCCAGGGAGCGAATGGTGCACTGGCCCACTACTGGCCTGCGGCCAAACTGGCGATTGTCAATGACCTTGACCACAATAGGTGGACAGTAGAGGTCCTCCCGGGGCAACATCTGGGGAGAAGAGAAGAGAGAAGCTCGGAAAGCGTGTGAGAGAATGCTCACAGGCAGGACCAAGGGACAAAGAATAACTCAGAGTCCCAAGAGCCCCACATCCAAAACGGGGGGCCACACACCTTTCTGTCTGTCCTTGGCTGCTATGTGTGGAGGCTGGCTTTCCCACACCTTTACCTCCAAACACACCCAGGTCAGCCTGAAGCCGGAGTAAGTCTATTTTCCCTGAACCTACACTGCTTGGGGGGTAAGGGGAGAGTTGGGCTGCAGCTCAACATTTCTTACAGACAGTCCCCCCCCCCCCAAGTGGATACTCAAGAGTTGGCTTGCAGACCCAAATTCTTCTCCCCCCACCCCAAAAGCACTTTGAACGCAACTTGAAATAATTTATATGCACTCCTTCAGCGGCGTCTTGGCTAAGCCAAGAGAAGGCTCCTGTTGACAGCCACTGGGGCTGGAATTTCTATTGTGCTTTCATCTTGCAAACTATTTTCCCTTTCTCAGACTTGACTTACACCGGCCACTGGGCCCAGGCAGCCCAAGGAGCTGGAAAAGGCTGGGGGCTGAGGAACGGATGGCTGAGGGGTGGGAGACTCGGGTTCAGGGCTCAGGGCTGGGGGTTGAGTCTAAGGACTAGAGGTCTGACGCCTGGGAGGGCAGGGATTGGAAGTCAAGGGCCAATGGCAGAGGACCATGGGAGGAGGAGGGCTGGCCCTAAGATCTACAGGGATGGGGTGGGGAACTAGGTGCTAGGAGGTCAGAAGCTAGGAGGCCAGTGAAGACAGGGCTTAGGAGACCGTGGATTGGGACCACAATTGGTGGTCAGGTCACAGCTGGGGACTATGGGGACTGGTGGGTCAGGGGCTGGGATGCTGAGAGCCAGGGCTCACGGTAACTGGTAGGGGGCTGGGAGCTAGGGCTGTTAACTGGGAGGAAAGGGTAAGGAACTGGCCTGGGCACTGAGGACTTGGGGATGGACACCGAGAGATCAGAGGCTGGAGAAATGGAGGTAGAGGTCTGAAGGCAGGGGCTGGGGGCTGATGAACGGAGATCAAGGTCTAGGGTATCAAAGTCTGGAAAGTCAAGGGTTGGAGGTTGATGGTTGGGGACTGTGGGCTACAAGACTGAAGACTTTGGGGCCAGATATAGAAAGCTGGGGGCTGAGAGTTGAGAACTAGGGGACCAAGGGCTGAGGCCTGAGAGCTGGGGGTTGGAGGCCAGGGCCTGAAAGTTTGGGGCTAAGGAATAGAGGACTGAGATGGGGCTAACAGCTGGGGGCCCAAAGGCCTGGGGACAGAGGATTGAAGAACCGGAACTGCAGAGCTGGCACTGGAGGTTAATGTTTGTTTGCAGGCTCAGGCTAAGAGAGAACCAGGCAGGAAAACTTGGGAGGAGGCTCTGTCAATGAAAGCCTTCTCTAAAGGAAATACATTGAGAATGCTTCCTGAGGCTTCTGCTGGCCCAGGATCAGGCAAGGGGGAGGGGTGGGCAGGGTAGCCATGTGGGCTGCATACAGGACAGAAACCTTCAATGGAGCAAGAAGTAATTGCTGTTTTCACAGAGAAGCTGTAGAGATGATAGGATGGATACTCACACACATACACACACACACACACACACACACACACACAAAACACACACACATACACACACACAAGCACACACACAACACACACATACACACACAACACACACATACACACACACACCCCTGGGCCTTCCTGAGAACTGGTGCTGAACCCCAGGGTTGCTGGGATCATGAAGTCACTCCATTCCTCAGGGCTCTGGAAGGGTACAGTGGGGAGTTAGAGCTCACCACTTCCATGAACAGGGTGCAGACATCAAAGTTAGGGTTCTTCCGAAGGTTTCTGATGACACAGGACTGCACTGTCTGCCCGCCACACTCCACCACGAGGCTGGGAGAAGAGATGCTGGCCATCTGATAGCTCTTCATGTTCCTCAGGCCCCAGGCCAGGATCTGGGAACAGAGGAAGGGGTGAGCAGATGAGCAAGGCTAGAGCAGGAAGTGGGGAAGCCTGGCTGGCAGCCCCTGTCCTACAGCTCACCTCAACGGCTGTTCGCTGGAGAGTTGGCTTGATGTTCTGAGGCACCATGTAGATGTTGGCCTCCCTTTGGGGTGGTGGGTAAGGCAAGTCTGTGTCTTCCGTCTGCAGGGAACAGCAAAGTCAAAAAAGACAGCAGTAGAGGGACAGTCCTGAGAGACACAGGAATGAAGTACGGTGCTTGAGGGGCAAACAGACAGTAAAAATGAGGGTGTTGGGATCAGCCTCAGCTGGGCACTGTCCTGTCCAGGATCAGAATGCACACATCTTTGCACCAGGCAAGGCTATCCTCCCTCAGCATAGGCTCCAGAACACCGGTGAGATATCCATGTCTCCCCCTCTACAGCACACACGTGTGCCCACATATGAATGCACTAATATGCTGACACAAGCATGCACACCCTCCTGCTCGGTCCTGGACCACCTACTTCAGTCTCTCAGTCACTTACTTCGA
This sequence comes from Phyllotis vaccarum, assembly GCA_033318265.1. Lineage (NCBI taxonomy): Eukaryota > Metazoa > Chordata > Mammalia > Rodentia > Cricetidae > Phyllotis > Phyllotis vaccarum. Next base: position 66,625,074 of record JARWLC010000014.1, on the reverse strand, counting down.
TGCTTGCAATCCTGCTCACCATCTGAGATATACCCTGGTTTCTAGCAAGACACCCTCCAGCCCTCAACCCTATATCCACATCAGCAAGAACAGAACAGGCTCATAGGAATGAGACATGGATGTGTGGCCACTGTCCCTATGGGATAGAAGGTCGCCATCATCAGCACTCCAGAAGAGGCTTCAGACCAGAGAGGCATGAGGCATGTGGTGATGCTAGCCTGCTCAGGGGTTTCCAAAGGGAGTTGGCAGAAATCGCCAAGAGCTACGTGGGAAGCAGGGCAAGGCAATAGAAAGAAGTATGATCCCAGGTTAATGGGCTCCTAGCATGGGAGGTCTAGGTGTGAACACTAGCTCTACCATCCACACATCTTGGGATGTGCTCTGCAACGGGCAAATGCTCACTAGCACTGCTAAGGCGCTTAAGTAAAATGCCCTTTTTCTAAGACTTTTGATTCCATGTCAGGAAATTACAAGTTTATTAGGTCAAGACGCTTCACTGCCACCTAGTGGGAAGCCTTCATAATAACCACAAATACAGGTTACACTGGAAATTGTACTTCCTTGGATACACATCCTTGTGGGGTTCCCAGACAGCACATCCAGACATGGAGGTCTCAATGTTACAAAGATTAATTGTTATCAAATGGGCTGTGTTTCACTAAGCATTGTGATCATCTCATGTATTCTCCAACAGTCTTGCTTCGGAAAGAACGGTCTATCCACTGACATTGCTACCACGGTGACGAGTGGCAGAAACAGAGACAAAGGGGAGCTTCCTCCTCTACCTCACAACAGCTTCTGCCACCTCCCACCCAGCGTCTCACGGATGATGTCACACCACCCTGACCTATGGCAGTAAGGTCCTCAGGTCCAGGACCAGACAGCCCTGGACTCTAATGCCAGCTCTGTGGCTTCCTAGCTGTGTGGCCCTGGGCAGATTGCTCGGCACCAGTGACTCAGTGTCCTCATAAAGAAGGAATAACAGGATGCTAAACAAAGTCACTCTGAGAATTAAATGAGAAGATGAACCAGGGGAGCATCTGGCACCACAAGGCCCTTAGTAAATGGGGTGACTGTAATTACGGACGCCATTGTTGTCAGCGCTGCGGCTATTACCATGGCATTTAGATCACTCTAAGGGTCACTTGAGGAGAGTTGGGCTACCAGAAGCATCTCTCAGAACAATACCAGCTTTATAACTATCCTTAAATCACCAGGACAAAGGTAGAAACTGACAAGTTTACTCCTGACCCACGGTAGGTGGACATGATATAGACAGAGCTGCCTGCAGGAGAGCTGTGCCCACCATAGAGCCTAGGACAGGTGCCCTCAGAAAGCCTGTACAACCACTGTAGAAGCTGCTAACAGAACCTGAGGCCACACCCTGAATCTGGCTCCAGCTGCAAGTGGCTATGTAGCGGGGGGAGGGGGGGTGTATTTTAAGAGTCAAGCATTGTGGCATATTCCTAGCCTCTCATGGCTGATGCCCAGCCCACTGTGGGACCAAAGTAATGGTAGGGGAGGGAGGTGGCAATAGGAAGTGTTAGGCTCCAAGCTTTGCCAAACAAAGAGGCCAAAAGAACAATTTTCCTCGCCCAGCCACTCATGTCTCCGATAATCACCAAAGAAAACCCATCAGCTAGCTGTGGGCTGTCTATGCTCCACCTTCCCTTCCGGCTCCCCAAAGCACTGTGATGGTGTCTGCTGTACAGCCTGAGAACCAGATTCCCCACCGTAGGAGCCCACTCTCTGAGTAGGATGGAGACAAGGAGGCCCAAGCAGGCACTAGTACCGTCTGGAGGAGGCCCTGTAGGAAGAAGGCAGGAGTACACAGCTGTAGAGCCAGGCCGGCGAAGGCAGAAGGGAGAAAAGCAGAGAGAGAGAGGTTAGTGGGCATCCAGGGTCCACCTCCTTAGCTTGAGGCCACCACACTGTCCCCAGGCCTCCCACAACATTCCCGCCCTATGCCATTTGGCTACAGTTCCTCAGGCTCCCTCTCTTGATAACCTTCTCTGGCCAGCCTGCAAGACACCACCATGGTCCGCCGTCCTCCGGTACAGTGCTGTGCCGTGAGTGTCACCCAACCCCGCACAGGGCCATGACTGTGTACCCAGTCCTGAGGACTCTCTGGGTCCCTGACCCCTCACCCCGTCCTTCCAGTCCTTCACCTTTCCTTCTATATCTGGCTTTCCATCCATCACACTTTCTCTGAGTTTTTTCCCTGCCTCCATCCTCTGCTCCACCCTCTGCTCCTGCCTCAGCACTTCTCTGGAAACTTCTCTCCAATTCAATATTCAGCCCAAGATCACTTGTTTGGATTGTGGCCTCTCCCATCCCTTGTCAGCACCTGACAGTGAACTCAGTCTCTTCTAAAGCTGCCCACCTACTCAGTTCCCTCTTCCTCTCAGGGATGAGCCCCCCAGGCCACCTGAGCCCCTTCCTTCCTCCCTCAGCCCGCAAAGCCAATCTTCTCTGCCTCGCAGGCTTCTGTTCCTTGTGTCCTGCCTAAGCCCTTAGCCACCATTCCTAGCATCTTCCCACTCAGCCCATCCAAGCCTCCTAATGTCCTCTCACACTTGTCAATGATGACATGTTTTACCTGTCCCCAAATCTGCTCCCTCCAAGTGCCATCTCATGCATTGGCCCTAATATCCGCTAAAGCCGCCCTTGGCTCCTCCCTACGTCTGATTGGTCACCAGCCCTTGATGACTCGGTCCCTAAATCTCTCTCTCATCTTTTGCTAGCCCTCCCACCCTGCTCCTCCTCTCTCCTTCCCTCCCTCCCAACCACATGCTTTCTTTCTTCTGTCTGGATATCCAGTGATCCACTCTCGTGGTCTCCTTGCTTCTGCTTTCACACACATCCTCAACTAACAAAGTCCACTACACCCTGTGGGCATGTAGTCAGGATGTGTCGTTCAGGTGACCCTGCACTCAAGATGCTTCCAAAGCCTGAAGAGGTCCCCAACTCCTTCATCTTCCAGCTACTGCTGACTTCTCTTGCCACATGACTTTTCCTTCGGGGTCCCAAATCACAACATTCTCCATCTCTGCCCTTCCCAAATGGAGGCACTGTGCTCTGTTGAACCTTGGGGCCCACCACCATCCATCTGTCTGAAATCTGTCCCTTTATGTCATCTAACTCTCTTCCTCGGTGCCTTATACGTCCAGTGTCTCCATGACCCCTATAGCCTCTGTCCACTCCTGACCTTGGTCATACTGAAAGACGCATTAATTACTTCTGCCACTTCTCTGTTTGTCGCTGGCCCTAGCTAACCACCAACTCTGAATTAATAAGTGATGGCCGAGAGAAGTTTACTGGAGTAAGGGAGGATCGGGCTTAGGAGGGAGTATGGAAGTGGTTCTCCCTGCCTGCATTGCTACCCGCTCTGCCGTCACCCTGGGGGCCTCTCCGAGTCCTTGCTAAATCACCAGCTGCACCAGCTTCCTTCTCTACCTGGAACCTGGCAGTCTTCAGGGCCTACGGCAAGCTCTCCCTCAATTTCCCCAAACTCTCCAGAAACTTCTTATAGCCCTGACATCTATTAAAGCTAAATAACTCTTCTAACACACACACACACATCCCTCACATAGTTTCAGTGAGCCTAACTGTCCTCCGTTCATCTCATTCAGGAGGGAGAAGTGAGTCTGGGCCACATTGCCAGCTCCTAAGCCTCAATTTCCTCCTTGTCCTGCTCATCTAGGGAAAGTATGGGTGCTGTGTCTGCACTACCAGGAAAGGGGGGGAGGGGGCAGACTGCAGGGGCAGCCAAGGTCTGATTGGCTATCTCACAGGTGACAGGAACTCCAGGCCCCAAGGACAAGCCAATACCATATTAGCCTGGTCTGAGATAGCCATACTAACCGAACTTCCGTGCCTACCCTGAATCCAGAGCAAAGCTGGGACCGCCTACTAGTGGGATTCACAGGTAGGCACGTGTTGATCAAGCCAGTTGAGACCCAGATCTCCGGGAACAACGGCACTTCTCTCAACAGTGGAAGCCACCCTTACATTCTTCTTAGCCCATATGTCCCCATGACAGAGAGGTGAAGCCCCAGATATGCTCCTAGTCCTATGTGAGATCATACTAGTCAGATGTTTCTGTCCAGGGCAGTACAGGTGTTGACATGCCTCTGCAGCCAACTGCACTGCCCTGTCACCAGTAGCCCTCAGACCCTCACCTCACTCAAGGGGAACATGGCTTGGTTCCTTGGGGAGCTTCAGGCAGGGGGCAAGCAGGCAGCAGGAGGCTCCATTGTCTGTCCACCCCACCCAGCTCATTAGGAACAACATACTGCTCTAATTACACTTCCCAGGGAAACAGTGTTTCAAATTAAGGCCTTGGGGAGGAGGAACGGGATGGGGGCACTGGGCTTATTTTTCTGATTGCAAAACACCAAATGTTTCCTTCTAGTGGATGCTGGGGTGCAGGAGCAAACCTGGGGTAGCTCTCAGATACCCTGGCGCCTCCTAGGTTTGAGAAGATGTCTAGAATAACTAGTTGGACCACCATGGTGGCCATACAAGGAGCCAAGAAGCATTTGCTGCCCTTACCAGGGCATCCTTTACCTCAGAGCCTTAGAGAAGAGGGAACAATTAACCACGTTCTTTGGACTGTCAAACCCCCCAGGCCCTGGGGAAACTCTTCCTCTACTCATGCTCCCGGTTCTAAGAGCCCCACTAGTAAGGAACCCCCGGAATCTTGCATGCCATATGTGTGTGCACGCGTGTTCTCACCAGCATGCCCATGCGCAGTACATGCGCACACTCGCCAGTTCTCAGGAAATCTAAAATTGCAGTTTCTTTGAACTCGTTCCCCTTGGCAGCCTGAACTGCCTTTGTTCTCAAAACCAAAGGGGGGGGGAGTTGGGGGGGCTCAGAAGAGGTGGGAAGGAAGATGGGCCAAGGAGGGCACAGAGGAAGAATGAGACAAGAAGGATGGGAAGAAGCTCCCAAAGGAGGAAGAGCAGAGGCCAAAAGACACCCTCACCTCTCCATAAGAGCTCAGGTCTCTGTACTTTGTAAAGCCCCCAGTAAGCAAGGCAGCCTGGCTTCCCCCACCTAGGGCCCCACAGAACAGTGTTCCCATGGCAGAGAGCCCAGGAGAGAGGCTGCTGTTGCTACTACAGTGTCTCTACGCAGCAGCATGCAGCAAGGTGTCTCCAGCCCAAGGTACGGCCTCCAAAACCTTTCCGGCCATTCCCTTGCTTCCAGCCTCTCCTCTTCCAGGGACCCACCCTCTGTTCTGCTCTGGAATCTATGCTCATGGGCAGCCAACCTCATGCCTCGCTTGCAGACCCTTCAGCATCACAGAGCATGTGTGCCTTGCCACCTAGCAGTACTCCTGGACTTAACCACCCTGGAGACACCGCCTCTCTGTTCCTCCTGGCTCAACTCCAGCAGGCCCCACAATCACAATTCTCTCAAAAGCCTCCTCACTGGTCTCTTCTAACACCTGGTTTCCAGCCTACGTGCTCTGCATGTGAGCACCCCCTGGCACATCCCTGCTCCTGCTCTGCTCCCAGGCTCCCGAGGAAGTGGATACAATATGCACAGGGGCTGAATTAGGAGCTTGGGTGAAGTAAACAGGGGACACAAATAGGGGCTCGGTAAAAAGAGACAGAAAACCCTCTGCTGGGTCAGCAGGTTCTCTGAAGGATCAGAAAAGCAAGAAGAATGACCTGCGTCCTCTCAGCATCTGGGGAGCCTTAAAACTGAGTAAGTCCCAAGTTCTTGGCAGGAGACTCAGCTTTCATTCAGGGAAAGTGTACTGAACTCAGGGCCAAGGGTTACACTGGCACCCACCAGGAAGAGGGGCATCACAAGGTCATCGCATAGGATGGGTCATCTCCCTGGTCCCATCTCCCTGGTCCTCGAACCCTTTGAAGCTGCTGGGCTGGCCTTGTCTGTGTCTAGAAAACTCCCAAGGATCACTATCCTCTGGCCCTGTTGACCACAAGAAGCCTCAGCAGGGGGCCTGGCCAGCCCTGATGTTCAACCCTTCAGGATCTGGTCCTAATCTGCAGTTTTGATTTGCTTCATGGCAGCCAGGCCACAGCCGCATCTGAACCCTGAGTCCGAGCCTTTGCTATTCCATATGACACATCCGGTCATGAAGGATTCTGAGTCTGTCATAACTCATCCTTAGGCTGGGTCCTCTTCAGCACAGGCTGTGGGTTTTGGCTAGGGTTCTACACTGCCTTCCAAATCGGCAGTCTCTCCGCATGGCTGCCAGAAGCAGGAGGCCGCCTGTCAGGCGCGAAGAGAGCCAGCAGCTGGCAGGCCCCCGCCTCTGCCTGGGAGTGAAAGGAAGTGAGGGAAGGGAGGCCGGCTACAATCCCACATCCTGACTGATCCTGCACTTCAAGTCCAAATTGCACTGAAAATGTCAAGTGGTATCCGTTCTCAACCCAGCCCAGGGAGTCCCTGACTCCCTGATGGAGGACATGGATGGCCTTTTCCTGCTTGGCCTCTGCCCAGACTTCTCCTTCCCATCCATCTTCACACTGCACCTAGGCTCTTTGGACCAAGGATATGTACCTCCCAAATTCTTTAGCACTTTGCCAAAGTCCTAACACTTCCTCCACCACCAGAAAGGTTTCCTTGGCTACTCTGGCACCTGCCCAACATTTTATGCTTGAAAATATGCCATCTAGGACTTAACCAGACAAAACTCAGTATTGCCACTCAAGTAATCTGTATATGTCTGGACAACCAAGAGGGCATCAAGCCTCTGGGGCTAGACTCACCTCACAGGATGTACCCTAAGAAGTTGTGGCTCCACTCTAAGCATAAGGACTAGAATCCAGACCAGTCACCCTGTGACAGAAGCTTGGGAGGCTGGCTTTTATCTCCCTCCCTCCAGGTCTACCACCTCTTCCATCCTTGGATTCTGCTCACCTCATCCAGTATCCTTGAAGTTTCATGCATCTGGGATGGGCCACATCCGGGAGACAGTGGGGGAACCGGGGGGAACAAAGGGTCTCCATTAGTAACAAGAAGCACTGGCTGGACAGAGATGGCACCCACAGAAAGCCCTCCCACCAAGGGTGAGCATGCCAGCTCCTTCACCACACCCTTCAGGTGCTCCCATCTGAAGAAGGGACAATGGACTGCGAGAAAGTCTCCAGAAGTGGCAGGAGGAAGAACATCAGGCAGATGATAGGAGGGACCTAGGACCCTGTGTAGCATCCCCAGGAAGAAACAGGGCCTCAAGCAAAGCAAAATTGTAGACTTAGGGAGCCATGGAAAGCCTCGTAGAATCCCTAGGACTAGCAGAGCTGAGGGCCCCAGCTCTGACAGGGAAGTCTGGCAGGAGAGGGCAGGGAGAAGCAAACGGTGTGGGACGGACTTGTGTGGTTCCAACCATCCAGACCCTGTGTGTCCCAGCAGCCCGAGCAGCTTCAGCTGAGCCTGCCCTAAAATAAGCCTGAGACTCAATATGAGTGGGACCTCCAGGGAAAGACAGGAGAGGGGCAGGAAGAGGACCAGGGGGACACTGCCAGCAGAGGAGAGGAAAGGGTCACATAGGATGATGGAGGTCGGTCAACTGGGCTAGCTGGCATTCTGAAACTCCCTGTGCATCAGAAGCTTCAGAGTTGGGTTGGGTGTGGAGTGCTGGGCCTCCACCCTCAGAGCTTGCCTGGATGGGAGTGGCCCCAGATTGGCACTTCTAATAACACCCAACACACTTTCTGATCTTCAGCCTAGGCTGTAAGTTAAAGGCCCGAGGCAGTATTGAAAGGCTCTGAGCCTGGATTGCACCCCCAGAGGTTGAGGTCAAGCATGCTCTCCTGTAAATGTTAAATCCACCATGGTAAGTCTAATGCCCAACCCAACCTAGAGCCCCTGGGTAGATGGCTCTGGGGTCTCTGCAGTTTGGAACTCGATGCTCGGCCATCTCCAAGCAGGTGGTGCCTAGGCTGGTTATGAAGCCAGAGTAAGGTGAGAACTTCAGCCTCTAGTCACCTACTCTGAGGCCACACTGAGCCATCTTCTGCCTAAAGGAGCTTCCTGGACCCTCAGGTGGGCTAAAGTAGGACCTGCTAGCTCCCTTCCCAAGCCTAGAGGGATCAGCAAAAGTAGGGAGACTGAAGAATAAGTACAAACAAGACTTACCTCAAAGCCAGGAATATGATGGATTGCTGGCTAGAAGAGAGAAGAGAGGATTGTTCACCTGCTCATCACCCATCCCAGACCCTTCATTTCCACCTTGGACCAACACCCATAGATGGTGTCAAATAGCAGACAGGCAAGGGATACAGGATGTTCCAAACTAAAGGGGCAGTACACTTATGTCCTCCAGACACCTTACTCGGAGCTGCTGTCGGAGCAGTTAACAGACAAGAGGAACCCATGGCAAGCCTGAGGACAATACTCAAAACAGTCTGGTATTTAACACCAGGGTCCTGGTTGCAAGGTCCAAAGCCATGCCATAGTACAGCCTGCCCCCAGTACCCATTCACCACACTTGGGGTCCCTTGCCCCAACGATGCAGGCTCCTGGAAACCATGAGAGGGGATGACCCAGAAAGAAAAGCTGCTGTGGCCAGAGTCAGTCATCCTGAAGCGGACACTCTACCCTGAAGTGGATTGTGTTCTGACTTGAGGATCAGAAAGGGTGGGCTGGGGTGGTGTCAGTAGGAGGGCTGATTTCAGAGGAGCTACCCCAGTTCCTACTGAGTTCAGCATGTGGACAGCCCCATCACCCTTGGCCTGCGCCCCAGCTGGGCCTCCCAGGCTTGGATAGTAGCCAACCTTACCTTCTCTCTCTGGATCAGCTCAAACGCTGCCAGCAGCTCGCCCGCAGGCTGGCTGCCTCTGGTCAATGGGAACCAGGCCAGTCGGGGCATCCGTTCCAGGCTGGGCTGACAGATACAGCGGCCCATGAACTCATCAGCACCCTGGACCAGTGGTGAGAAAGAAGAGGCAGTGACCCTTGCTCCCATCCAGACTAGGTCTGCATCCTACCTCAGGGCTAGAGAAGGCCCCAGAAATCAGGGCAGCCTCTAGTGTGGAACAGCAAGCATTGCCACCTTGGGGAAACTGTGAGGAAAAGCTGTAAGCAGCCTAACTGTACTAGGAAGAAATTTCCACAACAGTTGTGGAAGTGCTTCTGTATATCCAAGTATTCCCCATGCTTTTCCTTAATCCATCCCTGAGCCCATCAGAGACCCGGGAGAAACAGTCCGCCTACACTTCTTTAACACGCCTGTTTAACACCTTCAGATGAAATAAAATAAAATAAAATGTCACCTTGTGACCAAGTGATCCTTACTAAAATCATGCCTTTACCCCCTGAGTCTTGAACCTGGCTTCCTCCTTCATTCCCGCTGCCCATCACCTCACCTCAGTGATGAAGAGCAGGTCTTCTAAGCCTTCCTCCATGCCCATTGCTCCCCCCTTGCAGCCCCCTGGCTTCCCCCAGCTTGTGTTTCCAGGCTTTTGTGGTGGTACCTGCCTCTCTCCACCTCAGTCCCAGCAGACATACTATCCGTAGTTCACTGAGCAGTCAGCAGAGCCAGGTTTCAGCCAGATGGTGCTGTGAGCATCACAAACCCTTGGCCAGTAGAGTAACTGGGAGACAGCCCTGACCTGCTCTCACACGATACTACAGGAAGGCCTCCATATCTCTATGAGCCACCTGGAATGCCTACCAGCTCCAGCACACATGCCACACTAGTGCGTGACAATCCAGAATCATCAGTCAGAGTAGACAGTAGCCATAGCACTGGGAAGGGTCTGGTGAGCTCTACAGAGGCAGAAGCTGGCAGATTCCCAATGAGCACAACTCCATCTCACCCCTAGAGCCACCACTACCCTAGGACAGGCAGGCCATCATTCTCCCTTGCCTGGCAAGCACAAGAAGAGCAACTAGAGAAACTTTCTAGAAGATTCTTCTGAAAGAGTTTCTGGCTGGCCAGCCAAAGACAGGTCAAAGAAGACCCAACCTGGCAGCAAGATGGATGGATGAGGCATAGTTAGAAGACATTTCTAGAAAGTTACCATGGCTGGGTGTGGGTAAGTAAGCCTCCAGAGAGCTCTGGTTCAGCCTGGAGATCCACCAGCTTGCCTTGCAACAATACAGTGCCTCCCAGTCTCCTGTCCCCTTCTCATTCTGCACCACAAGCACCAGGACCTGCATTCCTTCCCTTTGTGGCCTTGGTGACACCCCATTTAGGTGCTCTTTGTCCTTTGCTCCACCTTCCTTTAGAATCCCAGGTAAGAATCCCCAAACCAGAACCATGCTACCCACTGCCAATCTCTGTGATCATCTAGAGGGCACCTTACAGAGCATCACCTCCCTACCCCTGGCTGCCACCTTCTTGGGGCTTCTGAACATGTAGTCATGGCAACTCACCGTAGAAACAACTTCCAATCCGTCCTCCTTGCCACTGAACCCTACCCAGACACCCAAACATGGCCTCTCCACTGAGTCTTCTCTGTCTGCAATAACATGGCCTCCCTGACTCTGACCCCTGCCCCCCAGTTCCCCTGGCTTCATTCTTCCTCTTCATCCTCCAGCACCTCCATATTTGCTAGAATGCCCTCCTCTGTTCCCCTCCCACATCAGTTTTAGGATTTTTGTCTTCAGCCCAGCTTCCACTGATATTTTGCACAGTACCGTCTTATACTGGATCATGAGCCATGTTCAGATTTAGAGAATTTTTGTTTTGTTTTGACTTGTTTTATTTTTAGGCAAGGTCTCAGATATCCCAATCTGGCCTCAAATGTGATAGGTAACCAAAGAAGACCTTGAACTCCTGGTCCTCTTTCTTCTATCTCCCAAATGCTGGCATTACCGGCATGCACCACTAAGCCTGTATGGCCAGCTTATGCAGAAATAGGGATCAAATCCAGGGCTTTGTGCATCCTAAGCAAACACCCCACCAGTCATGTCGCATGTACAGCACACCCTGTTGCAGTTATTTCAACAGAATTTAAAACCACTTCTCCATTGGTACGAGTACATTTCAAATGAGGCTAGTGGCTCCCCTCCCAGAGAGCACAGCCAAAAAGCATAGCATCACCACAGGAAATTCTGTCGGGCAGCACCATGAAAAGGCCCTGTGGTACAGGCATATGGTACCCCAGACACTCTGTTGTTTCACCTAGATGGTTCTTCACACATTGGATGCCTGAGTTCCCACCTAGACATCAAGCCTCAGGCAAGAACCCAGTACAGAAAGTGTTTGATTAATAATTGTGGTGAAAAGGGACAAGGTAGACCTGGAGAAATGCCAGACCCCTAATCCACAACTCTGTGCTCTTTCTGGACCTGCTTGCCTCTCTCAGTTTGATTAGTCATGTCTGCCAAGGGTCATGGCACAGGTGCCAGCAATCCATTTTGAACGTGTTTAAAATCGTTTCAATGAGCAGTGAGAAGGAAGGCCACCAACCCAAGCCTTGAGGCAGAGTAACTAAGTGGGGTCCCAACACTCAGAGTATGACTTTCCCCTGGGTCCTGGAAATGGGTAATAAAGAGAAGTAGCAAGTAAACATACTCACATAGGTGTCATGGTCATACAGCTCCACCACAATGCTGGGTGGTTGCTCGGCGACACTGGCTGGCTCACCAAAGATCTCAATCTCATAGAAGATAAGGGTCTGGTCCCAGGTGGGGTTCAGGGTGTTCTTCTCCACCACTGTCTTCTGGCTCTGATGCAGGAAGGAGACAATGGCGTAGGGATCTGTGGAGGGTACATAAGAAAGGAGACAAGACTCAGTTGATAGTTTGGGAGTCACTGGACCACCAAGCATGGTTGTGGTGCCACTCTGGAATAAACAACATTCAGGCTGGACGTCATCTCAGAGGCCGGCAACAGCCACTTGGAGATAGAGCCTGACCTTGGCCTGCAGCTTTAAACCTTCCCTCTCTCACTCCTGTCTGGCCACTGGGTCAAGGTGTGCCAGAAAAAGTGAGTACCTGTGTCACCCATTCATTTATCCAAGTATTTCCTGACCACCTTCTTCTAGGGACCAGGCATTGGGAGCTGGGAACACAACTGGAAAAAAATATAAAATATCTGCCCAGACTAATGACTGGGAGCCTGGAAGAATAAACACAAGGGGCAGGGAGTGTTTTCATGGTGGATGTGGATTCCCTGAGGGCGGAAAGAGGGCACAGGTGTTAGGTTAGTTCTATGAGCCCTGAGATGGCATCAGTGGGACATGACCAGTATCCTTCTTCAGCAGCTCACCCCAGTCGGTACATAGGCTGAGCAGGAGGCACATGGTGATGGCCTGAATGGGTTATGAGGCTACTGCCTTGGTACAGGCAGAGATGGCCCAGCCTTAGCTGGGCGCAGAACCCAGAGCTGGTAGGCACTGCACGTGTGAGCTCCTCATTGGCCCACAATCCCTGTGCATCCTGCCAAGCCCAGTGTTCTGGGTCCCAGCCATTGTTTTCTCTGTCTTGTCCAAAGATAGGTTGGTTTGATGGGAGCAGATCCTGCTCCCCAAATGTGATTCCGTGGAATCACCTAGTATCTTTTCACCATTCTCTTGTATATGTGATGCAGCAGAGTTGGGTAGGGTCCTTGTTTTTCTAGCAACTTCCAGGCAATGTTGCGGGAAACATTTGGACACCAGTGTGAGGTCTGGAGGATGTGTGCATATGATCTGGGAGGAGGTAAAGTACTTGAGGAAGGGTGTTCTTCTGTCTTCTCCCAAGAACATAGCAGTATAGGAGTAGGGTCCTGGTCATTCCAAAATAACAGGTGCTTAGGGCACGTGGACAAGAGAGTCGAGATGCAGAAAACTGGCAGCCTGAGGTGTATGTCTGAGAAGGCCAAGCACAGGGCCTGAACACAGCCGATACCTTCAGCCCCAGCACAGCCATTAACTTCCCGTGTGATCCAAGAGAGCTCCTAAGGTGGTGAAGGTCATCCAAACAATCCCAGGACAGGATAGAGAGACAGGGAACTGGGCCAGGTTTCTGGCTATAAGGAGACCAAGAGACAAACCAAGACCCCTACACAAGAGGGTGACAGAGAGAGGGGCTGGCACACGGTGACTGTAGAAGGGAAGGGAAGACACGTAAGGTGGACAGCAAGGTTCAACACTGTGACTGTCACTCAAGAGCTACCTGTAAGAGTGAGGACATCTATCTACCTCACAGTCAGAAGCCCTAGGCACCTGTGGCAGAACCACACTAGGTGAGCTGATGGGCACCAAACCTGAGCCAAGTCTGCCAGTTCAGGAACTGAGGGGCAGTAGGGGAGTCACAGAGGGCATCCCCTGTGATATTAGCTTTGAACCTGACTCTGTGGTTGGAAGGAGGCAATGGGACGCCCTTTACAGAGAGAGAGAGACTCCCTGGGGGAGTGCCACCCTGGCATGGGACCCCCACATCCACGCACAGGCCCTGGCAAGTTGGCCCCGAGCCCTCTTCCTTCTGCCCCTGGCAAGGCCTGGCGGCGTCTGTGCGTTTAATGAAACCGTCTGGCTGTGATACCATCAGCTCCAAGCTCGGCAGAGAACCTCTCCCAATTCCAGTAAGAGAAGGAAGGCGCGTTCCGATAAATAAAACCATATTAGAGAGCCAGCGAAAAAGCCTCTTTTGTTCCCACCCCCGTGCTTCCCAATGCTTTATTTTTATAAGCGTGCGGGCCCCAGACCGACCGCGTTTACACAAAGGTCACAATTGCACATTGTAGCGGCCTTGCACGTTGTATTGGTGTTGGCAGCACCCCCCACGCAGGCCTCTGAGCAGACTGGCTCTTTCCAGCAGCTCCAGCGGCTCAGGCAATGAGCTCAGCGCTGGGGGACAGAGAGGGGGCAGCTTACAAACAAAACTCACCCATACCCACACACATGCACCCCACCCACCCACGGGAGGGAAAAGGACAACAGAAGTATTGTAAAGAACAGACCTGGAGGCCCTGGCCTCAGACACTGGGCTACTGTGTGCCCAGGGCCCAGCCTCCACCACCACCCCCACCCATCTCCCTACCCCCATCTCAGCAAAAGACATAAGCAGTAGCAAGGTGGCCAGATGGACTCACATCCTCTGTCAGGAAAGCAAAGAGCTTGGAGGTGGGAGGTCAGAGGTGAAGGGTTGGATTCCCCACATTCAGAGTCGAGCCAACCTGAGGTATGTAGGACCCAAAGAGCTGAAGCAACCCCCAAGGGGACATGTTTGGACAGAGCTCTCTGAGGACTACAAGCTGCCTTCAAGAGACTCCATACACAGGCCACCTGAGGACGATACCAGGTTCCCTAAAAGACAGCCAGGGACTTGCCGTCAAGCCCCAAACAGGTTATTTTTTATATAGATACAGAGCTTTGCACCAAGGTCTTGGGCCAGCTCTGCTGCTCAGACTTTCCTGAGACTCCAGATGATACTTGCATTCCCATCAACCTGCCAGACCAGGGGCTATGACTAATGTTAGTACCCCACCCCCAACACAACTGCCAGAGAGGGAGCTGGACCCAGGATCCCAGCAGGCTGAGACTGGCTGGACCCCTAGTCTAGTGTTATGCCATCCCAGTAGGAAAGGAGTTCAAAAAATTGCAAGTTCAAACTATCCCATAGCAACACAGTTACCACAAAATCAAGAAAAAGGGCTGCTAGCCCATTACTCAGAGCTGAAGGAAGGAGAGTCAGGAGTTCATGGCCATATTTAGCTACATAGCCAAGTTCCACATAGCCTGACCTATCACAAAATAAAATTAAAATTAAAAAAAAATTAAATTAAAGTTTAGAAAAAATGTTCAAAATTATTAAACCCAGTGTTGGCAAATAATGGGTAAAGCAAGTGTTCTTTCCACAGAAGCTACCTAGTGACCCTTCAGAAAGCAGCTGGGCAGGATGCCCTGAAAACAAACTGTTTGTAATGTTTTCCTCACATTCCTGGGCATCATCCAAATTAGCCAAAGGCTCTAGGTGCGAAGGTGTCACTACAGGGGTAACACGTCACTATTCAGTATTTATGTACTGACTGGCTACTGTGCAGGAGGGTAGCTCTGTGCTGGGGATGCAGGGAAGGAGAGTCCAACCAAGCTTTTCCATGTGACTCCTGGGTGAAGATGGCCACTACCCAAGTTAGGAGACAAAAGGACCCAAAGAAGTAGGGAACATTCAAGTGCCAGGGCTGGTCTCACTTGGCCGCGACCAATAAACTTCCAAAGGAAGTTCTCCTACCCTGATCTAAGAAAAAAACATTAAAAAGAGCAAGGTGTTCCCTTGGTCAGATGCCAACCACATACAGGTTAAGCAACTGACCTGAGTGACAGGAAGAGGGGACAGCACAAGAGTCGGGGCGCCGCAGTAGGAGGGGTGGTGGGCAGATATCAGAGGGCCTGGGACTGGTACTGGGAAATACGAGATGAGTCCTGACCCATGCTCCCAGTTCTTGGGAAGGCACTGAGTGTTGGAGCAGGTTAGACAGCTCCTCTAAGCCACTGCGCATTGTAAAGCTGGGACCTGCTTACCAGTCTCTTTCCCAGGAACCCTTTCTAAGTCAAGCATTTCACAAGCCTCCAATGCAGTCTGGAAAACCCTCCCCATGCCTAATGGGCAAATGTCTGCATCCCCTGTCCCGAACATCAGAGCTAACCTCAACAGAAAGCCTGGATTAGAAGAGGGAGGGCCACGCTGCAGCCAGATCGCAAAAACCCAAGAGCAGGAAGTCCCCACAGAAAGTTCCCAGTAACACTCAAATTTAGGGATCACTACAGCAGAGGTGAGCTGAGGCTCAACAGACCCCACTGTGACACTCCCTAGCAGTAACATCTCTCAGAACCACATTGCTTCAACTTCACTGGACCATAGGCCAGCAGAGGAATGTGGGACTTCATAAACTGACCTTCATTACATGGGTCACTAAATCATGTGACACTTGGCCTGTTGAGCCATCTCTCCTTGACTGGGTTAGCTAAGGAATACACTTTATGCCCACTGACCTGTGAGGGACAAAAAAGAGTCTATATAATAAAGGTATCTTCATTCCTGGAATGTTGTAAGACAATACTTCCCAACAATCCTCTGTGTATGGAGTGGCAATAGTCAGCAGAATCACAACTCCATCCAGGACAGAAACAGTTCTCAGTGGGGATGGGACAGAGCGGAAAGCTTCTATACTTCACTAGCATTGGTGTACATAAAACTAGGAAGATGTGTCCTTGGACTGTGTTGGAAGATGACATGATGCTGCCATTTTGAAGGGTCAAACAAGATGAAATCAGGAATAGAGCAGATGGTAAGTGATGGCTCAGGCCTTTAGAGTCAGAGCAAGGGACATGCCTATATCAGAGAAGTCAACTGCATCTAATATTCTCTACCTGATCTCTATTGCGCATCCTCGACTAAGACAGACACTGTAGACACCGCAGACACCTTCCATGGGTCTAGGAAGTAGATGTGGTCACAAAGACAAGCCCTACTGAGGTACAGTCCTCAGGCCATCTGAACAACATTTTACCAGCACCTCCTCCAAATTCCACATCCACAGGCTATCAGTGGGAATGCGGTGGGGAGCACAGGACTGCATGGCCCCAGACAGTGGGTAGGCAGCTGGAAGATGCCCCTAGCAGTAGCAGTTAGCTGGACCCTCCCCTGGCCTCAGACATTCTGGCTTCAAACGCCAGGTTCCACAGATATGGCAGCCAGCGGCTGGGCACAGCATTGAGCAGCCAGCCACCCCAGGGTCAGTTCCCGGGGAGAAATCGCTTTGGTTTAGGGTTTGGGAGTGAAAATAAACACTCCGAGTTTTATAGGCTCCCCCATCCGTGTTGGCTGCTGTTTACCTTTCCAGCTGCTGCTCAATCGGGCCTTTCATTCAGAAGCCCGTGGCCTCTGAGGAAGCCCTGGGCAGCGCCCTCAAAGCTCAAGGGATGTTTATCTGGGTGGAAAGTATGACATCTCCCAGACCAGTGCCTCTGACCCTGCTGCATGATCTACATGCTAAGCTCCAATTGCTCAGGCTACAATCTTGGGGGAGTCCCTGCCTTTGGGGTCCTCAACCAGCTCCTTCCACCCTCACCCCACATACCATCTGCTAAAAGGAAAAGGCCTGGGCTGGGAATCGGTCTATTTCTACCTTTCTCGGCTGGGTCCTAGACACAGCCACTGTAGATGTCTAACTGCCCCCAGACTACCAACGTCAATGAGCAAAGGGCTCTCTCAGGACCCACCCACAAAACCCAGAAGGGAAGTGCTCCAGCCGTCAGTGCTTAGCTGAATGGGGCTGGAGGCAGGTCACTAAGAGCACAGGAACCTGGATGTGAAGTATAGCTTCTGGGAAGGAGAGTGGGCTTGGGCTTAGGACAGGTACATGGCTATACACTGTGCAGCCATTCTGGGATCAGAAGGCCACTCTTGCGGAATCCAGTCCTCCTTAGCTGTGCATAGGTAGCTACTTGCAGGGAAACAACTTTGCATTTAATTCCCAACTGTCACCTGTCAGCTATTTCAACTCACGCAGTTTAGGGGGCCCACCTGAGTCTCTAATTCTTTACCTATAAAATAAGAAGGTGGGACGCCTGGCTGTCAGTGTCTGCCTAGGCACGCAGTGGTGCTCGGTAAATGTTTGTTCTTCAGATGTCGAATGCTGAAGGTTCGGAGGGAAAGAAAACAAGGTCCCTCCCTGTGGGAGCACCCAGCTGATGGAGAAAGCAGGACTTGTGATCTGGGTCCTGAAGTTGAAACTGAGAAAGAAATGCATTCTGGGCCAGGAAGGAATTAAATGCAAAGACCAGGCATGTGCAGGCGGCTTGTAATTGTGGAACAAAGCTGGTGGGCCTGGGACTCACGGTGCCCTGAGAGGTTGAGACTGGTGACACCATACACACTACACCTTAAAAGGCTTGTTGGATAAGGCAAATATGCAGTTTCATTTGCCAGGGTCAATGCTTCAAGACAGGGGAGTAAGAAGTCCAGTTATGTTTGGGGCTGTGTGGAAGGGAACAGGGAGGGCAGAAAACTGGGTAAGCAAATGTACTGCTGAAGAAAGATGCATGGAAGGACCCCAGTTTAGGCAGGCAATACAGGAGCTGGGCCTAGGAGTGTCAGGGCCTGCGATCTGATTCTAGCACGGATCATGTCTCAGAGAGCTGGGTCTGGGAGGGCAGGAGCCTCATGGAGCTGGGTTCACACAGAGTGACCTACATGGAGAAAGTCATCACTAGAGATCCAACAAAGAATGGCCCCTGGGAAGGAAGGGGCTAAAAGTCAAATCCTGCTGGGGTCTCCCATGAAGGGGCAGCTGCCCTGATGATGAGGAGCCATCGGGACCTGGAAACAGTATCTAGTAGTCACCGAAGACTCAAGGATTCTGCTAGCCAGAGTGCACACTCTGAACCCTCCCACCGAGTGTTCCAATACCTCTTTTTCCACCTACCTGAAAAGGAATCTTTGTCCATGGCTGGCAGATCTCGAGCCTGGTACAGGTAGCAACGCAGGTGGTAGCGGTTCCCATCTTCACTCAGAAGAAAACAGAGATGCAGTGTGATAAATAGGATTGGTAAGGGCTAGAGCTACAGGAAGAGGGGGGGTCTGCCCCAGGAAGGGCAGCAGACTCTGGTGAATATGGAAATGGCAACAGCCATCATGCAGAGTGAGTCTCTTCCAGTGAGAAGGACATACTCTAGCTCAGAAGCAACAGCTTGCGTGCTTTGCGCCTATCCAATCCCAGGGAAAGAGATAGGGAGGAGGGAGAGGGGAGCCTGAATGCACACATCCCCTCTCCAACACAGACACGAATGACCACACGCACATGGACACACATACCAAAAGACCTGACTGGCCTGAGAGCCCTCAACATGCACACTCCTGACAATCCCACTCCAAGTGTATGTCGTGCGTACACACTCAGATGCCGCCAAGTACAACTTACAGTCAAAGATGCAGGAGATTGTGGGTCTGTTAACCCCAAAGCTCAGGGTAGAAACGGACATGGAATCTTCACTCCTGTCATCTACCACGCCGCCCTGGGGACACAAGCTTTGTCAGGGCAAGGCAGGAAACTGACCCTGGATTCCTGCTCCCATTCCTAACACCTGGATGCTAGTCCTCCTATTCTGGACACACAGACCTCCAAGTCAGAAGCAGCTCTGGGTGTGAATCCTTCAGAGAGTTATACCTGAGGGTCAAAGTGAGTAATTTGCCCCGTCTCTCCCACCTGATACCAAGGCTTGCTGCCCTCTATCCGGGCCTGGGCTTTAGGTAGGCCATGTTCCCCACAGCTGCCCTTGATCAGTCTTAGGGCATTAGAGCAAGGTCTTCCCCTACTCTGTCCTTAGAAAGGGCTCACATCACACATGCAGGGGGAACATGCTGCTGTGCTATCACAGGATATGCATCAAGGCCCTGCTGCAGCTGCATGGGCTCCGATTCTCACCACTGGCACCTCCCCTGCAGACGGGGAGCACAGTGGCACCCCTCCACTTCCTTTGGCCACAGTTTCAACATGGACCACTTGAGCTCTGGTGCTGCCTATCACTAACTGTCCCTGTGACTTCAGACAAGTTGCTTAACTTCTCTGAATCAATTTTTGTATATCAGAGGTAGTTATACAGTGCTCAGTTCATAAAGTTTCCAGGCCTGTTAAAGATAGATGAGTAGTTCCTAGGACACCACCTGGCACACAGTACATGCTCAAAGAATGTTAGCAAGTCCCACACTTAAAGAAGTAAATGCATAAGCTATGGGGATGGACGCCAGAAGCTATGCAGTGTGTAGCCGGGCTGGGTGGTGTTCATATATACGTTCTTATTTGCTCACAATTATTCCAGAGTGTCCTAGTCAGTAAAGTGTTTGGCTCACACGCATGAAGATGTGAATTGGATCATTAGAACCCACGTAAAACTGCCAAAAGTAGTAGCCTACATCTGTGATCCCAATGATGTGGAGGCAGAGACAGGCAGCCTAGCCTATCTGCCCTAGGACAGTGAGAAACTTTGTTTAAATAAAAAAAAAAGGGGGGGAGGGTAGGTGGCTCCTGAGGAACACCCCTTGAGACTGATTTCTGAACTACACATACACACCATACAGAATAACACAGAGGGTGTTATACAACAGACAGGTTAAAACCCTAGATACATCTAGGATCCTGCCTCCCAGGCAGGTATAGAGCCCAGAAGACCTGAGG
This sequence comes from Phyllotis vaccarum, assembly GCA_033318265.1. NCBI lineage: Eukaryota > Metazoa > Chordata > Mammalia > Rodentia > Cricetidae > Phyllotis > Phyllotis vaccarum. Next base: position 66,604,985 of record JARWLC010000014.1, on the reverse strand, counting down.
TACCCTCAAGAGGAGCAAATCACTTGGCCTGTGCTCTGCTACATTGACACCCTGTTTCCGGAAGAGGCAGAGTCCAGCATCTAATCGACATAGGGCCCCCTCCCTACCAGGTACAGGTATCTGGGCTTTGGGGGACTGGTGCAGGAGCAAGCCTCCGGGACTTAGCAAAAACACAGGCAGAAGTGACAAGGGCATGAGGGCACTGGAAGAGGGGCTTCACAGCCATAGCAGTGCACTGCATACACCATGTACCTTGATGTTCCTACCACTGCTGAAGTAGGGGGCAAAAAGCAAACTTTTCTGGGGCTGGACAGGGCTCCAGCCCCTTATCCTTAGCCTAGCCACACACAGATGTCCTACAAGCTGGCAGGGTACCAGGTGAGCACACACAGTTGTGGGAATTCGCTCACCTCACAGGACTCACAGTGCATCACTGTTTGCTGAGCTACCAGTCCACACACACTTTGGGCCTCCCCTCCTATCCCCTTCACAGTGCCTCTCTGGCAGCACTTTCTGGGTCCATACCCAAGTACTGGGGCTACAGCCTGAGGTCAGAAGAGGTATTACCCTCCCTGGGACTTACACAGGAGCTGAGACAGGTGTCCCAGGTCTGGTGCGGGCTTATTAGAATTCCTTTTATAGTGTCCTATGTGTGGCCTGGATTTCACGACCTGCTCTGCCTCTCAAGGATGGCACAGCCATCCCATTTGGTCCCTAGGTTTCTCCAGCCATCTCCATTTGATCTGGGACCAGTGTGGTTTCACCTTTCACCTTCTCCTGTCTCAGGGTTTGGAAGGGCCTTAGTAGGGGAAAGTACTTTGGAAGGCAGGTAGGTCAGATACACTCCTAAAACCAAGCAGAAGGACAATCCAGAGCCAAGCCTAGCTGACTCACCCACTGGGCAGCCACACACGGTGGGGGGGGGGGGACAGGGAGGGAGGAAGGGAGGGGCGGAGGGAGGGGAGAGAACTGGTCAGTGTCTTTACATCCCATGGCCACCAACCCTCCCAGGGTGCCTGGACATCACCCTACAGGTCCTCATTAATGTCTGGGAACAGAGGTGAAGCAGCCCTCCCTACTGGACTCCAGTGGGCACTGAATTGTGGCTTGAGAATGGTGACAACCTTACACTAGCACCCCACTCATGTTCAAACAGAAGGGACACCCTGAGACCCTTAGTCACCCCATAGGCACAACTCTAGCAAATACCATCACCTCTCAAAGGGGCCAATAACATGCTCTCACCATGCTCACATCTCACAGATGTTGTGTGGCTTTGCTCATTTCCATGACACTGATGTGCTGATTAATATACCAAATATTCTGATCAAGGTCAGTATAGGCTCCAGGTGCCACAATGACCTAACAGTCATTGTGCTTGGCACAGTGAGGCCCAGGGACACTCACTAAGTCAGTGGCTCCAACCCCGGACAAGGCTTGCCCTCTCCTGAAAAGCACCTTTCTCTAGAGGAAAGACGAGAGCTAAAGCAGATATCAGAGCTGGTTGAGGGAAAGAGCCCCCAAAACACCATGTGAGGCACAGATGAGAGGAGGTATAGCCGTGCTGGCATTGGTCAGCACACTGACAACACCCTGCCTTCATCATCATCCGCGGTAGTACCCAAATCCAGGGACCACCCCCAGAGCTGGACCCCGACAGAAACCAGAGCAAAAATTCACGTTCTAGGTGATGATACTCACTAAGGACAATGCCCAGGAGGGAAGCCCTGTGCCTCAAGTTTCCAGAATAGGTTGAGGAAAAAGGAAATGGTCAGTTGCGAGTTCCTGAGATCCTGACTCTCATCTGTGAGAAACGCAGGGAGTTGACTTTGATCTCATGAACACTCTGCACTGGGCTATTCCCAGTGGTGAGTCCACTGATGTCCTGAGCTTAGAGCATCCCTAGACATCTAGCTAGATATTAGTACCACTTAGTTATCTCTCCAGACACTGTCAAATGTCACCCAAAAGAGGAGCAGTAAGTACCCTTATTTTTAGAAACACTAGCTAAAAATAAATAATAAATAAATAAATAAATAAATAAATAAATAAATAAATAAATAAATAAATAAATAAATAAATAAATAAGCCAGATGACAAACCCACAGCCCTCAGGAGGTACCTGGCAATCAGTGTGTCACTTCTCCAGTCCTATGTGAAGCAACCCCTCACCCAAACTTCTACTTCTTCCTTTCTTGTTTTCTTAGATGCCCTGCATCCATCTTCTCCCTCTGCCACAGGGCCTTTGCACTGCCTGTCCGTCCCATTGGCACATCCTCTCTGCTATATTTAAGATCTCCCTTCATTGTGATCAGAGCAGGAGCACAGGCACCTTCTTGCGGGCTGTCTTCAGCAGTTCCCAACCTCACCAGCTTTTCTTCTGAAGGGATGCAGGCAAAGCATGCAGACAACTTTCCTATCATTCAACCCACATACCTGGCCCATTGACGGCTCCGGCCAAGGAAGCCCCAGCATGCCCTTACGCTGGGCCATATGGCCAACATAGGGACCAAAAGTCCAAGCAGGAGGAAGTCAATAGTGTGGCTAGCAGTGTTCCCTCACCTTAGGAGGCCAAGGTCTGACTGCCACAGGAGGAACCCTCCTTGATGCCTTTGTGACCAACAGACTGCTCTTTATGTTAGAAGGGCATAGGGAGACCTTTGGAGTGTCCCTTTTGGAAAGGCTTCCTAGAGAAAGTACTGAGTAATCAGAGGTGACAGCATCAAAGAAGTGCTCTGCTGGCAGGTGGGGAAAACTGGAGAGGGGTGTGCCTAGTGGGCTTCATAGGATGCCACTGCTGGGGTCTCTGCCCATCTGCCCCTCTCACCCATTCCTGCCCAACCCTATTGGCCTAGGGCATTGGGTTTCCCACAGTCACATTCTTCACTCCATAGCTCATGCGGAGACTCCCAGGCTGGGGCTGGCAGCCATGCCGTCTGTGACCACACACTGTGTCCTAGGGCAAGCTGTGTACAGGATCCTATGGCTCCCTCTGGGAGAGACTGGGCGGCCTCCAACCCACTGCTGCCCGGCAGGAGGCCATGGATCCCTGGAGAAGCCTGAGGCAGTAAGAAGGAGAAATTGGACCTCAGAGATGCTATGGAGTGCCTCCAAATGTCCCTCGAGATAAAGCCAAACCTTATTGGGCTTCTCCAGGACTGACCTCCAAGGCCTTCACCCGAAAGGAGGTGGGCAGGTTCTGTGGTGATGTGCCTACAAAAGGGACCCCTCCCTTAACAAAATGACATGAAGACCTTGAAAGGGCTCAACAACATGCATTCCTTCAGAGTCACGCACCACCCACCAGGAATGTTGCTCCAGCCTCAAAAAGGAGCCCTGAGTGACCCATATCCTGAAGGGCTCTATCAGCACCCATGTGGAGAGGAAGGAAGGAGAAAGTCAGAGAAGCTGGAGGTGAGCAGAGTAGTTGCCAGCTTAGAAGGCTGGGACAGCACCTCAGATACTACACAATGGCTGCCAGGGAGGAATCAGCAAGGCCTCAAGGGCTTGTTGGACCATTAGGGAGACCCCCGAGGTCTTCTTTGCATTGGGCCAGGTCAAGCAGAGAGGTACAGCCTAGCAATGGTGACTGCCTTCTTCCTCCCTCCAGAGACGACCACTTCCACCATAGGACGGACGGAAGGCAGAAGCAAGAAGAGCCTGGTACCACTGGAAAGGACCCTACTAACAGGAACTAAGTATCACGCACCCCTCTCTTCATGTAAATAGTACCAGAGATCCCAGGGTGGCAAGTGCCAGGGCTATTCCACACCCCAATATCAATTACAGACCCGGAACTTTGCAAAGCAGTCATTGGACAGAAGAAAATGTCTACATTTATAACTCAAAAATTGATATTTCAAAAAAGAGGTGGTGGTATATGCCCATGTCCCTGGCACTTGGGAACCTGGGACAGGAGAAAACAGGAGTTCTAGGCCAGTCTAAGTAATCATGAAACTGATTTAAAAGACCCAAGAAACAGACAAACAAAAAAAAACCCCACACATCTGGGAATTATGCCCCTCCCCCACTGAAATCAGCACATGCCTCAAGCCTGAACTGAGCAGCCTGGCTTGGCTTTTTCTAGAGAGCTGGTAGCTGGGCACTGGCCAGCACAAACCTCCAAGGGCCCTCCAGATCATCCATCACCATCTTCACTCTCTCCTCATCACTGGCTTTGCAGGGACGGGAGAGTAGGTGAATAAGTTTCTCTTGGTTTGCATCTAATATCAGCCAAAACAAGTTTTCTTCAAAATATGCTCTTAGTAGAGTTTGCCTCCAATGGGATGGTTAGACAGAGCCATCTATAAACAGAGCAGGTGGCCTGGCCACAAGTGCCTGTGGAGTATATCCTAGAGCAGAACATGAGGAATATCCACAAGCAGCCGGGGTGTCCATACTTTCACCACTGATGCAAAATCCACAGAGGCACCATGTAGTGACAGACCATCTAGAAGTGACACTGGCTATGGGCCAGCAGAGACTTGGCCTGTGGCCCGCGGTATGTTAAGCCTGCACTGAAGGAAGGAAGGCCATTGGGCTGCATCCTCATCATCCTCCCTGTCCGACAGGTGAGAATACAAGACAGTTTGTCTCTTCCTGGAAGTTAAATGGTGGGTTCTCTAACAAGATCATCTGAGTTCAGAGCACCTAAACAAAGTACTGGAGTGGCTACAGAGAGCTGAGTGCTAGCCTGGGGCCAGAAGAAGTCATACCTAGGACCCAGGACACTGCTCTGGCTGCTACCTCTTATACCAAAGCCCTATATAAGACAGCAAGCCAGTCCAAGGGATGAAAGTCCTTTAAAAGAGGGAGACATCCCTTCCCAATCAGGTCTTAAGTAGAATAGCAGGCGAGGGTGCAACCCCATTTAATTTGCAGCTGGAACCAGAGTTTGGAATCAGCCGCTAAAGTCTTTACTAAAGTCTTTGCGAAACTACTGCCTAAGAGCCCCATGAAGCTGGGAGGGCACCAGGCAACCTGGAGAGTGCATAGTGCCACGTGTGGGCTGATTCAGTGTCCTCCTAAGTCTCCGTATCTGCGCATGTGCAGCCTGCAGAGACATCCAAGGCAGGTTCTTTTCCATGCCAGCTGCCTCAAAAATTTCAACAAATGTCTGTCCCACTTTGTCTGGACGAGCCCTGATTCTTCATGCCTGGTTTCTTAGAATGACTGGTAACAATCTCCCAGGCCAGATTTTAAAAAGAAGTAGGTGGGGAATGAAGATTCATAGACCCTCAAGGGTGATGTCATACTTAGGGGCTCCAACCATGTAGGCCCACTTACTCAGGGCCTCAACATCTTAAAACCCAGGTTGGAGCAAGACAGACACAGGGCCCACACATTTAGGGGATAGAATCAAACTGTCCTCTCTAGAGGAGAATGGAAGTGGAGATTTCTGTTTAAATAGGGCTGCAGCCCTCAAGCCCCAGACAGGTAGGGAGCAAGTGCCTATTTCAGATGGTCAAGAGCCCCTAGGATCTGGGGATGGGCCTGACTCAGAAGAGTGCTTGCCTAGCACGCACAAGGCCCTGGGTTCAGTCCCCACCACTGTCTAAAACTATAAGAGATACTGCACATCTGTGATTCCAGCGTCGGGGAGGTGAGGAAGATAAGAAGGTCAAAGGCATCCTGGGTTATATATTTGAGATAAACACCAGTCCCCAATATAGGAAACCCTACATCAAGAAAGGAACTTGGGGAGATATACAGAATGGCCTTCCAATGTCAGCCATTCCCAGATATAAACCATAGCTACCCAGGAGGTAAATCTCTGAAGGATACCTTGCTCAGAGAAAACAGATCCGGGAACTGGACTGGGGTACCAGACACACAGTATAACTTAATCCAGGTCCAGAAATGGCCCCACCCTAACCAAGTCATGCGGGACCTCATTTCCAGCCAGCTCAAGTCTTGAGTTACTTCACACTGGCACAGGCCTTTCCTTGACCCCCTTCCCAGCCCTTCCAACTCCAGCTGCCCTTCCCTGATGTAGCCCAGGGTTGTGATACCTGTTTATAATGGTTCTCACTTCTTTGGTCCCTGTTGGCCTGCTGTAGACTTCCCTGGGTGGAGAGGTGGGTTCATCACATCTGCCCACCTCAAGGAACTGACTGCCTGTCTGAAATGCAGGGAGCAAAAATAACCAAGCGCCAGCCTCCTGATGCTTCAGATCTTCTCTCATTAGGGGTACCCCAAAAGAGCCCTGGGTGGGGCAGGAGAGACACCCTAGTGAATGCAGCAGTGTATGTCTGGTCAAGAGTCATAAAGTTGCCTGAGGAGAAGGAAGAGGGCAGCTGTGTATCCTAAGTAGGTTCTAGGACAGGCATAGACCTATTTCTTTTACAATAACATTCAGAGCTCAAAGAACAATCTGTAGGGACAGTGACATCACTACCCCATAGCTGCATCACCCAGTATGACAGGAACTGCATTTTCTTACTCCAGTTACTTTAGGAAAGAATTTGAAGAGCCATGTGTGGGTAGAGTCTAGGTTTTAGCACTTCAGTTGTCCTCAGCTGTAAGATGGGCTAATGACAGCATTGAGTCTTCCAGGGTCATTGTGGGATACAGGGACACATGTAAACCTATCTGCCTGACTTGCGGCACATGGTTTTAAAGGTTTAGTAATTCTCTCTTGGTGACTCGGATGCCCTAGAGGAGTAGATAATGCTTGACACCAGATTGTAACCACCACACAAACAAACATATACAAGCAACAGATCTGCCAAAGGGTGGAATACACACACACACAGAGAGAGAGAGAGAGAGAGAGAGAGAGAGAGAGAGAGGCATCCAACTTCCTAAGGCTCCTACAGCTCCAAGGCTCACATGCACCTTTAAACATGGAAGTCTCTCTAAGCTCTAAGAAGGCACCAAGACTGCCAGCCAGCACACTCTCCAGGCCTGTCTCCTCCCTCCCTCCCAGCCAGGCTGCCTCTGCAACTTGGAAAGCCCTGCCCCTCCAGCAAGGCCAAGTGCAGAGGCAGGGCTTGGAAAAATCCTTCTGCCTGGAGGGCAGGCCTAGGGCAAGGGCGACAGGACAGATTCCGTGAGCTCATCCCCAACAGCAGTCACCAGAGTTCCCAGAGAGGCTGGTGGCGTCAGGAGGGGGTGACTGGGTGGGAGCCGGGGCGGTGGTGGCTGTGGCGGCAGCAGGGGTGTGGGATAAGGAGGAGGCTGATGGAACTCGCTATAATAGCGGCTTTGTACTCCGATTCCCAGCTCCTTGGGAACGCCAGGAAGATTATGAAACCTGGTGTCTTTGGGAATGCCAGGATATTAGCTGGAAAAAGAATAATACAAAAATAAAATAATGCGCGGGATGGAGACAGCAGACGCGTAGCAGACTGAGCCAGGGCCTCCTGCTCTGAGGAGGGAGCCAGGCTTGGCCCCTGTTGCTGGTGCTAACGAGCAGACAGGGCCTGCTTTCCAAGGAGACGATTTCCAGAGGGTGCTGGCAGGCCAGGAGGCAAGGCATAACCAGGCCTAGTCCTGGGGCCCAGACATTCAAACCCCTTAGATTCCCAGGAGGTTCCCTTAACCCCACCCACAGACATTCCCTGGCTCTTTCAAGGTCTCTATAGTCTCCTCCAAGCACCCTCCCCCTCAGCACGGTCACTCTGGAATAACTATAGAACAGAAGATATAGAAGGCAGCAAGTTTATTCTCTGTCACACTTGAAAATCTCTCTTCCAATCCTTGTGACCCAAGCCTCTAGCATCAATCCTCCAAGGGACAGAACAAGCTATCCTATCTTGCCCAATCCATAACAGTGGTCATACACACAGGCTCCCTCAGAAAAGAATAAAAATGGAAGCAATGCACTCCACACTCAACAGCCCTGGAGCCAGCACCTAAACTCGTTACTTAGGACCTTGTTAGATGTAAAGATTCTCAAGCCCCACCCAGACACTGCATCAGAGCCAGCTTTGTAATAGATCCTCAGCTGACTTCTCTGCTCATTAGCCCACTCAGTTGCCGCTAATCCTTCCATTGATGTTAAGATGTGGTCTCTTCCTAAGTGATGTAACAGAGTCCCAGAGGTATGCAAGACAGAAGCAAAATCCAGAGCACCCATGAAGCCAGTCACCCATCACACACCAGCTGCGGGCAGATGTCAGCAGAAACCAGGGACCAGCAGCAGGTTCCTGGTAACAGAACACCTAGCAACCTGTCCTGTGATGCAGACTGAGCATGATTCCCAATCCCTGAGCTAAGACACCAGAATGTTCCAGGACAAAGCCAATAAGCTTAGAGATAGAAGCCCGCACCACCCTTTGACCAGGCTCGAAGCAGGTGAAGGCAACTGTAGAGGAGTATGGGATGGGGACATGTCGGATGTGATCATGTGTCTGCTTTGGAACTGAGGGATTACATTTACTCAGTTACAAAGTGATCCAGACAGTTACTATCACAAAGAAAAACAATAGCTCTGCCCAGAAACTGAACTCCAGAGGACCCTGCAGAAGTCTGGGGGTTCGACCCTAGCAATCAGAGGCTTTCTCCCGCAGATTCTTTGGCAGTCATATTCCCCAGGATGCAGAGGGCTTCCTGAAGCTGGTTCCCAAAAATGAGTCAAAAATCCATCAACCTCCCCATGTCTGTCAACCTGACATTTGACTTTGGTGGTCTTCCATAACACGCTTCCTCACAACCAGTCACTGTCTCTGCTCCTGGGAAATGTCATCACCGCGTGTCCCATTCCCTAGTCTTCACTTAGCATCTTGGGCCACGGCTCCTAGCCTGGCGTATCTACCTTCTCTAAGTCCCACCCTGCTCTAGCACCTCCCTTTATCCATGTGTCTCTGGGCACTTCTGGCCACGTGTCCTGCCCCTTCAGTTGCCACTCAACCCTCACTCTTCTCTGCCTGGCCACCTGGCAGGCTGCCACTAGATCTGTTTTCCTCACACAGATACACCAAATGTCAGACTACCCAGAGCCAGCAATAAACTCATAGCAACTCTGGGATCACCCTGTGATCTAGGCCTCTTGGCTCCCTTCCCATCAGCCTTTGACACACTGTGTGTCCCTCTGCCGTTCCAAAAACCACCTTGGTCCCATAGCTCCTTCCCTGCATGATAGCCTTAGCCCTGGATCTATTGATGGGAAATTATCTCTCAAATCCTTTACATAGATACTTTATTCATGGTTCCCAATCTCTGCTCCAGGCAGAGCTCACCTTTGCTCAATAATACTCTCAGCTCCCTGGTACCCACGGAGAAGAGGCCTGGATCTGACCTCCAGAACTCTGATTACCACTATTCCCAGTTTCTTTTCCTTTTCAGAAGTTTCTCTATCCCACCTACTGGTGCTGCCAATCACAGAGCCCAAGTGTGGTCATCCAGAGCTTTCAACCCCTGCACATGGGCTAGCGCAGGTGCACAACCAAGGCTGTTTTCTCATCTTTATACTTAGAGAACCAAGGCTGTTTTCTTCCTGGAGTTGAGCTGCTCTGGGCTCTCCATAAGGGAGGCAGGCAGCACACCTTTGTCTAGCAGGGTGCTGTGTCTGTCAGGATGTGGCACGTCTTCTAACATCAGCACCATCATTGCTACCAAGGAGAAAACATGAGATGAGGCTGAGAGACAAGAGAGTCCCAGGAATGCCCTGAAAACCTTCAATTCCTGCTCCTCCTCCAGGACACTTTTCATTTGCGTAAGGCCCAAAGTCCCCTTGTTCATCAGCCCATATGACAATCTCGCTAGAACCTTGGTCTCTGTGGTTAGGCTAAGTTGGCTGGCCATAGAGCCCCAGGGATACCCCTGCCTCTCCCGCTTGATACTGGGAGCACGAGCCACCACATCCAGCTTTTCAGTGTGGATGATGCTAGGGACCAAACTCATACCCTTAGGCTTGCGCTCTGGCCACTGAGCCATCTCCCCAGCCTCAAGTCTCTGCCCAATAAGAAGAAATTGGTCCCTCAGTGCTTTCCTGGCCCTTCTCAAGCTCTTCCTCCCTTACTGTCAGCCTCAGCCAAAGAACCATCCTGATGCCCTGCCCAGTGCCCAAACCAGGCCGATACAAGACAAAAGCAGCCACACACAGCCCTGCTTCCTGAGCCACAGATATATCACATTCACTCCTGTCCTGGCTGACAACTGTTGAATGGCCTAGAGCCCAGGGTGACTCTGCATCTCTCACAGGCTTTGTCTAGGACTAGAAGGTCCTCTCTGCAAGTCTGTCACAGGCTGTTATCTGACCTTCAGAGGATTTCCTCACCTGCACTACCTGAGATCAAAGGCCTCTCTGACCAGCCTTTGGGGGCCCACCACTGGCTTCCATCTCCCATCTCTGCTTCCAATTATCACAGCCTGGGCCCACCCTACTAGATTCTCCCAGGCCTCACAGCTGCTTTGACCCAGATATGCACATATACACTGACACAGACAACCTCGTGTATAAAGGCTGATGGAACCTGTTCCCCCCACCCCGGAGCACCCACAAAAATGCATACATAATACTGGCTGTATTTCAAAGTGGTAATCTGGGCCTCTCATCCTGCCTCCAGGAGTCTCTAGACTATCAGAATAGAGAACGGCCCCAAATGTCCCTGCTCTGATTGCCATCAGCTCTTTCTGGGACTCACCACAGAGATCTTGAGTCACTTGAACCAACTCTAGTACTAGTAAGTATAGAAGATGCCACAGTGGACTGGTAGCCACCGAGGATTTCCCTTTCTCAGGTATGGCTCCCCCAAATCCTACCAAAGCCTCCATCCGGGAGAATTGTGTCCAGTTAAAGATATGGCAGAGTCTCAGACCTCTCTGGCCACTCCCAGACTTCTGCTTCCATCCAGGCCAGCCCATCTCTAAAGGAGGCTCTAGGTCCTTTGGCTTTGCCATCTGGTGAGCCACTCAAAGCCCCAGGCTACCTTTCTCTCCTCTCTCATCTTTATACTTAGAGAAGCAGTGGGCCTTCCACTGTCAAGAAAAGAGCTGTCTTATTTTAAGAAGACACCCAAAATGCTTCTCACTCTCCCCACATGCCACCCCACAGGGACCCAAGCCAGGATGGCTAGCCAATGTTCCATCTAAAAACCATGACCCTAGGGGGCTCCATGCCTGTCCTACATCAGCCTTGGAATTGCAAGCTGCACCCCACCCAAGCCTAGCCAGATGCAACCCAATGTACCAGGGCCCCTTCAAGGGCAAACACAGCTGCAGGCCCGGTCTTCTCCAGTGGCTCCATGCGGCGGCGCCAGCGCCTGCGGCGGAAAGCATCTGTCTTGCGGTATTCCAGGTGGAACTTCCAGCCAAAGAGAGAGGCGTACTCCCAGCCTTCACCCTCAGCCTCTGCCTGTCTGTGCTGCAGGAAAGAGGAGGTAGCTATGAGGGCGAGACAGGGCAGGATTCCAAGGGGTAAGCCTGGAAGAGCCACCTGGAATAAGGTGGCTTTGAGCAACCTTGAACAGGAAACCCAGGAGAGAAAGGAGGTTCAGCTCGTAGGCTAGCAGGGAAGGTAGAGGGCAGCAGAGCTAGACACTGGGCTTTGGGCTGTTTATTTGAACTAGAAGTGGACTACCCGAATCCAAGCTTTTCCTGTCATGTCCTATTTCGCCTTCACATCCCAGCTTCTAAACACAGAAATGGTCTGCAGTTGAGAGGCAAATGAAGAGACTGCTTCTCAAGGTTAGGCTACTTCTCACCTTGATGTGGACCTAGGCTCACGGTGAGGGACCCCTGCTTCTCCTCTAAAGGGACCCTTTCCTACGAAGTGTCTGGCCCCAGGCCCTGTGACAGAGTGACACGGCACTGCTGTTAGATATTAGCTCAGTCTGGGGCCCCAAGCAAGGCCCACACCTCTAACAACTGGATGACTTCCATGGAGAGGAAAAATGTCAGCCTGGTTCACAGCAGCTTGTTCAAGTGCACGTGGTCATGTGTGCTCACAGGGAAGTAGTGTGGGCCTGTCCAATGTTCTGTGGCATCCTGGGTGAGCTCTGGTCCTTTACTAGCCAACACACTCACACTGTGGCCTATCACCAGCAGCCAGAAGTGTGGCTTGGGAGCCAGCTCACCACCAGTAAGCCACTCCCCTGTGAAGACATGTGTCACAGCACGTCCTACCAGCCAATGGCAGACATCTCAGGGGGTAGAGATCCATCCCCTGCTTCCAGGTAAGGATTATCTGTGGGACTCAAGCTCCTGCCCTGGAGTCTCTTATCATAGAATCTCCCTCTTGGAAACCAAGCACAAAGCACTTCCTCTGACATCCTTGTGCCTTTCAAGGGCTGTAAGTGATGCTGCATTTCCTGGACATACATGTTCTATGGGGGGGGGGGCAACATCCGTGAGCACCAGATGTGATCGGTGGAGGCCGGCATGATTTACATGTTCAAGTGTGATCCATTCTTTCAGTGTGATGTGTAAATGTGCTAAATCGAGCTAGGTGAGACCTGTCCGTGAATTCATGGAGTCTTGGGATGTTTTGAATGGGAATGTCCCCCACACATTTGAATACTTGGTCCTCAATTGATGGCAGTGTTGAGGAGGTTTAGGTGGTAAACAGCTCTGCTAAAGAAACTGTGTCACTGGAGGTGGGCTTTGTACCACTTCTAGGTTTTCTCTCCGTTCCACGCTTCAAGATGTGAGCTCTTGGCTTCCTGTTCCTGTCTGTCATGCCTGCTAATTGATGCTGTACTCCCCAACCATCATAGATGCTAACCCTCTGTAACAATAAGCCCAAATCAATTCCTTTTCTATAAATTGCCTGGGTTATAAGGCCTTATCACAGCAATAAAAAAAAAAATAACTGACACAGGTCTTATGTGCTGTGCATACTGCATGCACACCCACGTGTCTGTTAATTTACTAGGTCTACCCCATGTCCACTGGCGTCCTCCATCCAGAACCCCACTCCCAGATACCTCCCCTTGGCTCACCCTCTTCAGTGCCTCCATCTGGCTGAGGTCCCTCCTGCGCAGACGGACCCAGCGCCGACGTCTGTGAGTGTAATACATCTTCTCAGCAGGGACCCAGTGTTTTGGCTTTCTGTCCGGGGGGATGGTGATACTGTACTCCCAGCCTAGAGGGTGGGGTAAAACCTGTAAATCATTGTCAGCAAATCCCCATCTCTCCTAAGCTATCTCTTTTTTTGTGGGGCATGCTCAGACCCTGAACAGCTAAAACTCTGGGCCTAACCGGTAGCTTGAAGTGGAATCATGTTCAGAAAGTTCCCCACCCAGGTCAAGTAACCCAGAGAAAGCAGACAACGGCCTGGGGCCTTCAGCTGTCTCTCTAGCACACCTGGGAGCTGCCTGGGCAGGACCCCAGCCTCTGTGTGTTCCCACCTTGCTCATCAACAGCCCGATTGAGGTCTGTGGACCATTCTTCGTCTTCCCACTTCCAACCTAGTGGGCATTCAATGTCATCCTTTGGAAGTACCTTTTCCCCATTCTAGAAACACAATGGGCAAGTGTGAGAGATACAGGCTGGGCACCCACATAATTCAAGGACACCATCCTCCTGGAGTATAGAGCAATTGGGCCAGCAAACAAGAGCACTCACAGGAGCACTCACAGGAGCACTCACAGGAGCACTCACGCACTCACAGGAGCACTCACAAGCTTTTCACGGAACCAAGCATCCAGGACACCCAGGAAAGCATACACTACCCACCTGGACACCCCCTTACCACATCGGTGTAGTTATCACTCATATAAATCCACTGGCCTCCAGGTAGCCGGGTCTGGTTCTCAAAAACCTCCTCCACAAAGCTCAGATGACCAGCATCAGCATCATGAAGCAGGCTATTGGGGAGGACGGTCAGAGGTCACTGGGGACACTCAGTCCATCCTCCAGAAGAGCATTATACCTCAGCCCAGCTGCACTGTCAACCTCACTACAACACAGATAGAAGGAATAGTCCAAAGAGACCAGGACAGAGAGTGAAAAGGAGGCTCGGAAGAGGTAAGGATGGTCATAGGCCAGAGAATGCGTCACCCAAGGTAAAAGTAGGAAAGCAGACTAGTAGACAGCACTAAAGCCCAATGGATAGTACAAAGAAAATACCATCAGCTATACATTAAAGATTTAATACTTGATTCTATAATACACGACAAGCTTTTTAAAAAAAGAAAAAAAAGTTGGATGTGACCCAGCTATTAAAAAAAAAAAAGTATAGAGAGCGGCTGAGGCAGCATAGAAGGATGTACAAACTGGGATAATTCAGGGAGCAAGGGAGCTGTCTAGACCAGGAATGGTCACATAAGAGGAGTTTGTCTGTTGTATTATGGAAGACAAGGCGTGTGACTAGGCACCAACTCCAAAGTGTGCTTAATAATAAAGGACTGTGTATAAAAGTATGAATACATGTGTGTTTGTGCACACAGCAGATACAGGTTCAGGGGTGCACACATACTGGGCCATCCATGTGGAGGTCAAAGGACAGTCTTGGGTGTAAGTCCTCACTTTCCATCTGTTTGAGACAAGGTCTCACTGAGTATGCCAGGCCAGCTGTCCCAAGGGCCTCAGAGACGCCTCTTGTCTTTGCTTGCATCTCCTCATAGGAGCACTGGGGTTACAGGCAGGCACTGCACTGGGAGTTATCATGGGTTCCAAGGCACTGAACGCAACAAATCACTTGTGTGACAAGTGCTTTATCCACTGAGTATCTTCCCAGACACATGGATCACTTTATTTCTGAGTGTTTGACCTATTCTTGGTAAGCACCAGCCCCAGGAGGATCTGAACAGCAGTTTCTATGAGCAGGAAGGAGTGGGCAGGACTCACAGAGCTCAAGACTTCAGAGGAAGGGCTGAAGAGAAGGAGGAGCCATGTTTGAACACCCTGGCCTAGCCCTCTACCACCCTAGGACTACTACTCACGTCTTCTCTGGACACACGAACCAGTCCCCTGCCCAGGCCCAGCCAGCTGAGGGGCGGAAGCTATCCTTTGGCAGTTTGATCTTGCCTGTGACATCAGAAAACTTGGGGTAGGTGAGGCCTGTTGTGCCCCAGTTCCCAACCAGCGCCAGCTTTGTCTGGTTTTCATACTGCAGGCCAAAGAAGGAAGGAAAGTGAAAGATCACACAATTACAGGCTCCAAGGGCCAGTCAGCGGGGGTGGGGGTAGGGCAGGTACTCACCGTTTCAGCAAAGACAGAGAGTTTCCCCTCAGCAAACTGATTGAATTCTTTCTCATCCACAGAGAGTCCAAACCAGAGCTTGACCCGGATCTGCACAGGCATTCGGGTCCCAGGCACACCCTCCATAGGATACTGGGATTTAAAAACACACACACAACATTCACACTCACAGTGCCTCCGGCCTGGGCATACCACCTCGACACCCAGTCAGGAGTACCCTGTTAGAGAATTACACCAAACATCATAGAAGTAGTGTATGTGACTAAGAACTCCTCAAGGAAGAAGCCTATAGCAGCCATATAGGGACGGGATCTCTAATATCTGCCTCCCTGCCATTTTCTTCCTTCTGTTGAGAACTATCTACTATGGAAGGGGCCAACGGGGCAGCCTTAAGCCGTTTGACAAGCGGCTCAGGAAACTAGGGAACTGCGGTTTTCATTTTATTTGACATTAACTAATTTAAATGGCTCTACATGGCTGCTGCGCTGGACAGCACCATCCTAGAAACTGAACAGGGACCCAGCTCCCATAGAGGAGCAATTAAAGCCACCTCATTTCAGTTTCAGTACTTCATGCTTTGGCTAGACGCGAACACTGCATCTAATGTCCCCACAATTTCAAGTGCTTATCAGCACGTTAACCGCTCTTTGCTGTTCAGCTGTTTTTTATCCCGAAGGCTTCAGAAGCCCTGCCAAACAGAATAACCACAACAACTCAACATTTAAAAACATATATATGTTCCCTACGATTACCTCACCATTTGACTGAAACCAAAGGTCAGATTCGACCTTGGGGAACAGAGTTCCTCCTTCTTAAAGTGACACCGTGTCCCCTGGAGGAGACATCATGGTGAGAGAGTTCACTGAGTAAGAGTAACAGGGATTCTGAGTGGGTTCAGAAAACACCGAGAAGTTGGGGTAGAGGTTCCCACGCTGTTGGGGAAGACCTGGACCCCTGGAGGTAGAGCCCAGGCCAAGAGAAGGCTTAGAAAACGGCACAGACCGCCACTGGTTGACCCTCTCCCATTGCTCAGCCCAGTTCCTCCTCCATTCCTTGGAGAAGTGCAGAGGCACTTCTTACCCCACCAGTGCCCTGGAACTCCCTGTGGTGTTCACTTCAGCTGTCCCCTCCCTCAGGGTGGCTAGTTGTCCTTTTCCCTCCAAGCCACCAGCCCTTGGGACATGGCAGGAATGCCTGCCTCCTCCTTTTTCCCCTACTTCAAGCTCCCACCACCAACCTCCCCCAGACGGGGCCAGCCTGCCCAACCCAAAATAGTAACAGCAAATAAAGAAATGTCTAGTTTGGGGTTCCTCTCCTCCGCTGGTGCTCACTTTTTCCAGCTTGGGTTTAAGTTAAGGAACACCAGTGTTTGCTTGGTCTCTGGCCGCTGCCAACATTTTTGTAGCGCTTGCTCAGGAGCTACCAGCAGGCTCATGAACTCAGTGGGGAAGACTTCAAGCAACAGTTCTGTATCTTTTTCTCCCCCTCTCCTTTTTTAGTTCACCTCCTGGAGGCTTCAGGGCAAAGAGGTCCGAACTGGAAGGAGAGGTGTTCCAGAGTCTACCAGGCTTGCCCATAGCCCAGCAGCACACTCACCACCCACTGCCCTGCCAGCTAGTTCCCGTACTGCCTCCCCTTCCACATTCCACATGCACATGAGAGAGTCAGCCTACGAGGGCATTCTGAGGCCAGAACTTGAGGTTAAGATCAAGCAAAGATTGTACCTCGGATGGTCCAGGAGCATGTGTGAAGGTCATGATTACACACACACACACACACACACACACACACACACACACACACACACACACAACCCTGCATCTTCCCCTCTAAAAGGTCAATCTCCCAGTGTACTCATTATCTCAGTCCTGGCTGTCTTAGGGTTAACTTGGGGGAGAAACGGGTTTATTTGGCTTACAATTCCATATCACTGTTCATCATTGAAGAGGGTTAGGACAGGAACTCAAACAGGGCAGGAACTTGGGGACAGGCACTGATGCAGAGGCTATGAAGGATGCTGCTTACTGGCTTGTTCCTCATGGCTTGCTCCTGCTTTCCTATAGAATCCAGGACCATCAATCCAAAGGTGGCCTCACCCACCATGGTCTGGGTCCATCCATTTACTAATTAAGAAAACGCACTTAGGCTTGCCTACAATCCGATCTTATGAGGCACTTTTTAAACTGAGGTTCCTGCCTCTCAGATAACTAGTTTGTATCAAGGTGATATAGAATGACCCAGCACACTGGCCTAGAACAGGTCTCCAAATGTGGCATCTGTAGAGCAAGGGACAGCCCCAAAAGAAAGAGGAAGTAGAAGAGGAACAAACATCCCTTGACCACTTAGTTTGCAAAGCAATGCGTGCACTGTCCAGTCCAGTCTTCGATGCCTGTGAGGTAGATAGCCTCATTTTCACTTCATGGGTGGGGAGAAAGCAGGCTGTTCCTAAGGCCAAGCAGAGCCGTAACTTGTACCCTGTCCACACAGGCTGTGCAGCTGCAGCCATCCCTCTCTTCCCACCCCAGGGGACAACGAGAATGTCTGGCCAGCAGAAAACATGGGGATGCTAGCAGCCAGGAGATGACACTAACCAGAAGGTCAAGGCTTAGGTATGATCGGTGATGACTTCTCGGGAGCTTGAAGATCTGAGATAGCTTGGTAAGGAAAGAAAGGCTGCAGCGGACTTTGGGGAAATGGGCCAGGCTGGAATGGAGGCAAGCCGTGTAGGCTGAGGAAGCATAGAAAGAGCCATTAGAAGCAACTGGACATGATAGGGAATAGCTGGCTCCCTGGCCACTGAGAATGGTTGTACACAGAAAAGTCATTTCATGAAAGGTACCCTGCGTTCCGATCATCTGGCCGATGAAAGCTCAAAGCCACCGGGGCTCTGTATCCCACTGTTCACCTGAAGAAGATGATGAGAACCTTTCTGCAAGCCCCCCTTCACGTTCCCTTCATCAGCTGTCACTGGGGTCACTGGGGCGGGCTTGGAGGCCATCTTAGAAGTCAGAAATTATTCTTGAAAGAGATCAGCTCCAAAAAGCAATAAAGTCTTGGACACACACATAAACACACACAAACACATACAGCCCCCCCCCCTTTTTAATGGGATCTTATGTAGCCCAGGCTGTTCTCAAACTCATGTGTAGCCAAGGACGATCTTGAATTCCTGATCCTCCTGCCTCTACCTCAGAAATACCAGCACAAGTGATGTCACCACTCTGCTTCCCTAGTTCACGTCCACGCCCACATTCCAGCTCCTACAGCAAACTATCTAAACTCTGAGCAGGATCGGGAGAGTTTGGGTGAAATGAAGAAGAAAGAAAGTTTTTTACTCAAAGACACCTCCCTTCCCAAGATGAAAGTCTAAGGACTTTCAGAAAGTTCTAGAACAGGACTGGATGGAGAATCGGGGGACGCAGAAGAAAGGCCTTGTGCTGAGAAAACCTTATGGTGGTGTCCCTAGCAGGAAGAGTAGCCAGGAGAATACTCACCTTCAGAAAGATGGTCTGCAGCTTTCCACAGTTCCTGCCGGTGTAGCTGGGGCCCCTCCGGGAGAAGAGGACTTCATGGGTGGGCACCCTTTGGTAGGCCACACGCTTATCGCCCTGGAGCATCCAGATGATGATGTCTGGCAGGCTGTTCTGGGGCTGGGGAAGGGGTGGCAGTCAACATGGAGATGATGACGTGTCCAGAGATGCTTGATCTCTCACTCAAAGGCCACCAAGGTCCTGCCTCACCCAGCTCCTATCCCATGCTGACCACTCAGGGGCCTGCCTTTAGCCCTTGGCTTACAGAGAAGCGAACTCCAACAAATGTCTTATAGCTGCTCATGGGTTTCTAGAAAGATACCCTGCATAGAGCATGGGGTCTGACTCTTAGGTCTTCTCTTGTGGAAGATGTGGTCTGCCCAGAGGAGCCTCCTTCTTCCTGCTAACCCTAGGACCACAAGGTCTGCAGGCTTACAGGAGTAGATGCCACCTCTGCAAGGGCCCTTCAGAGAGTGTGAGGCTCCAGACCTGGGGGTAGGAACTGGGAGGATTCTTAGTCCTCTCTTAGCCACAAAACAAATTCCGTGAAGAAGGTAAGATCAGGAGCAAGGCTCCAGAGGCTGCTGGTGACCGGCCTAGGGAGGGTCCCTACCACTACGGGGATATGCCCAGGTAACTGGTCATGTGCTTATCACACCGTGCACAGAGAAGCTCTGCGGCACATCGCCCCTTTCCAAGCAGCCTTTCCATTGCCCTTCTACAGCCCCTCCATTCCAGACACCCTCTCCCTGTACCTGACCGGGTACCATCCCTTCTCACTATCCACATTTCCAGGAACTAGTGCACCAGGAGTCGGGTTCTTGGGAAGTGAGGATCAACCCGATACCTAGAGCCAGGCACCCTGGGTTCTGGTACTAGCCTTGCTTTGACAACCTTTAGTGGGCTAGGCTATATATTGAGTACCTACTGTGTGCCGGGCTCTGGGTTGGACCCTGTAACATCTAGCTGTCGTGTCCCACAAATAGGCATACTAATGCTAGGTTAAGTGACTTGCCCGAGGTCACCCAGCAACAGACCCAGGAATATATCACAGTGTAAACATTTGGTCTACATTCAAGGCCCCTCAGGATTCACTACCTCTTCTGCCAGAGCCCGGAGACGCAGAAGCCAGTCCTCGGCCTGCTCCAGGACAGTAGGGAGCTCACTATGGCCAAGTTTCAATGCCAGGGCAGCTTCTTTGATCTGGTTCAGGTGACGAGTACGCAGCCGGAACAGATACTGGTCAAGGTGGGTGGCAGAAGGTATTTCCTGGATGTCACACAGGGGCTGGCTATGAGAGACAAGTAGAATGTATTTGTTCACCAGGCTCCACACACCACAAAGGCAGGTGCGTGTATGCATGTACATATAAGTATACTCATTTATTTGTAGGGTCTCTGCTCTCTGCCAGCCTGCTGGGTACTCACCTCAGTGGCCTGCCTTATCCAGGAAGTCTCTCCCACATACCCTGGCCCTCTTACATGCCTCTTTATTCCCAGGCAATCCTTTTGGGTCTAACCCTCAACATCCCAGTGTAATGGGTTCTTTTGTATGAGTGTCCCCTCTCCAAGCTGACTGCAAGCTCTCAAAGGACCTGGAGGGTCCATTTCCCTCCCCCTAGTGTTGTCTAGAGCAGAGGCCAGAGTCTAAGTTGCCCCATATTAAAACAAATCCCTCTGTGTTGGACGCACACTTTCTCCAAGAAAGAAATTTATGGACCCCTGACTAGCTACTGCAGAGTCTGTGGGGAGGCCTGCAGCCATGAATACAGAAGCATCCACCCTGGCAGCCCTAAGTCAGCCCTCCCAGAATCCTGAGCTTTGGAAAGCCTTCTGAGCACTGCTGGGGTGCTTCTGCCCTCAACTAACAGCGCTGAAGCCCAAGTGAGTGGTTAAATTAAGCTCCATCCTGCGTGAGGGCAGAGATCTCTGATCCCCAACCCACCATCACACAGGGACCCTCTAAAAGCCCCGCAGATGGACGCTGCACACCATTCCAAGGGCTGGACGTGCACACCCAGGAGGAATGCTAGAAAAGAGGGGGTGAGCTCAAGTTCTTCTCCCCAAGCAGGACCCTCCAGCTGGCCCAGCCCCTGCCCTCAAACAGGACATTCGTCAACGCTGCGCCAGGCCTGCTCCACGCTGCAGCCCCCGCCCCCTCCCCGCAGCGTCTGGACTCCCGGCTCCCGGCTGATTTATTTTTTCTGCCAATTTCCCCGAGCTATGCAGAACCAATTACCGCCGGAGCGCCACGGCACCGCTCTGGCAGGCCCTCGGCGCGCTGCGTCTTTCCTGTTATTTTTTTTAATTGAATTTTTAGGGTGGGGGGAGCGGGTGCGCAAGCTCCATCTCGGGGAAACTTAAGCCCCGGGGCCTGTCTCAGGTCACGTACTGCACACCCTGTGGTAATATAATATTTACTGCCCCGAGGGTGCCGCGGACGGCAGCCCCGGGCCGGGCGGCGGTAGCGGATGGAAGCCGTGCATGGTGGGTGAGGGGCCCTGGGCGCAGTAGAACAGAGGGCTAGAGAAGCCTAGCCAAGGTCAGAAGACAGGGAGGACCCTGCAGCAGACCACCCAACCAAAACTTCCCAAGACCAGCCAAGCACGGTCCTCACCACTCACAAGACTGGAAGTCCAATACAGGGGTACAGAAAAGGGGAGTCTGAGGAGGAGACTGCATCCCTCCCTACTAGGACCACATTACATCAGAGCAGAGCTGGCTGCTCACCAAGTCACTACCTGTCCCTGGGGACCAAATTGGTAATTGCATCAGGGCCAGTCCCTGGGAGAATGAGCTGGCTCCATTCTTAAGTTGAGCTACAGGTTGAGTCCAAAGAGATGACCCTTCCCGTGCCCTCTCATGAGAAGAAACTGAGGGTAAACTGCTTTTATCCACAGGAGCAGCCTTGGAGTTTTCCCTGGAAAAAGTAGCCTTGATCTGCACCTGCAGGGCTGACGGGAGCTGCTAGTCCAGTATAGCACTAGTAAGGGCTTTGTGGCTAAGGGAATTGTGTGATGACAGAATGGGGTACGTTATAGGGTAGGGAGAGTGCAACAAGCCAGCAATGGCTCAAAGATGAGGCTATGGACACCCCAGGGGGGAAACAGTCCTCCTTGGGATGCTGAGGAAGAAAGGGTGGGTGGCTGGGCAGAGGAGAGGGGACATGAAGCCTGTATGATCTGCTAGGGGTTGCACTGTGATCCCTGAAAAAAAAAAAGGACCTATGGAGACAGGAGGAGGCAGGAGATGGAATGTGTGGGTCAAGTGTGGTCTCAGACACAGCCTGGCCCGGCAGCAGGACAGACACATGGAAAGGAGACAAAGTTCCAGAAATCAGAGAAGAGAAGCCGGCTTTGCTACATTGGGGGTAGGAGGTGGGGGAGGCTCGGGATGAGCTAGCGAAGGGCCCTGGCTGGACACAAGGCTGAAAGCAAGTAACCTGCCCTGGTCACCCACGACACCCGTTTATGCCTCAGGCAACATGGTGGCCTCGGGTAGTTTTTGGAGGGATGTATCTGGAGTCCCTTTCCTGAAGATCCTGTCACCCTGGTACCCTGACACCCTGGGAGGATGGGAACCCATTCACTCTAAGCTCTGAATTGATGCCCCACAGAGGCCTGAGCATCCCCCCACCCCCAGGAGACAGAAGAGCCTGCCTTGGCAGCATATTTCAGATAAATCCTCCCTGTGAAGGCACTAAGGACAGCCAGGGACCAAGTTTCATAGCCTCCAGTGTCCCAGCACCTCAGACTTGCCAGGGACTGTGTCCCACCATTTCCAAACTCCTATCCCCACAAACTCACCTGTCCTACCCCCACAAAAGCCATGAGCAGTACTGCAGATACCCACGTTCTGCCGGCCACTGTCCCAGAAGCAGCATCACTGGGCATAGCAGCCTCTCTATAGGCATGGCCAGGGTACAGAACGGAGAAGGTGCCCTGCCCTGGCATCCCTGCAAGTTGATTGTGCCCTGTATACCTCTCCAGAACCACATTCCTTCCACCTGCAGATCAATGGTATTCCTCATGCCTCCTGGTACCCACTCTGCTTCTCTCCAGCCAAATCCCTCAGAGAATGGCCTTCAAAGCCCACCCAACTGTCATGGCCACAACTAGGGAATTGTACTGGACCTTTCCCAGGCCCCTAGTTCTACCTGTGACAGAGTAGACCAAGGAGACTCTTCCACTTATTTGACATGCGAATCTGGGTGTGTCAATCAAATCCCTCAGAGAATGGTATGATTAGAGTTTATGATTAGTGAATACACACAAACTTCCCGGCACACTGCCTGTGACACATCTGTCTTTGATCCCTCTCACATCTGCCCAGCACCTTCACCTTAACTGTCTGGATCTTAGATCACTTACCAGTCCTGACCCAGGGGTCTCCTTCTTCAACATACCCAAGCCTGAGATTTCCTTGGCAGAGCTCATAAAGCCTGCTCTGCTAGGCATCAGCTGTCCTCAGTACCCCAGAAATAGCAGGACTCCATGCCTTGGTCAGGCAGCCTCCTCTCCACTCCCTCCCCTACTGTTTCCACCGGGTATTCCTTCTCTTAAGATTCCACTGTCAGATGCATCTGCTCCGAGCTCCCACAGACCCCACTTCTCATTCTCAATCATACCTAGAGAGCTCAAGTTGTGCCCCTACAGCTGGGGCCAGTCTGGTTTTAGGAAGGTATAGAGAATGGAGAAATGATGTGTCGGGGGGCAGAGCAGGGGCTGCTATTCCTTTGGGAGCACTTTTTCTGGTAAAGGCACACCTCCCAAGCAGGGTATGCAAGTGCCTAGCTACCACAGTTCCACACCTCTGATAGTGAGAACATTTCTTTGATCCCTTCAGCAGGAGTCTGTAGCATGAGACAGGATGGGGCGGGGAGTGGCTACCTTTATAATGAATCCCATAGAATGCAATAGAGTGGCTAAGACCAAGTCTGTCTTAGAGCTGAGAAACCAGGGTCCAAAGAAGCAGAGTTACTGTGGTGAGGGGTAGGTTTCCTTGCATTTGTCATTGTGGTAATGACACTTCCTCTTGTTCAGTCCTCCCTCACAGTGACCGGTTTTTGTGGATAAGATTTTATTAAGTGGCCATTCTTTATACCAAGACCAACTTCATAGCTCCCTTCGCAGTGACTACCCCCAGCCCCCTGCTGAGGTGAGCCCCCCCTGCTGACCTGCACTCCTGTTCTCCCACACTCCCAGGCCCCCCTTTCCTAAAGTTGACAATCAGCCATGTGCAGTAGAAATCTAAACAGAAACCATGGTCCCCGACAACGCGGCCTTGGGGGAAGGAGGGGTGCCCCCACCCCAGCTTCTCCTGGAGAGTCCATCAGGGAGCTATGAGGTTGGGGATCAGACACACAATGCTTCCCATTCAGGTAAGCTGGTCGCCCAGCCCACAGCTGCTGCTGCTGTGGGGAGATTTATGACCTGTTCTAAACGTCACCTTTTCAACTCCTGGTGCCGGCTCCACCACCTCTGGGCTCAGCACTGGCCAGACTGCTGGCCAAGCGTGGCTGGGAGACATGCCTCTGCTCACCACCACACACGAACACTCCTGAGGAGACAGTGTTGGCTGAGCTAGGGGAGGCATCTGAGGGTGTCAACTACCCCCCTACCTGCAGTCTTCAAGAAGCTCATCACTCAGCTGAGCCACCAGGACATCCATGTCCTCAGATGAACACTGGGCCTTCAGAGCCAGGTGGACCTGCTCCAGGTTAGCTTCCTGTGGAACAGGCAAACCTAGGTCAAGAGTATCGCCATGGAGGGAGACCCAACCCCCGGACCCTGTCGCTGAGCCCAAAGGGACTAGATAACAGGAGAAAGAAAAAGCAAAGGTAGACTCAATCTGCCAGCACCTTCCTGGCCCCAGAACCTTCCAGGACCCCCCACTGCAACCCTCCACTTCAGAACCCCAGTCTCACACAGGGCCACAGGGTCCTTGCTAGTTAGAACTTCTTCGTAACCTGCATGCATCCCGGCTGCCACTCAGAGGCCAGGCATGACTCCCCAAAAGGGAAAGAATCTCTTAAGACTCCTCACTGAGACTCCTCAGTCACCCTTTATGGAGTCAGCCACACAGCCATATCCAGTGCTAACCAGTCTCCCCCAGAAGCCATGGAGCCACCACTGGGCATAAGGACTGGACTCTCAAAGCTGGCTTTCTTATGGTTTCATCTGATTCCCACTCTCTGGCACCTCTCTGGGTACTTTCCCTAGGCCTGGGCCTTGAGCTGGGCCTTGAAATACACATCAGGTCCAAGGCTGCTTCAGTCCTCCAAGCAGCCCTCTTCACACATCAGCCTTCCTGAGTATGTGATGTGTGCTCCACCCTGGGGGAAACCCCTAAGAAGAAAACTCAGTTCTTGCTCTCTGGGAGGAGCGGCCTTCTAGTGATGATGAGGAGTGCCGTGGAGGGCGTGACAAGTGATCTTGCAGAGCCTCAACTCCAAGTTTCTCCCATTGACGTTAGCTACCCATCACCACCAACTGTCAGTTTCAAGGGTATCACCCCTCCCTCACCTTTCTGCCTCCTCCCCAACTGTGCTCCTCCTCATCCCCAGGTATCTCCAGCCCCTGCTCCCCGCTGCTGCCCTCATTCCTTCCCTGTAGCCCTTCTGCCCTCCCCCCTTGGGTGATGCCTCCCAAAAGGAAACTTGGAACCACTGCCTGAACCGGCAGTTTCCCAGCATCCTTTTCCCCTCCCTCAGCCTCTGCACCTGTGCCCTCTCAAGATTCTTCTGTATGCCTTGTCCAAGCACCAGGCTGACCGGAAAGTATAAAGAGGTTCACAGAAGCCTCTCCTCACCCCCAAAGCAGAACTACTTCATCATACCCCTGCTTCTCTCTCAGGGTTCCCAGGTTTGAAGCCTAGATCATTTCTCTCTCAGACCAAAGGATCAAGGCCACAGCTCAAGTCCCACAAAGTTCCTAGAAAGCTACCGCCCGGTGGTCCCGGGACTTACTCTCCCCGGAGTCCTTGCCATGATACCCTAAGGGGGGGTCCTCTCCCACATCTTCCCATTTCCCCGAGAGATCCCCTTGATATCCCTTAGCTGCTCCCTCCGCACCCATGAATAACATCTAGATGTAAGTTTAAAGCTCTAGCTTCTGGCTTTTCTGGCTGGAAGTTTCTAGCAAAATTATTGTATGTGATATGAGTCGAGGCATCTAGTAATAAGTACCAAGTATATCTTGACACCCCAGCTATCTTTCAACTCTCTGCCCCTCGGTCTTTAGCACGTTCACCTAGGGTGTCCCCAGCACCCTGGATACTCCACCTTCTCTACAAGTTTGCAGCTACTTCTGACAGGGCTAGAGGCCAGGCACCATGTCTGGACAGGGTCCCACTTACCAGTCGGTCAGCAATCCTCAGGAGCTGGTTTTGAGTCTCAATTCGATGGCTGATGTCTTCCCAGTATGAGGACAGTACCACCACTGGCTTCACATTGCCCCAAGGCAGGTAATAGTAGTGACACCCTGCAGGGAAGAGAGAGGGGCCTGAGCACTGGGCAGAGGCCCAGGACAGTGAAGCATGCTCTACATAGCATGGAGCTCAGGCCACTGGGCTCTCAGGGCTGACCCAGCCTGACAGAGGACTCAAGATAGACAGGTCCTACTCTCCTCCCCTCTGAGATGAGTGTGGTATGGCTGGTAGTCCCCAGTATATAGACAAGGTGCCTAAGCATACTTTGTGTGGAGACAGACTGTTGTGGCTCTCACATCAAAACAAGAAGGTTGATAGAATGCCTCTGGGAAACCCAAGCTCACATCTCCAAGGCCTCTATGCCAACCCCCTAGACACCATGTGTTGATGGAGATGGCTCAGCACCAAGGCAACTGCAGAGCCCCCAGGAGTCCAGTGAGCCCCCCAAGAGGAGTATGGGGTCAGCACATGCAGTAGGGAGGAGCCCCCAAAAGGTTTGGTGTGGTTTCTCTGGAGGCAGGGTTTAGGGTTTGGCGTCCCTGAAGCCTCACCCACCATCAAAGACTGCTCGGCTGTACTGGGTGGTGGAGGCCAGCGGCAGGCAGGTGGTGTCAAATTTGTTTCCATAGTTTCCAATGCTGACCTCGAACTGGATGGCATCATCCACATCCTGCAGCATCGTGGCTGAGTAGAAGGCAGCAAAGAGGGAGTATTTGCGTCTCCGGAGGTACTTCTGCGGGCAGAGTGAGAGGTCAGAGGTCACAAGCAGACAAGCAAGATACCCAGAAGGACGGATTCCATAGATGTCAGGCCCTATCCATGACCAGGAGTGGCTAATGGTCCAAAGGAACAGCTTCCAGACTTGTTACTAACTGCACAAACTCATCCCAGGTCCATGCGCATTCGCTCATGTTTCCTCCAAGGTCAGGCTGCTCTTTAATCCAAACCAGCATCGAAGGCACCACCATGTCCACAGAGCAGGGTCTCCTGCAGTGTCCCTCAGGGCAGCCTACACCTCATCTACCCCTTAAAGGGGCCGAAAGCTCTCAATAATCATTCCCTTCCCAGAGCTATACACACATACACACACCCCAGTCAGCCCTGCAGTCTGCATAGGCAGCCTTGGCCCCTCCAAGCCCAAGTCACAAGGCTGAGACAATGTGAAACATTCATGTGTCTTAACATAAAGACAACATGATTTTATAGTCGCCTCCTTGGAAAGCTGAGGGGAAAAGAGCTGTAAAGTTGGGTTTGGAAACATGTGAACGACACGGCACTATGATGCCAGATAACGCTGTGTGCCTATTGTGTGCCTTCTGTGCCTACTGTGTGCCTACATCAAGTCTCTTCTCACCACCATCTCTAAGGTAAATATGACTACAGACAGGAAAAAATGAGGCAACGGGCAGGTAGGAGGGCCAGCATGGAAGCCAGAGGTAACTAACAGTGGTGTCCATATGATCCTGGAGACTGTGCATTGTTCTGATACTTCTGGGCCTTAAAATCTTCATCTGTCCGTGGAGTTAACAACAGCTAGCTACCTTGTGGCAGGCTGGGTTTGAAGACATCAGTGGTAAATGGTGTAGAACTGATGATCATGGCTAGCTGTTCCCACGGAATCCTTCGAAAAATGTGTTCCACTTTGTATCAAGCTCTGAGTTTCTATAAGACTTTCACCCACCCTTAAATGTCAAATCATTCCTGGGATGGGGCATTAGACTATTTCCACCTTACAGCTGAGACACAGGAGCCCTGAGAAGTGCCACCAGAGCAAATGTGGGTCAGAACTGAAGAGGGCTCTGCCATGGTTCTTAGTTACTTTGTCCCTACTCCCAACAGGAACCTAGCTCTCTCTCAGAGCAACGTCCTCACCTCCACCCGCAGAATATCATCAGCAGGAAGGTCTTCCACCTTTTGCTCACTGTGCTCTACCAGTTTGGTCTCCAGAGACACCAGAAGCCTGCCCCGGTAAGCCACACCTTCTCCCTGTAAGAGGAAGGGATGTCACCAGCAAAGGGGTAAGTGGGGGCGCACAGCACATGATATTACCCACCCCTACAGAACAGGGATGTACCAATCCTCTAACACAGTCCAAGGGGATGAAACCTGAGAGAGAAGGGCCTGGGTATCTCAGGATGGAAACAGTGAACAGGACCAACAGATCCAGGAGAAAGAAGCCAGAAGGCCTAACAAAAGGAGGCGTTCTGAGAGGTCTGTCTGAGCCTCATAAAGACCAGACACTGCCAGGCTGGCCTGGGACCCTCATGGGACGCATGTGGCTACTCACCTTTCCCGTGTTGAGCTCTGCGTAAGGGTCTGGGAAGCCTGTGAACTCCCGGGGACTGCCATAAAGGTTTATATAGCAGGGCCCAAAGGTGGGGAGGAAGCCCAAGTTGTCATCGACTAGAAGATACAAGCAGGTATCAAAGAGGTGGCCTGTAGATTTTTTAAGGTTCAGCCCAGCCACCTCCAGATCTGATCCTGTCTCTAGCCCTCAGTTACCCCCCACACACACATTACCTTGAACATGGATAACTAGCAACACACTAGCAATCACTAATCAACTCTGTTCTGTGTCTTGAGTCCTCAGTATCCTGAGACAAGGCCATTTCAAACATGTTCTATTTTACAAATGAGGGAACTGAGGCTCAGAGATGAAACTGATCACAGGACAGCAAGGAGACAGGACCCAAATGGTGCAAACACTCAGGTGCCCTAAACATAAGCTGTGACTCAAGCATTCCCCTCAGGCCACCGGGGAAGAGGAACAAAGGTGACCCCAGAGTCAAGTGACCAGGGAAGCCATGGCCCAGGGATCCCTCCTTACACACACACAAACACCATACATACACATGCACACATACACACTCACACCACACACACACCACACATATACACACACATACATACACACATACACACATACACACACATACACACATATACACACACACATATACATACACATATGCACACACACATACATACACACACACACACACACACACACACATTTATTATGGCAGTAGGGAGTTGGAGAATGAATAAAGGAATCAGTCCTGTCTGTCATCCTCAACCTCCTTTGATAATGTCACAGCTGCCCTTCCAGGGACAAGACCTCACTAGCCTAAACTTTGCAAAGGCAGGGTGTTCCTCTCAGAGGATATTTCCAATGTGCTCACGGTAGAACCACCACCGGGTCTATCTGGGTGAGTCTGTCCACACAAGGATAACCCTCAGGCGAGCACAGGGAAGAGCTTCCACAGAGATTTGTTCATTGGGCCTTGCAGCTTTACACTCTAAGATATGCTGCTGAGACAGTGCCAGGAGGTAGGGGTAGCTGGGGCTAAGCCTGCCCATCACCTTTCTACATATTTCCTCCTCCAGAGCTCAGAGCAGATAGGCCTTGGCTTTGGGAAGCAAAGAGGCCTTGGAGGAACACTACTAACTGCTTGGGCCAATCATCCCAATTATGATTTACGTTGTGAATTATGAATCAGGCATTTCTCATTCCCCTGGCCACCTACAGGTCCCGGAGATACCTCACAATCCCCCTACCCCACTGTATCCTCCATGTTTGAAGCATCAGCCCAGGCAACAAGCTTGGAAAGGAACTGGGAGAGCTAGAGGAACCGGTCTCAAAGCAATATAAGTTATTCACATCAGTTACCCAGTGGCTGAGACTTGCCAGTGGTCAATTTAAGGCCTGGTGGTAGCTCAGTCTCTCTCATGCAAGTCAGAAAATTCCCCTCCAGCAGAAACCCCACGCTCCCATCCCCTCATGGTCCCCTAGGTGAAAGCAACGTACGGTCAGTGGCTTTCGGAGGCTTGAGTACACCTGTCGGCTCCTCTGAAGCATAAAGAAATGGAAAAGGGGTTAGGATGGGTGAGGCTTGGTGGAAAATGGTTACATGAGCAGAAGCATGGATGGAGAGCTGGCAGACAGACACCATGAATGTACAACAAAGGAAGGTACACTCCCTGCCCCTCAGCTCCAACCAGGCAGCCCTCAGCACCTGTGACCTGAACCTCCATTCAACTTCCTCAAGAAACAACACACAAAAGAAAATGTACTTTTCCTACATTGCATGCAGGTATATTAGGAGGCATGACGCAGAGAAAGAAACATGAAAAGGGAAACATGAAAGAGCCATTGTGGGCAAGGGAACACCCTGGGCTCCAAACATGAGATTGACACTTGGGGCCCAGCACACTGAGCCAAAGCCATTCAAGGCCCAACATCCCCACCTAGTGGGAATTTCCAGTATTGCAGTAGACCGCAGCACTATTTTCTCAACAGAAGCCACCTGGGTCTGGCTTTTAGCACCAGCGGTTGTAGTGAAGATAAGAGACAGATGTTGTCCACTAGCACATGCACACATACATATACATGCACATGCATTACATAAGCATAATAAGAATATTTAACCCCTTTATTTTCCCACAGATTCATGATGTTTTCCAGGAGCTGCTGGAGGATATTCAACAAACATCACCCCAGAATGGCTTATCATTCTGCCAGTGTCATTCAAAATAAATGTATTTGTTCTCTCAAAACCCAAAGGCTGTGGCTTGGACACTCTAGCTTTAATGTGGCTCAAGGTAATTCTTCATCTGATGTGACCCAGAGAATCCAGATTGGACACTTCTGGAAGGTTCAAAAGGGAGCATGGAAGAAGATTAAGCTACAAGTGTAGGAGTCTTGAAGTAAAGACAGAGCTGGAGAAGAGAGACCAAAAGTCCAAAGAAGGCCCTGGGCTTGCCCTCAGATCTCTAACAGTCTCGCCTACCACTGCCAGCCGAAAGAATCAGTGTGACAGAGACTGTGACAATCTTCCTATGGGAAAATCGCGCTGGGTCCTTGGCACAGGAGAGCTCTTAGCCTGGCAGGGTGACCTACAGAAGCATATCGGTGGTCCCCAGATTCTACTTTAAGCTCATTCCAAATGATGTTCAGCAGGAGGAGTCTGCCGTCTTCAACTAAGACAGCCAGGGTCATAGATGTGAGCCCTGTGTGCTCCTTGCCAGGGACTGACTTTTAATCTGGCGGCCAGTCAGGGACAGTTGCCTACCAGCCGCACCAGTCAACTAAGCGACACCTGCTGCTGGTGGCTAGAAGAATGGCTCAGGCCACCTTGTTTAACTGTGTATTCTTTCACTTAGGAACCATAAGCGGATATAATAGCGGCCTTGGTGTGGTCCTGCTGATGCCCTCTAAGCTTGTGCTTCCTAACTCCAGAACCCGCATACGTCTCAGATGCCATGGTTCACCCCAGGTTCTCAGCCCTGTGTCTGCAGACAGCTCATAAAGTCAAGGGCAGGGTGAGCAGAGAAGCCACCCGACACAAAGCCTCTATTTAGCCCTGGCCAAAACACAAGTGTTTCGCTGTCTTTTCCCTGAGCCTCGAGAACTGAGCCCAAGGAAGCCCCAAGTCCCAAGTGAACACACCCAGCTTTTTACTGTGAGAGTGAAGCTCAGCTCCTTCACCTGGGGGAACTGGACGGGAATGAGCAGGCTGCCAGCCACAAGTCACAGCTCAGCAGGCGGTCCCTGGAGACACGTGTGTTCCCTGGAGAAGCCAAGCCATTACCTTCAGCCAGCCCAGCCAGCCCTGCCAGCTCCCAAGGCTCGGCAAAGCCCCAAGCCCATGGCTTTGGCTGCCTGACACCCGCCTGGGCCAGGCAGGAGGGGAAGGAGAGATTGCTGGGAAATTCACCGTCATCCATAGTCCAAAGACAACTTTGCTTTCTCGGTGCTATGTGCTGTAGCGTGACATTCACGTGAGTGAAGGTATCAAAGATGCTTACAAGTGTCACAGGTCCCATATGCCTACTGCCTTTCAAAAGAACTGCCACATCTAAGGAGATTGCACACTCCGTTTTTAACAAAAACAAAGTCTTTCCTTAATACACTGGTGTACAGGATCCAAAGACTACTTCAGTGTTCCCAGGCAAAACTGTCAGCAGAAGGGCTTAAGAGGTAATGTTAGGCCTTGTCCTTAGTGGGGACGCAAACAAGACTCCAGGCTGAACCAAGTTACCTGGAACCTCAAGGCGAGAAGGGAGAGAAAGAAGTGGTTTTCTGTTTTTGGTTTGATGCTGTTTTAAGACACAGTCTCAACTAGTTAGCCCAGGCGGGTCTCGAACTAACTGTACAACCAAAGACGATCTCAAAGTTCTGATCCGTCCAACTTTACCACCCAAACGCTGGCCTACCAGGGACATGACACCATGCCCTGTTTATTCTGTGCTGGGACTGGAACCCAGGTTTCCTGCATGCTGGCTCCATCGTCAGCCCAGATTCGATTCTTATAGTACAGTTTGTTTTGTGTTTGGGAAAAACAAGAGAATAAGGTGTGTGCGGTCCCCGCAATAAGAAGAAATACAAAAAGGAAGAAAGGCAAGTGGAAGGGACATCGCTCCAAGCAGGGCTTCCGGGCTAGGGAAAGAAACCTAGCCAGGAGCAAGACATGTGACACCCTTCAGACTAGACGGATCTTCTACCTGAGAAAGGGACCCACCTCTACAGGAAGGTGCCTCAGAGAACCTGGAAAGTCCCAAGGAACAATCCAGTTTGATAAATAAATTTAATTCTGATGTCACATTGATCTAGCTATTTTGCTCACATTCCCAGAGTTGTTAGCTAGGTCCAAGAACAGCCAGTGGTCCAGCCTTTGATGCCACCTCTGAAGCACACTGGTTTGCTCATGACTTGAGCGCCATCTAGTGAGCATGGAAACAACTTTCTCACCTCATTAAACCAGGATAGCAGGAGGCTGGTTACAGGCACAGTGGTAGCATATTAGCCAAGCATGCCTGAGGTCCTATATTTAATTCCCAGTGCAATAAGTGTGCGAGTGAGTAAATAAACAGGGTTGGCAGAGGACCCAAGCGCTCACCAGTCGCTGAGGACAGGCACAGCTGTATCATATCAGAAACTTCCCCAAAAAAACACTCAAAAACGTCATGCTGTGCCTTCACCATCGTTAGTTTCTGTATTCAGCGACAGAAACAGTACCCAGTCTGAAAACTGAAGAAGACTCGTGATATACAGGGTGGCCAGAACTTCCGAGGCATCCCTGTCTGTCTCAGAGCCTCTGCCTGTCTGTGCAAAGCAGCATTTACCAAAACCCCTGACCAGCACCCTGAGAGGGACTACAGCCTAGGTAGGACAGAGTCCTCACAACTAGGAGGGGAGGACATAACAGAACCTTCTAGAAGTATTGTCTGCATGTGCTGGACGGCTCAAAGCATCAATGAAGTCAGACTGGCAGATCAGCTCTAGACATAGAGGGAAGGGTGCCAAGGAATTCACTAGGTAATTCTCAACCTTGGTGTATATTTGAGATGTTCAGTTGGAAAAGTACCACCCTGGTATGAATGAATCCCGTGTTCAGTCTTCCACACTACATAAACCAGGATGGTGGCACATGCCTAGAATCCCAGCACTTGGGAGGCTGGAGACAGAAGGATCAGAAGTTTAGGTCATCCTAGGCACATAGTGAGACCAAGCCCACTCTGGGATACATGAAACCTTGCCAATAATAAGAAGAAGTAGTAGGATTATATATGGGATCCAGAGGCAGTCAGATCTCTTAAGAGTTCGAGGCCAGACTGGCTCCCCTGACCACTGGGTGCCAGACACCAGAGGATCTTCAAGTTCCAGGCTAGCTAGGACTACATAGTGTGACTGTCTCAAAGAATTTTAAAGTATGTTTCAGAGGACTTAAAGAGAGGAATGAGAGGGAACTTGGAATGAGGCACATGAGCCACCAAAGCTGCAGGGTGGTAGAGACATGCAGAGACCTTGCCCTATCTGTGCAAAGCAGTGAGAGAGGACAGAACTCCAGGCAGGGCTCTGCTATCCACGAAAGCCTGCATCTTAGAGAGGGACAGGGTGCCTCCATCATGGAGACACATCCGTGAGGTTCAGGGGGGGCCTCCATTTGAATGCTTCAGAAAATAGTTTGGGGTTCTCAAGTTCAGACAGGAAGACAAAGAGATGCAGCCTCCTGGGATAGAGGACTGAGATAGGGAAGCAGAATTGATGCAGAAACAAAGGCAGACAGATGATACAGAGGGTGAGATACATGAGCACCTGGCTGCCTCTGACCACTGAGTACCAGACACCAGAGCTGCAAGCGGGTAATCACCAGAAGCCTAAGAGGGGAGAGGGCCCCACTTTATAGGGCGGAGATGGAGTAAATGCCCTGCTTACAAAAGCATGAGCCCCAGCGGGCTTCAGAGCCAGAGACCTCAGAACTGCGCCCTCCTTCAGCCATCCATGGCAGAGTCATTCAAGTCAAAACCCCTATCTCAGATAAAATTCAACTAAGAATTTACAAAAGGTGACTTGAATAACCACGGGCTTTCAGTACAGTAGTGGCTCCTCGGGACATCATGTTGTCTCAGTTTATGTGAGCACACTCAACGATGTCCTCACAACAGGATCTCACAACAAACTGTTTCTTGGAACTTACAAATAAATGTTGCCTGACCAGCATCTTCTAGATGCATCCAGAATCCAGTCAGGATTCCCACACCGTCTGGAAATGAACCAGACTTTTCTCAGAAAATACACCAAAGCAAATGCAAAGTGTATTACATATAGAAAGGGGAAAATAAGTTTTAAAAATAAAGTTAAAGATTTGGAGCATAGTTTATGTGCCAAAGCGCTTGCCTTGCGTGCACAAAATTCTGAGTTCGTTCATGAGCCTCACATAAACCAGAGATGTGGTACACACTTGTGACCCAGAACTTCAACACTTGAAAGATGGCGGCAGGAAGATTCAGAGTACAAGGTCATCCTTGTCAACATAACAAACTCAAAGCTAACCTAGACTACATGAGGAAAAACGGT
Organism: Phyllotis vaccarum; assembly: GCA_033318265.1. NCBI lineage: Eukaryota > Metazoa > Chordata > Mammalia > Rodentia > Cricetidae > Phyllotis > Phyllotis vaccarum. The sequence continues at coordinate 66,570,081 of JARWLC010000014.1, read as the reverse complement.
TAAATAAAACTCAGAGGTTTGCCTATAAACCAGAAACCAAACTTTTGTTATTTAAATTTTAAAAAAAGCCTTAAAATAAACATTAGCTAGTTAAAATTTTTGACAAGGAAATAGTAAAATAAGTCTAAATGAAGCTAAGAAGCCCAGAGCTTAAGTGTCCAATACAGTTTCATTTAAAGGTTGAGAGAAAGAAGAAAATTCAAACAATAATAAAGAGAGAGGCAGCACAGGTAGGGGGGAAAAGTGCCTGAACTCTAGAGGTCACTGTGAGGAACACCCTAAACATATTTTAAAGCCTCGACATAATGCATGTTTTTCTAAGAAAATATAAATTGTCAAAATTGACAAGAGCAAGAGTAACATCCTAAAAATAGCAATGATCACAAGAGAAACAAAAGTTTATAAGGAGACATCCCGACACCCACTCAGAAAGGGCTCCAAGCCCACATGGTTTTATGGGTGAACTATTTCAAACCCTCAAAAGACTACATTCTATGTTATATAAACTGTTCCCAGATGTTAGGCTTTAAATCTTTCCGATTAATTTTACCAAGTCGGCATAACCCAGATACCAAAAGCAGGCATTAATAGTAAGACCAACTGAAGATAATGGGAAATCAAAGGCTGAACTCGAGTAGAGCTGCAGGATTTAGAAAGTGAGAGAGATGGCCTTTAGAGGCGTCAGAAACAAAGCGGTCAAAACACATTGCTGACCTCACGGAACCACACTTTTGAGGAGGTGATGGTAGCTCACGATCTTACCTCGTAAGAGATCAACAGGTTTGGCTACACGCAAATTTTATTTCTATCTGCCAGAAAGTATACCAACTGAGAGGAATTACTTATTACCAAGCTCAAAGTCAGTGACCACAGTCCAGGAGAACAGTGGGAAAAAGATAAACACGCCATCAGAAATACAGGAATGTGTGTTTATAGCAAAAGACACACAAAACTATAAAAATATATATATGTCAAAAGTTCAAAATGTACACAGTGGTTCGTTCACTTATCAAAGTCTCAATGAAATGAAAAAAACATATATTTTTACCTTCAACTAACAAAATTCTCTTTGTGATTGTTTTTAGGGTTTTGTTGTAGTTTAGTTTAATTGGCTTAATCTTTTGAGTGAGGGGCTCTTGTAGCCAAAACTATCCTCAAATTCACTTTGCATCTGAGGATGATCTCAACCCCTGACCTCCTGCCTCCATCTCCTGCCTGCTCGAATTCCAGGCACACACCACAACTCGCAACTCCAGTATTATTTTAGCCATGGAAGTTTCTGCACATAAATTAGCACAACCTTCTTGGCAGGCAGCTTCAGTATGGATGGAAAGTCTTAAAAGTGCTAAAATCTTTTGACATCTCCGACTTTAGACATATGTGTGAAAGGAAATTTGAGGCACTGGGGTGCAGCTCAGTGGCAGAGCACTGCCCAGCACACTTGAGACATTGAATTTGATCCTTAACAGCACAAAACTAATATTGTCTTGTTTTATTTTATGAGTGTTTAGAAGGATGTCCTTGTACCATGTGTATGCAGGCACCCTCAGAGGCCAGAAGAGGGTGTCAGGTCCCTTGCAACTGGAGTCACAGGAAGTTGTGAGCAGCCTACTGTGCGTGCTGGGAACCAAAATGTTGGCCTCCTGCAGGAGCAGCGGATGGTCTTAACCTCTGTGCCATCTTCCCAGACCCGTGTTGTTGCTGTTGCTGTAACTATGTACAGCATGAAACTCAATAAAAATACTCCTTGCAAAGTTAGTTACAGGGGAGAAAAATCAGAAGATGCCCAAATACTCCATACTAACTAGCTCATGATGGAATGCATATTTACTACAATTGTATTCTAAAGTATTAGGGATGCAATTCAGTTGACGGAGTCCTCAGTTCTCATGTACAAAGCCCTGAGTTCGATCCCTACTACTGCCAAAAAAAAAAAGGGGGGGTATTTTAGAAGAATACTTAATTGCAAGATCAAAGAACTCATGTTAACAAATAGAAGTATGTATATCATGCTCGTGTGTGTGTGTGTGTGTGTGTGTGTGTGTGTGTGTGTGTGTGTGTGTATGTGTGTGTGTGTGTGTGTATGTGTGTGTGTGTGTGTGTGTGTGTGTGTGTGTGTGTGTGTGTGTGTGTGTGTGTGTGTGCATGGGCAGGGCAGGTGTGTTCCCCAGAAGATGCAGGATATATCTTTTGCCTGTAGTGATGAACTGAAGGGTATCTCATTAGCAAATGTTATCCTTCTTCTAGATCACTAGTTAATTATCTACAAACTGACAATGGGTTACACTTTAGGAGACCAACAAAATCCATTGAAAAATAAAAGTCACTGGGCATTCATGGACAGAGTAGAATCCAGCACATGATGTCCCCACCCCACCCACCCCACCCCGCACAGGCTGAGGGGGCCCCTTTGGACTATCCACTGTGCATCTCCCCCTCAGAGTATAGCACCCTCAATGTATGTAAGTGAGCCATCACTGCGAAATGAATCATGGAGGCCTTACAATCTCCCTTAGCCTGCAGGCTCTCACATCTTGATAGAGTGAAGGGGGACAGGCAGAGAGCAGGTGGGACATACCTTCTATTTCTCCTCCAGGGGCAGAGATTTTCGACATACCCAAGTAGGTGGTGGCCACAGTGTCATTGTGAGTGAGGCGGTCCCTAGAACAAGGATGGGAAGAAGTCATGAATGTAAGAGGCCAATGCAGCACGCATCCCACTCAAGAAAAAAGTGACCAGGTGACAGATTGCTAGGGGCTCAGTCTTTCGCTGAGGCCCGAGAAGCCCAGGAGGAAGGAGAGGAAGCTTCCTCAAGGGTCAACGTGTTCATCTTGACAGCCTTCTACTCCATATTAGCTGGCTGACACAGGGCCACCAGCCCAGGTGAGGGAGGCCAGAAGCAGGCAGGGAAGATGAGGGGAGGAGGCTACTGAGGAAGAAGTTTCCAGACCCAAAGGGTCCTGGGAGCCCAAGAAATGCTAGGATCCGAGAAGCCATTTCCGAAGTCAGAACAGGGGCTGGTTGGTTGGTGCTGGTGTGCCGTGCCTAGTGTAGGCTTTAGCTGTGACACCCTATACCGCAGAAGTGTCGCAGCTGCTCAGGAACCAAGTACATTTTAACACCCTCCGTGGGATGAGGAAACAGGTGCAGAGGCATGGAGGCCTTTCCTCTGTCAGCCAGGGAGGGAGGACCAGAGCAGGACTGGCACTCCAGTTCCCACTCAGGTGTCACGTCATGAAGTGCCCCTTCCTGCTTTCTTAGAGGAAGACTTCTTCCATCCTTGCCAGGGCAGGGTCCTGTGGGTAGGCTCTCTGGGGAAAAGAACCTGCTAGCCCACAGCCTTCTAATGCAGATCCCGCCTCTGAACCTCACACCTGCCTCCAAGATAATAATGAATGGAAATCACTAACGCTGACTCCATGCCTTCAACTATCACCACTGTCTGACTCTCCAGCACCCATGTAAAAAGCCAGGTGTGTGGCTGAGAAGATTCCGAGGCTCACTTGCCAGCCAGTCTATTCCAAAGCACAAGCTGTAGGGCTAATGAGAGGCCTTATCTCAAAAAACTGGAGAAAAGTGGAAGATTTGACATCTGGCCTCCACAAGTGTACGCATATGTGCGTGCACACACACAGACACTACACACACTCAATCCATCAATCAATAAAGGGCCCCCATTACTTAGCTCTGAGGATTCCCTCATCAGCCCCAGCAGGTTATACTGCAATGAGCCCCAACTTCAGGGGAGGGTGCTGATGTCAGGATTATTGGAGGGCTGGCGATACAGCTCAGCAAGCAAAGGTGCTAGCCTGGAAAGCCAAATGACTCAAGTTTGAATCCTGGGAACCAAATAGAGGTTAAAAGAAGATGATAAGATTCTATAGAGTTGCCCTCTGGCCTCTAAACGCCTGCCATTGCACGCATGTGTACACATGCACACACACACACACACACACACACACACACACACACACACTAAAATGACATCTCAGAGACAAAGCTCTGAGGCAAGGTACTTCTGGTGTGGAATCCAGGACCCTGACCACACCCACCTGTCCCTTCCTCTGGAGAGTGGACCTGGGATTCTTCACCTAATGGCCTGACCCCAGAGCATAGATGGCTATGTCCGGAAACATTTTTATGTGAGAAGAAAAGGCTCCAGGCTTCCAGGGGACAGAGGTTATGGCTTCAGAACAACTTTCAATTCAAGGGACAGACCCATAGATAAGAAATACTATACCAGAGGGCAGCGGTGCGAACTTGGGCAGGCCCTGAATCCCTCAGAAAGATTCTCTAGTAGACTTCCAACTCTTGGTTTTCCTGGGGCTCCTTCCCCACTGAAAGCACGTTCACCGTGGCAGACGTGTCCCCACCATTTCCAAGGACACCAAAGGCATTCTAACTTTATTTTCCCTTAACCCTACCCCTATGAGATGCCCAGTCTCTATCCCTTCCTTCCCCTTTGGATTTCCCAGAAAAGGGGATTAAGGTTCTGACTTGTGAAGTTTCCCTCTGACAGGAGCTGCAGGGAAGAGTGAGTGGCCTAGCTGTCCAGATCTGGATCATGGTTTCTGGTACAGTGTGTCATGAGAAAACTTCCTGGAGGTGACTAGCACCAAAGACTGACATAAAATGTCCCTCTCTTGGTTTCTTCTTGCTCTGATGGGAATCTAACTGACTTCCTCACAGACATCAAGCAAGCTGGATGTGTTTTTAAACACTGAGAAGCCCATCCTTTAAAAGGACTGGGCTTCTGACTTCTGGCCTCATCCGAAGAGGAAGGAGAATATGCTTTGTGTCTACTGAGGTGGCTTCTGTTGAGGAGGTCTCTGAAAAGCGTGTTGTGTTTTTGGATTTGCCTGAACAAGTTTACATGCACAAGTGTAGTTGCTCAATGAGACAAAAAAAAAAAAAAAGTGGGTGTTGAATCTTCTGGAACTAGAGTTGCAGACAGTCATGGGCTGCACATTCTGGGTGCTGGGAACTGAACCCTGATCCTTTACAAGAACAGTAAACTGCTTAACCACTGAGCCATCTCCCCACCGCTGGAATTTCTGTTTTGTAATGAGAAGGGGGTTTTTAAAGACTCAAATGAAAGATTAAGTCACAGAGCCACATGGACTGCATCATATTTCTAAGATTCGGGTGACAGCAGAAGTTCCTCTGTGTGTTCTGGGAAGAATGGCTTTCTGAACAGAACTTCCAGCAGCCGCATACTTTCTGGCCTAGAGCTGGGTTTGGGGCTTAGGGCTTGCTTTTTGAAAACAGCAAGTCTTAAAATAGACTCACAATAAAAGTGCCACTTCAACCCAAGCCAGAGATTCAGCCACCAGATTCCGTAATGTGTTTGGATTGTACAGTATGCCGATAGCTTTGACACGGCTCCAAGGGAGACAGGCCAGGCACAGCCACAGCTCATGGGCCAACCGCACCCACATGCATGCACACTGATGCATGCATGCACACACATGCATACCAGGTTGCCCCAGTCAACACAGCACAGTCATTGCCAGCTGGCGTGCAGAGATGGCTCTGGGAATGCGAAGTGTACCTTTCCACCGAGCCTCTTCCCCTTCCCTAAGGCTCATAGCAGCGGTGGCGGGCCTCGGGACCTTTCCCTGCCCCCTGCCCACACTCCTTCCCCTCTAATTCTCTCAATCTGTTTTCTTTAGGCCTGGGGAACTGGCACACACTTTAATGGCTCTGCGGCCTGGGGTTTTTCCCTTGGTCTCTCATTACCCTCCTAGTTGGGGGTGCCATGGGCATGCAACTAAGAGAGAATGGCCAGGGAGCCACATGACCAGGACTTCTGGGGGCAGAGAAAGGGCAGCTTGCTCCTTATGGAAAACCTAGGGTTCTGGAGCTTGTTGAGCATGGGCCCTGATGTCCCCTCAAGTATGAGAGAGGTGGCCTCCTTCTGCTACTGTGAGAGACAGCATGGTCAGGAGGATGATGGCACTAGCTCTAGCTGGGATTCACATCAGGCCTCTGTGGCTTCTAAACTGTCACCTTAGACAGATCATTTGCTTTTCGTCTCTGTGACTCCCTCTGTGAAGTAGGACCATGCCACCTTGTCCGGGGTCAGATAAATTCGGGCACATGAAAAGTGCTCATTGGACTCCGCCCTGGCCTACAAGTGAGCAATAAGTGCTAAGATTCTAAGACACTCACAGGCTACAGTCCTGACCTGTTCAACACCCACAATGATGACCCCTGCTTGGACAATATAATCCAGCTCTGGAGATTTTTCTTCCATTCCATCTTATGGGGACAGAGCAGTTGGTTTGGTTTCCATCTCTTGTACCAATAACTTGTCAAAGCAACTCTTCAGGAAGCCCCCAGAGGTGGACTCCTCACTGCCTCCTGACTGTGGTCTCCTCATCTGCAGCCAATGTGGCATCCCGGTCCCTGGTTGCTCATAACTGCTCACAGCCCTCATATCTTGCCTTGACAGATTCACTTCCTATCACAGCAGCAGCCTAGGTACATAAAAATGGCAGACCCAAGGACCCCTGGAGACAATTCCCACAAGGACCCAGAACTTACCAGTCCATGACACGAATCCTCATTTTTTCACACATAGAGGGAAACTGGGGAAGGAAAGGAAGCTAAATGAGACAGAGTTTTGGAAGAAAGCAACCCCCTCACTAAACAGAAGCCAAGGATGCCATCAGAATTAAGATCCCAAGAAATACTGAGTCCCACCAAGGACCACTCACCATTGCAGGCAATGTGACATTCTGGTTCCACTGAGGGTTGGCCGTCTTCTCCAGGATCTTGCTGCAGAGCTAGGGACATAGAGGATTGGCATATGGAGCTCTAGGAGGAACCTGAGCTTTGTGATGACCATACCACCCAGAAGCCAGCCTCTGTCACACTATCTGCTCTTACAGCTGGGCCTGAGACCCCAAGTCTTAGGGCCCTGCATCACAGGCTTAGATGTAGCAAAGCTCTGTAAGAATAAGGCTCAAGGGAAGACAAGACCCAGGATGGGGTGGCTGGTACAAATGCCTCATTACCCTAAACCCACAGCTCTGGCCAGAGACACCCCATCCCCACCTCCCATTAAGGCCAGATGCACATGCCTACACGCTAGCACACAAGAGAGAAACAGAATTCAGTGGAGATCAAACCCCCTAAACCACTGAGGAGGTACACAACGGTAGACCACTCACCCAACATGAACATTCCCCAGTGGAGAAAAAGAGAGAGGGCAAGGAAGAAAGAAAATTGTGAAGCCACAGCCTGCCTCAGACAAACACTACCTGAAGGACCAGGCTTGTTATAAACAAGAAACGTATCAAAAATGGAAAGTGATCCAAGCCAGAAGCTCCACGGTGATGCCCATGAAGTCCCAGGACAGCCTGCACCCACCATGGGGAAGAAGGGAAAGACTTGGTTTCAGGAGCTGGGGAGATGTCTCTGTGAGGAAATTCCTTGCCACAAAAGCAGAAACACTAAAGTTCTATGCCCATAACCATGTAAAAGCCAGGCATGTTGGCACACATTTGTCACTGCAGCTCTTGCAGAGGCAGGAGGATACCTAGAGCTCCCTACCTAGGTAGTCTAACCAATTCCAGGCTCAGTGAGAGACCCTGTCTCAAAAAAAAAAAAAAAAAAAAAAGATGAAAGACTGGGGATGGTGGCATCACACGCCTTTGATCCCAGCACCCAGGAGGCAGAGGCAGGCAGATCTCTGTGAGTTCAGGACCAGCCTTGTCTACACAGTAAGTTCCATCACAGCCAGAGCTACATAATAGAAAGACCCAGTCTCAACAAAATAAAATAAGGCTAAGAGTTATTGAGAATAACACCAGCATACACACAAGTATATATGTACACTCACACATTAACATCACACACACACACACATAAGCAAACATAAAACAAGCTTTAAGAGACTCAGTGATTTTGGAAGGCAAGTGAGTCCCACCCCTAACAATAATAAACAGGCTTCACCTATATAGGTCTGTTACACACTAAGTAAGAGTTTTATTAAAGTGTATTATCTCAATTTTAAGCATTTGAATTAGATCCGGGATTCTGGGTCCCCTGGCATGAGGGCTTCCTCTCTGTCCCCATTTATCCAGTTCCAGCCCCTGTTCCCATCTCCCGTCCTCCCTGTGGACAGAGCCCAGCCAAAGGCTGCCAGGGTGGGACAGAAGAGGGTGTTAGCAGAGTTAAGAGGGAGAGGGAGAGCCGGTAAAGGACTGACATCCGCAGGAATGCAGCCACTGTCATTTGGGAGCTCGCGAAGACACTAGAAGCCAGGGAGCTTCTGTTCCCACCCCAGACCTGTGGATGCATCTAGAGCCTGATGCCCACTGTCAGCCAGACTGCACGGAAACCACACTCTTGATGCTGCTAGTGGTAGGAAGTGAGCTAGTTTGACTCCCAAGGGGAGGCAGCGGGGGGCTACCAAACTAACTCGGTTTATTTGTTTATTTTTTGTTTGTTTTAGGGTTGTTGTTGCTGCTGCTGCTAATAGTCCTTCCTCCGATAGTCTCTACAGAAATACATGTGTGACCAGAGTGATGCAGTGTACTGCAGGATGGCTAGAGCTAGCAGGGATCTGGAACAAGCCAAGTGTCCACCGACAGAGGGTGGGAGAAAGAAGGCATGTGGAGTACTATGTAGCTTCAAAACAGAAGAGACCCTCTTGTGTACAGAGTGAAAAATAAGGAGCAATGAATGGAGGGAGAGGCGGAGATCCATGGCTGAGCACTGGGCGGAGCTCCCGGTCCAGCTGAGAGCAGAGGAGGAGAGTCTGTATGAGCAAGGGGATAGGGATTATGAGGAAAATTCCCACAGTGATGGCTGGAGCTCTGGGGAGCTCACTGAATCAAGAACAGCCACTGGAGAGCCATCAGGAAAAGGCCCTAGGCCCTCCAAGGATAGGCTATTGTCAGCTGGCACAGAGCCTCGAGGGGTGGGATCAGACTGTGTTCCTGTGCATGGCTGGCACCTTGGCGCCCGTTCCCTGCAGAGGAGCACCTCACCCAGTCTTTGGGGTGAGTAATCGGACTTGCCTGGTGTGGATGCGCCACACTGAGCTGACCCACCTTGGGACTTCTTGGCCTTTGGGGGGAGGGGATGGGAAAAGAGGGGAAGGCTGAAGGCTGACTGGGAGGGATTGTGAGGAGGGAAGGGAGGGGGAGGAAGGGGATACATAGATAAAAATGAACATAAAAAAGGGAAGAAAAATAAGGACAGAGCAGCAAATACCGTGTGTGAATACTTAGACTGAAGTGATAAAAAATGAAGAATCCACGGCCACATTTGCTGAAACATACACAAGGAAACCAAAATGTGGTGAAAGAAATTCACTTACAAGGGAAGAAAGCAGAGGATTGATGAATGGGGACCAGAGCAGAGGGAGAAGATGGATAGGTGATAGATAGATAAGATAGATGATAGATAGATAGATAGATAGATAGATAGATAGATAGATAGATAGGTAGGTAGGTAGGTAGGTAGGTAGACAGATGATAGACTGACAAACCATATACTAGATGCATGAAATATCTAATCAAAAAGCAAATATAAATTTTAAATAAAAACGTAAATTTCTCTGATACGCACAGTGAGAAACCCTACCAATACAACTTCTTGCTTTAGCCTCTACCAAGAAAGTCCATGACCTCTGACCTAATAACCCTTGTTCTAGACATGTTTCTATGGAAAAACAGAACGTGGACAAAGACTTCTGTATGCTGACTGTTATTTATTAGGAAGGAAAAGGCTAGAATTTCACCCATACATGTAATAGGATAGACACTGTTGCGTATTCATCTAAATCAAGTGGCAAGCTGGGCTGTGTATTAACCTGGGGAAATGCTAGATGATCAAATTGTACCAAACTGCTCACATGGAACTGGTACTTGCTACTCATAACACCTGCAAAGTTACTCTGAACAATGAATCAGGGCTGCTGAGCCGTCATCATCTAAAGGACATGGGTGGGATAGTCACTGCTCACCTGGCATAATTTCCTCTGAGATCCTCACACAGCCTTCCTCTGCAGGGCTCTGTGGCAGCCCTGGTTTAACACACATCACTGACACCAGGCTTGCTGCCCACAGCACCCCTGAATTAGACTCACGAGGAACTGGTTTATCCTTTTCACACTAAGGGAGCAGAAAGCCTGTCAGCACTAACTAAGCTCTGAAGTCACTGAAACAGGAGAACCCCAGCAGAAGACAGAAAGCGCCCTCCCTCCAAACCTGGCACTAAATGGATCCAGAAACGGCCTCATTATAACACGTGAGCAGAGATGCCAAGGCCGAGTGCTGCCCTGCCCTTCAGCCAGTTTCCAGTCACAGGGCTGTGAAGAGGAAGGCAAGAGGCAGACCAAATAAGGCTTGCCTCGGGCACGCGGGCTCTTTCCGTTTGCTTTTTGTTTTGTTTTGTTTCTGTGATTTTTTTTTTCACATTAAAATAGATGGATTTCATTCTTGGAACCAGGAAAGAAAAAGGCTAAGCATCTGTCCCGTCCTAAAGTGTGTCCTCTGTATGTCCTCTTTCCTTGTCCTGTATACAATGTACACAGACACACCATCCCTGTCAGCAGCAACGCAGTGTAGTTGGATACATCCTGGATGACAGTGCCACCAAGTGATCATAAACAAAACTTCAGAAATATCCAAGCATGGCTGAGCAGACATTGGCAAAGCCCTGGGGTTTGCAAGTAGGTATAAAGAAGAAAAAAATGGAAATAAGAGCATAGATCCAGAGTCACAAAGAGGGATGGTAAAATGGGGCGGGAGTGTGGGGGAACTGGGATGCAGGTCAGGAGAGATGGGATGAGATGAAGACAGGGCTCAGGGCAAAAAAGGAGACTGGAAGGTCTAAGGACCACAGATGCAGCTGGTGGCCCCTCCCTGTCAGCTCACTCCTCAGCCCCCACCCTCTCACGCAGAACTACAGGGTGATGTTTGTTTAAGCTTTATCTAGTCACCCCCTGCGAGACGCCAGTGCTCTAAAAAAAATCAGATAGTGTTGCAGAAGTGAAGGCCCAGGGTGATTGTGGGTGCTGGTGGAGCATGGGGAGGCAGGGACCATAGTGAGCTCAGCCTGGACTCCAAGGCAAGTAGGTGACCGGAAGGAGAGATGATGGACCACTACAGAAGCATGTTAGAACCGTGAATAAAACAACAAATGTCCAGGAAAACTCTGTTTCCCTCCTTCCTTCATACATCCAGGAATGGGGAGAGAGTTCTGAAGCAGTACACACAAACCTCAAGCCCAAACCAACCCCTTGCCTGGGGCCAGTAACGATCTGAAGAAAACATTGCCATCTCAGAGGGACCAAGCTGGCACTCTATAAACTAGGCCCATGACACTTCCCAGGTCTCTGTGTTAGGCTCTGGAAGTGAGGGCAAGTACCACAGAGGATCCCATAACCAACAAGGCAAGGGCAGGCTGACACTGTAGCCCAGTTAGGAAAGTGTTTGCCTAGCACACAAGGCCCTGGGTTCAATCCTTAGCACCACATAAACCTACAATTCCAGGGGTGCAGGCGAGAGGGTCAAAACTTTAAGGCCATCCTCAGCTTCAAAGTTATCTTCATCCAAAGCAAGTTCTAGGCCAGCCAAAACCAACCCTGTCAAGAAAACCTAACGGCTAGAAACCATTACAGAAAACCCCAACCAATCAAAAAGCAGTTGTGGAGTCCAGTCCCAACTGAGTTATCTACAACAGGACTTCCGAGGCTCGGGAATCATCGCAGAAGACGGTGTGAAAAGATTGTAAAAGCCAGAAGAACAGGGATTTTACTGTGAGACTGTGTCTCCCAGAAACGTCCGAAGCTATGCTCATGAAGACAGCTCAACATAGCTGTCTAAACATGGCCTGAACAAGGGTGATGCCAATGGACGACATGCTAGCATGGGAAGGGGAAAGCCCGTGAGACGAAGAACTGCAGGCAACTAAGTTGAGGTGGGGATTAATAGTCTTCCCCAGGAAAGAGAAACGCTTATTGGTTATCCAAAGGAGAGGCTATGAATTTGAAAGACAGTGGTTTGTGGGAGAATTTGGAAGAGAGAAAGAGAGAGGAGAAATGATGTAGTTATATTATAATCTCATATATATATATGTATATATCAAAGAAACTTATGGAGATGGCTCAGAAGGAAAGAGGGCTCTCTGAACAATTGTAAGAACCTGAGTTCAAATCCCAAGCACCTATGTAAAAAGCTACGCATTGCTGCAAGCACCTATAACCCTGGTACTGTGGGGAACAGAAGCGGAGGATTACTGAACCAATTACATCTGACAGCCTGACTCCAGTTTCAGTAAGAGACTCTATATGAATAATAGAAAATGACAGAACAGAATACCCAATATCCTCCTTCAGCCTCTGTGCATGTTTAGGAGCAGGCAACACACACACACACACACACACACACACACACACACACACACACACACACACACACACAGTCCATTCATGCACATTAGAAAATATTTTAAAAATTTAAATAGAACATAGGGCTAGAAATGAGAAAATGGGTACTGTGTAGCCCCAAGCAGTGACTTTTTCAGGGGGAGATCATTGGACATTCAGTGAATTGGGTAAGAAGGTACTCAGACATTGAACATCCCTGTGGAAGCAAGATGTCACCCCAGGAGTGGTTTGCCAATTGCAAAGAAGGGCATTTAGTCTTATAAGGGCTCGATCCGAAGGGGGATGAGACACTTGGCATTGTGAACATGGCCTGTGGTGAGCTCCTGGGTAACTACCCACCTTGAGTGCCCAGGAAATACAGGAGCCCAGAGAGTAAGAAAGTGCCAGAGAAAATAACCGGAGAAACTCCAGAATTTGGACAATGGCTCGGGTTCACCAGAAAGTTCCTGTCCTGAGATGGAGAACGTCAGTGGAGAGACTACTGTGTGATCCTGGGAAGAGACAGTAGTGGCCTGAGGAGATACGGCGGCTAGGGAGGGCTGGTCCTCCGTGTACGTTTGAGGTTGAGAGCTAGACTCAGCGTGTTGGATGTGAAAGAGGAAAAAGGATTAGAGACTGGCCTACGTACTCCACCTTGGACGGAGGCTCCTATCTCAAAAAGGCCACAGAGAGAGTATGTGAGAGGCATGAGAAGTCCGGCGGGGAAGAGAAGAATCAGAGCCAACGAGAGCTGTGTGGAGTCCCTTGCAGCTAGGCAGCACTGGAGCCTGGGTGTGGCCATGGCTACAGGAGATGCTGTGACACTTACAGAAGATGCTAGAGCTGTTGGGTGTGGGACAGAAATCAACAGGACAGGTACTACTGCCCTACCCTGGACAGGAAGGTGAGCTGCATGGAGGAGGGAGGAGCAAGTGACCCCCTGGGTGGCCACCAGACACCTCTCTCTCTAAGTCTGCCTTCTGCCGTAACTGTGAAAACAACTACTATGCTTCCTCACACTTTGAAGAAAGTAGTCTCGCTGTCTTAATAGATGAATGGAAAGAGGATGTGGTGCGTACACACTGGAGTTCTATGCAGCTTTGAAGAAAATGAAATCATAGCATTTGAAGGAAAGTGGGTATAACTGGACAGTACTATTAGGAAATAAGACAGACTCACTTGCACAGTCTATGTGTCCTTTAAATTTAAAATAAGTGGTGTGCATGCGTGTGTGTGAGTGTGTGTGTGTGGTGTGTGTGTGCATGTGTCATGCATGTGTATGTGCATGCGTGTGTGTGAGTGTGTGTGTGTGGTGTGTGTGTGCATGTGTCATGCATGTGTGTGTGAGTGTGTGTGTGTGGTGTGATGTGTAAAAAGTTGGGGACCAACAAGATGACTCAGAGCATAGACCTGTGACTCCATAGCCTGGTAAACTTTGTTTGACTCTCAGAACCCATAGTAGAAGAAGAAAACCAACTCCACAAAGATCCTCTGGCTCATGCGCACCATGACATGCCTGCCCAAACAAACACAGATCACACACACAAACAATACTTTTTACAGGCCAGCAAGATGGCTCAGCAGGTAAACATGCTTGGCACCACGCCTGACGACCTGAGTCAGTCCCTGAGAAAGAAGAGAATCAGCTCTATAAGTTATCCTCTGACCTCCACGTGTGCACGGTGGTTGTGTCTCCATCCCACGAACATACACACATAAATAAATAAGTTCAATTTTTAAAATTTCTGTCTTTATGCATTTCATCTCTTGCCCCACACTATTCCTTCATACTCCCAAATACTGCTTCCTCTGCCGCTCTCCGTCCCTCGGTCCACCCATCTCTCTGCTCAGTCCCAACTACCACAGCCTGGACACCTGGCCATTTTCAGGGGGAGCAGCCCAGACAGCCAACCTGGGTGTGCTGCTTCAAGAGGCATTCTTAGTGCATCTCTGCCAGGGTACCCTGCACTGTCTGGACTCTCTACCCCTTGGCCTTCTCCCTCCCACAAGCCCCTGGATGCCTGCTCCTCACCATTTTCCCGGCAAAGCTGACTTCCACAAAGGGGTCCACCAAGTTCTTCTTGTTGCTATCAAAGCCAAAGATCTGTTTGACATTGTCCATCACAGCATCATCCACTGGAGAAGAGACACACCTGTCACTGCTTGCAGATGGTCACCTGACTGTCCCCATGATACAGGGTCACTGCCTCTCTGCTGTCCTCCTCTGGAATCAACTGTCTTGTGTCATACCCACCTCTGCCCACCTACTAAACCCTCCAGCCTGCACCATCCACACCAGCTCCTCCATTGCTAGCCTCCAGCCCCCTCCAGCCCCCTCCAGCCCCCTTCACTCCCCTCTAGCCCCCACATCACCTCCATCATTGTTAGCCCACATCCCCCTCCAGATCCAACTATCCCTGTGTCTCCAGTCAGTATGAGGACTACCAAAGTAACATGTAATCCCTCATGAGGGAGACAGCTCAGGTTCTTCATGAAGAAGGGACTTGGAACAGCAGCTTAGGAGCAGTAACGCCTCCCCAAACACACACATCTGTCACTGTCTCCTCCTCACACCCAGAGCATCAGAGCCTCTCCACATGTAGTGACTGACTATGGACCTGACCTGACTCAAACGCCACACCAATAAAAGTGGTATGAAATCTGGGAAAAGATAGAATACTCCATGATGTGGAATGGGAGGTCTTAGCAGGTGAGCAGAAATGGGTATAACATAAGACAGGTGGCATTTCCTTAATACCATGACCGCAGTGATCCACCTGTAGGCTAATGTTGCTTTAAAAAGAAAATAAAAGATGTCTAGTGTGTAGTCTAAGACTTCTCATTTCCATAAGACCACCAGACCAGCCTAAGGAAAGCGGGAGCCACTGGGCAGTTATGGCTCCTTATGCCCCTGAAGCTGCCTAAGCCCACCTACATGTATTGCTTTGCATTAAAATCCAATTGCTCTGCTAAAGGTAGTACTCATTGTTGAGTGCTAACATGGGCTCTGTTCAAACCAGTGTGTCAAATAAAGGCTTGTAACATCAGCCAAACAGCAAACGGCAGGTATCACTGGCAACACTAACAGATTCTAGAGGAGGAGGGGGTTAGTCCCTGGGAACACAAGCCCTGAGAAAGGACCCAGGTCTCTCCTTTTCCCAGGAAGTGGACCATGGTCCGTGCAAACAGGAGCCTCTTGAAGGCCTCCAGAAGGGGGCGCCACACTCACTCTGTGGTAAGTCCTCAGCCCGAAAGAGCTTCAGGCAGAAGTGAGCTCCACGCAGGGCCACGCCAGTGGGCCTAAGCAGATTGCCTTCAATGTCCTCCTTGTCTTCAGAAGGGTCTTTCTTGTCCAGCTACAAAAAAAAAAAAAAAAAAAAAAAAAAAAAAAAAAAAACATTTAGGATTCTTCACCAGCCCCTGGGTGTCATGCCTTCCAGCGAAGGGTGCATCCTAAACTCGGCCACCTGCTACCTCTTGGCCCTTCCATTGGCTCAACTCTCAACAGAGCACTGGGAACCAGGACACACACTCCCTAGCTGCATGAAGGACCATCTTCAACAGTAATAATTGCAACTGGTACGTGCCAGGCATGCAGAATCCCCTGACAGAATCCCCTTTCCTATGCCATCACTAGTCTAAAAGTAGCTTGGTAGTTGCAGAGGTCTAGGCTAGACACTCCGTTTTTAGGAACTTGTGCTCACTCAAGTATTGACCCAGTGACCCCGGAGTCAGCACGGTGCTAAAAGATGAGATGAGAAGCATCCCAGTTAAGGTGGAGTGAAGCTCTGCTCTGGAGCTCGCTCCTCACAGAAAGAACACGCCTCTGTGCAAAGGAAGGCAGTAACATTACTCATGATAAACTCAGTACCCAGCACCACAGGAGCGCACACGCCATCTAGTGGCTTAGAGGGGTAGGTACAGTGGAGCTGCAGGAGAGAGCTTGGTCACCCTGGTCCAGCAGCCTGCGCCTTAGCAAGCTAACTGAAAAAGCTGTGGCCTATTGCTTACTCAGCCTGTCCCCCACTTCAGCATCTGCAGCAAAATATTTAATCAGGAGCATATAAAGGAGCACGTGCCCATGAGGGCGACACTCCTCACGTTGTTCTCAAGTCAGAAGAAGACCTTCACCTCCTCTAATTTTGTGTGTCTACAAGGAGGTAAGAATGGCTGGAAGGAAGGAGAAAGAGGGTCTCCTGGGAGAGGAGGGCTGGAAGCGTGGTTCCGAGGATGGAGAAAAAATATGGAGTACAGGAAACAGGGCAGGGAAGCAAGTGCCATACAGAGGGGTGACTGAACAGGGTGGAAGACATGGCCCAAGCCCACAGACAGTTATCTCTGTTATCTCTGACTCCATGGGTGTCTCCAGACTAGCCCATGCAACTCCAGCTTCGGCAACCTTCAAGAGGCTGAGTTTCCTCTTCCCAACCCCCTCCACCCTTCTTGCCCCCCTTCCCCAGTCTCAAGACGCTGACCACTTTACCTCTGCCTCTCCTCACTTCTCACCTGCACCTCCAAACTCCTGCGTAGCCCACACCCTCCTCTTGGGTCACAGCTACTGAGCAACTGAACGAATTGGCCCAACCACAGCCCTCGCCTTACATCAAGGGCAGGCTGAGCAACTTAGTGAGACCACATCTCAAAATAAAAGGGGTTGGAGATGTAGCTCAGTGGTGGAGCCCTGGTCAATACCCAGAAACACCAAAAACAAACAAACAAACAAACGACCTTTCTGTTTAGTCCTAATTAGCTCCTCATTTGCCCTCCATAAGGATTTGAGCCTCTTCTCAAATGTGCACGATGCTGACATCTGCCAACTCAAACCGCCTCTCACTTCAACCTCAGTGACTTGGTCGAGATGGCCACATCTCCCTGGGCACAAAGGCCATGACTGAACATTAAAAGAACTTGGCTTTTGCTGAAGGAAAACTAGGCACGCATGCCCTTAGAGAAGGAGTGTGACGCTAATTAATAATGTCTCTCTCAGAGCAGCAGAATTTCAAGTGGTTTGCTTGTTATATTTTCTGTGTGTTATGCGGTTCCCATGATTACCACATATCCCCTTCAGACAAGAAAACCCCAAGCCAGGGGCTTTATATGGTGCTTTTCTAGGTGCTGTGAAGAGGGTACTTACAGGAGCTTCATCCCCAGGCCCCAGCACACACAGGCTGGCTTTGAGGTAGCCTCTGGCCCCTGCAGAGAAGTCATCAGGATCTGAGAGCAGCAGCCACTTGCGAAGATAAGCATGTCCTGCAGGAGACAGAGGAAGGTCAGGTCTGCATCCAGACAGGAGCTTAGGGTGGAGTGTTTAGGACAGACAGAAGACCTGACCAGAAGAGGGGCTAGGCTGCACACCCCATGGGTGTGTGAAGCTCTCCACAGGATGCCCTGATCCCTCACGGGGCCAGATTCCCTGGTATATGGAAAAACAGCAATCACAACACCATCCATGACTACTGATAAATCACTGGTGAGCAACAAGACTCATAAAGTGACTTTGAAGGAAGACCAGGCTCCGCTCGGATGCTGGCCGTGCCTTCCGGGGTAGTCAGCCCCAAGGGAGCTGGCTGAGGAGGCTCCTGAGGACCTGCTTTGCATGGATGAGAAATCCCTGCCTTCCCTTCCAAGTACAGACCCCACCTCAAGTTCTAAAGCACCCAGAAGAAAAAGGGAATCCCCAAATGAATGCCTCCAGGGATGTCCAGGGGCAGAATGTCAGGATTTGTCTGCGGGGATGGGAACTCACGGGGTTCTCTGTATACGGTGCCCACATCCATCTGAAACAAAGAGGAGACACAATCAAACAACACATTTTCTGGCTTCCTGAGCCCCTCCTCGACTTTGCAGAGGGTCATTTTCTTTGTGTGCCTGCTGTATGTATGTGTTTTCTCACTGCCAATAAATGCCTTTCTTCAACTGCTAAAAAAATAATAATAATTTTAAAATGGACAATACTTTCATTATATGTATATGAGTGTTTTGCTTCTATGTATGCCTGTGCACCAGTATGTGCCTTGTGCCCATGGAGTTCAGAAAAGTTGTCAGATCACCTGGAAGTGGCATTATGGATGGTGTGAGCTGCCATGGGGAACTAAATCCAGGTCCTCTGTAAGAACCACTGAGCCATCTCTCCAGCCCCAGTTTTTCAGTTTGTAAGATCTGTTCAATCCACCCTGGAGTCTCCAGGACTCAGTGCTTAGAGGTGGACTATCTATTGTCCAACTCCTGGCCACCAGGAAAAGGAAGCAGACTGGGGGGGGGGCTCCTTCTCCTGGGTGCACATGAGAACTCCACTCCACACCCACAGAGAAGATGGGGGCAGGAAGCAGAGCACTACATCCAAGAGTAGGTAGGGTGAAAATCACCCCATAGGCACTTATTTTGAATACTTAGTCCACAGTTGGTGGAAATGTTTGAGAAGGATAAGGAGGTGTGATTTTGCTGGAGGAGGTGTGTCACTGAAGCGGGGTTGGGGGGGTTGAGATTTCAAAGTCTCAGGTCACTCCCAGTTAGCTCTCTGCTTATGTTTGTGGATCAGATATGAGCTCTCAGCTACTGCTCCAGCACCAATGCCGGCCTGACGTCCGCCATACTCCCTGATGGTCTGTGAGCCCCAGATCAAACGTTTTCTTCCATAAGTTGAATTAGTCATGGTGTCTTTTCGCAACAACAACAACAACAAAAAAAGTAGCCAGGACACACAAGATAGACAGCAATGGGTAAGGGCTACATCCCATCCAGGGGAACTTAGGAGGGGATTTAATTCCCTCTGGTGAAGATAAGGGTAGTTCTCTCTCTCTCTCTCTCTCTCTCTCTCTCTCTCTCTCTCTCTCTCTCTCTCTCTCTCTCTCTCTCTCTCTCTCTGCCACATGCTGGCCTCAGGAAAATGGAGGTAGAGGTACTATCTCCAGCTCTTTGTGATATATCTTTTCAGAAAAGGAGTAGCTTGAAGCTGTGGGGTGCCACTGATGGTGGTTTCAAAAGGTAAATATGAAGGAAGGTACAAAACATCTGGGAATCTGACCAAGCCCCAGAATGACCAATAACCTGTCATAAAAAGCAAAATTCTGTTTTTTCCTCTGAATAAAAAAAACAAAAACAAAAACAAAAAAAAAAAAAAAAAACTAACTCACATAGATGATCACCGTAATTATCTCGGGAACCAGGAAGGACTCTAAAGGGATGGAGGTGCTTTGCTGGGGTAGGGGTGTGGAATATTTTTTTACACTGTGTCAATACGTGTTGTTGTGGTTGAGTTATAAAGAAGCTGACTGGCCAATAGCTGGACAGGTGGAGGTTAGATAGGACTTGCAGAAAAAGAGAGAGAGAGAGAGAGCCTGAAGAAGAGGAGGAGGGTCTCTCAGAATTAGGAGGAGATGTAGAGAGAAGGAGATGAACTTATCATACTAAGAAAAGGTATTGAGTCACATGACAGAGCATAGATAAGAAATAGGGTTAATTTAAAATGTAAGAGTTAGCAACAAGCCTGAACTATTGGCCGAGCATTTATAATTAATATTAAACCTCTTTGTGGTTATTTGAAAGCTGTTGCCAAGACACAGAGATACTCTGCCTACAGTGAGAGTACTGTGTTGGGGGAGTGCTATGCTGGGGTGAGTGCATTGTGCTGGGGGGGGGGGGCTCTCCACCCTTCCCTGACTCCAAGAATGTGTTGGAAGTTGCCCACTTGACTTCCCTCTGTCTTCCCAGTCCCAGAGATTGCCTGTGACACACATCCCCTCCTGGCAAATGCTTATCCAGTAATAAAAGGGAGGCCACACATGGTGGCTGGTTCCTCTGTCCTTTCAACAAGAAGGAGGTTGAGGGAGCAGGATCACCATAAATTTGAGGCCTACCTGCTTAAAATAAAATAGGTGTTCAATTTCTCTACCTTTGGTGAAAGGTTTGCTGGGTTGGGAGATTTTTATGGAGTTTTTAAGGAGACAGGTTGAAACTAGATTCTGCCAGCATAGCCTGCCCCGGAAGGGAAAATGAGAACTGACTGCTTCCAGGGAACAATTACCCGGAACTCGCCAAGGAGGGCATCTGTCCGAAGGGAGCGTGAGTCTACCACCTGCAAAGAAAGAGAATCTTTCTGTGAGGGTGTGCCTCTGACCAGGTCCCACCCAGACAACAGCAGCTAGCGGCTGGGACCGTCTTCAATCCAGAAATGGAGCTAAGCAATGGCTCACCTTATAGAACCCTTTGAGTAGCTACTAACATGATCCCACCTCACAAATCAAGGGACAAAGGCACAAGGAGATGATCATAGAGCATGGGCAAAATCACATGAGCACACGGCAGAGGCGAACCCACACATCTACTGCACAAACCTTCCCAGAAGCATAGGGGAAACTGAAGCGACAGAACAGACAGGAAGCAAGCCAAAAGCTGGGTGTTCCAGGCCTCTGACCAGAGGCACTGGCAGAGCGTCTGGGAGTCCTTCAATCACCCAGGACTCAAGCTTCAACCCACCTCTCTCTCACACAAGCTCAGAGGCACAATGGCAGACATGCTGTGGATCTCTCCTCACCCCATTGCAGGCTACCATGCGTACCCACTGCCCATAAAGGACATCTTGATCGCTGAGACCCTACCGTGATGAAGATGGGCTCATCAAACAGCTCAGAGGGAGAGTCAACAACGTTGAAAAAAAGAGTCTGTTGGTCCAGAACGAGAGGGGGAAATCAGTGTCTCTGGCCCTCAGGCTAGGCGGGGGGCTGTGGCTACCCACTGATGTTCAAGCCTGGATAAAGAAAACTAGTAGAAGTGCTTAGCTGACCAGTGCCAAGGCCTAGGGATCTAATAAATTAGCCTTTTAGGAACAAGGATGCTTGGATTGTGGGGGAGCATCTCTCCAAGGCCTCTGACAATCTACACTGGTCTTGACTCCAAGTTGGCACCACAAAGAGCATTCTTGGACTCAGGCTCTGGTATCTGTTCTCTTGAGAATGGCCTCGCCGTCCTCAAGTGCTATCATTGCTCTGCCTGATACCTGGGGTCACTCACCTCATTGAAGAGTGGGCTGTTTCCCTTCTGGATACGACTCCGCTTGGTCTGCCCAGCAGCTGTGACCTTGACCACAGGCTTGATGTTCACCCCAGGCAGCTGACGTCCCTCTATCACTTGGACTCTGATCTGAAAGCCAGCAGAAGGGGTAAGGACGAGAGAAGAAGAAAGAAAGACACCTGCTGCCCCAAGACCAGCTCACTGATGACTTCTGGTAGAACCAGAAAGAGTGCACCAGCCACCTGAAATCCTCTGGGACAAGGACAAATCCAGCCCTGCTTTCCCTCAGAAATGAGACTCGATTAATATCCATTCTGTTACTGTTTTTCTAAATAGATGACTGTGTAGGTAGACTGGTCTGGTACTCAGTACGTAGCACAGGCTGGCCTCAAACTTGGGGTAATTTTTCTTGCTCCACTGTGGACCACAATTCCCCACACCCAGGCAGCTGATTCAGCAGCTCTGAATGGGGACAGAGGTCTACTTCTCTAAGCACTTTGGCCAGACATGATAGCTATATAGAGCTGGAGGATTAAGAAGTCAGTGCCGTCTCTAGCCATATGGTGTGTTAAGAGGCCAGCCCGGGTAACATGAGACCCTGTCTCCAAAAACCAAACCAGGGCCAAGGAGATTGTAGAAGAAAGACGTAAAGCTGTCTTTCAACCTCTACACACATGCTGTGGCACACACATGAGCATACACACAGAGACATATCACATATGAATATGTGACTCCATGTTTTAAGGCACTTGCTGCCAAGTCTGAAAGTCTGAGTTCATATCCCAGGATCCAAGTGATAGAAGAAGAGAAACCAGTTCCCACAAAGTTTCTGATGACCTCTACATTTCTCACAGTAGCACCTGTATGCTTCACCCCAACACATACAATTAAGTAAATAAATGTTCCAAATTTTTTGGAAAAGCTCAGAGGACCCTGTTGCTGCTGCTACTGCTGTTGGAATTACTGGTGCATGCCCTTGCTGGGGAGCAGGGAGCTAGCCCTAGAGCAAAGGCCAGAGAGGCAGAGCTAAGTAATCTCATTCACTCATTGTTTGTACAACAAACTCCGTGGGATTGGGCAAAGACATGCTTTGAGACCCCCCAAACAAAAACTCCCATTCAGCAGCCAGCATCCAGGGCAGTCTAGCTTCTTCATGGAGCTCCAGCACATCATCCTGAATCTGGACAAACCCGCCAGGCACAGGACCCTCGTAAGAGCTGATGGACTATAAAGGTGGGGATCGGGACCACAAGGACTCCCCTTTATCACCTGGAAGTCCTGGGGCTTGTCCGACAGCAGCTTTCTAGGTGGGGCTGACATTTTTTTTCTTTTACCCACTGGGTGATGGGGAGGAGGGTGGGATGGTAGCTTCTTGGGTGTGGTTGGTCCCCCTGGGCCTGCAACGCCACTCTGATCCAGGAATGGCTCAGCTTCATCTCCAGTCATCCCCTGGTCCTCAGTGTCTTCTTCCCCTCCTGTATCTGTGGGGACAGGTCCCTCATGAGCACAGTGTCCCTTTGGTTTCGCTCTGAGGTCTCCGTCCAACAGAGGAAGGACCAAAGAGCATACATGCATGAGATACCACTCCCTAAGCCTGCCCACCCATCCCCAGAATGGATGAGTCAAAGAGGAGCAGCTGTCACACTGGCCCTTGAAAACAGTCAGTAGTCAGTTAGTCAGCAGGAAGAAGACAGGATGGCCCTGACCCACCCACCTTATCCCTGAGGACAGGCCCTTCTGGCCTTGCTAGATGAGACAGTTACAGGTACTAGGGTCTGGCCGCGTCTCACCCGTGGGAGCTGGCCACTTCTTCCCAGAGTATCTTGTGTCCATGGTGCTGTCACTGAGCAGGGACCAAGTTTCAGCCCGGCTCTGTCCCCCACCTGGCATGTAGCAGGGCATAGCCCAAGTGTTGGGGGGGGGGCAGGAGAATCTGGGATGAGAGAAGCCCACCTTCTGCAGCCCCACCCTCACTTCTGATATCCTCACTCCCCCCCCCCACCCCCCGGGTACCATGCTCAGAATCGGCCAGCTCTTCTCATTGCCAACCAGGCAGAGTTGGGCGACTCCTCTGATTGGTCAAGCTCAGAGCTTCTGAGGACCTCTGCCCCCCACCGCCAGAGGCAGCCCTTTTAGTTCATGAGCCTAGCCCAGCTCAGGGTTCCCCCAGCCCAGTGCTCTCCAGGCCCGGAAAATGCTGAGAAGCAAGACTTCCCTCTGCCTCCCTCTCCACAGAAACCCACTCTGGACAGGCTAACAGGATTTGGATTACTCAGGAAGGGCAAGAGATGCTCACGTTTTTATGATAACTTGTTTCTGCCCCACTTCACCAGAAGAAAAACTCCAGAACCTTCCCCTAAGCAAATGTTCACTGGCCCCTCTCAGCTGCTTCCAGCTTGGGCTGCCCAGAGGCCCGGCTAGCCAAGCACCCCTGGCAAGCCAGGCTCCTCAGCCTGTAGCTTCACTTGCCAAGCCTAGCAGAAGCACAGGCAGGCTCTACCAACTCAGTCTGCTCACCTCACATGTAAGCATCTGTTTGCCCAGAATAATCAGCCCAAAGCCACATGGCTACTCAGTGTCAAAGGCGAGATGGAAACCCTTAACTTGAGCTCAAGGCTCTTCCTGGCTGGGGGTGAGGTAAGTAGCTATTTTGTTACATTCTGTCACTGCTGGGTGCAGGCAGAGAAAACTAGGCTCAGCTCACACTCATCTCCAGAGCTGTGCAGAGGAGAATACAGGCTCTACCCTGCCCTTCCGGGTCATCTGGGATTTGGGAAGTGGGGTCCCCATGTTAAGCCTCAGTAGGGTCTCAGTATGGGTCTCTTTTCTACCCATAATTCCTGCTCCACAGTAGCCATCGCCTAACCCCAGGATTGAGGAGACCTGTTGGCTATCTTTCTTGGGACCCTATATCAGAGGGTAGGGTGTGGGTGGGCTCCTCACCAGCTACCAGGTCCATGTCAGGCAGCGTCGGAGAGGGTGCCAGAGAAGCCGGTGGTGGGAACAAGGGCACAGCTCCTGGGGGTGGCGTGTAGGATACTTGAAGGACCAGAGAGGCCTAGAAGAGATGAGTTAGCAACAGGTAAGTACGCAGGAGAATCAACACCCTTCCTCCAACATCCTTTCTGGCTCTCAGAGCATCCCTCTCCAAGGTGTTTGGCTCTAAGGGGGTCGGGACTGCGGGTGGCTGTAATAAAGCCACCCAGGAACATGTAAGCACAGCCAGACAGTTACAGGTACATCGTCTTGGATCAGGTTCCCCCACTCAGGAGCTGTGTGACATTGGAAAACTTGTGGAACCTCACAGAAGTTCAGCTTCCTCATTTGTTAAAAAAAAGAAAAAATGAGGGTTGTCAAGGCAACTAGTCTCATGAGGCTGAAACTGGACGAGGGATCCCACCTGTCCTACAAGCCTAGTCCTGGGAAGAAGTCTCCCAGCTTTCTGCTCACTGTCAACCCCACCCCACTCAGACAGTTCAGCTGGGTTCTGGTCTGCTCCAGCTGCAGCTCATCCTTGGGTATCACTCACCTTCCCTTCTCACCCTCCTCCCTCCTGGAAGCCCTGACCCTGGGAGAAATAATGGTCCCCATGTGGACAGGGACAGCTGCCTGAGTCAGACAGACTTCACCCCCTCCCTGACAACTTCACTTTCCATAGGGAAAGGAGGCTCTGAGCTCAAGAGAAAGCCAGAAGAGCTCACTGACCTCCAGCCTGGTAGCTCTAGGCCATCAGAGGCCTGGCGGGATCTCCCCTAGGGGCAGAAGAAGCCTTTCCCATAAAAGCCTGACATATATATATATATATATATATATATATATATATATATATATATATATATATATATATATATATGGTGTTCATATATATATATGAACTTATCACTAACCTTCCTACTCAGCCCCAGATCCATTTAAGACAGTACAGAAGCCTCTTGTGATGACATCAGGCAGGAGACATGCTCTAAACACACCTGAGCCCTGAGCAGAGTTCTCTGGCCGGCCTGGCCTGAGGGGGACTATGTTGGTTAGGTTAATTCAGGTGCCAAGACTAAAAGCAGAGCCCTGGGGTTGGGGCCAAGAGAAAGCAAACTGGTTGAGGGTATTCATCACCTCTGCTTCCTAGCTGCGGATTTGTGTGAGCAGCAGCCTCAAGCTCCTGCTGTCTTGTCTTCCTAGCCTTGAGGGACTGACCACACGTTAAAATAAGCCTCCCCTCCCTTAAACTGCCTTAGTCAGAGTGTTTCACCTCAGCAGTGAGGAATGAAACAAAGGCAGCCCCAGGAGGAGAAAATGGAACAGAATTGCCAGTATCTTCCCGGTCCTCCCACATGGATATAATTCCCTCTGTCTTTCTAAGATTTAGTCATTTTTATTTTCTATGTGCAAGGTGTTTTGTCTGCACCGTGTGTAGTGTGTGTTCGGTGCCCAGAGGCCAGAAGGGGGAGCTGTAGATTAGGATTAGCGTTACAGATACTTGTGAGCTGCTATACAAATGCTGGTCCTCTGGAAGAGCAGACAGAACTCTTAAGCAAGGAGTCAGCTCTCCACCTTTAAACAAGTAGTTAGCTGCCCAGTGTTAGACAAGAAGCATTGTCCAAGGTTCTGGCAAATCCTTTACACATGTTTTCTAACATAGTCTTCATTTGAGTGACCCCAGCAGGGGATACTGGCCAGAATGACAGGTATTAGTAGTGAGCGGCTTCCAGTTCCCACTGTACCCAGCTCTCAGAGGGGGCCAGAGAGGAAAAGACAGACAGGGAACAACTGGGATTCACAACTCTGAGGAAAGAGCCCAGAGGCAACTGGCACCCTTATAATCCCACACTCAAGGTTTGGATGTTACGGCCTCTGCATTCTGGAAGTTACCATCAAGTGTCACCACTTGAGCATGGAGTGTTAATACTGTCAGTTGGTAACTTACAGGAAAAAGCCTCTGAGGCTCCAGTGTCCTCCCTCCTCTGGCTGAAGAACTGCTTCAGTGAACCTGGCCACCTGGACTTTTCACAATAGCTTATCTTTCCTCTACTTCAACAAAAGCCAAACTGGGGTCTTAGGAGAAATAACTAACCATACAAGATAAGCCTAGACCATCTTTTTGTTTGTTTCAGAAAAGCAAGGACATTCTCAGTAGATTACACAAACATCAAAAGAACAAGAAGAAGCTGCAGAGATAGCTCAGAGGCTAAGAGCCCTTGCTGCTCTTCCAAAGAATTTGGGTTCAGGTCCCAATAACATGCATGAAGTCCCAGATTCAAGCCCCAGTATCACATGAACCAAGCATGGTGGCATACGCCAGTGGAGTAGAGAGGGAGGGGAATCACTGAGGCCCATTCATCAGTCAGCCAGCCACAGTCATGGTCTCCGGGTACACCGAGAGACCCTGCTTCAAAATGTCAGGTGGAGGGTAAAGGGGAGAGACAAATCAATGCCTGGCCTTCATTGGTACACACAGACACATGTGAACAAGTACATGATGAGCCTCCAGGAGGTCTGTGAGCTAGAAAGTCCATACCAATATTGCTTTCGCCCCTTTGAAAGCTATGCTACGGTTACACGGGAGAAAGTCTTTAACTAAAAAACAAAAATAAAAACAAACCAGTCTGGTGTCCAAGGTGATGGGCTAGGAGGCTAGAAAGTGGTGACACAGTCTCAAGTGGCAGAGGGCACAGAGTACTTTGAACTACTCTTGGAAGTGTCTCTCTCTTCCCCTCTCTCTCTCCCTCCCTCTTTCCCACTCTCTCAGAAAACTTGTGGAACCTCACAGAAGTTCTGTATCCTGGGCTGGATTTGATTTTGCTAGATTACTAGATATTTCAGGCTGGCCTCAAATTCATAGCAATCCTTAGGCTGTGGGGAGGGGGCAGCCCTGATGTGAAGAAAGCACCAGACAGATTCCTGACTACTCTTTGAAGAAAACTTGACATCTCAGCTCCTCTGATGCTCCTCTGGTGTTCCTCTGGTGTTCTTCCAGTGTGTTCCTCTAGTGCTCCTCTGGTATTCCCCTGATGCTCCTCTGGTGTTCCTCTGATGCTCCTCTGGTGCTCCTCTGGTGCTCCTCTGATGCTCCTCTGGTGTTCCTCTAGTGCTCCTCTGGTGTTCTTCCAGTGTGTTCCTCTAGTGCTCCTCCAGTGTTCCTCCAGTGCTCCTCTGATGCTCCTCCAGTGTTCCTCTGATGCTCCTCTGGTATTCCCCTGATGCTCCTCTGGTGTTCCTCTGGTGCTCCTCTGGTGTTCCTCTGGTGCTCCTCTGGTGCTCCTCTGGTATTCCCCTGATGCTCTTCTGGTGTTCCTCTGGTACTCCTCTGGTGCTCCTCTAGTGTTCATCTGATATTCTTTTGATGCTCCTTTGGTGCTCTGGCTGCAGAGCCAACTAGGAGTCTCTGAGATCCCAGAAGAGCCAGCTGCAAAAGCCTCCTAAGGCCTCCTAGACTAAACATAGTGCTAGCTGACTGGAGAGCTCAAAGGGGAGTCAAGAGGTGACCCAGGAGGTGTCTGCGACCATCCCAGAAAACACTACACTAAAGCAAAGCGGCCGTCATTTAGCAGCATCCGAGGCACAATGGAATTCTACAAGGGATGACATTATCTGGGACAGGATGGTATTCTTCTGGGAATCATACTCATCAAGGAAGCAACTGGCATCCCTGGCCTATGCCTTGGGAGCAAGTCCAGGAATAGAAACTAGGGTCATTCAAGAACCTTCCTATGGAAGAGTCTTAAGATGAACTATGTGTCATATCCCCATTTGCACACCTGTTCACTGGGGACCCCAGCTGCTCTCTTTCCCAGTGAAAACCCAGAGTGGTCCCATAAAACCCAGACCAGTCAACACACACACACACACACACACACACACACACACACACACACACACACACACACACACACACACACAGCCTCTCTATGACTGAAAAGTAGTATGTCCTGATCAGCAGCACACCTGTGTTTCCTGACATGTAGGCAGACCCAGAATTCTAGTGACCAGAAAGAAAGAAGCCTACAGGCTATATTTAGATCACTAAAAATAACAGGAGGATTGGGAAGGGGCTGTGTGAACTAGGGGAGCATGGGAAAGCTGGAGCAGGGGCTAGAAGGACAAGAGAGGAAAAGGAAGGGGTCCTGACTGGTCACAGGTGACAGGGGAGACTCATCTACCTCCCTCCTCTGGTGACCTGTGACCCATATGACTCAGATGGTCCGCATCTGGAGAAGAGGCCTGGAAATGGAGAAGGGCAGTCTGCCAGACAGCCTAAGGAGCCAGTCAAGGCTGACTGGAACACAGAACAGGAGGTGACCAGATGGGCTAGACTCAGAAGTTGCCAAGATGGGGTGTGGCAGGCTTCACTGCACCCTGCAGGTCCCTACCAGGAGTCCTTTCTGGCACCTGAAGTTTTAGCCAAGAAGAGCCAGGCTTAGCTCCCAGGGACTGGCTCCTAACATAAAGCAGAGGGAGGAACCCAGAAGACCTCCAAAAGAAGCTGGCTATGGGCAGAGGAGTGTAGGCATTTACCCCAGTGAGTTGCTGCTTGGTGTCCAGCAGAGGTGCATTGAAGCTGGCTGACAGGCTGGGGGTGGTGAGGACCTCCTGGAGTGGAATCTTGGCTTCCCCCAGGAACCTGAGAAGAAAAAGAAGGGCAAGGGGGAAGATTAGCCTAAAGTGCCTGGCTCTTCTTCCTCTCCAGCCACCCAGTTACAGCCCACCTACCTAGGAGTACCACTTCCCTGGGACCCCTCTAGGGCGTCCCTAGTACTGCGGTTCCAATGTAAGATGGTTCCCCTGGTACCACCTTAAGGAGACCAGACTCCTGAAGAAAACACGTAGGCAGAGGGGAGAGATCAGAGAGACCTGCCTTTCCCCGAGTTCAATCTTGACCTTCTGTACAGCCTCAGCCTACCCCTGCTGTTGCCATGTGTAAGGGCATCTTCCCATCAGACAGATCATGTATCTACTTACTCACTCAGAGACAGGACTTCATGTAGCCCAGGCTGACTTCAAATTCATTGTGTGGCTGAGGGTGATCTTTAACTTCTTACCCCTTTTATGCCCCAAGTGCTGGGGTTACAGGTATCCCCCCACCACACTCTGCTTGTGATCAAGCCCATAGCTCCATGTATGACCCAACTGAGTCAAGTCCCAATTCTGTTCTCAGCCCTTATCCAGGCCAGCATCACTAGAAGACAGTTACCCATCGTCACCCCTTTGCTGCCTCCACACCCCAGAGCTGCAGACCACATTATGCAGACTGTCTGCACGACTTTCCCAGGAAGCGTAGCACCAATTATGAATCAGATGCAAGGAACCATCCTGTTCTCAGACCCAGGGAGAAAACAACTGGGCCTAGGAGCCAAATCCCTTCATCAGGCATCAGCACACACACCCGAGACCACACTTCCCACTAAGGGACGAGATCACTGCAGGGACAAGCTCTTGGGAAAGAGTAAGCCATGGCAGGATGGCCAAGGACGGCCGTGAATGGGGTACCGAGGGGTAAGTCCCATTCCTCAGATTGTCAACTGTGCACCATCCGCTCTGCACCTCTGCAGTGGCAGCAATTGGCTTGTGCCACCTAAAACTTGTCACTGGAGTCTGCTTCAGCCTCTGCTTTCTCCCTGGGAGTTAGGCTATGGACACAGCTGTCGGGGCAGAGAGTGTCATCAGTCCTGGGGGACAGCTATGGGAACATACTAATCATTGCTTTTTATTTTTATTTTTCTTCCTTATTTCTCCTCATGAATAAAGCTAGCCCAGAACCTGAAGCCTTCCTTTCCCTGTTTGTAACAGTGGTCTGTATATAGGTTTAAATGGATCCATCAAGTTAAACTTGCAATCTTGACCTAATGAGCTAAGTTTTGAAACTCTGTGCTAGATAGAAATGACTTCATGTCCACTAGGATGGCGTTTAAAAAAAATAAATAAATAAACCAGTATGGAGACTTCTGAAGTTGGGCTGAAGACCAAGAACCTATAGGGACAAGAGTTAGGAAGTGCTGACTTAAAAGGGTTATGAGTGGGTGCTGAGTTGACAGGGTAGACTTACAATAGTTAGTGTTGATTGTCAACTTGACAGCATCTAGAATCACCCAGGAGACAAACCTCTGGGCACATCTGTAAGGGAGTTTCTAGACTGGGTTAATTGAGGTGGGAAGAATTACTTGAAATGTGGATGGTTCCATTGCATGGGGTGGCAGCCTGTCTGCACAAAAAGGGAAAGCTGAGTTGAGGACCAGCCCGCATCTCTTCCTGCTTCCCAACCACGAATGCACTATGACCTGTTGCCTCAGGCTCCTGCACCATGTCTTGCCATAGTGGACTGTACCCTCAAATCATGACCCAAAACAAACCTTTACATTCATAAGTTATTTTTATCAGGCACTTTGCCATAGGAATAATAAAAGTAACTAATACAAATGGCTGTTATAAAGAAGGATGGAGAAAGGGAAGGAGGGAGAGGGGGATGTGGAGAAACCGGGACCCGAGCAACCATGCTCCTGGTCGGAATTGGGAGGTGCCATGGCAACATTAAACATAAACATATAATCCTATCTCAAATCCTACTTCTTACTCCAGATGTCTGCACGGCACATCCAAGCAGCAAATCCTCAAGCATCAGAAGCTGAGAGGGGCCTGGGTGTAAGTCCGTTGGTAGAATGGTAGAGTATTTGCCTAGCATGCACAAAGCCCTGGGTTCCCTCTCCAGTACCTCAGAAACCAGGCATGGTTGTTCATGCCTATAATCCCAGCAAACAGGATATAGAGGGAGGAAAATGGGGAGTTCAAATACCCTCGGTTACGTAATGAGTTTGAGGCCAGCCTAAGATACACAAGACGTTGTCTTTAAGGAAAGTGGGGTGGGAGAGGAGCCGGAGAGATGTCTCCATGGCGACGAGCTCTGGTTGCTCTTCCAGAGGACCTGTGTTCTATTCCAAGCACCCACATGGAGGTTTACAGCTGTTTGTTACTACAGTTCCAGAGGATCCAATCCCATCTTCTGGCCTCAAGAGCCCACACATGCAAGTGGTACACAAACATTTGTGTAAGAAAATATATAGACACATAAAATAAAACTAATTTTTAAAACAAATAGGCAAAAATCAGAGGTAGGTACAGCCCAATCAGGTAGGTAGACGGATAAACAAAGTAAAATACACAGACAGGTGGCATATTGTTTAGTATCAATGAATTCCCGACAGTTCTCTTGGGGCTAGTCTTGGAACAGCTGGGGCTGCAGCTCTGCGGTGCAGTATTTGCCTTACAAGCACAAGGCTACTAGGTTCAGTGTCCAGCACTATCCAAAAATGATAATAAAAAGAATTAGTGTAGAAGACACAGAAGGACCAGTGCCATTTGGCCCCAGTAGACAGAGGACCGAGTCAGACTCACAGCACAGAAAATAAAAGAGTGGCTGCCAGGAGCTGGGGACGGGGAAGGAAGAGATGGTTTAGTGGGTTCAGGTTTTCTGCTTGGAAGAGGGAAAAGTATACGATGGAAAGGTGTGATGGTTGCACTGAACTGTGAATTTAAAAATTATTAAAATGCAGAGCCATCATGGTGCATGCTTCTAGATCCGGTAGTGGGAAGGCAGAGGCAGGTGATCTCTGTGAGTTGAAGCCAGTCTTGTCTACCTGGGGAGTTCCAAGCCAGCCAGGGCTACACAATAAAAACTTATCTCTAAATTAAATAAATAAACAAACAAATAAATAAATAATTTTAAGTGATAGATTTTTTTCATATATGTATTTTAATTGACATAAAATGATGTAAGATCAAGCTAGCAATGTGCCTGAGCCATAGGCCAAACAGCATAAAGTTAATATAAGCATCTGAGTCATTTCTGGGGGCCTGAGCAGCAGCAGCGGGCAGCTAAGGGATCTGGGGCTAAAGGTCTGTGGGTCTGGGCCTCTGGCTGCCCGGGACCAAGAAACCCCACTACAACATGTGTGTGTGTGTGTGTGTGTGTGTGTGTGTGTGTGTGTGTGTGTGTGTGTGTGTGTTTGTTGGGGGTGTTTATATGTATATGTTTGTATGTGCATGTTTGCTTCTGAATGTGTGTGTGTGTGTGTGTGTGTGTGTGTATGTATGTAAGTGTGCATGTGTGTTGCATTCAGAAGATAGCTGTGTTGTTGGTCCTCACTGCCATTTCACTTGAGACAAGGTCTCTTTTTACTGTTTTTTCATTCCATACTCCAGGCCAGCTGCCCTTCAAGCTCCTGAGAATCCTCCTGCCCTCCTCTCCATCCCATCTCCCTGCAGGAGCATTGGGCTCACAGATGCTCAAAATAGTCATCCAGCTTTTACACGGGTTCTGAGGATTTGAACTCAGACAGCAAGTGCTTTTACCACTGAGCCATCTCCCCAGCCCTCGCTTATATTTCTTTATTTATTTTGTGTTTTGTTTTGAGACAGTCTCAATATGTAGCTCTGGCTGTTGTAGAATTCAGTATGTAGACCAGGCTAGCCTTAAACACACAGAAATCTGCCTGCTTCTCCCAGCCAAGTGCTGGGATTAAAGGGGTATGCTGCCACATCTGGCTTGACATTTATTTCTTTAAATAAAAACTGTGAAAGGGGGATATTCCAGGTTCTAAAGTCCCACAAAGGTCAAGCTTTCTAGAATATGGGCTTCTCTGTCCCCTGGGGCTCCCAGTATGGGGACCAAAGTGTCCTTAGAATCCAGAAGTCTCTGGGACATACGAGATCAGAGTCACTCTGTCCTTTATGGGGCAGCAGATCAGAGTGACTTGATTTTGGTAGACAAGCAAAAAGCCCAAGGACCCTCCAGATGTGGGCAGGGTCTACAGCTAAGACATCTGGCCTTGGCAACAGGAAGGCCAGGCCCAAGAGCAGAGCAGAAACAGCTCAGTGAGGGAGGCTGAAGCTGGTCTGAGGAGTGCTGGCCAGAGGCCCAGAGTAAAGGTGGACCACCTGAGCCTGGCTTTCTGGCAAAGACCTCCCAGACAGACAGGGAGAATTACCGGAAGTAGGCTGGAGAACAATAGCAGGAAATGAAGAAGGAAGTTCAGGCTCCACCTCTGCCAGCCCCTAGAGTTGGCTAGGAATGACTGTTATTTCCTCTCTGATACCTCTTTGGGGGCCATCAAATGTGCCCTTGATGCCTCCAAATGTCCAATGGTACCAAATGTCCTATATCCTAAGGAAGAAGGACTGGAGGCTGCCTGTCCAAAGACCCAAGGAGCAGGCTGTGGGGACAAATTTGAAAGAGTCAGGGAGCCAGAGCCTCCCATATGGGTGAGTGATACAGAAGCATGTCTCAGGGAGGAGGAGCAGGTCATAGAAATGTATTGGGATGGGTTAAAGAAATCTGAGACTCCATCACAGGTCACGGTAAAAGCCACAAATTCATCCATTTAGTTCTACAAAGGAAAGAGGGCATTGAAGCCCTTTGCCACATTGTACCCTTCCCCTGTGGCTTTACTCAAAGAGTTTCAGTCTTGGGACACAAATTCATCTACCCTATCTGAAAATAAACCCGGAAAAGTACAGGTTCTTCCACTGAACAAGGCTCAATTGGCACTAACCAATGGTCTGGTAGTTGGTCTGTGGTATGAACAAGAGGCCAGTGAGGTAAGAAGGGACCTAGAACTCTACACAGGGCCAGAGCTGTGGGAGCCAGCTGGGTGTGTGCAGAGCCTGACAAGTCAGACACAGCCCCATGGGCCTGGCTCCTTCTAAATACCTCAGGCCCTCCCAGCTTCCTCCTCCAATCATTTCTGTTGACTCTGCTGTTTCAGAACCACTGGAATGTAGGAGCAGACCTGTGAGGACTCAAAAGAAACACTACCATCCCAAAGAAAGAGAAGGTAGGAAGGGGCGCAGTGGAAGAGAGCAGCTGAGGGATGGCAGGAAACACATTTTCCCCTCAAGCAAAAAGACAGATTACTTGATTTATTCATGAATGTTGATGCCCTGTCAGAGAAATGCCAAGTGGGAGCCTCTGGACCCAAGGCTTGAGCAGTATGTGTGAAGGCGGGACCCAGGAAGGGGGGAGTAGCCTAAGCTTATGCTAATGAAATACGGAAAAATGGAAACAATTTTGTTTAAGTGCACTGAGTCTTACTACATCATTGTTTGTAGGAACAAAGCACAAAAGCAACTTAGCCACCAACCACTCCGGACCGTAGATACAGCACATCTGTTCTAGGAAATTCTGCTATAGAATAATACATTTCCATGGAAAGGTCTCACGGCCCATAGTCAAGTGCAAATCAAAGCCCACAAAAGGGTTAGAACATGCTACCTACTGTCTAAGAAAAGAGGAAACTCAGACTCTGTCTTGAGCAATAGGAGCTGTAGGATTATCTATGCCAAACTAAGTCAGCAGGAATGAGAATCGGCCTCCACAGAGAACCCATGATAAGACCCATCATCACATTTCCAAGTATGTACTCCAAAGAAGTACCAGTGGGTGTTTACAACAGCTAAGCATAGGATCCACCTCGGTGCCATCCAGATGGATAATTAATGGGATATACACATATATGCATACATCCTGGAGTGCCACACTATAGTAATGAAATGTTACTCAGCCATGAAAACGAATAGCCTATGATATCAGTAAAACAGATGTGCCTAGGGAAATAGATGCAGACAAATTTAGCATATTCTTACTCATATCTGGGTGTCCAAAGAGTTGATTGTGGGAGGGTAGAGATGGGACTTATTAGTTAAGAACACTTGCTACTTTTGCAGAGGACCTGGGTTCAGTTCCTAGTAACCACATGGAGATTAGCAACTGTTCCATGGCTCCTCTTCCAGGGGCTCTGGCACCCTCTTCTAGTCCACATAAGCTCTGTACACATGTAGTACACATACTTCCTCTGGTCCTTATGGGCTTGGTGTACATAGTGCACATACACACATGCAGGAAAAATACTCCTACATGTAAAATCACTTTTTAAAGTTGATTATGGAACTGAGGACAGACACAGATGGTAAGTGCTCACCTACCATGCTGGAAGCCCTCGGTTTGATCTCCAACGCCATTTAAACCAGATACGGTAGTACAGAAAAAAGGAGGTGGCACTGTTCACCGACCCAGTACAGGCAGAGTGTACTGTATGGTATGCCCACATCAAAATACCATGCTGGATCCCACAGACATGGGTAATCACAATGTGTCAATCATGGGAAGGAGTGCAGGTCGTTAATTTGGTCAAATTCAACTCAAAACAACAACAAAAACAACCCTACAAAACATCCAGTTCCAAGCTGTGTACATGATGCTTTTTGTGGGTGTGATTTTTGTTTATTTGACATAAGGGCTTATTGTGTAGCTTGAAAAATCCCACACACACACACCCTTCAGCCCCCTCAGTGCAAGTATTGCAGACACAAACCACACATGTCCAGTGTTTTCCTGTGTTCCTGATGCCCTAACATCCTGAGCCTTGTTGACCTGGGGACACTGACTGCCCCAGAGTAGCCAATCCCTACAGACAATGATGGATGCTCCCCACAGCATGCCCTGGGGTACAGCTAGCTGGATAAATTTTCCATTTACCCCGTCCTACTTGCCCTTTTTCCGGCCTTTGCACATTTTCATTCAGCAAATGGCTTTGAAGCTCCTGTTACATGCGACCTCTGAAGGGGGCATAGAAAAAAGGATGAACACCAAATGTTTGCACAAGATGGGCTGGGAAGAAGGCTCAGCTGGTACGGTGATTGCTGCCCAAGCATGATGATTCTCCCCAGTGCTGGAGAAGTAGACCTTGATGACCAACCAGCATAGCCAGCGTGAGGAGGCCCAGACCAGTAAAAGACCCTGTCTCAAAAAGCCAGGTGAAAAATGCCTGATAAATAGTACCCTAAGTTACCCTCAGTCTTACATATACATTCATAACACAGGGAGACTGTGGTCCATATGAGAGACCTCAATAGAACAGCTCAGCCAAGGATTGGCTTCTTCCTTCCTCCAGAATATACTCCCAGGAACCAAAAGACCAGAGCCAAGGTGAGCTCCAGGAAACGTTTGGGTTACAAAGACCAGACAGCATGCTCACAGGATCAGCATGTGATGTTTAGAATTAACACCCTACTGTGACTTCAAAATCCTGGGTAAGAAAGTTCCTCCAGGTCATACGGACTCACGGAAGAAGTGCTGGAGATCAGTCTGCAGAATCCTCAGGAGGCAGATGAGGAAGAATCACCACAGGTGCTGATAGGGGAGATAGTCTGACAGACAGCACAGTTCCTTGGCCCCAGAACATGGCTTTAACTCCAAGAGGAAAAGTGCAGAACAATATACAGCAAGAAACCAGCACCAGGTTAGACCATGGAGACCCACATACCCAGAGAGACACCGTGTCCCCAGACCCCAAGACAAGCACACCACCTCAGCAACATATGATGATCTAATCCTGAGAAAACACTGGATGGTTTCCAAAGAAGGGAAAATAAAGAGCAGGTTCAATTCCACACACACACACTCACACACGTCATAGCTCACAATCATCAGTAATGCCAGTCTCGAGGATCCTATTATCTTCTTCTGACTTCTGTAGACACCAGGCTCATGTTTGGTACAGAAACACACATACACACACACAAAGTATAAATTTTTAATTAAAATGCTTTTTAAAGAAAAATAAATTGTCATAAAAGATAAATACGGTGGGATTAAAGAAGGTTAAAATAGCATGTCTTGGTGGCTCACACCTAGAATCCCAGCAGGAGGATTAAGACCTCACGGTCATCCCCAGCAACACTGCAAGTTAGAGCCATCCTGAGCTAAATGAGACGCTCTCTTAAAAACAAACATTAAAAATCTAGAAAGCTAAAGAAATCTGACTCAAAACTCAAGTGGGATTCTAGACTAGACCTGGTTCTGGGAGAGGAGGAGTAACTGATTTGAGGACCATTTCGTAATCAGTTAAGTGAGATGATATAAACCATCAATTCTATGAAGCCCATCCACATGGGATCTAGTGATGTTAATAGGGTGTCCCAGCTATGCAAAGAAAGAGTCCCAGTCTTGAGAAACCTGCCCTGGAGTGTTCAGGGCGGGATGACTGATAAATATGACAAGAGGAATGACAAGGAGGGAGGAAGGGGGGCAAAGAGAAAATTAGAATCAACAAGTAGCATGCAAAGCAGCATGTTTCTGAGTAAAGGGCATGTAGGTCATCCCTGTACTAATTCCAATTATTTTCTTAAAATCGTAAAACTATATTTTTAATATTCAAAGAAAGGTCACTATGGGTCAGCTTCTCATCTTTGAAATTAAGAAGGTGACGTATCACTTTATATTATATAAATATCACAATTCAATTTCCAGCAACTTGGTTGCATCCTCTCATCATGAGTCAGAGCCCCTGTCCATCCTGAGCTGTGCACACACAAACACACACTCTCACTCCAGGGAGGAAACGCCGTGATCTGAGCCTCCTGGGTCCTTGGCTATTCGTGTCTGGCAGGAAAAGTCAGGAAGTGAGAGATGGCAGGATCTTCCCCAGCCCCTGAACCATCCTGGCCTCAGGCAGCCTTCCTTCCCGACCTGACTCCCTCGGGGTCTC
Organism: Phyllotis vaccarum; assembly: GCA_033318265.1. Classification (NCBI taxonomy): domain Eukaryota; kingdom Metazoa; phylum Chordata; class Mammalia; order Rodentia; family Cricetidae; genus Phyllotis; species Phyllotis vaccarum. Next base: position 66,532,158 of record JARWLC010000014.1, on the reverse strand, counting down.
TAAATAGCTTTCCACTTCAATCCAGAGAAAGACAAAAGAAAGATTATCCTGCAATCCAGGGATGTCCTGGACAGAATCCAAGGCAAAATATAGTTTTAAAAATCCTTGAATATGAGGGTGTGCCCAGCAGGGAACAATGAGATGGTGAACTCTAAGTCTTTGGACCCCAAAGAGTCCAGAAAACAGTCTGCAAAATAGAGGCTGGCCTTCTTGTGCCTGCTATTCCCAACTCTACAACAGCACTCTGAGGATGCCCATCTGAGAGAGGACAAGCCTCCGAGAACAGAGAGAAAAAGGCCTCCATGCTTAGAATGGACCAATGGTTTGGATTGCTAAGAGACTCCAAATGTATGGAGTTAGAATGAAGTCAGAAGAGACTGTCAAAGAAACTCAAGCCTCCTGTAGACAATCTCATCACTTCTGAGGGAGAGGATGACAGAATTCAAGGCCAACCTGGGCTACACAGCTACCATCTGATTTGAAATCAAACAGTTTAAATTCACAGAAGAATAAGTACAAAAGGGTACTAACCTTATGAAAGATGCTTCGCATAAGTCAAGGAAACACAAGCTACAAAATATCTCACACTAAAAGTAAGAGGATCAGCAGCACACCTTTTCTACACTGTTGGTGGACATGCTTGGTTATTCTTAAAAAGCACACTGGAAGCATCTCCAAGCTTCTTCAAGTGCAAACATATGTGCATATCTGTGTGCTTGGAGGAAAGTGCATGAGTATACAGGTAAAGGTACACCTATATAACCATGCATCGACGCACCTATATGACGATGCATTTGGGGGACAGAGGAAAATTTCAGGTGTCATTTCTCAGGAGCTTTCACCTCATTTTGTGACAGAATCTCTCACTGGCCTGACATTTGCCTGAGAAGGCTGAGCTGGATGGCTACCAGCACCAAGAGATCCATCCACCTATGTCCACCTTCCCAAGGCTAGGATTACAAGTGTACGCCACCACATCTGACTGTTTATCTAGATTCGAGGTGTCAGGCACAGGCCCTTATGCTGGCACAGCAGACACTTCCCCAGCCCCTCCAAACATTCTATATGCTTATTCTCTTTAACGCAATAACCCCACTTCTAGGGACCGATTCTTAAATTTAAAAAAAAAAAAATCACTAGAAATAATAAAAATAAAAGTATTGGAAAAAAATTGTTCACTGGGTAATCACTTGAAACAAGAAACAGAGGAAGTCAAACTGCCACCACAGGCACAGTGAGAGAAATACAGAATGGACAGCAGCATATTTCTGAATAGTGGTGGTCTCTGTCACTGATGTGGCAAGGTAAAACAAATAGGGGTGTATCCAGGTCTGGATGACATGTGACCACTAGGAAATGAATGTGACATACTGTTGAGTGACACAGAGACATGGAAAGGGACAAAAAGCAAAGTGCAGGCCAGTGCACACATGGAGCATCAGGTTTATAAGCAGATGTCCTGTGCATGTGTATGTGTGTGCATTTGAGTATGCGTATGTGTGTGCACATGTGCATGCATGCATATGTCTGTGTGTGTGTGTGTACATGTGTGCATATGTGTGTACATGTGTGTGTGCGCACACGTGTGTGTGTAAAGCTTCATAGGCTCAGGAAGAGTGGAACAACCAAGCCACTAACAATTGATGCCATGGGAATAAATAGATGATGAAGAGAGTTGGCACTTTCCCCTTACATCTCCTTAATAATGGAGCTTGTACACATGCACACATTCACATGCAGAAACACACAAGCATACATATGCATATAAACATGCATACACATACACACATACACTTTTGTGGCGGGGTTAAAATTTAGGGTACATGTGTATTTATTCTTATAATACACAGTGAGTACACAGACACCCCCAAACAACTTGTTTTTAAAGACAGGGTTTCTCATTGGGACCTGGGGCTCCCTAGTTAGCTTAGGCAGGCTGGCCATAGCGTCCACTGTCTCTTGTCCACCTGCGCTGAGATTATAGGCATACACCAACACCAACCTTTACATGAGTTCTGGGGATTGAACTCAGACTTCACGCTTCTGCAGCACAGACTAAGTTATCTCCCCAGACATTTCTTTTCTTGTAAGGACAGAGCACGTGTGCATTTGTTTAAGAAACATGTTAAGAATGCTCATAGCGTGTGGGATTGATGTATGTGTATTTCTGCGGATCCTGTTATAACCAATGGCCCCCATACTCAACCATTTCAGTGTTTCCATGGCAGAATTTTGCTATTGTGAATACCTGGAGGAAAGACCACCAAAAGCCATCACACACACACACACACACACACACACACACACACACACACCCTGGCTCTTGGTGTAAACCAGAGTCACCATCTACACAGTTACCAAGAGAAAATTACCAGATAAAATAGACGTCCCCCTTAGAGATGTATTCAAGATAAATAATGAATAATCTTTCAGTATTTGTCTGTCCCTGAAATATTTGGGGTATCTCTTTCAATTGGATGACCTGTGTATAGATTAGTTGATTCTGGCCTCCCTACCTAGAGCCTGGCTGCACCTGGGGCCACTGAGGTCATAGTGACCCTGTGGTCTTACCCTCAGGAGATTCTTCTTTTCCCCCTGTGTTTATATTTGCCAAACTTTTAAGTTAAAAAAAAAACCTGTATTAATTAATTTCTCTTGGAAAAGCACAAATCAGACCAAGTAGTTGATGTGTGGGTCCACCCAGTGTTCATGTAATTACACCACTTTCTTTTCTATTTTAACAACTTTTAAAAAATGCTAATATTTACCGGGGGAGGGCAAGAGCGTGCCTTAGTATCTATGTAGGACAGTGGTTACCAACCTGCCTAACACTGCGACGCTGTAATGCAGTTCCTCATGTGGTGGTAATCCTCAACTATAACATTATTCCGTTGCTGCTTCATAACATGTAATTTGCCACTGTTATGAATATAATGTAACCATCTGATGTGTGACCCTGTGGGGGTCTTAACCCACAGGCTGAGAAACCGCTACATTGATAAGATAACACATGGGTTCCAGGAACAGAACTCATACCATCAGACTCCACGGCAATCCCCTTTACCAGCAGCAGAGGGACCATGCTGCCCATAACATCTTTATTTACATTTGACCAAAATTATTTCCACTTAAAACAATTACTCTGCATTTAAGTCTGCAGATATTTATGAATGTGGGCTTACATTTAAACTTAGTCTATTATGAACTTAATTTTTAATTGCTAGGACAGCCAAATTAAGATAAATGCTTGAGGGGGAAATCATGTCCAAGTGTTTGTAAGATCGGGAGTTCTGAAAGTGATGACGCCTCGTGAACTGGAACTGGCTATCTGTATTCTGGACATGGAGGTTTAAGGAAGTGCTTCCCAGCATGCTGGCCTGCAGTGACCTGCTCACATGGAAACTGGTGAGCCAGAGGGAACCAACAGGGACCGGTGGGGGGGGGGGGTTCTGCAAAACGTATGGCCCACAGAGCCAGACAGCCTCTGTGTAGACCTGAGCTGACCCCTCGATGTCCAGTCTGGCTCGTGAACTGACAAAACTATGTCCACACTCTCTGCTTTCCTGCTGCCTCGGGTGCCTCAGACTTCCCACGGCTCCTAGGAATGTATCACAGTCAAAAACGAAAATGAAACCTGCGTTTCCTCATGACCTGCAGTACCCAGGCTGTCCACCTTTGCCTCACTAAACTCTCAACCCCTACATCATCAGAGGAAGTGAACTCTTCAGAGTGCCCAGACGCTGGCTTCCAGGGGCCTTGGGGGCCTGAAATGCAGAGATTCCAGAGCTAAAAGAATGATCACAATTGCCCTCTGGCCACACACAGCCTGCACAGACTTTGGGAATGTCTCCAATCTAATCTTAGAGCCTGAGGACTGCAGCATCTGATAAAGAAAAAGCTCCTCTCTCACACCAGGCTTACCCCGGGCCAGAACCTAGCTAAGCTGTCCAGAGCCAGCTGGGTGGTTTCTCCTTTGTGACAGTTTGCCTGGGACAGGGCCTGTCGCTCCCTTCCCAGCAACCCTGCACCTGTCACAACTCTGAATCCCCACATGAACTCACTGCCCTCCTCTCCCACACACTGGAACTACTTTCCCTTCAAAGTCCTGGTCCTGGGTGACTGTGGGCCCTTCTCCAGAAAGCCTTCCCAGAGTGCCCAGTGTCCAGAATTGCTCCCTTCCTGGATTGCTGGTCCACCTTCAAGCTCACTGGTGCCTCGTGGAGGATGGTGGAGGTCCTGCTTTCCACAAAGCATATAGCTGAGAAAGCAGTGAAAGCCACGCCTTTAATTAATTAATTAATTATTATTATTATTATTATTATTATTATTATTATTAATTACTGTGTGTGTATAAAGGTAAGATGTCTGTGTGCCATGATCGAAGCACTCTAGGTCATCAGGCTTGAGTATCAGGGTCCTTACCTAGGGAGTCATCTCAAGAACTGTGTGCCACAGCCTCTTAAACTTTGGGTTAGGTGACATCTTACAACTTAATGTTAGCATTTCCAAACACTTGACAGTGGTAAAATTTTCCTAACCCGGCTAGTTGTGGTGGAGCACACTTTCAATTCTAGCACTCTGGAGGCAGAGGCAGGCGGATCTGTGTATGTCCAAGGCCAGCCTGGTCAACAAAGTGAGTTCCATGACAGGCAGGGCTGTGTAGAGAGACCCCGTCTCAAAAGAGAAGAAAAAGAGGATGAGGAGGGAAGGAGAGAAAAGACAGGAAAAGGTTTCTAAACCCATCCAAAAATAATTTAGGATAAAACAGATAATGGCTTCACTACAACCTTGGTTCTGAGCACACAGCACACACACACACCTTGTACTGTACTCAGCATCACGCCAAGCAAGACCCACAACACCACCTCAAACATCTGGGCGTAGGTTCAAAACCAGCACTGGAGACCCCAGCGTTTTGAAATGTACATGCAAAGTTTTCTGTTCTTGTGGAAAGCAATAGCATTTCTTACTCCGTTCGCCCGATCACTCTCCAGAGTGCACATGCTGTAGGGTGTCCACCAGGACTGCTGGACATAGGCTTAAGGCCATAGAAGGTCATCAGCTGGCTGGCAACTACACTAGCTGCTCGGGAAGAACTTTTCAACTCAAAACCCATGTCCTGGGATGACATACTTTGGTTAATGGGAACAGTTAGCCAGAAGCAGAACTAAAGAACCCCCCCCTCAAAAAGAAGGTTAGTTCATTTAGAGACTTTCCTAGAACTATAGACTTGAAGGATTAGGTATTGTTTTAGTGGTGTTGGCCAGTGGTGCTGTCTATGTGCTGAGTTTTACAGTCTGAATGGAGTCATCATGGAGTCAGCTGCACTAAAGTCTGGGGTCTGTTATGATAAATACTAGATGAGTACATCTTTACATTGTATTGTGCTCACATGTTTTATCATTAAAACTGCTGTTTGGATTGCTGACTTGAATTTTATTTTCAAAATATTAAATTAATTTTGACTTAGGATAGGACTGAATGCTAACAATTTCTAAGATGGCCTTAGACATCTTTCTGCCTTTTAGCTCTGTGGACTTAAGTGAAATGACATTCTCAACGCTGATGGTTCAAAATACCAAACCACTATGCAAGATGTTGCTTTTCGTCCTGTGGTATCAAATACTCAGCCAAGAGTTCACTACACAGGTAAAACTAAAGCACATCCATGGCAGGATATAAAGCTGCTTTGATCTTCAAAATTGGTAAAAAAAATTATGTGTAAAATATTATAAAATACAAAACGTAAAAAAAAAATCTTTTTTGATCTCACTCTGTAACCCAGCTAGCCTGGAACTTGCTAAGTAGACCAGGCTGGCTTTCAACTCACAGAGTTCTGCCTGCTTCTGCCTCCCAAGTGCCAGGATTAAAGATATGCACCCCTGTGTAAAGTAAATTTCTTTATGAGCTATTATCAGTAAATATTTAATTTACCCACTTTATATACTTATATGCCCAAAGTGCTGTATATGCCTCAGCAACAGACTGGACTCCCCACCCTGCAGCACCACTTCAGAGGCACAAGGAGGGTGTCCTCTCCTTCCTCAGGGATGACAGACTATGCACCCAGGGCCAGCTTGAACCACAAAGAAACAGGACTGGTTATATTCTTTCTCCAAGTTTTGAAGACTTCAAACTTTGCAGGTGTTTCACAGCCCAAGGCCCTCCCTGGGTTCCCGATCCCTCCTCCTTCCCCACTTTCCCCAGGTTCACATAACCAAGACTCCCAGCCTCAGATAGAGCTGACCTAGTTCCCAAACAAAGGATTCCCTGTGGGCAGGTCTGTGAACAGCCAGCCAGTGTGGTGCGCCGCAGGGTCAGACCTCAGCACCAGGACCTGAGCCCACCCAACTCAGCTGCACCCTGCTGTAGCCTCCAGGGACCACTGACCCTAAGTTCTCTCACCTTAGTTCTGCCCCAAGCTATGTCCCCTGGCCACTGACACCCACAGTCAACTGGCCCATCAAGCTTTGGAGGTCTTGCCCACCACTCTATTTACAAGGTGCACCTGAGCCTGCTTTTGCCAGTAAGATTTTGCTTCGGAGGGTTCCATATTTTTGAACCCAACTAAAATAATACACACACACACACACACACACACATACACATACACACACACACACACACACACACATACACACACACACACACACACACATACACACACACACACACACACACACACACACACACACAGTGAGAGAGAGAGAGAGAGAGCAGTCCGCAACCTGTTATTGCTGCTTTGACTTCAGCACCCCAGTTCTTACCTTGGGTTCTGCTTCTTCCACGCAACCCTTTTTCACTGCACCCTGCTAGCTGCAGTTCCTCTCTGTCTACCCACCTCCTAGAGGGTATGTATAGCTGTCTTCACCAACTGGGAAGAGGCAAGGAGTACCCCCTCTCAGAGAGTCATTAGGCAGGGAACTTGCTCCTACCTGCTCCGCTCTACAGTCTGCACTCTTGTGCAAAAACTCCTGGACACTCGATCCTAACACCCCTCCCTCCCCTGCAGCCTGTGCTGCTCTAGGTACGACGTCAGCCAAGTTCCTGAGGCTGCAGCAAGGTTTCGCCAGCATCCACTGCAGGATTAGGCCCATGAAAGACAATCTTCAGTAAGTAGATGCTGACAGAAAGCACTAGCCCTCGGAGAGGTCTGATTCCAGGATCTAGGTTCGTTAAAACCCACCTGTACCTTCAAGTTCCCAGGTCCCTCTGGGGTCCACTCACCTGTTCCTCCCCATCGTCTCATGGTCCTTGACCACCACATGAAGTTCTGAGCTCTGGTCTAGAGGAATACCTTTGAGGTCCCACTCAAAGCCCTGGGAGAAAAGAAGAAAAGACAATTTGACCTGTTGCCCCAGGGTATTGAGAAGACATTCAGAACGGTGTTAGCGGATGAACATGTAGATAGGTGGGTGGGTTGATGGATGAATAGATGGTAAAGTGGGTGGATGGATGGATGGATGGATGGATGGATGGATGGATGGATGGATGGATGGATGGATAAGTGAATTATAGATGCTGTGCTGGCTATTTTTATGTCAACTTGACAAGAGCTAGAGTCATTGTTGAGGAAGGAGCCCCAACTGAGAAAATGCCTCCATAAGATCTAGTTGTGGGCAAGCCTGTAAGGCATTTTCTTAATTAGTGATAGATGTGGGAGGGCCCAGTCCATTGTGGGTGATGCCATCCTTGGGCAGGTGATTCTGGGTTCAATAAGAAAGTAGGCTGAGCAAACTATGAGGAACAAGCCAGTAAGCAGCCCTCCTCCTTAGCCTCTGCATCAGCTCCTGCCTCTAGGTTCCTAACTTGTTTGAGTGCTTCTCCCGACTCCCTTCGGTGTGCCAGTGATGTGGAAGTATAAGCCAATAAATCCTTTTCTCTCCAAATTGCTTTTGGTCATGGCGTTTCATTCATCACAGCATAGTAAGCCTGACTGGGAAGATGTATAGATGGGTGAGAGCATGGATGGATGCGTGGGTGGGTGGGTGAGTGAATTTATGGGTGAGTGGATGTAAGAGTTGGTGAATAAATGGATGGGTGGAATGAATGATAGATGCACGGATGGGTGGCTATTTGGATGAATGGGTGGGTGATTGGATGGGTGAATGATGGATGGATGAATGGATGGATGTTTGAATAAAAAGTTGGTAGCTAGGTGGGATGGATGATAGGTGGTAGGTGAGTGGGAAAATGAATGGATAGATAGGTGGACGGATAGGTTGATGGTTTTATGGGTGGGTAGATGCATGGATGGATGGAAAGGTAGTTAGATGAATAGATAGCGGGGTTGATGGATAGGTAGATATATGGATATATGGGAATGGACAGACAGATACCAGAATTCTAGACCTTCAGAGGTAACAAGAAAGAAGGGCAAGCTACATTACACTAGCCTCTTCCCCCACCCATCTCAGGACACCAGAACAAAAGCACACATTAAAAATGCCAGTTGATCCTTCAGGGTCCTTGCTCACCAAGATCATATGTCATCCAAAAGCCAGACCCCTAATGGGTGGGATGAGTATGTGAGAAGTTAAGAACGGCCAATCAGAGTCCCCTCAACCCTCCTCAAAGCAAACATGCAGCCTGTACCTGAACCTATCCTTTACTCAGTTTCAGAGGATCACATGGACGGCATCTCTATAGAAAGCTACATGAGGGGACAGAACCAATGGGAACATTGGGGGACGGGGAAGTGCCATGGAGAGGAAGTCCAAGCATCTGCTCTCCCCATCAGCATGGGAAGGGGCTAAGGACAGAGCTGGACTCCTACCCTCCTGAGAAAGCTGCCTCTTCTAAGCCCCCTGCAGAGGCAGAAGAAGTGGGGTGGGGTGGGGGGTGGGAGGATCAGTGTACCTCATTCCACACGGGGTTCACACTGTTCTTGATGACTTTGGTTCTCTTCTTTACTCCTGTGGGAGACAAAGAACAGAAAGTGGAGACACATCCCACTGAGGCTCATCCACCCTGACTGGTTCAGCTGCAGACACTCCCCATCCCCTCATCCCACTCCCCACTATCCCCACCCTCCCCCACACCTCACCCCTCCCACCCCCGCTTAGGACCTCGGCTCCAAAGGAAAGTTCACGAAATCAGCACGGCCTCTGAGCACCAACTAGGAATGCCCAATGGCTCTGATACTTCTCTTTTAGCTTTGGGGGCCACTAAACAGTGTGACCAGAAGGATGTTTCTGAAAGAAAATGTCCAACTGGTAGGCATGGTAGTGAGTACCTTTAATCCTAGCCCTTGGGGAAAAGACACAGGTGGACTTCTGCGAGTTTAAGGCCAGCCTGGTCTATGTAGAGCTTTCCAGGCCAGCCAGGATACTGTCTCAAAAAAAGAAGAAGAAGTGTGCGTTGGGGGAGGGGGGTTTCAGAAGAGGAAGAGGAGAAAGAAAATGTTACACTGGCTTCTCATAATTACGCCATCAGGGCCATTGTTGTTCCTACACATACATGCAGGCAAAGAGTCATCTTCATAAAATAAACCAACAAATACTGAAAAACCAAAAAGATACAGGAGACATATCGAGAGCATCAAAGCCTTGAGCCATGTCAAGGAGATTTCCCCGGAGCTGAAATCAGCAGGGCAAAGGTGAACTCAGTGAAAACGATGAACTGTTTAGTGTTACAGTGGATATCGCTTTGACTCCATAAAGTCTTGGGAAATTGGTTCAGATTTCAAGCTCTCTTTGCTCATTTCTAAGATCATGGCGTGAGGTCCTCAACTGCTCTCAAGCTCATCACACTGTGTTTGCCTCCTCTGTAGCTACTCTGATGCACCCATCCAAGTCTATAAACTCCTTAGTAGCATCCCATTGGTCGCTCCTCAGACAACCTTCACCAGGAGCCCTGCTTTCCCTGAGGATGACAGAGATAGCTCTTCTCTCTGGGATTCCCAAGGCATCTGGGACCTCTGCCCAGGGCAGCAGCTCACAGGGTGCTTCTCTATCCACATTGCAACGGTTTAAATAGATGTAGCCCCATAGACTTTCATGTGTTTGAACGCTGGGCCCACACAGAGCAACACTATTCACTATTAGGAGGTGTGGCCCTGTTGGAGCAGGCATGGCCTTGCTGGAGGAAGTGTGTCACCATGGAGGCAGGCTTTGGAGTCTCAGAAGTTCAAGTCAGCTCACTCCCTGCTGCCTGTGGATCAAGATGTAGAATTCTCAGATACTTCTCCAGCAACGTGTCTGCCTGCATGACGCCATGTTTTCCACCATGATGATAATAAACTAAACCTCTTAACTGTAAGCCAATGCAACTAAATATTTTCCTTTATAAGAGCTGTGGTTGGTTAGTCTCTTCATAGCAATAAAACCCAACTTAGACACATATTTGGCACACTGATTAGGCTGTGCTTTTTCAGAGGAGAGACACCAACTCTTTATGTTAACAATCCCAGTTCAAAATAAAGTGCCGTAGTACTTGGGAATTAAGTGACTGGATTTTTTTTTTTCTTTCTAAAAGTGCTGTGAGTTAATTTCTTCAGCAAGAATCAGAAGCACTGTTCTTGAGGACACCCTAGCCTTCCTTACTAGCAAAGGACAGTGCAGGTGAATGCAGAGGTCAAAGGAGGCACCATGGGGCCAGAGGCATGCTGGGAAGGGCACCAGATGTCTTCTTAATGTTGGCCTAGGCCTACCCTGTGTAGATGCTGTCTCTTCTTCAGCTCCACATTATTGTCCCTCCCAGCTGATCACTGGCTTTGGAGTCACTTAATAAGGACCCTGAGGGCTATGAAGATGGTTCAAGAGTAAAGCATTTGTCACACAAGCCTAGAGACATGAGTTTGGGTCTCCTGGCACCCAGTGTCCCTAACCAGGAGATGGATGGTAGAAACAGGAGAACTTCCAGTAAACAAGACAGACCCTGTCCCAAACTAGGTGGAAGGTCAGAACTGACACCTAAGGTTGTCTTCTGACATCTGCAGATATGTGGCATTGTGACCTTAAAGAACTTGGCACCTAGGCCTCAGTTCTTCAGCAGTGCACTGATCTATGGCTATCGTAGGCTTTTGAGGAGACAGGAGATGAAAGCTAAGTGTCCACTTCCCCTCCTCTATCGAGGATCTGCTTCCTGTGGCCTCCAGAAGTTACATGGAACATTCCACATGCTGCCTTCCTTGAGTGGCCCACTAAGAATCTCATTTCCTGGTACTCTCTGCTAACATAACAGGCAATATGTGTGACAGCCCTGGGCTAAGTGTCTTTAAACCAGTTTCTACTTCCTGTATTCCTGGAGATGGAGACAGCAGAGGACTTAATGGGACTTTATGAAGTCCTGACTGGAAGAGTGACGTCTCAGACCCTTCGGGTCAGCTGGGGAGGAGCCACTTATGGTATTACAGCTCCGAAGAAGAACAAGCAAAAAGGAGATACTGAGGCTTGGTTATAAAGTGTTTGTCACACTGACATGAGGATCTGAGTTCTGTTTACAGAACACATGTAAGAAGCCAGGTATGGTAGCATGTGCTTGTAAACCAGTGCTGGGAGACAGAGACAGAACTTCCTGGTGCTTGCAAGCCAGCCAGCCTGCAGAATCCATGAGTCCCAAGTTCTAGTCAAAGAGACCCTGTCTCAAAAAACAAGATGAGAAGTTCCTGAGGAACAATGCCCAAGGCTGACCTCACACCTACACTTGTGTGTGTGTGTGTGTGTGTGTGTGTGTGTGTGTGTGTGTGTGTGTGTTTGTACGCACGTAGAAATGTGAATTTTCTTTTTTGAAGGAAAGAAACATTCACCTACTCATCATGTGGCTTAGAGGTGCCAAAAGAAGAGCAGACACCCTTGCTAATCTTGTGCCTGGCCATTGATTCTGACCTTGGCTTTTCATCTAACAAACTCTAAAGTGCACAGCTCCTGCAGGAGGGATGAGGGTGTGGAGAAGCTCTACAAATGTCCTGTGGGTGTGCCCAGGATCCACAACAGCTGTAGGGAAGCCTGGGCTTCATCCAGACCATACAGCTCTGGTAATCAATCAATCAATCACACACACACACACACACACACACACACACACACACACACACACACACACACGGAGGGAGGGAGGGAGGGAGGGAGGGAGGGAGGGAGGGAGGGAGGGAGGGAGGGAGGGAGGGCATGTGTGATTCTGAGTGCAGGTACCTGGATCTGGCAAGATCACAGAGGCAGAAGAGGATGGTAGCTGCCAGGATTGAGAAGTGTTTCCTGAGTGCGGAACTCTGGAAAGTTTTCTAGAGACAGAAAGCACTGACATCTGCACAACCAAATGGATGGGGTTTCTTTGTTTTGTTGGGGTTTAGTTTCTGTTTGTGGGTAGATTAGAGGGAGACTGTATGCTAAGAAACCCATGACTGAGTGCACGCTAAGCACACACTATACACCTGAGCTACGCTCTAAAACCCATAAATGTACTTAATACCATTCTGACTTCGAACTCACAGAGCTCTGCCACCCTCCGATGAGTGCTGGGATTCAGGAATATGCCACCACACCCAGTTATATTTAATACCACCAAATTTAGCACTTAAAATTGGTTAAGATGGTAAATTTAACCAGGCATGATAGCACATACTTGAAACCCCAGAATTTAAGAAGCAGAGGCAGGAAGTGTACTGTAAATTCAAAGCTAACCTGATCTATAAGGAAAGTTTTAGGCTAGCCAGGCCACATAGCTAGAACTTGTCCCTGCCCCACCCCAAAAGTTAAAGAAAGAAATCACCATTACATAATATATATCTTACTACAATTTTTCTAAAGTTCTTCTGGAAGATGGCGGGGACATGAGCACCCTGGGGCTACCGGCTGGGATGGGGTGGGCAGAGGAAGGCTGAAAGGTTCTGACCCAGAACCTGTTCCCATTAGTCACAAGTCGAATCCCGGTGTCAGTAGACACCAACAGTACAGGAGAACTTGATAAGGAACAGCCATCTCTCCTGTCTATGGACTCGGGCCTAGGCATCCCAAGACCTGCATGATTGTCGCCCACCTTGCCAGGAAAATGCTGCCCTTCCCACCTTCAATCACCCCTCCTCATATGTCTAACCCTGGCTGGAATCACACAGTTAGGAAAGAGGCAGGGAAGGAGCCTGAGTGATGGTTGTCATAACTACCATGTCTCACACATCCAATAAAGAGGTGCTTTCCAAACTGAAACGGGAGTGAACACTGAAGTATTGTAAGCCTGCAATGTATATTTGTGGGACAAGCAAGAGGCTACTGTGGCATTAGAAGCCCTGTCCCCTCTGAGCCAGGAATTCTGATACCTGGTTTAGGGGCAGGGGCAAATGTGACTCACCCCTGTATTAGTTAATTGCCTTATTATAGTAACAAGATACTTGGAAACTGGCAATCTAAGGCAGTTTTGGTTCATGGTTTGAGGCTATAACCCATCACGGCAGAGATATGGCCACAGGCCGTGAGGTGGTTGGCACACTGTGTCAGAAGGTCTGTGGTAGAGAGAGATAGAAAGCTGGTGTGAGCTAGTAATCTCTTGGAACTGGAGAAGATAATCTTACACATTTTTCTTGTTGCTTCTTTAAGACAGTCCCATATAGTTCATGTTGGCCTTGAACTCCTATGTTGCTTCTGCCTCCCAAGTGCTTGGATTATAAGCAAGCTTCACCGCATTTGGCTCTATGCAACTTTTACCAATTAAAGAAACAAACAGGTACCGGAGAAAATGGCTCAGCGGTTATGAGCCTTGGTTACTCTTCCAGAAGACATGGATTTGATTTTTAGCACTAACATGATGGCTCAAAACCTCTGTAACTCCAGTTCCAGGGGAAGCAGTTCCTCTGACCTTCATGGATGCCAAACAAATATGATTTACAGACTTACTTGTAGGCAAAACATACATTTAAACATACACATAAACTTTTAATTAACTGAAACATCTATGACAAAATGTTACTATTCTTAATATGTAAAGAGTTCTTACAAGAACTCTTGTAAGTTAACAACTAACTTAAAAAGCAAATACTACCGACCTCCAAGATAAACACATTAAAAGGTAACTGGATAAGAAATAGATGCTAATAGTTAATCGTGAACTATCATTACTATTATTTTTTAAGACAGGCTCTCGGGTATCCCAGCTGACCTTGAACTTCTGATCCCCCTGCCTCCACCCTGAAGGTTGGGAGTCACTACTCCTGACTTTATGCGGTGATTGGGCATGGATCCCTGGACCTCACACACTCTAGTCAAGGACTTCAGTACCTAACCTTCACCTCCCAGTCCAGTCCAACAAGTTCTATTTGAACGTTAAGAGATAGTCACAGATTTTCATGATCTTGAGAAAATGAGCCCTCAAACATGGCTGACAGAGGCAGTGAAGGACAAACGGGAAACCCAGCAAAGCCTCAGCAAGGCCACAGCCCTGCTGCTTCTTGGAACTCACCCAAAGAAATTCAGTAGTTAGCACACGGGCGAAGATTTTGCCATCAGCATAGCCTTCAAATCAATAGTATAATTTAAGAATTAGATATAAATAATTTAATGTGGCATAGAGCCAGGCATGGTAAAAGATTCCTATAATACCAACAATTGGGAAACTGAGGCAAAAGACTCCTGAGAGGTCAAGGCCAGTCTGGGCTGCATAGCAAGACTCTGTCTCAAAAATAAAAAAGAAAGAAAAAAAGTGATATGATCTAAATGTTCATCAAAAGAGAATTGACTGAATTAATTATGCACATCCACCAAATAGAACACTCCACAGACTTCCTGAAGAGTTATGTAAAAGGATCAGAACCAACACAGAAAGCACCCTTGGCTTTTTTTTGTTTGTTTGTTTGTTTGTTTTGTTTTTTATTACTTTTTTTTTAAAGTTGAAAATAGATTTTGGGGGGCCTGGAGAGATGGATCAGCGATTAAGAGAACCCACATGGTAGCTCACAACTGTCTATAACTTCACTTTCAGGGCATCCAACACCCTCACACACACATAAATGCAAACATAATACCAGTCTACATAAAAGGAAAATAAATAAGTTTAGAAAGTAGACTTTTTTTCATACAGTCACTCCTCCACATGGCCTCTTCGTCACCTGCTTCCTGCCCTGTTTGAGTTCCTGTCCTGACTTTCTTCAATAATGAACAGCGATGTGGAAGTGTGAGCCCAGTACATCCTTTCCTTCCCAACTTTCCTTTTGTCACGGTGTTTAATCACAGCAAAGGAAACCCTGAGACACCTCCCACACATCTCTTCCTTCTCTCCCTCATTATAAAATAAACGGGCATCTAAAAAATTAAAAATAAGATAAAAGCAAACCAGAGCAGGACAAAACTAGCAACAAACACAGAAAAGAGCCAAAAATGCATAAGAAACACATATAGAGATTCACACCCACACTTGCACACACAGAAGTCCCATAAAAACACAAAACTGGAAGCCATAACGTATAAACAAAAGACCTGTAGGATAAAGCATTATAAGACCAAAAACACCACTAGATTCATTTCAGTGTTGAAATGTTGGCTGAGCCTAGGACCTGCCCTAAGTGTGGTTTATATACACAGTGAGACTGTTAGAAAAAATGAATTTTTCCTTTGTGAGTGGTTATCAATTAGAATTAACTTCTGGGCTAGAGATGGGGTGTGTATTCACTTTGCCTCTCAGCAGTGGGATCCCACCAGGCCTAGACCTGTACAGGCCCTATGCATGCTGCGTTGGCTTATTTTTGAATGCAAACTTCCAGGGGTCCTCTACAGAGGAAGCTAGGGAGTCTGGAGAATTCTAGTGAAAGGCAGAGATAGCCAGTCTTTGTGCCTGGACCTGGATGACATTGCAAGGTGTTCCATCAAAGTGTATCCATCACAGCAGAATGTCTGCACCCTGCACTGTTAATAAATGGGGCCACACACATCCTTGCCACGAGCTCCATGGAGCCTGCATCACATATCATGGCCTGCTGAGTGGCATTACTGGTCTCTGAGCACTGCATTCCAGCAGCCACCTGCTCCCCAAGAATGTCAACCCTAAGTGTTTCCAGACATGGACACAGGTTCCCTGAGGAGCCAAATCATTGGTCCTCTAGCCCATCTTCCCTGACAGGTGAGACAGGAAAACTCCCTGAGGACATATTGCCCTGTAAGACCCCCTGTATCTTGCCTGAGAGACAAGGAGGAGGTGAGGAGAGGGGACCCAGTGGGAAAACAAAGGAGGGACAGGGAAGAGGAGTAAGGGTCTCCTGGGCTCCTGGCCAGGAAGTCACCAGGTAGGGGACCTGGAAAATCCAGAAATGTTTGAATTCCAAAGCCCCAGGGGACTTATTTCGTCCAGCATCTAAAATAAAAATGAGTTCATAATATGTGCTCAGTAAACATTTGTTCAATGAACAAAACACGTGAATAGAGGGATATAAATAATTGCATTACAGGATGGAAAAGGGTTAGGGCAGAAGAGAGATGTCAAATGCTATAGGAAAGGAAGCTGAAGCTGTTCATTGATTACAAATGATGATCAAAAAGGTCTATGTGGGCCCGGTTACTCAGGACAATTTTGGCTAAGGAATTAATCAGTGAACACAAGAACAAACACATAACAAGTACTAGTTAGTAGCCTGTCTGTATCCTGAGATCCTTACACGGGGAAGCCAGGCAGCCCTGAGACCAGCGTTCCAGAACCCAGAATCTATTTTTGGAGGCAGGTCCTGAAATTACATCTGAAGCTGGAATGTCCAGGCAACAACTGCAGGGTGAGGCCAGTCTAGGCCCACATATCTCAGCTACATGCTGGTACCAAACACAGCACTTGATGCAGCCTAACTTCTCAGCAAGCAGGCCACCGTCCCTTACTGCTTACCAACCCTGACTGTGCCTCAAAACTCAAGGAGCCTGGTCAGGAATACCCAGATAGGCCCCACCCAAAGAGATCTAGCTTTCAAGAGCAGGAGCATTGGCAATAGGCTTTGTTAAAGGTATACTGTAGAGTTAAGATTCCCCAACTGGGTGCTTCATAAATCCTGGATCTGATTCCAGTGGGTAGGCATCAACTCAACCCCAGATTCCTAGAAAAATACTCTGGGCAAGCACAATTATTTCACCCACGGCATCATCTTCAAAACGGCCTGCACCGGACATATGTTAGAAGCTGATTCTTAGGTCACCTCCCAGATGTTCTTGGGTGGTACTCAGAGTGTTTTTCAAATACACTCTACAGGTGACTGTCAGATATCATGAAGTATGAGGACTATGCTCAGACTGAGGGAGGCTTGGGGCCAGATGGAGAAAGCCATATATTGCTCAACAGAGGACATTCCAGTGAATTATCAAGACAGACAACTGCTCTCCGGGGTCCTGGCATTGGAAGTAGGGCTGAGGCGAATGTGCTAGCAAACCCAACAAGGTGCCATTGTAGCTAAGCAGGGATTACTGAAGCCAGGAAACTCTTGGGAGCCTTTCTGAAGGAGGTGGCAATAGAGACTCTGAGGTTAACCTTCATCTCTGTTGGAAATATTACATGATATCACAGCCCTTCTTATCCATGAAAGCCAACAGCAAGGTTCAGGAGACAGTATTGAGAGTGGGGACGGATGACAGGTGAGCATGCTGGGTACCTGAACCAGGGCAAGCAGTGCCTCAACAGTCTGGTCACTTATCTGACACAAGAGCAGTGTCTGTTATCAGAGCTGGAAGTTTTATCTGGTGTTTTGATTTGAACTAGAATTGAAGCCTAAGTACTTCTTCATTCATTTTGGGAAAATGCTCTAGCAGTGGCCCAGGATCCCTATAAAGAAAAAGTGGTTGCCTAGCAAGCAGGAAGACAAAAATTTGATGTTAAAACAAGCAAGCAAAACCCAGCTGTGGTGGTATGTATTTGTAAGCCCAGCAAAAGGAGAGGAGGCAGAGACAGGGTAAAACCTAATGGCTCATTGGCCAGCCAGCACTTACAACCTGGCAAATCCTAAGTCAGCAAGAGACCATGTCTCTAAAATAAAATAGCAATTAGCAGCTGAGATCGGAGGTTATCTTCTGGTCTCCCATACATATATGTACACACATGTATACACACACACACACACACACACACACACACACACACACACACACACACACACACACACCAACATGCTCTACCACTGGGATACACCCAACAGCGGCCCCAACCATTTCTATACAGTGAAAGTCACTCTACTATTATCTGAGGAGGGAGGGAATACCAGCAGAGTGATGGAAACCTTGGGTCATTCCTATTGTCCCCACGGATGTCACAAAAGTTAACAGCTTTGGGGAAAGCCCTGCCTCAGTTCCTCTGTATCTTTTTCTGTGCTTTTCAATCCCACAGAGCCACAGAATATAACTCCTCCAGGGGAAGCCCCCTCTCTCCTCTTCGGTTTATCTTTCTCTGCAGAACTCGGGCCCTGACTCACTACTATTGTTTCTTCTCTCGGTTTTTGACAGGTTCTTCCTCTTCCCTTTCCCCTCCTGAGACACCCCTCCCTTGGGAATCTGCCTGAAGCCAGGGAGAAGCGGCCAGAAGGGTGGAGGAAGGTGCAGCCTCCACGGAGAAAACCCTGCCTAGGCTAAGCAGCACACAGAGAGGCTTAGCTCTTTGGATTTGGGAAACATCTCGGACACCCCTCACACTTCTTGAGTCAAAGCCATATCCACAGTATTCAGTTCCTCTTCCTTCTGGTTGAGATTTGGCCATTCAAACGGGCAGTGTTCGGTCACGATTCATGAATGGATAGATGGGACATAACTTTCAAAGAGCACTGTTTAAACGCTCACAAACCAGCTATGTTGCCCTGTTTACACCTCTACTTTCTGTAGAGCCCACCCTGTACCCGCTACCCAGGAAGTGCCGGCCTTTCTTCTTGGTACAGTATTAGGAAAGTAATAACTACTAGCTTAGCAGCGTCTTTCCAGGTACCCTAAGCCCATAGCACTTGCCATTTTTAGGCTTCCTGACTGTCGATCCCAGGGAGGGATTTCCGGTGTCAGACCCCAAAACTGGGCGCAGAGAAACAGATGATGTCCAAGAGTGGATGTAGAGGCCTTGGGGCTCTCACCTCGGAAAATCAGGCTGGCGACAGGGTCGCCGGGCCGGTCCTTCTTCACATTGGGGAGGTTGCTGGCCCTCGCCAGCAGGCAGCAGAGCATGGCTCAGCAGCCCAGGCGTGCGGGGTGGAGGGAGGAGGAGCGCGGGATCCAGCCACTACTACCCGATCGGATCCTGGATGGCCACGCCAAGACAGCGGTCGCTCCGCTGCGCCTCCGCGGAGACTTGGTCAGCCCGGGATGCGAGGCTGCGCTTGGGACAAGGTACACCCACAAGGCGGATCCTCCCCCTTCAGCCCGGCCTGGGTCCGCCCTCAGGGAGGTGGCTCGGGAGGAGCCAGCTGGGACTCACGCCCTGTCCAGGCCGAGGCAGCCTTCTTCTGAGGGTCCCCAAGGAAAGAAAGGAGTGGCAGGCAAGGACAGCGCGGGGGTCGACGCCTGCGGTACCGTGGGTCCAAGGAGCTGCGCGCTGAGCGCCTAAGGAGTGCACACCGTGCACCCACCCGGTGCACCCAGACCCAGTTCCGCGCGGAACCAGGGATTTCCAGTGGCGCCCAGGGTTGTCCAGATCTGGACTAAATCACTTCGCGTTCCCGATCGCTGCCCATTCGATCTCCTGCAGTTCCCTGCACAATCTTTGAACACCTCACCCTCCACAGAGGAGAAAGTTGCTCAAGTTGAACCTTAAGCCATCCCGGTCCTTAGCACTCTTCTGCGTGATGTCTGATCCCTTAGCGGTTTATAAAGGTCCTTCTCACAGGGAAAGACTCCAGCAGGTAGCTGGGAAAGGAATATGGTCCCTCCTCTTCTTATTTGGAAGGACACGACACTTCCATAGGGGAAATCCCGCTTTGGCCGTCCCACTCCACTCCTGCACCCTAAGGGCACATCAGGGAAAACAGTCCAGGGAAGACTGGGGCTGATGCTAAGAGATCTGCTATACGACTGTGATTGTCAAGTTCCCCAGTCTCCCTCTCCCCTGATAGCCCACACGGACTGGGGACTACACCACTCTACCATTAAGCTAACCACCAGCCACACGCTCTTTTTCCAACATTCTTAGGAAGAGCCTCCAAACTTTCGGCCTTCATTCTCTCTCCTCTGCTCTCTTGAACCATCCAGTCATGGCTTCCGAGTCTTATCACACCACCAAAACCACAGATCCTATTGGGCTCTGCTTGAAAATATAAGGGGGGGGGGGAGGGAGGGAAGGAGGAAGGGCTGCACAGAGCATGTTCTCCACAAATAATTATTTCTAAAGAGAAATAGTTTAAGAACAGAGCCAGAGTCCATCCCTCCTCAGTTTTACGTCATCACTCTGGTTGACGCCACTGCCTGAGCTACAGTGACCGACTCCATCCAGTAGTCTCCCATCTTCTGCCTCTGCCCTCGCCTCCACCACCACCCTGGTGTGCTCACAACCCAGTGTCACCTGGTGCTACTTCTCCACTCAAAATCTTTCCATAGCTCCCAACTCACTTAAAGTAGAACCCAGAGCCCTAGATGACATAAAGCCCTGTCTGGCTCACCCTTCTTCAGGCTCGGTGGCCCTCCCTCCCGAGTTCCTCAGACATGCCAGGCAAGCCACAGCTTTTGGATCCTGAGAGCTGTTCTCTCTGTAATGCTTACTCCCACCCTTCATTACGATCCACTCTTCAAGGACCTCCAATGGCTGTCAGTTTAAACCTGAAACATCTGCCCTATCTCCTCTTTCAATGTTTATTTCTTGTTTTTTGGTTTTGTTTTTTTCTAAGATAGGGCCTCAAGTAACCCAGGCTGGCCTTGAACACTCTTTGTAGGGAAGAATGTCCTTGAACTTGTGTGTTCTTCTTGCCTCCCCTTCCTCACAGCTAGGAGTATAGGTATATTTCACAGTTTTAGTTTATGCAGTTCTGGAGCTCAAACTCAGGGCTTTGGGGTGCTAGGAAGATTCTCTACCAACTGAGCCACACAACACACTACCTCCTCCCCCAAGGCTCCCTCTCATGGTTGCTTTCAAAGCCAATCAAGAGGTAATGTGGGCATCTTATTTCCTTCCCATCCTTCCCATCAGAATGTTGGGTGGGCTCTAAGGTGTTATAAGAATTTAGCAGAATCACTGTATCTAGAGTATGAACAGTTTTTGCTGTGTCCAGGATAAATATTAGAGTGAATGGTTATTTTCTAAAAGTACCTTGACCTTGAGGAATCATTATGGAAAAGAGTTATTGTTTCCCATGATTTGTGGAATTGTTTCTCTGAGGGGGCATTATTTTGGTCACAAGATTCTTCTGATACACCCGAGGCTCTTGGATTATTGTGTACTACAAACGATGGACAATAAAGGACTAAGTGGGAATGTAATGCTTTCCTTTAGAGAGACATGTAGATCAGATTAGAAACCTTGGTATGGAAAAATAAATACTTTACCCCAAAACAACCTTGTGTAGCAAATCAATAAATACGTAAGGTTCAGTTCAGTTCATCAGAGGCTGGACCTTCCTAATGCCACATAGGTCTTAAAAGTTTCATCTTGGAGTGACCTCTTGCTTTCACTGGCCCATGCGACACAGAACACCCAGACACTAAGGGGTTGGGGGGGGGTTGTTAGCCACCCTAGCCTTCCTAGGCCCTGGAACAGGGTTTTGCACATGACAGGCTCTCTATAAATGTCTTCTAAACAATTCACTAAGAGGACACTGCACCCCACACTTCCCATTGCTCACCTCTAGCTTATTGGGAATCAGTCACACCCCTCCATTCTGGATGCTCCACATCAGGAAGTGTAAACAGCAGATGGCAGCAGACAAGATTCTAGGTGTTCTGAGCCATGCTCTCAAGAAGTGGAGACCCCTAACAGGGCCAGAAGTTCCCACTGGAGTGGGGCATGATGAAGGGAAGGGTAAGAAAGAGAGTTGGAGGCTGTCCACTTTCCAGAATCTTGTCTAGCTGCTTGGACCCTCCCTTCCTCTCCCTGACTCTATTCCTCTCTGTTGGTGTTGGTTCCCACTTCTCTCCTAGCAGAACCTGGACCCTGCTTTATCTCCTGCCAACGGCAGAGTTGCTATGGGTCTGCATCCTCCATTGTTCTTGTGAGGACGCAGGCTTGTATGTCCTGAACCAGGAAACTGAGCCCCCCACCCTGTAAGTAAGGTAGCACAGAGCAAATTGCCAATGAGACCCAAACGCCTCAAGTACCCTGGACAGCAGATCAGAGAGGGCACTGAAACTGCCTGGCTCCCTCCGGGTGATGCTATAGGAGTGTTCAGTGCACATACTTATCCAGAACTCATCCTGTCTCTAGCTTTCGGGTGAGTGACTGATCATTTGGAACTGTCATTTAATCTGCTTGAGCCAAGAATGTCAGTGAATTAAACTTGGGTCACCCTCTGAATACTCATAATGTTAGTGTCTCTCAAGTGTCCACAGGCTCCCAGTACCTTCTACTGGCATCAGCTTCTGTCTGCTGACTGATGGCATCTTTTAACTGGCCATGTCATAGTCTCTTCAGCCACATATGGTCTATTGCGTACACTGCGGTCACGAGATCCTTGAGCATATTTCCCTCACCGGCCTTCTCTTCTCTTGGGAGAAAGCCTACATTCCTTTTCTGTGTCAAAGGTTAAGGTCACTCAGGTCCTTGACCCTAGAGCTCCAATTCCAGAAAGTTCTCAATTTCTCAAATACGAAGTTCCCCTCCAGCTTGGAAGTCTGCTTGCTGCTGTTCTTCTGTTTCTCTGCGCCCACCCATGGGACCTCAGGGTTGGTCCCCAGGGAAGCAGTCCCTGGCCTCCCTCTAGGCTGGGTCACTCTGGTAAAGTTTGGCAGAGACATTGCTCCTTAATGTTCATGGAGATTGCAAGGAAGGACTATCTGCAAAATCGCTTGCTCATTGCCAGAGAGCAAGGGTACCCTGGTGTTCCCATTGTGGCAGTCAAGGCTGGTCTGGTCTTAGAGCAGTCTACACTGCACAGGGTTCCCCAGCATGGACTCCACCTCTCTAGGCAACGCTTTTCAGAGAAGACAGCATTGCCCCCTAGGGGAAATTTCAGATACTGTGAGCATTTACTTTTTTTTTTAAGATTCCTAGCTTTGCCTGCACCTCCATGAATGACCAAGTACACATACACACATACACCCTATCATACCATTTTTCTACCCTTGTCCCCACTCACAACCACCACAGTCAGCACAGGAAATCTGCAAAGGGTATAACTAATATTTTTAGAGGAATATTTCAACGGACTTGAGCAAACTATTGGCCTATGTCCAAGAAACAGGGAGTCCACATACCTTTTCCGTAAACCAGAAAAGCAACAGCTGGTGACCCAAACCCTAAACACATCCTGAGGCCTCTTCCCATCTGAACTCCCAGCATCCTGGTCTTCCTGCCATTTACTGCTCTGGGCTTTTACAAAACATATAGCTGTTCCCTTGTAGACTTCACACTGGGACCTAGAAACTTGACAGGGCCTCCTGTTGAGGGGATTTGTCTCAGTGATAAAGCTGTAATAGGGCTATGAAGAAAGTGTTTACCATGAAAATGTGAGGATAGGAGTTTCATCCCAGAACTCATGTTTTTCTTTTCTTTTTTAAAAAAGTTAGATGTGGTAGAGCTCACTAGAAATCCCAGTACTGGAAGGAATGTGTGCCTGCTTATTCATGCATGTGTCAATATTCGCGCGCACACGCGCCTGCACACAGACACACAGACACACACAGAGAGAGGCTGCAATGAAGAATGGGATGTAGAGCACAGCTTGTCTCCTTACCCTCTATATCTGTTCCTCTCTCTTCCACTGACATCTCCCGCAGTTTTACCTGGCACTTGGCATGCAAATTGAAACCTGTATTTCCCAGCCTCCCTTGCAGCTAGATGTGAATATAAGATCAATGAGCTAGGATTGTAACTGTAACTGTGTGCTGTGTCTTGAACCAGAAAAAGTGTGCTTCCTCGCTACCTTTTCCTCTGGCTGGAATTCGAATTATAATGATGTGCAAGGTGTTTACCAACAGGAGGGATGAGGGGCAGCTGGAAGTCCAGTCGGAATAGAATGAATTGTGAGTAGTTTGTATAACAAGTCCAGTTTGGGATTCCATGTTTCCAGACCGATAGATGTACAAAAAAAAAAAGTCCTTGTTGGCTTTAGAAATGTCACCACTCATGGGTGCTGATGGCTAAGTCTAAGGGAGAGGATGCAGTCCTATAACTTACAGGATTAAACATAAACACTATGCATTATACAATACACTGGTGTCCCTTGTGACCCAAGCTACAGATGTGTCATCTTGGGACAATATGATATTTCATAGCAAAATTATGCACAAGTTAAGCATTAGAAGATTTCCCATACTAATCTCTTCTTAAAGCTTCCCTTGAAAAATCAGAGAATGTGGCAAAGTAGCTCATTTAACACAAATCTAACACCTTTGCATGGGTCAGGGGAAAGGTACTCTGGCACCCACTTACCCAATGAACATATATCTTTTTTTTTTTTTTTTAAATGGCCCGATCTAGGTCACATCACTGGCCAGGCTCCCAAGACACAGGGAAATGTGTTCTCTGTAACCTGGTCATGGATGAAGAGTCAAGCTTTCTTTGAACACACTCTCATACAGTCTAGAACTTTATTTTCCCAAGATCTAAACACCAAGCGCCATGAGGCACTTCTGGCTCAGTGATACCAATCGTTAGAGAGATGCATTGCATGAGCTTACAAGATTCCTTCAGGACACATTTGCCAGTCCCTAAACCTTCGAGAAGTATGGCTGCTCCTCTCCTGGGTCACTTCTTTTTGCTACCTTCAACCTCTCTTTGGAAGCCCCAACCCAGTCACTACCTGTTATGAGGTATCCTACAGAACTATCCTGAGGATGTTAACACTCATGTAGTCCAACTACAACTGCAATTAACGTGACCTCCAGGAAGAGCCTGGCGTGATGGAAATGCTCCAGGCTCCTGGCCAGCCACCTTTTCTCATGGGGTGACCCAGAATCTGCGGAGTCTGATTTAGTATCTGTGAGAACAAAAGGATTGCAGAAGTGTTGCCTCCAGCACAGAGCCCTACAAGGGAAACATGAGGGTCAGAGGTTAGTACCTTCCCCACCAGCTAGGGCTTCCTCTAAGAGACAAAGGTGGACAGAAGCCAGCGGGCAGGCGGTGAGAGAGAATGGGAGAGGGGAGGCTGAGGAAGGCTGAGGCTCCAGGGTGGTCTCTATAGAAACAGGCATCCAGAGAGGCACAGCAGCATTCCGAGCACTGAGCAGGCAGACAGGGCCTCAGTTCGCAAGGGAAGACGGAAGTGGCAGGCAGGGGAGACAGGGTCTCTGAAGGGGCCAAACAGATTCCAGCTATGAGGCTGTCTGTGTGATTTTGGGAGGCCTGTGATCAACAAATGAAGCTCATGATCGAACTGACTGGATTAAAAAAAAATCTTGATAAATGTACATGTTAATTATAATACTAATTACAAAAATATATAATTACATATAATAATTATAGTTAGCATGTATTAGGTTTTGTTTGCTTGTTTGTTTAGACAGTCTCATAGTAGCCCAGGGCAGCCTGGAACTCTAGCATACTGGGTTTCTGGTCCTTTTACCTCAGCTCCCAAGTGCTGGGGTTACACATGACATCACCAAACCTGGCTTTAGGCAGAGGAGGGATTAACCCAGGGCTCTCTTCCTACCCAGCAAATATTCTATCAGCCAAGTCATATCACCAATCCCGGAGTTAACGTGTGCTGAGGCCCAGGCACTGTTGAAAGTGCTTCGTCTGGTCTACGTTTCACACTGGAAGAAACTGAGACTCTAGGGTAGTCGAGTGACTTGTCTAAGGATGCACTGGTGAAAAGCGGCAGAGCTGGAATGCAAAGTTCAGGGTTCAAAATCCTAAACAGTTTGGGTACAAAACAGGTATTCTCAGCCTCGCCCCGCCCCTTCCTCCCTCTCTCCCTTCCTCCTCTTTCCCCTCCTCCCCTTCAATAGTTACTGAAGTACAACCATACTGGGTTGTAACCAAGGCTGCCAACTGTCTGCACTTCTTAGTCTCCTTTTCAATTTTATTTCATAAAAAGGCTCACAATGACACCATTGCCCTCTCTCCCGGAGTACCTGATATACCCGCAAAAGGTTGTCATCCTAGAAACATATGAACCACTCCCACCCCCGCACCCTGGAGCCAGGGTATCCTATCCTAAGCAGGTACCTCCACAGGAATATAAGGACTCTGGACCAGGACACCTGGAAATTGCACTAAATGGCATCTGATTGGTCCATCAGACACAGAAAAGGTGAGTCAGGACCGAGGCTTACTAAGATGTGCATGTGTCCTTAAGGACACACAAAAGAACTGTGGGTTCTGGGGTCTGAGGAAGACTCTTCTAGGGTTTTGGACTCCCAAGCTGTCAAATCCTGAACCTGAGATTCCTAATAGAGCTTAGCATCCACACACTTTTTTAAAGCCCTACCTCAAACTAGGAGGGCATATGTCTATAATCCTAAACATTCATGAGATTGAGGCAGGAGAATTATCAAGTCTGCTTGGATTCAGAGGGAGATCCAGCCCCTACCCACTCCCAATTCCATAAAGAGGCAGGTAAGAAGGCTTAGCAAGTAAAGTTGCTTGCTGACAAGCAGGAAGATCTAGTTCTATTTCTGGGACCCACTGTATGGAAGAGACAAGATTTCTGCAGACTGTCTTCTGACCTCCACACTAGTCTACATGTTAAAAAAATAAAGCTGGGCATGGTGGCTGGCGCTTGCTATCCCAGCACTTCAGAGGTGGAGGCAGAAAGTTGCCCAGTTCCAGGCCAGCTTGAGTTAGAGTCTACTTTGTAAAAACTGAGACTCAAGACCTCCAGACCTGGGTGAGTAAGAACTACTGTGTGATGTGGGGAAGGGGCTCAGGTTTATGTGTATGTACAAGTCAACACGCAGATGGGCACCAGAGCCTGAATTCAGACATCGTCTTCTTCTTTTTGTCTCTGAGTCAGACCTTGAGCCAGAAGAAGGCAGTACTGTAAAAATGGTGTAGAGATGGCTCTAGATCCAGGCTGCCTGGGTTCTCTACTGCTGGAGCAAATGTCAAGCTAGTCATTTCAGTTCTTTGTGCCTCAGTCTTCTATTCTATGAAGTGGGGTGATGAGATTTGCTACTACCTGTGCTGGTTATTGGACCAGGATGTAGTTTGCGTTCCACATTCTATTCGAAGTCATGTGAGGTATAATAAGTCTGGATCTTGTCCATAGAATTTTTGTGGGGTCTTACAGAAACAGTTTCTGAAAATGATGTATTGCTTATGTTTAGCCAATGTCTACTTTCCTTCCTTGTGGTAAAAGCATAGTAAGAAATCAGAACTGGGTGGTGGTGTGTGCTTTTAATTCCAGCACTTGGGAGGCAAAGGCAGGCCTTATCTCTGAGTTCCAGGCCAGCCTTGTCTACAGAGCGAGTTCTAAGACAACCAGGGATATGCAGAGAAAACACAACTCAAAAAAACTAAGAGGAAGAGATGTAGCAGCAGTAGTGCTAGTAGAGGTCGTCAGGTCCTTCCGCCTTTGGGTCATTTGTCCTATACTGTGTTTGCTCCTCACAGCCCTGTGTCCCTTTCCTAGACTCAGCTCTACACGGGGCACTCAGCCTGGTTGGTGTGGGTGGCACATGGCATGCATTCCAGAGCCCTTTCTTATTCATGAGTCTCTATGAGGGGATGCTCTCATAAATGTAGGACCTTGGCAAAGTCCCCAAATCTTCTGGGCCAGATCTTTATCAGAGACGGAGATAATACCCTTTCCCCTTGCCCCGATAGAGCTGACTGGGCATGACATGACTTTACTGTTCCACAGAGGATCTATGAGATACTGTGACCATGTCACTGAAAAGGCAGGTCTAGGAGAACAGGCGAGAGAGAATAGGCTTCCCAGGGAATTGTCTGCCCCTGGCCAGATCCTGCTCTGTAATCATTCACTAACCTGGCCCTGAGGAATAGAAGGGTGAGCAAGCTCAAACACTGCAGCCAGATTTAGACATGGGTTAAGAGTCTGGCTAATGCAGGAGATGGAAGGTGGCCAGGGCCTGGGGGAGGGGAAAAGCATGTTCTCTACTGCCTGACAATGATACACTGGGATGTGAGTTCCAGTCAGCCTGCTTCTCAGGTTCAGAGCACAGCTAATACACTTCTTTTCTTTACAGTGAGCTCTGGGCTCCAGGAAAGGGACATATCCAGAGGATTAGGGCAGCAGCAAATAGGATGACCTCTTCCCGGTGAGGCTGAGAGAATGCTCCAGACAGGCCCCCTGAAGCTAAAGCAGGCGGATCCCCTCGGGAGCACTTCCTCCAGTGGGTTAGAGCACTCTCGGTGATTATAACCTCTAGCCTTCCGCCTACTGGAGCTTCTGAGTCTGCCCTGGGGGCAGGGTGAACAGGAGGAAGAGAATGCAGTGAGGAGGCCAGGAAAACCAGGAAAGAAGTCAGGGTTGCCAAATGGACACCAGCGGATACAAACCTCCTAAGAAGAGAATCAGCTCTAGACCATGTACTGTGTCCTGCAAAGACACAGGATTCTGAGGGTGCCTTTACAAACCTGTTCGGATTTCCAGACAGTGAGTGAAGGGGTCCAGAGACTAGCTTAGCACCCAGGGAGCAGGGCCAGTCTTTTAGAATAGTATCTTCACTTCCTCAGCCAGGGAACAAAAGTGATACCCTCTAGAATCAGTTCTAAACCTCCCTACTGTTGTGACCATTTAATACACTTCCTCATATTGGGGTGACTCTCAACCATAAAATTATTTAACTGATACTTTATAACTATAATTTTGCCACCGTTGTGAATCCTAATGTTAATAACTGACAGGCAACCTCTGTGAAAGGGTCATTCAATCCCAAAGGGGTCGAGACCCAGAGGTTGAGAACTACTTCTCTAGAAGCAGCCCACATGGAGTCCAGAGCTTTCAGCCTAAACCAGGCCATTGACCTTGTCCTATCTGTTGGAAACACATTGATAAAGCCCATTTCCAAAAGTTTCTTCTATGGGAAACTGGTGGATAAAGTCAAAGCACAGGGGCGGGGAGCACATGTGGAATGTTCTCTAAGTTCTTCACTGCCTTCTCTTGGTAAGGCTGCTTTCCAGTCTTCCCATCCTGGGTCTCTGTCCAAAGATGTGCCAAATTCTAGACTCAGCACCCACTGGGTGCTCCCAACACCTGCATGTGCCGTGCTTGTCTCAAGCCTGCCTTCTGAGAGCAATTATTATTCTTATTTGTGAGCATCCCAGATGTCCCATGGACTCCAGGGTGTGCACATGTCTGGGAGCACACGTGCATACTTAACGGCTGGTGATACTGAAAGGGGACATCTACTGGATGGCCATGCACTGACTGGTACTCTGATCTTGTAGGCCACATATACAAGGGAGAGAGGACTGGCAGGGAAGGAAGACAGGAGAGAACCCGTAGGGCAAACAGTGAAACTGGCCCACTCCTGATCCCCATATCTCAGAGCTGGAAGAGAAACTATGGGGACCTCAGCCTGGTCTGGTCCTGGGGTGGGGAGGGGTTGTTCTGGGAAAGCAGACATGACCACCCTTCACATCCTGAAGAAAAAGCGCAGGCATGGCCCTGCCAAAACTTGTGGAAAGTCCCAGGATTGGAAAGGAGCATGCTGCCTGGCGTTAGGGGACCCCGTCTAATGAAACCTCCATCGGGTGCCATTCTGTTGAGAGTAAGGAATGGTAACAGCTAAACTTTCCCTGTCCCCCTCCCCCCATGTGTGTGTGTGTGTGTGTGTGTGTGTGTGCGCGCGCGCGCGCGCGCGCGCGCGCGCGCGAGAGAGAGAGAGAGAGAGAGAGAGAGAGAGAGAGAGAGAGAGAGAGAGGATTCCTGGAGGCGTGGCTCTGCTTTTGCTTCCAGTGGCAGCCAGCCTGCTCCTCTAGCGCAAAGGCCCAGGGAAGTGCTGGGTTATAAATAGGTGAAGGCCAAGGCCTTCCTGGGAGAGGAGCAGAGTCCTGCTAGATAGTGCAGCCAAAAGTGGAAAGAGATATTTAAGGGAATCCAGAGAACGGGGTAGTGGCCCCGTCCTCCTGATCTACCAAATGCCACCCTGGCTCAGCTGAAACGCATACAGTCTGGGCACTTCTATCTCATCCTGTCTTCCCTGAGTCTCCTCACCCACTCCTCTGTTATCTTTTCAATATCCAACATCAGTGTGGTGGAGCTAGTCAATCTTTTTCCTGGCTTTCAGGCATGCCTCGATCGGCGCCCAGGATCCCACTCCCACTCCCGTCCTGCCAGGCTCCCTGGCTGTGTCTCCAGAGACCCTACCTGCAAACACGGCAGAGCAATAGGCGTCGCTGATGTCGGAGTCTGGGGTGTGGACATTCTCCGCGAAGAGGATGAAGACTCGCAGCATCACGAAACAGGAGGGCCCGGGCCGAGCGGCAGGCAGAGGGTCCCCTCGGGAGCAAGGTCTACTTGGATGGCTGGCTGCAGGCTCTCAGGTGTTACCCTCAAGAGAAACAGGCTAGTCCAGGCGGCCCAAGTGAGTTAGGCTAGGACCCCGCCTCCGACTTCCTCACCCGGCTAGTCAGAGCGAGAACAGGGGCTTCTGTTCATTTCCCTCCCCCGCAGTCCTACCCCAGCGGCATGGAATTCAGTGACCCGGCTACCAGCTTTCCCAATGACACGGCACTTTGCACCAGACCCTGGCGCTACGGGCTGGGCGGTGGCCGCGATGGAAGAACAAGGGCTTCAGGCGCCCCGGAGCAGCTCAGATCTCGCACCGGGACCGAAGAAAGCTCGGCCCCTCCCCTGACCTTCCACCTCTGTCCGAGAGCTGCTCTCCGCTTGGCAACGCTAGTCGCTTGCAGTGGCCACCGGGACTTGAGAGCTCCTTAGACGCCAGTGAGCCCGAGAGGAAGAGAAGTCCAGAGCACAGAGCTGGGAGCAGGCGCATCGCAGGCTCTTTCCCCGGGAGTCGGAATTCCATTGGTGAGCAGGACGGTGGCCTTCAAAACTTTGCCTGCTTTCCCGGCTGTGGAAGAAACACAAGCTTTAACAAAACACATACAAAGGAAGACGTTTCTGGTTCTTTTAAACGACAACAAAATCTGTATTAAACTAAGATTAGGATATATACTAATCTAGGCTTCCCTCTGAATTTACAAACGCATCTAAGGGACAATTTGCATTTCCTGTGCCATGTCCCCCTGCTTCATGTAACTTTTCTCTTATGTCATTAAAATTTCGCCCTAAGCAATGTTGGAAAAAATAAGATAATAGCTAAGCTGTTGAAAGCACTTGCTACTCTTCTTAGAGGACTTGAGTTGATTCCCAGCAACCATGTGGTACACCTCAACTGTCTTTAACTTCACTTTGGGGGGATCTGATGCCCTTTTATGGTCTCTTCTGACAGTGCATGCATATGACGCACATACACACACGCTGGCAAAACACTCAGACACACAAATTATTCATAAACAGTCTTCTTAAGGCCAGTGGCATAGCTCCTCGGGTAAAGATGCCCGCTACCATGTCTGAGTTCAACTTCTGGGACCCAGGTGGTGGAAAGAAAGACAGGTTCTGACCGCCACAGGTGCCTGTCACCACACATACACCAGCCTTTCAATGGCTACAGAACGGCAGTAATCTTAGTGCTCTGCACCCACAAAGTGTTCACTTCTCACTACAGACTAGGCGCTCCCCCCCCCCATACTTGCTGTTAGAATATTGAGAATGTATATGGCTTTTTCCTAACAAAATTAAGGGTGAGGCTGGGGCATGGTGGGCCTACATTTTTAATTTCAGCACTTGGGAGGCAAAGGTAGGTGGACCTTTATGACTCTGAGGCCATCCAGGGCTAAAGAGTGAGACCCTATCTAGAGAGAGAATTTAATGTTAGGATATAAGGCTATCTTGAGCTCCCCTGGGCCAGGTTCTCAGACTGAATTGCTAGCTGTGAGTTACAAGGTTACAAGAGGCATTTTGCTTTTCTCTTCCTCCTCCTCTTCTTTTTGCTTCTAATTCTCGTTTCTAGCCTGCTCTCGGAGACCTGAGCAGATCCATCCTTCCACCAACACATCTGTGACTCATCTTCTAAAGAGGCCCAGGCAGGTAAGCCATCAGCAGCAGTGGGACTTCCCCAGCAGCTCCTAAGAGTGGGGAAAGAGCCAACACGTCATAGATGGCTCATGTGGCCCCACGTGGAAGTCCTAAGAGAAAACAATTGTGACAGAAAATATTTCCTGTGGCCACTGCGGGTCCTTCTGCTGCGGTGTGTGCCTTCTGACATTCCTTGCCTGTAACACAATTCCTGATGGTGGAGGTTGGAATGCAGTCTTAGGACCAGTATTGTGCTGGATGATGGAGTATGAGCAGAAGTGATAGAGCCCCTGTTCTGGGTCCAACTGCATTCCTCCTCAAGAAATTTAACCCTTAGCACTTTGTTTTTGAGACAGTGTCTCGTGTATTTCTAGATGGCCTCAAATTGATCATGTAGCCAAAGGTGGTCCGGAACTTCTGACCTCCCAAATGCTGGGATTACAGGTGTGGGGTGGGCTAGCATGCCCGGTGTGATGAGGCAGTGGAAACGAAGCTCAACGTTCTGCAGATGCTAGGCTAGCACTTTACCTAATGAGCTATATCTCTAGCCCACTAACCCCACACCTCTAAATATGACAGTTCAGAGATAGGCTCTTTGGTGGTGATTAAGTCAGAATGAGTCCGTAATCTCTAATACAGTCTGAATAGTGTCATTTTTTAGAGATTTGCTTTTTAAACCTAGAATTGTGTGTGTGTGTGCGTGTGTGTGTGCGTGTGTGTTATGTGCACCTGTATTTGGGTGTCCAAGAGGCTATAAGAGGGTATCAGAGTTCCTGAAGCTGGAAATATGGGAGGCTGTATAGCCCTGATGTGGGTGCTGGGAACCAGACTCTGGAAGAGTAGTAAGTGCTTCTAACCACTGCTCCGTCTCCCCAGCACCCAAATAATAACCTGAAAGTAAACTTGGGCACAAAGATAAGCTGGATGTGTGCATGTGGAAAACAAAACAAAACCAAAAAACCCCGTGAAGACAAGACAGCAAGAAGGCAGCCAACTGCAAGCCAAAGGGAGCATCTGTAGAAACCACGCCTGCCTCTCAACACCTTAATCCTGGACCTCTGGTCTCTAGCACAGTGGCTCACAAGCTTCTCCTGTGTAAGCCATCAGGTCACTGCTATTCATTGTCACAGACCTAGCAAACCTGTATGGCCGCTGGTGAAGTCGTCTGCTACTTCTTGGATAGTCAGTTCATATATACCAGTCCAAAGCAGTGCAATTAAAGACATAACAGACAGAAGAGAGTGAAAGTGGGCCCAGGGAACCGTGGGATGCTTCTGCATAGTGAGTGCTTATAGACAGGATCTGAAGGGCATCTAGGGATTTGCAGTGCAAGCCTGGGGTGAGCGGAGGAAGAAAAGTTCCGCACTAAGACCTGGAAGGGATGAGAGAGAATAAAGCAATGGGTTATAAATGAGAGGGAGCAGGAGGGGGCAAGGCAGGGGATCTGCGCGCTTGTGGGATGTTCCCAAGTGTCAGGATCCCCTCTGACTTTTGAAGAAGGACGTGCAAGAGACCAGAGTAGAAGCGAAAAATGAGCAAGCACAGTGGAGGGCCAAGTGAAGGACACTGAGGACTTAGATGGAGACAGTGGACAGACAAGTGCAGTAGGGTAAAGCAGACGGGGGGGGGGGGGGTGTTTCGTTATTGTTTGGGTTTGGTTTGGGTTTTTCAAAACAGAGTTTCTCTATGTAACCTTGGCTAACCTGGAACTCACTCTGTAGACTAGCATGGTCTCAAACTCACAGAGATCTGCCTCCCAAGTACTGGGATTAAAGGTGTGCACTACCATTGCCCAGCAAATGGGAAGATCTATGGAGTAAGAGTATTACTCTATAGAGTAATTAAGTCCATTACTACAGAATTTGACCATCTTATGTCGCAGAACAAAGAAATTTAGGCTGGGAATAAGAAACTGATTGATTCATTGATGATTCACTGATGTCACTCCACTCATTAACCAATAGTGACAGATGCCTTCTTCTATGGAGCAGGCATTTGCCACATTCAAGTTTTATGGAAGGTGTTATGGTTCATGTATGAAACATCTCTCTAGAGGTTTATGTGTTTGCACATTTAGTCCCAAGATGGCAGCACTGTTTTGGGAGGTTGTGGAACTTTAGGAGATGGGATCTAGCTGGAATAAGTGAGTCACTAGAATGCAGGCAAGGAGGGTGATAACCAGGTTCTTCTTTCAGCAATTTTTCCATCTTTCTGATCAACCCATATGTGATACAAATCCCCACACCCTGGATCTATCTATTCCCATGCCTTCCCTGTCATGATGGATTTCTCCGAAACCATGAGCCAAAACAAAATGTTTCCTTCCTTAAGTTTCTTCTTTCCAGGCATTTGGTCATAGTAACAAGAAAAGTAGCAAATACAGAAAGTCACAAAGTGGTGTAACCATGCATTGGGAAGAAAGGCCAGAGTATTACAATAGAGAGGGGCCCCATAGTACTATTTTTACTTATTTTAAATGATTTAACATTTATAGTATGTGTTGTTGTTGCTGCTGCTGCTGCTGCTGGTGGTGGTGGTGGTGGTGGTGGTGGTGGTGGTGTGTGTGTGTGTGTGTGTGTGTGTGTGTGTGTGTGTGTGTGTGTGTGTGTGTGTGTTACTATGTGCCATAGCCCATGTATAAAGATCAGAGGACAGTTTGGAGGAGTCAGTTATTTGCCTCTGCCATATGGACTCACAGTTCATCAGGCATGATGAAAAGCACCTTTTCCCTAAGAGCCATTTTGCTGGCCCCTATGGTCTATTTTTAAAGAAGTACAGTTTGACTCTATGCAGATGCTCAATGTAACATGAACTGATATGATGAAGGAGCTAAAACTGGATCTGATAGACACTCAGCTAGCTGCCTCAAATATTGTCATATTTTTCTACTGCTGTGACAAAGCACCATGACCAAGTTTATTGAGAGCTTACTGTTTCAGAGGGTGAATCTATGACAATCACAGTGGGGAGCATAGCAGCAGGCATGGTGCTGGAGCAGTAACCAAGTGATGTGGGATGTCTTTCTGTATGACTTAGACATCATTGGTTAACAAAGGGACTGTTTTAACTTATGGCAAGCCACCTTAGAAGCAGGCAGGAAATCCACCCATAGATACAGGAGAAGAAGGGCAGAGTCAGGAGAGACTTCATCCAGTTGCCAAACGAGCAATATGTAAAGAAATTTAGGTAAGCCACGAGCCACATGGCAAGACAGATTAATGGAAATGGGTTAAGATTCAAGAGCTAGCTAGCGAGCCATAGGCCAAACAGCATGTAATTAATATAAGCATCTGAGTCACTGTGGGGGGCTAAGCAGCAGCAGGTGGGTCTGGATTGCAAGGCTAGGTCAGGTTAGAAATGCTCACCACAGCTGAGAGCTCATCTTGATCCACAGGCAGGAGGCAGAGAGAGCTAACTAGGAATGAAGAGGGCATTTGAAACAGCAAAGCCTACCCATGATGACACACCTCCTCAAGGCTACACCCCTTAATCTTGCCTGAACAGTTCCACCAAGTGAGGAACCAAGCATTCACATATCTGGCCTTATGGGGGTCATTTTCATTCAAAACATCACAGCATGACTAAAACAATTTGAAAAGAATATTAAACATCCTTGGCTCCTCTACTTATCCAAAAGGCATTATTCAAAAGTTCTGCTCAGTCTAGCTTTATTCCTCAGTATATTGAACATGCTTGGTGTTTTTTCTTTTAAAACCCACTTTCTCGGAAACCACTCAAGCTGAATTTAGAATTGGGTATATGGCCAAGAGATAGGTATAAGGCCCATAGGAGTCACCTGTGTAACAAAGTGTACAAAGTTCCTCAGTTATTGAAAAACAAACAAGTAGGATGTGAGGTGAGGGCAATCAGAGTTGTTGTAAGGCCTTTACGGTGCTGGAGTGATAACTCCATTGCTTTCAGAATAAGCATAAGAAGTTAACCTACACCTTTCCCCACCCCAGGAACCCACATTAAAAAAGCCAAATGTGGTGGCACTTGCTTGTAATTCTAGTGCTGGGAAGGTAGAGATGGTTGGATCCCCAGGCTCGCTGACTAGTCAGCCTAGCTACTCGGCACGTTTCCAGCTTTTGAGTGAGACCTGGTCTTAGAAGCCAAGGCAGATATCACCTAAGAAACACCCCACACTGTTCTCAGGCCTCCATACTTACACACACTTAAGATTCTTCTGGTCATGACTCCTGGGTTCCACTTTTTCTTCCTCCTTCCCTTGAGAGCAAAGGTGGTCCTTGAGGTAGTTATTTGCAGTTTCCAGCTCTCACTTTTCACCTTTACCTCCATAAACACCCTTTCCTAAACCCTCATGAATGGAAACTTGGGCTTCACTTCTAAAAGCTTCAGACACAGGACTTCCCAGACACTGTGTAGAGGTGCCCACAAGCAGCCTAGAAGATGCTCTGTCCTAAGATCTGAACTCAGTTTCTTGAGGACCTTCAGGAAGAGTCAGCAGTGAGAGCCACATGGTAACAAGTGGTCAGTCTTTTCCTGGGGGGCTAGACATCACAGCTGTGGTCCTGTTGTCTGAGTCCCATTGAGGCCTTTCAACCTCTTGCTTTGCATTCCCATGCTTGGTTGCCATAGCTACAACTAGCAATCTCAATAACACTGTGTTTTTGTGGCGAGTCCATGCACATTTTGCTCAGAGTAAAAACACAGCTTTACTTTTTAATGCCTTTTGGTTATGAAAGTCAAGATGTACTAAGCACACTGGTGTTTGATATCTGTTTTTCTTTTGCAGTTACTAGAATAGGGCAAAAGGGAGGGAGTGAGAGCATGAAGTGATGATGGGCCCACAAAACTCCTCAGAGAAAGAGGGGGTGCATCTGTAATGATCAGGATTTTTGTGGGTGGAAGTTTATCCTTTATCCAGAGCATGAAAGAATAACTATCAGGTCTCCACGTGTGGCTACAGAGAGTGTACTGAACAATTTCATCTCCTACCCCAAAACTCTGAGGCAAGAAGTGAAGGTGGTCTTCTCACCCATCACAAAGGGCCATGGCAGACACCCCAATTCAAAAGGATAGGTTAACAAGAGAAGAGCACATCACATTTATTTCATCACAGCTAGATGACACAGGAGACTTCAGAATGAAGACTAAGATCTAGGCATTGAACTCAGGCTTGGTCCCAGGTAGTTTGGGTTCAATGGTGCATTGACTGTGGTATAGAGATGTGATTAGACAGTGTAGACGTCTCACTGCCGTGATGAAATATCTGATAAAAGAGATTTAAGCAACGGTAAATCAGGATGGAGAAATTGCTCAGAAGTAAAGAACATTTGTTCTTATAGAAGACCTGAGTTTCTAGGGGATCCAATCTCTGCAGGCATCAATCACAGATGTACACAGACATTCACATAATTTAGAAAAATGTAAGGGTAGATTTATTTTTAAATTACATCTATGTGTTGTGGGTATTTGAGTGTGAATGCCATGGTACTCATGTGGCGGTCACAGAACAACCCATGAATCAATTCTTTTAGAAGGGCTTGGCTCACAGTTTCAGGGGTTAGTTCATCATGATGGAGAGGCTGTACCACAACAGAGCAACATCACATAAGGTCCTCAGCCTGTGAGATGGTGCTGTCCATGAGGGCAGATCTCGGGCTCTTCAGTTAACCTTCCCTGGGCTTCAATCACCCACACATATGATTTACTTTCAAGGTACATACCAATCCAATCTAGTTGGCAAGATTAACCACTACAGACAGTAAGAACATAATCTAATTCTAAGAGATTGTGTAGCAACATCCAGCAAGGCCCATCCAACTGAGATTCTTCTCATCTGCTCTGGACCATATTCCTTCTTGTAGCCCTTTCTGAAATGAGAGTCTTAGAACCTTCTACAAAAGTAGAGCAGAGAATACTTTAAATTTTTATTTAAAATTTAATTTGAGTGTGTGTGTGGGGGGTGGAGAAGGTGCATACCATAGTGCATATATGGAGGCTAGAGGCTAGAGGCCAAGTTTGTGGAGCTGGTTCTCTCCTTCCATCTTAATTTAGGTTCTGGGGATTGAACTTAGATCATTAGGCGTGTACAATACATGCGTTTACCTTCTGAGCTATCTCTTCAGCCCCAAAGAATTTCTTTATGGTTAGGCCTATGATAATTTTCTCATTGTGTGACAAAATACATGGAAAGTGACTTAAGGGTTACGTGGGAGTTTGAATGCTTGGTCCTCTGTTGCTGGAACCATTTGGGAAGAATTAGAAGGTGTGACCTTATTGGAGGTGGGCTTTGAGGTTCCAAAAGCTTCATAGGATTCCTTCCCAGTGCAGTCTCTCTGCCTCACGGTTGCAGATGAAAAGATGAGTCCTCAGTCATTCCTGCACTCCACCATCATGATCTCTAACTCCCTGAAATCATATGCTTCCTTTTATTAACATATTAAAAATAATATTAGGTGTCTGGCCGTGGTGTTTTATCATAGCAAAAGAACAGTAGCTTAGACACGTATTTTAGATGGCAGAGACCGGAGGCACCTGGACACACCACACTGGCAGATGGGAATCTGCTGGAGATGGATATGGGTGCTCACAGCTTTCTCCTTCATCTTCAGCCCTGGACATCAGCCCTGGAACCCTGCAGCCCACATTCAGGGTGAGTCTTTTGTCTTCAGTTAAACCTCTCAGGAAACGTCCTCATAAATAGGTCTAGAGATATGCCTCCTAGATGTTTTAAAATCAGGTAAATTGGCTGTTATAATAAGGTTTTTGGCTTTGCTGTTAGAGGTCTAGACTTATAGACTTGGTGTCTTAGAGTTTTAGAGTGTTTGGTTGTTTATTGTTGTTAGGCCCTTAAAATGACGTAGACATTTGTATGAACGTCATGCTGTTTGACCTATGGCTTAGGCACATTGCTAGCTGGTTTCTTCATCTTAACTCATTTTTATTAATTTGTCTGTCACATGGCCTGTGGCTCACCTGTGTTCCTTACATGTTTCTTCTTTGGTGTCTGGCTTGATCTGCCTGTGTCTCTGTGCTCTTTCTACCTACGCTCTGATTTTTTTTTGTCTATTTTTTTTAATGGTGTTTATTATGGGCTAAAATAGTTTTTTATTTAAAGATTGATATTTATAGTATATAGGAAGACATTTTTATATTATTGTTTTGTTTAATTAAAAAGGAAGGTTTTAATTTTAACATAGTAAAATTATATATAACAAAACAGTTATTAAGTAAGAATTATAGTTATAATATCTAGTTTATTTGTATTTAAGAAAATATTTTATAGCTAGCAATGTGCCTAAGCCATAGGTCAAACAACATAAAATTAATATAAACATCTAAGTTGTTTTAAAGGCCTAAACAACAATAGATGGCTAGAGATCTAGGTCTACAAGTCTGTACAAGTCTGTAGTCCTAGACCTCTAGCCACACAAGACCAAAAAGCTTAATTATAACAACTGACAATGAAGACTGACCATCACAAGTTCCAGAACAGAAAAGGAGAAAGTCACTTTGGGGCTTCATGACTGCCTTTGTGGAAGAGGGATTCCTGCTTCTTTGGCTGACATTGGAAAAGAGGAATTCTGGTTTCTATGGCTTGCTTTAGAGGTGCACACTTGTGCACTTGTGCAGCTAGATGAGGTAAAAGTACAAACCTGGTGGTCTAGGTTCAATTCCCAGAGTCCACCGTGGAAGAAAAGAATTAACCTCCAAAAGTTGTCCTCTGACATCCATATACACGCCAAAATGCATGTACACTCACACACACACACACACACACAGACACACACAGACACACACACACACACACAGACACACACACACACACACACAGACACAGACACACACACAGACACACACAGACACACACACACACACACACACACAGACACACACAGACACACACACACACACACACACACACAGACAAGGGGAGTACATATGAGTCAGAAATATCTATCTTTATTTTTTTAATAAATGATCTAGCAACCAGATGATGTAGCATACACCTTTAATCCCAGCACTTGGGAGGCAGAAGCAGGTGGATCTATGAGTTTCAGGCCACAGCCTGGTCTACAGATCTACAGAGCAAGTTTTAGGACAGCCAGGCTACACAGAGACACCCCATCTTAAAAAAAGTGATCTCTGCTGAAATTTTTGCAATATTTACACCTATTAGATAAACTAGCTAAATTTGTTCAATTCTTTTTTTTTTTTTAAAGATGTATTTATTATGTATAGTGTTTTGCCTGTGTGTATCCCTGCAGGCCACAAGAAGGCACCAAATTTCATTACAGACAGTAGGAGTCACTATGTGGTTGCTGGGAATTGAACTCAGGACCTCTGGAAGAAGAGCCAGTGCTCTTAACCTGTTAACTCAAATCACCAGCAACTAACAGATAAAGAAGGATATTATGTATTTAGGGGGTTCAGAGAGGAAACTCACTGATACAAGAGGTTAAACAGGTGTGCAGTTCCTGGAAAGCTGGACTGGTCCACAGGGCTGGAGCTCAGCAGGTCAGGTCTTCTAAGAGCACAAGAGAGAGCAGAGAGGAGGGACTTTTTGTGTATGTGCACCCGAGCCTAAGCTGCCCTTTAACCACGCCCCTCAGGTCTACACTGGCCAACCTTGAGGTTAAGGTGATGGTGCTGCTCCCTTCTACATTAACCACTGAGCCATCTCTCCAGCCCATGTTCAATTCTTTTAACTGTGTGATTTTTTTAAAAAAAGTTTTTGCGTGTTTATGACATTTTCATGTCTAAGGCATTCTAATTTGTTCCTCTCAGCTCTGTCTTAAGCCCACTCTGGTTTTGTTTTTCCTTTGGGAGAAAAAATTAACAGAGCTCCCAAGTTGAGCAATTTAAGGGAAAATCCAATCATCAAGGCCAATCCATTTTCACCCCTATGAACTAGTCTTCTAGGTCAGTGTGCTTTGGTCTGTAGCTATCTGGTCCAGTACATGTGGATTACATTTATTATTACCACAGCACATCTCTGTCAACAGGAATCACTGATAAGATTGTTTCTCTGAGTTTTCTTTACTGTATAATTACCCGTAAGGTAATGATGGCTGTGGTGAAGTCAGGATGCATTGTAAAGTACCATTTTAGGCTCATCCTAAATCAGTGAAGTTTCTCTTCTGCCTAGATGAGATTTCTCTTCCTTTTCTTCCAGCTTTGCTTTGGTCTGTTTTGACCACATCAGGTACAGTGGAAATGAGTACTCAGAACTGAGTGTGGCAAGAGTCTCTCTGTTCTGAAATTTTCCCACAGGCCTCATGACCCCTTACCAAGTAGGGAGCAGGTTCTCTGTTAAGCTGTGAGAGCAAGGCTCTGGGGCTAAGACACTAAGTGGGTCAGTATCCACAAGTCTCCTTTTGAAATGATTCCAGAGGATATGTCTCTAGATAGAATGAAGGAACCCCCCCTCCTGCCCCCCCCAGAGGTCACCTACACTCGTACATACACTGTGATGGCTGTATGTATCAGCTGCACAGACACATACACACAGACGGTTGCACGTGTGAGATTAGGCTGAAGGATAGCTTGTAAGCATTATTTAGTGTCTATGAGGTTATTTCTAGGAAAGGTAAGTATCTGGATAAGTACAGGGTGGGCAGGTCTGTTAAGGGCCAATGTACTCTTTTCAGGAGCTTACATACCCCCCTCCTCCAACCTTTTTCTGGGCATGTTGATGTTAGCTTTCTTTCTTCTCCAGCTTGGAGGTAGCATGTCATAGGATGTCCTGGCTCCATACAGATGGAAACCAACTCCTACAATAAATATTCAGCATCTTAGTCTCTCTTCCCAAATCCTGTCGGTTCTTGTTTTCCTCTACAATCCCAAGTAATACACAGGGAAGACTTCTAAGGAAGAGAGGGAAGGTTGATAATGAGGGTTCATACAAAAAACTTCCCCCAACATGGTATTATCCCACAGAATGGAAAAGGCTACAAA
Organism: Phyllotis vaccarum; assembly: GCA_033318265.1. Classification (NCBI taxonomy): domain Eukaryota; kingdom Metazoa; phylum Chordata; class Mammalia; order Rodentia; family Cricetidae; genus Phyllotis; species Phyllotis vaccarum. The sequence continues at coordinate 66,490,172 of JARWLC010000014.1, read as the reverse complement.
ATGTACCAATCATAGCAAATCTGATGGAATCTGTTTCAGACCCCAGCAGCAAACAGTCAAGTACAAGTGCTGACTAATCCCCGGGTAAGATGCAGAATAAGGGCACAGAAATAACTGATGTAGTTAAAGGGAGGAGGTTGAGTGTCACTCAGTTCCTCTGGCTATATAGCTTTCTAAAATCCATATACCAAAGACTCTGGTTGACTTAGGAAAATACACTACCAGAAAGGCCTAGCGAGCATCTCGAGTTAAGAGGGGAACAAAATGAGAACACTTTCCCCCCTCCTCAGCCAAGAGTCAGACTTTGGAATAGAAAAGGTACTAAAGACTCTAAATAACCAGGCACTGTGATGTGCACACCCACAGTCGCCAAGCCTCAGGAAGCTGAACTAGAATGAAGCAGAAGGATTTTAAAAAGAAAAAGCAGAGTACTTTAAATCAAGACAACAGGAAAAGGTCTTGAAGCAGTCTTGGGAATCACTGAGACCCCACACCTTTCAATCTCAAGAATGTAGAAGTTGAAACTCATTTTGCTTTATCTTATTCGTCCACTCAGGCAATTCAGAGGTCACTGTAGCCACCAGAGGAGGCCCAGCTACACTGGTGAGACCTCGGTATTACTCAAGAAGCTTGACAGGTGTGTAGAATGCCACGAATTCTCAAGATCATAGAGGCTTCCTCCCAGGCTTGAAAGATAGCCTAACAGAGCAGCCAACAGTTATCAGGGGCTGTCTAGCTCCTGTAGGGTTCCCCAGAGAAGGTGCAAAAATCTGACACCTGAGACACAGTAGGTACCGTAGGAAGGTGGAAATAGCTTCTAAGGCCACAGGGAGCAAGTAGAGCCACCTCCAAAAGACAGGTTGTGTGGATTGTGACCAGCAAGGCCAAGAGGGGTGGGACTGTCCAAGTTCTTTGATATTCACATCATGCCACCGTGTTTTCAAAATCCTGACATATGGCTAGAGGAATTAATGTTTTCTTGCTGAGCTTTTGGTCCTTTTGGGGACTTATCTTTTTTTCCTACTCATCTACTCCTTCCTCTTGGACTGGGGATGTTCTCCCTGTGCCACTGTGTAAAGAAGAATGTAACCACTTGATTTTAATAGGAGCTCACCACTCAGCATTTGCCATCTGTCAGAGACAACTTTGGACATGAATGTTTAGGTAATATTGGAATAGATGAGACCTTGGAGCACTCTTGAAATGTACTAAATAGATATTAAATTAAGTTAAACATGACCCACGGGGACCAGGAGTGGAGTATTATGTTTGAATATGAAATGTCCCTGTAGGCTCATATTTTGAAAACTTAATCCCTAGATAGTTAGTAGTTTTGGGGAAACGTGGCAGAAACTTCAAGAATTAAGGCCTAGCTGTAGGAAGGCCCTGAGGGAAGCACCTTTGAACTGTGTATCTTAATCCTGGCACCTTTCTCCTGTCTGCTTCCAGGCCACCAGGAGTGAGCAGCTATCCTTGGCCACCAGTTCCTCCCCTGACGTTTACCCTCATCTCAGATACAAAGGCCCTGGGGTCCACTAATCATGAACTGAAACCTCTGAAATTGTAAGCCAAAAAACTTGCCACATGTCAATTCTCAGAGTTGTCCCAGGGAAAATAGATATCAGAAAACAATTAGCAAAATTCCTATAGTCTGTGTCCACATACCAGAAAACGTATCTTCTTAAAAAAAAAAAAAAGTGGGTGGCATTGTTAAGTCCATAAATGAGGTGTTATCAGAAAAAACTAAGTTCAGGAAAAGCAAATCTATACCCAAGAAGTGTTATGTTCCTGTTAGCACAGAGCACTCTACCTTCCATGATGATGACCAGAGCCAAATAGGGTCAACTTGCTGATGAGTGGCCGGCAAGTCCCCTAGGAAAATCTGCTATCCAGGGACTCCCTATCCTTACCTCGCCTGACACTCCAGATGAGGGATTCCTTCAGGGTTGCCAAGGCCTTGTGGGTTTCAATGCCTGCTTTTAATTGTATGCTCAGACAGATTACTGTTAGTCATTCCTGGTAGAAGTTGTCACTTCTTAAACATGTGATCAAATCAACCCTTGAAAATATTATAAAATGGTTAAAATATTTATAGGAACCAGGCATGGTAGTTCACACCTGTGACCTCAGCACTTGGGAAGCTGAAACAGGATTGCAGATTCCAGACTAGGCTGGGCTACAGTGACGTCATTTCTAATGAGTAAAAAAAAAAAAAAAAAAGATTAATATTAGTCTACAATAATTTTTTTAAGCTATGAACATGCTTTTTCTACCCTTCTCATTGCTAACATCTCAAACTACTATAATGATGTAAAACTTAACAAAAAGTACTGGCATAATACTTGTTAAATTCCATTATACGGGCAGTTACTTGTGTATACATAACACTATACCATTCTGTTGTATAATTCTGAGCAAACACAACCAGGACTAAAACCACTTCCTATTATCATTCTATAGCTGCATCCATTTTCTCTCCCATCCCTAGTTGTTGGCAGTAATGAACCTGCTCTTCAGTTTCATGAATGCTGCAGAAGTGAAATCCCAAGGTATATATCCTATTGAGTTTTTTCACTTAACATATATATTTTTTGACCTAAACTGTTGCATATATCAAGTTTTGACTTAAAAACTGCAGGCTTGAGATAGGGTCTAGGAAGCTGGGGTCCTGAAGCCCCCCCCCCCCCCCCCCACCAAGAAGACAGCCATTGACATGTGGACCTTATTATGATAAGGAAATATGTGGTGGAGAAATGGGAGAAACAGAGAAAAGGTTCACGCACCATCCAAAGACGCAGAAAGGAAGAAATGAAGATGGTAGGTAAGGAGTGGGCAGATGTTGGAGGCCTGCTTACTACCTGGGGCCAAGGTAAAGGTGGTGAGTAGACTGAGAGATGGTCTATTAGCTACCCAGGGCCATGGTAATGTTCTGACTGGGCTGCTGCCAAGGGCCATGTCTGAGTTCCTGATGCTACAGCAGACAGGGTCTCTGTTGATATCCATAGCTCCTGTTGTCATTGTGTGCCATGCTAATTCTAGTGGGATGGGCCCCCTCCAGGGATTGTATTTAGGTCCATGAGCCATTCTGCCTTTGGGGTGGTACCAATCTGGATGGCCTTTGCTGCCACCTGAGGCCATGATTACAACTAGATCTATGCTGCTGCTGACCATGTCTGGGTTTGTGGTCCTACCACAGCCAAGGTCGATGCCCATGTTCCATGGTGCCACCAAAGATCACATGAAGCCTGGGGTCTGGGCTACAACCTGTGGTCTTCTTGGTGTCCAAGGACCGTGTTGCTGCCAGAGCCATCCTGATCTGAGTGGCTGGGGCTACCAATTGGTGCTAGGATGTCAACCAGGAAGAACTGCTGCCTGGGGCCATGTCTGGGTCCCTGGCCCAGCTGCAACTGGGTTTGTGTTTAAGTCCGTGGCTCAGGTTACCACTAGGGCCCACAAAGAAGCCCAGGATCTGGCCTGGAGGGTCATCTTGGAGTCTGGGGGCCACACAGATACTGGAGACCATGGTGTTATCTGGGCCCAGGATGCCCAAGGTCAGATCAGCCACCAAAGTCCAGAGTCAGGATACATCTAGATCTGAGTGGCCTTCACTGTTCCTCAATGTCAACATCTGGGCCAGAGCTACAGCTGAAGGCCATGTCTGTGCTGATGTCTGATACTCCTGTTACCATCCAAATCTGTAGATACCCAAGATTGAGAGCCATGTTGGTGTCTCAGGGATATACTGCCACTGGGGCACTGGTGACAACCAGACTCAGTAGCTGCCAAGGACCATGTGAGGGTGGGTGGTCCTACCACAGCTGGGGTCTGTGCTCAAGTCCAGGTCTTGCATTGCCACCAAAGGTCACATAGAAACTCAGGGTTAGAACTGCAATCTGAGGCCTTGGTGGCGTCTGGTGGTCATATGGCCATCAGAACCATTCCCACCTGAGTGACCATTCCTTCCACTCAAAGTCAGCTGCTGCCAAGGGCCATGTCTGGGTCAGTGGTCCAGCTGCAGCTATGGTTTGTGTTGACGTTTATGGTCTCTATCACTTTAGGAGGCATTAGGAAATCATGCAAGATGAAATCAGAGGGCCATGCTGAGCTGGCCACACTCTTCACTGCCCTGGGAAAACTGGTCTCACCTCTCACGGAACACAAGAGAACTGGCCCCTGCACTTGGGAGACACAGCCCCCACCACAGGTGGGGGTGACCCGACCCTGAAAGCATGCACATAGGGAAGCTGACTCTGACCCCTTGCCCAAAGTGAGTGTGGCCCAAGTGGCCTGGACAGACCAGCTTGGCTACTATCCAGGCTCACAGCCGGGCCTTGGGTTGGCCTACTCCAGCATCTATCTCACTGAGGGCCCTGCTGGATCTAATGAACAGACTGGTCCTATGGAACAATTCCCACAAGATCCCCAAGACTCAGGGTGTCCACAGCATATCCCAGGGGAGTTCTGGTGAGGATCCAGTTAAGACGGTGTACCAGAAGCCTTGAACCAGACCAGTGACTCCTTGCAATGAACATTTGCCAGTAAAGCTGATGGGACAAAGGGGTACACCGCATGATACCCGAATCCCCCAAACCAAGAGGACAAATTAAGAGGTGTTGGAGAAGCAGGAAAGAAGCAGCAAATACGATTTCTCTGCTGTTTTTGTTTTGGTTTGGGGAGGTTGTTTTTGCTTTTGTTTATCTGCTTCCTTACTTTGTTTTGTTTTCTTTGGGGGGTTCACGAGGCAGGGATGAAGGGAGGACATGGGGGAAACAGGAGATACACAATGTGAAACTCAAAAAGCCAATAAAGAAGTTAAAAAGAAACAAACTGCAGACTTCAGGCTATGATGTAGCAGTTCATCTGTGGAAGGCTATTTAGATAGTTTCTAATTTGAAACTATAATACAGAATTGCAAACAAACAAAGAACAAATCCCTATGTGAAAACTGTCTTCTGTAGCATGCACAGCTGAATACATGTGCTAAGTTAGAAGTTGCCATGGCTCCAATATGCTTTCAAGGCAACCCTAGTAACTCATGCTAGAAATGCGGTTCCCAGTGTGATATTGACAGGTAGAGAGACAAGATCACTGAGGACGATATCCATAAGAATGATCTACTTGTGGGACCCTAGGCAATGCTGTAGGGGATCCTGTTGCTTCATTGTAAATAATTGTCCCGCCCACTGGTTCAATAAAAAGCGCTGATTGGCCAAAGGAAGTGTGGGCGGGGCTACCAGACTAAGAAAAACTCTGAGAACAGGAAGCACAGAGCAGAATGCCAGAGACTGCCAGAGAGAAGCTGGAAGCAGAGGACAACCATGCTGCTGTGAGAAAAGGTACTGAGCCTCATGGCTGAACAGGATAGGAGTCATGGGTTAGATGAAGGGTAAAGAGTTAGCAAAGTTATATGCCTGGGCCTTAGACCAATCAGCTGAAAACTATTGAAAGCATCTGTGTGTTTCTGTGGGACTGCGGGTCTAGACCTTGAGGCTAGGCCTGAAAGTCCGGGCTGGAAACCTCATACTACACAATGACTCTTGGAGAGTTGTCATAAAAAACTGAACCTTACTCAAAATGACAGGGTCTACCTACAATCCCTGGGGAAGCCGAGATAGGGCTGAGAAATTAAGGTCAGATTATGTTATATACCAAGACCCTGTCAAAAAACAAAAACCAGGCATAGTAGCACATTATCTATAATCCCAGACTTTGGGAGGCAGAGGCAGAACTGAGAGTTTAATGTCATCCCTAACTATATAATGAAACTGGGTTTAAGTCTTACACCACCAACAAAAATAAGCCAGATCACTGACTCACTGGTGTGTTCATGCCTTAGAAGAGCTGATATCTGTCTTCAGAACTGTGAGCTAATAAGCTTATTTTATCTATAAAGTACCCAAACTTGGGAAACATTTATTAACAGAAAAAAAGCACATATAACAAGTTTTTGTTAGGTTTTGTTTTTCTTCTACAAATTTGCCAGAGTGCTGCTCCATTTTATGTGCACATCAGCAATACAAGCATGACCCAGGGGCAGTGAAAAAGCACTGGCTGCTCTATCAGAGGATCGGGGTTTGGTTCCCAGAAGCCATGCGGTGGCTCAGAACCATCTTAACTCAAGTTCCAGGGGTTCTGATGACTCTCCTGGGCATGGGTACCAGGCAGTATGGACGCATCCACACATGAGTAATAAAGGGTGTTGAGTATCTCCTTCTTCTTTTAGCACTGTCTCATCACCACTTTACAATCTGGCCATTCTTAGAGGTTTGTGAGAATAGGTCACCATCAGGGTTTTTTAGATCCTGTTTTTATGTATGTTTGCCTGGATGTGGGCATACCGTGTGTATTTGATGCCCAGTAAGGCCAGAAAAGGGTGTTGGAATTCCTGGAACTGAATTGAAGACAAGTTGTGTGTTAGTCACTATGTGGGTAGGTGGTAAAAACTAAAAAAAAAGAAAAAGAAAAAGAAAAGTAGCATGCATTGGAAGACACCTGATGTTGACTTCTCCAATCACACTCATATAAACACTCTTCCAGATACAAGCAGAAGAAAAAGATATGATTAGACTTTTTTGCTAAATAGGAATTTTCTGTCTGTTTGCTTTGGTTTTTGAGACAGGGCTTCATTGTGAACAATCCTGGCTGTCCTGGAACTAGCTCTGTAGACCTGGCTGGCCTTGAACTCACAGAAATCCACCTGTGTACGTGCCTCCAGAGTAACAAAATTAAAGGGATGCACCATTATCACCTGGCTAGGAATATTTTTAATGACACTGATTATGACCTAGCACTTATGGATAGAATGACAAAATTATGACACTGCTTATGACCTAGCATTTATACAGATGGGGTAATTTATTGAACAATATTTTTAAAGTAACGTACATAGGTTAGAGTGTTCACGTAAAGGTGACATGTACATGTTAGAGTACATGTGGATGTCAGAAGATAGCCTGTGGCAGTCCTTTTTTTACCAGGAGGGCCCCAGATTCACTCACAGGTGACAGGTGACACTGGAAACGATACACGCTTGCGCATATAAAAATTGGAGTTGAGTCAGTAATTGCTGGCTATTACATGGATATATGAAACTGTGTCAATTAGTAATCAACATAAATATCCTGTTTTCTCTTTTTAGTGTCTGATAAGTTCTATAATCAAACTTTAGTCATGAGCTTACAATGCAGCTACTGGTCTTCCTGCCTGCACTTCTTGAATGCTGGGTTTCAGAGTATTAGTTAACACAAGAGGTTTATGAAGAGCTTGGCATTTGAACCCAAGGCTTTGTTCATGCTAAGCAAGTATCCAGCCAAATAAGCTACACTCTTAGGCCCCATTACATTTTTTAAAATTACAGAGGAGCAGTTCTGGAAAGGTAAGTTTCTACAGCATTCTATAACAGAAAAAGTAGTTAAAATTCTAAGATTTTATAGCAAGAAGACTGGCTCAGTTGGTAGAGAGATCTGCTGCCAACCCCAAGGACAAGAATTCCATTCCTAGGACTCACATGTACACATGTACATGTACACACACACTTTTTATAAAACCAAGTTGAATGTGACCTTTGCTATGGTGTCTAGAGGACCAATCTAAATCAGATCTCTACCAGTAAGTACAAACTGTTATGAATATGCTCTCCACATCCACAGCAGGACTAAAGGAGAAACAGATGTATTTCAATTCTCTGAAATATCAAGGACAAACACAAGACTGTATGCATAAAGATATGGTTTTTTTTTTAAGCTTACAAAAAAATCTTCTACACCTAGAGTCCCATTTGGTAAATTACTTGTGACAAATAATATGCATTATTGTTCATTAGAATTAAACCACCCTTCCTAACTACTTTCATGCTTTTGCAGTTCCTTTTATTCTAAATTTCAAATCTTGATAACTTACCAAGTAGCCATTTTACAGACAGTTAAAAGAAAATGACTTTCCTACTCGGTCCTAAGAAGAAGTTTGTTCAAGACTGACCCAGCAAGGTGAAGTCTACAGCTTTTATCACTTTTTGTTATTGCCTAACTCTAACAGACATTCAAAGGCCAATACTTTCCACTCACGTCTCCAGCCTGTTGTATGTATTTTATAATGATGCTTGGCCTATGGCTAACTCTGAACTGAGGGTGGAATTAGTTTAGAGGGCAGGAAAAAAAAGCTGATATAGTTTTCATTGTAAAAACATTTAAAAATTATTTTACGTGCATGGGTGTTGTCTGTATGAATGTCAGTGTACTCCATGAGCATGCCTAGTGCCATAGAGACCACAAGAGGGTAATGGAGCTTCTGGAACTGGAGACAGTTGTGGGTCACCATGTGAGTGCTGGGTATCAAACCTGGGCCCCCTGGAAAAGCAAAAAATGCTATCCTCTGAGCCATCTCTCCAGCCCAAGATCTTCACTTTTTTTTGCTGTGTACCTTTTGTGTTATGGAAGGAATGAGGAACCTAAAGTGAGACTTTTCTGAGTCATTGCTTCCCTCCAGGCATTATTTTTCTTCATACAAAAGAGCCGAGGAAGCAGACATGAAACTAACAAGTCAGAAGACATGTCTGAAGTAAAAACTCATTAGGCAGGAAGGGATCTAGCACCTATTAGAAAAACATTCGGTTATTTTATAGTGCCTTTACAACATTTTACACATTATTCAGATGGTTTAAAAATTATCTCTGAAAGTTTCTAAAAAGTAAAAACTGTTTTGTATATATCTAAACTAATACTTCCATACTTGGCAGATTAAAATAACAAAATCTTAATACATTTAAAAATTAGGCAGTATTTTACTCAAACTTACCTTGGCCAAACATGGCATTATCTTATTATGCAGAAAAACTGAACATATAAGAATCTGACCTGTATACATGGATGATTGAGACAAAGTACCACATGGAGAACGGTCAAATATCCTACATTACAGGGTTGTGGAGAAAAGCTTTGTAATCAAAGGCAAGCCAGTCTTTACAAATCAATACAAACACAACAGTGTTGAAATATACAGTAGGAACATTTATTTTAACACTTCTAGAAGGTATCTTTCCATGCCTGATGATTTGATATCAAAATCAAACCCATCATACTTTCCCATCAGTCTCTCTACATCAAGGCAATCAGAAATTTGTACAACATGAATATGTTTCTGAAACAGAAATTACAAATTAAATGATAACAAAAATACACAAATCAACTGGACCCTAAATGAGTTTCTAATCAAGTTTGCTTCTTTCCCATCACCTAGAGCTTCGTTCTTCAGCCTCATTCTGCTCCTTTTCCTTTCTTTGCTTGGCCATGAACTTCTGTTAAAAAACAATTTTCAATATGAAACATGTTAGATGTTCTTTATTATGTGTACAATCCTAAATATGTCTTATATCAATTGTAATTTAAAGCAGTGCCTTAATTAACATTCCCTCGTGTCACTAATCATTCTCCTAATACTGGATGATATGCCAGGATTTATATGCTCAGGGCTTAGGAGTTTAGTAATGGACAAGACAAACAAGGCATTTTCTAAGTGTTTACATGACAATAAAGAAACTAGGAAAACAACAGTAAGTGGCAGTCATCACCCTAAATTATAACAAGAAGGAAGAAATGGTATATGAATAATTTTTAAAAACTTAGATTATTGAATTTACTTAGATCAGGAAATCAGCTGTTAATCTCAACATGTTTTGCATTGGTATGGACTTTGGTTTACTGATACAAATTTAAGGTCAATTTTGTTATGCTGAATGTATTTTTCTACTCTTGTTTACGATATGATGTTTATGTAACTGATTTAAATTTGTAACGTATAATTAAGAAATACATGTTAGTTAGATTTTTAGGTATACAAAGATATAATTCAATTAGATAGGTAATCTTCAAACACTTCTAAGACCTACAGAATATGGCATTTTAAGAACTTAAGACTCTTCTGGACAGTGAGACAGATCTGCTCCTGGCAGCACCAATTTACTTCAAGAGAAAAATGGGCATCGAAGAAACTCCATATGAAGATTAGTTTCTTTGTGGCATAGGCTAGCCACCGGCCATGAACCTGTTAACATGAACCTGTTAACAGTATGCTGTTTAAACTGGACATGCAGGTTCCATAGAAAGGTGACCTCTGAACTTTGGCAGAACAAGCTGAGATGGTCCTTCAGGTTCCTGCTTTGCAGAGAAAGCTGTCAGACATTCTTCAGGACTCGAAGAGAAGCAACTGATGAACTGTGCCAGAATGGGCAGAGCAGATTTCCTGCTTCAATGAAATAAAAAAGAGACTCTGGGCCTGTAGGCTGAAGATGGATGCCCCAACTTTATAAAGAACTTTGGGTGACTGTCCAGGCAGATGGGTGTCATCTCTGTCATTTCTAGATTTTAGAAGTTACTTGCACTTCAGGTTTACTTGGATAAATATATCCTTCTGTGGTCTTTGATATAGTTGAAGATTAGATAATTATAGGTACAGTTTTTCTTAGTAATTTGAAAAGTATATTGGATATGAAACTTTAGATTCATAAGGATAAGGTAGATGATAAGAGTATTTTCTTTAAGTTTGCTAAATACAAATGGATTATATGTTGTAACTGTAATTCTTGCTCGATAGCTGTTTTGTCATATGTAATTTTGCTTTGTTAAAATTGAAGCCTTCCTTTTTTATTAGACAGAAAGGAGGAAGTGATGTGGGAATGCCTTTCTGTATGCTGTGAATAGCAATCTTTAAATAAAGGAGCTGTTTTGGCCCATGACAGGCACCATAGAAGAAGTAGGAGGAGGAATCAGAATAGGTAGGAGGAGCCAGAAGCCCAAAGGAGCAACATGTAAGGAACACAGGTGAGCCACGGTCCACATGGCAGGAAAGATGAACAGAAATGGGTTGATTTAGGATGTAAGAGCTAGCTGGCAATGCGCCTGAGCCATAGGCCAAACAGCATGAAGTTAATATAAGTGTTTGAGTCATTTCTGGGGCCTGAGCAGGAACAGTGGGCGGCTAAGAGGTCTGGGGCTGCAGGGTCTGTGGGTCTGGGCCTCTGGGTGCCCGGGACCAAGAAAATACATTGTAACAAAGAAGTGTGTGTGTTCATGTACCTCGGCACCACAAAATTAAAATAGTAATAGAGGTAAAATTTATCTTTTTATAGACCCAAGGTCTTCCACTAACAAGCTTGGTTTTGAGAAGTTGAATATGCAGAATGCATGAAAGTACCGTAGACATTCAGGAGTGAGAACCACTTATTCCCATGGCTAACAGTGACTCTCTGAAGCAGCACCTCCTTAAACATAAACAGCAAAAAACAAAGGACCAGGACTCAAGAGTCTAAGAAACTGACATTTTTTTTTTTCTGTGACTAGAATTCGGATATCTTAACATGTATAGGCATCTGTAATGGCCATCGGGACAGATACTACTGCTTACAAAGTCTATTGTAGAGAATGTTCCAGCTCCAGGAAAAGGAGTAGAGTTGGAGACATAAGGACATAGTGACAGAGAGGAATTTTGGAGCTGGGAGCAATGAACTGGCATAGATACCCAAGCTCTCAAAAAGGAAAATAAATATACACACTTTAGATAAAAAGATAGTGACAGCATTGACAATTCGTATGCGTTACCTCTGTATTTTGTTTGTGACGTGTGCTCTTGCAGTGATTTGCCATTGCTTTTTCATCTGAGTAGAAGAGGGAGCAAATTGGACAGAAAAATCCGGCCTTCGGAACAAGAAAGTCCAAATCTAGAAGACAGGAAGGAAGAGAATAATCCAACAGTGTGTTAGTCACTTTATCCAACTCTGGAGACTGAACCTAGGGCCTCTTAACAGGTTAGTGGAGGCACTCTACTTGGCTAAGTCGGAACGCTACTGCACTGCAGGCTAAGGAAATAGCATCCTCTAACTCAGCACAGCGGTCATGAGCAAACTTGGCTAAGGAAATTTTTCAGCTTGTTTTTTTTTTTTTTTCTTTTTTTTTTGACAAACTGGAATTTCTGCTTAGAAATTTAAGTATTAAATCAGTTTTTACCACAGCAACAAAGTACAAGAAAGAAAACAGGAGGCATATTCCAGCCTTCAAGAATGAAATAAAATATCCCTACCAGGTTAAAAAACACCTAGATAGCCTCTATTCAGAAACAACAAAGTTAACTTGCTCACTGTTGTGTAGGAAAAGAAAGAAAAATGTCATTTTTACGTTACCTCCCGGCACATTAGATGTCACTGATTTGCCAACAGAAGAGTCTTCAGTCTTCTTGCGTTTTTCATCAGGTTCTGAATCCTTTAATTCAGCTTCTTCAACTAAATCATTAAAAGTTCAAGAGAAAACATGCAGTTATTTAAAAAAAGGTAGACTTATTGAAGGTAATGTCGAACACTTTCTGATTTCCAAAACTAACTTAAAACTCAGAGCTGCACCTCAGTTCATGACTCCTTGGGTAAATGTTTAGATATGTTCAATGGATTGGGGAGAAACAGAGCTAAAGCTCCAGAGAGAATCAAAGTAATTCAAAAGGTAGACAAAAGCTAATTCAGTTAATGAAGGAAATGAAGAGTTTCTTGGTAACATATTTGTAGTCTGCAGATCCTTGACTTCAACTGTATTTGCTCTTTATTCCTCTCACCCAGTAGTTCTGCTTTCATGCTATATATAAATCTAAATTCAGCACGAAGCAAACACGATCCTTTCCTCAACCCCTTCATTTTCTCCTGCCCCCATCCCCACTTAGTCCCTCATAGTCCCCCTTTTTAGGAGCCAAGTTCTGTAGGTTACAGGCAAGAGTTAAGTTCCATACTCCAGGTGTTGGTTGAGGAAAAGTTATGAAATTAGTGGAAATGGGCACCAGTAAAGAGTAGCTATGTCATAAAGGCCTTCCCAGCCAGAAAGTTTTATTTTATAGGATATCAACTCTTAAAAGTCTACTGAGGATGTATATATCTTTTTTCTTGACATGATGGTCAAAACGCCCATTCTCTCTGCCATCCAAAGGCATATGTGCCTTAGGAATAGATTATACTATAGTATTATATTATATGAGAGCTATATAATAAGAGATTAAAAGAAATCATTTAAGTTTAAAATTGAGTGGCAAATGTCTTTCTAAAGCTATTTGGTCTTTTGAGCAAACATATTATTCACTAATGGAAATACAACTATTAAATGAGACATAAATTATTCCTTCTATATTATTCTAAGCAAGCTGATGTTAAAGTGGACCTAGCATATCAGGAATCTTTAACAAAAGATTTATGTTAGAAGCCATTGGTGAGATATAATATTAACTGTAGCTTAATGTAAATGGAACCTGATACAGCAACAAATGATGAAGAAAACTCCAAGACTAAATAAGAGGAGAAATACTTTAGTTCATGTTGTGGGGACCTCTAACCATAAAATTATGTTGCTGCCACTTCATAACCGTAATTTTGATAGCATATAAATTGTAATGTAATTTCTTTTTGGAGGCCTGAGAAAAAGGCCACACCCCGCAGGTTGAAAACTACTATTCTACATGTTCTGTTGCTAGGGGTATTAGAAAGCTAACAATGATGAATCTCACCCACTATGGACAGATAAACTCAAGTTGGTCATCACCACAGGAGAGTTGCTTTCTTTGGTAGATAGAAAAGAAAATGCTATCACCATTGCTTACTAAGACAAAACAAAAGAAAGCCTTCTACTGGACTGTATGGAGACCAGAGGATATCCAGAGTGCTACAAAGAAGACAGCAAAGGAGAGTCTTCATACTAGAAGATGCTCTACCAGATAGTTAATAAAATTATCGCTCCCTAATGCTGCAGCATGGTCACAACAGACTCTTGAGTAGTTTCCACAAATATTCTTTGTCCTCTCTAAATTATCAAGAAAAAAACTTCAAGTATCTCATATGCCTGCCTGCTGCTTTTCTACCTTCTGGTTACCTTCTACCTGCTGGTTATCTGCGAAACCTCTACCATGATCTCATGGTATGTGTCCCTGCCCAACAGCCCCTTTTCCCACTTCACTCATTTGAAAGGCTTCTTTACCTTTTGCTGGTTCTGACATTACAGCTTTTTGTGAGGGTGAAGCTCTCCCAATTCTAACTGTCTTCATTGGTATTTTAGCTTTAAAAGACAGCCTAATTTATTGCTTTAAATTTAACATATTAAACTATGCAGTAGTTCTATTATTTGTTCTAAGCACTACCTAAATTTGGGGAGAATAACTTTTGTTTAATTTCTGAGACAGGGACTTGCTTATTTGTCTGAAGTTGAGTGCTAGATTACAGGAATGTGCTGTGCACTGGTATTTCGTCTGAATGTATGTCTGTGTGAGGGTGTCAGATCCCCTGGAATTGGAGTTACAGACAGTTGTGAGCTGCCACCTGGGAGCTGGCAATTGACCCTGGATCCTCTGAGAGAGCAACCAGTGCTCTTAACTGCTGAGCATCTCTTTAGCCCCCTAGAAATCTATTTTTAAAAGTAGTTCAGTTAAAAGAATCTCCTTCCATTTGCATTCTGAACAATTATTCCTTCCTATTCTTTTCACGGGGTGGCTACACAATTTTTCTGAATTGTTGCCAATCCAGTGAGATGCTCCTATTATTCCATTTTTAGTTTGGTTAAAATTTTCAAGTTTTTTTTTTTTTTTTTTCCAAGACAGGGGTAACAGCCCTGGCTGTCCTGAAACTTACTTTATAGACAAGGCTGGCTTTGAACTCACAGAGATATATCTGCCTCTGCTTCCTGAGTGCTGAGATAAAAGGCATGCAACACCACACACTCAACTTTCTTTTTTAAAACCTTTACAAAGTAGATATTCATTAATATACCGAGTAATTTAATTAGTAACATCCAAGGAAACAAAATAAGGCACTGTTTGAATTCCTTCTCACCAAGGTGACTTTATTCTGTAACAGTATGTCAGCTGAGGTCAGTCTTCTTAAGGTAAATTATTTTTTGTCTCTCTTGTGCCCTGCAAGCAAGTAAGCTGCTCTATTATTCCATATCATCAAAATATTACACTGTGCCAGATGTAATGACTCTCACCTGTAATCTTGGCACTTGGGAGGCAAGAATATACCAAGTTCAAGGCTACATTTTGAGGTCTAGCCTAACAAGGGCTACCAAGTCAGACCTCATCTCAAAAGACCAACACCTGCCAGGTGTGGTTGTTCACACTGTTCATTCCAGAACTCAGGAATCAGAGATAAGCTGATCTCTGTGAACGCAAAGCTGCCTGGTCTACATACGGAATTCCAGGCCAGTAAGGGTCATACAGCGAGACCCTGACTTAAAAAAAGAAAAGAGATTGAAGTTGAACAGTACCTCGATGGCTTGTTCTCCTGCTCGTTTTGTTCTAAACCCAAGGTTAAGCCAGAAGTAGGCAGTGTGCTGTGGACACTGCTCTGCTCTTTAAAAGCTTGGCTCCCCATACACACTGTTTTCACTGTAGCTCTGTATTGGCTGCTTCGCTTTGTTTCCTGGTTTTGCCATCCTTTCTTGAGGTATGACAACTTGGGGCAACCTGTATTCTGTAAACTATGAGAAATGTGTGCAACCTGTACTTGATTCTGTGGAAAGGTTGAGTGGCTATAACTGTTGGCTTATAGACCATCAACAGGATGGATTACTCCTGCTGCAGCACTGTGTTCGAATCAGTTTTAAATGTAATCTCATGAAATAGAAAATGAACACTTTCAAGTATCTACCTGCCGTAGGTCTTTCAATCATGGTTTTCAGATCTTGTGTAACAGTCTCACTTCCTGGACCTACTTGGGAGAAAGATTCAAGTTTTGTCTTCTTTGGGTCCACAGCTTTCCTCTTTCTATTTCCTCTCTTATCTGGGTGGTGGTCAATTTTGCCTTGTGCTAACTCAATTTTTGAGTCATTGTCAAGATCCTCTTCATCTCCAACTTCATCCACAGTAACAAAATTAAGCTCTTCTTTAAGATTTTTAAAATCAGCCAGAGAATCTTCATCCTCTTCAGTGACTTCATCCAAAGTCACTAGATGAAAATCACTTCTATCATCCTGTATTTCATCTACGGTAACTAGAGCAGAAGGGTCTTCAGGCATCCGGGAAGAAATGAACCCAATCGAATCTCTCACAGCAGTTCCTCCATCTCTTTTGGAATTCAAAGCAGCAAAAGTTATGTCTGCTGACTCTTCTACTTCTCCAATTTCATCCACAGTTACCAAGCGCTCCTGCTCAAGATCCTGTTCTTCAGCCATGGACAGAACAGTAACGTCTTTATGCTCACTGTGGGAAATGCAATCGTCTTGGTCAATTAGCTCATCTAAGGTAAGAAGGGAGTTAGAGTGCTTTACCATCTCTTCCATATTGAGCTCTTCTTCATCAATGACTTCATCCACAGTGACTAAGGCTTGTGCAGCTGCATCTTCTTCATCACCAATTTCATCCAGCGTCACAAAGGACAGTTCTCCCTCCACACTGCGAGGGACACACGTTTCCCCCTTTTTCTTTCTTAAGTTAAGCTCAGGGGAAGGAGAAGTTTTGAGAGCTTCCTTTCTTTTTCCTTTTAATGGATTCTGCTTGGCTTGCGAAGAATTTACTTCTTCTACGACTTCATCCACAGTAACAAATTCATCCAGATTAAACGTAAACAACAGTTCCTGTTGAGAAATTAGGAATCAGTACTAGTTGACTAGGTACTACAGTCACAGTAAACTAACGTGCAGATCATCCATGAGAATTTCACTGTAAGCCATTTCCTAAGACTAAAACAAAACTAATGCTATGTTCTAAAGTGTTCCTGAAGTGATGAGGCCAGCAAGACGGCTCAGTGGATAAGGATAAGGTGCCTGCCACCAAGCCCAACAACCTGAATTTGATACCAAGAAGTAATGGTATACAGAAAGAAGTGACTCACTCAAACTGTCCTCTAATCTCCATGTATGTAAGAGCATATACATGTGAAGATATGCATACACAGCACACAAGTAATTTAAAAAATAATTTGTACTTTAGTTAACTATATCAACTTATATATAATATATATTTTCACTTATACAGTGCTATGAAAGTTTAAGGTTTATACTGTTACAATTATCTGAAAAAATTACTAAGATTTCATAGTTAATATAATTGTATTTGAAAGCATTATTTTAAAACTGGTACCATAGTAAGTAAATTTACAGTAGGTTTCTGGATTTAGTGTGCTGTCAGGGACCCACTAGTAGTACACATAACAACAGAAGTACTCAGTCACCCCAGGGACACCACCACAGAACCTGGTGTCAGGATAAGACATGAAGCACTTCACTCCCATCTGGGTTCTTTATCTTCCACTTCAACTTCCATGTTAACTATGAAGAGATAAGTGCAAGTGTCTAGGATAGACGGGGACTGCTATGGGAGTACGGATAGAGAATGTGGATGTTTTCATTTTACCTCTTTCGATTTGGAACTTCTACCAGTAGAACTTTTAGAATTCTTAGTGTTCTGCAAAGCCAATGCCTAAAATATTAAGAAATGCAGAGTTTATATCCAGATTATTAATATCCATTAAAAAAGAGAAAACATAATCAGCAAATACTAAAAAATGGTCCATTATGCAAATACTTAACAAGTAATCATTCAAAGGTATATGCATAGTCTCTAAGTTATAGCTAAATCAGTTTCCAAGATCTTTTTCCTCTTTGCCCACAGAGTCTAAGTCAGGCAATTTTGGTGAACTGATAAAGGCAGTTTCCCTCTCAGAGGAATGACAATGCCAAATCGCCATCCTAGGAACCACTACAAAGCCTCCTTTAAATCACAGTTCATTTCTGTTCAGATTTTATTCCAGCTACATTTGTCAACAAGTATTTTCCAAGCATGTGAGTAAATAGGAACTTTGAACTCAATATGCCAAACATCTACTGGTTTAAATCAATGGAACTGTTTCAGAAAGGGAAACAGGAGCTTGGGTGGAGAGATGAAAGTATGAGCCAAAACTCCACTTCCCACTTCACAGCTATAACAGCAGAGCTAGGCACTTCAAAGATACACGGGTCATTCTTCCACTCTCCTCACCTTATTGATGCTGTCCTCCCGTTTCATGATGGGAAGTTTAGTCTCTGTTTCCTGAGACTGTTTTGTTATGTCCTTGTAATCCAGTTTAGAGTCCTTGCACTGAAGGGCTGAGGTCCTTCCACTGCATCCTCTGTTAACACCACTCTGAGTGGATTTTGATTTACTGTTGCTTTCTGCCAAGTCTGATCTGGTATTTTTAAGCAGACCAAATTCCTTGGCTGAAACTTTCTTTTCAGCATTTATTTGATCTCTAAGCACAGGTTTGGGGGAAGTTTTCTGACTTTCAGTTTTTGAGGCTGTACCTTTTGCTTTAGGGGAAGACACCACAGCAGCCTTGATGCTAGTTTTACTACTGCACACAGTCAGCAGACTAGCTTTACCAGTTTCATCAGGCTTACTGCTCTGACCCACTCCTTTATTTGGGTCTGCTTTGATAACATCACTTTCTACCGGCTTTTCTCTTATTGCTGCTATAATCTTCTCCAATTTTTCTACAAACGTGTCAGCTTCATTCTTCTCGGCCTTTTCTGGTTTTACTTGTAGATCCCCTGTGGTCTCCTTAGTATTTTCCTCCTTGTCGTCCATGCCAACTTCTTCAGAAACATCCTTTTTGCTTACGACCTTCTCATCCTCAACGTTACTTGATGGCACTTGGGTCACAACACAAGGTGA
This sequence comes from Phyllotis vaccarum, assembly GCA_033318265.1. Classification (NCBI taxonomy): domain Eukaryota; kingdom Metazoa; phylum Chordata; class Mammalia; order Rodentia; family Cricetidae; genus Phyllotis; species Phyllotis vaccarum. The sequence goes on along the minus strand of JARWLC010000014.1, from coordinate 66,471,515 downwards.
TGGCAGTACTTCTGAAACAGGTTCATGTTTGTCCACTTCAGCTATGGCTTCTACCATGGGCTGTGCAACTCCAGCAAACAAATCTTCTGCTTCAGATGGAGAATCTTCTGGAATTCCCTTGCTGTTCCTTTCTTCTACAAAGGCACCGTCAGAAACTAATAATTCTGTTTCAGAGTTCGTGACTTCTGCCTCTTCCTTCACAAAGTCACCAGCATACATCTGCTGATTTAAAGCAGACTCCTCTATATTTTCGCTGATTAACTCAATATTGGCTGGAGTGGATGCTACAAGAGGAATTTCTATGCTGACCTCTGCAACTTGAGCTTCCACTTCTAGTGTTTCAATTGCAAAGTCAGACTCATACAATGCTTGTTTGGGTTCTTCCTTACCAAGTTTTTCCTGCTGCACTGAAGGTTCTGTAGTTTCTTCTTCCACCTCACTAGGTTTAACAGAGGGACTACCAGCTGCTGTTTGTACCCCACTTTCATCAACAGTACTGTGTTTCAGGTCAGGGCTAAAGGTACTTAAAACAAACAAAAAGAACACAAACAAACAGAAATCAAACTATGATGAGAATTCAGTCACTGTAAATAACCCTGTTGATGCCAATTGTAAAGGTTTCCTGACTCACGAACACTGAGCACCGGGAAATCCAGCCAACCAGCATTAAACTGGCTAAGACATTCTGATGAAATCAGAAGGTCAAAGACCTAAGAGAGCCTCCAAATTTAAACTAGGACTGTTGGTTGGTTATCTTCCTTTGACTTGAGTAAATTAACAATTTTTTTCACTCCAGTTTCAATTTTGGACCTAAAAAGGCCAAACAAAAATTTGAGATATCTAAACTTGTTATTAAGTTCTATATTCATGACATAGGTAACTAAAGAAAATGTGCACAGTTCTAAAATAAAAGCTATTGATCCATACATGAAAATTTTAAAGGCATAAACTTTCATAAAAATAAAATTGAAATTGCCATGGAGGGCAATGCTACTTAACCATTTCACCTCCTTTTTGGATGCAAAATACCTACTTTTAATTTTCCAAAAAGTGTACTTATGAATAATAGTACTTAATAGAAACTTTTCTTTAGAAGGACCTAATATAACTTTTAAGATTTAAAATTGTAGTAAAACTGTTAAAACCACCCTAACACAAATATACATTTTTTCTACAGCACAGAAACTGCTCACTCAGTTATATAGTATTTTTGATTATTCAGAATATAGAAAATGCATGGGTATGTAGTTATTTTATGTTTTCATGGCCTTCCTAAGCCCACAAATAAGCAGACATAAGTGCATGATTATCTAATTTTACAAGCAGAACCAGAATAAACTATTTTAAATTAACATTCCACATCAGAAGTTGTCTTAGAAGAAGAGTTTTTCTAAAGACAATGTCTAACACAGTCTAAAAAAATACATTCCCATTAGAAGCAGTGGGTCAGACAAAAAACTAGAAAGTGATCCCACCACATTAACATCTCAGTAAGCTGCCATCTCAGACAGGTTTCTCAAATGATGGGCACATATACTTTAGTTTACAGTTCTACATGATATCTTATCTCTGTCCTGAGAAGTCACTTTTATTTCAGAGATTTGGAAACGGCGCTGCTGTCCCTGCACTGGGGTCTAGTTCATTTCTAGTTGATTCTCCCAGAATAACTGTTATGAGAAGATATGAACAGCAAAAATCCTAAAAACAATTCTCTCTTTAACATTGAAGATCCCAAGGGCTCATGTATTAGGCATTCCAATTGTTGGAGCTAAAGTAGAATCTGTGGCCAAGCACAGACATGACAAGAAAACACCCTGACAGTCAAAGTCAACGATATTCCTCAAAGTACAAACTTTCAAAATTAAAAGATTCATATCAGTAATAAAGAATAAACTCCAAAACTGTCGCATTGCTGAATCATATATTAGATTTATAAACTCAATTATATAGAAGTATTTATGAGGCTGAACAAACATGAAGATGTTTTTATGTTGGCTGAAAGATAGAACAAGACTTTCTCATTTGTTACATTGAAAGTTTATAATCAGTCATTCTCATTTACACAAAGTTAACTATTACAGTTCTACATTTGAAACACAACACAGGCAAAGATGGTTCAATTCCACATTTTGCTTTTGTGCTGTCGTTTTACATTTTATTTTAAATTTATGTGTGTGTGAGCCTGCTTGAGTTTATATACTTTATGTGAGTACAGGAGCCCTCAGAGGCCAGAGGACAGCATTGGGCACCTGAAGCTGAAAGTACAGGCAGCTGTGAACCTCTAATCAAAATCTGGGTTCTTTCTTCTCTGTAAGAACAAGTACACCTAACTGCTGAGCCATCTCTCCAGCCCCACTGTGTACCGGTCATTAAGAATCATAGTGTTTTCTTCATAGAAATTGTTTAACAAAAATGAGTATCTGCTTATTGGCTAGAATAAAGGAAAGTTTCAATGTTCAACAATTTAGTTTGAAATGTCAGTGAGACGCCAAATAAATGACATCAATACCAGAATTAAAATGGCAGTTTCCGTTTCTTTTTAAGAGGTCAAAGAAAACAGTTACATTCTGAGAAACAGTGCAAAAACAATTCCAGAAAGGCATTTAGTATACAGGCATCTAATTCCTACTTCCAACCCCATCAATTCAGTTTCACGAGACATATAATAAAGACTAGGCATGAGCATAAAGGATGACACCAAAACACATCTCAAGAAATTTTAAGATGAGATTTAACAATACCAAAAATTGGTAAATAACAGGTGGAATTCTCAACTGTAGCAATTTCATTGAGTGCCCTTATTTGACATCTTATCAACTGACATAGAATCAGGTATGTATGATGAGAATGAATGGAGGATTTCTAAGCTATTGCTAAACTATGAAGGTGAAATGTCCCCTAAGCAATCTATGATTAGAATTCACATCAATTAGGGACAAATGAGTCACATTTACACACTTAGAAAACTCAACTTTTTTTTTTGTTTGTTTTTAAAGGAGAACAAACACCACCAGCATTTTCTTGGTTTAGGTTTACTCCAAAAGTAATGCAAGATAGTACTCTGGCTACATCCCACATTATTTTATTATTATTTTTTCCTAGTACAAGTAAAAAAAAAGAAAAAAAAAAAGACAGTAAAATTGGAAAGTTTTTTTTAAAAAATCAATTAAAACAAGATTAAAAATTATCGGTTAACATGTCAATATTCTGAGTTTTTAAAAGAAGTGAAACCCAACAAAAGTAGACAATATCCTATTGTTTCTGATAAAAACAAGCTTTTACAGATGTTTTTATAAAAACCATACAAAACAGAATACACAAATACAAATTTTAGAAGAAATCTATTTCTTGCCACCAATAGAGAAAACGCTGTGTCTGTCCACATGACCTACATGTAGCATTGTTATTTATTAACCTCTCCATGGACTTACACATAAATACAATTAGTTTAAGAATAAACTTCTTAAAAAATATGCTAATACCACAGCAACTAAAAAATGGTGCTTCTAAGTTACCAATATATTTTAATATGGTAGGATCATTCTAACAATCTGGAATACTCTGATTTTACAAAAAGCTAGTTAATAAGAAAATCCATAAGACATTACATAAATACTTTTGTATTTAAATATTTATTTCAAAGTTAGATGATTTTAACACAAATTAACAAATAGCAGTAATCAATAGCAAACACCATGACTAAGGCAAATTTGCTGAGTCAGTAGTTTGAAGAGACTCTGAAAATTAAGTTTTCATTAATGGATACAAAGTAGTACTTTTTTGATCAAATACTCCTATTCCATACTTTAAATGTTCTAAAACTGTACCAACCTTTAAAAAAATATATACACTGAAAGCTGTACTTTTAAGCTAATGAAAAACTAAGATTAAATATACTACATCTAACTTTCTTGGTATACAACAATCTAATAAAGAGCATGTCACACGGATCAGGGATAGAACTGCTCCAGGGTGTTTGCCAAGCATAAACAAGTAACACTTCTATACCTAATTCAAGCTGTTCAGTCATGCAATTTCTCTAGATAGTCAATAAATATCAGAATGAGATATATAGCCAACCAAAACAAACCCCAAGGCCAAAAGGAAACCCAAAGTAAAAAGGTATCAATCTCCAAGAGCAGTAGGGTGGGGAACTTTGTGTCTATGGAACAGCACCTCAAAAATACACAAAATGGAGGGAAAGAACATAAAGCAACATACCTTTCTTTTTCTAGTTCTGGGTCATTCTCCATTTGAGCCTACAATATAATTCACATTTTATTAGAGTCTATTCTAGTGGACTTGCACTATTGAATTCAATAAATAACTCAATATTCTCAGATAAAATATAGCTAACAAAACTTTAAAGGGGGCGTATCTCTTAAAAATAAGAAAAGGAGTTAGTTTTAGTTTTCTGTATTCACATAACTATCACGTACCAGAAAAAAAAAGTTTTATTAAAAACTATTGCTAGGTTATATAGAATTCAAGCAGCCAAATTATAAAGTAATGAGAAAGCCTAAAAACAACATCACATCTTTTGCATAGAATAAAACCAATAAACATGACAAGATCATCCTTAATGATTAGCTTTTAAAGACTTGTATTTATAAAAAAAAAGTTTTTTAGAAAATATCCCACTAAGTTGTACATAACTTGCAGGTCTATAATCCTAGATACTTGGAAGGGTAGGGTATGTAGATTCTGTGAATTCGGGAATTTAAGACAGGTCTGGGAAACTTAAGACAATACAAATATCCCCTACTTCAACACACAGAAGTGGGGCTGAGAAGATGGCTAAGTTGGTATGTGCTCATTTCGGAAGCACAGAGATGTGAGTTCAGACTCCTAGCATCCATTTAAAAAAATTGGCAGCAGCAGTATGCTCATAATCTCAGTGCTGGGGAATAGAGACAGTAAGACTTCTTCGTCTTGCTGGGCAGCCAGTCTAATTTAATTAATGAGCTCTTAGCTCAGTCAAACAACCTGCGTCAAAAGAAGGTGGAGATACATACATACACACACAGACATACACCCTACAAAGGTTGGAGCAATAATCCCTTTAACTATTATCCACCTCTCTCCACAGCAATGTTATGGAATATCAAAATGAAGGACTCAATGAGTTATTTTAAAAATTAAAATTAACATTTATGAAAAAAAGTTGCTGGGAAAGTAGGAGTGAATCTGGAAAGTGTTAGGAGAAGGAACTGGAAGTAAAAGTGAACAAATCTCATCTTAAGAATTTCTCAAAGAATTAATTAAAAACATTAGGTCAAAAACAAAAGCTTTTAGATTAAAAAAAAAAAATCACCAAATGATTTTCACACTAGGATTATTGATGTCTCTTAGAGGTAAGAGAACAACCTGCAAGAGAATGTGTTCCAGGAACTGAATTCAGGTGAGCAGGCTTGCGGGTAAAGTGCCTTTACCAAGGTAGGTTACTGGCCCAGGTTACTTGCCTGTCTGTGTAAAATAACTTCTTCATTTATTCATACAGCTTGTCTTCCTATTTCCTTCAAGTCTTCTAAATGACTCTTCTGCAGGGAGTTTTAACTTAGCATTTACATATACACAATTCCACATTTGGGTCTGTCTTTCTATGTGAGGAGCTACAAGTGTTGAGACAGTTTTCTGTAGCCTAGGCTTGAACCTTGAACCTTGAACTCATGATACTCTTAAGTGTTGGAACTACAGGCATGTGTCACTATATCTGACTCTACAATTTATTTTGATGTATTTGTATTCACAAGCACTTTTTACCATGTCATTTTATTGCTTGATGTATTACACACACACACACACACACACACAATTTATTTGCTATTTATTCGAGAATATGAAGAGATTAGTAAAAAGCACAGACACTAAATACAAGATCCAATTGTTTAAGCCCTGCTACTGAAACACAACGGAACTATTAGAAAAACACAAATCTAAAGTTGATTTCTTTTAAAGGTGTATTTACTGTTGTTCTACATTTATTCTACTGGACAATTATGTACACCATGAACATACAAAATTTGTTTTCATATACAATATGCTAGTATATATAACACAATTATGTTATACATATACATATGCATACATATTAAAAATGAACAAAGAGAAATGTTACCATGGATAAAACAGCAGCAATAAACCAGTACCTGTTTACTAGAGATAATCACATAGACAAACCAACTAGCTTTCTTTTTTATTTTGGTTTTTAAGACAACTCTGTGTAGACCTGGCTGTTCTGGAACTCACTATGTGCACCAGGCTGGCATTAAAAACTGCTTCTGCCTGTCAAGTACCGAGATTAAAGGGATGCACCTCCCCTGTCCAGCTTATACAAAGTCCTTTTACATGTTAGTATCCGAAAATAATTACATATTTCAAAATTATCAATTTATCTCATGTACTGTTTCCATAGCCATCAAAACTTAAGACCTGAACAATTTTTAATTAGTCAAATCAAAATATTGAAATTTCTTTTATACTGTATCTACTGAGTTTTAAGAAAATGTCCTTTATGTGTCCTGATTTTCCTATATGTGTTTTGCTTGAATGTATGAGTTGTATCATGTGTGTGTTTAATGCTCCTGGAAACTTGAATTAAAATGGCTGAAAGCTATCACATTGGTGTCAGAACCAAACTTGAGTCCTCTGCAAGAACAGCCGATGCTCTTGCTCTTGACTACTAAACCATCTCTCCAGCCTCACCCTTTTGATCTTCTTTAAAAAAAAAAAAATTGACTACACAAACAAAAACCACTTACCTCTGATTCCATCTTTGGAGATAAAGTACAGGTCAACACATAGTCACCTATGCTTTGTGGATATTGTTTCAGAAAACTGTACATTGACTGAGCAGATTCTGGACTGTCTAACTGAAGAATCACCTTTAAAAACATTTTCAAAAAGCATAAATTAAAAAAAATTACAAGTAGAATTAGGATGTTATCTAACAACTACGTTCTTACTGTATACCCAGAAGAACTGAAACCAGAGACCCAAACATTTATTTACTCACAGAAAAAAAAATATTAGTCACAACCATTAAAAAAAGAGACCTGTTTACCAACTGATGAATAAATTTTAATATAGGCTAAGCACAATAAAATGCTGTTTAGCCTTTAAAAAGATATTCTGATAAATGTTACTACACAAATGAACCCAGAACATATGCCAAGTGAAACACGCCAATTGTATAACAGGAGAGACAATTCAATTTCCATATGGCATCTGATGTTATTTATAGAAAGAAACATAAGATGGCAGTTGAATGGACCGGTGGGGTTTTAAGAAGTTATTGTTTAATAGACAAGAAATGTCAGTTTGAGAAGAAAGGAAATATTATGAGATTAGATGGTGGTGATAGTTGCACAATGCCAATATGCTTAATGCTACTGAATTGACACCCAAAGTTAAAATGGCAAATTTTTAATTTAAAAATATGTTACAAAGGCTAAACAAAACAAGAGTTATTTCTTTATAAAGAACTAATGTAGAGGGGCTGGAGACATGGCATGGTAGTTGCTGGTTTCCTAGAAAACCTGAGTTCAGTTCCAGGTACTCACATCAGGTGGCTCATAGCTTACTGTAACCCCAGCTTCAGGGGATCCAACACCCTTTTCTATCTTGCTCTAGTATGTATACACCCCCCCCCCACCTCTCTCTCACACAGTATTGTCACCTGAAACCTCAGCAACTCAGCAAAGAGCGCATACAATTAAATATTAGCATGTACTACATAGGAGACTCCTGTCTCCAAAGAAAACTAATTTTCATAGGCATATAACAGAATTGCATACTAAATATAGAAGGTAAATTTAAAATGTAATCTATCAATAACTACGGTTTGTAAATTTAAGTACAGAAGACAAAACATAAAATAAAGACAAACAGATAAAAAAACTGTGCTTTGTGGTTAGAAAGAGGCTTTAAAATAAATATATCATAACTTTCCATTTATACAGGTAAAACAGCTTTACCATAGTCATAAAATTTATGTATGTCTTCATGGTAAGACAATGCTCTTTGCACTATATTACCTTGTTCTCTCTGTTAATCTTATTTCTTCTTAAAAACTAGTGAGAGAGACCATCTTTTTTTCCTTTTTTAAAAATCACAGCCCAGAAGAATTTGTCATAGTCTGACATACTTCTGATTAGTTTGAATAATGTTTATCGATGCTTCAACCCAAAACCCAAGTTAAAAGATACAGACTGTAAGAATTTCAAGATTCAATTACCTTGTTCTTGTTACTTATAAACACATAGCGATCCACTTTTCCAAACTGATGTCCAACACAAAGCACACACTGAAGCCCATCTTCAGGCAAATTGCCAAGGTGTACAAATCGGCTGTACATTTCATCAATATTTACCTGTATTTTTTTCCCCAGGGGTGGGGTAGGGGAAAGAGGAGACAAGTTAGGGGAAAAGATAAGCATCAAATAGCAAATCTTGGATTAGCAGTAATTTAATATTCCAGAGCCTAAGTGATGCTTCTTTCAAGAATAAGAAGATTATATGAAAGAGAACAGTTGTCATCCCATTCCCTGGACTGGGGGAAGAGGATTGAATGCCAGAGCCTCAGTGTGCTAAGACAGCCCTTTATCATTGAGCCGATGACCCTCCAGACCAACAGAAAGATTTTTGATTTACATCTGAGCAATGAATAAAACAATATAATAAAGGGGATCTGTATTTCTACTATGTTTATTTAAAAAAATCACATATGTGGCTACTAATTATGCATTTCAGTATAGAAAAATTAGTCCATATCAAGGACTATGAAAACTTTTTCATTTTTTACCAAGAAGAGCCACCTGATAATATCAGTCAACTCAGTATTATATTAAAATTACTACTATATAAGTAAACAAAAACATTTAAATGTGAAACTCACCTCTGGGTTACTTTCTTGAATCAAGGTTATAAAGAGAGCTTCCTAAAGGCCAAACAATCAAAAGAAAAAGGTGAAAGCTCTGTCTCATTCATATACTAACACTGTCAGGATTTGTTATGCAGTGACCTACAATACATAAAACCAGGTGGCTAACGTTCTACTCCTGAAGATATCATTTAAATCTCATCATATCTATCTACTTGATTTTTCTAGCTTCACTAGGTTCACTGCAAATAAAAATCAGTGTAATGTTTTGTTACCATCATAAAAAGGTCAAAATGGCACAAGAAAAGAATAGCAAAATTGGCAAAAGACCCTTTCAAAGAAGGCTTTTTATAAAGCAAAGTAACTTGGCCTATATCTAATGGAACTATGGTTCTTCAGCGTTTTCTTAAATACTACTGACATGTATAATAATCCCACTGATACTAGAGTTATGATGACTATCAAGAAAAGGTTTTTCTAAATCTGCACTTCCTCCAGCTTCTGCAAGATTCTACTGTCTCCTTTTAGGTCATATGGACCCTGGAATGTTTCTACATCAGTTGGAGGTGGATTTGAATGGATTTAAAGTCCATGTTATTTTCATGGCTCTGTGGGTAAAGGACTTGAAGCTAGCAGAACTGACAGTAGCATGAAGCTGCTCTATTGCTTTGGCTATTTTAAGAAAGCAAACAATGAGGAAGAAGAAGGAAATCTTTATATATTAAAACAGACCAGCTTTACTGAGTGTGACAAGTGTGATAAATGAGCAGGAAAAATTAAAGATAACTCCATTATTATTTTGATTGTTGGTCAGAGAACAGAAGTCAAGAAAGATTTCTTCCCCAAGTAAGACTGCCTCTAAAACAGTGGGCTGAGTGGGTCTCTATGACCCCCTCCCCCATATAACAATAATATTAATAATGATAAATTTGATGATGGTATGAGCATATTATTCACCTCATCTTTTATGTCCGCATTCTCAGGAGCCATACTTATGGAGAGCTGATTTCCATCCATGGACATTGGGAAGCAGGTGTAAAATTTTACCATAGAATCAGCAGATTTTTTGTTTATTTCTATATACGCCTTTAAAAATAAAAAGTACAAAAGAAAAGTAACTCTTCCTGAAAAGAATCAAATGACTTAATAAAAACTGAAGTCATAGAAACAGCAGAATCCACAGGCTGGGACTAACTTAACAGCAGGAAATAAGTGAATTGATAGGCAATATTAAATGGAAAAACCAAAACACACTCTAAAAACAACACTGAAAAGGTTTTGTTTATTAATTCTTGATATAAAGTCTTATTCTGGACCCTAGCTGGGCTTGTCTAAATCTTGAGGCACCAAAAATACAATCAACCAGGCACTAAATTCAACACAGACTCATTTATGACATCCACAACAGTAATTAGCATTAGTAGAAATTTTGTTTAATTACTATTTTTTTTTGAACAAGACATTTAAATAAATAATTCCTTAAATTTAAATGATGTGTTATTTTTAGTGGTCTAATGGTACTCATGTTACTCTCTGGGACATCCACGAGCCTTTTGTCCAGTGAGTCTATACTCTATTTTCTGCCCACTAGTCACTTAATGACAACTTGTTGTCAACTAGTCAATTGCAGCACCTTTACTTTATATAATGGACACAGTGACACTAGAAATCATAAATGTCAAAGGTGATCAACATAACAGACACTAAGGGGAAAGAAGCACATGGGATGTCTGAGTCTTCAGTGGGTACAGACCCTTGTGGTCAAGTCTAACCACCCGAGTTCAATCTCTGGACCCACATGGTCAAAGTAGAGAAATTACTCCTCCAAGTTGTCATCTGACTTGCATAGGCACACTCTATGCAGCATATGTACACTCACAAATTAAAAAAGAAAAATAATCATATGCTGCGTTTCGTAAAAGAATTACAGTAAAAAAAAGAATTCCAAATCCTTTGAGATTTTAAAGTTGAAGAAAGAAATATATGCCAGCTTTGCATTAAACTGCCAATGGATATTAACTCTGTATATGTGTGAAATGTGAAGAATACAGAATACGCAAGGTTCAGTTCCATCTAATTTCAAACATCCACTGGGATCTTAAAAAGGCAATTTTCAAGGGTTGGGAGAGACTACTATTGACAGAGGCTGTTGTTTTTCCCATATAATTTTAGGGAAGTATCATATCTCCAAGTATTTGATAATTCTATTCAATACTAAAAATATCTGCGCAGATAATCTTGGTTTACTGGCTTAGATTTATTTTGCAATATTAAATGTGTATTTAAAACATGTTTTGGTATTACAATATAAACACATCAATTTGAATTGTTTTTAAACATTCAATTTCTCATTTCATAATATCATATGAAAAACTTCCTTGTTAACACAGTGTTGTCTAATTTTGACCTACTTTAAATCACAAATTTCCTACATTCAGAATTAAGCGTCATGGAGCTAAAGGAATGGCTTAGTGCTTAAGAGTACAGGCTGCTCTTAAGAAAGACCCAGGCTTGCTTCCTAGTATCCATGCAGTGGCTCAAAGCCTCCTATAAACTACTGTTCCAGAGGATCTAAGGTATTCTTATCTCCAAACAGACATACACAATGGTAAAACACTCATACAATAAAAAATAATTTTATGTATGTATTATTATGGTTTATAACTATGGTTTGCCTCTTTTAAAAGTGTATATAATTCAGTTTAGTCTACTTAACTTGAAACTGCACATAATTCAACTTGTACTCTCCTTTGTTCAGTAAGCACACTACCTGATGATCCTGCTCCATGAATCCTCCTCATCTTAAAAAAACTGATAGATGGAGTGGGATTAATTTGGCTGTGTCATAAGACTTCTTATTATCCAAAGAGTAATACTTTTTGATTAGATACTCCCCTCCTGTAAGGTTATTACAACACCTCACACAAATTATTTATTAACAAGAAATTTTGGTGACCCGTTTTAAAAACAATACTTTAAAAAAAGATTTTATTTATCTAAGTATATATATATATGCGTACTTGCATGAGTTTATGTGTACCATATGCATGCAGGAATCCATGTGGGCTAGCAAAAAGGTTTGGATCGTTATGGACTAGAATGGTGGTTGTCAAATACCGGGTAAATGCTGGGAACTGAACTGAGATCCTTTCTCTGTAAAAATAGTAAGTGGTCTTAAGCACTGAGGAATCTCTCCAGACTTTTATTAGTACTTATTAATCTTTTTGTTGTTCTACCAGTGATGTTTAATGAGCATTAATGTTTCTAGCCACAAACTAGTGTCAACAACCATACACACATTAAAATAAAAATAAATAAATCTTTAAAAAATTTAAATTACTATTTGTGTGTATGGCTCTTTTGTCTGAATGTCTGTCTGTATCCCAGGTGTTTTCAGTATCCTTGGAGATCAGAAGAGGCTCTCCAATCCCAAAGACTGTAGCTATAAATGGTTGTAAACTGTCTTGTGGGTGTAAGCTGTTTTGTGGGTGCTTGGTATTAAACCTGGGTCCTCTGAAGAACGAACAATACTCTTAACTCCTAAGTCATCACCCTAGCCTCACAAATAAATCTTTAAACAAAGCTATATCTATATATGTGTGTACATATGTATACACATATTTAATTAGGGCAATACTGAAATAGAAGAAATCTGTGCCTTTTAATTTTACAAATCCTTTAGTTGGGCTAGAAATTGAGCTAAACAGTAAAGTGTATGCCTAGCCCTAAGCTCAGTCTCCCACTGAACTTAATCTCTTAGCTTAAATGAGTTTAGAGACAGTCCCTTAAATCTTTACTATTTTTTAAAATTCAATGTTTTTACCAAAATATGCATTACCCTTTTATGAGATGATAGAATCAAAATGTCCTTCAAACTGCCAAATGGTTTTGCCAAGTTGTAAATTTCTTCTGTAGAATATCCTTTATTAGGCAAATTAGAAATAAACACCACACTCATTTCTTCCATTTCCTTTAAAACAAATTAAGAACATGATTAGTATCTAACTTGCATTTACTTCTTGAGAAAAGCCAGATAAATCAAGAAACTAGTAAAACTCCAATTAAATGCCCTTCGTGCTGGTCTAAATGAGAAAGGCTCCACAGGCCTAAACATTAGAATGCTTTATCCCCAGTTAGCAGACCTGTTTGACAAGAATTAGGGGGTATGGTCTTGTTCCAGGGGTTCACTCCAGGTCCAGACTCACTTTCTGTGCCTGTGGCCTGCAAACTGTCATCCCCTCCACCATGATGGTCACTGACTTACTCTCTGAAACTGTAAGCATAACCCCAATTAAATACTTTCTTTTATAAGCTGCCTTGGTTACAATGTCTCATTCACAGCAATGAAGAGACCCTTAGCATATAAAATTTTACAATTTTAAATTATGTAGAATAATTACATTCATCAATCTGTCATCTAGTCCAGATCTATCACCTTTTGGCTTACTGTTTTAAAACTGACATTCATCTCTGACTACACCATCTCATTTCATATACCATTACTATGTCAGTGCCTTGCAATGTGATGTGTACATCTAACATCCAAAGCAGTGTGTCTTCTTCAATCACTCCTAAAGTTTATCTACTTTGAGATCCTTATACATAAGTACTTTTCTGCTTTATTTAGCCCAATCTACCTGTTCTCTAAACTTACTCTTTCATTAAGCTAGCTTCTCCTTTTGTAGATACAGATAAATTCAAAAAGCCTCTTTGATAAATCTAGCATATCCTGATTTGGGGAAAAAGAGTCATAGGTTTGAAAACCAAGTGATAAACACAACAGGACTCTCAGATGAGTTGCTCCATGACTCCTAAAGAGCTGACCCTACTATACCATTGTGTAATACTTTTCTCAAAGACATACTAGTTGGTGATTTCTTGAATGGCTTATTAGACAAAAATGAATTTAGGTATAGCATGTGAGCAATCTTAAACTCTAAGCAATAAAATCTAGATGAATGAAAATTTAACATACTCTTAAACACATAAGAAACCTGAACTTGCTGTCCTCCTTAGTATAAATCAGAAGACCTACTTTTTATAATGCAGCACAAGCAAACAAAGGCTGGTATTCAAAGTGCTCACAAACCTTACTCTCCTCAAGGCTAGAAGAAAGTTCTCAAAGGCTTATTAGGAATCACAGATGAAGCCCACTGGGTGGAATGATTACAAGTCATGTACAAATCCCTGGGTTATCCCCAACAATGTATAATCTGGGCATGGCAAATACTCCAGTAATCCCCACACTAAAGAATTTGAAGCAGGGAAGTTAAAGTTCAAGCTCAGACTGGGATACAAAGAAAGCCATCTCCACAAAAATCCTCCCATGGGACAAAGCAAATGCCCAATGAGCACAAGCTATAGTTCTTCTAATTTCAACAAATTGTTACCCACCCCAAATCCATTTTGCCTTAACATGTTCTCAGGAGAGCAATGTTTATAAACACACTCACTTATTCAAGTTTTTAAATGAACATCATATGTAAAGAGTTAAAAATAACTAAGAATTTTTACCATGCCAAAAAGTGAAATACAGTAGCTCAGAGAACTTTATGTAAATAAAATATAAAAACTGACCTTGCTCACTGTTTCATTTTCTGTGGCAGCCACAGTACCTTAATACCAAAAAATAATAAAAACACTTTAATTTTTAAGTGTTCATGTGATCTTTAAGATTCTACTTTATTCCATAATAAATTAACATATTTGAGCATGTACACGATCAACATGGCTAAGAAACATTATAGAAGTGACCCCAGCTTTTTTACCCTTTTATTAAGAAAATTCTTTTCTCATACACTGCATTTCCTGATTACAGTTCCCCTCTTTCTCACTCCTCCCTCCTTCCCTCCCATCCAGATCTACTCCCTCTCTGTCTCTCATTAGAAAAGAGCAAGCTTCTCAGAGATATCGTCAAAATACAACAAAATCAACAGAATAAGATAAAACAAGCATCACACTGAAGTTCAGACAAGAAAAGGCACAAGACTCACTAGTTCACACGCTCAGGAGGCCATGGAAAACACTAAACTGAAAGCCATAATACACAGAGCAGTGGTACAGACCATGCAGGCCCTGTGCTTGCTAGTTCAGTCTCCGAGTCATATGAGCTTTGCTCAGTCCTGAGGGCTTTTAAATAATACATTTTGGTTATTCTTTGTATTTACTTTGACCTGGGATTTGACTCTAGTGTTAGAAAAATTAACACATATAGAGACATAACCACAGATAATTTTCTTAGAAAGACTTCCTTTCCACTTTAAATGTAAAGCACAGAATACAATTTCTACTGGCTTACCTGATGTAAACTCCTCAGCATTCTTTCTAGTGGCTCTGTCTTCTGTACTAGGCTTCATTTCAGAGCTTGCTGCACACAAAAAAGACTACTGTAATTTTCAAAATAATCAAACTAATGAATATGAACTACAATTTGAGCTAGTAATTTCATCACTTCAGTTTCCCTCATGCCTAAGTAAAACTTCTCTTTGGAAAACAAAATATCCCCTGTGAGGCTGTGTGGTTCTGTGTGTGCACGCACGTGGAAGCTGTGCATCAACATCTAGTATCACCTCCATTGTTTTCAAAGCTTATTTTTTTGAGATAGGGTCTCAGTGGCACTAGAGCTCACCCACTCAGCTATGCTGGCTGGCTACTGAACTGGATCTGCCTGTAGTGTTTGTCCCTCTATTAGCGAGTTCAGCACTGAGATTACAGGTGCGTATTATACCTGGCTTTTACGTGGACTGTGTGGGAGCAAAATACAGGTTTTCATGCTTTAATACCCAAAAACTTTTAACTGAGCAATCTCTCGGGCCTCCCTTTGGAAATTTTAAAATATATCTCAAAAACAGACAAACAAAACCACTGAGTGATAGTATATTGTTACCTGGCAAGGTCACGAGTTTATTGGAGTCTTTGTTTTTGATAATCCCGGACTTTTTAGCTTCTAGAGACTTCTTCCCAGATTTTGCTTTTAAAAGTAGAATTAAACCATTATTCTAAGACTAAGGGTCTATATATTTAGCATACTTTATAATATATCAGAAATAAATAGCTCAACCTAATCTGAATAACAATGTATTACATGTATTCTTTATTTTTAATTTTTTACAAGTAATATTAAAAGCAATATAATTTTGTTGGCCTTAAATTAGATCCAAGTTTAATTTTCATGTGAAATATAGATTTAAAAATATCTGAAATTTCTACAAAGGTTCCCTGGAATTAAACTATCAAAAAAGATACTGTTAACAGGGCCCTGCTATTTTCAATGTACAACATTTATATTAAATAGCCATTCATTTCTTTACCAGGGAAATTAACCTGTTTTAAAGTAACGAACATCAGAAAAACTGTTTAAACTGTGAAAGGAAACATAACAGTTGTAACAAAGAGAAAGAGGAAGGGTTAAAATCATCTAAAGGAGACAATGACAAAGCAACCTATAAATATGTTAGACCATGCAGTCATATAATTGCTGTGTTTGTGTAAGAGCCATAATATACATTGGTACAGAATATATATTGATATAGAAATGTATCCTTAAAGACAAATATTGTTAAAAACCAAAGTACCAACAAGTAAAAATCTTATATTGTAAAATTTAAATACTGTAGACTAATAAATTCTTCAAGATGCTATCAGATACTAAAAACTATTGAATTCTAAATTTGCTTTCAATAAAGTATTCTTTAAATTCATAAAATAAATTTAATAAGCCTCTCTCCCTCAATTGTCTTACCTGTTTTGATAAAAGCTTTACCTTTTGCAGCTACCGTAACCACAGATTTTACAGAACCCGCTGATTTCCCTAAATCACAAAAGCTATAGTCAAACTGTTTTACTTAAATCAATCTCCAAATTACCTAATTAAAAACAATAAAAGAATAACATTTTATTCCAAACATAAAATGTATAGTATTTTGGGCAATATCTTTGGGAAAAGGGTGTATCAATCACTAGAAAATAGGACTTAAGCTAAATATCCCTCTGTATGTATGAATCAACTAGAAGCTGAAATACAAAGTACATTGCTAAAACACAAAACAATTCCATGTGTTCACTGGTTCCAAAATATATGATTCCTTGAATCACACCTGACTGAAATCCATTTAAAAATATATGAAGGCCACATAAAATCTGCTCCAAGTATCCTAATTGAACCATGATTAAAAAAAAAAAAAATTCATAGTGCCAAAAGTGGAATAGGCTCCAAAAGTTGTCAAATGATCTAGGCTCTTGCTGGTTCCACCTGGTTGCACACCGTAACTAGATAGTAAAACTCTGTAGCCTAAGTCATTACAAGATACAGAGGACTCAAGCTGGAACCGAGTTGGAAAGTGTGCCCCTGCTCGTTACTTTCCCCAGTCTTAACCAGCTGCAAACCCTACAAACTGTAATGTAATCTTGGCTGGCAAGACATACCTACTGGTGCAACAGTGGCAAGACTGTTAAGAAAGTAACCAATTGTTCCTGATTGAATTTAAGGCATTCTCCACAAGAGGAAATTCACACCTGGTATTGTAAACCAGGGAAAAGTTCATGGTGGACATGGTTTTAGGGCCTAGAGGAAAATAAAATATTATGTAGAACATAACCCCAAACTACTCTCTAAATACTAATATTTCTACCATTAAGAAAAGCTATTCTCAGGTTTTAATCAGAAAAGCTAGTCTTTGCAAAGGATGGTAGTAAAAAGGATGGTGGTAAATGCAGAGATTCATGGCTATACTAGGCGATGAGAATAAGCAATGGTAAAATTTATAACACTGAATCTAAGGTTCACAAAAAAACTGTAGGAGAGGATATGCAGAGAATGTAAAAGCCAGAAGACAGGAAGAAGGGCTGTGAAATGACGTCTAAGAGCATAAGATGACCACTGAAATCAATATGCCATAGAAGCTGAGGTTGCTCTTACTGGGCCAGTCAACCACTAGTCACACCAGAGAAGGGTTCTGAGGGCCCTGTCTCTCCTTGCTGAACTAATAGTGAGGTGAGGGGGAAATGGAAGAAGGTGAATGCAATTCATTTTATATGTGTATAAAGCTGTCAAAGAACAAATTTAATAAAAATTATAGGTAGGAAGAAAGCACAGAGAAAATAGTCCAGAATTAGATTATTTATAGACTGAAGTTTTATATACATTAAAGCTTGGGCATTGCTCAATTCTACGCACTTCCCCATTAACCCGCCTCTGCCACAGGTTAGCAATTGTTACAACTTTGTAAATGACATTATAAGATTACAATTATTCTTTTAAAATAAATTATAACATCCATAAAAACAAATAATCTACATTCATCCATTATACTCAAAGACAGGCAAAAGAGCAACACAAGTGCACTCTCAATACCTGCAGTTTGCTATCCAAAGTTAAAATTACTCATAATGAACTACCAAACGTTCAACAAGTCAATAGTAAATAGAAAACTTCAGAAAAATGAACTTCTACATTTCAAATTGGGGGTCATTCTAAGAAATGGAATGCACTCTCTAGCAGTTCAGTTTCAGATAGCTGAGCATATGAAGGCCATGCATGAGACCTTCCCATTAGTCATTAACAGCCATCTCTGTTACATCTTCCAGGTTTCACAGTGATACTTGTAACTCATACATCCGTGCAAGAAGCCATAAAGTGTTTTCTTTAAAAAAAAAAAAAAAAAAAACAAACAAAAAAAACAAAGAATGAAAAAAAGTCAAGAGAGATTTCAGATAATTTATTGTGCCTAATTTATATATGAAACTTTATCACAGCCAGGTGTGGCATTTCCCTTTAATCCCAGCACTCAACAGGGCAGAGGCAGGCTGATCTCTTAAGTTTGAGGCCAGCTTGGTCTTCCTAGGAGTCCAAGCTGTCCTGGGATACACAGTAACACCGTGTCTCAGAAATCTTAATTGTGGGTTTATATATATGTATGTATAGACATATATATGAATATATAATTCATTATTATTTGCAACTTCAGACATTTACTATATGTCTTAGAACATATGGATGTGCTGTCCATAATAGGTAACTACTGTACCAATACTTAGAATTTGGACCTTACCTGGTCAATTCCTAGTAATTTACCCAAATCTGTCAATTACAATGGTATTTCCCTTTTTAATACAGAAGACTATTTAATGTAGGGGGATTATGCTGCTCCATTGTAAATAATTGTCCCTGCCTATGAGTTTAATAAAAAGCACTGATTGGCCAATGGCAGACAGGAAGTGTGGGTGGGGCTATCAGACAAAAACAAGCAAAACAAGACAAAATGCCAGAGAGAAGCCAAGAGACAAAAGATAACTATACTCCTCTAAACAAAATAAAAGTCATAAGTTAAATTAAAAATAAGGAGTTAACAAGTTATATGCTTGGGCCTTAGACACATCAGCCTAAAACTATTATAAACATCTATGTCTCTACGGGTCTGTGGGTCTACAGGCCTAAACCTTAAAACTAGGCCCAAAAGTCCAGGCCAGAAACCTCCTACTACAATTTAATATGCTACTCTCAACCCCAAATATCTCTTGCCATAACCTACATTTAGAAGAAATAGGGGGAAAAAGAAAATAAAAAAGTACACCAGGGTAAATGAAAAACAAAATCTTGTTATTCAAAAGCCAGTGAGCCAGGCATGGTGGTGCACACCTGTAATTCTCAACACTCAGAAGGTTGAGGCAGGAGGATCAGTACACAAGGCCAGACTTGACCACAGAGCAAGTTCAGGGCCCATTTGTGATACATAGCATGCTGTTTCAAACAACAACCAAATAAAACCAATAAAAACTGCATGTGCATTTATCTGAACTACTATATAAGAGAAAATGAGTCCTCAAAGAAAGAGGAGGAAAATAGTTATGGCATTCATTTTCCAAAATACTTCTTCAGTTAAATTATTACTCTTTGATAATATAGAGCATCGTGTATTAAATCTCACCCTGGAAACTACTAAATTACTATAATATCAAAGATTAATATACACTTAGTACCTACTTTATTACATAAAATACAAGCCAATTAATTATTTAGCAATTTAATGACTTAAATCTTAATAAAACTATACTTGAGGATGAGCAGTGTAGATCAATAGTAAAGCACTTGTCTGGAACACACAAAGTCATGCATTCAATCCCTAGCACAAGAAACAAATGGGCAATATAAAAATGACATACCTGTAAATCTGTTCACTTTGAATGTAGATGGCTTTATTCGTCCAGTTTTGGCTAAAAAAAAAAAAAAAAAAAAAAACAAGAAAAGTATATTTGAATAACAAATTACAAACAACATTCAGATTTAGGTAAGAGCTAACTTTGGAAAAATTTTGAAAGAGCATTGCAACTTCAAATCCCTTCTATCTGGGGAGTAATTTCTTAGACAAATTCTTAGCATAATGCACATTTTTAGTGCTGGGTTGTAGGAAGGGGGGCATTCAGTTGGTAATGTACTTACTTTATAAATAATGAGGAACTGAGTTAAATTTTTAAAAAATCATATAAAAATTCTGAGTATGACAACACATTCATAATCCAAGCCTGGGGAAGGCAGTAGGAAGGCTAATTGGTGAGCTCAGAGTCCAATGAGTGGCAGTGCCTGAGGATGCACGTGCATTATGTATTCACACATGCAAAAAAAGGAAACAACTAGTTTTCTTCCATCTTCCATTGAATAATATTAACTTTCCTTCAGAGAGGCTGTACAAATAGTTCCATTAACGCTGATTGAGAGTTGGGCAGCCTCTACTTTCACACTAACAAAGTCATCAGGCTATCTGCTAGCCAAAGACACCATCCTTCACCATGAGAATAAGTCTGATTCAACTTTTCTTTAATTATGGAGTCTCCTGTACACCAGGTGTGATAGCACACACCTTTACTTTAATCTCAGCACTAGGGAGGCAGAGACAAGAGGATCTGTTGAGTTTGAGATCAGCCTAGTCTACTTAATGATTTCCTGTCTCCAAAGAACAAAACAACAAAAACTAAAACAAACCAACCAAATCAGAGAAGGGTGTTCAGGTCACTTCTATTAAAGGCTTAGTAAACAATGTATTCCTAATATCATTATACAATAAGTTACAAGCAAACTGACAAAATACAATCATTTGAATGAGTTTTAAAAGTTAACAACTTGGTCTAGAGGGTGGGTTATTGGATAAAGTGTTTGCATTAGGAGAACCTGAATTCAGATCCCAGGGCCCATGCAAGGTTGGACACAGTAAACAATCATTTGCAATCCTAGCATGCTTGAGGCAAAACGGAAAAAAAGACAAGAAGAACCCTCAGAAGCTCAAGGATCAAGGGTCAGCTAGTCTGGAATACACTAACAGTGAGCAACAAGAAATTCTTCCTCAAAACAAGTGAAAAGAAAGGTCTCCCCCCCCACACACACAAGCACACATGCACACAGTTTACAACTTACCAAAAGAGGCTGAAGTAACAGTTCTAATGATTTTTGGAGCATCTGTATCTTTTCTATTTAAAAGAAAAAAATTAGAAACCACTGAAAAATAGTTTTAAGTTCTATAAATTCTAAAACTGCAGTGTTTCAGAAAATTTAAATTCATGCACAATTTTATAATTGTGGTACTTAAAGATGTAGTCTTAAATATTAAAATTTCTTAACACATATACACATTAATTTGTCATGTGAAAACACAGATTTACTTACTTTAAAGCAGATGCAGATGACTTCTTGGTATCTGAAGGTTTCTTCTTTATTTCTTTGCTCTAAGAAGGAAATATTATTTAGAACAAAAATTTACTTTCCTCCAACTGAAAAAAGGCAGTTTACCCAATATAGAAAAAAATGTATAGTGCTATGGAACAATCCCTTTCTACACCAGGAATATGTATTATCCTCATTGGTTTAAAACAAACAACCAAAAACCTGACAGGAAGTTAGGTGAAAAAAGCCAAACCGAGGAGGGTAGAGTCAGGAGAGACACCTTCCAGTGGTCAAGCAAGCAGGATGTACTTAAAGAAAAAAAAAAAAAAAAGAGGTAACAAGCCATGAGCCACATGGCAAAGCATAAATAGAAATATGGGTTGATTTAAATAGAAGAGTTGGCTAGTAACAAGCCAGAACCATCAGACGAGCATTTAAAATTCAAATTCAGCCTTTGAGTCAGTTATTTGGGAGTGGGAAGTTGGGACAGAAAACTGTTTACAGTACAGAGGTGAATAATGAAAACATTCAAAATCTCCCTACTCTGAAGTATAACTGCTCCGTATCCTTTTATTTCCTTTAATCTGTGAACAGGTTCTGGTTATTACAACAGCTTCTAAAGAGCCTCTGGGTCTGTCATCCCTTTCTATATATGCATTCTTTCAACAACAAAAAAAATGAGATTGAACGTACTGCTCCTACTCTTAAAACTTTTCATCAGACTCAAGTGGAAAAAGCTCAGTAATCTTGTCTTTTTGTGTGGAATGCACTTCAAGATCTCTAGTAGATTAGACTATGCATAGTTTAAAATCATATACATTTCACTAAAATACAACTAAATGCATAAATTAGGTAGAATAAGAGATTAATGATGGCAACAGAACACAATATACTGCAATTAAAGTTACATGATGTGATCTCTCAAAACATCATACTGTCATGTCCTTTATACTTCCAAAGAAGTATTCTGAGGCTCCTTTGGTATACATAGACTGCCAACATATACCCTAAGGCTGTAATTGAATAAAGTAAGAATTACTTGAGTCAAAGTGCCATGAGCTTTAGGGAGGGTGGTATATGCCTTTAATCACAGCATTCAGGAGGCAGAGGTGTAAAGTCACAAAGGGGCAGAGACAAGCCAATCTCACTGAGTTGGAGTTCAACCTGGTCTACACAGGAACTCACCAGAGTTATGTAATAAAATCCTATCTCAAAAGGTACCAGAGAGTGCTATGTAAGTTTCCAAAGGAGAGAAGCAACCTGTCCTACTCAGCTATGATGCCTATGAACTACAACCATCAACAGCCTGGCACAATAACCCTAAGGATGCAGTAGTGGCATCTTGGAGGTAACCATCAGTTCTCTAATTGAATGTAAGATCCACTCAACAAGGTGGAAACCATGCCTAGTACTAGAAACTTAGCTAACTAATCTGTTAGTGAAGACCACTTTAATAGACCCACATAATCCCTAACAACAATCTAAACATTTGTTCTCATACCCTATCAATCACCAATCATGAAGGAAACTTTTTTGGCAACAGACAAGACCATTACAGAAAGCCAAAACCAATCAAAATGCAGAATTTGGAGACCAGTCTCAATGGATACATCTACAAAACATTCCCTCACCTAAGGCTCAGGTAACATTTCAGAAGAGAAATAGAAGGAAAAATTCTAAGAGTAAGAAGAACAAGAAATTTGCTGTAAGATTATGTCTAGTAATGTCAGAAACTACGCCCATAGTCTCACCAATGTGACAGCTAAGCATAGAAGACACCAATAGAAAGCTCAAGTGGACAGGGGACAGGTCACAGACCAAGACCTACAGGTAACTAAGGAATGTTGAGAGTGGAAAGAGCACACAAATGGTCAGCCCTGAAACTTATGAGTGATAGTTCAGACTGAGCAAATTATATTTAGAAATATATCTATGTGTGTATACATATGTGCATGTAATTGCAATGAATAAAAAAGTGGCCATGAATTTCAGAAAGTAAGGTGTGGTATATGAAAGGGTTTAGAAAAAGGAAAGGGGAGGGAGAAAATATGCAATTATAATCTCAAAAAATAAAAGCAAGATGAGCTCAACAGTCAATATAAAAAGAGACCACTACTGTATATACATTATGCATATGCTAGACAGAGGGTCCTTCACATCTTAGCAGGATAAAGCCAGACAGTTCTAAACTTCACAATAATGAACACAAAACATATGGAGTATCAATTTCAGGATTTTCCACTTAATATTTTTATACTACAGTTGATCCTGAGTAACTGAAACTATAGAAAACTAAATCCAAACTAAGGGGCCACAGCTAGTGGACTTTATAGAGAGTCTTTATTATATATTCCAACTCATTTGGATCAACAAGATTGTTTACTGGGTAAAACTTGAACAAAGCCGACAACTGGAGTTTGACCCCCGATTTCCAGAGTGAAAGGAGAACCAATTCCTGAAAGTTGTCCTCTGGCCACCACATGTGTACCACGGCAAGCATGTCCTGAATCCATATGCATATCAGATCTGGGGCTGGACAGATGGTTTCATGGCTAAAAATATTGGCTACTCTTTTAAAGAACCTAACTTCAATGCCCAGTAACCACATGGCAGCTCACAATTGTTTGTAACTCTAGTTCCAGGTATCTGATACCCTCTTCCGACCTTCAAGGACAGACACCAGGCATGCATATATACATATATACATACAGGCAAAATTAACAAGTTGTGCTAAAACAAAATAGTCACACACACAAACCCCATAACTTGTTAAAGAGCCTAAAGTGTAAACAGAATGATAAGCTGCATTTCTGAATAGATGTAATGTAAAATCATCAATATAAACTCAACAGTCTAATCTCAGTATTAACAGGCTCTAAATAGATTATAAAACTAGTTTGAATAAATCAAAATGGAGCCGATAAGATAACTCAGTGGCTAATGGAGCTTGCTGCCAAAATGGAGCTCAGGATCCAAAGAAAGAAAGAACTAAATCTCCCAAGTTGTCTTTTACCTTCAGGCCTGTGTGTATTTGCACATACAGACATGAAAAATAGATTTATCAACATCAATTTAAGAACAACAAAATTCTACCAAAAAGACAAGGAATTATGATTATCAGTTTAAAACTAAGTAATACTACCATGATTATATTTATGCAACGTAATGATCTCAAACAGATCTATGAATGTAGAATAGTTTGTACAAGGTAGCCTTTCAAATAGTGAGAAAGGGCAGGTTGGGCACAATTTTAGAGTTCAGGTACCTACCTGTTTTGGAAATTATACTGATTTCAACCATACTACACTGTGTGTGTTACATATGATCATGTTACATTATACTGTATCTTATACACATATGAATAACACAGCAAGGAAACAGTGAGACTACGTTCTTGGCACTGGAATAGAGATGATATTTTGAAACATGAAAAGTGAAAAAGTAAAATGCTCAGAAGAAAATACAAACACATTCCAATGTACGTAAATTAAAACATTTTTAATGCTAGTTTTATGTATTGTGTGTGCCTACTCCACACAACACACGTGTTGGAGATCAAAGGATCACGTTCACAAGTTGGTTACAGAAACTCAGCTCAGGTCATCATCATGAGGTGGCAAGTGCCTACCTCACTGAGCCATTGTACTAGGTCATTTTTAGAGCATGCCCTATGTATGCATGCAGCCTAACATGCTGAAAGATTACAGAACACCAAATAAACACCAAGGATAATAAACTCCTGAAAATTAATTTTTTCATCTGAAGATAAAAACACAATAGAGTTGCCTGTGGTGGCTCATGCTTGGAACAGCACAGAGCTGAAGCAGAGAAATAGTGATACTCTGTTCTTTAGAAAATCAACAAAAATATCAATAGAAAAATGGGAAGGTATAGGAAATTCAATAGAGGAGTTAACTTCTACAGCTAAAAATTACTACTTTAAAAATACACACATTCTATTTACTAGACTTTTTTTAACTGAAGAGATTAATAAGATGGTGCTACAAGTACACCAGTTCTCATAAATCATAAGAGTGTAAATGACTATAGCTACTCTCCAGGTGATGTATTAATACCTATATTCTTCAACCAATAACTGTCATGATATATGCAATATTAAATACAAAAGAATGGCCTATAAAAGTAACATAAGGAGTTAAAGTTTTGCTTTTAGAAACGGGGAAAAAAGGGAATAATTCAAGTATCTAACCCAAAGGAACAGACGAGATAATCATTATAATCTCTCTCACACACACACAAATACAGACGTCATAAAAGAATGAGGAAAGCCTCAATTACTTTTAAGGGTGTGTTCCATAGCAAATAAAAAGCTAAGTTACGGGTATTACCCATGAGCATGTGAAGTACAGGAAGTGGTCTAGGAAAACTAAACTCAAACACTGATGTTTCTACAGAAACAAAAGGCTCTAGAAGACAGGACAGATTATACTGATGTAAAGTTCAAAACTTCTGAACTTAATTGTGGTCTCAAAAACCAAAGATTATCTGTAGGCAGAAGAGAAGGTCTAAGAACTGGATCAAACCAGTTATGGGACTTCTACAATGCTACTTTGCAACCCAGGTAGCAGTTTCAGGTTTGTTAATGTGGTATATTCCCTTAGTCTGTTGCTTATCAACTTAAAAAGAAGCTTTCAAACCTTTGAACTAAGATTTGTGTATTTTCTACACATCCTATACATTTAAAAAGCTAAAGTAACAAAAACATCTACATTTAATTTACCTGTGCTTTTTTCTTTCCTGGAACACATACTTTCACACTTTTTCCTTTTATTTCAAGAGGCGTTGTTTCAATGTACTTCATGATTGCAGTAACTGCTTTTCTAAACTCCATCTCCAAGTAGGCCTAAAATAAAATTTTTTTGTATATGAAAAAAAAATCTATGTTTAAAAAAATCCACTTTATTTATATTCAAAAATGTCTGAGACAGGGTCTCATTCAGGCTGGCCTTGAATTGCTATGTAGCCAAGACTGTCCTTCAAATTTTGAACCTCCTGTCCCCACTTCCCATATGCCACCTCATCTGGCTTATGGTTTGCATTTTAAAATGGACTTAATGCTTCTCTGTGGAATATAAAACTCTGAGGTTATCAAGAGCTGGTGCTTTTTGTTTTCTTTTACTAACCTATAATTTAATCTTAAGGATGCTCCACACATAATACATATTTAATTTTATGTAACTTCTCTACCATTATGAAGATAAGGTGCTATGTCTTTCTATACACAGTGAGTATGTGTTGCTACCATTGGTCAATAAATAAGCTGTTACGGCCTACTGAATGACAGCTTACAGCCAGGCAGGAAATCCAAGAAAGAGAGGAAGAAGAAAGGCAAGGTTGGAGGAGATGCAGAGAGCCACCAGTGGAACAAATGTAGTGGAACATAGGTAAAGCCACGAGATACATGAGCAAATATAGATTAATAGAAATGGGTTGATTTAAGAGATAAGATTTAAGAATTAGGCTAGCAATAGACCAAAGAGTTTTTAATTAATAGTAAGCCTCTGAGTGATTATTTTATAAGCGGCTGCATGACCACAAGGCTGAGAGAGACACAGAAAAATTGGCTACAATAAGGGATGAGTTGATGGCAGGCTCCTGGAACAACCGAAGTAGAAAGGCATGGCTAACTCAACAACAGGAGGGTAGCCAAGATCTGGCCTACCTTGCTTTAAACCTGATTTTTTTAAAGAAGTTTTTTAAAAAAAAACAAATTTTCCTTTTTTTTAAAAACTGAGGTTGGGCACTACCAAACAAATGTTAGTTATTTTTACTGAAGATTCATTCATACTGAACAAATAGTCCTAAATGATATGAAATGGTGATGGGGTTGGAGAGGTGGTTCCGTAGTTTCAAATCCCAACCCCCGCTCCAAGTATCATGCACACATGTGGTGTACGGACTATGAGTACACAAAACACCCATACACATAAAGACAGATTTCTTAAAAGTGAAAGAAACACGGGATAAGATTACAGGCTTTTAGTTTCCACAGACATCTCTTAAGAAAGTCTGGGCCAGTCAAAGTTTTATCCCGTGAAATGGGACTCAGTGTTGGTCTCCGGGAACCACATCTGATGTGACCATCAGGATCTTTGCTCATGCCCTCACTTCACCAAACCCTTCATCTTCCTACTAAGCCTTTTTCTTATCTATACTTGTGGGCCATGACATTTAATTAAAACTGCCTGCCTGAAAACAGGTGGGGCATTTTGAGTTGAGAATCAAATCAAGAGCCTAGCAAGCACACTATCATTCAACTAAATCACCAAATCCAAGCCGAAAAATTTTAAAGTCACTTGATTAAAAGTAATTATCATGTGTTCCTTTTGCCTTAACTCACAATAGTTTGTTGGTCCACAATTCAAACTTTATTAAGAATATAGCATACATGTGAACAATATTAACTATACAAAGAAAACCATTTATTTTACATAACTTGTGTACCCGAATTCATTTTTATAACTTTTAGAAACAGCAATGTTTTCTCATTTACATATCCAAATCTACCTTTGATACCTAAATGGCAAAATACCTGTGACCCGAGAATCAGCCTACAAAACATGAAATAATTATTATCTGGCCCTTTATTGTATAAAAATGTCATTCCTGTGAGCCTTTCATTCTGTCAATACTAATACTATAAAACACTTATGTAACTGTCAGTGAAAAATGATATATACAGCACATGAAGCTAAGATACCAATAACATCACCACAAAGCAATTAAGTCTGCCTGAATTAAATGGCTAAATGACTGACCTCATTTCTACAAGGAACAAGAAGGACATCACTAATGTTCCCAAACGGCTGAAATGTTTTTCTAATATCTTCTTCAGTAAAGCCATCCTCTGGAAGTTCAGATACAAGAAGAATTGAATTGGAACTCAAAGACTGATCTTTCCTAGGCCGAATCTGGAATAAAAGAAAATTAAAGAGAAAACACATGAGCTACAAGGTACAGTAATCGTAACTCTGCATATAATCTATACTACTTATCTTAATGTCTTTATGGATCTCTTATAGGCAGTATAGCGTTGCTCCTTCTAGATTCCAGTAATTAAAAAAGGGCTGGAAACAATACTTTTAAGGACCCAAACATGCCAGGTGTGGTGGTGCATACTTCTAATGATAGCACTTGGGGGATGAGGTAAGAGGATTATCAAAGTTTAAGACCAACCTAGGCATTATAGCAAGATACTGTCTTTTAAAGAAAACTACAGGGCAAGCTGCTTGCCTGCACTGCCCTAAGCCTGGGCTGGTGTGGCAGAGCAGATGACTATGAGCTAGAGGATAAGGGGCTTGAGTTCTTTCTGAAGATCAAAGCCCAGAAAAATGAGTAAGTCATCATCTGTAACTCACAATAAAAGTGTTTAGCTTTGGATGTTAGTTATAAAAAATGAAGTAAGAAACAAGGCAGAGTGTGGCACATGTCTTTAATCTCAGCATGCAGGAAGTAGAGGCACGCAGATCTCTGAGGGTTTAGGACAGCTTGGTCTACATACTGAGTTTTAGAACAGAGTCAGAGCTACACAGTGAGATCCTGACCCAAATCTTATCAGATTAATTAAAAATTTTCCCTACACTGTAAGTATTCCTTTCCAATGATCTCAAATTTTTGTAATTACATATTGTTTTAAGGATAACCATTAAAATATAGCCTTTTAGAACAAAGAATATAACTGTTTAAAGTCTTCAATATATTTAGACAATTTCAAAAGTACATATTATAACACCATAAAAATATTAGGCTTATAAGAGCAATTCTCATAACAGTTTACAAGATGTTACTTAACAATAATTCAACAAAATATGCAATAAAACAGCATCTCAATACAGCAGCAAGAAGCTTATAATCAAAATATACCAGTAAATAAGGGCTAAAAAAAAACTATATTATTACACAGAAAGTAATGACAGAAAATTATCAATTCTCACATTTCTAAGGTGATAAAAATTATTAAGACTCATCAATGTTTATACTCATTTCACAAGCCATGTGGCTTCTGAAGCTAATGAAAAGCTTCATCAATACCTCACATTATATGCTTCTGTTCTGAAACAGTCTGTAAGTCTGTAAGAAGCCTCCTGCCTCAGCCAGCCTTACTACACTAAAGGAGTATACTACAACCATGGCTACCACTGTTTTGGTCACATGAAACACCCACTGTTTTGGTCACATGAAACACTAACCATCTGACATTCCTAAACTACAAGACTGAATTATTAGGTTTTTATTATTTATAAGAAAACTATTAGCTCACATAAAAGTAATTTAACAAATACTGGTTTCAAATTCATTGGGAATGTATTGCAAATGTGAATCCAAAGATCCAATTTTATTTTCTGCTTGTTATAGTAACAAATGCAGGTACGCCTGCACTAATACACAAAAGAATTACTGACCTTCCGCAGGACCAAAGCACCTTTACCAGACACCTGTTTACCTTCTGGTAAGGTATCATCTTCAAGAATCTTAGACTTGTGAGCAGCTTCTTCTCCTAAATGTGTGTCACTCTTTACCGAGCTTACAGATTTCACTGATGGCTTCGTTCCACTGGCAACTTTGGGCTTTTGGGCAGGTAAGAGTCCTTTATCAACGGCTTCAATGTTTTTCTGTTTATTAACTTCTGCCCCGTGTACAGTGCGTTGTCCTCCATCTTCTGCTTTTTTTCTATCTGGTTAAAAAATGCATATATACATATGTGCAAATTAAAAAGACCAAAAGGCATGTAGCACTCTCATGACAACCTAGTCCTGTTGTCTCGTTTCTTTGAATTTTATTACCAAGAGTTTATCATTTATTCAAGATTTATGAAGTAAATATTTAATGAATTATGTTATAAGACAATGTTCATAAAACCATGCAATCTAGTAAATGTCTTTTATTTTTACAGGAACTTAAAGAGTAACCTGAGTAAGATTCCAGCATCAATGTACACATGCTTGTACACAAGCACACATACACACTGAAGTTCTGTCTTCCATTCTCACTCTCCAAGCTCTATGCACAGCAGTTCCTTTGCTCAGTGACTGTTCCTTATGTCAACGGTCCTCAAAGTTTTGGTTGTAGGACTGACAAACTTGACAAACTCAGAAAGCCACAGTTTATTTTTAATTTTTTTTTTTACATAATACAATAGAAGTTAAAATAGAATATTAAAAGTACTAAATTTTTATATATTAATACATCTTTATAAAAATTAACTACTTATCAAAAGGATAAATGGGATAAGTAGTATCATTCCACATTTTCAAAATATGTTAACAATACTCTTTTTAAACCCCTGTTTCTGTACCCATTATGTATGGTGGATGCACAATTTTGGTTCAAAGTACAAGGGAAATCAATCAGAACACAGATATGTTTTTGGAAAAGGAAAAGATCTTTTGGAAACTTATGAGGCACTTAAGATTTTTGAATTAGACTGAGATTAGCCAGTTTATACTTTTTACTTATTTCCATTCAGTTTCTTAAAATATACTGAATATAACTGAAGGCATATTAAAGGTGCTACTTTAACATGAGCAATTCTTTCATTATAGTTTATGTGTACATATGTGTACATTTAGTATATATTTTAATAAATGAGCTTTTACAAAGGTCATTAAGCCATTATTAAGTAATTAAGAGATGATTATTCACAATATGAGATTGGCCTCAAACCTATTATAAGAATAACCTTGAAATCTTACTCCTCCACCTCAGCCTCCCAATTTGCTAGAATTATAGGTGTGTACCACCTGGGTTACCTTGGGTCCTTAGTTTTTTATATATCTATTTTGTTTTTTGGGACAGGATTTTTCTCTGTATAGGCCTGGCCTTCTGAAATTTTCTCTGTAGACCAGGCTGACCTTGAACTCATAGAGATCAACATGCCCCTGCATCTTGAGTAGTGGGATTAAAAGCATGAGCTACAAATATGCCCATTTTGTCCCTCATTTTTAAAATGGATGAGGATGAACTGAACTCTCCATATATCTTGTCAACTCTCAAGTATGAGTCCAATTTCATACAGCAATTTTAAAATATAACAATTAATTTCCAAAATCTAAACAATGTGATGGCACCAGGATCATTGGTTTACCTGATCTCACTGATTTTCTTGATGTCCTTTCAGAGCTAACGGACCGGTAGGACTTTGGGCTTCTTCTAGAGTGGTTTCGACTTCGATATGGAGAACGGGATCTGGATCTGGATCTGTATCTAGAAATGACTCGATGGCAAATTCTTGGACTTCGACTCCTTGGTCTGTGGCTATAACGAGCTGGACTTCGAGACCGACGGAATCTATGACTTGAGCTTGATCTCCTGGAATACCTGGGACTGGGGGAGTGAGAGTGAGAACGTCTTCTGGGAGTCTCATTCTCCTTCCTAGTGCTCTCATTTCTACGGAGTAGGAAACAGAAAAGTACCTTTAAAACAAACATTTATATTTATTATGTATTATTTGTGAGTGTGTGCAAGTGTGCATCCGCATCCAGGTGCCCATGAAGATATCAGATCTTTTAGAGCTGGAATTATACATTGTAGGGAACCATCCCATGTGAGTGCTAGGAACTGAACTCGGGTCCTTGACAAGAGCAGTAAGTGCTCCTAACCACTGAGCAATCTCTCCAGACCTTTCCTGTCATTTTATTGTTTTTGTTTGCTTACTTTCGTTGGTTTTAGAGACAGACTTTCGATATATAGCACAGGCTAACTATGAACTTGTGGCAGTTTTCAATCTCAGTCTCCTAAATGTCGGGATTATAGGTCTGAAACACAACGCCTAGCTCAATGGTAGTTAATTTAAAACAAGCTACTGGGATAGCAGAACAGCTCAAAGGGCAGAGGTGCTTTGCAAACAGGCTTGACAACTTTAGTTTGATCCCAGATCTTACAAGGTTGCAGAAAACCAACTCTAGAAAGTTGTCCTCTGACATCCACAGGCACCATGGCACATATAAAAGTACAAATAAAGACACACATAAACATAAACGCACACTGAATAAATGTATTTACACATGAGTACAGAAAACTCAGTTTGCTTAGAACTTCTTTCTAGTTTACATTACAGTATTTTTATCTACTTCTTAGGTTTTCTTCTGTATCAGTGATTTTGCAACTATTTTAAGTTATGTAAAGAAACTAAAAATTTGTTTGATTTTTTATTATTTGAGACAGGGTTTCTCTGTGTAGCCATGGCTGTTCTGCAACTCACTCTATAGACCAGGCTAGTCTCAAACTCACAGATATCTGCCTGCCTCTGCCTCCTGAGTGCTGAAATTAAAGGCATGTGTCACCACTACCCAGATGGAAATAACTTATATAAGCTGTTTTTAACAAATGTTGCCTGAAAGATTATACCATCCACACATACTTCACTGACTTCTGTACATTTTGTGCAGATCCTTAAGGAACTCAGAACTAAGTAATACAATTCTCAGCATTCAAGTTATATATATATATATTTATAATTAAGCACCCATAAAAACAAAATTATAACAGGATCAGTATAAAATATTAAGACTAAAGAAAGTAAAAGCAGAAGAAAGCACATATAAGCTGGAATACGAAAGATTCATCAATTTTTGCATTTATCAACTGTAAAAATAAACACAATAGTAGGGTGTGGTGCCATATGTCTTTAATCCTAGTACTTGAGAGGCAGAAGTAGGTGGATCTCTCTGAGTTCAAGACCAGCCTAGTCTATACACAGAGTTCCAGTCTAGCCAGGACTCTGTCTACAACAAAATCCAAAACCAAACATGGTAAAAATAGGACAACTCCAAAAATAGCTTTAAAAATATTTACTGTTTACATTTAAAAGAAAACAAAGTTGTAATAATTAATATTAATAAAAAATATTACCTTCTGGGTGGGAGGATTTCAGGGTTCCAATCAGGGTATCTATTTAAAAAATAAACACTATCAATGACAATTCAAGTAGTAACAATCATAATAAAATTAATCATTTAATTAACAATAAATTAATATTTACCTGATATGTGTCAGAACTGCTCAAACTATATAAAGTTTATATATAACTTAAGAAGCTGAAATACAGAAAGTTGGTGGCAGCACACGACTTTAATCCCAGCACTCGGGAGGCAGAGATCTCTGTAAACTTGAGGCTATCCTTCTCTACAGAGTAAGGTCCAGGGGAGCTAGGGCTATACTAAGAAACTCCGGCTGGGGGAGGAGGGGGTTAAAAAATCTATGGGGCATGAACCCTAATAATGCAGTGTTATCTCCTATTAAATATTAAAAAACAAAACAAACAAAAAACTTTAATTTGATGTAAGATTGCTCTCCATTTATACCTCCATACCAGAAGAGGGCATCAGATCTGATAACAGATGATTGTGAGCCACCGTGTGGTTGCTGACAACTGAACTCAGGACCTCTGGGAGATCTAAACCACTGAGCCATTTCTCTAGCCCCAAAAAGAAATTTTTTTAAAAGTTGAAATGTAAAATTTTTCTTGAGAATAACATTTTTTATGTGTAATTCACTATTTGATCAAGGTATCATGCTAGTAGATACATCAGAAAAACATTCAGCAAGACCCCAATTTTGTTAAGGTCAAGTAAATACTATACACAAAAGATTTTAAGGTACAAAATATTAGGCTAGGAAGGGATAAACATAGAAAAGGCAGATACTTGGTATGGTGGTTCATGATTGGCCTCCAATACTTGGGAGGTGGAAAAACACAAGAGTTCAAGATCATCTTCATCTATATGAAAAAGAACAAAGTTCAAGATCTTTTTTTTTTTTAAGATAGGGTTTCTCTGGGAAGGCCTGACTGTCCTGTAACTCGCTCTAATGGTCCAGGCTGCCCTGGAACTCAGATTCACCTGTCTCTGCTTCTAGAGTGCTAGGATTAAAGGCACACACCACCACTGCCCAAACATTAGCATTTCTCAATCTGTGGGTCAAGATACTTTTGCAGGCTGACAACCCTTCCAGAGTCACATAACAAATATTACACTGCAGTTCATAATCGTAGCAAAATTATAGTTATGAAGAGGCAAGCAAAACAATTTTTTGGTTGGGGATCACCGCAACATGGGGGACTGTATTAAAGAGTCACAACACTAGGAGGTTGAGAATCACAGGTCTACATGACACTAGCTGAGAAGATAGTTCAGTCTGTAAAAAACTTGCTACACAAGACGGAGGACTAGAGTTTGAATTTCAAACTCATGTAGAAAACTGGGCATTACAAACTGTGTACTTGTAATCTCAATGCTGAGGATAAAGATATATATACAGATACCTTATGTTCACAAGCCAACCAGCCTAACATAATTAGGAACTCCAGGTCTCAGTGAGAGATCATTTTTCAAAAAGGAATGTGGAAGGTTCCTAAGGATCAACATTGATCTGTGGTCAATACAAGCCTAAACACAGACATGCACTACATGGAGGAAGACAAAGAGACAGAAGTATCTCACCCATTTTACAAAAGTCTAGAAGAAGGTATCCTGCTCTTGAAGAGAAGTATCCACATTAGGTGGCTCACAGCCACCTCCAAGTCCTTCAGGAGGATCTGAAGTTTCTGACCTTGTAGGCACCTATACTCATATGTATGTACCAGCATACAGATACACATATATAACTTAAAAAAAAACCTCCAGGGAATGTATAATTTTCACACTTTCTATTGGGACACACAGAACACCACACTGTATCATATCTTCTAAGTTATAAAAAGTAGCACTTGGAAAAAAATATATGTAAGACACAGGAATTGAAAGAAAAGATTGCTTTTTAGTTAGCCCTTTAGAACTGTACTGATGTTCTCTGAACTGGAGAAGCAGAGGCAAACATTATCTCTGTTCAAGACAATCCTGGTTTAATAAAAAAAGGTCCAGGCTAGCCAGGGCTACTTGTTGAGAACGTGTCTCAAAAAGAAAAAGAAAACCTATGAACAGGCCTGGGCTTAGTTACAGCTAGCATGGTGGGACAAAGACTGAGCCATGATCATAATTGGTTTTATCAATAAAATACCAGAGTCAGATATCAACAAGGTAAATGCTGAAAGATCAGAGAAGCAGAGCAGCAGTCACTAGAAACTTACCTCTGGGAATTCTCAGCACTCCTGATATCTATGGTTAACTAGTGGCTAGCTCCTATCCTCTGATAGGCAGGCTTTATTTGTCAGAACACAAATGAAATACCATATCCTAGACCTAGATCTATACTTTCTAGGAAGACTCTACCGAATACAAGTTTCACAACACAGTCAAGGAAGACTGGGAACCGTGTCATCAATGAGAAGGCCATCTCCATCTTCTAGAAGTGAGATCCCAAACATCAAAGGGTAATGCTAGTACTAAGTATGTTATAAACTACAGGTGTCTTTAGCAATATGGAGAAGACCCACTTGCAGGGTAGAGTCAAAAGTTTGACCATCTCTGCCCCTTTAGTTGATGACACATGTGATGGACATGAACTACAAAAAATGACAATTCACTCAAGACTGTCAACAATGCCTCTTGCCCCAACAACTGCTTAGTCCCCTGGCCAAGGTTCTCTACAACCATGCTGGCATTGTTGAGGGACTCGTGAGCACAGTTTATGCCTTCACTGCTACCCAGAAGACCGTAGATGGCCCTTCTGAGAAGCTGTGGAATAATGGCCAGAACATCATCCCTACATCCATTAGCATTGCCAAGGCTATGGCAAGGTTATCCCAGAGATAAACAGAAATTTCACTGGCATGGCCTTTTCATGTTCTTATCTTCAGTGTGTCCCTGATGGATCTGACATGCCACCTGGAGAAAGCTGTCAGTACAGTATAACATAAAGATGGTAAAGCAGGAGTTAAAGGGTCCACTAAAAGGCATCCTGGGCTATCCTGAGGACCAGGTTGTCTATTGCAACTTTAGCAGCAATGCCTACTCTTCAACCTTTGATGCTGGGGCTAGCATTTTAACAACTTTGTCAAGCTAATTTCTTGGTATGACAATGAGTGTGGCTACGGCAACAGGGTGGTGAACTTCATGGTCTACATGTCTTCCGAGGAGTAAGAAGCCCTGCATGGTGGTGTGAATAAGAATGGGCCACATAGGCTCAGGCTCCTGTGTTTGAATGTTTGGGAAAGATTGGGAGGTGTGACTGTAGGGGTAGAAGCAGCCTTGTTGGAGGAGGTGTGACACTGAGAGTGGGCTTTGAGGTTTCAAAAACCCACAGCTGGCCTAGTCTGTCTGTTCTCTTGCCCCTGCCCCAACCCTGCTCTCTGCTACAGATCAGGGTATAAAGCTCTCAGCTACTGTTCTAGTGTCATGCCTGTCTGCTTCCCACCAGGATAATCATGGACTAACTATAAAACTGTAATCAAGTCCCCAATCAAATGCTGTCTGTTTTAAGAATTGCCTTAGTCATGGTCTTTCTTCATAGAACCAGAACAGTAACTAAGACACCCTGGACCAGCTATCCCAACAAAAACAAGAGAAAGGAAGAGAGAGAGAGATTTGGATGCTGAGGGATTTCTGTCTCAACTCAACCCCAAACCCTAAGCATCTCTCCTCATTTTCCATCTCAGATGCTTAAAAGAAGGGGAGGGACTTAAGAAGCCCTACTTTCTTGAATATCAATAAAATCCATCCTACAAAAAAAGCCCCAAAACAAAAAACCAAAACAGATTTACAAATCATCCTTCACAGAAAGTAAATCAACTCAACTCTTGAGAGAGGTAAAATGGTTGTTGCTGTGTGCCTCGGATGCTTAAAAGCTAAGCCAACAACGCTTTGAATTTCCTTTTCCCTTGCCTACCTATAGTTCAAAACCTAAATAAATTGAAATCTGCATTCCTATCTCCCTAGAAAGAAGCTGGGAATAGGCTCTTACCTCCCACCCCAAGCCTAATGAAAGATGACTAACAAAATATTTTATTTTTTAAAAATTTGCTTTGTAGTACTGGGGATTGAATTTAGGAACTCACATATGCTAAGCAAGTATATCATCACAGAGCTATATCCCTAGACCAAAAATCCAGGGTGATTCTGTCTCTTTCTTGCTTTGGGAGTAGAGAGATATACTGTCTAAAGCATCTTCAACCAAGAAGGTAATAAATCATGAAGATAAAAAAAAGTTATTTTAGGGACTGGAGAGATGGCTCAGTCACTAAAGGCACTTGCTTGTTTTGAAATGGATCCAGGATCAATTTTCACACTCACATGGCAACTCACTATTGTCTAACTCCAATTTCAGGAGATTGACAACACTCTCTTCCGGTCTCTGTGGGCACAGGGTACACATGTGGTACATATTTATATATGCAAGCAAAACGTATAAAAATGACTAAATTTTTAAGTTAATTTTAGTCCTATGTACCATTTTCCTAGTGTAAAGTTTCTAATACATGTATAATTTTGTTTCATCTATTCAAAATGTGTTTTTATTCTTAAGGTGCTTAAAAGTAAGACATGTGTAATCAAACAAAATTAGGTTTAAGTGTGCATGCTATAACTTAACGGCCAAGTAACTTAAAGTACTTTAAGTGTGAAGCATACCTAGACTACATAGGGAAGTACTTCCTTAGGCTTTTATCAGCTTATGAGTAAGACATAATCTCATACTCACAGCTCAAGAAATCAAGATATATATAACATACACACCAATCTACATTAGTAGGAGATTGGGCCACTCAACATCCAAAAGACAATCTCTACATATTTTTAAAAATGGTCAACACTGAAAATACCAGGGAAGGAAGGAAAGACAGAGAGAAGTCTTTACAGGTAAGAGAATGTATGAGTTTTGAAAGAATTCTGGATTAGTGGTTCCAATGAGTGCTGTCAAGAACAGTTATAAAAAGAAATTTTACAAAAATTTGGGAGGCTCTGAATCAGGCTCGTATAATAGAAGGTATTGTAGACTTACTGTTAATCATTTACATGCGGTGTGCTGTGGTTATAGAATTATTTTCCTCATTCTTAAAGAAATGTTAAATATGAATAAATGGAGTAAATACAACTGGTGAATATAAGACAATAACGAATATGGCATCTTCCACCAACTTTTCTGTGGCTGGAAATTTTTACATATTAAAATGCTGAGAAAAAATAAAGCAAAGGGCCATGAACAAGATGGACAATTGTATTAATTATTTTAAGTGTAATAGAAGGGTCATTGTCTCCCTGTGTCTCCACCTCTTCAGGGATAAAATCAGAAACAATGTTTTATGTACCAGGGATAATTTTAAGATTAAACCAAGCATATATTATAAAGCATTCAGTATGTCCAACATATAATACAATATAACTGTATTTAACACTAAAATTCTGGTACAGTGTCTTTTTATTTCCCCAGGTTGATCAGAGCTACTCCTTATGCTATATAATCAAGAGAAAGAGGAAGAAAACGAAGCCTTAAAGACTAAAGACACTAACTACTTATCAATACAAACTACACACAGTATATATACTCAATGCAGCTCAAAAGAACAAATAAAGATGACAATTTGTTTAACTCAGTAAATCTCTGTAGTAGATAAGAGATTATACATATAAAAAATTACTCAAGAGGATACAACCTGAATAAGGTAAAAGTGGGATAAAGAGGGCTGGGCACGGTAGGTGCACCCTTTAGTCCCAACACTCTGAAGAAAGAGACGTGTGGATCTCTGAGTTCAAGTCCGGGCTGTTCTATGGAGTTCCAGAACAACTACTAGGGCTATACAGAAAAACCCTGTCTTAAGCAAACCCCCAAATAAAACTTTTTTTAAAAAAAGGAAAACAGAGAGAAAGAAATTCTTTTATGGAGGCTGGTTAGATGGCTCAGAGGTTAAGAACACTGGCTTTCAGAGGTCCTGAGATCAATTCCCAACAACCACATCTATAATGAGATCTGATGCCCTCCTCTAGCATGTAGGCAAACATGCAGACAGAATACTGTATACATGATAAATAAAATAAATCTTAAAAAAAAAAAAAAAAGCATTGAAAGAGGAAGGAAGGCTTGAAAAGTGCAGTTTAAAATCAGGTCATATGAGCAGGAGTAGAAAGCTATCTACACAGAACACTCCAAAACTTGTTTGCTGCGAAAACAAAATAAAATGCACACATGCTATTTGTTCTAGTACATTACTGACATTTCATGTAGCTAGGTCTTCTATTATCATGAATACTATTGCAAATAACTCGCTCATTAAGAAGCTTTCTCTGTAGTGGTAAGAAGGCATACTCAATTCTAGCAATAAATTACCTTTTTATATTTACCTCCTATGGAGGTGACCAATCGCAACCTCTACTCTTAAGTCTACATGATATATGTAGCAGTTCTCTTACCCTCAAAAGCAGGACTAGTGGGCACATGACACTAAAGTACTGTATCTTACTATCACAACCACTATAAGACCAGTTTATAGAAAAACAATTGGTCTTTGAATGAGCTATTGCGGAAAGGGGGGTGGGGGACTGTGGTGGAATTCAGGGGACATGAAATCCCAGAACTTTTAACAGGCTGAGGTAGGAAGATTAGGAGAGTTAAAGATTGCCCTGGGCAACATGAGATCCCACCCAAAAACAAAAACATACCCCAAACAAAACAAAACAGCCCCTGAAAATACCAGCCCTATAAAAATCACTGAAGTTCATAACTATTGGAACTACCTGCCATGGAGCTGAGTTTTCCTAAGGCCAGAGCAGGGCAAAGAAATAAAAATATTCTTGATACTCATTTTTGACATAAAGTTCAACTCTTCTTGAAAGTCTCCGCAACTTCCCAGTAAGATGAACTTATTCTCTTTCCACAGATAACCACAGATGCTGAAGAGACAGCTCAGTAGTCCTGGAAACTTGTTGCTCTTACAGACAACTTGGGTTCAGTTGCTAGTACCCACATAGTAGCTCACAACCATCCAAATCCCAGTTCCAAGGGATTTGATATTCTTCTGTCCTCTGAAGAAAGAGGCATGCTCGTGGTTCATAAACATATCCGCAGACAAAACACTCATACACATATAAGTAAACAACTTAAAAATTTTTCAAAGGAGTTTAACATATTTTGAGTTAAGATTATGACTTTATACTGGAAGAGTCCTGAATAATCTCAAAACCAAAGATTATCAGGTTGGTGACTAGAACTATTAAATGATGTTGGGGGAACATTTTAACTTTGTCAATCTAAAGGAAACAAGATAAAGTGGTTAGGATTTTAAATTCCATTTCTATGACCATAAGGAAAATCCTTCCTCAAAGAAGAAAAACAGAAACTGGGCAGGGGTGGCGCACACCTTTAATCCCAGCACTTAGGAGGCAGAGGCAGGTGGATCTCTGTGAGTTTGAAACCAGCCTGGTCTACAGAGTGAGTTCCGGGACAGCCAGGGCTTTTAGAGAGAAACCCTGCCCCCACCAAAGAAACCAAACAGACAAAGAAATTAAAGGGGGGGACAACAAACTATCCACTTTTCCCCTTAAGTTTTATTCTGAAAACAAGTTCTAATGCAGAGAAAAGCTTTATATTGCAAATTAAATAATTTAACCTTTGAAAAAAGGATGAGATAGTGAACGAGAATGATATCTGTTCTCAACCACTCTGGGAAAGGCAAACAAGCAAGGAAAATCTATTAAAAATTTTTGTGATTACCTACTGGGGATTAAGTTAAGAAGTAAACAAAGAAGGATCACAGGGCACTCTCCTTTTGGAAAACTAACAGAGCTCTCTAGGATTATTTTAAATAAGAATAGCTTTAAAGATTATTTTTAGTAAATTACCACACTAAAAACACTTAATAGTTATACAGGCATTAGCTATTTTCTAACTCCGCTATAAAAAAAGAGAATAAAATGTTCTTACTGTTGACGTAATTGCCGACAGCTCTCAATATGTGTGGAAGTATTTTGATGCTGAATCCAGTCCTATTGTAAAAAAAGAGAAGGTTGAAATTAAAACAATCCTCATGCTGACTAATGAATTAGGCTTTTTTAAACAAAGGTTTTTTTTTTTAATTTAACAAACCTAATTATAAATAGTATTTAGACACAACATAATTTTCACAAAAAAGTCCTCCAAACAAATGCATTTAACCCCACACCATGTTAACCCCATATAAATGATATTTACATATAATTTTTTAAAAATATCCATGAACATTCATTTTGAAATGCATACAAATATTTAGACTTGAAGAAAAGATAAATTCAAAAATAACATCTCAAATATAGAAGCAACATTTCAAAGAACAACAAAAACTCTTGTCAAGTAGTATCTCTGAGATGGTGCTTTCAAAAGACAGCATCTTGATGACTTACTCCTCTGAAGGTCAAGCAAATGACATTGACCACCAAAACATACAGCCTCAAGGTCCAGTGGTATTCCAAACAAAAGTACTCATTATATTAGGGGGAAGATTAGTAAAATAGTAAAACTGCCACTGATCAAACCTAATTTATTTTCAAGATTTAAAGAAAAGTGACACAACTTCAAAGACACAGTAAGTATCCCTTACACATACAGCTTTACAATGAACAAAACGCTTTCCTATACACTTTGTTTACAAAGAAAGGTCCTAAAATTACAATCTATAACAATAAATATACCTCCTGGAAGATATATTTTATTAGAGGGGCAGTGAAGAAAGAACAGGTAACAGTTTTTCACGTAATAGTCTTCAAGGTAAACATGTTTGTTACTCAGTGTTTTATTGTTCTCCAGCATTTGGAAAAGAAGGGGGGGGGATATTCACTAAATAGCCCTGTTTTTAAAAACTTCATAGAAAAGCTTCTGTTTTCTCTTCAAAAACATTTTTAATTTAAATCATCTCTAAAAACAAAGCTTCCAAATTATACTGCAGTTGGCATTAATTCTGAATTCTACCTTGGCAAGACCTGAAAGTCAAGCTACTTCTAACACTGTACATCTAAGTTTTGACAGACTAAAGGATTTCATGTAACTGTAAAAACAAAATGTCTGCACAACCTCCTTAGTGCTAAAAATAAAAAGCCAAATGAAATCAACAATCAAGAGTCTGTAGTAGTGCCCAACCCATGTCTTTGATATAAATTAGGTACTGTTTTTACCAAACAGAAACAATGGCAGGCAGGAAATTAGGCATGATTTATTTGCACCATAAAATGTTTTATTTGAATAAATTTGCCAACATTCATAAATCCAGATTGTAGCCCCAAATCTGATTTTCAGCTTCTCTTGAATCACAAAACTAAAAATTATAATAATGCATATGCTTCTTCGTAATGCCTGTGTAAGATGAAGGTGGTAAATGCCCTTATAAGGCACTTTCTCTACTTCAACTCACACATGCACACTGTCTTTCAACAGGCATCCTTGATACCTAAGCTCAGTAAATGTACCCATGCAACCCCAATTTCTAGACTTCATGGTACTCAAAAGCAGCACTGTCTCTACAAAAAAAAAGTAATTACCTAAAAATGCTCCGAACACTATAGACTTGGGCTGGCTCTTAATCAAGCTATGAAAACACCAATTTCCATCTAATCTTGCTCTCAGCTTCAGAATAAATAAAATAAAATAAAATAAGTTGTCCAATGACCAGAGTTCAATCTCCATGGTGGAAGGAGAAAGCCTGATCCTCACAATATTCTGACCTCCACAAACTCACTGTAGACACGTGTGCCCACACTCACAAACACACAAAATACATAAATGAGTAGATCAATTGAAGGACCTTCCTGAACGAGGTTACTTCAGTCTGAAGGACATAGGAAATCCAGGCAAATCTCTTTAAAACCTGAACCCCAGTTTGTGAGGAAACACAGCCTACATTCTATTACCGTATTCTCAAAGTACACCTCGGGCTACAGTTTGAAAGACTCAAACGTAGAAAGCAAAGATGTTGTAGGATTTACTTAGTAGGAAAAAACTTGAAATCAGAAATTCAC
Source organism: Phyllotis vaccarum (assembly GCA_033318265.1). NCBI lineage: Eukaryota > Metazoa > Chordata > Mammalia > Rodentia > Cricetidae > Phyllotis > Phyllotis vaccarum. Next base: position 66,428,111 of record JARWLC010000014.1, on the reverse strand, counting down.
AAAGTACTGGCTATATATTTGTAGTATCACAAATATGCACAGATACACAAGGCAATAAAATGCATCACTGACACACGAGGCAACTTGTACATCTAGATCCACATTCCCATGCCATCATTTTCCATCCAGCAGTGATCAATTAATTAGATGAGTCCCAATCTGCTAAGCTGACTACAATGCATATACAGGCTAGCTGGCCTGCAAGCTTCTAGAGATTTTCTGTTCTCTATCTAACCATCTCCCACTAGGAGTGCTAGAATTGCTGCAGATGTTCATGTCATTTGAATGTCAGGCTTTAACTGGCTTTGACCCTCACACTTGTGTGGCAAGCACTTTTATTCAGTGGGCCATCTCCACAGTCTAAAAGAAGTGCTTTTTAACAACTAAATAACTTTTCTCTGCTCTCAAATTTTATCTTATTAACCTGGGTTTCTCTACCTTACATTTGAATGACTAGGGAAGCTTCTAGTTAAGTGGCCTACCCCATTTCCTTTTCCTATTTATCTGTACTTAAATCTCCCTGAAACACTTTCAATGTGTGGCTCCCAATGTCTTCCACTTCAAATCTAAATTGACAATAACTTTTCAAGGTCTTGCATTTTTATTTCTAGTATGTTCTTCACTGCCTCCTACCATAAGGCCTTCTCTAAGAACCTTTCTCCCTCTGTTTTTACTGTTCCCATCTAGATTACCATTTTTCTTCTTTAAAAAGGTATATTAAACCTCTCTCATCATAAAAATGTCTTCAAACTACTCCATAAAGACTTCTCTTACAGATCACTCCATTCCAAAGAAACAGTGCATCTGATAACCGCCATTCCACCTGTAAGTCTCCTTAAACCAACAGCAGATTGATGCTCTTCTTTCCATCACAAACTGCTACTCTATAGTACTGTGATGCTAGTCTGACTGCTGCACATCTGAAAACATAGAAATAATAAATATCTTTCCCCAAAGTCATGAACAAATGGTTAAGCATCATCAAACTCTTTGTTCCTTTTTTTTTGGGGGGGAGGGGTTCAAGATAAGGTTTCTCAATGTAGCCATAGCTATCCTAGAGGAGGCTGGCCTCAAACTCAAGAGATCCACCTACCTCTGCCTCCCTAGTGGGGCTAAAGGTCTATGTCACAACTGTTTGCTTGTTTCTAATTTTTAAAACATCCTCAGGTATATTTTGATGAGACTGCATAAACTGCTTTACAAACCAAATTTTATACAGTTCTTTATTTCTGCCCCAGCATCTACTGTAGAATCACATACAAAATTAAATCAGTAAATACATAATCATTACCTTTTCTACAATACAAAATAAAAACATCACAAGTTAAATGGAAGTGTTAGTGTATGCCCAATTACAAGAACAAAGAGTGCCCAACCCTCCGTTTTGGGATAATTACAAAGGCTATGAATAAATTGCTCTAAGATTTTCCTGAGTAACAAACGACTAGCCCCTTTGGTGGAATAAAGCAACTACTACTGTTCTAAAATCCAGCATATTTATCTAAAATGTATAGATTGCTGCTTTCTTATTGAAACCAGGGTCTGGTATGCGCTAAACATGTGCTGAACTACACTTCCCAGACTAGAATGATGCTTTCTTTTGCTAGAATTAACTTGAAGACAAGAGCATTTGATTTGGGTTTTACATTGTTGACTGAAACATGATAAATAAATACAAAGACAATAAAATGGCATTATTTGCAGAAGAAAAAATTATTGAGAATGAAAACCTACACACTCTTCAAGCCCCCCAGCCAATTCAGGGATAAAGCTTTAAAGCTTCTTTTAAAGTGCATTCTCTTCTCACTACCATCTACATCTATAAACTGCATTTGTAAAGGGAAGGACCAGTGCTTCCTATACATGTATGTAAAAAGAGGGAAGAAAGACTCCTGTTCAGATTTACCAGGGTTACGATCAAACAGCATATGCTACAGAATACTATTCTTCAGCACCTATGCAAAATTTTTCTGTCTACACTAACTATAGAAGTAACTTAAGCATATATTTTGGACTTTCCTTTCTGAATTTCGAGCATTTTACTCGATTTTCTGAACTCATAGCTGGTTCCATAATCATCACTACACCCTGATTCATTCTGCTTTGAAATTATTTTAAAAGTGCCTTTTCAAGAAACACTGAAAAATTACTGTTTTACAAAGACCAGAAACACTTAAGTCAACATTAAGATATTTAGCTTAGAACAGATATATGTGAGGCTAAAATATACTGTCCTTTAAAACTGTATATTACAAATGAGTTTTATGTTTTTATTCTAATAAATCTTAAACATATTTTGTCATGTAGTACTGTTATGAGTATACAATTTATGATATAAATTTGATACTGTATCAGTTGGCTACTGTATAAGTTCAAAATAAATGTCAAACTATAGAGTATGCCAAGTAACAGGAATGCAGAAAGCCTAATGCTGACTTCAGTACTAAGATTACTTACGATTACAAGTAGGTGCCAGAGTTGCGATCAAAAATAATTGGTCACTTACTTAATGCTTTGTTAACAGCAGCATACATAACAGAATTTAGAGAAACCTGGGCACTGAACATCATTGTACAGCAATCTTTTAAAAACACTCACCTTCAAATGACTACATTCTACGTTACACAGAGAACACAAATGTGGAAATATTCTTGGAGACGCTGCATAATAATCATTCATCATAGAAGGGGTTGGCAGTCTCTTCATTTTCTGGGCACCAGCTTGTGTAAACTTTGGTAGCCATGAAGCTTTCACAATCCCAAAGGGAGACCGAATGGGCAGGTCAGTCTCTGACTGGTAACTCTTTTTACTTCCTCTAGGTCCAACATGTGCATCAGCTGAACTGATCACAGGTTTATGTGGGATCCGCTCTTGCTGGCCTAAAGCTGGAATTAATTCAGATGAAAAGGACGGCTGGTTCACAGATGGAGAAATAAGAGACCGGCTCATTGTCTGGCTAACTGTTTGGCTAATAGGCTGGCTGATGGATTTTACAGGTTCAAGGACTGACTGTCCTGAAATGTGTATGCCTGACATCTTGGTTCCGCTCTCTACTGGGAAAAAGGACTGACTGGAGGACTCACCAGGGAAGTCCATCTGATGAAACACATCTTCAACAGGAAACACAGAATTACATATCACATTTGGAGAGGGAACAGTTGCAGAAACATTCTGCTGCGACCGAAATTCATTCTTGACCTCATCAGTTGGAATTTCAGGATCGTAAATACGTACTTCAAGTGGGTCTTCTGTATAGCCGTATTTGCTTGCATGCCCATAATCAATCACATTACTTGAAACTGCTTCTTTATCGAGCGGTTCCTTATTTCTGCTGTGAGAAGGTAAATTAGGTAATCGGCGCCCCATTTTTCGCATTCTTATATCCCTTAATATTAATGGCATATTTTCAGGAGTTAGCTGTTCATCAGGATAGCGACTGAGTTCTTCTAGGTCTTCATTTGATAAGCCAAAGCTTGCTAAGATACTTGAGGCACTCTCCTTGGTATAGCGGCTCTGTACTTTAGGACTCTGGTCTGTAACCTGGGTTACAGAACTCTGTTTCACTCCCACTGGTGGAGTTATATGAGGCTCATCATCCCACCGACTACTATGAGTTTTCCCCTTCTTCTGTTGTGCTTCAGGAAAATCCACTTTTTCTTTGGTTAATCTTGGATCAGTTCGGTGTTGAGTTACCTGAACATTCATTCTCTGTGGTCCCACGTTCTGATAAGACTCATGGCCAGGAAATCTGTGTGGAATTCCACGAGCTCTCCCTGCTGGGTAAAATCTTGGAAGACCCATAGATCCAGGCCTCAAAAATGGTCCTGGAGGCCTCATCCCAGGAGGATTAGGTGCTCTTGGCCTTTGAAGTGGAAAGGTCCCTCGAGGATTAAACCTGGGTCTCGACATGGCTACTTTCAAGAATGCCTGATTTAATAAAGTGTAAGGTGGTGCTGAACCATGTGAGGCAACGGCATTCAGCTGCTGAAGCGCCAACTGAGTCTTAATCTGAGCAAAGTGCAAAGGAGACGGGCCCAACAGAAGTGGGTTTGCAATGCCCAGGCTCAAGGAATTCACAAGTGGTGCCAAATTTTCCAAGAATAACACAAAGCTGAAAGTTAAAACACAAATATTAGATCATTTTAACTCAAACTACTTCATGAAGTGGGTTCTACAGCCAGAGTAAAACATTTTGAAATAAAGCCATGATACCATTTTGTATTACATATACTTTAAGAGTAAGAGCTTACAAAAGATTTAAATTTTCCCCTAAAACTTTCTCTTCTTTTCCGAATCCAGAACACAAACCCCAAACCTCAAGCCAGAGTTCATGTATATTGTGGAGCACGATGTACGGTGCTGGGTGCTGTCCTAGATGCTGAGATGTAATTCACAAGTCCTTTTACATAATCTTGAAAAAGATTGAGGATTTATTTTGTGGTTTTATACTGAAAAAAAAAGATGAAGGTGTTAAAATTCTTAGATATGCCAGCGCACTCAGTATGTGTGTGATCAGACATTAGGAACAATGAAAGAACTGTAACTTTACGGTTTTATTTAGACTCATATTTTGTAAGACACATTCTTCTTTGGAATCAGCCTTCACATTCTCTAAATTTGACATGGCAATTAAACTATACTTATGTTTCTGCTACTGAATAGTTGTAAAACTGTGTCACCAAAAACCTAATTACAAAGTCTAACAAAGGAGGTGCAATGGCATGGAATGTAACAAAACCAATTGGCCTGAACTTCCATTGCTGAGAATACAGACAAATACATAGGTAACAATGATTGACTTTATAGAAAATGTCCAAATGTTAGTTACAGTTCCAAGCACTTTACATGGATTTATTCATTTAGGTCTCACAACTCCCAGAGATATGCATAGTTTTACACTGAGAGATTAAGTAATATAGACATATAATGCTGGGATTTGCATTCAAATCAAATTCAGACTTAATTTAGCCCCACAATCCATGCTCACCAACAGATGTGAATAACACTATTTTGCAGGTCTCAAACATTAAATTTGCTAAAAGTAGTTACTGACCAAGTCCTCACATTGCTACACTACCCAATCTAACCAGCTTCAGGGAGAAGCCTTACTTCAGCTATTTAATATTCAGGACCAAGGTCAGTGACCACAGTGGGTGATTTCCCTCTCTCATGTATTTAAATATTATTTGTGTGTTTAATTACACATATGTAAGTATGCGTGCTGGAAGAAGCTAAAAGCATCAGATCCCTCTGAATTAATTACAGGTGTTTGTGAGCCATGCAACACGGGTGCTGGGAAAACCTGAATGCTTGTTAGTAAGATGAAAGCATATTTGGGTTAAACTATTTATTTGGTTAACATTCTCTGTTGCAGTGAGGTTTCTTGGCCCAGGGTGGCCAAAGGTCCAGGCCCATAAACCTGCAGCCCCAGACCCCTTAGCCACCCGTGCTGATCAGGCCTTAAAAATGGTTCAGATGCTTATATTAAGTTCATATTGTTTGGTCTATGGCACATTGCTAGCTTGCTCTTAGATCTTAAATCAACCCATTTTCATTAATTTGTCTGCCACGTGGCCCCACAATTCTCTCTCCAAATACAACCATTTTGCATATTGCCAGTATTTTTTTTTACAGAGCTGAAACCTAATAAGTGTTCTACCACTGAGATAGATAACCCCCCACTCCATTTCTTTAAATTTTGTAAAAGAACGTTTTTAGCACATTACTTCTGTTCAGACACCTAAAAGGATCTCATCCTTTTTCATTTTTGTGTGTAATGTCCAACAATCCAGCCAATCTCTCTCTACCTTTTTGAAATTTACCAGGCATCTATTCCAATTTGGCCTTTGCACCTTTCTCTTCCCACCAAAGGTTCCTTGACCATTAAGATCAAATGGGCCTCAACATCCTTTCTTAATTAGTTTTTAAATCACTTTTGGCATCTCTAGCTTATGTTTTGTGATAATAAAACACATAGCTTTCCCAACAATGCAGCATCAAGTGAAGCTATATGCTCACTTAAAGACTTTTCTTCTAAGTATATAAAACCCTATTCAGAAGAACCTCAAATGTCTATTCAAGTATTTAAAAGACCACATTTAAAGCTGTCGTTATTAATGTACATAAATTAATTTTTAAAAGCTCTGCATGCATCAAAAAATGCACATTTGTGTGCATCAGTTTGGGATGTGCCTGCCACATCACACTATGTGGAAGTCAGTGGACAATGTTAGTGTTGGTTTTTGCCTTCTACCTTGTTTGAGACAAAGTCTCTTGCTGTTTACTGTTACTTATATCAGGTTGGCTAACCCAGTATTTTCTAGAGATACTACTGTGTCCCCTTCCCATCTCCCTGTAGGAACTCTGAGATTACAGAAGCTGGATACCACACCTAGCTTTCTAAGAGTTCTGAAGATCTAAATTCAGATCTTGACACTCATGTAGGAAGTGCTTTACCTACTGAGATTTTTCCTCAGCCCTCAGATTTCAAGTTAGAATGAAGCACAAATATAAAAATTAGCCAGGCTATGAGTTCACCAACAGCAAATCCAAATTCGATACTTTAAATGCTATTTGTAACAAACTCCAGAAATCATAGATCATTAAACTAGCTTACTTTTGTCATAGAAGACTCACTTCTAAGAACAACTTTGTGCTCCTTAAAAAATAAGTACTGCTTTCTTTCTCATTTTTTTGAAGGTGGCATGTGTGTATATGTTCTGCGTGTATGGGTGTTTGTCCTCAATCATTCTCCACCTAATTCATCTTCTTGGAGGCAGGAACTCATTGTGTACTTAGGCTGGCTACTCAGAGACCTGCCTGCCTCATAAGTGCTGAGATGACAGACCCTGCATCCATATTTTCCAAGAAAAGGTCCCTCATTGAATTCTATTTGGTATTAAAAAAAAAAAAAAAAAAAAAAAAAAAAAAAAAAAAAAAAAAAAAAAAAAAAAAACCAAACCAAACCAAACCAAACCAAACCAAAACAAAAAAACCCAAAGCCAGATATTGGGGGGGAAGCTGAAATATCAGAGGACAGGGAACAAACCACAGCCACTTCTCACCCACCAACTCCCCAGGCCGTCTCCATGAATCCTCCAAGCTTCTCTGTCCTCAGCTGACAAGGGAAGTGGCAGGCGAAGCTGCCCCCCCCCCTTGCCTTTGGCCCAGCAATCTCACTTCCTGGCTCAACTTTCCTAGAGCTAGGATTAAAGGTATGAGCCACTACTGTCTGGCTGTTAGGCCTTGAACTCATAAGAGATCCAGATGGATCATTGCCTCACAACAGAGTGATGGGATTAAAGGTTGGGTTAACATTCCCTAACTTTCCTGGCCTGGCTCTGTGGTCTGATATTCCAGACTTTATTTTATTGAATATACAATATATCATCACACAGTCTCTCTAGCTCTGGATTTTATAAATGTTTACTACTGTACCTGGGTGTTGTGGATCAAATTCAGGTCCTCATGCTTCCTCTACAAACACTTTGCTGACTGAGCCATCTCCCCAACCCCTATTCTCTTTCTACATCATTTTCTCCATTGATAAAGACTGTTCATATCTCAAGAAGCACTAATTCTTTTAAATATTGTTTCTTCCCCCAAGTAAAACACAAATGGTACAGATTTATAAGCCATTTAATTATTGTATGTATATAACTATAAACAATTTTAAGTTGAAAAAAAACACTTCAGTTCTTTAAGAGCAAAATCCTGTGTAATCTCTAAATTACCTCTCCACCCTAGCCTTACAGTGATATAAATAATACATTTATAGAATACAGATACTAGTCATCTTATAAACTCTATTCTTCAAGACTCTTAGAAGGAGCAAGTTTCCTTAAGCCATCTCTCCAGCCAATTCTGAAGTTACTCTGGGGACAAACATCCAGGGTCTCAAGCATGATAGTTACAGCTGCTACAGCCAGCTACTGTATCCCCAGCCTATTAGATATTTTCAGTTGACAATTTAATTTCTATTTAATACTTTTCACAGCAGGGTATTAAATGGTAAAATATTTGAATTTATTTTGATGAACAGCAATCTTAAAATTCTTTTTACTGTCCTTATCTCATATGCTTTCCTCATGAGGGATATGGGCCAAAATTTTTTCCATCTCCCTAACTGTGCCTTAAAATGTCAAAAACATTAAGCTACAGAAAAGCACTGGGGACTGAACACTCCTTATACAAGGGTCACATATCAGATAACCTATATATCAGACATTTACATTTCATGCTTGGGGTCACCACAATATGAGGAACTGGAGTAAAGAGCTCCAGCACCAGGAAGGAAGGCTGAGCTAGTAACACTAAGAGGACATGAAAGCATCTCAAGTATGACATCTTCTGTATAGTTTGACCTTAGGAAGCAGATGAACTTCATCTAACTATTTATACAAATAATCACAGTCTACTTAAGGGAAATCAAGTCAGGAATCTATTATCAATTTAAATAAGCTCAGTTTTGGTAAAACTGAGGGAGGAGAACAAAATTTTATTCTTTTCAGTAATATGGATAAAACAATTCCAAGAGTTTATTATTGCTGAACTGAGCAAATAAGTAAATGTTTTCATGGTGTTGGGAACCAGAGTTCTCTCTCACTGTGGAAGATCACACACACAACAACAAATAAAGTGCAAAACACTGGCATCTGCACTAAATTAACCAATGAGAGAAAGCAGAAAGCTCTTGAGTGCTGAGCACCAAATGCTAACTGGAGGAGGGGTAGAATAGGAAAAGTCATCATGTTTAAACTATCACTAAAATATAATCTTAGATGAGAATCTGAGTAAGGAAACTGGGAATGCTGTGTGCACTTTTAATCCCAGCACTTCTGCAGACAGATCTCTGAGTTCAAGGCCAGCCTGATCTACAAAAGGAGGGAGTTCCAGGATAGCCAGGGCTGTTACACAGAGAAACCCTTTTTCAAGAGAAGTAAATAATTTAAAAGGTCGGAGTAGGTGTTATGCCTAGAATGAGCAGGTGATGTACAGGACATTTGTTTTCAAATGTCTCTCCACAGCAAACACTTTAACCAACATACAATGAAACAATCATTACCCAGAAGGGCTCATGAACATATATATGCAAGCTGACATATCGTCACTGTTTAATCATGAATATTAGACCAACCCAAACTGAGAAACATTAAAACACTCCAGATAAAGCAAGCATAAGAGACATGACAGCTACATACAGTATCTGTATAGACTAATCCTATACTTCAGGGAAGAAAAAAAAATCTATAAAGAACACTAATGGGTGAATCGACAAACCAGATAACAGACTAAAGAAATGCTATCATTTAAATTTACTGACATCTTATCCTATGGTAAGTATCTAGAGAAAAAGGAGCACAGTGTACAAAGTTTATTTTAAACAGCGAGTGAGAAAAAAAAAAGAGAACTCATTTTCCTGTCACTAGGAGCTTAAAACTCAAAATTAATTTTATGTCCACCACTAAACTACATAAATTCTTAGTTGTCTCCTAGGTTTAAAAGATTACAAGCAAAACAAGAGGCAAGAAAACTGCAATCTAATAAAAAGCATTAAGTGCAGATTTTTATTTGGTCTTTCTTTTTCTACATCATGTACTCTCCCCAACTACTGACTGTTAGTCAGCCAATTACAGAATCTTAATAATCTAGTCTTTGGGGAAATTTCCACTGATTTAAACATACCCACCCAAGCTAGGAGGGATGCCAATGACTGATTTCATACAAAATTGGTTCACTCCCATAATAAAACTTAATACTATCAACTAACTTTAGAGAGGCAGCACAGAAAAATAACTAAAACCAGACCCTAACACAACAAACAAAAGAACTCTGACCATATATATATGTATATATTCAATGTTTTCATTCTGGTTCTACTGTTTATTAACAATGTGGCACTAAAAAATCAGAGTGTAAATTGAAATGAAATTTTAAAAAAAATTAAGGATGGCTCAGCAACTAAGAGCCCTTGCTGTTATTGCAGAGGATCCAGGTTTGGTTCCCAGGACCCACATGTCAGCTCAAAACGGTCAGTATCTCCAATTCCAGGGCCTTCCAGTCCCTCAGGCACTACACACTTGGTACACAAACATACAGTCATGCAAAACATTCATACACAGAATAAAATGTAAAAGCCCTCAAGAGTATGTTCTAAAGACCAATTACTATTATAACTCCTGGGATGCAACAGGTACACAACATTGGTTAAGTAAACAAAATGCTTTAAGCAGATAGGTGTTTTTTGTTTTGTTTCTATTAAGCTTTTACTAAGATACAGACAACTACTGAAAACACTGTAGTACAACAGTAGTTGTACTTTCTTACCTTTCTCTCAATAATTCTTAAAACTGAGATCTAGCAGCTCCTGAGTAATTTTAAAACACATTTTCATTCATTTGAGGATGGGGGCATGTAGGTGTCATGCTATCTGAATGGACATCTAAGGACAACTTGGGGAAATGAGTTATCTTTAACATGTAGGTTCTGGGAGTCAAATAGGTTGTCAGGCTTAGCAGCAAACAATTTTACCCACTAAGTAATACTTAAAGCTACATCAAAATGCATAGATTCAAATGCTGATGAGGCAAGGCACTACTTACCTATAAGAAACAATGTTTCTTAGATAAATAAAAAGTAGCTGAGGAACTTATAAATGGACTTACGAAATATATCAGGCAATTACAATAAACAGCTTCAGTTACAAATCTAATTTGGATCCTGATTTTAAAAAGTTTAATAGCTGCAAACATGGTAGAATGGAAATTTTAATGTTTAAATGGTTGATTAGGAAAATATTAACAAATAAACATTTAATCCACAGACCACTGGCAGTCGGATTAATGGAAATGGATTAAGTTAAGATGTAAGAGCAAGCTAGCAATGTGCCTAAGCCATAGGCCAAACAGCATGAAATTAATATAAGTATCTGAGTCATTTTTGGGGCCTAAGCAGTGGAAGGCGGCTAAGTGGTCTGGAACTGACTGCAGGTTTGTGGGTCTGGACCTCTGGTAGCCCAGGATCAAGAAACCTTAATGTAACAAGTTGCTAATGATTTTATAAGTAATCCCCCCCCCCCCAAATATCTTAGAAAAAAATTTGGACTGAGCTGCTGGAACTGATATTAGACTTACTTGACTCAGAAGTGGTTGTTCACACCTTTAATCCCAGCATAGGGAGAGGCAGTTTGACCTCTGTGAGTTCAAGGCCAGCTTAGTCTACACAGAGTTACAAAGAAAGACTATCTCATAATAGGTAAATAAATTAAATTAAAACAATAAAAAAGACTTCATTAAAACAGGGTAGAGTCGGAAATTTGACAAGACTGACCATTTGTTAACAACTACTGAAGCTGAATGACAGTTACATGGGTAGGTCTACTTGTAATGTTTAATTTTTATGTAATAAATCTGGTGGCAGGTATTTGTAAACAAACACCTGGGAGGCTGCAGCAGGAGGACCTAGAATTTGAAGCCAGTCTGAGCTACATATCAGAACCTTGTTTTAAAATATAAGAATAAAATTCCAACAAAAAAAAAATTTGGCAATTTTCATTAAGGAGAGGCAATTTTTAAAACCTGCTTGAAAGTTTAATATAGGGAAAACTATAAAAATAAAAATGTAAAGACAATGCAGGACTGAAACATGAAACTAAGTTTGGTTTCTAAGGGCTGAAAAATAATCAAAATATATATGCCCCAAAATATTCGCTAAGATCATGTATACTGAAGCTGTCTCTCCTATGTTCCCCACTCTTGTCAATCAAAAGTTATTATTCTTGACCTTCACTAAATCCACGTGGCTATGGGCTTTAACTCTACCAACACCTTTCATTCTTTCTATTTTCTTCTGACTCTTGTATATACTTTCCTCCCACTTTTACTTTCAACCTCAAATTTCAAATGGAACAAAGTTAGAATTTTTTTTTTAAAAAAAAGGTTGGATATAAATGAGGGCTTATTAACTTTAGTAGCAATGTTTTTCTTTTGCTTATCTCTATAAACTATCACATTTCAATATTCATTAGCTCATGTTTCCTTGAAAAACAACTCAAACTGTGTTAGTGGGTACCTATATATTAAGAAGTATATATATATGTATATACTTATATATACTTAATATATATAGCTTTCTTTAAGGAACTAACTGGTCAGAAGCTGCTGGGTGGTGGTGGCTCAAGCCTTTAATCCCAACACTTAGGAGGCAGAGGGAGGTGAAACTCTGGTTTACCGAGAGTTCCATGAGGGGGGCTCTAAAGCTACACAAAAAACCCTTCTCAACTGCCAACCCCCCCCCCCCACTCCCCCAACAAAGAACCCAACAGACTTATTTGAACCTTAATCAATGGTGACGCACAGTGAATGAATTAAGAGTGAGAGCTTTGGCACCTATGAGCTGAGGTCATGTATTCCAACACTGGAACATCCAATACAAACCAGTTACTTAGACACAAAGAGTAACACTGTTGTTTAATTATTACAAGCAGGTTCATGCTTGTAATCCCAGCACTGGGGAGTTATCCTGCCTCTGCTTCCAAATCCAAGGACACTCTCATCTGATCTACATAGTGAGTTCTAGGCTAGTCTGTGCTACCCAGCAAGAACTTATAAATAATCAAACTATTAAACTAGATTAAGTGAAAGAAATGTATAAATTTTATAAATCAAAACTGTCAAATTTGATAATTTTCAATTCTATTAATTTAATCAAAATTCCTTTTTGGGGGTTTTGAGACAAGGTTTCTCTTTGTAGCTTTGGAGCCTGTCCTGGAAACTCTGTAGAGCTCTGTAAACCAGACTGGCCTCAAACTCAAAGAGTTCAACCTACCACTGCCTCCAAGGGCTGGGACTAAAGGTGTGCATCACCACCAACACCACCTCTCTAATTTCCTTTTTTAGTTAAAAGGGAGTATCTATCAGAAGATGTTAGTCACATTAAATTTCGAAATAGATGCAACTGAAATTCATTAAGAAATATCCAAGGACAGGAGCATTCCATACTCCATCTCAGCAATCACACATATAAAAAGAAATACCAAACAGCAAATAGCGTTACTTTACAGATAAGTTCAAAAAGACTTAAACAACTAAATCTCACAATAATAGTAAGAGAAAAACGGATTCGAATCCATAACGTCTGGTTCCAAAACCTATTCTCTGTCCATTAAACTCGTCATTTTGTCTATTGCATAAAAATCAAAATTTTAAAGATATTCTAAAATTAAAAAAATCTTAAGAAATCCAGAGTCGTCACTGAGAACTTTTTTTAGAACTAGACTGTATGATGTAAGCACACTCCATAACAAATGCAGTACCTAAAATATAATCAACATACAAGGTAATACATGTGTGTCAAATGAGTATTTTGAAAACCAGTTAATCAAAACAAATGAAGGAGATTTTTGTGATTTCTTCCAAATGATTTACCTTTACCCATTGGTTTCAACACAAATGACAAGGCAAGGAATGGCCTAGCATATTTTAGTGTACTACATTTTGGATTATTCCACATATCTGAAAGTACACATTACAGAATATGGGAATATAAAGGTCAAATTCTAAAAAGCTGAATGCAATATAAGCCCATCAAATTTTAAGTGTTTAATCATTAACAACATTTTTGAAGAAACGCAATAAACAAGTTTATTTTTCTGTTAACATCATTATATTAATTTTTCTTGAAATCTTTTTACAGTTTGTCATTTTAAATTTCTAAACCGAAGCACTAAACACAACTTCCTTGAAAAATGAGTTACCCCTTCACAGAAAATGACGGGGGGTGGAGTGGAGATTTTGTGTATGTGCACAATTTCAAAACTGATTAGGAAAGGCGAATCCGTATGGCCGCGTGAATCCGGATAAGAAGCTTTTTTCTTCAGAACTTTTCATACTGAGTATTCCTTCCAGAATTCCCAAATTGCCAAGGAGTAATTTTAATACTAAATAGCTCGAGGCTACAATCATTGTCTAGCTCGAGGATTTTGTAATCCTGAGACTCCCTCATAGGCAATTAACTTCAAACAACAAAGGATGTCTGAAACATCCTCGGGGATGAGAGTCAGTGGTACAGACATCTTCCCTTGAACAAAATAGGCCCGAGCTAGAATCCACACCAACTCGGGCAGCTATCCCTTGATGTGCGGTGCTCAGGACTCCCCTAAGAATGTGGAAAGCGTCACCGCCATTTACGACATCCCAGGGCCGACATTCTCGGCTCCGGCGCTCACTGGAGCGCTTGGCCCGCAACACCCCGCACGCCCCCCACCCCAGCCCCCTGCAAGGACGCTCTTCCAGCAGGGCTAAGGGAGCACGGGGCCCACCGCGGCTCCGAAAGGCGCTCTGCGGCCTCCGCGGCCCGGCTCGCTGTCAGGTCGGAGGAGCGGCAGAACCGCGGCGCAGAGGTCGGAGGGGCCGGACCCACCACCACCACCACCACCACCACCACCGAGGGCGCCGCCCGCTCCTGCGCAGGGCGGCGGCACCAAGCAGCTGCGCCCAGCGGCACTGCGGCGCGACGGGGGCGGTCGGCGAGCGGCGGAGGGAACGGGCCACCGAGGCCCACCCGGGGATCCTTCGGCTTCTCTCGCCCCCGCCGCCGCCGCCGCCGCCGCCATTTTGTGCGCAGCCGCTGCGACACATACAATAGTCGACCGCGACCTCACAGGGACGGCTGGGGGCCTGTGCGCAGGGCCTCCGCCTTCCAGCCCACGGCTCCCCGCAAGGCAGCGGTCCTACCTCTGCCTACCGACTAACAGCTGGATCCTTTCCGTGCCCCACACCGTTTAGCGTTCGGCCTCCAGTCCGACGACGAAGCAGCTACCGACGCCATACGGCTACACGCATGCGCACCTTCGCCTAGAGCCCTCGTCCACACGTCGCGCCTGCGTACATCGGGCTCCGCGTTCGCGGGAGACGCTATCAGGGGGGGCAGGGTCGCCCTCTGCCAGAAGGGGGCGATCGCCCGCTGTAGCTGGCCCGGCATCCGTAGCGGTCTTAGCCACTGCAAACCATTCTGGGTTTGTGTGAACTCCTCCTCTCTGTCTTGAAGTCTTCCGATCACTGTTCCCTCAGTGTCATAAAGTAACGTTCACATCACACTTATTAGCATAATAATTTAAATATGGTTGGTATTCCCAGCCTTCATCTCTCATTTTCTTGAGCCTTAGGTCTCACTGTGTGGGGCTGGTCTGAAACTCCTTATTGTAGACTAGGCTGGTTTCAAACCCAACCAGGATTTCAGCCGGCTCTGCCTTGCTAGTGTTGGAATTAAAGGAGTGTACCACCACACCCAGACTTATCTCCCACCTTTCGAAATGGGAAATTAGAATAGAATGAAGGCTTCTGGAGCTAAAAGCCTAACATTAGAAATCCTTTTTATGTAATTTCTCAGCTCAAACAAACAAAATCCCTAAGAGATAAATATCTAGAATCTTGACTTTACCCACGAAAAATCTTGTGTTAAAAAAATAATTTTTAACTGTTCCTTCAATGCCCTGTCTTCTCAGTTTGACTCAATTATGACAATGCAGTCAGTCATTGAGAAATATATATATATATATATATATATATATATATATATATATATATATATATATATATATATATATATATATATATATAAAAGGTTAAAATTCAACCCTTGCCAACTAGGTAACACGGTGACACTATCTACTTTGAGGTTCTTACAGCTGTTTTATAGACCATAATGCTCACATTAACACAAGCATAGAAAGCCTGGCATGGTGGTGAACAACTTTAATCCCAGTTCTGGGTCAGACGCAGATGAATCTCTATGAGGTTCTACACAGTGTATTAGATCTTATGAAAGGGGGAGGGGAGAGGGAGAGAGAGAAAGGGGAGAAAGCAATATAAAATTCAAAAAATCGTTAAATGAGTATTGGAAAGTCTGAAAGTAAAGTTCTTTTAAAATTTTTACATGTACGAGTGTTTTGCCCGTATGTATGTGCACCACCTGCATGCAGTGTCCTCAGAGGCCTGAAGAGAGTGTTAGGTCCCCTGGAACTGGAACTATAGATGGTTCTGAGTGCCACGTGTGTGCTGGAAACTGAACCCAGTCCTCTGAAAGAGCAGGAAGTGTTTCTACCTGCCGAGCCATCATCATTCCATGTCCTAAAAGACTTTTTAAAGAAATATCTTACTGAAATTTCACTGCAAAGGAAAAAATCCCAATAAAGAAAACAAGCAAAAAAAAAAACCCACAAAGGAAAAGCCACCAAGCTCTTCCTAAACACCCCTTCTTCTATAAAAAGGCATTAACTTAGATCTCTTCCAACATTTTAATGCTTTTATTTTATTCTAGACAAGGTCTCACAGTGTAGCTCTGCTTGCCTGGAATTCACTATGTATACCAGGCTAGCCTTACTCTAAAGATGCTTCTGCCTTTGCCTCTCTCTGCCTCTGCCTGGAGCACTGGGATTAAAGGTTTGTACTACCACCCCAGCCCTTTACATTTTCTCCAAAGTAAACATAGCCTGATACTTACTTACTTTTTTAAAACACTTCTTTAAAAAGTTTACTTTAAAGTAAACAAGAGATTCCCTTTTCACAGCTGTGTTAAGATCAACTTTGTAGTTGTAACAGTAATTATTCAACCTGATATGGAAACAATGACTACGGAACAGGCATAGTTTTTGACCACTACAAATACTGTTGTACACAAGCCAACTTTTCCTAATTGGTACTTTGATTTCTAAAGGATGCAACACTAATTGTGTGACAGTTAAATAAATAAAGATTACCTTTTAATTGGCAGTGTCAGACTACTTCCCAAAAGACTCATACAGGAGGTGGAAGACTAGCTCATGGCACAGTCCTTGCTATTAAGTTCAAGGTTCTTAGACTTAATAGAGACTGATGCCAGCTTCAAGGAGATGGGAGATGAAAATTTCTACTCATACCAAATGCATATAAGCATAACAATCTCTCCACAGTCTCAGCTTCAAGGAGATGGGAGATGAAAATTTCTACTCATACCAAATGCATATAAGAATAACAATCTCTCCACAGTCTCACTCTAAACCCAGCTATAATTTAAATGTAACTGGACTCCTCTGTTCTTTGAAGGTTTAATACACAATCTTTAAAGTATTTTAATTTCATTTTATTTTTAATTTATTTTTAATTATGTGTGTGTGTGCACACACACACACATATGGATGTGGTTGCATGTATGGAGGCCAGAAGACAACTTGAAGAGGTTGGTTCTCTCTTCTGATCCCGTTAGTAGCTGGGATTGACCTAAGGCTTGGCAGCAAGTATCTTTATACACTAAAGCTGGCCCATCTTTAAAATATTTTTATTGGTATTTCCCCCCAAAGGCTCATATATTTAAATGCTTAGTCATCAGGGAATGGTACTATTTGAAATGATTAAGAGGTTTGGCCTTGTTGGGGGAAGTACGTGGGTGGGGTGTAGACTTTGAGGCTTCAAAAGCCCAAACCAGGGGGAGCTTGCTCTCCCTGTCTCTACCTATGAGCAGCCTCTCAGCTGCTGCTCTGCTGCCTGCAGGTCCCCATGCTCCCTTTCATGATAATGGACTAAACCTCTGACACTGTGAGCAAGAGTCCCTGTCCCCATTTAAATACCTTGCATGCTGTCTTTTCACAGCAATGGGACAGTGACTAAAACTGAAGTTGGTACTAGGGACTGGAAAATTGTTGAGACAAGTCTGACCATACTGTTTGCTGGGTAAATATGGAATTTTGAACAAACAAACAAAAAAGTGGTTAGACACTACTTTAAGTAGAGCTGAATGGGCCATAGAGTAGAATCTTAAGACAGTGCTGAGGGCAGTTTGAACTGGGCAGGGGAGCAGCTCAAAAGTTTTAGAGGGGGAGGGTTTAGTAAGTGACCTAAACACCAAATCGTGCTAATTTGGCCCTTTGCTCTGGGCCTAAAAATTTGCCTGTGATTAAACTGAAGAGTTCTGAATTAATGACATTGGCAGAGAAGATTTTAAAACAGCCTACTCTTGACGGTGTCACATGGTTATTAGCAACCACTCTTGTTCAGATCCATAATAAAAAGGGAAAAGCTAAACAAAGAGAAATACAAAATGTACAATCCGAGGTGAAAGGAATTCTGGGAGCTAAGTCCAGTGTCCAAGGAGATAAAAAGTTAAAGAAAAGCCTAAGGCTAAACGGGATAAAGGTCATGGAAACCTCAGTACAAGACCCTCCTCAGCTAAACTTCCAGCTTGTGAAAAGGAATCTTAAACTGGCAAGGAAACTGTCAACAACAGAAAACTGAGGCAAATGTAGTTGAAAGAGGGAGCTATAGCCAGAAAGTTACAACCCCAGCAAGCAGCAGAACTTGGCAGTGTCAGCCACAGCCACACAGCTCAAGTCAAGGACACGAGGCATTATGGAATCTCCCACCGTGGCTCAGAAAAGCTGCTAAGGCAAGGTTAGGTCAGGGAGTACAGTGCTGTGGAATAATACTTCTGTACATTGTGAATGTGTATTGCTCTCATTGGCTAATAAAAAGCTGACTGGCCGATTTCTGGGCAGGAAGAGATTGAATTTGTTAACCAGACTAGGAGAGTTTTGGGAAGAGGAAGGGTGGATGTCAGCAGAGGTAAGCTTTGAGGTTTCAAAGGTCCAGCATCACCTTCTCTCTTTGCTTGCATATCAGAATACAGCTCTCACACTTCTCCACCTGCCTGCTGCCATGCTCCCTGCCACCCTCCTCTCTGTGCCCATGATCACTTCCATCACGATAATGGACTAAACCTCTTCTGAAACTGCAAGCAAGCCTCCAATTAAATCCACTTTTGATAAGAGCTGTCTTGGTCATGGTCTCTATTTAGAGCAATGAAACAGTGACTCAGACATCTTAAAAGAACAAATTCTCAGGAATTATATGAGCCTCTAAGCATTTCTAAATTTTTATTTACAACTGTCCTAGTTACTTTTATTGTCAATTTGATACACCCTTAAGTCGTTTGAGAGCCTCAGATGAGGAACTGTCTAGATCATACCAGCCTGGAGGGGTGATAAAATAACTAATGAGGACCAGGTTAAATGTGTATGTGTATCTGTTTAGTCTCTGTGAGGGGGGTTGAGAGAGGGAGGGAGTGGTGTCTGACAGGAGTAGAGGAACTAAACCAGAAAGTGTTGTTGTGGAATAGTATTTATTTCAACTGGGCAAAGGAGTGCTACATTTGTTTAAGCTGCAGAACGTTGTTTTAATTGTGTGATACTTTTGTTTATGCTGCATTTGCTTAACGATGTAAGGATGTGTGTTTCATTATGTAAAGATGTGTTACATTTGTTTCCCCTTTATTAGACTGCTCTAATAAAAAGCTGAATGGCCAAAAGAAAGGCAGGGAGGGATAGGTGGGGCTGACTGGCAGAAAGAATAAATAGGAATATCTAACGAAGGACACTCACGGGCAGAAATCAGGCAGCCCTCAGCCAGAAGGACGAAGAGATAGCAAAAAGTAAGAAAAAGTAAAGAACCCAAGATAGATAAAGAGAAACAAGTTAATTTAAGTAAAAAGAGCTAACCAGAAACATACCTAAGCTAGGCTGAACATTCAAAACCAGTGATAAGTCTCTCATAATTTTGGAGCTATTTTGGTAGCCCAAAAGAAAAAGCTTGCTACAAAGTATCTTTGTTATAATTGATGTGGGAGGGCCCTGCCCACTATGGATAGTATCATCCTGAGGCAGTGCTCTTGGAAAATATAAGAAAACCAGCTAAGCCACTGGCAAGACAGCAAGCACTGTTCTCTCATGGTTCCTTTCTTCGACTTCATGCCTCTAGATTCCTGCTTTGACATCTTTCAGTGATGAATTGCGGATCTGGAAGTGTAAACTTAGTAAACCCTTTCTAACCCAAGCTTTTTTTGGTCAGGATGTCTGGTCAGAGCGGGCGGCAAAATGCAAAGCAGAACACCATCACAATTTTCCTGTCTATAACACCATCACAATTTTCCTGTCTATAACACCATCACAATTTTCCTGTCTATAACACCATCACAATTTTCCTGTCTATAACACCATCACAATTTTCCTGTCTATAACACCATCACAATTTTCCTGTCTATAACACCATCACAATTTTCCTGTCTATAACACCATCACAATTTTCCTGCCTATAACACCATCACAATTTTCTTGTCTATAACACCATCACAATTTTCTTGTCTATAATCAAGTATTTAACCAATGTAACATTTCTGAGATAAGATCTAATTTCATTTCCTTACAAACAATGAAGTCATGATCACAAGAATTTCAAGTATTAAAAGTAAAACATTCTTTCCATATAATTAACTCATTATCATCTCCTTAAAATAAATAAATAGCTCTCCCCTGGGCTCCATATTCCAGCCCATACATCACACAGATTTCTGCTTTACTGGAGGCCTTGCCAGTACTAGGGACACCAGAGATTAAGCTGGACTGAGAATCCCAGAGGTCCCACAGGTACTTGGAACCCTAGAGGCAACATCGGCACCTGAAACACCAGAAGTCACACAGTAAGCAAAAACCTCAGTGTAGACACCCTGAAGATTCCTTGGCCACCGGAACCCTAGTTCACTCAGTCCAGAAAACCAGAGAGGAAACAGAAACCAAAAACACCCCAAAACATCAAACAAACTAAAAAATCGGCACCTAAACCTCTCACAAGCCCACACCCAGAAGACTAGAGGCCAATGTAAGCACACAAGCAACAACAGCCATGGCACTACCGCAACACCAAACCAAGCCGCCCACTATAGCAAGCGCAGATATTCCAACCCAGCTAAAGCACATGAAAATGACCTTAAGTCCAGTCTTATGAAGATTTTTAGAGGTCCTAAAAGAGAACACGAATAAATCTCTTAAAGAAGGCCAGGGAAATAGAAGCAGATTAAGGAAATTAATAAAACCAATCAAGACCTGAAAATGAAAAAGGAAGCAATAAAGAAAACATAACTGAGTTGATCCTTAGATGGAAATTCTAGGTAAGCAAAAAGGAGCTACAGACACAAGCATCACCAGCAGAATACCAGAGACAGAAGTAAGAATTCTGGGCATAGAAGACATGATAGAAGAAATGGATACATTGGTAATTGAAAAATGTTAAATCCCAAAGTCCCTGTTGTGGTTTAAAAGAAAACGATCCCCCCAAAAGGTGGCACTATTAAGAGTTGCAGCTTTGTTAGAGAAGGTACCGCCTTTTAGGAGACAGGCTTTGAGGTCTCATACATGCTCAGGTGCCCAAGCGCCAACACTTCCTGTTGCCTATGAGTCAAGACCTAGACCTCCCAGCGCCTTCACTAGCACCATGTGTTTGCATGCTGCCCTGCCTGCCACCATGACAACAATGAACTAGACCTCTGAACTGTAAGTGAGCCACCACAATAAATATTCTCCTTTGGATGAGTGGCTGTGGTCATGATGTCTCTCCATAGCATCAGAAACTGTAAGTAAGACAGTTCCTAACATAAAACATACCAGGAAAGGACCAAACCTAAGAATATTAGAAATAAAAGAAGATTTCTAGCTCAAAGGCCCAGAAAATATCTTCAACAAAATAATAGAAGAATTTTCCCTAACCTAAACAAAGAGACGCTTGTAACTGTACAAAAAGTTTATAGAACACCAAATAGGTTGAACCTCAAAAGAAAGGTCCTTGCCACATAATTATTAAAACTCTAAATGTACAGAACAAAGAAAGAATATTAAAAGTTACAAGGGGAAAGGACTAGGTGACATATAAATGCAGTCCTACTAGAAGTATACCGAACTTCTCAACAAAGACTCTAAAAGCCAAAAGGGCCTGGACAGATTCTGGCCCTTTAAGAGATTACAGATACCAGTCCAGAATACTATACCCAGCAAAATGTTCAATCACCACAGATGGAGAGAACAAAATATTCTGTGAAAAGTCAAATTTAAACAATATGTAGCCACAAATTCAGCACTACAAAAGATACTAGAAAGGTAAATCCAATCCAAGGAGGTGAACTATATCCAAGAAAACATGGAACATAAATAACCAAAAGAAGGAAAGCATGTGTGAACTCTCTCTCACTCTCTCTCTCTCTTCACACACACACACACACACACACACACACACACACACACACACACACACACACAAAACCACTACTGCTACCACAAATAACATTAAAACAACAGGTCATTGGCCATTAATATTGCTAAATTTCAATGTTCTCAATAAATCCCTAATAAAAAGACATGGGCTAAAAAAGTGGATACAAAAACAGACTCCATCCTTCTGCTGCATACAAGAAACACACCTCAACTACAAAGACAGACACTACCTACAAAGACAGACACTGCCTCAGAGTAAAAGGATGGGAAAAGATGTTCCAATCAAATGGACTTAAGGAGCAAACTGGTGTATCCACTCTCATTTCTAACAAAACAGACTTCAAACTAAAATCAATCAAAAGAGTTCTGGAAGGTCATTCCTTGCATAGTAATCTCAGGAAAAATCCATCAAGATGAAATCCCAATCCTGAACACGTATGCCCCAAATACAAGGGCACCCACATGTGTAAAAGAAGCATTACTAAAGCATAGATCACACAGCAAACCCCATGCACTAATAGTGGGAGACTTCAACACCCCACGCTCACCAATGGACAGGTATAACAGGCGGGAACTTAACAGAGAAATAAGGGATCTAACAGATGTTTGACTCAAATGGACTCAAAAGATATACACAGAATTTTCCAAAGGAATATAGCTACCTCTCAGCACCCCATGAAACCTTTTCTAAAGTCGACAATATACTTGTCAAAAATCGAATACGAATAGATACAAAAAATGGAATAACCCTTATATTCTGTCAGACCTCCACAGCCTAACGTCAGAGTTCAACAACAGCACAAAGTACAGGAAACCTACAAACTCACGGAAACTAAACAACTCTCCGTTGAACCACCTCTGGATCAAGGAAGAAATAAAGAAAGAAATTAAAGGCTTCTAGAACTCAATGAAAACGAATCCACAACATCCCCAAACGTATGGGACACAAGAAAGCAGTGCTAAGAGGAAAGTTCTCAACACTAAGTGCCTACGTGCAGAGTTTGGAGAACTCTCACACAAGTGACTTAACAGCACAGCTGAAAGCTCCAGAACAATTAGAACAACTCACCCAGAAGGAGTAGACGCAGGACATAACCAAACCCAGAGCTAAAGTTAGTAAAATCAAAAGAAACAGAACAGTACAAAGAATCAGTGAAACAAAGTTGGTTTTTTGAGAAAATCAACAAGACGGACAAACCCTTATCCAAAGTAACCAAAAGGCAGAGAGAATATTCAAATTAACAAAATCAGAAAAGGGTGCTATAATAACAGATACAGAGGAAATCCAGAGAATTGTTGGGGCATATTTCAAAAACCTGTACTCCACAAAATTGGAAAAAACCTAAAAGAAATAAATGTACAGCTTTCTGGATAGGTACCACTTACCAAAGTTAAATGAAGACCAGATAAATGACGTAAGCCCCTAAGGTTTAAGGAAATAGCAGCAGTTATTAAAAGTCTCCCTAGCAAAAGAAAGCCCAGGGCCAGATGGTTTCAGGGCAGAATTCTATCAGAGTTTCAAAGAAGAACTAACACCAATACTCCTCAAATTGTTCCACACACCAGAAACAGAAGGTCAACACAATTTTTCACAGACCTTGAAAAACAATACTCATCTTCATAGGGAAAAAAAAAACCAACCCAGGACCACCAAAACAATCCTGTTCAATAATAGAACTTCTGAAGGCATCACCATCCCTGACTTCTAGCTCTACTCTAAAGCTACAGTAATAAAAACAACTTGGTATTGGGGGGGGGGGGAATAAGTGGAACAATGAAATCAAATTGAAACTAACATTAATCTACACGCTTATGAATACTTGATTTTTGATAAAGAATTGAAAAATATACAATGAAAAAAAAAGCATTTTCAGCAAATGGTGCTGGCATAACTGGATGGTGGCACCTGGAAAAGTGCAAATAGATTCATGTCTATCACTCTGCACAAAACTAAAGTCCAAGTGGATCAAAGACCTCAACATAAACCCAGCTACATTGAAGTTGGTAGAAAAGAAAGTGGGAAATATCCTTGAACACAGTGGCACAGGTGATCACTTCCTAAATATAACACCAGTAGCACAGACACTAAGAACAACAATCAATAAGTGGGATCGCCTGAAACTGAGAAGCTTCTGCCAGGCAAAGGACACAGTCATTAATACAAAACAACAGCCTACAGAACAGGAAAAGATCTTCACCAACACTACATCTGACAGAGGACTGATCTCCAAAATATATAAAGAATTCAAGAAATTAGAAATCAAAAACCAAATAACTCGATTAAAAAATGGGGTACAAAGCTAAATAGAGAATTATCAACAAAAGAATTTCAAATGCCTGAAAGACGCTTAAAGAATTGTTCAACATCCTTAGCCATCAGGAAAATGCAAATCAAAACAACTCTGAGATATCATCTTATACCTGTCAGAATGGTTCAGATCAAAAGCACTAATGACAGCCTCTGCTAGAGGGCATGTTGAGTAAAGGGAAGAGTCTTCCATTGCTGGTGGGAATACAAATTTGTACAATCATTTTGGAAATAAGTACGGTGGTTTCTCAGAAAACTGGGAATCAATCTACACAATGATTCAGTAATACAACGTTGGGGCATATACCCAAAGGATGCACATTCTTACCCCAAACACATTCACTCAACTATGTTGGTAGCAGCATTATTTGTAATAGCCAGAACTTGGAAACAACCTAGATGCCTCTCAATTGAAGAATGCATTATAAAAATGTGGCACATTTATACAATGGAATGCCACTCAGAAATTTAAAAAAAAACAAGCAAACAAACAAACAAACAAACACCCTCCCCCCCAACGACATTCTGAAATTTTCAGGAAAGTGGATGGAACCAGGAAAAAATCATCCTGAGTGAGGTAACACTGACCCAGAAAGACAAACAGAAAGACAAAAGTATTATCCTTTACTTTACATCTAACAAATCCACAATCCACAACACCTGAGCAGCTTTGTAACAAGAAGGAACTTAAGGAGAGACATCTGTGGACCCCACACCCTGGGAAGGGGAACTAGAGATCTCCTGAGTAAATTGACTATGGGGCGGGTAATGGAAGGTAGGGAGAAAACATGAGGGAATAACATGGCTGAGTTGGTGGGGGACAGGGAGGGAGAACAACAAATATATTCTTGATAGAGGGAGCCCCTGTGGGGTTAGAGAGAGACCTGGTGCTAGGGAAACACCCAAGAACCCACAAAGATGACCCCAGCTAAGGCTCCAAGCAATAGTGGAGAGGGAGCCTGAACTGACCTTCCCCTGTGATCAAACTCATGACCACCCTGATTGTCATCATAAAACCTTCATCCAGCAACTGATGGAGGCAGATGCAGAGATCCACAGCTAAGAGTGTGTAGAGCTCCCAGTCTAGGTAGAGAGAGGGGGAGGGGGAGGGGGAGGGGGAGGGGGAGGGGGAGGGGGAGGGAGAGGGAGAGGGAGAGGGAGAGGGAGAGGGAGAGGAGAGCAAAGGGGTCAAGCTCATGGTGAGGAAACCCACAGAGACAGCTGACTGAGGTATTGGGAGCTCACTGACTATGGACTGACAGCTGGGAAACCTCCATGAGACTAAGCTAGGCCCTCTGAATGTGGATGACGGCTGAATAGCATGGACAGTTTGTGGGGCCTCTGGCAGTGGGACCAAAATTTATTCCTAGTGCACCAACTGGATTCTTGGAGCCCATTCCCTACAGAGAAACACCTTGCTCAGCCTTAATACTGAGGGAAGGGCCTACCTTAACTGGGTATAACTGACTACATTAACTTACCCTGGAAGTCCTTATCCTCTCTGAGGAACAGATGGGGGATGAGATGTGGGAAAACAACTGCGGGAGGGACCAGAAATAGGGGGACAGTAGTGAGTATGTTTTTTTTAAAAAGCTTCAAAATAAAAAAAAATGTCAAAAAAACCCTCACACTTTCAACATCAAAGATGTTATCTCAGAGCAAAGCATTGAAAAAATATTTTCCAAGCAAATGGACCCAAGAAGTAAGCTCATATAGCCATTCCAATATATGTCAAAATAGAATTCCAGCCAAAATTAATCAAAATAGATGTGAAAGTATATTTTATACTCAAAGAAAAAGTCCACCAAGATGAAGTCTCAATTCTGAACATCTACGCCCCAAATGCAAGGGCACACACATTTGTACAAGAAGCATTACTAAAGCTTAAATCACATTCAAACCCTACACATTAATAGTAGGAGACTTCAGAACCTGATTCTCACCATGGACAAGCTATCCAAACAGAAACTAAACAGAGAAATAATAGAACTAACAGACATTATGACTCAAATAAACCCAACATATATCTACAGACCATTTCACCCAAACACAAAAGAATATACCTTCTCAGAACCTCATAGAAGCGTCTCCAAAACTGACTATCTATTCAATCACAAAGCATGTCTCAACAGATACAAGAAAACTGAAATAACCCCGCATTCAATCCAACTGCCATAGATTAAAGCTGGATTTCAACAACTACAGAAACAATAAATAAGTCTACAAACTCACAGAAATTGGACAGCTCTATATTTAATTACCACTGGATCATAAAGGCTTCCTAGATTTCACTGGGAATTAACGCACAGCATGCCTATACCTATGGGACACAGTGTAAGTAGTAGTAAAAAGGAAAGGTCACAGAACTAAGTGCCTGTATAAAGAAATTAGAGAGATCTTATCTAGTTCTAGGGGGAAAAGGAAGCAAACACACTGAGATGAGTAGATGGTAGGAAATAATCAAACCCAGGACTCAAGTCAATAAAACAGGTACAAAGAGAACAATATAAAGGATCAATGAAACAAAGAGTTGGTTCTTTGAGACAATCAACAAGCTGGACAAACCCTTAGACAAACTAACCGAAATGGCAGAGAGAGAATATCAAAATGATAAAATCAGAAATGAAAAGGGGAGCATAAGGTCAGCACCGCACCAAGGAAGTCTGAAGGATAACTAGGTCATACTACAACGCCCTCCACAAAGTTGGAAAATCTAAAAGAAATAGGTATTTTTTTTTTATTTACCACATCTAAGTTAAATCAAGAACACACAAGCAATCTAAATAGACCTATAACTACCAAAGAAACAAAGCACTTACTAAATGATTCTCAATCCACCCTCCCAAAAAGCAGCCCAGATTCAGGTGATTTTAGTTAAGAATTGCACCAAACTTTCAAAGAAGAGCAAATACTTACTCTTCAAATTAGTCCGCAAAATAAAAACAGAACGAACACTGCCAAATTCATTCAATGAGGCCACAGTCTTCTTATACCTAAACCACACAAAAACTAAGCAAAAAAAAATTATAGACCAATTTCCCTCACTAATATTCAGAATCTAAGAACACATAACAAAGATAATTCACTATGATCAAGTAGGCTTCATCCCAGAGATGCAGGGATAGAGCAATATATAAAAATCTCTCAGTGTACTCAGCCATATAAACAAAGTGAGAGAAAAAACAGACAGACATGATCATGTCTTTAAATGCTAAGAAAGATTTATCCAAGTTCAACAGCCCTTCAGATAAAAGTCTTGGTGGTATCAAGGACACAGGAACATACCTAAACATAATAAAATCAATAATACAGCAAACCAACAGCCAACACAAAATCAAGTGAAGAGAAAACTCGAGCGATTTCACTAAGATCGGGAACAGCGCGAGGCTGTCCGTTCTCTCCGTATCTATTCAGCACGGTACTCAAAGCTTTAGCTAGAGCAGTCAGGACAAGTAAAGAAGATCGAGAGGATACAGATTGAAATGGAAGAAACCCCCAAAGTATTGCTATTTGCAGATGAAATGATAGTGTATATAAGCAACCCAAAAACTTCTACCGGGGAACACCTAGAGTTGTTTCAGAAAAATGTCTGCACACAAGATCAACTAAAAATAAATAAAACAAACAAAACCCCCAGTAGCCCTTATGCAGGAAATCAGGGAGACAACATCCTTCACAACAGACACAAGCAATATAAAATATCTTGAATAACTCTAACCAAGCAAGTGAAAGACCCGTATGACAAGAAACTCAAGACTTTGGAAAAAAAAATTGAAGAAGATATCAGCAGTTTTTAAGCTCTCCCATGCTCATAGATAAGTTACACAGTCATCTTTCTAAAAACAGTCCACAGATAAAATGTTATTTCCATCAAAACTCCAGAACAACTCTTTACAGACATTCAAAGAAGAATACTAAACTTCATATGGGAAAAAAAAAACAGGCATAGCTAAAATGATCCTGTATAATAAAAGAACTGCTAGAAGAATCACCATCCCTGACTTCAAGCTCTATTACAGAGCTACAGTAATAAAAACAAAATGTTACTGGCATAAATGAGCCACGTTAGTCAGTGTAATCAAATCAAAGACCCAGTTGTAAAATCACACACCAAAGAACACCTGATTTTGAACAAATGGGGCAAAATTATACAAAGAAAAAAGAAAGCTGGTCAACATATGGTTCTGATCTAAGGATGTCAGCATGCAGAAGAATGCATACAAATAGATCCGTATCTATCACTCCGCAGAAAACTCAAGTCCAAGTGGATCAAAGACCTCAACATAAAACCAGATACATTAAACCTGATGCAAGAGTAAGTAGGAAATAGCTTTGAATGCATTGACACAAAAGACAACCTCCTCAATAGAACACTGATGTCATAGGCACTAAGATCAACAATTAATAAACGGGACCTCATGAAACCGATGGGCTTCTGTAAGGCAAAGGGCACTGTCAATAAGACAAAACAGAAGCCTACAGAACAGGAAAAGAGCTTCACTAACCTTACATCTGACAGGCGACTAGTCTCCAAAATGTATAAAGAGCTAGACATAAACAAACCAAATAATCTGATTTAAAAATGGGCACAAACCTAAATAGAATTCTCAACAGAAGAATCTCAAATGTCAGAGATACATCAAGGAAATGCAAATCAAATCAGCTCTGAGATTCACCATATACGTGACACAATGGCTAAGATAAGAAACAAATAGGACAGTTCATGCTGCACAGGATTTGGAGCAAAGCCACTTTGGAAATCAATATGGCAGTTTCCCAGAAAATGAGAAATTGATCTACTTCCTATAGGCAAAGGATGCCCATGACCCCCCTTTCACTCCAGCACTTCCTGACCACTCTTTGCAGAGCCCACTTGGGCAGTGGAAGGATTTCATTCGTTTGTAGCAATCCCTTCTAATTTTGTGAGAATTGCCTCAGTTACACAATACATCCACAGACTGAGTCTGTGCACACTGGCTGGCTGGTGCGACACCAACTGACCGAATATCATTACATCCAGTAACTATCCCATCTGAAACCAGAGGCTGAAGTAAATATAAAATTTTCTCTTCAAAAATTAAGTCTCTCTATGCCATGGCGGACAATATAATGATTCAGGTATTTAGAAACTTTTTTGTTAATTCCAAAAGATAGGTAAAACATCCCTGGATGTACATGCTTCCAGCAGTGTTGGTAGTTAGCTTGGTCATTCATATTATATCCTTAACATTTTTTACAACAATATTAAATATGAGAAATTAATTGATTTGACAGAGACCTTGCAGACTAATAATAATAACTTGTCACAGACAAGTGATAAGAAATTAATTGCTCAGATTCATGCCACAGAATCTGCCAATGATAAGTTGGCATGCAAAGTTAATTTTATGAAAACTGGTTATGACAAACGTTTCGACAGAGCATCCTTCTCAGAGGCAACAATGAATACCATGCAAGTACTTCCTGTAGATGATAAGACATCAATAATGGACAAGTTTAAATCTATAAAATCATATATTAATGATGAAAATAAACTTATTAATTCAATGGAATCACTAGAAAGATTAGGGAGATTCAGGTCTTTGGAAATCATCAGTGGGAAGGTTGTTCTGATTTAATTGATAAGAATGGTAAAGCACAGTCAACAGAGAATAGTACAGAAATGCCATCACTGATATCCTATGGAGATAGAGAAGATTTAGAAGTTATAAACATACAGGGTTTTCCTTCTTCCACTGCTACGATCTATCCAGTCACTATTTAGAAAAATCCAACAAGTGATAAGTATCCAGGAGGATTTATAGAATATAATTGGAAACTTACACATATGAGAAAGTTACAAGACATCAAGGAAGCTATAGTTGTTAATGGTATTCATTCCACCTATGCTAAGCAAATGTCAGATGCATGATCTACAAAAAATGGATAATACCTAATGACTGGACGCAGCTATAACTGCGGTTTTAGACTATATCCAACAATTACAGTGGAGAAATTAGTTGAGAGGATAAAGCCCTTGAATAAGGGAAGATTAGAGGTATTAATATTTCTTAAATTCTTGGTGAGGGTCAATTTGCTGAAGTAAAGACCCACCCTATTTTTATGAATGTACATCATCATTATGAGTATGAGTGCCTTCAATGCTTTGGAAAAGATTCAAGAACCACAAACAACTGAGCCATACAGTAAGGTAAAGCAAGGCTCAAAAGAATCTCACGCTGACTTTCTACAAAGACCGACTAAAGCAGTAAACAGAGCAGTATCAGATTCAGGAGTTAGAAAATAACTAGTTCAGTCTTTGGCTTTTGCTCTTGCTAATTTAGGATGCAAAAAAGATACCCATGCCTCTAAAGATCAAATCAGTGCCCCTAGAAGAACGGATCCGATATACAGTCAATGATGAATTTATGAATTATGCTGATGAGTTTTTAATAGGACAAGCAATTTCTAATGTCATGAAGAGAAATGAAGGCATCAAATGTTTTAATTGTGGTAAATCAGACCATATAAGAAGGATCTGTATGCAGGGTACTTATAGAACTAATGTTTCTTCTAGGAATGGCCCGAACAGAAGGCTTCTACCTTATGCAGAGGATGTGGCAAGAGCAGGCATTGGACCAACAAACATACATCTAAAGGGACAAACAAGGCAACCCTTTACCATAGGGAAGCATCTATTGTGGGAACTGAGGGCCTCCCAAGAACTGGTCCAAAACTCAAACATGGTCCATTCATTCCCATTCATTGATGATAAAACTCCTTCCTAGGACAATTAGAAGATCCAGTGCCTAATGAAGAAACCATTCTGCACTGGATGTTAGGACAGCTTCAAATGGGGAATCAAAATTTCCAAGATAAGCTATAAAACAAATATCCTTTCAGACTTCCATAAATGAACAAAGGCCAAACTTAAAAGTGCAAATAGGTAACATTATAATTCAAGCTTTTCTGAATAGTGGTGCTAATATACCAATAATAACACCACAGTCATGACATCTGACATATTGAAGAATCTACCAATCCTTAGAATTATCTTGTCATTTGTTATTAAAAAGAATTCTGAAAAATGGATAATGCTGACATATCTGAGAGCCATATAAAGTAATTCAGCAATGGGCTCTAGAATGTCCCTGCCCTCTCTGTTACCTAAAGGATTTCCTATGATAGTTATTGACTTAAAAGGCTGTTTTTTGACTTATACCTCTGTAAGAACTGGAAAGAGAAAAATTTGCCTTCACAGGACCTTCTTCTTATAATTCTCAGCCCAATTAAGAGATATCAGTGGAAGTTTCTCCTATAGGGAATGTTAAATAACCCTGCCCTGTGGCAATATTTTATGCAAAACAATAGGAAATATTTCATGAACAATTTCCATAATCTATAATTTAGCATTCTATGGATGAAATCTTATTAGCAGATTCAAATTCAGATACTTTAGGAAACATGTTTCAAGAAGTAAAGAAAGTTTGTCTCTCTGGGGTTTACAAATTGCCCCTGAAAAATACAAAGAGGAGATTGTATTAATTACTTATGGTATGAAATAAAGCTAAAAAAAAAAAAAAACTAGACCACAAAAGGTACAACTCAGGAGAGAAGGAAGCTTAATGATTTTCAGAAGCTGCTAGGGAACATCATTCATTTACTGCCCATTATTGAGGTACAATAATATAAGCTATTACATTTAGCTAGTACCCTAGAAGGAGACAAGGACTTAAATAGTCCAAGAAAATGATCAGCTGATGCTGAGAAGGAATTGATTTACATGCAAAAGGAATTATGAGGGGCATATGTGGATTGTGTGAACCCAGAGCTTAACTATATTCTGGTTATATTACCCTCCAGATTATCCCCAAATGGTCTCCTGATACAGAGGAGTGATATTATATTGGAATGAATATTTCTTTCAAGTAAGCTGAGTAAAAAGTTGAAGACATATGTGGAAATAATTTCTGACTTGATTTTGAAAGGAAAATTAAGGCTTCATCAATTGTCAGAAATAGATCCAGCAGAAACTGTAGTACTTTAATGGAGAAATTTACTCTCTGTGGAAGGAATACTGGCAAAGAGCTTGCACTGATCTTTTGAGATAGATTAACAATTGGTATCCCAATAGCAAGAGAATAAAATTTCTAAAAAGAAAGTGTTGGATCCTTCCCCAGATTGTACAGCTAAATCTAATCTCTGGAGTTCCTACATTCCATACTGATGCAAATAAATCAGGAAAGATAGGATATAAATCAGGAAACTTAAGCAAGATGGTTCAAAGCCCTGACAATTCTGTACAAAAGTCAAGATTGTATGCCATTCTTTTGGTACTAATGAACTTTACAGAACCCCCTCAGTATAGTTACTGACTCTCAATATGCAGAAAGTTTTGTCTTACATATTGCAACTTTATTTATGACAAAATGACTTTATTTACGATAAAACAGAATTGACTTCATTATTTATACAATTACAGGAAATTATCAGAATTAGAGATCATCTCATATATGTAATATACATCAGATCCCACATGGGTCTGCCAGGTCCTCTAGCACAAGGTAATGAATTCGTTGGTTATTAATTTAAAAATATACTATAGGCCTCAGAATTTCATAAGATATACCATGATAATAGCAAAGAATTAAAAAAGGGCTTTTCCATCACTTGGTATCAAGCCAAGGAAATTGTAAAGAAATGTCCCACTTGCTCCTTCTATAACCAAACTCCATCACCTGTCAGAAGCAATCCTAAAGGTATGCAAAGAAATAACATGAAAGAAAGTCAACCCTAAAATTGTTTATAAGCAAAGGAATAACAGGCCTCTTGGTATCAATATAATCTACAGGGTAAATTCTCACTGTTTAACATTTATGTCTTTTTACTTTTAGAAAATTGTGATTCAGATTCAATTACAAATCAAGCTGGTTTTGTAGTTTGAGTAAGTAGCTTTCTCCTTCTTTAAACCTCACCATGTTGTTAAAAGAAAAAAATTAAGAGATTCTGTCTCATATTAGAAAAACCACCTGGTGTGGGACAGAAGACAGCCAATATATAGGGGCTATTGTTATTATAGTTTTATTTATAATTCTATTTCTCTATATACTTATTCACAATCTCTTAACATCTTTGTATACAATTATCTCCAAAATTTTAAATTTTCCATTTTGATATCAATAATGTTTAAGTTTTCCACACTAAACAAATTCTCCAATCTCTAAAGATTCTAGAAAGAAGATGGGGCCCCACCACAGTTCACCCTGACTCATTATGATGTTTGGTTTTCTTTAAGTTGGTGTATATGACTCAAAGATTGTTTCTGGATTACAGACTGTTCAGAATGGCTTACCGTGATTAGCCATCATATTATACCTCTAACCAGGACTTAGGATAGCTTAGCCAAGTACTCTAATGTTGCAAGAATTCTGGTTGTATTCAAGGAAACATAGCCAGATCTCAGGGAAAGGCTGAAATATCAAAGAGAGGAAACACCACAGTCAAATCTCACCCAGCTGTCTTCCAGCTTCCTCAGCCTGGTTCCTCGTGGCTTCTACTGCCCCATCTGTCTTCCTATGTCTGCCTTAAATACCTTCTTTGCCCAGTTGTTTCATATCCAGGTTAATATTAAAGGTGTGGGCTACTATTGTTTGGTAGTTAGCCTTGAATTCACAGAAACACAGAAAGGTCTCTGTCTCTGGAGTTATGGGATTAAAGGCCTGACACCATCACTGCCTGCCTGGGAGCCTGGAACTCACTCTGTAAACGAAGCGGGCCTCAAATTCAGATCTGCTGGGATTAAAGATGGAGGTCACCACTCCATGTCTTTCCCTGTGCTGGGATTAAAGGTGTAAATTACCACTCTCTGATCCTTCTGGATTGACTGTGGGTAGATCTGTTCTCTAATATTTCAGGCTGGTTTTTATTAAATAAGAAACATATCACCACTCTCTAAGACTGGCTACAGATGTTACCGTCAATCCTTAACACTGTTTTAGTTTTTTACAGGACTCCACAAACTTACTGTTGCCCCCAGATAGCAGGAAGCAATTCTAAGAAAACTATGCCCTCTCCTGATAAATTTTGTCTTCTAAGGGTTATGAATAATTATTATTCTTTAAGGGTGGTTATAAGTTATGTTTGGGTTGAGGATGGAACAATAAAATTAGACTCGGGATCTCTTTTGAAGAAGAAAAAAGGCGAAGTAGATAGGACAGATATAGGTAGGTTATTGCGTCTACCTGTAAACAGATTTATCTAAATATTAGCCATAGATAATTTGTACTGGTATGGATTCTTGTATACTGATACAAATGTGAAATTATTTTCTATGTCTAAGATAATTTGTATATTAACACAAATTCAAATCTATATTTGTCATATTGTGCCTATGCTTCTACCTCTGTTTATAATATTTTGTGCATTAATGCATATTAAGAACATTCGTCATTTGCACAATACAAGTTCTACCTCTGTTTAATTATATTTGTCATAATATATATTTTTCTACCTCTGTTTAAGATATTTTGTATAATGATACATATTAAGGATATTGTTGTCATTTTTCACTATACAACTCTACCTCTGCTTAAGATGTTTTGTATGATTGTCATACTTGAACTCATTGTCTCCAAACTGTATGTCTGTCTAAAGACTGTCCACCATTATAATATAAACCTTAGTCCTTAGGTTATCTAGGTTGATAACAATTACAGGTCCTAGTCAACTATGTTTGTTATATAATAGTCATGTTAATTAGGTCTTCCAGATCTATAGTCGAATATGTCAGATGGATAGGCAGTCTGCAAACACTTCATAGACCTAGAGAATATATTTATTATTCAGGATTCAGCTACAAGAGGCACCATTGCTCCTGGCATCACTGTTCCTTTCCTGAGATAGTGTTGGGCATCAAGGACACTCCACATGGAGTTTGTCTTCCTTGGCGGATAATGGCCTGTTGGGCAAAGAACTGCCCTTGCCTTGACTGCTGACAGTAAGCATGTTGTCTAATCTGGATGAGCAGGATGAAAAATAAGAGACTGATAAAATCTGCCAAGACGAGATAAGAGGGTTTTTCAAAATACCCCTCTTCTGGAAAGATCTATCAGATATCCTTGGCCTATAGCCCCAAAATTGGATGCTCCAATGTTGCAGAATAGCTGTGGGTGACTCTAGGCTGCTGACTGTTGCTATCTTCTCTTACTAAATTTTGGAAGTTGCTTGCTTGCACTTCCAGCTTACTCAGGTAATATCTTTTCCTTCTCAGGTCTTAGATGGGATTAAAGACTGGATAGTTACAGTTATGATCACCTCATATCTTAGCAAAGAGAATTTAGTGGATAGATTCATATTATTTAAGTATATGGCTTTGGAATAATCTCCGTATCTAGTCACACACCGATATTCTGGACATTTAATAAATGTTTTGTGTTTATTGTTCTTGTCAGTTGTAGTTGGACCTTGTTTATGTTACTTGCCTTTCCCTCTGCTAGACATTACTTGATAATTGTTTGTGTGTGTGTGTGTGTGTGTGTGTGTGTGTGTGTGTGTGTGTGTGTAGTTTTATAAATAAGTTTAGATCTTTCTTAATTAGACAAAAGGGGAGATGTAGCAAAGAGCAAGTACATCACCTTGACCTAGAGGTGAGGCCTTTTTTCCCAGCATAGATCTGGGATTTTACCTATGATCATTGAGGGTGCAGAATTCAGGTATGTCTGAAGGCAGCTTAAGATGGGGTGCACATAGGCACTCACTCTCTTCTACTTCCTGTTCATCCTTGGAAGAAGAACCTGTTCTGATCAGTGGATCAGCTCAGTATTCCTGTTTAATCCTTTGTATCTGTAACTTCTCTAAAACCCTTAATAAATATTAACCTTTTAATCAGCTGCCAGTGACTATTTGCCAGCTACACTCCACTATACCACAAGAACACTTGCTTAACTATGTTCATAGAAGCTTTATTTAACTGGAAACAACCTGGGTATACCTCAACCGAAGAATGGAAAAGAAAATGTTGCATGTTTATACAATGGAGTATCACTCAGCTGTTAATAACAATAGCATGAAATCTGCTGTCAAATGGATGGAACTAGAAAATAACATTTTGAGTGAGGTAACTCAGACCAGAAAGAAACACAGTATGTACTCACTTATAGGTAGATATTAACTATTAAATAAAGTATAGCCATGCTACAATTCACAAACCCAGAGAAGCTAAGTAACAAGAAGGGCTCAAGAGAAAACAGAACAGACATCACCATTGGCAAGGGGGAGGTGTCTATTTAAGGGCTGGTGTAGGGATGGTAACAGGAGGGATTAAGTTAGAGAAGAGTGGATGGAGAGAGTATTGTGAAAGACACCTAGAACCAGAGACCATCTGTGGGATGAGCTAGAAATCTAGTGCAACAGAAACTCCCGAGAATCTGTAGGTTTTATCCTAGCTAAGACTCCTAGCAATGTATCAGCCATCTTCTGTATACAGGCAAAACTTCAAGCAGAGGCACTGGGATCCTAACCCAGCCACACAATCTTTACCCTATCATTTGTCCTGCCTGCAAGATGTACTGGGGTAGAGGTGGTGCAGAAATTGTGGGAGTTACCAATCAATGGCTGGTCCAGGTTATGGGTCCCCATCCCTGACACTGCCTGGAGAGCCAGGACTCTCAGGCTGGATAGCCCAGAGACCTAGGATTGAACCAAACACAACTGGCAGGGGGAAAAAAAGTTGATGAAATGATTCTTAATAGTATTCTGCTATACTCATAGATTGGTGCCTAGTCCAATTACCATCATAGAGGCCTCAACCAGCAACTGATGGAAACAGATGCAGACTCACAGCCAAACACTGGGAGGAGCTCAGAGAATGCTGAGGAAGTGGGGGAGGAGGACTGTAGGAGTTGCAGGGATCAAAGACACCACAAGCAAACCCACAGAATCAACTATGCTGAGCTGACAGGAGCTCACAGAGATTCAATCACTGACCAGGGAATCTACATGGGACTGACCTAAACCCTCTCTGAACGTATGTTACAGTTGTGTAGCCTGGGCTTTTTGTGGAACTCCTAACAGTATTAGCAGGGGCTGTCTCTGACACTGTTGCCTGCTTTGGGAGCCCTTTCTTCCTATCAGGTTGCCTTGTCCAGAATTCATAGGAAAGGAGGTGCCTAGTCTCATTGCAACTTGATATGCCATAGCCAGTTGATACCCATGGTAGACCTGCCTTTCTGAAGAGAAACAGAAAAGGAATGGATCAGGGAGTGGAGAGGAGGCAGGGGGATGAGAGGAGGGAAGGGGAAACTTCAGTCAGGATGTAAAAACAAACAGATAAATGACTAGGACAAAATAAAATAAATAAACAAACAAGGGCCACTGTGATTGTTGGCTGGTAAAGGCACCGACTGCCAAACCAGACTCATTTGATCCCTGGAACCATATAACAGAAGGAGCAAACTGACTCGAGCAAATTCTAACCTCCATACGTACATATGATGGCACACATGCACGAGTACACACACACGCGCACACACACACACAACTTGCTAAAGTAAGTAAATAAATGTATTTTTGTTTTTGTTTTTTACAAAACTATTTCTAGTCTTGTCCATGAGTCAGTATCATTTGGTCATTCGTTTATCAATCCAATAACTATGTTTTATATATTTATGCACATAGTATAAAGTTTCCTCTAGATTATGAATTGTGACATCCTAAAAATCCCGCATAAGGAGAAATTACATATTCTAGGACTAACTAGGACTAATAAATTTATAGACACAAGCTTTAAAAACCATACTACTAATCTAGTGCCCTCTTCCTTCATGGGTCCTAACTCCCTAGGAGGTCATATTCCTCAGCCTAGATCAATCACTCCAGGGTCAGAGATTAGACAATCAAGAATCAATCGTCTATATAGCTAGGAGCCAATCTTAAGATCCTCACCCTCCATTTCTCACACTAGACTCTCCCTTCACTCCTGCCATGTCTACCTCAGGACTGACCTAAGTGCTTATCTGCACATGTCATACTCCCTGCCTCCAAGACTTAAATATCTAGTAAATTTCTTTTCCTGGGACTCACCTCCATGGGGATTATTGTTGAATCATTCTTGGCATCAGGGGCAAATCAAAAGGCAACAGTAAGTCCCGCAATCAGTGCACAGCAGCCTTGCATGAGAAGATAAGCAATGGACAGGCATATATCGAAGAAATGCCACGCAGAAAACTCCAGGATCCAAACACTGAGACAAAAGATGCTAAAGGCTGTCAACTGAACTCAGACGGTCCAGGAATACACCAATAAGGAGAGATGACGAAGGGGTGTGAATGCATAGCACAGACATCGAGGAGAGTAAAGACAGCTTGGTACACTTGAGAGCCAGTCGCAGTAAGAGGTGACATGGAAGATGGCTGAAGAGGAACTGCGTGAGTGTGCCAGGGATTCCATAACAGAGCACTACAGGCTGGGTGACAGCAGGAATCCAAATCATGAGCCAACAGTGAAAACTCCCTATCTCCTAGTGGCAAGGTAGCTGTCTTAGGTTTTCTATCAATGTGCAGAGACGCCAAGACCATAGCGTCTTATATAAAGAAAAACATTTATTTGGGGCTGGGTTACAGTTCAGAGGTTTAGTTCATTATCGCCCTAGAGGGAAGCATGGCACACAAAGGCAGACATGGTGCTGAAGAAGGAGCTGAGAGTTCTATACCTGGATCTGCAGGTAGCAAGGAAAGAGAGACATTAGACCTGCCTTGAGCATATGAAACTTCAAAGACCTCACCCAGTGACACACTTCCTCCAACAAAGTCACACCTGCTCCACACATCCTAATAGTGCCATTCACAAGCATTCAAATTTATGAGTCTATGGGAGCTAATATTATTCAAACTATAACATTAAGGATACCTTGTGTTTGCAGCAATGCTGGTGTAAACAACCTGTCAGCCATATAAAATTATATATGCAAACTTATGTACAGCACATAATGAGTGACAATGATAACAAGTGACTGTCATCTGATATATTTGATAAACTCTACTATGTTTGTTGATACTATTTTACTTCTGGCTGTATTTTTTTTGTATTGTTTTGTTGTTACTATGTTTCAGCTATAGTCCAGACTGGCCTCAAGTTAATAATCCTCCAACCTTAGCTTTCCACACGTTGGGACTTCAGGCATGTATCATCATTATTGGCTCTGTGACTACTGTTTAGAATGCACCCAATTTATGTAAAAGCTTACTGTCTGACAACAAGACACATCTGCAGCAGCCTTGTATTTACCATTTACTATGGATGAAGAGAGTTTGTGCAAATATACTCTGTCTTTGCAGTGATAAAATCACCTGAAGGTGTATTTTTCACAATGCATTCCTGTCATTTAGCAATGGGTGATTGTATCTTAGTTTTGGAGGTTGTAGGTCCAAGATCAATGGGTTTGGTTCCTCTGAGGCTTCTGCCCTTGGTTCTCACTATGTTCTCACATGGCTTCTTCTCAGTGTACAGCATCCCTAGTACCACTTCCTTCCTTACAAGGTCACTAATAATACTGGTTTAGAGTCTCATCCTTAATATCTCATTTAACTTTAAACACTTTTATAATAGTCCAGTCCCCAACTGCAGCAACTTTATAAAGAACACTAGAGTTAGAGACTCATCACATGAATACAAGTGAATATGGATATGGGTGAAGATATGACTTAGATATAACATAGGCTATTTTAAGGGCACTAGGCTGTGAATGGTTTGAGGTAAAGAAGCAATACAGCTGAACCGATATTATAGTGAATACTTATCCTATGCAAGTATTCCAAGCACTGTGAGACAGGGCAATGAACAAAATGAAGTTATTGACCTCAAAGAATTTACTTTCAGTGGGAGGAAATAATAAAACAAATAAATATATAGGCAAAAATATAAAATAAAGATAATACAGCAGGAAAGGGGAAATAATGAACAGGAGTTAGGGAAGTCTTTATACTATAAACTCAAGGAAGCCTTCTCTGAGGAGGCTGCATCTGAGAAAAGATAGAAAGGAAGCCATGAAAACATCTGGAAGAAGAGTTTGGGGGCTAGAGAAGCATCAAGTGCCAAAGCCCAGCCCTGGGACTCACAAGGAAGCCAGCTCAATTGAGAAAGTGAGGGAGAGAAGGAGGAGATAAAGATGGACAGCTGGGGAACCCTATGACATACAGCCATATAAAACACCTGAGGTGAAATACAGACATAGAACAGAACACTGGAATCTCGAGTCACTTAGATCTTAAATGTGGTGATAAAAATAGCCTGAGGAATCAGAGGACAGAGCCAAGCCCTGAAGGTCAGGGAGTGGTGAGCCACGCCTTTAAATCCTTGAGAGGCAGAGATCCTCTGGATCTTGAGAGTTCAAGGTCAAACAGAGCCAGGTGGCAGTGGCACCCACCCTTAATCTTAGCCCTAAGAATGTGGAATAAGAAAGTAAAGAAGCTGGTTGGGAAAGAAGTTTGAGTAGGAGAAGGCAGAAGTTCTGCCCTTTTGCCTGTGCACCCAGTCAGTCTGAGGACCCGTGGAGACAGGACCTACCCTTGTGCACCCAGTCAGTCTGAGGACCCGTGGAGACAGGACCTACCCTTGTGCACCCAGTCAGTCTGAGGACCCGTGGAGACAGGACCTACCCTTGTGCACCCAGTCAGTCTGAGGACCCGTGGAGACAGGACCTACCCTTGTGCACCCAGTCAGTCTGAGGACCCGTGGAGACAGGACCTACCCTTGTGCACCCAGTCAGTCTGAGGACCCATGGAGACAGGACCTACCCTTGTGCACCCAGTCAGTCTGAGGACCCGTGGAGACAGGACCTACCCTTGTGCACCCAATCAGTCTGAGGACCCGTGGAGACAGGACCTACCCTTGTGCACCCAGTCAGTCTGAGGACCCATGGAGACAGGACCTACCCCTGTGCACCCAGTCAGTCTGAGGACCCATGGAGACAGGACCTACCCTTGTGCACCCAGTCAGTCTGAGGAGTTGGCAGGGTGAGAACTGGCTGTGGTTTGTCCCTCTGTCTCTCTGATACTTCAGTTTTTCCCCAATATCTGGCTCTGGGTTGTACTGTAATACTAAATAGAATGTGTGCTATACTTAAGCTCACTGCAGTTCAGTTTTCTAACATGTAAAGGGAGAAGTGAGGGAAATCAGAATAGCTTGTTCATAAAATTTGAGTCTGAAAATCTTCTGTACACTGGAAGATAGTCATAAAGAAAAACATTTTCATCCCAGCCCCTTACATCCATGATAATCCCAGGTCTTATGCCTCCTAGTCCCCTTGAAAACTTCTTCCACAAGTTTCCACTTCCATCTAAAGCTAACAGAATTCTTCTACACTTTGTATCTGAGGCACACCTCCATCCTAGTTAGCTTTAACTCTCAATACAACACCGAAACAGTAATGGCCGAAAGCCTCTGGTTGACTGAGAAGTTCTGGACTGGAAAGTTGACTTCACTGATAAAAATCTGCGGGCCCTCGGTTCAAGAACACTTCTGACGAGAGGCTCAACGCAGCTCTTTTCTGGCGGCACACACCTCTTTGAGAAACTGCAGATGAATCTTCCAGAAGTCCCTTTTCTACCTTATTTATATAAGATAACAAAGCACCCCTTTTACCCCATGTCATGCGTGCACAGTTTCACTTCCACAGAGAGACTATGGCTCTTCAACTGTTCTGGATAAAAACCAGTTCTGCTTCCAGAGAAACCTGTTTTCTTCTGTTTCCACTTTACCTCCATCCACCTCAAACTAACAGACACAGTCTAGAGTCACCTATGTAGAGTCTCAACTGAAGAATTTCCCAGATCATACTGGCTCATGGGCATGTCTGGGGAGCTGTCTTTATTGCTAATCGATAGAATATATTAAATAGGATTTGGCTGCATCACTTCATGGGCAAGTGTGCCTTGACTGTTATGAGAAAGATAGCTAAGTTAAGCATGCAGGGGAACCCTCAAAATCATTTCTTCATGGTTTATGTTGTACTTTCTTGGCTGTAAATGACTTCCCTGGTTAAAAGTAATACTGTGTGGAATAGTAAGCAGGCCTGCCTTGAATTCCTGCCTTGACTTCCCTCAGTGATAGACTGTAGTCTGTAAGTAAAAGCCAAATAAACCCTTTCCTGCTTTTAGTTGAGTATTTTGTCACAACAGAAAGATAAGAATGGTGTCCCCAAAGGGGTTGTTTCTAGCTGGTGGTGCTACTGAGAGAAGATGAAATTATGAGGTTGCTGATTTTAATCAATGGGTTGATCCACTGAGGGAATCATAAATTAATACTGAAAGAAATAAAGGAGCAGATTTCAGTAAATTTCCTAACTTTAGAAGAGCAGTGGAAAATTCCACCATTCACCCTTAGTCACATAAGCAAGGTATCTTGACCTTGTGCCTGGCCATGGAAAGTCTCTAAGGGCAGAGGGCAGAAAGTCCTGTTGGTCTGTGGTCTGAAAAATCCCTGAGAACAGGCCGATGTCCTTGTGGCGACTGTGAAAAGTCCCCGAGAATAAGCCAACCAATGACAAGAACAGAAAAACCACCCCCATCTGCTTCCACTGCCAAGCTCCCCACTCCTCTCAGCAACACCTGCAGCCCACCAATCCAAAAGCTACCCGGACCCAGTCACCTGGCTTGTGGGTTTTGCCAATAAAAGCTAACCCCAACCCTTACGACTCCTCCACCGTCTCACTGTCGAGTGCGTGGGAGATCCCTGCCGACTTGTATTGAGCTCCCTCAATAAACCTTGCCTTTGCGTCTGGACAGCCTCGGTCTTTGGCGGTCTGTCTCTCTGGGGGTCGTGCCGTTAGTGGAAGATATTGGACACTAGAATGTAGTAAGAATTTTCTGGCCCTTTTGGACTGAGGTCTGGACCTGCAGCTTCGTAGCTGCTTAGCCTCAAAAATCATACGAAGGCTAATATTAATTACAAACTGTTTGCAGCTCTCAAGAGGGCTCAGATTCTGCCTAAAAACATTAGACGAGCAGTCATCACAACCACCCCCCACCCCCAGATCTGCAAACATAATGGGACCTTGTCTTAGCGGCAGAGTAGCTTGTCAGCATTTCAGCTCAACTGAGTTTGGAGTGGAAAGAGATGACAGTGGTTAAAAGTACTTACTGCTTTTATAGAGGACATGGGTTCAATTCCCAGAACCAACATGGTAGCTCATAACCACCTGTAACTCTAGTTCCAGGCAATCCAACACCATTTTCTGGCCTCCACAGGAACCAACCAGACAGGTACGGGTTGCATAGAAACACACGCAGTCAAGTCTTGAGCATATATAAAATGACAATAAAAACTGTATGAGGAACCTAACTTCTAGCTAATCCTTAGCTTTTGGAAATGATATGGTACACCCATGCATAATATATATAGAAAGAAAGTTCAAACACAAACTCTTAAACAAGCAGTTACTCATCTGGGTTTTATTAATGGTAAAGGCAATGAAAATTCACTTGACTCTTTTTGTTAAAGTGGTTTTCAAAGATGATCACACATTCCTTTGGTAGACTTCACTTTAAAAGTTAAAAACTTCAGTGTGAAGCAGATTTCAAACACTGTTTTTAATGAAGAAAATACAATAAAAAGGACATTAAGTGGTACTCAAAGCTATTTCATAAAAAGAAGAGCTGCTATCTATTGCCCCATTTGGGTTCTTTACTGTAGGGAAGACCAGTAGCTAGATGACCTCCGCAGCACCTTTAAGAACCTATAAAATGGGGGGCCTGGAGAAATACGTTACTATTAAAAGCACTATTGAAGTGGAAGCTGATCTAGGAAGACCTGTACATGAGCAGCACCATCTCCTGTGAGCATTCTTGTGAATTAATGGCTGATCTCTACCTTTACTGAGATCCCAAGAGACTGAAAATGGGGGGTGGGCCACTGCTGAAAGGCAGTGATCAAGGAGGGATTCAGAGTGAACGGACTGCTTGGTCTGAGGCGGCAGACAGGACTATAAGTAAGGAGGTACCCACTGCTCAAG
The DNA here is from genome assembly GCA_033318265.1 of Phyllotis vaccarum. NCBI lineage: Eukaryota > Metazoa > Chordata > Mammalia > Rodentia > Cricetidae > Phyllotis > Phyllotis vaccarum. The sequence goes on along the minus strand of JARWLC010000014.1, from coordinate 66,383,753 downwards.
ACACTGAATAACACGAAAAATCACTGAGTGGACTTAAGCAGTTTTCCTACATGTAAAGTCAGAATAAGTTTGTTAGAAAATAAACACCGATTTCTCTGACAACAAACCCTTCAGGCCCCAGAAATTCGGAACTAAAAAAGATCACAAGCTACCCACCAAGACTAGAGTCCTAAGAATGCACTAGGGGAATCATTTTAAAAGTGGGCCACAATCCCCAATACCAGCTCTACATCAGTAGTCAGAGACTTCTGTCCAGAGGGAAGGGCAGGCCATAAGCATGGAGAACTCAAGCTGTCTTCAGGAGGAATAAGGGGTAAACACAGAAGAAACACAGCTCCAGAAGAGAGGATGACACCCAGCTGTCACATGTTCAACAACAAAATTTATAAGACATATAAGAAAGCTATAAAGTATTACTTGTGCGGGGGGGGGGGGGGGGGGGGAGGCAGCAACAATGAATTATGAATGGACTGGGGTAATGGGTTTTAAAAGGAGACCTCAGCTGGGTGGTGGAGGTGCATGCCTTTGATCCTAGTATTTAGAAGGCAAAGGCAGGGGTGGGGTAGGGAGGCATTTCTGTGAGTTCAAGGCCAGCCTGGTCTGCAGAGTGAGTCTCAGAACATTCAGGTCGACTACACAGTGCAGCACTGTTTCAAAACAAAACAAAAAAATTTAAAAGATCTTAGAGGAGCCACTATAAATATGTTGAAAGAACTAAGGAAATTTGTAATAAAGAGTCTTTTTAAAGATACGAAGATGATGTTACAAAAGGAACATTAACAGGAGAAGATATGACTGGAGGCTCTTCCTTCAGAATTTCATATTCAGTACATTTGCAACCACATGTGAGAATGAGCGCTAGTGAACGTCGTCGTGTTTGGATTGCTAAAATATCATGGTGGTGAGTAGTTATCCTTGGTTTCCCCAGAATCCACTTAAGCCTGCTTTCTTCCTATAACTAACTCATTTCCCAGAAGGAAAGGGGGCTGAACCGCCTTAACATGCCATGTCTAGACAGTTAGAGTGTCTTACTTCTGAGCCCACTGATACTGATTCAAGAATGGGAAGGAAGCAGATGAGAATTCTCCCAAAAGTTTTTGCCAGAGTAATCAGAGAAATAATACTCTCTTTGCACTGAGGATGCTAAGCTGTTAAATCTTGGGCTTCAGGTAGCCCTCTTGATTACCAAATGAAGAATGCCTGCCAGAGAGGAGGGACTGAATGACATCACTCAATACCTTGGATCCAATGAGGCCATCTTGTGAACTTCTGGAGAGATGTGTATCTATGCACTCTAGGTAGGAACCAGCAACAAACAGAAAGAATAATTGCACTTGAGAACCAAAAAAAAAACCCTCTAATATCTCTGTCTGTCTGTCTGTCTGTCTGTCTTCCTGAGCCTTTTCCCCAACGACTCCTGATGTGAGAATGCCCTTCTGTATGCTGTGAATATCAATCTTTAAATAAGGGAGCTGTTTTGGCCCATGACAGGCACCATAGAAAAAGTAGGAGGAGAAACCAGAGCATAGGTAGGAGAAGCAGGGCAGAGTCAGAGACAAACTGAGCCAGAAGCCCAAAGGAACAACATGTAAGGAACACAGGTGAGCCACAGGCCACGTGGCAGGCAGATTAGTGAAAATGGGTTGAGTTAAGATGAGAGAACTAGCTAGCAATGTGCCTGAGCCATAGGCCAAACAGCATAAACTTAATATAAGCGTCTGAATCATTTTTGAGGCCTTAGCAGCAGTGGGCAGCTAAGGGGTCTGGGGCTGCAGGTCTGTGGGTCCTGACCTCTGGCCGCCTGGGACCAAGAAACCTCATTGATACAAACTCCTAACAGTCTATAACTCTTGAGGTCTTGAGGAGGGGCGAGACCTTCTGAATCCTCTGTCTTAGTAACCCTAGTAACCGTCTATAAATCCTTGGGGAAGTGCATAGCCTGTGAGCACCTCCAATGACAGAAAGCTAAAGGGCCCAGCCCTATGCAGGTCTCCTTTGGCAATCACAGGCGCTTACAGTTGAAGAGGGTGATGGTCATGGCCAGAGGACAGTGTTCTACAGCCTATGTCAAAAGTCAGACTCCCCACGTCTTTTCCTGTTCATGCATCACATTAAACAATTCCCGTTTTTCTTAAGCTGGCTTGAGTTGAAATGCAAAAATCCCAAGACATCACTAAGGAAGACTCTGTCCCCTATAAAACTGGCTATATATCTTCATAGTCATAGTGAATTTGTAATCACAAGCAGAGAATCTAGTTATGAAGCCTCCACTGAGACTAGCAAGAATAAAAAAGAAAAATGAACATAATTATGTCACTGAGCCATTGCAGATCTTTACTATTCTGAAGCTCACCCTACTTTTAGAATTCCTAATGGAAGATGATACATGTCTTTGTTTACATCAGGATCTTCTGTGGCATAATCACAAAGTATGCTGGGCTGAGGAATCTTAGTTTAAGACGTGTTACAATTGTTTATTCTTTGGAATATTTGCTTAATGATTCAAATCTGTGTTCTATTCTCTTATGTCACATGTATTTAACCTGTAAAGCAGTCTTACTTTGTCTGCTTATATCATCTGCTTTGTCCAATAAAGAGCAGAATGGCCAATAGCTAGGCGGGAGAGGGATAGGTGGGGCTGTCAGCCAGAGAGAATAAATAGGAGGAGACATTTAAACTCAGGAAGAGGGAGGATGGGCCAGCCACACATCCAGCCGTAAGCAAGAAGGAAAAATACAGAGAATAAAGGAAGATTGAAAACCCAGAGGTAAAACATAGCTAAATAGAAATGGAATAATTTAAGCTAAAAAAAAAGAGGTAAACTAAGGTCAAGCATTCATAAGTAAGAATAAGTCTCTGTGTATTTATTTGGGAGCTGGGTGGTGGCCCTCAATGAATTAAAAAACCCAACTACAATGCTGTGTTGTATAATTAGCTACTTTGGACATTTAACTCTTGCAGGAAACAACTATCTTAAGCTCAAGTCATCTGGGTGAAAGCATCAGGTAAGACCAAAGTCTGCAGAGGGTATCCTTAGTGCCCTCAGAGTAACGCAAACTTGAGTCAGGAAATAGTTTTGGTTGACTCCAAAACTTAAAATTTCTGTCACGCTAAATTAAGGAAGGGCCAGCTTCCTCCTGTTCAAGCTAGACAAAGGCAAATACAATTCAATAATGAATGGGTTTGTCAGAAGCACATTAGGAACAGATGAATAAACTGCTCCTTTTGAGTTAACAGTGCCTTGGGACTTAGTGCAAAGTGGAAGCCATTCAAGGCATAAACAGAGAAGAGCCCATGGTACTCAAGTTCACTACTGACTTGGGGTGCACCTATTCTAGGAGGCAGTTTAGTATAACAGAACCTTCTGGAAATGTCTCTGGCCGTATGTAGTCATTCTGTGGCTAAAAATTGAGGCTTAAAAATGAAGACAACTGGTTATTTAAATGGCCAGACTGATAGAATGTCATGGTACAAACCCTTGTGCCTGTATACAGGGCAGAAGCAAAGCATTGAGAATGCAGTAGATAAAGAAATCAGTATCTACCTTTGTACATATTAGGATAAGTGCAAACACCAAGAAGCAAGTACACAGAATTACGGGGTTTCTCTGTGTAGCCCTGGCTGTCCTGAAACTTGTTTTGTAGATCAGGCTGGCCTTGAACTCTCAGAGATTCTGAACAGCTGGGATCAAAGGTGTGCACCACCATAAATGGCTCAAAAACTTTTAAGTCACCTTGACAAAGATGTTTTGTGTCTGGGTGTTGCACAAATTCTATTTGGTCTTATAATAAATACCCAGAGCCAGATATTGGGGGAAAGCTACTTCTCACCCAGCCAACTTCTCAGAACTGTCTCCACAAATCCCCCAACTCCAAGCTGTCTCCAACCTCAGCCTAAAAGGGAAGTGGCAGGTCAAGGGAAAAAGTCCAGCCTCTTCCAGCCTCTCTTTCTTCTCCTACCCAGCTATCTCACTTCCTGATTCAACTTTCCTAGTGCTAGGACTAAAGGCGTGTGCTTCCCAAATACTGGGAGCAGAAGCCTGGGATCATAAGTGCTGGGATTAAAAGTGTGAGCCACTATTACCAGGCTCTGTGGGCCTTGAATTGAGCTCTGCCTCCTAAATGATGGGATTAAGGGCGTGGGCCACCACTCCTTGACCTTCATGGCTTGGCTCTATGGGTAAATTTGTCCTCTGACATTTCAGACTATTTTCATTAAATATACAATAAAATACTGTTTTTTCCACAGTAACTTATTTGTACTTTATTTTATAAAAAACATTGGTCTGTGGGCTGGGCAAGATAGTGCTTAGTACTTGCTGTTCAAACCTAAGAACCTGATTCAATCCCCAGCACCTTCAAAAATTATAATAAAAGCTAGGTATGGGAGCATAGCCTTGTAATCCCAGTGCTCAGAACTGCAGAGACAAAGACAAGAGGATCCTGGGAATTTTTCTAGTGACCAGCCTAGCCTAAACTTTGGAGCTTCAGGCCAGTGACAGACTGTCTCAAAAAACACGGTAGACAATTGTCAAGGAAGAGCAGTGAAAATTGTTCTCTAGCCTTGACACTTATACATGCACTCACATAAACACAAGTGCATAAACACATACTAGCATATATACACTGTCTGAACTGGATTTTTCAAAAATATGGTCCTTTTCCACAGATACTTTCAGACATACGTACAGAGAAGTTTTAAAATGAGGTGTCTCACTGAATGCAAGGAAAGACATTGGTCTTCCAAAGACAAAAGCACAGGCTGAGAGTTGGCAGTGAGGACACTAAGAAATGGAATAATGAGCTGTTAGGGGGAAATGCAGTCTGATTTTGGTAGCACAGCATTCGCAGGGAGAAATGCTTCCTCAGTTTAAGGCTTAGTGGACAGGGGGTTGGGCTGTCATTTGATAGGCCACACTAAAGGACTGTTAGAGTGAGGGATGGTTGACTAACTCTAGCATGCTTAGGTATTGAGAATCTGAAATGCCATAGACATAAGCAAGTGCAAACCTAATGTAGCACATTACATATACAGTCCCGGGCTCAGAAAAAAACTCAGAAGGTAGAGATGCCAGTTTGTAAGCCATTGGTTTGTATCTAATGGTTAATGGATATAAGCCAGCAATGAAAATAGTCAGGGAAAAAATAACTGAGTAGATGTGGAGGCCAAGTACAGTGCTCAAGCAATATTTCATAACAATGTAAAAAGGTTTGATTTGCAGAAACAATAGAGGACAAACCACACAACTGTTTTTATATCTATCTAATAAAATATTAACATTTTAGACTTGCAGTATAACTAATGAAATTTAAAATATGTATGCTATTTTCTTATTTCCAAACAAAAGCCACATAAATGTCAGTCTACATTCCAAAGTCCTTATAAAATGTCTAGTGCTAGTAGCCTGGAAGATGGGACATTATTCCTGCATTATTTTTATGCATCATATTTTTTCCTTTTAAAAGTAAAAATTTCTAAAATTTTTTTAAACTTGTGTAAAGTTTTAAAGTCTACAGTTCTTAGATTTTTTTTAAAAAAATGAGACAGGATCTTAATATACTGCCCATGCTGGCTTTGAACTTGTGAACTTCAGTGCTCTGCTCACCTCAGCTCCTCAAAAGTAGGCACTACAGGCATATACCACAGAACCTGTCTAGATTTTAAACTTTACTGGAAACATATACAGTATAGCAAATAAAAAGCCTCAAGTTATGACTCTAAAGATTGCCTAAGTCACCTAGGATTCCTTGAAAACAAAATCTCTTAGACAAGATACATTTGAATGTGTTCCTAGCATTTGTCCATATCTCAACATGTATTAGCTATGTAAAAATAGAATTTTAAAAATTAAAAAAGCATGAAAGCATTATTACAGAGAAAAATGTATCTGAAACCTATCTAACATTATAGGCTGTTTTAAAAAATATCAAACCTATCTATAACTAACAAAAGGCTGTTCCTTCATAAAACAATTAGTAAGGATAAAAGTAACTCACAAGGCATCAATTTCTACAGCTTTCTATTTCTTATCTGGAGGCCTTCAGCACATTTTACACCCACCTGGTCAAGTATGATCTCAGCTCTTACTAAAAACTGCTCCAGATGCTTGTTCCAAGTAAGAGTACATTCTGAGGCTCTAGATGACATGAATTCAGACACTATTCAGCCTACTGTGCCTAATATCTCTGGGTTTTTTTGGTTGATGATATTTTATAGGATGTGGATGATCCTACGTAATGAAGTAAGACAAGAAAGAAAAAGGTATAGAGATCAGAAATAGGATACTCACTCTGCAGACGATATGACCATCTATGTAGAAACTTCATATGAAACTAGAATTGATCATAAAATTTAATAAAGTATCTTAATATGATTAAACCAAAGCCAGCAGGATGGCTCAGTGGATAAAAGAACTTACTACCAAGCCTAGCAATCTGAGTTGAGATTCAAAGGTAGAGTAAGAAAACCAACTCCCACAAGTTGTTCTTAACTGCTAAGGCATTTTTCCAGCCCTAACAATTTCTTAATATAATACTCAAGAGAAGCATCAAGGAATGTTAATAAACATGACAATTTAGAAGTAAAACTATTTATTAAAACATATAAAAATGTAATGAAAACAATTTGTTATACCATGAAGGTTAAATATAAATTTATAAAGAACATCTACAAATTAAGAGATCTGAGCAGACATCATAAAAGGCTACTCAGTGTTCTCTCAGCTATCAGGCCTCAATTTTAGTTTCCTGAGTCTGAGAAAGCAGTTTCTGAAAGAGCCACAAACAAATGGCAATTAATCATTGGTGCCCCTTACAACATGGGTCAAGGGAGATAAGATATCCTAGGCTACTGAGTCAGCCCCCACAGTCAGCACATACTAGGCCAGCCAGCCTCCATGGTCAACGCATCAAGGTAATAACCAAATAAGGACAGAGTCTGGCACTCATCCAGGCTTGCCCCCAAAATGGGAAAAACTATAGCCTTAATCAGCCCCTGACTAGTACTAGCCAGTTAGAATGTACCAGTATGCTTTCCACCTACTTAAGCCAATCGTATCTGAAATGACCTAAGTGCCCTAGAAACTCCCCTCAGCTATGTTTAAAAGGAGCTACAAGCTCCTCTTCTGCTCATCACCATTTTGCCTTTGTGTAGGATGGGTGGCCCCAGCATGCTATTTAATATATGTTCTTGCTGATAGCATACATGGATTTCTCCAGGGCCCTAATACAAATCGACAAGAAAGCATGATAGATACACCCCAACAGAAAAATGGACAAAGAATTTCACAACCAAAGACATAAAAAATGCCCAATAAACATGCAATCTGCCTCATTAATAACCAAGAAAAGAAATCAAATATCAATAAAAGTCACTCAATTAAGTCGCCTGAGAACCTCAAATGAGAAAATGTCTCCACTAGTTGGCCTGTATGCAAGCCTGTGGAGCATTTCCTTGATAGATGTTTGATGTGGAAGGGGTGCTAGCCCTGGCCAGGTGGCCCTGGGTTTTAGAAAACACAAAATTCATAGAAAACACTGAACAGAATTCCTCCTTGGCTTGAATGAGTTTCTGCTTTAGCTTTCCTCAACGGCGGACTACGACTGGGAAGTGTAAGCCACACAACCCCCCCCCCCCGTTACTTTTGGTTAGTGTTTTATCACAGAAACACAAAACAAATTAGAACAAGACACACTAGGCAAAAGAGTAAGTGCAAGGGTCAGAAGGAAAATCCAAGCAGCCAGAATCACTGGAGCAGAGACCACGCCACACCAGTCAAGAAAAAGTCAAAGAGCAACTCCTGTACACTCTTGGTAGGAAGATACAGCGTAACAATCCTCCAAAACACTTTCTTTCCAGCATAGCTGTCTTAGGTAGGCCTTCTAGAAAATCTCTTCAATATGTATCAGGACACAGGTACAAATGCTCAGCAGCAGCAGCCCCAGTTAAACTCAATAGATCACAAAACAAAGTTGCCAGGTGTCTTAGGGTTTCTATTGCCTGAATGAAACACAATGACCAAAAAGTAGCGTGGTTCGGAGAAAAGCATTTACTTGGCCTACCCTTCCATATCACTGTTCATCATTGAAAGAAATCTGGATAGGAACTCAGCCAGGAACCTGAAGGCAGGAGCTGATGCAGAGGTCATGGAACAGTGTTGCTTAAACCTTGATCTTTGAGGCTGACTCAGCCTGCCTTTGTATAGAACAGAGTACCATCAGCCCAGGGTTGGTACCCACAATGGGATGGGCCCTTCTCTATCAATCACTACTGATCAAATGGGCTTCATCCCAGAGATGCAGGGATGGATCAACATATGAAAATATTACAATGTAATCTACCATATAAACAAACTGAAAGAAAACACACACCACCACCACCACCACCACCACCACCATCATCATCATCTCATTAGGTGCTGAAAAAGCCTTTGACAACATCCCTTCATGATAGAAGTCTTGGGGAGGTTAGGGATACAAAAACATACCTAAACATAAGAAAAAGCAATATACAGTAAGACAACAGCCAACATCAAATTAAATGGGGAGAAACTAAAAGCAACTCCATTAAAATCAGAAACAAGATGAGGATGTCTACTCTCTCCACATCTATTCAATATAATATTCAAAGTTTTAGGTAGAGCAATAAGACAATTAAAGGAGATCAGGAGATACAAACTGGAAAAGAAGAAGTCAAAGTATCACTATTTGCAGATGAGATGATAGTATACACAAGAGACCCCCCAAAACTACCACGGAACTCCTGCAGCTGAGAAACACCTAAAATCACCCTGGAATATCAAAGAACAGAATCACCCACAGTCAAGCCATGAGGGTCAGAGAGTAGTGACTCACGCCTTTAATCCCATCACAGAGAATGACCAAGTGGTGACCCACACCTTTAACCCCATAACTCAGGAGACAGAGATCTTTCTGTATTTCTGTGAGTTCAAATACTAACAACCAAAGGTAGTAGCTCATACCTTTAATCCTGACTCTAGGATTATGATGCAGAGTTGAAGCCAGAAGCAAAACAACTGGACAGGGAAGATATTTAAGGCAGGACATTCAGGCATTCTGTAGGAGTGACCAGCAAGGAGGACTCTTGAAGATAGCCTTTACCCTGTTCAGCCAGAGAAGTTGGCTGAGAAGTGACTGTGGTCTGATTCCTCTCTCTGATATTCCAGTTGCCCCTCAATATCTGGCTCTGGGTTTTTATTATATACTAACTAGAAATCATGCAATATGGCTAGATACAAGATTAACTAATAAAAAAAATCAGAAGCATGCCTATATATAGATGATAAAAGAGCTGATATCCACAAAAAAATATATACTATCTTGGAGTAATTCTAACCAAGCAAGTGAAAGACCTATATGACAAGAACTTCAAGGCTTTGAAGAAAGAAATTGACGAAGACATCAGAAGATGGAGAGATCAGATCTCCCATGCTCATGGATTGGTAAAATTAACATAGTAAATAAAAATGGCCATCTTACCAAAAGCAATCTGCAGATTCAACCCATCCCTATCAAAATTCCAACACAATTCTTTACAGACTTTCAAAAAACAATATTCAACTTTATACAGAAAAACAAAAACCCCAGAATAGCTAAAACAATCCTGTACAATAAAAGAATTTCTGTAGGTATCACCATCCACAATTTCAAGCTCTATTACAGAGTAGTAATAAAAACAGAATGGTATTGGTATAAAAACAGACAAATTGACCAATGGAATCAAACTGAAGACTCAATTGTAAATCCACAAACCTATGGACTCTTGATTTTGAACAAGAAGCTAAAAATATACAATGGAGAAAAGAAAGTATCTTCCATAAATACTCTGGCATAATGTTGTTGGCTGGACATAAACATGTAGAAGATTGTAAATAGATCCAAATCTATCACCCTGCACAAAACTCAAGTTTACTTGGATCAAAGACCTCAATGTAAATCTAGATACAGTTAACCCAATAAAAGAGAAATTGGGGACTAGCCTTAACACATTGGCACAGGAGACAGTTTCCTGACTAGAACACCAGTAGCATAAGCACTAATGTTGACAATTAATAAGTGGGAGCTCATGAAACTGAAAAGCTTCTGTAAGGCAAAGGACACTGTCAATATGACAAAACAGAAGCCTACAGGATGGGAAAAGGTCTTTACCAATCTCACATTTGACAGAGGGCTGATGTCCAAAATGCATAAAAAACTTAAGAAACTGAACATAAACCAAACAATCCAAGAAAAAAAATGGGGCACAGACCTAAACATAGAATTCTTGACAGAACAGTCTCAAATGGCAGAGAAACACTTAAAGAAATGTTCAATATCCTTGGCCGTCGAGGTAATGCAAATCAAAACAACTGAGATTCCATCTTGCATGTGTCAAAATGGCTAAGGTATAAAACACAAGTGACAGCCCATGCTGGAGAGGATGGAGCAAGGGGAATACGCCTCCATTGCTAGTGGGAGTGCAAACTTCTACAGCCACTCTGAAAGTCAATATGACAGTTTCTCAGAAAACTGGGACTCATGTACTTCAAGACCCAACTATACCACTCCTGGGCATATATGCAAGGGATGCTCCACCAAACCACAAGGACACTTGCTCAGCTATATTCATAACAGCTTTATTTGTAATAACAAGAACCTAGGAACAACCTAGTTGCCCCGCAATCAAAAAAATGAATTGACAAAAAAATGTTGTACATTTGCGCATTATTCAGTTGTTAAAAACAATGGCATCAAGAATTTTTCTGGCAAATGGATGGAACTAGAAAATATCATCCTGAGTAAGGAAACTCAGACACAGAAAGGCAAACATGGTATGTACTCACTTATAAGTGATAATTGACTGAAAGTAAAGAATTACCATGCTACAGTCCTCAGCCTCAGAGAGGCCAGGTAACAAGGGGGGGGGGCGTGGATATCCCTGGGAAGGGGAAATAGAGATCTCTTGGGTGGACTGGGGGTGGGCATGGGAACTTGAGGGGTTAGGTTGGGTGGATGGAGAGAGTGCTGAGAGAGATAACTGCAAAGGGGGACTTTCCAGGGGTCAGGTGGAAGCCTGATGCAAGGGAAACTCCCACGAGTCTACAAGGATGCACCCAGCTAAGACTCTTCAAAGTAGCGAATGCATGGCCAGAACCGGATAACCCCCATGATCCAATTGGTGACTATCCCAGCTGTCAACAGAGAGCCTCTATCCAGTGACTGATGGAGAGGGATTCAGATACCAAAGACCAAAAGCTGATAAGGATAAGAATCATGGATTAAATTAAGAGCAAGTAGTATATATATATACATATATAAAATTGTCAAAGAATAAATTTTATTTTAAAAAAGACACAAGAAGTATTCACGGCAACACTGGCTTTAATGACTAAGTTAAAGGCTTTCTTGATTTTATGTATTTTCCTAGAACAGAGAAATGGCAATATAGATGTATTCTTTACTGCTTCTGCAGAGAAAGGAACAAGTTTTTGTTCCTAGAAACCACATGACCACTCACAGTCATTTGTAACTCCGGTTCCATGGGATCAAACAACATCTTCTGGCTTCTATGGGTACAAGCTATGTATAGTACATAGGAAAGTACTCATACAAATAAAATCATTCTTGTCTCAGCCTTTGGAGAACTAAGATAACAGACTTGGATCACCATAGCTAACCTGGCCTTATGTGTGGTTTGTGTGTCTGTTGGTATGTGTGTACTGGCCAGAGGTCAGTCTTAGGTATGTCATCCTCAAGGGTATTCCATCCTGGTTTTTGAGACAGGTTCTTCCATTGGCCTGGAGCTTGCCAATTATGGTATGACAGCCAACAAGTCCCAAGGATCTGCCTGTCTCTTTCCTCATAGTGTTGGGCTTGAATGTGTACATCCTCTACACCTATGTAGTAGGATTCCCGTGTTATTTGGGGGAAGCTTAGAGGTGTATCTCTGGAGTACCAGGACCCTGAATGGAGCATGGCCAGATGCCATTGAGATCCCAGGACACTAACTTTTTCCTTCCAGTTTGGTTCCTGCATTCCTGGGGAGCAGATCAACCATCTGGCATGGGACAGCTCCATTCTCCAAGAACTGTCTTAAGGTTCAATTTGTATTGAGTTTTGCATACCCCTCAATAAATATTAATCCCTTATATGATATATTGCAAGTGAACATTTCAGCAATATATGGCAACCACATTGGTTTAGTTCTCCTTGCTAGCCAGGCTGAAGCCCTGAGGTTGGGCCAAAATTATACTGGCAGGTCAGCCGGCCTGCATGCCTGCACTTTCAGCTCCAGCTAAAAAGCTTAAAAAGGCACCCCATTGTAGTATGAGGTTTCTGACCCAGACTTTCGGGCCTAACCTCAAAGTTTAGGCCCACAGACCTGAAGTCCAGCAGTCCCACAGTCATACAGTCCTACAGATACACACAGATGCTTTTATTAGTTTTAGGCTGATCAGCCTCAGGCCCAGGCATATCATTTGCTAGCTCTCTACCCTTCATCTATCCCATGTCTCTTGTTCAGCCATGCGTCTCGGTACCTTTCTTTAGAGCTGCATGGTTGTCCTCTGCATCCTGCAGCTTCTCTCTGGTGCTCTGTCTGGCATTCTGCTCTCAGAGCTTTTTCCTAGTCTGGTAGCCCTGCCTACACTTCCTGTCTGCCTTTGGCCAATCAGCTCTTTTTATTAAACCAGTGGGTGGGACAATTATTTAAAATGAAACAACACAACCTCCCACACCCCATAGCTTCTGCAGTTTGGCTGGTAGTTTTGGCTCCGAGTTGCCTGGGCCCACACCAGTGACCAAAGATCAGTCACCTGGCTTAGGTCTTGGTGCTATCGATTCTTAGATAGATTAGAATTCCACCTTCAAATCTCAAAGGAGAGATATTCTATCCAGCTGGACAGGTTGGAATGGGTTTTGGTCTCTCAGAGGCTTGCTAGGTAATCCCCAGCGACAGGACCCTGCAGCTTTTGGCCCCTTGGTGGCTAGGAAGCCACCAGTTGGATCCATGTATCATGCTTTGCAACATGCTCAGCTGCATCTAGCTGCCCCCCCCCACATACACACCAGCAGAACAAATGAGTCTGGGATGAGTTTGGGCCCCAGCTGCCATGCGACTCCCCAGCTGTAGAGCAGTATCTCCTCCCCCTCTTCTAGTGACCTCATTTGGGAGTCTTTCAATGTGGTCTTGTGCTATATTGTTCTAATTTTGTAAGAAATTGCCTTTTATAAGGTTACTTGGTATGCTTTTCCTTGAGAGAAACACTCTGCACCCCTCCCCCATCTCTGCACTCTAGAAGGACACACCATGGTGACATCTGCTGGCCAATTTGCTCCACTATCCCTGGTCTGGGTAATAGTATGTACAACATTTCTTTTCCCCAAAATGGTTGACAATATGACTTCTCAAGAATTTAGAAACATTTTTCCTGTTACAATCGAGGATATCTTGCATGATTATATTTTTGAAGTATTAAATCCCTCAGTCCTGTTACTTTTATATTTAAAAAACAGCCTTATATCCATTCTACATATGAGAATATGATTAGCCTGATGGATGATTTAAAGTCTAGGAATGAGAAATTGCTATATGAAGTGCGTAATATAAAAACAACTGATAAATTGGCAGGCAAAGTTAATTTTCTGGAAATTAGTTATGACAAACATTGAGATAGAACTTCCTCCTTGAACATAAATATTAAGACTGTACAAGAGAAGTGCAGACTTTATGTTAATGATGAGAATGAGAAAATTAATAATTAATCATATGTTAATGATAAGAATAGGAAAATAGCTGATTCTATGAGGTCATTAGAAAGATTGGCTATTCAAGAAACTCAGACCACAGAAAAAACAATGGTCTCCAAGCTTCAGGAATGGGAGGACTGTGTTGCAATACTGGAGAAGGAGATTAAGACATTTTCTATCAACTTTCTATGAAATATTACAGTAATGAAGAGATTTTCCCTAAGGTAGTGAACATGATAGAATAGCCACTTCCCCATTGATATTTTTCCAGATACAATTCAGAAGAAGAACACGTATGGGGAACTTTCAGAATTCATGTAGTACAATTATGAGCCAATCCATATAAAAGATAAAGAGGACATAAAGGAAGCCATATGACTCCATGGAATCCACTCCACTTATTTTAAATGCATGGTCAACAAAAATAGAATAACTCCTAATGATTGGATGCAGTTTAAAACTACCATATTGGACTATGACCAACATTTACAATGGAAAAATTGACTTAGGGAAGATGCTAGGGCCATAGAGTTTCAAGAAAAAGTTAGGAGCTTTTTTGCATTTCTTAAGAACAAACCCTTGGCTTGTTTGCTGATATGAAAGTTCAGACTACTTACGATGAACATACATTGTTGCTGTGCCATACTGATGTATTGAACCATGGGGAAAAGATTTTAAACACAGTACAGAAAACTGAGTCATATACCAAGGTCAGATAAGGCTTAAAGAACCTTATACTGACATTTTGCAAGTTGACCAAGGCTGTACAAAGAGCAGTATTGGATTCAGAAGTTTGGAAACAATTAATACTTTCTTTGCCCTTCGACCATGCTAGTCTGGACTGTAAGAGAATGCGTATGCCACTACAGATCAGATCTGCACCTACAGAGGTATGGATTCAGTTTGCAATGAGTGCTGATCTCTCCATTGCGATTAAGAGAATTGTGTAGGCCAAGACACTGCCAATGCTAAGATGAGGAATCAAGGCATCAATTGCTTTAATTGTGGTAAACCAGGCCATTTAAAAAGGAATTATATGCAAAGTATTTCTGGGAATAAGGTCCCTCTCAGGAATGATTAAACCTTCTGGGTTATACAGAAGATGTGGCAAAGGCTGACATTGGACCAATGAGTATAGATCTATGAGAGACAAACAATGCAACCTTTTATCATGAGGAAACACCTCTTGGGGCTTCCCAAGGAGAGTTCAATCATATCTAGTCACAGAGGAGGAACAACCTCCTCGGAATGAGTAGAAAATGCAATGCCTAATGTAGAGGACCATACAGCATTGGATAATAGAACAACTATAAGGGAGAAATTGAAAGTTCTAAAAGAAAAACTACAAAACGAGTATTCTTGCAGACTTCCATAAATGAACAAAGGCCTAAATTGAAAATATGGATAAATATTTATATCCAAGGCTTAGTCAGCACAGGAGCCAATGTTTCAATCATAACCCCACAATTATGGCATCCAAGATGGCCTCAGGAGATGGATGTTCAATATCTAGATATTAGAATAATATCTTAAGTGAAGCAGAGTATAAGATTATAGGCAGAGTTTTACTTATAAGGCACCAGTCCAAGACTAATATTTATTAGAATATAAATCAACACTCACGATACAAGTAACAGCTTATAGTGGCACCTGAACAGGGGCTGGAGTATCCAAGAGATGGACGAGCGATGGACGGACGATGGATTGCGATCCGGTCTCTCCAGCAGCCAGGAACTAGGAAGAGAGCTCCCCGTGTTCCAGCAACCCCTTATCAATGGGGTTGGCCACACCCCCTCCAGGAGCTCGGGACCCTGAATAAGCCTCTTCTGACCTTACCAGCTGACACCTGAATCCCACTACATAAGATAGCTTGAATGCATAAGACCAGAAGGACAGAAAGGAAGGTTGAAGCCACATATGGCTAATATAGCAATGAATCTATGGGATCGTGGCCTACAACAATGGACTAACCAGATTAAAATCTGTCCAGGCTTGGATATAAACCAGAGACTCAATTACATATCTGAAAACAATATTTTAAGGTGCTATACAAAACAGTCACCAGCTATTTGGGTTGTGCAAACGCATAGCTCACTAACTGTTGAACCCATAAAGACACTCACAGCACTACCTTTGGTATGGTTGACAGAAAATCCTATTTGTGTTCATCAATGGCCCTTAATGAAGGAGAAACAGCAGGTTCTAGAACAGCTGTTATTGGAGTAGTTACAAGCTCAGCATATTGAAGAATCAACTAGTCCTTGGAATTCTCTTGTATTTGTCATTAAGAAGAAATCTTTAAAGTGAGGAATGGTAATAGATCTGAGAGCAATTAATAAGGTGATTCAACCAATTGTCTCTTTACAATCTGGCATTCCCTAGCCTTCCCTGTTACCTAAGGGATGGCTTATTATAGTTATTGATTTGAAGGACTGTTTCTTTACCATATTGTAGGGGAATTATGTTGTTCCATTGTAAATAATTGTCCCTGCCTATGAGTTTAATAAAAAGCGCTGATTGGCCAAAGGCAGACAGGAAGTGTGGGCAGGGCTACCAGACTAAGAAGACTCTAGGAACAGGTGGAACAGAGCAGAATGCTTGAGAGGAGCCAGAAGAAGCAAAGGACAACTATGATGCTCTGAGAAAAGGTATCAAGCACCATGGCTGAACAGGATAAGAGACATGGGTTAGATTAAGGGTAAAGAGTTTAGCAAGTTATATGCCTGGGCCTTCGGCTAATTAGCCTAAAACTATTGAAAGCATCTGTGTGTCTCTGCAGGTCTGTGAGTCTGCGGTCCTAAACCTTGAGGCTAGGCCCAAAAGTCCGGGCCAGAAACCTCATACCACACCATATTTCTACAAGAACAGGAGAAAGAAAAATTTGCCTTCACAGTGACCACATATAATAATTCTAGTAAGAGGTATCAATGGAGGGTCCTTCCATAAGGAATGTTGAATAATTCCACTTATTGCCAATATTTTGTACATCAGCCACTAGAAGCGATATGCAAACAATTCCCACAATCTTGGCAGACCCAAATGTAGATACATTAGAAAGAATGTTTGAAGAAAAGAAGAAAATTTTGCCTGATTGGGGACTACAAATTGCCCCCAATAAAATACAAATAGGAAAGTCTATGAATTATTTGGGATATAAAATAGGCTTATAGAACATTAGACCTCTTAACATAGTAACTTACTCTCAGTATGTAGGAGCTGTTTTTCATATTGAAACAGCTGGTTTCACTCCTGATGATACAGAATTAACTTCATTGTTTATACAACTACAGGATATCATTAGAAATAGATTTCATCTATAACACATATCACATCTCACATGGGTCCACCTGGTCCTCTGACACAAGGTAATGATCAAATTGACTGGTTATTATTAGGAAACATGCTGGAGGCCTCAGAATTTCATAAGAGACATAATGTAAATAGCAAAGGATTATAAAAAGAGCTTTCCCATCACTTGGCATCAGGCCAAGAAAATTCCACAGAATTGCCCTACTTGCTCCTTCTACAGCCAACCATCTTTACACGCTGGAAGTAATCCTAAAGGTACACAAAGAAATGAGATCTGGCAGAGGGATGTGTTTTACTTTGCAGAACTTGGAAAGATGAAATATGTACATCATACCATTGAGATTTACTTGGGAATGCAATGGGCGACTGCCCCCGAGTTCTGAAAAGGCTGATGTTGTAATCACCTTTTGGAAGTCAGGGCCATTCAAATTAAGACTGACAATGCTCCGGCATATGTTTCCCAGAAAATGAAGCAGATTTTTGGATATTATAATAAAAAGCACACTACAGGGATATCGCACAACCCTACAGGACAAGCAGTTTTGGAAAGATCTCACCACACCTTGAAAAGATGCTTCATAAACAGAAAGGAGAAATGAGAAAACCCAGTAAGAGATTGAGTAATGCTCTACTGACCGTGAACTTCTTTAATGCTGACGAGAAAGGAATGACAGCTACAGAGAGACATTGGGTAATAGAAAAAACTTCTGAGATAAACCAACCCATCTACTTCAAGGATGTGCTGACCTCAGAATGGAAGCCAGGATATGTGCTTCAGTGGGGAAGAGGGTTTGCTTTTGTTTCCATAGGAGAAGAAAAAATATGGGTACCAATGAAACTGATAAAGATCCAATTTGAAAAGGAGACCCCTCCTGAGAAGTAAAGGCTCATCCATCAATGTGACAATTGGATACATGGTAAAGAAAACTCACTTAACAAGGCTGGGCGGGGGCTCATTTTTGTCTTTACAGAAGAATAGATACAACCATCTTCAAGAAATTGAAAGGATGCTGGACGCTTAGATGCCTAAAGCTGAAGAGAGATCAATTATGAAAGGATTACAAGCAAAGGAATATAAGGCCAGTTGGTACCATTGTGTACTATTGGGTAATTTCTCAATTCTCACTGCTTTACATCTCTATCTCTCTAAAAAAAAAAATGTGGTCCTGATTTGATTATAAATAAAGCTGGCTTTGGATTTGGAGTGACTTTTTCCTTCTCTAAACCCAAGCACATTGGTAAAGAAAACTTGAGAGATTCTGTCTCATATCAGAAAAGCCACATGGTGAGGGACGGAAGACAGCCAGAATATATAGGGACCAATATTATTGTAATTTCATCTTTAATCCTATTTCTCTGTGTATTTACTCCTTCTTAGTCTTAAAACCTTCTCTGCATATATTTTTCTTCTGAAAACATAATATCTTCATTTGATATTAATAATGTTTAGGTTTTCCACTATAAACAAGTTCCCCTACCAGCAATCTCCAAAGCATCCGGAAAGAAGGTGGAGCCCCCACCACAAAGATTCTATCAGAGAGAGAGAGAGAGAGAGAGAGAGAGAGAGAGAGAGAGAGAGAGAGAGAGAGAGAGAGAGAGAGAGAGAGAGCACCTAGTGTACACCACTCAATGTTCGCTTTTGAAATATAGACTATTCAGGATGGTTGCAAGATAGCTTTCTATGGTTATCCTTCATGTCACATCTTTAAAAAGAGTTCCAGATGGAATTACCCAGTACTTTGAGAATGGTTATAGATGTTTATAGTCAGTCCATTAGTACCTAACCACTGTCTGAGTTTTTATAGGACACAAGTCAGGAGAAAGCAACCTTATGAAAAACTACACCCCTTTTCCAATAAGTTTTGTCCTCTGTAGCACAAAAAAGGAAACTCAGTGCCAGATAATTATGGAAAGGCTGAAATATCAAAGAGAGTAAACCCCACAGTCAGATCTCACCCAGCTGTCTTCCAGCTTCCTCAGCCTCACTCCTTGTGGCTTCTACTGCCTCAGTCTGTCTTTCTATGCCTGCCTTAAATACCCTCCTTGCCAGTTGTTTCACATCCAGGTTAAAATTAAAGGCCTGGCACCACCACTCCTGCCTGGGAGCCTGGAACTCCCTCTGTAAACTAAGCCAGCCTCAAACTAAGATCTTCAAGGATTAAGGGCGTAGGTTACCACTCCCAGACAGGGTAGGTCACCACTCTGGGATATTCCCTGTGCTGGGATTAAATGTGTAAATCACCACTCTCTGGTACTCCTGAGCTGACTGTGGGTAGATTCCTCTGATATTTCAGACTGGTTTTTACTAAATATGAAACATATTCCCACAGTCCTCTAAGGGTTATGGATGATTATCATTCTTAAAGGGTAGTTATAAGTTAAATTTGAGTTGAGGGTAAAACAATAATATAGACTCAGGAATCCCTTTTAAAGAAGAAAAAGGGGAATAGATAGGATATATATTGGTAGATTATTGTATCTACTTGTAAACAATTATTAGCCAAATATGAGCCAAATTTGCACTGGTATAGATGCTAGTATATTGATATAAGTGTGAAATTATTTTATATATTTGATTGAGATAATTTATATATTGATACCAATTTAAATCTGAAATTGTTTTATGTAAGGTATTTGCATATTGATACAAATCGAATCTGTAATTGCCATATTTTGCACATGTTTCTACCTCTGTTTAAAATATTTTGCAATTAATACATATTAAGTATATTATTGTCATTCCCACTATGCAATTTCTACCTCTGTTTAATTATATTAGTCATAATATATATTAGTCATAATATATACATAAGATGTTTTGTATACCTCTGTTTAGATATTTTGTATATGATATATATTTAGGATATATTTGTCATTTTGCATGGTACATATACCTCTAGCTAATGTTTAATGATCATCAGACTGGAAGTCATCATTCAGAGACTGTAACCCATTTATAGATAGCCTATTTTTACAATGTAAGCTTCTGTCTTTAGGATGATAAGAACTGCAGATCACTGTTCCGTAGGTTTACCATGTAATAATCATGTTGTTTAGGTTTCCCAGATACACGCTTGTAGTAAGAGGTTTCTGGCCTGAACTTTTGGGCCTAACCTCAAGGTTTGGATCTGTAGTCCCACAGAGACACACAGATGTTGACATTAATTTTAGGCTAATCGGCGTAAGGCCCAGGCATATAACTTGCTAACTCTTTACCCTTAAACTGTAAGACCCCCCTCCCTTTTTGCTTAAGAGTCCCCCCTGTTTTAGCAATTCCATGTCAACACCAGGTGCCTTGGCACAAGAACAAAGGAAAACTGCAGTCAGGGGCCTGCCAGACATTTCCCAACGGAGGACAAACTGATTCCTTTGTAAACTATATAAAACTTTAACAATGTATGTCAGCAGGGCATAGGGGGAGAGAGGAGTCCAGAGGAATTCCAAGAAGAGATTAAAAAACAAAGGGTTCCAAGAAAAACAAACAGCAGGCCTGAGATAATCAGAGCCTGCAGTCAGGCGCCAGATGGTGACCTGGCCCTCACCCCCTCAATGGATGATTTCGTGTAAATCAGCCAACAAGAGCCTTGCTATGCCTCTGTTTCTCTATGCGCGCTTTTGCCTCCCCAACCCTATAAAAAGGCCCTAGACGAAGGACTGGCGCGCAAGTCCTCCCGAGTGGCTTGGTCGCCTGCAGGTACCTGTGCCTATTCAATAAACCTCGTGCTGTTTGCATCTGATCTGTGGTCGTGGCTCGGTCCTTGGGTCCTGGGGTCTCCTCCTGAGGAAAGGTCCGTTTCGGGGGTCCCTCACCCCCGGGGGTCTTTCAAAACTAACCCATGACTCTTATCCTGTTCAGCCATGTGGCTTGGTACCTTTTCTCAGAGCAGCATAGCTGTCCTCTGCATCTTCTGGCTTGTCTGGCAACTCTGGAGTCTCTGTGGCATTTCTGCTCTGTTCTTCCTGTTCCCAGAGTGTTCTTAGTCTGGTAGCCCCGCCCACACTTCCTGTCTGCCTTTGGCCAATCGGTGCTTTTTATTAAACTCATAGGCAGGACAATCTTTTACAATGTAACATTATAGATCCAAAGGAGTCTTCAACCACTTTACAGACCTGGAGAATATGGCATTTAATGTTTTGTTATTCTGAATTCTGCCACGAGAGACATGATGACTCCTGGCATCACTGCTCCTTTCCCGAGATGGTGCTGGGCATCAAGGACACTCCACTAGGAGTTTGTCTTCCTTGGCAATGATCTGTTAGGCAAAGAACTGCCCTTGCCAGACAAGCAGGGTGAAGGATAGAGACCGCCCAAACCTGCCTGGACAGGATTAGATGGTTTCTCCAAAAATTCCCTGCTTCTGAAGAGATCTGTCAGATATCATAGGCCTGTAGTCAGGAGGGTGGATGCTCCAACTGTACAGAAAAGCCATGAGTGACTGTCCAGGCAGCTGACTGTCGCTGTCCTCTCCTAAATCTTTGAAGCTACTCTCTTGTGCTTACAACCTTCAGGTAATATATTTTCCTTCTCAGGTCTGATGGGGTTGAAGACGAGACAGTGAAGGTTGCTACCATTTCATTTCTTAGCAAAGAGCATTTAGGTGTTGGATTTTTATTATTCAAGATACACAGCTTCTTACCAATATTCTAGACATGTAGGGTGTACCTTATATTTGTTGGTTTTTTATTGTAGTTTGACCTGCTCATGTTTTGCCTTTTCATCCCCCAGACATTATCTTATAATGATTCTTATTATATAGTCTTATACTTAGTTTAGAACTTTCTCAGTTAGACAAAAGGGGGATATGTAGTGGGATTCAGCTGTTATTTGGGGAAGCTTAGAGACGTATCTCTGGAGTACCAGGACCCTGAATGGGGCATGGCCAAACCCCACTAAGACCCTGGGCACACTGATTTTCCTTCCTGTTTGGTGCCTGCATTCTCTGGGAGCGGATCTGCCATCCGGCATGGGACAGCTCCACTCTCCAAGAACTGTCTTAAGGTTCAATTTGTATTGAGTGTTTGCATACCCCTCAATAAATATTAATCCTTTATATGATATATTGCTAGTGAATATTTGAGCAATATACCAAGTCTTTTTAGATTGCCCCATGATCAAACTCAGATCCTCATGTTTACATAGCAAGCACTTTATTAAGCTATCTTCTCAATCATCTAAACTTCATTATTATTATTATTTTGTCTTTTACATCAAAGATGGCTCAGAGTTTAAGAGCACTGGCTGTACTTCCAGAGGTTCTGAGTTCAACTCCCACAGCCACATGGTGGCTCACAACCATATATAATGAGATCTGGTGCCCTCTTCTGGTGGGCAGATATAGATGTAGGCAGAACACAGTGTACCTAATAAATAAATCTTAAGGAAGGGTGGGAAGGAGGGAGGGAGGGAGGGAGGGAGGGAGGGAGGGAGGGAGGGAGGGAGGGAGGGAGGAAGGAAGGAAGGAAGGAAGGAAGGAAGGAAGGAAGGAAGGAAGGAAGGAAGGAAGGAAGGAAGGAAGGAAGGAAGGAAGGAAGGAAGGAAAAGAAAAGGTGCCACAGCGTCAGAGGACAATTTGGGGGAGTGGGCTCTCTCCTTTCACCACATAAGTCCTATGGACTGAACTCAGGTTATTGTCAGGCTTGGCAGCAAGTGCCTTACTTAACTCACCGAGCCATCACACTGGCCCCAGGCTTTTTTACTTAAGACAGGATCTCACCATGTAGACCTGGCCTATTATTTGCTATGTGGACCATACTAGCTTCAAATTCAACAGACATCTGCCTGTCTGTCCCCCAAGAGCTGAGACTAAAGGCATGCACCATTATACTCAGCCCTAGACTTCTTTTCTGAGACTAAGTTTCTCTGTGTAGCAGTCCTGGCTGTCCTGGAACTCGATCTGTAGATCAGGATGGCCTCAAACTGACAGAGATCTGCCTGCCTCTGCCTCTCAAGGGCTGGGATTAAAGGTGTGCACCACCACCACCTAACTAGACTTTTTTAATTACGGAAAATCCTCAGTAGTCCATTCATCTGGCTAATAAACCAAATTGTGGTAACTCCATTCATGAATAGATAAATACTTAAATTTTAATCCCACAAAATCCTACATTTCACGTGCTAGGGTTGATCCAAGTGCATTCACACTTTTTGGCTCACCTAATCCTGAGAATAATCCAGTATGAGGGGCTCTATTATCTCCATTTTACAGAAAGAGGAACTGAGACATGAAAGTGAGTGATGTGCTGAATACCCCACAGTAACTTTTACGGGCTATATTTCAACACAAGCAAGGAGCCTCTGGAATTCCCTACCTTACCACAGCACTACATCATCTCCCTTGGTTTATGAAGCTTTTTTTATATGATTCAATATAAAAATTATTTATTGATTTAGATTATAACTATATCACTTCCTTTTCTCTCCTCCCAACCCTCTCACATATCCATCATGTCTGCATGAGTTTACGTGCACCACATGCACCCAGGAACCCAAGGAGGCCAGAAGATGTGGTAGCTAATGACCAGTGATTGTGAACTGCTATATGAGTGCTGATAACCAAACTCTGCAATTAGCATCCTTAACTGCGGAGCCATTCTCCAGCCCTGTGTTTTTAAGTACTGTGGCAGGGGTCAGGAACTAGAAATTATAACAGAGACACAGAGAGATCAAAGAGCTCTATTGTGATATTGACGTCTGCTAGAACCCGAGACAGACATCAAATTCACTCAGTAGCATTGCTCTTTAGCAGTATTATTTATTGAAACAAAGATTATGCCTTGCAAAAACTAGCCAGAGGAAGCATTGGAACTAATCCACAAATTCTGATAACAACATTCTTAAATTTTTACTCTTATCAGGGTAATATCAGATCTTTTCCAAAGCTAGTTTTTAAAAGTACTTTAGAGTCTATCGCCATCTTGTGGAACTTTGTAGTATTGTATTGAAAACTTTATCTCAGCTAGGCTCAAGGAAAAAAGTCAAAGCCAACTCTAAGACTGATGTTTTGTCTGATTTTTATAATTGTAGTCTATTAGTGTGTGAATTTTTCTACATCACTTTAAAATCAGAGTGACAAAAGCTGGTCACATCCCAGTCTATCATTGAAATACCAAGCCAACCAACTCAGGTCCCTTCTTAGAGCCTGCCTGTGTGGCTTTTCTTTTAAGATTAGAGGTGTGTGTGTGTGTGTGTGTGTGTGTGTGTGTGTGTGTGTGTGTGTGTGTGTGTGTGTGGTGTGTGTGTGCAGGTGCCCATAAAGCCTAGAAGAAAATGATATGCTTACTAAGTAAGGTTACATGCATTTATGAGCCACTTGCTGGGAAATGAACTCTACTAGAGCATGATTTGAGACAAATCCATTTCTCCTAAAATGTTTTTATAAATCAAATTCATCCTAAGTTTTCCTGTCCTAATCCAGTAGGGTGTTACATTACTATATATATAGTAATATATATATGGTTATTTTTGTATACCGTCTCATTAGCTCTCTCTCTATATATATGGTTATTTTTGTATACCGTCTCATTAGCTCTCTCTCTATATATATATATGGTTATTTTTGTATACCGTCTCATTAGCTCTAGTTGGCTAGCTTGGAACTTGCTGTTTAGACCAGGCTGGACTTTAAGTGATAAGAGATACACATACTTTCTGTTTGCTGAGATTACAGGTATTTGTCACAACATACAAATTATTTTCTTGTTTTGTTTATTTTTGAGATTTTGTTTTGTTTTGTTTTGGAGATAGGGTTTCTCTGAGAAGCCCTGGCTGCCCTGGAATTTGCTCTGCAGACCAGGCTGGCCTGGAACTCACAGATATGCCTGCTTCCCCAAAGTCATGAGCCACCATCACCCAGTTTAAGATTATATTTTAATTATGACATTTATCCCTTCTTTTCCTCTCATGTACACATTTTGTTTTGTTTTGGTTTTTGTTTTTAGAGACAGGCTATCTGTGTAACCCTGACCATCCTGGAACTAACTCACTTTGTAGACCAGGCTGACCTTGAACTCACAGAGATACTGCTTTTGTCTCCTAGGTACTGGGATTAAAGGCATGTGCCACCACAGCCCAGATTCATGTACACATTTTAACAGAGTATCTCTTGTTCATTCTTAGAAAGCTTTGTACGTATATAAAATGTATCATGGTCTTATCTACCACAAATGCGACAACCCTAACCACTCTTGCTCTGTGTTTCCTGAGTCTTGGTTACGTTGTTACAAACGTCACATTTAAGGCTGGGCACTCAGTGTCACTTATTCTCAGTACTTTGACCAGTGTGTTAACTGAAGCCCACTGCAAAGACATTTCTCTTTTATATACTTACATTTTTCAATGTTCATTTTTATTTCTACAAAATACTGTTTGAACACATTAACTTATTGCTCTATTGTAGACTCTTGACATCTTTTACTAAAGGACTGTGTTGTCTCACCACCCAGACACATTTTCCTTTCTGGTTTAGTTTTTGTCTCTCATTCTCCTTATATGTCTTACTGCATAGGGGAGAACTATTCATAGAGATTGGAGGAAGCCCATCACAAATCAAGTCCTGAGTGAATGTTTGCTACTAGCATGGGCACAGCCATATCAAGTACCCCATTGCCTAAGGTTCAGAGGGATAGCAAAAGACTTCCTCGGGGGACTATGGACTAGTGCTGACAATGTGTGCAGAAAATGTCCACTACAGCTTCTCCCACTCTGGGAGATTTATAGCTTCAAGACAGATCTACAGAAACTGCTCTTACCTAGATTAACCTAAATTTGTCTCCTTGGTGCAGCTATATTACCATAAACTTTGCTCCTTGTTTATCTGTATGTAACAGCTCCATCTCCTTGTTCAAGTGGATTCAATAGCCTCGTGTTTCTGGTAAACTCTCTATAATAAACATGCCTTCCAAGTGTGGTGGGATTTAGGTGTTAGTTGATAAGGTTGGAAGATATTTATTTAGGGTTTTGGGCTTTTGAAGGGGGAGTGGTTAGTCTTATTTAAGAGGGGCTGTTGAGATTTTAGAGAGGCCCGTTGTTTTTGTCTTTTGGAGAGACTGTATCAACATTTATTGCTCATTTATATAATTGTTTAAATATATTTTTAAGTTATAGCTTGTTATCATGAGTGTTAATTTGTTTACCAATAAATTAAAAAAATAAAAAATAAATAAAATAAATAAAAATAAATTATTCTAACTACCTATAAACAATTTTAGTCAAATATATAAACTAAACCAATTTACACAAACATAAATATTTATATATTAATACAAATATTAAATCATTTTATATATTTAATTGAAACAATTTATACATTAATACAAAATTAAATCTAAAATTATTTTATATGTCCAAAACAACTTATACATTAATATACAATTAAATCTATAACTCTTATATAAAATTAAATCTATAACTATTATATAAAATTAAATAACGATTATATTTTACATACACTTCCACTTCTATTTAAAATATTTACACATCATTGTCATATCCACTATACAATTACTACCTCCATTTAACTATACTAGACATAATATATAATTACACTAATTATAATATATACACAAAGTATTTTATATACCTCTATTTAAATAATATATATACATGTCTAAAATACTATTACCATTTTACATAATATATACCTCTGACTAATGTTTAATAGTCATACTAAAAGTCATTACTCAAAGTTTATATACCCCTTTATAAATAACCTAATTTTACAATACAAATTTCAATCCTTAAAATAATAAAAACTGCAATCAACATTACTTAAATTGCCAAGTCACAGTCATCTCAAATATAAATTAAAATAGCATAAATAAACAAAAGTTTTCAACCATTTCATAAACCCCAAAATATAGCATTTAACATTTACTATTCAAAATTCAGCCATAAAAAACACAACTCCTAATATCACTATTCCTTTCTCAAAATAATATTAAACATCAAAAACACTCCTTTAAAGTTTATCCTTTTAACAAAAAATAACCAATTAAATAAAAAACTACCCTTACCTCAATTACTAACAATGCACACATAATGTCCAAACTAAATAAACAAAATAATAAATAAAAACTAACAAAACCTGCCTAAACAAAATAAGACAGTCCCTCCAAAAATGCCCTACTTATAAAAAAATCTATCGAATACCGTAGGCCTATAGCCAAAGTGATAAATACTCCAATAACACTAAAAACCATAAATAATTGTCCAAATAACTATGTCATTGTCCTCTCCCAAATTTTAAAAGCTGCTACTCCCATATACTTCTAACTTTCAAATAATATATTTTCTTTCTCAAGCCTTAAAAAATTAAAAATAAATATTTAAAATTACTACCTTATTATCCCTTAACAAAAAATATTGAAACATTAAATTTTCACTTTCCCAAATAAACAATCTTAAAATAATTTATACACCCTACCATCTACCAATATTCTAAAAATATATAATATACTTTATATATTAAATTTTGGTTACAGTTTTTGCCTTATCCCCTCCTAAATATTACCTCATAATAATTCCTATCACATATAATCTTAATTTAAAACCTTCTTAATTAAACAAAAGGGGGAGATGTGGTAGGATTCAGGTGTCAGCTGATAAGGTCAGAAGACACTAATCCAGCGTCCCAGGCTCCTGAAAGGGGAGTGGCCAGCCCCATTCAAGAGGGGCTGCTGAGATCTTAGAGAGGCCCATTTGTTCCTGCCTTCTGGAGAAACTGGATCAATGTCCATCGCTCATCCATCCAATTGTTCAAATATATTCCTAAATTATAGCCTGCTATCGTGAGTGTTAATTGGTTTACCAATAAATATTTATCTTATATTAATATATTTTAAATAAAATTTACCACCACATTCAAGGACTGCACTTTCTCCATTAGAGCCTACCACCCAATCCCAGGTTTTCTGTGTATACATGTGTCCATCTGTCTGTCTCCACTAGAGCCTACCACCCAATCCCAGGTTTTCTGTGTATACATGTGTCCATCTGTCTGTCTCCATTAGAGCCTACCACCCAATCCCAGGTTTTCTGTGTATACATGTGTCCATCTGTCTGTCTTTTCTTCATTCTCTCACCACCCCAGTCGGGTCTATCACTGGAGTCATGCAAAGAACATGGTAATTTACCATTCTTGGTTTCTCATAGAAAAAGCATCTATGGGGGTATTCAATAAAAGTTTCAGAAGTTTTGGAGATATCAGAGGGAATCTACCCACAGTCTATGTGGGGGGTTAGGAAAAGCTCCAGAAGCCCCAGAGCTCTAACCACAGTCAGTCTAGGAAAATCAGAGAATGGTGATTCAAACCTTTAATCCCAGCACAGGGAGTATCCTGGGAGTGGTGACCTACACTCTTTATCCCAACTGAGTCAAGGTCACTTCAGATTATAGAAGGAATTCCAGGCTCCCAAGCAGGTGGGATGGGACCACACCTTAATTACCAAAAGAGTACTTAAAACAGGATAGAAACACAGAGGGAACCATTCTAAGGGAAGCGAGGCTGAGGAAGCTGGAAGACAGCTGGGTAAGATCTGACTGTGGTGTTTATTCCCTCTAGTATCTCCAACTTCTTCAGAGATCTATCCCTGAGTCTCATTCTTTCCTGCAACACATCTAGGCTGGAGAGATGGTCTAGTTAGTAAAATACTTTTCTTGCAAGCATGAGGACCAGAGTTCAATCTCCAGGATCTACATTAAAAAGCCATGTGTTGTGGTATGCTTATAATTCTGGCAATGGAGAGCAGAAAGGATCACTGGAGCTCCATGGCCAGCCAATCTGGCCTAATTGGTGAGCTTTCCCTCAATGACAGATACTGTTTCTACACAGGGGTAGCCTGTGTTCTGAGAATGATATGCAGGGTTGTTCTCTGGCCTCCACATATACATGCACATACAGAGACACACGCCTTTTCTAGATAAAAATGCTTAACAAAGCTAGGAATAAAAGCAAATTGCCGCAACATAAGGAAAGCCATAGATGAAAAACAGCTAGTATGTCACCCAAAGATTTAGGGCAGGAACAAGAAAAGTATGCTTATATCTGCCACTTCTATTTGACATAGCAGGTGAAGTTCTAGGCAGAGTAACAGGCAAGAAAAATAATTTTAAAGCATCCAAATTATAAATAAAAAGTAAAATGATTTCTATTCATAAATGATACAATATCATATAGAAAATCCTAAAGATCATACACACCCAACTCCCCCTCCCCTGCACACTCACTCTCCTGTGGAACTAATAAATTCACTAACCTTGCAAAATTAAAAAAAGATCAACACAGAAAATCACCTGTGTTCCTATACACTAAGAATAAGGAGTTGGAAAAAGCATTAAGAAAACTTTGAAGCCCTGCTTGGTGGCTCACAAACTCAGGAGACAGGGGCAGGCAGATCTCTGAGTCTGAGGCCAGCTGGGTCTACAGAGCTAGTTCAGGACAGCCAGACTACAGCAGCCAGATTACACAGGGAAACTCCATCTCGGAAAACAAACAAAACGGAACAGAAAGCAATGGCTTTTAGCAGCATCAGAAAGCATACTTGTAGGAGTGAACTTCAGCAACAAAGAGTTACAGTGAAATCACAGAACATTGTTCAAAAGGAAAGAAACCTGAGAGCAGAAGATTTAACATTACAAAGGCAACCCTGTTCCATGTGGGCTACACATTTAATGCAATCCCTATCAAACCTGTTTGCTTCAACATTTTACACATTTGTCTGGTATTATAGACCCTGGAAACTGCTTTCTCATTTCTCCTGAAGAATCATCAAAGACAATTTTTTTGATAGAGCTTTGGGGCACATTTTCCTAGGGTTTGTTTGGACATGAAGAGATTAGCAAAGGCACCAGGCTGTGTGTATTTTTATTATTATTATTATTAACACTCATTTTGGTGCGGCAGCATTGACACTCTGGTTCTGAGACAGATGTCTGCAGCCTGTGAGAAGCTTCCCTGCTCCCTCCCCCTGGCAGTGCTACCTCCCCTTGCCCTCCCCCTGGTTTGGATGCAACTGTAGCTCTGCCTTCTCAATAGCTCACAGTGTGCTGTCTTTTCATAAAAGTGTAGGCCAAACAGTCTGGTAAAGCTGTTGACCTTCAGGGCAAAAATGTAACTCCTTCCCTGTAATGTTCTCAGATTAGTCCAAGAAAATGAAAAGCAGAGGAGTACACTGGGAATTTTTTTCCAAATCTCAATTTGTAGATGGTGAATTATCACAGTTAATATATTTGGCTTTTCTCTTGCTTGGGTATGATCTCTCCCTCTGGGATCAGGTAGATATGGTGCAGTTTCTACTCTTCCTCTGTTTCTGTGTGTTGGAGACAAGGTCTCACTAGAAGAGGAACTGTAGGTCATATGGTGACCCTAAGCTTAGCTTCTTAGTAATCACCATATTATTTTCTTTTTAAAAAATTCCATTTCACGACTGGGCAGTGGTAGCACACCCCTTTAACCCTAGGGCTCAGGAGGCAGACAGAGGCAGGCAGATCTCTGTGAATTTGAAGCCAGCCCGGTGTACAGAGAAAGTTCCAGGACAGCCAAAGCTACACAGAGAAACCCTGTTTTGAAAAAAACAAACAAACAAAATCCAGTTCACTTGACTCCATTTGTTTTAGAGACAGTCTCGGGTTTTGGTCCAGACTAACTTTGGATTTGCCCTCCTCCTCCTTCCACATCTCCACCTCTTCAGTTTTGGCGATCCGATAAAGGTGTGTATTTTCACACCCAGCTTAGCCTGCCTTAGCAGTTTACGCTGCCACCAGCAATTCGCAAGACTTTCATTTATCTTTATCTTTATTCTAATTTTACAGTTTTAATTACTATAACTTTGTAATAAGTTTTAAAATCAGCAAGTGTGAATCCTTCAGCTTTGTTCTTTTAAATTATTTTTAACTGTGCAGGATCCCTTGATTCCATATGAATTTTAGACGAATTTTGATTCCTATTTCTACCAAATTTTTATAGGATTTTTTGGTTTGTCCGATTGTTTTTGAGAGTGTTTCACTATGTAGCTAGCCATGGATAACCTGGACCCTGCTCCAAAACTCACAGGGATCTACTTGCCTCTGTCTCCCAAGTACATTAAATTTTGATAGATTGTATGAAGTAGGATCTCATGATTTAAGATATCAGATTGATAAATATGTAAAATGGTGAAACAAATAGACATTTAAGCCTATTTACTAAAACTGCCATGACGAAACAATTCGCCACATGAAAACAGGCTTACTGCCCAAATAAGAGAAAAAGGCAGAAATGTAATAGTGATTAAAACAATATGACCATAGACATGTGAATTGCTTAGTTTTATGTCAGCAACCCAGAGTAATCTGAGAGGAGAAACCTCCATTGAAAAATGTCCCTGTCAGATTGGCCTGCAGGCAAGCCTGTGGGCACTCTCTTGGTTGATGGTAGTTGTGGAAGGACCCAGTCCACTATGGGCAGTTCCATCCCTAGGCAGGTAGTCATAGCAGGCTGACCAAGCCATGCTCAGAAAGCCAGTAACCAGTGTTCCTTCACGGTGCTTCAGCTTCTGCCTCCAGGGTCTTCTGCCTCGAGTCCCTGACTTCTCCTGGTGATGGACTGTAACCTATAAGCCAAATAAATCCTTTCTTCCCCAAGTTGCTTTCAGTTATGGAGTTTTGGCAAAGCAATAGAGAGAGAGGTAAGACGACATCTTACCCAAGAATACAGTTAAGGTTTTGTTATGTCTTCTACCAATGAGGAGGGTCATAACATAAAACATCTGCAGGAGCCACAGCAGTAACATGACTGAGTGACCAAGGTAAAAGAAATGAAGAGGCCTAAAATCAGGACAGTTCAGACAGGTCAGAGAACCAATCGTTTGTTATCAGAGTCCTTACATCTGAAATTTAAAAACAAATCAAAATTAAAATCCAGATTGGGTGTGATGGCTCACTCCTACAATTCCAGCGCCAAGGAGTCTGTGGCAAGAGGCTCACCTCCTGTACACGGACAGCCTGAGCTATGAATTCCAGGCCAGCTGGGAGTACAATGTGAGATCCTGTCTAAAAAAGAAAAAATAGAAGCCAGGAATAATTACTCCATTTTTCTTGTAGCACCTAATATCTTGATCTAAACCAAAAACCTGACATAATTTTCCTTGTACCAAGGTGTCAATGTGAACTCCTGCAGTGGAGGTAGCACTGGCGTAATGAACTGAGTGATATTTTTAACAGCTTTAGCCAGGTAGATGGTTCAGCGGATGAAAACTCTTGCTAAGCCTAACTACCTGAATTTGATCCCAGTATGCTATATATGATGGATTTATAATTTCAGTATTTTTATAGTAAGTAGGAGTCAGAGACAGGAAAAGCTAGATCTTGAAGTCTAGCTAGCTTAGAGAATATAGTACAACAGTAGAAGAGAGACCCTGTCTCAAAACAAGGTGGAAGGAAAGAATTGATCAGAAACATTACTGTGGCACATGCACGCACGCACGCACGCACGCATGCACACACACACACACGTTTGTTACCCAAGTTTTATTTGAAAAAAGAACTGTTAACACAGATACTTTTTAAAACAAAGATAAAAGTTTGGCCAAGTTATTCTTTAAATTATGGAATGGTTTCAAAGACATCTGTATAATTCTGATGCTCTGTTGTGGATTTGAATGAGAAATATCCCATTAAGTTCATATGTCTGGGCACCAGTTGGTGGTGCTGTTTAGGAAGACTACAAAACCTTTGGCAGGCAGAGGTTTGGTAAGGAGGTACATTACAGGGGGGGTGGCTTTCAGGTTTTATAACCTGGTCCAAGTTTTTCTGCTTCCCAAGTGAGGATACAATATAGCCAGCTTTCTGTTCCTGCCACCTTGGCCCTACCCATGCCTTCCTGCCATGGTGGGCTATATCCCCTCTAGAACTGAATCAAAAACTTTTCCAACCTCAAGCTGCTTTTGTCAGGTTATTTGATCACAGTAACAGAAAAGTAACTAAGGCCTGTTCCAGTGATAAAGGATTTACTTTTTGGTGACTTCATTTATAAAGTTACATACAATGTATAATACAGATTGCACTCACATATTGCTATTGGGAATGCTGGTTCACTTTCACAGGATGTACAATCAGAGAGCCTGCTTTGGGACACATTCTTAAATCTTACCATTTTGAAACTAAAGTTAAGGCCATAATTTTCACTTCTGGAAACCATTTGCAACATACATGAAAACATTTGCTCAATCATTTATTTTTACTAGAAGTCAGAAAACTGGTTCATATAGATATGACACTCATTACGAATGCTGAGCTCACTGGAAGGCTTATCACTTCAACTTTTAAAAAGAATTCTTGAGCTGGGCTGTGGTGGTGTACACCTTTAATTCCAGCACTTGGGAGGCAGAGGCAGGTGGGTCTCTGTAAATCCAAGGCCAACCTAGTCTACAAGTGAGTTCTAGAACAGCAAGGCATTTACACAGAGAAACCCTGTCTCAAAAAAAAAAAGTTTGAAGATCAGCTCTTAGTGGATATCTTGGAACTCAGATTTCTGGAAGGTTTCCATTCCCCAAGAGAGAAGGGTGACTCACCTAACCTAACCTAAACAGTATAGATAATATTGTTTGTATGAAATGCATATCACAAGTGCCTACACCACACTATGGCCCCCAATATAGATGGTAGGGAGACAACTCATCACACCTATAGTCATGTGCTGCGGAACTGCATTGAAAAAGAACACTGAAAGCCTGTGTTTTGCTTTTTGAAGGCTTCATTCCATGAATCTCCCTTTTGCCAAATGTTCCCCACATCTTTTTACTGTTAAACATATTAGCTAAGAAAGGAATATATTAGCGTCCTAGGAATATATTAGCGTCCTCTTATGAATCTGAACAGGAAGATGGTCCCAGGGTCTCTTCGCAGATTCCCTTCAGTGTATCCTGCACTCACAGAACTCAAAGCTTCTCCCCCCCTTAAAAAACCCTGATAATTCAAAGAGTAAAAAGGACTGTAAATGACAGGAACAGAGAAATAATAGAAAACAAAAAATATAGGCTTTTTTTTCTTAAGACAGAGTTTCTCTGTGTATCCCTGGCTGTGCTGGAACTAACTCTGTAGACTAGGTTGGTCTTGAACAGAGATCTAATTGCCTTTGCATCTCCAAGTACTAGGGCTAAAAGCATGTGCCACCATTACCCAGCAAAATACATTATTTTACACCCCTAAATTAAACACAAGATGCTATAAGAAGAACTACCACAAAATACACAGGAGCTCTACAAAGTTAAGACTATGATGACCAGAATGAAATCATTAAAAGGACAATGACAGAGTTTAAAAAGTAGCCTGGAGAATCTGGAAAACAATAAAAATTAAGAGATGAAAAACTAAAACAATAAAAATTTAAAAGACTGATGGAATAGGTCAAAAATCTAACTTAAAAATAAACGGTCAGAAGAAGTGGAAAGGAAGAAATTATGCTGATGTCAATTTTATTAAAGTGCAGAAAAAGACAATGCTCTAGTTTGCTATCTGTTTGATAAAACAGGCCAAAGCCAACATGGTGAGGAAAGGGCTTATTTCTTCCTGGATGCATGGAGTTGAAAAAGAGGATGCCAGGGTTGAAGGGTACCACCAAAACAGAGCACGTCGATAAAACACAACAAGACAGATCATGACTGCATACTAGCATAATTTCATAAACCCACAAAGAAGATACTAAAAACTTGTTGAAAGGGAAATACACCCATCTATAAGGGAGCAAGAAACACACATATCAGATTTTTTAAAACAGCAATACTAATAGCAGACAGAGGAATTAAATCTCAAACGTCTAGACTTGGGCTCAACCAAACCGGAATTCAAGTATAGAGGTAGAATTAAAAAAAAAAAATTTAAAGGCTGGGGATATAGGAAGAGGGAACCTCGGTCAGAGAGTTGCCTCCATCAGATGGGCTGTGAGGTATAGCTAGGTGGGTCTGGGTTGTCTAAGATATCTGAGGGTGAGACTAGAAGTAAGCCAGTATGCAGCGTTCCTTCATGGTCTCTGCTTCAGTTCCTGCCTTGAGCTCCCGCCCCGGCCTCCTTTAAAGATGGACTGTAACCTATAAACTGAAAATGGCTTAGATAGGTTTCTATTGCTGTGAAGAGACACCATGACCACAGCAACTCTTACAAAGAAAACAATATATTGAGGTAGATTGCTCACAGTTTCAGGGGTTCAGTCCATTTTCATCATGGCAGAGAACATGCTGGCATATGGGCAAACATGATGCTGGAGAGGTAGCTGTGAATCCTACATCTTGCAGGCAACAGAAACTGGTCTAAGTGTCACACTAAGGGAAGCTTGAGCAAAAGAGACCTCAAAACTCACCCCACACAGTGACACATTTCCTCCATAAAGGCCACACGTACTCCAACAAAGGCATACTTAGTGCCATTCCCTATGAGATTATAAAGGCCAATTACATTCAAACTACACACTAAGAAAGCATGAAGACCCGAGTTTTATTCTCCATAATCCTTTAAAAAGGATGTATTTTAATATACGGGAGGCAATAATAGGCAAATCCCTGGTGTGTACTGGCAAGCCTATCTAATCACTGAACTCAGAAAACAAGGTGAGCAGTTCCTGAGTAATATCAGAGGTCAACTTATAGCCCCACGAACACATTCACCTGCACACACATGTGCACTCATACACACCTACACACACATGTGCACTCATACACACCTGCACACACATGTGCACTCATACACACCTGCACACACATGTGCACTCATACACACCTGCACACACATGTGCACTCATACACACCTGCACACACATGTGCACTCATACACACCTGCACACACATGTGCACTCATACACACCTGCACACACATGTGCACTCATACACACCTACACACACATGTGCACTCATACACACCTGCACACACATGTGCACTCATACACACCTGCACACACATGTGCACTCATACACACCTGCACACACATGTGCACTCATACACACCTGCACACACATGTGCACTCATACACACCTGCACACACATGTGCACTCATACACACCTGCACACACATGTGCACTCATACACACCTGCACATACACAAACATCTTAAAATAATCAAGGACTAAGAAAACACCAGCTTTTCTTAGAAAGTAAATGGGCAGAATGCTTCACAAAAATTAGTGCAGTAGGAACTGTGAGACACATAATCCTGACAGTCTGAGCTCAGGCTCCAGAACCCAGCATAGAAGAGATCTGACTCCGAAAGCTATTCTCTGACCTTCACGTATGTGTGCACCAATACACACAAAATAATAATAAACAAATAACAGCAAAAACCAGTAAACCAGCCAAGCATGGAGACACGCGCCTTTCCTGCCAGCACTCAGGAGGCAGTGTCAAGGGGAATCCACCGTGAAATCCTGTTAACAAAACAAACAAAACCCAGGATCTAACAGCAAAGGAATCATACTATGCTGCTGAGGAGAACAACCCAGTCTGTAGAGACAGTTCAGTGGTTAAAAACATTCGCTGTCCTTCCAGAACAACTAAGCTCCGATCTCAGTACCAACTCTACGCACTGTGGTCTGTAACTCCAGTTCCAGGAGATCGACTGCCCTCTTCTGGCTTCGGCGCACATTGCATGTATGTGGTACATTTACAGGAATGCAGATCAAACACTCATACACATAAAACAAAACTAAATAAATCCTTAAAAAGAAAGACTCGGAACTGTGGCCGTGCTTCAAACCTAAACAATATTATTTTCTAGTCTTTCAATCGAATTCCATGTTGATTCCAGTTTTGACTTCCTAAAGCTCTGGCTCTCATGGTTTCTTTCCATGCTGCTCTATCGTGTAAATCTTACCTCTTTATGATATTGGTCTTGAAAGAGCAGGTAAGACTGTAAAGATGGGAGACATGAAGAAGTACTCTTTTAAAAAATGAAACCTGACAGAGTCCTGAATTTATAGCCTTAAAACATCTAGAGGAGAAATTCAAAGAATGATAGAAAGTTAAATGAACAAAAGAAGCAGTCTCAGTTTATCATTTGGCTCCAAAGAAAATCATATTTATCTAGTCACAATTATAGGAGATCTAAATAAGCTTATCATTTAACCCAACACTGATTCTCTGGTGGTAACTAGCATGTCAATGGAGAAAAACTGAAATCTTAATACAACCTATCAGGCTTTGCACCCACACATCCCTAAAATTGCAAATTCCCTACTATTAGCTTTCCAAAACTGAAAGCTGAACATGTAACTGTGGATGAAATTAAGCTGAGGGCGACTGTAAATTTGTGCCCTAGTTAGCCTTACTTGTCAGACTGAGACAATTTATGTTCGTCTAAGAGGAGTGTCTCAATTGAGGAACTGGTCAGTGGGCACGTCTATGAAGGATTGTCTTGATTATTAATTACGTAAGAGGGCCCAGCCACTAAGGGTGGTATCATTCCTTGGCAGATGGTCTGGATTATATGAGAAGGCTAACCATGAATGAGCTTTTGAGCAAGCTGGAAAGCAAGACAGAAATCATTGTTCTCCCATACTTTCTGCCTTGAGCTCCAGCTCTGACTTTCTTCAATGACAGGCTGTGACCTGGAAGTGTAAGCCAAATAAACCCTTTGCTCCCAAGTTTTATTTTGGTTGAAGTGTCTATTATAAGAATAGTAAGGAATTAGAGCAACTAGGTATTTTTAGGGTTTTTTTTTTGTATTTTTGCGATGTTTCTTTAATGAAGGATAATACATTACCCAAAATATGAGAGTTCAAATTTATTATTTGTGAAATAAAAGTGCAGATGTTGCATTCCAGTGATTATCTTGGAATTTAAAATTATTTTGGATAAGATGCAGAATAATCTGTCATTCTACAAATCAGAATACACATTTTTAAAATATCCAACTTAATATATTTTTTTAATTTTAATTAAAATTTTTTTATGAACATACGTTTTTTAATGTGTGAGGGTGTTGGATCTCCCGGAACAGTTGTGAACTGCCATGGAGGTGCTGGGAATTGAACCCAGGTCTTCTGAAAAAGCTGCCAGGGCTCTTAACTGCTGAACCATCTCTTCAGCCCCTTTTTATATATATTGAAAAAGGGCATCACTATGTAATTCTGGCTGTCCTAGAACTCACTATGTAGACTAGGCTGGCCTTGAACTCACGGAGATCCTCCTGCCTTTGCTTCCCAAGTGCTAGATTAAAGACATGAGCCACCACTGGCCAGCAGCTTTTGTTTTGTTTTTCAAGACAGGGTGTTACTGTGTAGCCCTGCCTGTTCTGAAACTCACTCTGTAGAGGATGCTGGCCTCACACGCAGAAATCTGCCTGCTTCTTGGGTGCTAGGATTAAAGGTATCTGTTTATATTTGTTATATATAATGTTTTGTATGAATGTATGTATGTGTACCATGTCCCTGCCTGGTAACTGCAGAGGCCAGAAGAAGCATCAGGTCTCCTGGAACTGGAGTTACTAATGGTTTGAGCCACAATGTGGATGCTGGGAACCAAAATCAAGTTTTTCCCAAGAGCAAAAAGTACCCTGAATTTCTGAGCCATTGCTTTAGCACTGTATTTCTGTCATTCTATTCTCTTAAAACATTACTAAGCTTTCTTGATCACTATAAACCATTCCTGGAAACAAAGATAAGGAAAGGCTACACTTAGAACCCCCTTCCCAAAATATACTTAAATAGTAAGTAATTTAATAGTAAGACACTAAAAATCTTGACAAGTAGGGACAGCAAAAATGATCTTTAAGCCTACGGGAAAGCAAAGTGGATAGAAAATATAAATTAGGAAGTGTCTTAGTTATTGCTCTATTGCTGTGAAGAGACACCATAACCAAAACCATAAACAGAGCGCATTTAATTATGGGCTTGCTTATAGTTACAAAGTTAGTCCATTATCATCATGGAGGGAAGCAAACAGGCATGGTGCTTGATCATGAGAGCTGAGAACTTTACATCCTATCAGCAGGCAGCAGACACAGATAGGGGACTAGACCTTGTATGGGCTTTGGAAACCTCAGAGCCCACTCCCAGTAACGATACACCTCCAACACAGCCATATCTTCTAATCCTTCCTAAACAGTTAACCAACTGGAGACCAGGCATACAAATACAGGAAGCTATGAAGGCCATTTCCATTCAAATCACCTCAAAGGGAGCACTTTGAGTATGCAAGCAATTTCTCTGTAGCAATGCTGGTTTTGAACTGATGCATTCAAAGTACCTAAGTTTTTCCTAGTTGGTGAATAAAACTAGTTGGTGTTTGTACCTTCCAGCTCCCTCCCAGTAAGAACAATAACTAATATTCCACAATTTCTAATACACACTCATCTTAAAGGTCCACACTACTCTCATCCTTTTTGAAGACTTCAGATTAAGTTACAGCACAAACAAAAAATAAAACCACCTAACACCAGCAGTGCACTTCTCCAGTCCTTACTGGATATGAATAGGCACTCCCTTTCACCCACACCAACCCAGGGGGCTGAGAAAGCACTAAACAGACCGAAACAAACCCACCAAAACGGGACTCCAAAAACTGGTGCCGTGGATGGCATAATACGAAAGCATTCTCCTTCTCCACAATGTCTGTGGTTCTCTTTGTTCTCCAGAATTCACACAAACACCCCCGAAAACTGAGGGAGCACAATAGGGTTCTGCAAACCGGTCTGGATTAAGCATGAGCAATGCACTCATCACTCCAAGCCTTCATTCAAGCAGCTCCGGGTGATGTGGGAATGCCTTTCTGTATGCTGTGAATATCAATCTTTAAATAAAGGAGCTGTTTTTGGTCCATGGCAGGCATCATAGAAAAAGTAGGAAGAGAAATCTAAGCATAGGTAGGAGAAATAGGGCGGAGTCAAAAGGAGACCAAGCCGTCCAGAAAAATCAAAGGAGATTCTAGCCAGAAGAGTAAACCACAGGAGCTGATGCTTCTACTTTACTGACCCTAAGGCCTGCATGCAAGCAGTGTCTCTTGTGACTGAAAAAAACCAAAAAACCATGCCAGTCGCTGCCCTGATTAGCAGGACTGCTGCCTCTCCTATGCTGAGTGAGGTCAGTTACTCCAACTACCACCCACTTTCCCTTAGCTGATGGGGGGGGGGGTATTGAACACTTATAGACTTATGGACCTGAGTAAATGGCAGTGGATGAAATCACACTAGTGGAAAAACAAAACAGCTTTTCATGAACGTCCCAAATGCGCCTCTCTCTCTCTCTCTCTCTCTCTCTCTCTCTCTCTCTCTCTCTCTCTCTCTCTCTCTCTCTCTCTCTCTCAGTGCTGAGGCTGAAACTCAGGGAGCTTTGCAGACTAGGCAAACATTCCACCCCGAGACTCTCAGCAGCCCCCAAAACTTTCTTTGATGACAGGAGCCTATTACTAACGAAATAAAGCTGGAAAGTTACCCTTTTCGCGGGTGAGTGTGTGTGTGTGTGTGTGTGTGTGTGTATCGGTCTTGCGTTCAAACGTCTACAGTCTTGACATCAAAAACTATTTTGAGCCACGGCAAGTTATGCAAGTGTCCAAGTGTCTTTTTTTTTTTTTAAGAGCAAGCTTTTCAAAGCCGAGCTCATCCCAGCCATTTCCCTGCACTGATGCCGCGAGGCCACCCCTCCACTTGTCCTCTCAGCCCCCCACCCCTAAACCGGGCATGTGCACTCCTTCGCAGAACCAAGAGCTTCGCACTGAGCCGGTCCAGACTGGCCGGGGAGTGTGGCCGGGCCCCGGGCCAAGGGCTTGTGCGGCACAGAAGCTGGTGTCGCCAAGAGCACAGGCCTTTACGTCCCTAGCTTTTAACTGACAGCCACCTCCTCCTACACGGCGCCGCGGCGAGGGAATGACTGACAGGTACAGGGGACCTGGCGGCCCGCCCCCTGAAGCCCTAGCCCAGGAGACTAGGGGCACCGGGGACAAGGGAAGCGCTCACCGCCTCAGGGGGTCCGACACCTGCAGCGCCCCGGCGGCCCGGGACGTGGGGCTCGGCTTGGCTGCGGGAACGCCGGCCCCGGGCATCTCAGTCGGCCGCAGTTCCGAGAGCCTCCCTCACCTCCCTCGCCTCTGCAGCGTCCTTAGGCGTTAAGCTCCATGCAGGGGTCCGCCCACCAACAAGGCAGCCAATAGGCACCGAGCGCGGGAAGCCTGGGGCGGGGCCTGGCCCCCGGGTCTCCAAAGTTGCTCAGTGCTCAGGGAAGCATCAGCGAAATTTCAGGTTGGAGCTGACTAGCCGAAGGAAAAGATCTGTACTGGAGGCATGCTTCTGATGAGGAGGGCGCTTTCCTCTATAGACAAATAGCTTTTGACTGCATGGTGGTTAGTACTCAACCTGACAGGAGACAAACCTAGGTGAGGGTACAATGTGATCAGCCTCGTGCTCCTGAAGCCTTGACCATGACATTCAAACTGGGTCAAAATAAGTTCCTCCATAACTTGTCTTTCTCAAGCATTTGTTATTTTAAAAAGATGCATGTTTTTATATGTGTGAATGTTTGCTTGCATGTAGATGCCCACAATCGTGTCTTCATGTAGTATACCAACTGTCTGCTCATTACCTTTGTTTTTCTTTTTTAGTTTGCAAAGTGAACATGGACTGACGTTCTTACAACATGAGCAAAATAAACTTTCCTTTGATTCGCTTCATATTTTGTCATAGAAAAAAGAAAACTAACACAAGCATCCACGAATCAATTATTAGGGAGTCTGATGTATAACATCTTTTAATTTTTAAATTAAATTTACTTTTGTGTTTTTGCACATGCATCCACATGTGCACAGGTACCACATCATTTGTGTAGAGATCGACTTGCTGGGGTCAGTTTTTACCTTTCACCATGCTGAACTCAGGTTCTGAGGCTTGGTAGCAGATGCCTTTTCCCACCCAGGCATCCCATCTGTCCATATCTCTTTGGGTTTTTATTGTTTAATTTTTATTTTTATGGGAGGGTACACAATTTTCATGTATGTTTTATAGGTATGTGGAGGCTAGAGGTCAACCTTGGGTATCAATCTCTCCTGCCTCTGTCTCCCCAGCACCAGGATTATAAGTCTGAGCCACCATGCCCAACTTTGAAAATGGGTGCTTTGGGTCAAATTCAGGTCCTTTTATCCAGGTCCTCCTGTTTGCATGGCAAACACTTTACTGTGAGTTTGTTTGTGTAGAGGGTGGAAAGATGGTGTTTGAATCTGGAAGGAGTTAGGAGGAATTCTAAGAGAATATGAACAAAATACATTCTATGCATGCATGAAATTCTCAGTGAGTTAAAGTATCCTATTTTAAAGGTTTATTACTACCCCCAAGATTTAGAAATAATCTCCTATAGTTAATACTCCAATAATCAGTAGTACATGTTACCTATAATAGAAATAATATATGACATGGTAAAGAAGTAAATCAGAGCAAAGGATATGAATAGATAATTCTCTAGAGAAGATATACAAATGCCAATAAGCACATAAAATATGCTTAACACTAGTAGTTGCTAATGGTTTAAGTGTGAAATGTGTCCTATAGGTCCTGAAGTATTGAAGCAGTGTTTCAGGGGTGGAAAAATCGACACACTGACAGATTCAAGTCTGAACAATCGGGAAGTGGTTCAACTGTGGAAGGGGTACTTAATTAGAAGCATTGGATCTTGAGGATGTTTTAGAAACCTGTCTCTCCCTAAGCTCTCCTTACCTCTTTTCTACTTCCCAGCCACATGAGGCGAAGAATCTCCTGCTGCCATGAGTCCAGGAACTGAAGCTTCTGAAACCATGACCCGAAACCAATCTTTCCCCCTTTTGAATTGTTTGTCAGGTTCTTTTCCACAGTGACAAAAACAATCCCCACATTTTTGAGAGTGCTGTAGCAAATGTTGTACAAGATCTATGAAATTACTTACTCACTTTAATCTGATCTATACTTGGGAATATACCTACTCAAAATAATCCAAGTGAAAAAAAATCTATTTTCATTCAATGTTTATAATAGCACTATTTGTAATGTAAGCAAGCTAAAACTGGAAACAACCTGCATATCTAATAATTGAGATGTGTATTAATGAAAAGGCATATATAAAATAAAAAACATGTAAAAATTAGTTTAGCTTGTGCCGGTGACCCACTTCTTTAATCCCAGCACTTGGAAGGCAGAGGCAGGTGGCCTGGTCTACAGAGAGAGTTCCAGGACAGCCAGGGCTACACAAAGAAGTCTGGAAAGGTAGACGAATGAACACTTTGATATAATGAGGGGACGATATAGTAACATGATAGCAGCATTCCTCTTAAGGGCAAAAACTGTCTTTGGGGAAATCCCTTCTTAAGCCATTTGGGGTATAAAATGAGACTCTGTTAGTATGGGTGGAGGAAGTCCTAGAAATATATGAAAAACTCACCTGAATGAGAACCTTAGAGGGGATTTACCTTTGTTCCTGGCTAGGAGAGATGGAATGATAAGGGGATTGGAGACATGAGGTCAGTAGAAAGTCTGGGTATGCACTGAGTGAAGGGCCAAAGGGAATCTTTGTGGATACAATGGGAAAATTGAGTTCTAAAGAAAAGGCAGGACTAGTACATGAATTTAGAGTCATCTCCCTCAACCTTAAAATTTTACTGAAGCTCTGTGTGAATAGATTTTTTTCTTTCGAAAACACAGAAGAAACTGAAGTTGAAGGCATTGAAACGGTAAAAAAAAAAAAGACTCCTCACATTGAAACAGGCTCAGGTAGATAAGATTGGAGAAAATAATCCTTGTTGGGGGTGTGGAGCATCCTTGTAAGCCCATCATTTGTGAGGATCAGAAGCTCAGAGTCATCCTTGGATGCATAGTGAGTTTGGAGATAGCCTACGCTGCATAAGAGTCTGCCCTTTCCCAACAAAAAAGAGAAAACTCCCAGAAATGATTAGTAATCGGGGGGCCGGAGAGATGGCTCAGCATTTAAAAAATGTACCCATAGCTGGCAGCTCACAACTACCTCTAACTCCAGCTCCAGGGGATCTGATGACTTTTTCTGGCCTCCTCAGACACCCATATCCATGTAGCATACACAACAAATACCTGAACAAAAATAAACACTTTTAAATAAAAAGTATTACTAATCATGAGAGAGAATGTCAATACCCAGGTTGGGTATTTGGTATGAGATTGATTAGACTGTAACTGAGATGTTGTAGTTGAAACTTGGATTACACAGAGATAAGAAAATAGCATAATATAGATTAAGAATTCTGTTCTTAAATATATTACCTTAACATCTTATTTATCTTGGATAATACTGATTCCCATCCACTGACTAACGACACAGGAATAAATCCACAAAACCCCAAATTTAGTGTAATGAGTCCAAGTGCGTCCTAGTTAAAGAAGACAAAAAGAAAAAGGGAAGTGAGTATGTGAGATGAGAAAACTTCTTTCCCACCCTTTCTTAGTTTGAAAGAGGCTAGGATGGCCAAGTTTAATGTCCTCACCATACTGTGTTCTCTGAAAATGTGATACTAGAGCAAAAGCATCAACTCTCCAAGAAGACTGGTCTGTGAGAAAAGTCCAAAAGAATAAATGTGCAGGTGGCACTGTTAGGGATCATCTTTAAGTTCTTAATCACCACACTTAAGAAGTCATGACTCCACTGACACCAGAGGAAGGTCACTAACCA
Source organism: Phyllotis vaccarum (assembly GCA_033318265.1). Classification (NCBI taxonomy): domain Eukaryota; kingdom Metazoa; phylum Chordata; class Mammalia; order Rodentia; family Cricetidae; genus Phyllotis; species Phyllotis vaccarum. The sequence continues at coordinate 66,339,090 of JARWLC010000014.1, read as the reverse complement.
GCCCTGATTTACTGATGGCAGGTTGGTGGCACAGAGCCCGGAAGTGATTTTCCCAAGGTTAGAAAGCAAGCCAGAGGGTGAGCTGAAAATAGCCGAAGACCTCACATTCCCATGCAGGCTATATGATAACTTGTGTACTGTCAGCAAAGAATTGAGGAATGAGTGTCCTGGTGAGGTTAGCACATTTCTATGGCTGAAAAAGATTTGCTCTATACTCACAAATGCTGCTTGGCATCAACAAACTGCCTGCCTAATTTTATTGACTATACTATCCTGGACACATAAATAAAAGTCTCAGAAAAACAAAATATCTCTTTGAAAAAAAATTCTAGTACAGCCTCACTACATGAAACCATACTTCTGTAAGACTTAAAAGTCCACTCACCAATTCTGCTTTAACTGCAAGGTCTTAGAGGACCTTGCAGGTGTCTAAATAGTTTTGCAAATGCAGACTTTTCTAACTCTTGGGCCCTCAACTATAACTTTCTGTAACTTACAGACCTGAAAAACTGAATGACAGCCTAAAAGATTTCACAAGACAGGTATTAAACTTACTTCTCTGGGTACCTAAGCTGTGGAGATTGATCCTCTAGTGTGTATGTTCATATCTGGTGATGTTTTAGGAAAACTACAAAAGCTGAGCCCACTGATAGGCAGCTGCTCTCTGGAATAGTTTTCTACACTGCAGTGATTTTGTCAACAAAAGGCCTAAAGTTTGGTATTTTCAGGAGTGATCTTAATCCAATTCTTTTCACAGAGCATCCTTTCTGATGACGGCTGCATAAGGCAGGATAATACTTCCTAGCCAGTCCTAAGTGGGAATACTAGCCTAGACTCTGGACTGCTTATTCCTCCCTCCGCCTTATCTAAAAGTCCACACTGTCCAGTTTTTTACAATTGTATTTTCTGCAAGGTCCCAGACAGAAAAAAAATTAAGTGCACAACAGAAGAAAGCAGTGTGCCCATTAGCTTCTCACAAGCACTCAATTATCTGGTAGATGGACAAGCAGGACCCAGATAACATGGACAAGATATGTGTTAAAAACTTCCAAGCTACTTTTTAACGGGGTATTGGAAAGTAATTTTTTTTAGATGACAATGACTTCTATCAAGGGGTAAAAATACACCTTGTAGAATTCCTGTAGGCTTCAGAATGCATATGAAGATCAGAGAGACACTGTAGATTAGGGGCTCTCAACCCGTGGGGTCACAAACTCTCAACAAACCTCTGTTTAAAAAAAAAATTGCAATGGCAGCAGCTTTGGTGGAGGCTGCAGCAGCAGCATAAACTGTGCATGCTTTTAATCCCAGCACTCAAGAGGCAGAGGTAGTCGGATCTCCATGAGTTCAAGGCCACCCTTTTTAAAGAGCAAGTTCCAGGACAGCCAAGGCTGTTACACAAATAAACTCTGGCTTGAAAAATAAAAACAAACAAAAAATTACATTACAGTTCATAACAGTAGCAGAGTTATAGTCAAGAAGTAGCAACAAAAATAATTTTATGTTTGGGAGTCAGCACAACATAAGGAACTTACCAAAGGGTTGCAGGATGTTAAGAACCACTGCTGTAGATAATGGTGGGATGTGTAGAGGGTACAGGTAAGCGTATGCTATGGTTCAGAATCTGGCAGAAATGCTACTGTAAAGAAAACTTTTAGTTCTTAATCCCAGGGGAGTACAAGAGATGGAGGTATGAGGAGAAGGTGGTATTTCCTCACTCAGTCCCTCAGATGGGCAGCCTCTGATAGACAGGAGCTTGCCAGAAAGAGAAAGGGTAGGAGGTTGGGAGGATGGGAGGAAAGGAACAGAAGATGAAGAAGAGGAAGAGGAGGAGGAAGAGGAAGAGGAGGTGGAAGAGGACCCCTTTTTACAATTTCTTTGGCTTGTTGCCAAGTAATGGAGAAAATTTTTTTTGATCCTTTGCTATTGACATGATGCTTTTTATGAAATTCTGAAGCCTCTAGTACATTTCCTATTAATAATTTATCAATTTCATCATTACCTTTTGCTAAAGAACCTGGCAGACCCGTATGGGATGGAATGTGTGTTATATAGAAGGAATGATTTATAGTCCTGATTATTTCATGTGACTGAATAAATAATGAAGTTAATTCTGATTCATCATTAATAAAATCAGCCGTTTCAATGTGTAGAACAACTCTTTCTGCTTACTGAGAGTCAGTGACTATGTTAAGAGGTTCAGTAAAGTCAATTAATACCATCATGATATAATTCTGACTTTTGAACAGAATTATAGGGGCTTTGAGTCACTTATATGTTCTGATTTGTAACCAGCCTTTCCTGATTTGTTTGCATCAGTATAAAATGTAGGGGCTCTGGAAATTGGTTTATCTCATACAATATGAGGAAGAATCCAATTAGTTTTCTTTAGAAATTCAATCCTTTGTCTTTGAGTATATTTGATACTAATATCTCCCAAAAAATTACTGCAGGTTCCAGGTTCACTTTCTATCCATAATTGGTCAATTTCTTCATTAATTAAAGGTACAACAATTTCTGCTGGGTCCATTCCTGTCAATTGACAAAGTCTTAATTTTCCTTTAAAAATAAGTTCAGAAATCTTTTCCACATATGTCTTTAATTTCTTACTCGGTTTATGTGGAAGAAATATCCATCCTAATATAACATTTTCCATTTGCATTAAAATTCCTGTAGGAGAATGCTTAACTATATGCAATTAAGGTCTGGATCCACAATGATCCACATGTGCCTCCTGTAATTTCTTCCCACCAAAGCCCATTCTTTCTCAGCTTCAGGTGACAATTCTCTTGGACTATTTAAGTCCTTGTCACCATTTAAGGTTTTGAACAAGTTATCCAGTTCATCATTTTTAATTCCAATAGTGGGTCATAAATTGGCAATGTCTCCTAGTAGTCTTTGAAAATCATTAAGTGTCTTCAATCTATCTCTCCTGATTTGTACCTTTTGGGGTCTAATTTTTTGCTGGCCTATTTTGGAGGCTAAATAATTAATGGAATCCCCTCTTTGTATTTTTCTTGGGCAATCTGTAGTCTCCAAGCAGGTGATTTTTTTTCACTTTTTCAAAAACTTTTTCTAAGATATCAATTTGAATCAGCTAACAAGATGTCGTCCATGTAATGATAAATTATAGATTGTAGGAATTTGTTTTGTATTTGTTCTACTGGCTTTTGTACAAAATACTGACACAGAGTGGGGCTATTCAGCATTCCTTGAGGGAGGACCCTCCACTGATATCTCTTAAGAGGCTGAGAATTATTGTAAGTGGGCACTGTAAAGGCGAATTTTTCTTTGTCCTGTTCTTGTAAAGGTATTGTAAAGAAACAGTCTTTTAAATCAATAACTATAATAGGCCATTCTTTAGGTAACAGAGAAGGCAAAGGAATCCCAGACTGTAGAGAGCCCATTGGCTGGATCACCTTGTTTATCACCCTTAGGTCTGTTACCATTCTCTGTTGCAATGGGGGTTCTTGGTCCCAGGCGGCCAGGGGCCCAGACCCACAGACCTGCGCACCAGACCCCTTAGCCACCCACTGCTGCCGCTCAGGCCCCCAGAAATGACTCAGATGCTTATATTAACTTTATGCTGTTTGGCCTATGGCTCAGGCACATTGCTAGCTAGCTCTTACATCTTAACTCAACCCATTTCTATTAATCTGTCTGCCACGTGGCCCATGGCTCACCTGTGTTCCTTACATGCTGCTCCTTGGGCAGCTTGCTCAATCTGCCTGACTCCACCCTGCTTCTCCTACCTATGCTCTGATTTCTCCTCCTACTTCTTCTACGGTGCCTGTCATGGCCCAAAACAGCTCCTTTATTTAAAGATTGATATTCACAGCATACAGAAAGGCATTCCCACATCAATTCTCCACTTTCCAGATTTCTTTTTCATAACAAATACAGGAGAATTCCAAAGGCTGGTTGATTCTTCTATATGCTGAGCATTTAACTGCTCCTGTACCAGCTGCTCTAAAGTCTGCAATTTCTCTTTTGTTATGAATCTCATTGATGAACTCATATAGGCTTCTCTGTTGACCATTTTAGAGATAGTGCTGTGGGTGTTTTTGAAAGATCAGCAGCTGTTTTGCCTTGTTTCTCTGTGGCCTGAATGGTCTGTGACTGTTTCTGATAATACTTTCTAATGTTTTCTTCTGGAACCATGTGCTAGTTTATGGCTAAAATCACCTTTGGCTACATAGTGTTCGAAATCAGCCTGGGCTCTATGAGATCCTGTCTGAAACAAAAATATTGCTACCACCAAGAGCTTTGTTTAAGCAGACGACATATTTCCCACATTCAAAATTTAAACTCAAAAAAGTCATTTAGTTTTCCTTTATTTAAAATAACAAAATTCCATCCATTAAATATTAACGTGAATAGCACATCTTATAAAAAAAATGATAGTGCTAAAAACACAACAAAACTACATGAAATATGGTTAATGCTGTAAAAAAAAAAAAAAAAAAAAAAAAAAAAAAAAAAAAAAAAAAAAAAAAAAAAAAAAAAACCAAACCCTTCCGTGTCCACCTTCATTAAAAAAAAAAAAAATAGCTGGATTTACATGCTAGTCTCCACATCATTGTGTTTGCAGTATCACTGAGAAGCTTCACTATGTATTTAGGGAAAGTGAGGTGAAAAGGCTAACCGTGCCTTTGTACTGTGAATTTATTTACCTCTCAGACTCCAGGAAAGAGCCTTGTGGAACCCAGGGTCCCCAGGTCACACTCTGGACATTGCTGCTAACTGGAAGCAGCTGATGTCACCAAGGGAAAAGGCCAGAGAGCACAGGCATCCTGGTGATGAGAGCCTCTTAGTAGGGTCCTGTGTGCTCACCAAAGCACTCCACAAACACAGAAGCTGAAGCCTGAGTGGTGACTTCCCAACTTCGTACAGCAAGTCAGCAGCCTGGCTCCAAAGCCTGGCACATGACCACTCAGCCCTCCTGCCTCCCTAAGAAACAAAAGCCTGTAGTACCACTCAACAAAGGCCCGAGTCATCCCGCCTGCCGCCCTTCTCCAGCTTCCCTCTGCCTATTCAGATTTCAGAGCTCTTTTCTCTCGCTCCTAGATTCTGAACTTGTCCTGTCTACTCTCTGTTCATTATTCCCACCACTACATAGAAACTGCTCTCTCCAGAGGCACCAGCGGCCTTACAAGGATGGAATCAATGCCTCTTTTCAGCTCCCATTTCCCTTGCTCTTTGAGATATGAGATTCTGACTACTGTCATCTTTATTAATTCTCTTCTCCCGTGGGTTATTCTGATACCAAACACTTCTGGGTTTATTGCTTTCCACCTTTGTGATGTATTTTCAGAAAAGCCTTTAGCAGGCTTCTCTCCCTTGGCCTGTCTGGTAGTTTCTGACCCTAGGCCTTCCTTGACTCTTGTTCTATGTCTTCTTCCATAGTCACACCATTGTAGCACAAATTCTATTTGGTATTGTAATAAAAACCCGTAAACAAATGTTGGGGGAAAGCTGGAATATCAGAGACACAGGGAACAAACCACAGCTAATCTCACCCAGCCAGCTCCTCAGGCCAAACGGGGTAGGCCCTATCTTCATGAGACCTCAGCCTGTCTGGGAGTGAGTCCAAAATAGGGCCAAACTGCTTGCTGCCTTCTCCTGCATTATCTCCTCCCCCACCCAGCTACCGTATGCTCTCATTCAACATTCCTAGAGCTAAGAATAAAGAAGAGTACCATCACCACCTGGCTCTGTTTGGTCTTGACCTAACAGAGATCCAGAGAATCTCTGCCTCCCAGGTGCTGGGATTAAAGACACATCACCACCCCTGACTTTCATGGCTTGGCTCTGTCCTCTGATATTTTAAGCTATTTTTATTAAATATATATCAGCATGCACCATTCCTACGCATAATTTTGATTATTGGATACACATTACTGACATCAGAAAATGCTATGTATAGGCCACACAGCTCTGCAGGTGTGTTCAGTCATTTTCCTTTGTGCCTTAAAAATCAAATTATTTACCATCCAATTGTGTAGAAAAATATGAAAAGAATGGCAAATGAGCCCAGGAATATCACAATCCAAGTATTCCTCCTCCTCATGTTTTTCTCTCTCTGATGACACATATACACATGCACAAAGACAGAATTCTTATACGTGATGTTCATGTTTGAAAAGATGTCTCAGGTACTTTGCATGCACATATATCTAGACTATTATTTGTGTGCATGTTATACACACGTGCATGTATTCATGTCCATGTGTCTCTGTGTGTTTGTAGTATATATAGAAGGACAAGAAGACAGCATGTATATATAGAAACAAGAGGTGTATTCCTACATCACTCTTCACCTTATTTTTGAAGACAGCATCTCTTTCTGAATCTGAAACTCACTGATTCAGCTTGGATGGGTGGCCAATGAACTCAAGGTATTTACCTGTCTCCACCTCCCATGGTTAATAGGCTGTGTCACCATGCATATCTTTTTTTGGGGCGGGGGTGGGGGGTAGGGCTTAAACTCAGCTCTTTATGTTTACATGGCAAGCACTTTACTAACTAAGCTAATCTCTTATTCCCAGAAAAGATAATGCTTTTTTTCTTTTGTTTGAGTTTTTGTTTTGTTTTCTTTGGGGAGTGTAGATGTACGTGGAAGCCAGACGTCACTGTCCGGCATCTTCCTTCATTGCTTCTTCCTTCATTGCATCTTCCTTCATTGCATCCACAGGGTCTCTCTGTACAGTTCTGGCTCTCCTGGAACTCACTTTGTAGACCAGGCTGTCCTTGAACCGTCAGAGATCCTCCTGCCTCTGCTTCCCAAACGCTGGAATCAGGGAGCTCTGGGATCAAAGGCATGTGCTACCATAGTCAGCTTCAACCTTCTGTTGAGATAGTGTCTCTCACTGAGCACAGCACTCACTGTGTTGGCTAGGCTGGCTGGCCAGTCAGTGAACTCTAGGATCTTGTCTGCACTCCTTGTGTGTTTAGGGTTACAGAAGTGAGCTGCAATCATTCATGGCTTTTGTATGTAGGTGTTGGGGATCCAGACTCAGGTCCAGAATTTTATTGACTGAACCAGTTCCCTGGACCCAGGGAAGAATGTGTATTATTACCATATGTGTAGTGCCTTCACAAGGTGTCATGCAGAGCACTGTTAGTTCCTTGTCTTATAGGCTATGTCCATTCAGACCAGCTTAAAGAGGCAGCCCACTGGCTCTCGTGACCTGCCCCAGCTTTATGGAGATGTAGCTGACACCAGATTACATTCTTAGCTTGATGTCTCTTTGGTTTGTACAAGGGAACTGGAAACAGTATTGCATTTAGCTTTTTCCAAGAAAAAGTACAGGCTGACTTTGAACTGACTATAACCCTGCCTCAACCTTCCAAGACTTGGATTACATGTCTCAATCCCATGTCTTAATAAATTAGATATAGATTGTTTGAAACCATTCTATAAGGACAGTTGTTAACCCATTTGGGGGAAAATTCATTGAATACTACTAATAATAACTACTAATAACTAAATATCCAGTTTCTAAACAAAATGGATAAATTTAAGACTATTTTCATACTTAACTGCAAAAAATAAAATAAAATTGATATAAGAAGAAAATGCAGTGTAAGTAGATAATGAGAGAGAATCATTTTTAATAGTAAAACAAGTCATAAATCATAAGAAATCTAGACAGATTGGTGATATAGCTATAAGACCAGCTACTTTGAGGCTAAAGCAGGAGAATCACTTGATTCCTCAAGTTTGAAACCAATTTGGGCAACATAAAGTGACCGTTCCCAACACACATAAACAGAAATACCCACTGAGACACACATAATGATGCACATACCCACATATACACAAAGATATAGATAAACACACACGTGCACACACCCCACATACATAAAAGGGAAACAAAGTGCCCTGTGTAAGCTTCTTTGTGGATTGGGTATATAGCTTCTAACCTTGTGGTGGTGGTCGAAATAAAAATGGCCTAGCCAAGCATGGCAGCATGTGTCTTTAATCCCAGCACTTGAAGATCAGAGGCAGATGGATCTCTGAGCGTTCAAGGCTAACCTGATGTACATAGTGAGTTCCAGGATATCCAGAGATATGTAGAAACTCTGTCTTATAAACAAACAAAAAAGTGAATGTCCCCTTGTAATAGGACAGGCCCATAGAGCCAAGGAAATTGGCTAAAACCAGTTGCCAAGGCATGCACATGATGTACTTCATTATGGGCCAACCTGGAATCTGCCTGAGGAGCTAGCAACAGACACTGTCCAACATTTCTGATTGTTCAGAATCTGCCTAGCAATAGACATTGTCAGATCTCCTGATTGTGCCCAGTCAATTCAGGACAGCTGTGAAATATCACCAGATCGTGACACAGCCTGGGTGCTGGGAGGAGGATATATATAAGGTTCTTCCCATTGTTGAACAAAGGAGTTAGTCATTTGCTTTTCAAGTAACTCCCAGGTTCTGTGTTGCCGACCCTGAGCCCTTATGACCCCTCCCCTGAGAGAATTGTTAGGACCTAGCAATAGCCCCCTATAGTATATATGATAATATACTTAAATGTTTGGTTCACAGTTGAAACTGTTTGTGGAATGATTAGGGAGTGTGGCTTTATTGAAGGAAGTGTGTCACTGAAGGTAGACATGGCGGTTTCACAAGCTCATGCTAGGCCCATTCTCTCTCTTTTGGCCTTAAAACTTGCAGATGTTAACTCTCAGCTACTGCACCAGCACCACATTTTCCTGCCTGCTGCCATGCTCCCCACCATGATGGTCATAGACTCACCCTTGGAAACTGTAGGCCAGTCCCTAATTAAATGTTTCCTTTTATAAGTTGTCTTGGTCATAGTGTCTTAATAAAAAAGTAACTAAGACAACAAAAAAGTGTACAGGAAATTTAGATTAATGGAAGGGTGTTTGATTAGTGCTTCAAAAAGTCTAAAGAAAAGCTGTCTTAGATCTCGTGTGAGGTAAGGCAGAAAGATAAACAAGAGGCTGATAACATTCTATATAATGATTCCTTTTCAAGAGGAAGGTAATTCACACATGTCACTTCTAAAATTATATTAAAGAATAAACACTGCACTGTTTTATATTTTTTTAAGTTTTAGAATACATTTATCTATTTAACTGAGAAGGAGTACAGGGAAAAGGAGCCAGCCAAAGAAACTCACCCTGGCTCTGAAATCACAGCCAGTGATAAGAAACCAGCCTGAATCTGAAACCCGAGCCAGTGAAAGAAACACTTTGTTCCTGAACCCAGAACCAAAGAAATGTGCCCTGTCTCTGAAACCAACAGAAAAGAAACACGTTTTGGCCCTAGAATCAGAGCCAGTGAAATATATATGCCCTGGCCCTGAAATTAGAGCCCAAAAGCCCCAAAAAGCCAGTAAAAAAAACATTTTGACCCTGAAACTAGAACCAAATCAGGGATTGAAAATCTGACCAATCCCCACCCCTGAAGTCTTCTCCCTAGAAAGCTCTGTTCCCAAGAAGCCCTGTATAAACCCTGCTCCTGCTGCCTTTTTTCCTGCTGTCTTCTCTCCCACCCTTGCTGAGAAAGCCACACTCCTGGACTCTTCCTGCCCAATAAATCTCTTGAATGAGGTTGGGTGATAACCTTCATTTGCCCAAGCAGCCCTGGAGCCTGGAGAGAGAAGAGCAAAGCTGTAACATTACTGTTGCCCAAGGAACCTTCCCTAGTGGAGTATCGTTGTTATACTCCCTGAACAGAGAGCTGCTAAGGGGAAAGCGAACCTGTCACATTGTAACACTTCAGCTGTGGAAGTCTTCCCCTAGAGGAGCAGAGTTGTAACACTGTGGGAAATCAGAGCAGGACAGAGCAGGACTGTAACATCTTTGCTGCCCTCCCCTGACGAAGAGCAGAGCAGTTAACATTGGGAAGCCTTCCGCTGAAGGAGGCTGTAAGCTGCTACCTATGCTTACTGTGACCTGTGGTGTTCATTGGCTCTCGAGCGCCTAAATACTTTCCATTGAGTGGTAACACTCAGTGTTCGTTGGCTCCTGACTGCCTGGGCTCCTGAGTGCCCAGATATCTGAGCTGCACAAACACCTACAAGGAGTGGTCATGTGTTTGTTACCATTCTCATGTGAAAGTCAGAGAAGAGCTTGTGGGATTCAGTTCTCTCCTGCTGTCAAGTGGGTCCCAGGGACAGAACTTTGATCATCAGGCTTCATGGTGAACACCTTTATCCTTTGAGCCATATCTCTAACTCAATGCATTTTTGTAGATATATTTGCAAATATAGTACCACCTATATTTTATTGTTAGAAGTAACATAAAAGTTAATTAACAAGGAACTGATTTTTAAAATTATGATATACAGTCCATTGAATACATACATTTGGTGGTCTGGAGATGGCTCAATCAGTAAAGTTATTGCTGCATAAGCATGAAAACCAGAGTTCAAATCTCCATCACCCACATAAAAAGCCAGGTGTGATGATGTCATACCTATAGCTTCGGTGTTGGGTAGGCAGAGACTATAGGATTCTTGGAACTTGTTGCTCAGCCATTCTAGCCAGTCAGTATGTTCCAGACACTGCAAGACATCCTGTATCAAAAACTAAATGAAGAGGACCAGAGGATGGCTCGATTGTAAAGAGCATCGGCTGCTCTTCCAGAGGACGTGGCTCTGGTTCCCAGCACACACATGATGATTTACTACCACTTTTGACTTATTTGGTACTCTCTTCTGGCCTCTGTAGATACGAGGGGCACACATGGCACAAATACATACCTGCAGGCGAAACATCCATACATCTAAGAAAAAAATAAAAATCTAAAAATAAAAAAGCAAGAGGAACAAAGGAAGACAACACTGACATCTGGTCTACACACACACACACACACAGCAGGGGGCGTAGGCATGTACACATACACACAAGCACACATGCATACATCACACACATACCCTATTGTCAATAAAACAGTTTGTTTTTTTTTTAATTTAAAGAACACATTGGGATAATATTTTCATCCACAATGAAGGATTTTGGTATAGCCTGACAGGACACCTTTTCTTAGGTCTCACCTCAAGCAAATGCTGTTCTCTCCCCCGACCTCATCTTGTTCTTCAGAATCTTTAGCCATCAGCTCTAGGACAGGTAAAGAGAGCAAGACAATTCCATTTTTTCAGATGATGTATCTGAGAGCTACAAAAAATAAAAATAAAAAATGAGGGACCACACCAAAAGGCCACACAGTAAGTTAATGTGTGAGTTTTCATGGTATAACTTGGAACTCAAAAGAGACAGACAGACAGACAGACAGACAGACAGACAGACAGAGTTGGAGAGATGGAGAGATGGAGAGATGGCACAGCTGTTAAGAGCACTGGCTACTCTTCCAGAGGTCCTGAGTTCAATTCCCAGCAACCACAGGGTGACTCACAACCATCTGTAATGAGATCTGGCGCCCTCTTATGGCCTACAGGCATATATGCAGATAGAACACTATACACACAATAAATAAAATGAATTGTAGTAATAAGTCTCTGACCTGTCCGTTCTGACATAGCGCTGAGGTTCCAACCCACTCACAGCCCCGCTGTTGCTTAGCCCCAAATAATCCCACAAATACTTATATTAATCACATGCTGTTTGGTCCATGGCTGGCATATTGCTAGCTAGCTCCTACATCTTATCCCTTTTCTGTTACTCTGTCACCCACATGGCCCATAGCTTACCTGTTTACATCTTACTTCTTGGGCGGTTGAATTCCGTCTCTCTCTGACTCTGTTCTCCTTCCCCCTTTATCTATGCTTGGATTTATCACCTGCTTTAAGATGTCTTGCCATAGGTCAAAACAGTTCCTTTATTAACCAATGATGCTCACAGCATATAGAAAGACATCCCACATCAATAAATCTTAAAAACAAAAACAAAACCACCAACAACAAGACAGTGGCTGTGTACCTAGACTACACTCACACTGATGATTCTCCTGTATCAGCACACTTGGCGTGGAACTCGGGCCCTCAAGACATTCATTAACTGTTCAGTCCAAAATTGTATTTTATAAGGCCAGTGTGGTAGTACACATCTTTAATTCCAGCACTGAGGAGACAGAGGCAGACAGATTTCAGTGAGTTCAAGGGTCTCCTGGTCTACATATCAAGCTACAGGTCACCCAGGGATACATAATGTGATATTTATATAAATAACTGTTGCATAATTAGCTCTTTACTTTCCAGCGTTAGAGAGTAAAGGACAGTCACCATAACTGGGGACTTGCAGAACACAAGATTAATACAAATATAATGTGTGACTGTCATAGACTGACTTAACATGCTCTATGAACCACAAAAAAGAAAAAAAAAATAGTACAGATCACAGGTGCCAGGAGAGCAAGGAATTTCAGGATTTCCTGGTGCAAAGATCGAGAAACTGCACCACATAAGCTCAAAATTAGTCAGTGTCCCGAGAGGACTCCAGGTTTGACTGTGGACTCATGGAAACTCAGTTTGTTTTATTCCCATTTATGCTCTCTGTGCCCTGTGGAGTCAGAAATCCCCCCTGATTTATATTTTCATCCTTTCCCTGAATTGTGTGCCCTTAAAAACGAGAACCATGGTTCATTCACCAGTGAGTCTCACAGCACCGGTTCCGCAGTATCATGGGGAAGGTAATCATGAGACAAGCGTTAAAAGAAGCTGTAGGAGGCTATTTCTCTTAGGTCACCAACTAGCCCCCGAATCCCGACACACTTAATATTAGTTGTGAATGTTTAGCCTTAGCTTAGGCTCATCGCTTGCTAACCTTTTCCCCCTTTGACTTAAATTAACCCGTTTCTCTTCATCTATGCTTTGCCTCGAGAATCTTTACCTTTCTTTTCTGTGCTTGCTGGCTGGCAGCTGCCTGGCTGGCCCCGGGGAATCTCTCTCTCTCTTTCTTCCTTTGGACTCTCTTCTCATTCTTCTCAAGCCTAGGTTTCTCCTCCTGTTTATTCTCTCTGCCCGTCCATCCTGCCTGTCTCTCTTCTGCTCAGCTACTGACCACTCAGCTTTTCATTAAACTAATCAGGTATCTCAGGCGAGGTGAAAGAGCGCACATCTTTTCATCATTAAACAAAGGCAACAGAAACAGATGCAAAGCTCTAAATAAACCCTTCAGGTGACAGCTCACAAAAGCTGGGGGACCTGGAGCACACTGCAAATTCTTTCAATAGATTGGAGAATGTCCTTTCCAGGTGCCTCAGGTGGTCTAACCTTCCAGGCAGCACAGCCCTGGTCTGGTTTCAGAGTCTTCTTTGCAGCTCAGCATTACTTCCTCTGAGAGGAACTCTCAGCTTTTATTGTTTAGTCTGGCAGGGAGGGGCCTAGTGAATCTAGTCTGTTTCAGGGACTTCCTGAAGCTGTTTTAGTTGTTTACCTTTCTACCTAAGGACCTTCCCTGCTCCAAAGAATGTTTCAATCTCCAAACTGTAACACAATAGAAGAACTGAGTGGTTAAAGCAGAGTGAGTCCAGTCTGAGCCCTTGAGAACCTATAGACTAGTGTTCTTACTTCTGTTTCATACTTGACTTTTTCCTGTCCTATATAGTTAAGACTAATAGTCATGTTATTTGTCAGAATATACGACATATATGAGTAGATTATGGGAAATAAAAGTATAACCCCTGCCAGACCTGTTTCTCCAGACCCTGAAGTCCTAGCTCTGCCTGGGGAAAATTCTCACTTGCTTTTCCCTCTCCTTGTCTCCCTCTTTCCCCCTCTTTTTTCTCTCCCTTTCCAGCTCTAAGTGTTGAATGAACAGCCTATTTACAGCATGAGAGAGGCTCTCGGGGAGCGTTTGGGCTCCTGCAGTCCTGATAGGCAAATGATACCGTACAATGAGAAACTACCTCCTCAGCTGGAAAGGCCCCACTGGATTTCCCATGGCAAGAGGGGTGAACTTGAAACCCAGGAGTATCCTTGGCTCTTTGGTTCCCTGAGTGTAATGGAACCCATCCCACCTTCGGGGATGGGATGAGCTTTGTGTTGAGTATATATATGAGTATATATATATATGAGTATATATATATATATATGAGTATATATACTGTAAAAATTAATGATTTGCAAAAGAGAGATCATTAAAATATGCCCAATCCCCTGATGCCCTCTTCTGGCCTCCATGGGCACTACACTACACTCACACACACACACACACACACACACACACACACACACACACAACACACACACACACACACACACACAGAGAGAGAGAGAGAGAGAGAGAGAGAGAGAGAGAGAGAGAGATTTGCCTGCCTCTGCCTCCCAAGTATTGTGACTAAAGAAAGATCTGGCCAAGTCTGGAGACTGAGATACCCACCCTCCTTTGTTGAACAGCTCCCTTAGCCTCCCAGTGCCTGAGTAGACTACTCAGGTTTAAAAAGCACATAACGGGGTGGTATATAACAAAAAATATATGTGATACGGATGCTACTTATTAATTAATGATGACTTATTAAATAATCAGGTAAAACAGCTATAAAATACATTTAGGGGAATGTGAAAATATAAATATGTACTGAATATGTAGTCCTTGGTAAGTAGAGCTACTCTCAAGCACCCTTGACCTCTATTGCTCAGCTCTGTCATTCATTCCTTGCCTTTTATGGCTAATCAGTGACCCATGGCCTGCATGTCTTCTGTGTCTCTGGGAAATTCAAACTGAAGACTCATTGGACTATCCTTTTTTACACTCTAGGCTTCACTACAAAAGATGTTCTGCATTTTGGTTGTACTAGGGTAGTCTTAGTTCTTAGGATAATTATGAACAGCAGATCCAGACATGCAGTCATCCAGGAATGATAGGAATCTGAATGCCCATCCAAACAGCAGTACATAGTTATTCAATGTTCCTAGGCATGCCTCGGGGTCTACATTTCTTTAGAGGAGAAAGGCCACAGGTCCCCGCACCTGCATTTGCCTGACTCAGCAAAGCAAAGCCTGTGGTTCAATAAACCTTTTTTTGTAAAAGTTAGGAAGAAGAATGGACCAGGCATCGCTAAGATTTGGGGCAGACAGAAAAGCACCAGAAGGTTATTGCATCCAGCTGTCTATGGAAGCAGTATGTCCAGGGCCAGCTACTATGATGAGTACCATGCTGCTCATATCGTCTGAGCTTTTTGACTTCCCCAGAAGGAAGACTGGTGGTCAAAGCACCTCCCAAAGTATACCTGCCTTGCAGCCTGGAGTACCAGCTCTCCTGCTGTGTCAATCCCAGAGGCTTCAGATGTATACTCACTTGAATATCGGCCCTCTCTAGTACAAGTGTCTGCTGGAACCCCTGTCAGTGTCAGTGCTAACCTTCCTGAGACTAGCCAAGGATTTGATCTCCCTTTTCAGAGGTGGGAGTCTTTCTCACAGTCTGTATACTAACTCCTCATGCAGACTCAGAGGCCTTTGTTAGAAGCTCCAGAAATGTCCGTAGTCACAGTGTAGCCCATCACCATATTAGGAACAGTGGATATTACTTGCGGCTCATCCACTCTCTTCATATTATCAATACCATAAATAAACTCATTCAGACTTTCTCTGTGTAGCCTTGGAACTCACTCTATAGACCAGGCTGGCCTCCAACTCAGAGACCTGCCTGCCTCTGCCTCCCTAGTGCTGGGGTTAAAGGTGTGTGCCACCGCCACCCAGCTGGGAGTGGAGATGGCGATTTTTAAATTTTTCTTAATTTTTTACGTGTATGGGTGTTTTGCCTGCGTGTATATCTTTGTGCTATTTGCCTCTAGCCGCATGTCTGTAATGTACACATCGGGTCTTCCTATGCAGGAGTCTCCACTTCAGATCCAGTTTCTCACTCACCTCACAGTTTAGAAGGTGACATCGTTTGTCCATCTGAATTCTGCCCACCACACAGCGATGAAGACAATGGCTCAGCCAAAGGCTCGCAGGCCTCTGCCATCGATGGTGCGCCTCCGCGGACTCCTCGCCTCTCGGCTTACGCTCCGCGGTCACCTTCTCCTGTTACCTGCCAACGTTCCCCTGACTCTGCAGTAGTGGGGCTTCCCTATCAGCCCATGGGTGGAACAGAACACTGCTCGGTTTGCTTTGCTTCCGTCCCCACACGCTGACAGTGCTGCATTCTCTCACAATCATCTAACTTCTTCAGCTTTTGGCTCAACCAGGTCATCAGTGGAGGCTCTGATCTGCTCTTTGAGTTTTTGATCTTTAATTTTTCTTTGCTTTTCTTTGTGTGTGTGTGTGTTTGGTTGGTTGGTTTTTGTTTGTTTGTTTGTTTGTTTTTCAAAATAGGGTTTCTCTGTGTAGACTTGGCTGTCCCTGAACTAGCTCTATAGACCAGGCTGACCTTAAACTCACAGAGATCCACTTGTCTCTGTCTCCCGAGTGCTGGGATTAAAAGTGTGTGCCACCACCACTTACTTGGCTGCTCTCTCTCTCTCTCTCTCTCTCTCTCTCTCTCTCTCTCTCTCGCTCACATACACACACACACACACACACACACACACACACACACACACACACACACACACACACACCTGCTCTTCTTAAAGCTGGCAAGGCTCTCCCTTACTGCTGTTCTCTCTTGAGCTCAGGAGTTTCACTGCACCCTTGCTTATGAGCACCACTTCCTAGGAATAGAAAAGCCACTGGAAGGGAAGGTTTGGAAAAGGTCCAAATGACAGTCACCGTATGGCATGACCCATTATGTGACCCACACCATGGCCCACCCTGGTGTCCTAGCCCCTCTGCCACTCCTTGTTCTTAGAAAGTCTTCCATTCCCTCTGACCAAACGCAATTCAGCGGAGGAAAGGGTTTATTTGCTTTACACTTCCAGTCACAGGCCATTATTTAGAGAAGGCTTAGCTGCCTTTCTTATACAGCGAGGCCCACCTGCCCCCGGGGAAAGTGCCGCCCACAGTGGGTTGGGACCTCCCACATCAACCAACAATCAAAGAATCCCCCATAAACATAGCTGCAGCCAATCTGACTAGGCAACTCCTCAATCCAGGCTTGCTTCTCAAATGACTCCAGACTCTGTCAAGTTGACAAAGCTGTCTAGGATAAAAGGTGTTCTCCATACCTGTGCATGCATTCTACATTCTCAATAGCCTGGCTACTCCTTCCCATTGAGAAAAGTCTGCGTGCTGATCTCAACACCCTGGCTCCAGGCCAGGGAAACATGGAAGAAAGATTCTTCTTACAGGTCACGTCTGGAGGCCTTCAAAGCCAAGCTAGTTCTCTATAGCCCCCATGTAATAGAGGAGACTTAGAGACTCACAGTCTGGGACTTAAAAGCAGAGGACAGATTCCAAGACTGTCCAAGAGTGGATGCTGCTGGGTGACTCTGCCAAACCTATCTATCATGCAAGCAGCCAGAGGCAAGTAACAAGATCCTATAACAAGGTCAGAGAGCTGGTAAACACACTAGCGAATATTCGCAGAGAAGGCTCTGCAGATGGAAACCCTTTAACCTTCCCAGAGTCACACCTCAGCATTCTCTATGGGATTGTGTTTGGCAAAAGTAAAAAGGTAAGGAAGTAATAAGTATAATTTGTATAATCAGTTGGCCTTACAAGGCCCATAGTGAAAAATCACCAGTCTACTTCTCCATGGAGGCAACTTTTTCAACATTTTTAGCTGCTTCTTTTGATGATAGATAGGTAGACAGGAGATAAATAGATTATAAGCCGATAAGTGATAGATATAAGGTAGGTGATAGGTTCATATGTAGATACATGATAAATGTGATAGATACATAAATCATCAATAGATGATTGATAGATGATAGATACATAGATATCCTCATATATTAATGACATGCTTATATATTACTGTTGTAATTGTTTAGTTTTAAGCTACTTGACTTATTTATTGCCTTTCTGCAATGAACTATGGAAAATCAGCTCTTTTATGACCCCCACAGTTTTCTACTCTATATCCTCTCCATGTGCATAGCTGCAAGTTTTGTAATGTTCAGTATGCACAAGATCACAGTATGTAAGCTACAGCAACGAAGAACCTCAGACCTAGACTTCCTGATGTGGGTCCTGCTTTTTTCCTGAGCTTCATGGTGAATTGTGAAGGATGCTTGTGAAGAGATAACCACATGTTGGGCCCCAGAAGCGAAGGAGGTTTAACCATCCAAAGTGGTTTGTATGTGTGCTTGAGTTTGGAATTCTGAGCTGGAGAGATCATCCTGAGTTGCTAGGGGAGGGGTCAGCAGCATCCTACAAGTAGTCAGGAGACACATGGACAGGCAGATATCAGAAGGTAGAAATTACTGCATTTCTGGCTTTGAAGATGAAGGGAGAAGACACAAGCCAAGGAAGAGGAGAGAAACCCTAGAGGAGTGGTTCTCAACCTGTGGGTCGAAACCCCTTCAAGGGGATCAAATGGCCCTTTTGCAGGAGTCACCTAAGACTATCAGAAAACATAGATATTTACATTATGATTCATAACAAAATTACAGTTACTAAGTAGCAATGAAAATATTTTTATGGTTGGGGGTCACCACAAGAGGAGCTGTATTAAAGATTCTCAACATCAGGAAGGTTGAGAACCATTTCTTTAGAGAAAAGAACTGAGTTCCCTCTGAGAGCTTCTAGAAGGTTCTCATATCTGCCTTAACTTTAGCTCTGAGAACATTCCAAAAGCAGAGGATGTAGCTCAGTGATGAAGGGCCTGCCTAGCATGTATGAAGCCATGAGTCCCATTACTAAACTAAACAACAAATCCCCAGATTTGTTGGTCTCTGTCTCTCAGACCTGTGCATGTGTGTTGTGTTAAACAACTCATTGTTGCAAGAAGGAACTAGTGCACTGTGGGCGCTGTGTCAGGTGTGTACCTTTACTTAGCCGCTGTACTCAAGATTCCTTTCCTGCAAACTGAGTTGATATGAGTGATAAATGAGTTAGTAAATTTAACGCTTAGAACAGTAGGGCAGTGGTGGACTTGTGCCTGTGGTCCCTGCTTCAGGCAGAATAAGGGAATAGTAATAGACTGACGGCCTACATTATCTATATAATGACAATAGACCAGCCAGGGCTACATAGAGAGACCCTGTCTAAAAGAAAAATACCTGGAGCTTGAGAGATCCCTCAGTGGTTAAGAATACTGGCTGCTCTTGTAAAGAACCTGGGTTTTATTCTCCCACACCCATATGGCAGCTCACAAGCTTCTGTAATTCCAATTCTAGGGTATCTAACACTCTCTTCTGGCCTCCAAAAATACACATGTTGCACATATATGCATGTATGCAAAACACTCGTGCATATAAAATAAAAACAATATTTTAAAAGAAAGGTAGTTTCTCTCTAACCAGATTTTTTCCAATGTCACATACCACACTATCAGAGATTAAAAATATAGTCAGCATAATGATATACATAAAGTGTCCCTGACAGGTAAATTTCCAGCACCTTGCTCATTGGTAAATGTCTTTATTCCACTCCCACGCTGCACTGATCAAGGGGCTGAATATAGATTTGCAGCTCCGAGTAATCAACCCTTGGAGTTTTGAAAGTATTCCCACACGAGTTTCTGTCTTCCTGTTTTAGGTGAGCTTTTCTTCTGACTCCTGATTCTCTTTTTAATAAAAGTTTTTTGATGTTTTAAGATATGAGTCTTTCTGTAGATCCCTAGATGGCTTAGAACTTGGTAAATGACGCTGGTCTGAAATTTGCCCCTGCGGTGGAGAGCTGAGATTACAGGCATGTGCCACCATGCCCAACTTGATTTATTATCTGTGTGTGTGTGTGCACATGTATGCGATGCACAGGTGTGCATACACAAGTGGAGGCTGCAGATTGACATCAGATGGCTTTCTCAGACGCTCTCCAATTTGGGGTTTTTGTTTTGTTTTTTGAGATTGGGTCTCTTACTGGAATTCCCTGTTTCAGCTAGACTGTTCGACCAGCAAGCTCCAGTGCACCTCCTAATCCTCCCTTCCCAGGGCTGGGATTACAGGTGCACACTAGCTTGTTCCACAGGAACCAGGGATCTGAATTCAGGTCCTCAGTGCTGCATAGAAACAATTTCCCCGTCCCACCTGACTCATCTATTAGCCTGTTTCCACTCTGGAAGTTTACAGGATCTTTGCTTCTCTTCTGCTTTATGAAGCTTTGACTTGAGTTGGAGCCCTGAAGACTCTGGTCCTCTAGCCCCAAAACAAGTAGCAAGTGTTCCCCATTATCCCTATTACTTCCCTGCTTTATAAATTCTAATCTTACAAACATACCTATGAAAATCCTTGCCCAGTTTCCATCTAAGCAGAATTAACCTAAAGGCCGTCAAATGTTTTGCCCTGGGGGGAACCTTAGACACAGGAACTGTTGCTAGCCATCTCTCCATGCCTCTCGGTATGCTTGTAATTTCATTAGTATGACATCTGAGTCCGTCCCTCCTCTGTGGGAACACAGAGTGCCTCCAGCGGCATGTGTCGCAGCTGGGCTGTTTCTAAAGCAGAGAACATACAGCGCTCACCCTGGCTTTGAAGGTGTAACGAGATAACACACATTTAGTGCTTAAAGTCATATCTGACTCTTAGTTAAAACTGATCAGACATCGATCATTACTGACACGGGCCTTCTCCACTCAAAATGTGTGGCTTTTCTTAGCTCTTTGTTTTGCTTTGAGGCAAAGTCAAACCAGGTAGCCTAGGATGACCCTGAGCTCAAGACCCTCCTGATAGTCAAGTGCCATCAACTGAACTGCTTGCTGAGTTCATGTTAAAGGCTATCTTCATTTTACCCTCCCCTATCGATGGAAGTTTCTGTTTGATTTTGCTCTGTGAGGCTTTTAATCAACTTTATTTTCCAGTTCCCAGCTCTTTCGTCATCTTCTTCCTCCATCTCCTCATTTTCCTTCATCACTTGTTCATAAACATTTCGTCTTCTCCATTTCCAAGCTAAGTTTGTTCATGATGACTTAGTTTCTGAGTGGCCAGTGGAGATGCAAGTCCTGGGTGAAACAGAATTCCTAAAGTATCTCCCCCCCCCCCCACACACACACACAATCTTTATCGGGATCTCCTCCATCGATGCCTGGCCTTGAACTCACTCACTATTCAGCCTAGGATGATGCAGTGGGATTATGTTATATTGTAAATAATTGTCCCGCCTACTGGTTTAATAAAAACGCTGATTGGATAAAGGCAGACAGGAAGTGTGGGCAGGGCTACCAGACTAAGAAAACTCTGAAAGCAGAAAGAAACGGGGCAGAGATGACACAGAAACACCAGACAAGCCAGCAGATGCAGAGGACAACTATCCTGCTCTGAGAAAAAGTACCAAGCCCCATGGCTGAACAAGATAAGAATCATGGGGTTTTTGTTTGTTTTTTTTTTAAGAGTAAAGAGTTAGCAAGTTACATGCCTGGGCCCCAGATCAATAAGTGTAAAATTAATGTAAATGTCTGTGTGTTTCTGCGGGACTGCTAGGTCTGCAGGTCTGGGCCATGAGACTAGGCTGGAAAGTCTGCGCCAGAAACCTCATACAGCAGGATGACTTTGAACAAATGATCTTATCATCTTTACAAGTGCTGGGATTATAGATGTGTCCCACCGTGCCTGGAATAGGCAGTGCTGGAGCTGGAACCCAGGGCTTCACATAGGCTAGGCAAGCGCTTTACTGACTGGGCTTAGAGGAGGAGATATAGCCTCCTGTATTTGTTGATGGATAAGATGTGGGAGCCGGCTCTCTTCTTTCAAAGTCTTAAAGTAAAATAATGCTCTAGATCCGAGGGAATTTTTCTGTTTGGTATTTTCTAGATGTTTCTCATTCGAGAACTTACGTTGTTGTCCTTAAAGAATATAGAAGTTTGTCTCACGTTTTCATTGTTTTTGTTGGAGACAGCATCTCATCTTGCTGTATAAACCAGACTAGCTTTGAACTTGAGACCCTCATACCTCAGTCTCTCCAGTGCTGGGTAATCCAGGTGTGACCCAGCATGGCTAGGTTGTTACCATTTTCCTGGGCTGTCCTCTGCTTTCTACATTGTTTTTGTCTCCGCTGAGCTCATTTTTGTCTGTTTATCTTTGCTCTAGTGATTGGTTTTCCTCAACTGTCTGGCTGTCATTACGTGTATTTTCCAGGATGAGTCTGAAGGGACCTTCCTCTTAGCAAACATGAGACCAGGGTTCCAGTCTCTAACACTGAGAAGAAAAATCCCAACATCCATTATAAAAATGAGCCTACATAAAGAGGATTGCTGAGCCACTGTCTATGGGGAATAAAGTGTCACCCATATTCCTAATGAAAAGCTCCAAATACCAGCATCTCCAGGTCTTTTATGTTGGGTTAGTCAATGTCACCATGGGAAGACTCTGGGAGTAGAATCCTGAATGAGTGAATTATGGAACATCACAAAGAAGTCTTGTAGGGAGTCAGAGAAATGGCTTACTGGCTAAGAGTTCTTGCTGCTCTTACAGAGGTTCCAGGTTCTCTAACACCTCCTACACCCACACATATCATATGGCTTACAACCCAGTGAAACACCAGTTCCACAGAATCTGACGCCTCTTTCTGGCCTTAAGAACACCTACATGCATGTGGAGCACATGCATATGCTTAGTTCTTTACACAGACATGTAAAATCTTATAATAAAATTAATTCTTTATTTTAAAAAGAAGTATTTAAAAAAAAAAAAAAAAAACAACAACCCAGGGTTGGCAACCTGATTTGTAATAGTCTTTTTGTTTAAAGTATACAAGGAGAGAAAAAAGATCAAAGGCCTCTCCCTGGGAATCCACTACAGAGCTATGATGTGGGAATGCCTTTCTGTATGTTGTGAATCTCAATCTTTAAATAAAGGAGCTGTTTTGGGCCATGACAGGCACCATAGAAGAAGTAGGAGGAGGAATCAGAATAGGTAGGAAAGGAAGGGCGGAGTCAGGCAGATTGAGCCAGAAGCCCACAGGAGCAACATGTAAGAGCACAGGTGAGCCAAGGGCCACGTGGCAGGCAGATTAATAGAAATGGGTTGATTTAAGATGTAAGAGCAAGCTAACAATGTGCCTGAGCCATAGACCAAACAGCATAAAGTTAATATAAGCATCAGAGTCATTTCTGGGGGTCTGAGCGGACAGCTGGGCGGCTAAGCGTTCTCAGGCAGCAGCTGGCTGCCCGGGACCTAGAAACCTTACTACTACAGAGCTACATAATCTTGAAGATGTACTGCAAGGCCCCAGCATGGTTGTGCCCAATTCAGATCTAGTGGGCACCCATCCATGTCTTCACTTGACCCCTTAGTTGATCTGATTTTCTACCAGAAATCTTGTTAAATTGTGCAATCCAGTGTATGTGTGTGTCTGTCTGTCTGTCGACAATCCAGAGACATTCTCCACTGGAGTTTGAATCTTCTTCTGGCTCAGCTATACCACTTTCAGGTACAGACCACAAGAGCTTCAAGTCAACAAACACATCACAGACCCTTGCCCATGAATGCTCACAGCAGCACCGTCGTTCTAGCTAAGCTGTGGGAACAATCTAGATGTTCACCAGCAGAGAAATGGATAGAGCAAATGTGATATTAATACACAATGGAATTTTTCCCACTGTGAAAGAGAATGAAATTGTATCATTTGTAGAAAAGTGGACAGAATAGATCATATTAAACAAGAAGGCCAATTGTAGGAAGGTAAATACCATATGCTATCTTTATATGTGGTTCCAAATTTTATATAGACACATAAAATAATGTAGGCATGTGTGACATGAACATAGATGCAAAACTGTGCAGAGGACATAGGAGCCTATGTGGAGAGGGGAGCAGTGGGAAAGTGGGCAGAGGGGAGACTATGCTGGAAATATAATATGCACTTGTATGAAAATATCCTTGTGTAACACAGTATCATGTACAATGAATATATATGTGAAAAAATGCAGTCTCATCAGGCTGTGGACCCTAAACCCTTATGGAAGAAGAAAATCTCTGTCTCCATAGCAGGCTTCCCATGCCTTCCAGTGCTTTTTCCTGGGGTGTTTGTTGGTGCATGCTGGGAAAGGGGGACTGGGATCCACATAGTCAAAAATACTTCTTAAATATTAAAGGCACTGTCAACAGAAAAATAATAAATAAAGACAACCCAGTGAGGCATGCTGTTATTCACTTTTAATTACAGCACTTGGGACCGAGGCAGGACAATTTTGAGTCTGCGGAAAACCTGGGATATATAGTTAGACTCTGTCCCAAATATGGAAGAAAGAGGGTGAAGGAAGGAAAGATCGGGGCCACTCACATAATAAAATACCTGCAAATGATGTACCTGAAAAAATAATATCTAAATACATTTTAAAAATCCTAGGCAAGCATTGGGCACCTTTAATCTCAGCACTCAGTCGGCAGAGGCAGGTGGATCTCTGAGTTCGACTAGCCTGGTCTACAGAGTGAGCTCCAGGTCAGCCTGGGATACAGGAAGAGAAATCCTATTTTGAAAAACAAAACAAAATTCCTATGAGTCAGAACAATCTGATTTTAAGTCATGAAAGGGGTTGAAACAAGAATGTCCATCATGGATATAATCAGTGCATCATCTTGGGAATACATTAAGTCTGAAAAAGGAGTGAAATACAAATACCTAAGCTTAGATGGCATTAGATTACAAAAGGACAAATGTCATGTGATTTCATTTCTACAGGATCCCCATAGTACATAGTTTACAGATACAAAAAGTAGAATTGGGCAACAAGCATGAGGCTAGCTTAGTAATCTGAGACTCTACTTATCTTGGGCTATGTACACACCCCTCTCATAACAATGCAGCTAGAAACTCAGGCAGTTCCCTCCTTAAGATTCTGCAGGTACCATACTTATGTGTACATATAAACACACACACACACACACACACACACACACACACACACACACACACACACACACACACACACACACACAAAGAGTGAATTCCAGGACATCGAGGGATACACAGAGAAACCCTGTCTAAAAAAGAACTAAATAGACAGACAGATCTATGAAAAAGGAGTTAAGCTAATAGATTCATGTACCAATGAAAACAGAAAGCCAACCTAAGGGACCTGTTCTAGCTTGCTTCCTGTTGCTGTGATAAAACACTATGAACAAAAGCAGTTTAGTGGAGGAAATGATTTGGCTCACATTTCCAGGTCACACTCCATCACTGAGGGGCGCTGGGGCAGGAATTCAAGCAAGAACTTAAGCATGGACTAGAGGAATCAATACTGATTATTATGACAGCTTCGTGCTCAGCTAGCTTTCTTACACAGCCCAGGACTACTTGCTTAGGAAATGGTGCTGCCCACAGTAGACTGGCCATCCTCTGTCAATTAACAAGCCTCCACAGTTGTACCCACAGGTCTGTTTGATTTTGAAAATCCATCAGTGTCCCTTCTCAGATGACTTTAGGCCCTGCCAAATTGACAGTTAAAACTAACTAGGACAGGACCTGAGTGTGCATGGATTTTGAGCATGGATTTGTGCTGGGAGGCCAGAAAAGTCTTAGTAGTGCTAATGTCATTTTGGGAACAGCATCTTAAGCTTTCTTTTCCCTAGATGGCCTCCTGCTGTTAACCTCGCCCAGGATTTACTTAAATATGTATTTATTATTCATCATCATTAGTATTTATTATAGTATTTAACACAGTAAGTATATATCTAATTCTTAGAGTGTTTCTTTGGGGTTTTGATAACCCCCAAAGTTTTATTTTTATATGTGTAAGTGCTTACTGAATGTATGGATGTGTACCAGATGTATGCCTGGTGCCTAAGGTCAGAAGAGGTCATCAGATGCCCTGGAACTGAAAATGCAGATGGCTGTGAACCACCATGTGGGAGCCAAACCTGAGTCCTCTTCAAGAGCAATAAATGCTCTTAACCTCGGGGCCACCTCTCCACTTCTAGGATAGTATTTTTTAACAGTGCTACAGTCTATGTAGACAGAAAAGCCTGCTTGAGGCATAAGAGCAAGATTCTGGGGTCAGATCACTTTCTTTTTTTCTGTCTCCCAGGCTACCAAGTTAGAATTTCTACCCTACTAGACAGTTATAAATATAATTCTGGATGGACATAAAGTGGAGGTAGACACAGTTGTTAATACTCAGCTCCTAGGGGTTGAAGACACAGCTCAGCCATTCGGAGAACATACCACTTATGCAAAAGACCCAAGTTCAGTTCTCAACACACTGGGCAGCTCACAACTGCCTATAATTTCAGCTCTAGGGGAATCCAATACTTTTGGCCTCTGTGGACACCTGCATTTATGTGTACTTACCTTCACACAGACACATACACATACACTCTAATTAAAAATAAACATTTTAAAAAAAGATTCTGGGCCATTCATAAGTTCAGAGGGTAAAGGTGCCTACCACATGTGGAAGTATAGAACTATCTTGCAAGCTGTCCTCTGACCACCACACATGCCCACACACATTAATAAATACACAAATAAATAGATTCTGAGGTATGGTCTTTCTGTACACTGTGAATATGTGTTGCTACCATTGGTTATTAAAGAAGCTGTTTTGGCCTCTGAAAAAACAGGAGACAGCAAGGCAGGGAATAGAGAGAGAGAGAGAGAGAGAGAGAGAGAGAGAGAGAGAGAGAGAGAGAGAGAGAGAGAGAGAGAGAGAGAGGAGAAAGGTGGGGTCAGAGCAGAGGCTGTGTACCGCTTCCCAGGAAGCAAGATTGTAATGGAACACAGATAAAGTCACAGAACATGTGATGATACATAAAAATGGGTGAAGTTGTAAGTCCTACTAATAACTGAGCTACAGACCAAACAGTTTGCAATTAATATAAGCCTCTGAGTAATTATTTTATGAGCAGCTGTGGGACCACAGATGGGATTCATCCAGACCTTGTGGCTAGGTGGGGCTGAGAGACTTATAGCTACAAATATATGTGAACAATTTTTTAAATTGTGCCTTGGAAGTAGATTAGGTTCTCCAAAGGTTAGAAAAAAGAATGGGTAATACACCTGAAATACCTAGAGAGACCAATCAGGAGAGGAGATTCCCTAAGGAGGGAGGAGAAAAAAATTAATGTTAGATGACTAATTTAGCCAATTATCTTTATTATCTTTAGCCCCTCCTTTACTAAGCCTATTTGTGTTATGGTTTTAATTAGCACAATAGTAGGTATGAGGATGTATAAGCTCCATTTTTTAAATGTATGAATAAGTTTAAAATGTGTCAAAAATATGTATAAAGAATTTCATTTTTAAAGTGTCAAAAATATGTATAAAGAATTTCATTTTTAAAATCCCATTTTAATAAAAAAAGAGTGTGTTTATTGGTATGTGTACCATATGCATGCAGTACCTGTGAAGGCCAGAAGAGGGCGTCAGATCACTGGATCTGGAGTTAAAGGTGGTTAAAGACACCATGTCAGTGCTAGAAACTGAAATCATGCGAGAACAGCAAATGCTCTTAACTGCTGATCCAACACTCCAGCCACCAATATTCCATTTTCCTTTTATGGACATAACTCAAGGTTTGCATATCATTAATCCAAAGGACAAAGTTGGTTTTTTGTTGTTGTTGTTGTTGTTTATTTTTGTATGTGGATTGCCACGTTTTTCTGAGACTTGGTCCAACTATGTAGCTCAGGCCGCCCCAGTAATTTTTGATTCTCCTGACTCTGCTTGGACTGAAGAAGTCACGTTTGTTTCTAAAAATGTCACTCTCCGTTCTTCCAAGTAGTCCCACTTCTTAACCTCGGGATCTAACAGCGAATTAAATCCCTGTTCTATAGCTCTTAAAACTCAGCTCTAGCTAGTTGACAGCAGAGAGACCCCTGAGACCTGCCTCCCTCTACCTGGGTTACCAAAACAGGGGAGAAAGGATGACGTTTTAGCCAATGGACGAAGCAAGAGCACAAGTCTTAGTAAACAAACCCGGAGTAGCTGCTCTCAGGCTCCTCCCCCCTGGGGGAATGATTCATCCTTTGGCTGAAATCTAGGCGTGACCAGTGCCTTTTCAACCAATAAGAGCAGGTAGTCTCCGGCGAGGGCGGAGCGAATGGACAGATGTTAAAACCAATCACGAGCTGGAACTTCTGAAAGAGGTGGGCGGGCATTGTTTCACATTTGGACCAATCAAAACCTTGTAAGTGAGCGGCATTCTCTAGTGTCCAATAGGTGGATGGGGCGGTGTCCAGCAGCCAATGACTGGCTCCCGGGGGCGGGGCTAGACGCTTGTGTGCGGCCGAGGTACCTCGAGCGTTTGTGCGCCGCGGCTCGCGCTCGGAGGCGGCGCTGTGCTCGGTCGGACCTCGGGGCGGCGTTATCCGCGCGGCCAGGTGAGTCCCGGAGTCGGGACTGGACCCTCGGGCCGTCCGGGGCCGCGCACCACCCCCCCACCTTGGAGGGCCTCCCGGGAGCGCGCAAAGCCCCTCTCCCTCTCCCCGCGGGCTGTCCGAGAATGCGCAAAGCCCCTTTCCCGGCGCGGCCCGGGCCCAGGCCGTCCGACCCTCTTGCGCTCGCGGACCGGCTCCTCTCACCTCATCCTTGCTATGATGACCGGCCGGCTCTGGCCGCACCTTCTGTCCCTTGCCTTCGGCTACTCTCCCTCCACCTCGGGATTTCTGCTTCTTTCCTCCTGGAAACTAACATCTCTCACTTTGCTTCTTGTAGGCACCTGGAAAGGTGAAGGCGAGAAAGACAGATGACGACGCTAAACACAGGCTCTGCAAGGTTCGGAACTGGAATGGGTTTGCTTATAAACTATTTCTGCCTCCCTCCCGTTACATTGCCATTTGACCACTCTCTTCTAGAATCTTTGTCCCCAGAAAGTGATTTTTGCTGAAAATGCAGGTGAAAAGACTTCCCAGCAGTAACCAATTTGAAATGTATTACGCGGATGGAACTGGATTCTGACAGAACTAGGCAAAGCATGACTTTACTCTGTAAGGAAGGGTCATCCTGGACGCCCATCAGGTACAGGACATATGTGATTATCACACACACCTCTGAGTGAATTACAACAACATAGAGACAACCTTCAGCATTGTCTTTTTTACAGAGAATTTGTTTGCACCTTCATAGTATGGCAATGTTTGCTGTTCTATAACCATATGTTTTTAGATGGTCTTTCACACTGTTTCAGACCCCAGTAAAGTTATGTCAGGCATCTACTAGGAAGAAATTGGCTCATTGCTCACAATTTTTACTGAGTTTTAAAAGTTCAAGAATACTGGACAGTGAGGGTTTTATTTTGGAAGCTGGAGGTAATTGAATACCTTGGGCAGAGAGGGAGAGAATATATATGTTCAAGAGTGTACAGTTCTCCAGTCATTTTCATGACTGTATCTGGAGCTGTTTTTCTTAGTTGTCAGAAGAGAACAGTAAACTTCGAATTAGGCATCAAATTCACTGTGGTTTGGAGTTTGTAAGCTTTTGTGGAAGAGTTTTACTGTTTTGCTTACCTGACTTGGAGCGCATAATGGTGTAGTTTCTTGTGTTTTGCTGTGTTAAGAGTTTAGTCTCAATAGAGAAAGAAGTAAGTCTGTTTGAGTGACTTAAAAGCAGTCTTTACTCTTAGGTGACAACATTGTCTCATACGCCATATGTTTGAGCCTTATTAGTGAGTCACCCTGGAAAGAGCAGGATCTTAAAACTGTTGTAATTCATGTCAATTATAGCAGTTGTCAACATCATGGGCAAATCGCCCATCTCTTGAGTTGGTCACTGTTAAAAATTGTTGTAAGTCTGAAGTTGAAAACCAAATGTATGTGTCATGTCTTTGGATTAATCTGTGCTTAGTGGTTACTTGTTTAGAGATTAAGATGGTAGCTTTTTCTTCCTTCCCAGAGATCTGGCCTTTATCATAGTTAGTAGAACAGACACCTATACACCCAGGATTAAATGCACAGAGGGTTCTACGGTTCGTGTGGTACAAGGGAGAAGCCCTGGTCCTCCACGTTCTAACCTTGTCCTTCATTGCTCTAGACTTCCTGAAGTACATTTCCTTGACCTACCTGCCCCATGTAGATTAAAATTTTAAATTCTGAAAGCCATTTATTATACTGGACTTTTGTTCCCTAATTTTTACACAACAGAAAATGATTTCCAAGTGTGCTTTGCCCACTAATGGATGCTGGAGTTAAAACTCTCTGCCTAACCCAAAGCAAGAGTTTGTAGGATAAAACTCCTCTCTCCTGCCTCTGTCCTCTGGCTGTCTCTGTAAGCACCAAACCAAGAAGGTCCAGCCTTGTCTTACTTACCTTAGTTTGGGACAGCACGAAGAGCAATAGACATGTGGTGCTATCTACATATCCATGTGCATGACTCAGTTTTCTTTTCATGACCGATACCTGGCAGAAACAGTTTAAATAAAGGATTTGTTCTGGCTCACAGACTGAGAGGCAGTTCATAGCAGCTGGAGCTGGAAAGAGCTGGTCCCATTTCACCCACAGTCAGTAAGCAGATAGATGAATGCTCAGCTCACTTTTTTTTCTTCCCTGGTTTGGAATGCTGCTGCTCACATTCAGGCTGTTCACATTTCCATGGTGTTTCTAAATCTATCAAGATAATGGAAATTAACCATCGTACCATGAATGATTTCAAAGGCATTACCAGTATTAGTTTGGGGGTTACATGCACATTTTAGCAAGCAAAAAGATTTGCATATAGAATTGTATTTGGTAATGATCTCTAGTCCTCATTTCATGGTATTCCCTCCCTCCAAATCCATCTAGAACAATCCTTTGGCCTATTGGGAAATTTGCTCACTTAATTATTCATTCAACAAATATTTATTAACCACTTACTATAGCTTTATTCTACTTTAGGTGACAGAAAATGAGCTATATATTAAAGTCCTGTCCTCTAGGTTTTTTATTTCAGTTAGAAAGATAGACAGCTAAGGCTTGCATAGATTGGAGATTATTTCATCACCAAGTGTATTCTTTCCTGCTTCAAAGCCCCAAAGGACTTCCAGACCACTTCTACTCTTTTTCATATTTTTGAGCCTTTCTCTAGCAATAACCCTTCCCTCCCCCTCCCCCCCTCTCTCTGTGGTGTGTGTGTGTGTGTGTGTGTGTGTGTGTGTGTGTGTTGAGGAGTGGTATGTGTGATAGGGGAATGTCTTTCTGTATGTTGTGAATATCAATCTTTAAATAAAAGAGCTGTTTTGGCCCTTGGTGAGCACCATAGAAGAAATAGGTGGGGAATCAGAATAGGTAGGAAAGGAAGGGCAGAGTCAGAGACAGATCGAGCCAGCTGCCCTAAGAAACAACATGTAAGGAACACAGGTGAGCCAAGGGCCACATGGCAAGATAGATTAATAAAAATGGTTTGAGTTAAGATAAAAGAGCAAGCTAACAAGGTGCCTAAGCCGTAGACCAAACAACATAACGTTAATATAAGCATCTAAATCGTTTTGGGGGGACAAAGCAGCAGTGGACAGCTAAGCAGTCTGACACTACAAGTCTATAGGTCTAGACCTGCCCACCCGGGACCAGGAAACCTTATTGTAACATATGTGTACATGTGATTATGAAGACCAGAGGTGTTCCTTAGGACCTGGCCACCTTTTTGTTGGGGAGTAAGTCTAGGTGCTTTCTCTGGCCTGAAACTTACCAATTGGACTAAGTTGACTGGCCAACATGTTCCAGGGATCTGTTCAACTGCTCCAGCATGGCTGGTATTACAAACTCATACCACCTTACTTAGCTTTTTTAGGTGGGTTCTGGGGACCAATATCAGGTCCTTATGTTTCTAAAACTAGTGCTTTACTAAGTCATCTCCTCATTTGTGGGATATAATGCTGACCTGTTCTTTGAATCCTGGATTTGTAATCTACTAAGTGAATAGCTGTGGTACAGCCTGGACTTTTGAGCCTGTGTCCTAATTTCAAGATTGGTGGGTGATATGTAGACACTTGAACATTTCTAGGGAGAGGCATACACACACATTACCTGTGGTGATGGGGGATGAATGTAAAAGAGAATGAGAAATCATTTCAGCATCCACATTGTTCATCTGTCTATCTCTTTGCTGGCGTGTGAGCTTTATGAGAGTGTGATTCATTATATTTTCAGCACTTAAACAGTATATGGTGCATTCATAGGTAGTGAGTGAGTAAACAGTGTCACTGTGTTACAGACTGCAGAATTTAATACTTGCATTAGTAAATTGTCATAGATAACTCAGCCTCAACCAGAGAGTTTTACATTCTCCTCTTAAAACTTGTATCTGTTGTAAGTTTCTGCAGATGTGGCTAAGTCGTTTGTACCAACCCTTTGCAGGGTTTTCTCCCTTGAATAATTTTTCATTGTTTACTTTTTATTTTTATCGTGATTTTTTTTTCAGTTTGCCAGGTATGTTCAAGAGACTTCATCATCTTTTCATATCTGTGCCTCCTGCACCTGCTGGTCTCCTTGAAATGCTAATTCAAGATTTTGTCTATCCAGAGAACATTCCAGAAATAAGCCTGAGGGCTGAGTGCAGATTAGTGCTCTAACCTACTATCAGTGTTTGTCATTACATTGAGTGGTTTCTGCCTCCCCACTGTTGGGGTTACTGGCATTTTCCATGAGTTCTGAGGCTCAAACTTGAGTCCTCATCTCTTCAACCTAGTGACCTAAAGTAATTTTATATGAACAGCTTGGTGCTAAATCTTGGGTCAGATGGTTCTAGTCTCTTGTGAATTTTCACCAGCCTGTAGTGTTTTTTATAAAACTCAATTCATGTGGCTTATCAGATTATCTTTTGCATTGAATTAAGGCTTCCCTTTGTTTTTCATTGCTAAATAGTCCCTTACAAAATGACACGAATAGGAGATATTTATATTTTGCAATTTAAAAAACTTGTAATTGTTTTCCTAAAGATAATTCAAAATATCACTGGTTTAGGAGTTCCTGAAGACTGTAGAGTACCTCAGAAATGTAGTAACTCTCAGAAATGAAATCCTTTGAAAAGTGAATCTGTAGAGGCTCTGAAGCCTGTAGGACCAGATGAAACTCAGTCTAGAAAGATGTAATACTCCGTAGCTTCTAGGGCATCATTGTTAGACATGTTCATGCTTCTGAGCAAACGGGTGTTTGTAACAGGTTTGCAAATGAAGGCCTCACATCAGTTGAGGTCGTTTTATTACCAACTAAGTTCTGATGTGAAATACCTGGGGAAAATTAAATTTTTAAAGCTTTTGGGATGTTAGAGTTGCCTACCAGAGATTATAGGTGAGGGCTGGCAGATGGCTTAGCTCTGGCTGCTCTTCCAGAGGACCTGGGTTCAATTCCCAACACCCGTGTTGCAGTTCACAACTATCTGTAACTTCAGTTCTGGGTGATCCGACACCTTCATACATGCAAGCAAAACACCAATGCACATAAAATAAGAATAAATGAAGTATTAAAAATACTTTTAAAAGAGGTTATAGGTATTCTGAAAATATTAGCAAGCATCAGATTGAATGCAGCTTTGAATGTTTATGGTAAGGGATAATGTGTATTGTAATTTAAACATACTAATGAGTGAGTGTGTTCCTTTCTACTACCTCAATTCTCTTGCAAAATAGCATTTTCAACTCCTGTACCTTGGCCATTTTCAGTATTTAAAAAAATCAGTTTGTTTTCCTAGTTTTTCTGAAATTAAATGAGTTGTAATTAAGAGCATAGACTTATCAGGTGAGGTGATAACATGCAATTAATTCCAGATGCCCAAGAAACTGAGGCAGGAGAATGGCAAGTTTTTGACCAACCTGAACAACTTAACAAGACTCTGTCCAAAAAACAAAACAAGCCAGGTATGGTAGTGTGAGCTTTTAAGTTCTACACTTGGGAGGCAAAGGCAGGCAGATCTTGTTCAAGGCCAGCCTGGTCTACATAGTGAGGTCCAGGCCAGCCAATGTTAACATAATGAAATTCTATCTTAAAATTTAAAAAAAGTACCAGTAAAAGAAGCTTCAGTGTAGTTCCATGTAGGACACTTACCTCCATCATTGGGCTTCAGGAAAGAAAGGTCTAAGCTGATATCAGGTTCTGGCACTTCCACTGGTGAGTTAATACCTCAAGCCAGATTTGCTCTGGAAGAGCCTATGAAAGAATAGCCATGAAGTACTTTGAAGAGCTATAACTTCATCTTTGTTCTGTCTCCTGGATTTTGAGTAGGTTCACTTGTTTTTGTTCCTACATACTAAGTTATTAGAAGATTTCTTGTGCAGTGATTCTCAACTTTCCTAATGATTATTACAGTTCATGCTGTAGTGACCCCCCACCATAAAATTATTTCATTGCTACTTCATAATTAATTTTGCTACTACTGAATTTGATATGTGACCCAAAGGGGGTTGAGACCCACAGGTTGAGAACTGCTGGTCGAGGGGAGCTTCAGGATGGCTTTAGTTCTGTCCTTACAGTTTACATATTCCAAGGCTCCTAAGCAGTTTTTTTAAAAGACAGAATTGTATTCAGACTTGTGAGTGGGAAGGACCCTTGGCAGAGATGTATTCAGATCTGTGTCACATCATTTCTGACCCTTCTGTCTTTGTTAGAGACTTGCTAAGAAAAGTAGCACATACTTCACATCTAATGATTGCCTCATTAATTATTAGTCTGTTTAAAAGATGTTGTTTTACACAATGGCTAAGCTGGAGAAATCAAGGTCCTTCTGATGTTTTCCTGGAAAGATGATTTACTACCTTCAAGTAGGGAAACTCTGAAGCTAGGTCTGGGTACAATCTTGTCATTCAATATTGGCAAATCTGTCAGCTCTACTGGAACCTATTGTGATTTTTGTACCTATTCAATAGGATAATGTCACAGAACATCTATTTTTAGGGCATTGTTTATAAAAGTCTATGGTCTGTTAATAGACAATCTGTTAAAAATGAAATAAATAGCTAATTGTGGTGATGTATGCCTTTAACTCGAACACTCTGGAGGCAGAGGCAGGTGGATCTCTGTGACTGAGTTCCAAGCCAGCCATGGCTGTAGAGAGAGGCCTTCTTAAACAAACAGATAAACAGGAATCTGAGACCATTGCGCAGTTATGATAAAATACCTTTGACTAGATATTTACAGAGAATGTAAGTTTTATTTCTTGTATCTCTGGATCAAGGTAGTTTCAGGTGTGCTTACAGGACGGCGCATTTCATCTTCTCCGATGACCTTACAAGGTAGAAGGCAGAGGGTGGGAGAGCCAGATGCTGTGTGAAACTTGAGAGGAGCTCCCGGGCCACATCCTCTCTGCAAGGTGAAACTAACTCTTACTGTTGTGAGGCATGTTGGCCCCTGAGTTTGGATGAGCTGCATTTACGTCTTAATCATAAATTAATAGATAAAAATAAAAAATGACTAAATTAATAAAGTTAGGAAGTATTTGGTAAGTTGAAGACGACTTCTGAGCTGTGTATTCATGACTATATGTGTGCACATGTAAGCAGGGGCCAGAGGGCAACATTAGGGATCTCTTTCAATTATTCTCAACCTTACTTTTTCAGACAGCATCTTTCACCGAACCTGGAGCTCCTTGATTTCACAGAGCTGGCTTGCCAGCAGGCCCCCCAAATCCTTTTGTTTCCACTGCTCCAGCCCTGGCATTATAGGTGCATACCAGTGCACCTGGCTTTTTATATAGGTGGAAGGGATTGAATTCAAGTTCTTGCTTACACAGCGAGTGCTGTGCCCACTGAGCCTTCTCTCCACCACTTAGTTATGAGATTTGTTTGTTTCAAAGCTTTCCTTAGACTAGTATTTAAGAGTGTTGATTTGAGAATTGTTGTAGAGATCAGACTAATTAGAATTTCTGTTGCACTTAGAATCTTGCCACTGTACTAAAGGCGTGGCCTATAGTCCTCTTTAGTCTGTCAAAATGACCTGCTGCAGATTAACAAGCAAAAAAAGAGGCATGGAAATGCTTCCAGGTGATGACATTCCTAACTGAGATCCTGATTCCAGTGTGCTTTCTTGATGCTTTTCAAATGCTTTTTAAATTATTTAAGTTTTGTGTTCTTGGCTCTGGTCCAGGTACAGAACGCTACCTTAAGCTTAGGATGATGATTCTTCCCAGAGGGTCTGCGTCAGTTTTTAAGTGTGGGGCTCTTTATAGATGTATAATAACATCAGCAAAGAGGTTGCATTTCATCTACATGTATTTTCTAATCTGGAAGGCTTCACTTTAAAAGCTGCCTCTGTAATTCTTCCTTGTTTTTTGTTAGATTTTACTCTTGGGAATCATAAAGGTGATTTTTCTGTTTCTTGGATTTCTCATCTACTAGTAATTCTTTGTTGTTTGGGAATGATATGCTTTTGTTTTGATTTGATTTGGGGGGAACAGTCAGGGTATTGCTCTATTGACCAAGATAACCTGAAATTGGCCATCCTTTTGCCTCGTCTTCTTTGGTGCTGGGGTTCATTGACAAACCACCACAGATAGCTTAACTAACACTTTTTTTTTTTTAAGTTGTGGTTTTTGTTTTGTTTTTTTGTTCTTGTTTGTTTAAGACAGGGTTTCCCTGTGTAGCCCTGACAGCCCTGGAACTCACTCTGTAGACCAGGCTGGCCTCGAACTCAGAGATCCGCCTGCCGTGCACCACCACCACTGGGTGGAAAGTTTAGTGTTACAGGTTGAATCCCGAGCCTTCCAGATAATAGACAAGGATCTATCACTAAGCTGTATTCCCGGTCGGTCATCTTTATAGCTCACTGAGTTACTCAGTCTGACCTTGATGTCATTGTAGTCTAGGGATTTTACAGTTCCCCTGCCTCAGCTTCCTTGATAGCTGGTTTTACAGGCCAATACCAAAGGCCTGGCTGTGTCAACTTTAAATTACAGGACAGTTGAGTTTGCTGTGTTTCTGACAAGCACATCAACAGTGTTTGCAAGTGCTGTTTTGCATTAGGTGTAGTGTGTTAGAATATTGGTGTCTTGTGGTCAGAACAGGAAGCCTAACAGGATAATTCCATACTTGCTTTCTGCCTAAGTCTTAGCAACCTCTTATCTTTTCATCTTTCCAGAAGATAAAATTACTCAATTAGAGGGTGTCTGGGAGTTGGTTCTTCAGTCTGCATGGGTGTTGTTCTTATCCTTAGCAGTGGCAGCATATCTTCCTGCTTTCCCAGCACCTAGACTGTCTTCTGTTCTTCTCCACTAGAGCCTTTCACTGTCCCTTAACGTGCACTGACCTTAGCAGAGGAAGATAAGTGTCCCACAGAGTCTGCAGCGTCCTCTGGCAGCTATCTCTCAGTGTCACCATCATTTAGCGTTATGCCTCTTTCCTCTTCTGGAGTCTGCTCTCATTCAGGTCTTAGCACCTGCCATGCTTCTGCCTTCTGTAGACACTCCTCAGCAGCTTCTTGTTCAACCATAGGCACTTGACTGGGTATGTATTAGTAGTGTCTTATAGCTGTTGTAACAAAATATTGTAAACTGGTGGCTTAATACTGATTCTAATAGTTCTGGAGGTCTGTGATCTGAAACCAGTGTATCTGAGCCCCACAATCCCTCAGTGGTTCCAGGGAAGGCTCTGTTCTTCCCTCTTTCTGCTTCTGCTGGGTATCAGTCTTCTTTTAAGGGGAGATCACTCTGGCTCTGCCTTTTCTCCTGTCTATCTGTAATCATCCCTTCCTTATGTCTCGTTTATAGGAGCACTTAATAGAATTTACTTGGATAATTCTAGATGATCTCTTTGTCTCAGGGACCTTCACGTAATTACATGTACGACAAAGTCCCTTTTTCAAAATAAGATAGTATTTACTGATTCTAAAGTAGGGTGTGGACTGCTCTTGGGCGGGGGCGGGGGCTTTCTCTTAGCCTAGTGCACTGGAATTGTCTGTTCTCAGCGCTCAGCTGCTTCTGAGTTTCATGTTGTCTTCCTCTGCCTGATTCTTTCAGGTGCTGGCGCACATCAGAGCTGGGTCCTTTTCCATCTACTTGCTGACTACTCCACCTGTCAGTGCTTGAGTGGTCTGGAGGCATTGCAAGTTAACATGTCCACAGTATAGCTCAGCACTTTTCTTAACTGCGACCCCACCCCCACCCTGCCAGCCCTGTCCTCCGGGGTCCTTGGCAGTTCTCTCACCCTGGCTTCCCACACCCAGTCCAGTTTGGGGTCTGCTGCTCCTGCTGCCACCATCGTAGCCAGGCGGCCCAGAGTCTGTGTTAGCAGTCTTTTGATCTAGTTTCCATGCAGCAGAACAGAATTTGAGCCATTTAGTTTGTGGCTGAGAATTTCTTCCTTTGGTTTTAAGATAAAGCCCTAGATATTTCTTGTGGTGTCGGATCCCATAAGTTCTGCTACCTTTCCATCCAATCTCCTTCTCATCCCCCTCCCGTGTGCACAGCTATCTTCTCTGCATTCCCAGAACTTCTCTCCCGGATGAGTCTTTGAACATGTTTTTCCCTGCTCCTCCTCATTGGTAACAAATTTATATTCATAGGTATGAGTAAAATTGCCCACACCTAGATGGGATAACCCCCACTGAGTGTTCAAATAATCCTTTTACTTCTCCTTTTATGGCACAAACTACAATAATTCTTTTTAAAAACAGTTTTATTATAGACTGGCCTGGAACACATGGCCTTCTTTCCTCAATCTCCTGGGTGCTAGATTACAGGCATATGCCACCATACCTATATCAGGAGACAACCACACAGAGCAGCAGAACCTTGAAGGTCTGGGAGTGCTGACCCACGACTTTAATCCCATCACTTGGGAGGCAGAGATCTCTTCAAAGCCTAACAAGACCCATGAGATAGTGAGTGGCACAAACCTTGAATCCCACACCTGTGATCCCATGCCCCTGTTCCCAGCACTAGGAATGTTGAACCAGGAAGTGAGATGGGTGGAAAAGGGAAGATGAGACTGGAGGAGGCGGGACTAAGGTGGCTACTTCCCCTTTGGGCTGAGTACAGAACTGCAGCCTAAGGAGTCGGGAAGGCTGAGGAGTTGGCTGGGTGAGAACTGGCTGTGGTTTGTTCCCTGTCTCTCTGATATTCAGTTTTCCCCCAATATTTGGCTCCGGGTTTTATGATACCAAATAGAATTCTTGCAATATACTGGACTCATAGTTATTAACTATCTACTCATTTCCCTCTTGAGAGAGTGTGAGTACTGCCAGGGGAGGAACTGTATACATTCAAGACAGTGAATAGCCAATAGACTCAGATTTTAAAGAATGAATGAATGAAGCTAAAAACCTGAGTTAAATCTATATTAGGATCCAGGTGTGGTGGCCCGCACCGCACCTTTAATCCCTCATTTGGGAGTCAGGGGCAGGGCAAATCTCCATAAATTCAAGGCCAGCCTGCCAGGGCTACACAGAAAAATCTTTTCTTAATTTTTTAAAATGTGGGATATATGTGTGTATTTGGAATAAAAGAGAGAGAGACAGTCTCTCTGTGTATCTCTGGCTGGCCTGGAATTTGCTATGTAGAACAGACTGGTCTTAAACTTGCAGAGATCTGCCTTTTCTCTGCAACCCCCCCGCCCCCCGCTGGGATTAAAAGCATGCACCACTGTGCCAACTCAAAATTTATCTGGCCAGCCAGGCTAGAGTGATGAAACCAGAGTAGAACAGCGAATGTGTGCAGGTGCTGGTGTGTGCACAACTCAGGATTCTATCTCCTCAACCCTGAATTTCAGAGGTACACCACGGTGTGTGCACAACTCAGGATTCTGTCTCCTCAACCCTGAATTTTAGAGGTACACCACGGTGTGTGCACAACTCAGGATTCTGTCTCCTCAACCCTGAATTTCAGAGGTACACCACGATGTGTGCACAACTAGGATTCTATCTCCTCAACCCTGAATTTCAGAGGTATACCACGGTGTGTGCACAACTCAGGATTCTGTCTCCTCAATCCTGAATTTCAGAGGTACACCACGATGTGTGCACAACTAGGATTCTATCTCCTCAACCTTGAATTTTAGAGGTACACCACGGTGTGTGCACAACTCAGGATTCTGTCTCCTCAACCCTGAATTTCAGAGGTACACCACGATGTGTGCACAACTAGGATTCTATCTCCTCAACCTTGAATTTCAGAGGTATACCACAGTGTGTGCACAACTCAGGATTCTGTCTCCTCAACCCTGAATTTCAGAGGTACACCACGGTGTGTGCACAACTCAGGATTCTATCTCCTCAACCCTGAATTTCAGAGGTACACCACGGTGTGTGCACAACTCAGGATTCTATCTCCTCAACCTTGAATTTCAGAGGTACACCACGGTGTGTGCACAACTAGGATTCTGTCTCCTCAACCCTGAATTTCAGAGGTATACCACGGTGTGTGCACAACTCAGGATTCTATCTCTTCAACTCTGAATTTCAGAGGTATACCACGGTGTGTGCACAACTCAGGATTCTATCTCCTCAACCCTGAATTTCAGAGGTATACCACGGTGTGTGCACAACTCAGGATTCTATCTCCTCAACCCTGAATTTCAGAGGTACACCACTGCACCTAGTCTTGTTTTATGTGATGCCAGGTATTAAGCCAAGGACTTTGTTAGAAAATATAAATTACTTTCATTAACTCTTCAGTACTTTGATAATAGTAATTTATTTAAAAATCCTAAATATTGATAGAGAAATTGTGACCATGAACATGATTCAGGTTATAGCTTCTGAAAAGTCAGGGACACTACTCAGTTAGTGGGACATTTTTGCTTGACATGTAAGAGGCCCTGGGTTTGTTTCTGTAGTATCACATTATAGATGTATGTTTGTGAATGTGTGTATATGCATACACTAAATTTGTTCAGAGAACAGTCAAGTTTGGGTATGAACCTATTGATCTGGGAGTTATACAAGCTGTGAGTGTTGAACTGACAAAGCATGTATTTTTAAACTTCCTAGATACATTAACAGCCCCTTTAAAGTCTTGACTGGGGTCATTCAGGTTCTGTGCAACCTCTGTGCTCCTGCCCCCTGTGGACAGGGCTGCACACCTGTATTTACTGTGCTTTCCTAGTTTTATCTGTAATGGCAGTCACCATTTTCAACATGTTTCCTGCTGGTGGTTTGAATGTAAAGTGTCTTCTAAAAGTCTCAGTTGAAGACATGGTCTTGAACTGGTGTCATCATTGAGGTAATTAGATCACCAGGATGCTGACTTCATCAGTGAATTAATCCATTGTTGAGTTTATTGGTCCAAGGGGCTGTTAGGACTTAGAGAAAGTCAGTCACTAGGAGTACATCTGTTTCCTGGATACCATAAGGTAAGCAGTTTTCTTCAACAATGCCCTTCTGCTTTTATGTTTTTACTGTGGCACAGGCCTAAAAACAGTGGAGCCAGTTGGCAGTGGATTGAAACCGTGAGCCAGAATCAATCTTTCCTCTTCTTAGATGTTTGTCAAGTATATTGTAACCACATCAGAAAAACTAACATATTTTTTCTGCATAGTTCAGATGCAGAGAAAGAATAACTTTAATATCATACTTGGATTTCTGTAGTGCAATGTAGACCCAGGCTAGGTCTGAAATTATCTGATTTCTTCCTGCTTCACACTTGTTACCACATAGCATCTTAGGACTTAAAGCAGCAGACATGTACTCTGTGGGTGAGGAATCTGGGAGCAGCCTAGCCCTGTGCCTCTGCCTGAGTCTGTCATGAAGTTGCAGGAAAGCTGTCAGCTGGGGGGCTGTACTTGGCAAGGCCTGATTGTGGGAAGATAGTCTTTCAAGCTCACACACAAGCGGCTTACTTCTCTGTCACTCAGATGGCTCTGTGGTATTGCTGACATCATGGCCGATATTCTGATCTTAATCCTATTTATGAAACTGAGTTTTTTTTTTTTAATTTCTGACAGCTCTGGACACATTTTCTTCATCCCCACTACATTAGATTTTCACAAGAATGTAACTTGGTGTGTGGAAAAGGGTCATGCTAAATAATGCAGACTGACAAAGTGGAATGACAGAGGCAGCTCAGTGTTGAAGCCTTTGGGTGGTGAGCTGCTGAGAGCTGTGAACAGAATAGAGCCGGCTCAGAAGGCAGTCATACTAATTCTTCCATCACCCAATCTCCCCACACTGAAACATCTATGTGCCGAGGAGCTTCCCTCTCTACCAGACAAAGTTAGGGACACGGTAAGGTAGCAGTTCACACACCCAACAGTGTGACTCCTAAACTAGCCTGTAACACAGAAAGGTGGCTTAGTTCCTCGGTCTGGTGCCCTCCCTAGCCTTTCCCTGTGTGAAACCTTCTCTTAAATTGCAGTTAAGGGCTGAAGTAGTAGCTCTCTGGTAAGGAATAGACCCCCCCCCCCCATACACGAGACTCTGGGTTCAGTCTGCAGCCTGAAAAAAATGTAAATACTGCTGGGTATATTATGTCTAGTCAATGAGAATATAGAGGTGGTGGCACTTCATTTGCTTTAAACACTGTACAGTTACGGTTGTATTATACAGTTACATAGGTTGTTGCTGTTTTAAAAAAAAAAAAAAAAGCTTTGCACTTAGTGGAAGCTGCAGGCTGAAGATCTGTATAGATATCAGTACTGTGTGAGCATTGAGAACTGTGAGAATTGTTTCTGTTTTCTTTTTTTTTTAAGTATTTATATTTAGTTCTATAACTTGATGACACCACAGGAAAAGGAACTCAGTTTGTACTACTGTGTGTTTGCATCACAGATCACCTTTTTGATCTCAAAATGTGTGCCTTTCTCCCTTCAGAAAGTAGTCTGCTTTGCAGCATGAACCAGCTGGGCAGTTTAATTCTTTTGCTGTCTACCTAGAAATACTATCAGGTTCCACAGATTGAGAGCTCAGTCCCAACACAGCTTTCTCACTTCAAGACACTAGTTGAAATTTCTAGACCTCTGAAACTTAGGACCAACTGGCTGTCAGTTGGGGTTCCCACTCCCCCATCCTTGGGGTTAGCTTGCTGGTCAACTCACAGCTCAGGGAAATACTGATGTTCACTAGTTTATTCTAAAGGATATTTTGTGGGAGACAAATACCACAGTGTTTGATGTTAAGTGATCTCTAATCCTAGCATCTGGGAAGCAGAGTCAAATGATCACAATAAGTTAGAGATCAGCCTGGTCTACATAGCCTGTTTCAGAACAACCAGAGACACATAATGAGACATTGCAAAAATAAAAACAACAAAGGAACAGATAGCCCATCGAAGAGATGGGTAGGATGAGATTTGGAAATCTCCTGGGCCCAGGAATTCCCATCCTTGTGGAGGTGGGCTCGGTCACCTTCCCTTGGCTCATGAATTATTTCTTTCTTACTTTTCTACAAACTTTCATGTGTTCAGCTGTGTAGAAATGTTCCAAACCTCACCTCTTTGGGTTCTTATGAAGGCATCATTATAAAAGCATGATTGAAACAGGATGATCCTGTAACAGTGTGACCAGACAGAAAGGGTGTGGCCTAATGCTAGAAGACTACATAGGGAAACCCAGCAGGGCCTGTCTATCCAGATTCTTCTTGGCCTCTGTGCAACAGTCTCCTTCCAGCTATGGGCAGGACCTCTACTGAAAGGGTTTTATGATCAATCTACAAGATCAGAGAATTTGTTTAAGGCCAGTCTAAGACAGAAAGAGAGAAGCTCAGAATATATCTTTGTTTTTAATTACTTGCCTAGGGGAAAAGAAATGTTAGTTTCTATGACCTTCTAGGAGAAGGGGGCCGAGGAAGACTGGTTTTTGAGATCTAAAGCACCTCTGCATTACAAGAGACTGTCCAGGGCTGGGGTGCAGCTTAGTGGTAGTATACTTGCCTATCCATGCAAGGCCCTGGACTTTATACCCAGCACTGGAGAAAGAAAAGAAGAGTAAAGGACTGTCTTCCACCCTTATTGATTAATAGGTTTTCTGTCCCCTCCCCATAATAGGTGTCTCCTCTTAAGCAGTAAAACAGATCAAACCAAATTTAAAAAGCATAACAACAGGTTCATTTGAGCAAAGTAACTCCCCTGGCAGGTTCTCTAGTCCCAGAGATGGAGGCTGGAGAAGTTGTACTCCTGAGCTAAAATGAAGATTATATAGGTTGTAGGTGAGGAGTGATGACATGTCAGCCACAAGCTCGGTTGTACCTTATGGTCAAAAGCTGACCAGCTGTAGGTAGCTGGGAAGTTCAGGAGCTTTTTTTGAATATCCTCTGAGTGGGTGGGGTTTGGAGAGACAGAAATGGGGCTTCTCAGATCCTGCACGAGTAAGCTGGAAGTTCCAACTGAACACTGATCTGAAGCCAGACTGAACCAAAGGACTGTCTGTGGTTTTATGAGCCAGAAACCATGGGTGAGACCCAAGATGGGTCTGTCGTTAAATCAAACCCAGTGAACTGATGCTGTGCTTTCTTTCCATTCCCACTCTCATGAGCAAGTGGGTCCAGGAACTTACTGTGCTCTGCCTACTCCATGCCTAAGTTATTCTTCTGCTGCCTTCTTATCCATACAGTCATGTGTGCAGGATTTACTTATCTGGACAAAGGTAGTGGTTGTTTTGTT
This sequence comes from Phyllotis vaccarum, assembly GCA_033318265.1. Taxonomy (NCBI): domain Eukaryota; kingdom Metazoa; phylum Chordata; class Mammalia; order Rodentia; family Cricetidae; genus Phyllotis; species Phyllotis vaccarum. The sequence goes on along the minus strand of JARWLC010000014.1, from coordinate 66,294,745 downwards.
TTAGAAAACTAAGTTCTGTTTCTCCGAATGATTTCTGTATTGGTAGGCAGAAGTCGTAATTGCCTGTTGTAAACAGCTACCTCCCTTAAGGCCTTAGGAATGCGAGCCCTGAGCTGCAGTAGGAGACCTCTCCTGAATGTGCAGGCAGTATCCCGTGGGCTGGGATTCAGGACTAAGAATAAAAAGGAGAAACAAAGCTGAGCATCAGCTCTCATTGTTGTTGACTTCCTGGTCCAGTGTGGCGTGATTAACTCCTTGCTAACTTGTCACCAGGCCTTCCCCATGATGGACTGTACTTTGAAACCCTTTCTTTATCACGTTTGGTCCCAGCAGAATGTAAAATAGTGACTATAGAAGCCAAAGTAAACAGTTACAGACGTCTGCACTTTGGTTTACTTGTTAAGTTCGCCATGCTGATGATGTACCACTGCACTATAAACTGCCCATGTATGCCTTTAAGAGCTATAAAGAAAGAACTGGTGAGGTAGCTCTGTGGTGGGCAAAGATACCTGCTGTCCACTCTGATGAGCTGAATCCATCTCCAAGACCCACATAGAAGAGAGCTGATTTCAACAGGTTGTCCTTGGCTTTCACATGTACACCAGAGTGTGTGTGTGTGTGTGTGTGTGTGTGTGTGTGTGTGTGTGTGTGTGTGTGTGTGTGTGTGTATACGCATATATACATGCTCACACAAAATTTAAAAACATATAGATAGGTACAAAATTGTCAAAAAATAATGTTTTTATAAAAAGTATACACAAAATACTGGCAAAATTAAAAGTGCTGCCAGCCAAACTGTAGGAGCACACCTTTAATCCCAGCACTTGTGAGGCAGAGGCAGGCAAATCTCTGTGAGTTCAAGGACAGTCTGGTCTACAGAGCTAGTTACAGGACAGCCAAGTCTACACAAAGAAAACCTGTCTCGAAAAACAAAACCGAAAGAAAGAAAGCAAAAAAAAAAAAAAAAAAAAGCTGTCAAAAGTTAAACAAAATAATTAATTTTAAAAAATTATAAAAGTTACATATGTGTCAATAGAAAAACAGCCAGTGGCCTCAACAAAAAATATACAAGTGTAAACAAAAAAGCCCTGTAAATTAAAAAAAACAAATTATGAAGGCTAAATATTAAAAACTATAGTTAAATTATGAGACTAGAATGATCAGAAAATGGTCAATGAAAGTAAAGAAATAGACAGTACTACTAAGAATTCTTTTCTTCATCTCCCTCTCATAGTCGGAAGGCCCAGCCTTTCTAGAATAGCCCCAAGACCTGGACCAGCAGTCCCAAAGAAACACACAGAAGCTTACATTAATTTCATGCTGATCAGCCTATGGCTCAGGTGTATAATTTGCCAACTTTTAACTCTTAAACTAATCCATGATTAGCCAAGTGGCTTAGTACCTTTTCTCCAAGCAGCATTTTGGCCTTGTTTCCTCTACATTTGCCTGGTATCTCTGCTGGTCTCTCTTCCTCTTCCCAAAGGTTTCTTGGTCTGGTAGCTCCACCCACACTTCCTGTCTGACTTCTAGCCAATCAGCGTTTATTAAACTAGTAGGAGGGACAAATATTTACAATGTACCAGAACATAATCCTATAGCACTTCTCCCCTCCCCCACCTCATGTGTGTGTGGGGGGGCAGGTAGAGAATAACTTTGTAGGTTAACTCCTCTTCCTTCCACTGTTTGGGACCCAGGAATAGAATTCAGTCATCAGGCTTAGCAGCAAGTGCTTTTACCCTCTGAGCTATCTTGCCAGGGTGGCAGCAAATCAAAAAAGTGAATATTAACAAATAACCAACACCGAAGCAGCTGTGTTTCTGGAAGATAGTCTAAGGAAACCAGTAGGAAAGATGACAGAGGCTCTTTCGACTGTGTCACACAGAAACACTGAACTCAATTCCCAAGACAGGTTTTGTGCTGCCATAGAAATCATGTTAGATGGTTCTAACATCTTACTAGTGCGAAAAGATACAGGAGAATGTATGTATGTAGCTACACACATCAGGAGGTTTAGGTGTAGGAAGGCTGTTTGCTGTGTTGCTTATTATTCTTATCCATAGATGGTTGAGCAGCTGGTAATTTTTTTTTTTTTTTAAGAGACAAGGCCTGGCTACATATCCCTAGCCTCAGAATTACAGTAATCCCTACAACCTTACCTCTTGTGAATTGTGTTATTTTTGAAATACATTTTAAAGAGAGCCAGGACTTGGTACTTAGAATAAGGAGCAGGTACTTACACTGGTCACTAATAATGCATTTCTAGGGTGCTTGAGAGATGGTTCAACTGTTAAAAGTACTGGCTACTCTGGTTCAGTTCTCAGCTCAGATGTCAGGCAGGTCACAACCACTTATAACTCCAGCTCCTGGTGATCTGTTACTCTTTTTCTAGCCTCTGAGCTTCCACACACATGCCATACTTTCATAGACACACATGCATAAATGAAAATAGGCATAGATACATTTTTTTAAAAGAATACACTTCCTCTTTCTATTTAAATGTTAAAGAAGTTGATCTGCGGTAGGTTCTAGAACATTTAGGAATTTGGCACAGGAAAGTTTCTACTACCATATCCTTTGGCTTTTGTTTGAGAAGAGTGAAATTAGACATTTTTTTCCTGTAATCTCTTGTGTTTGTTTGTTTGAGAAAGGTTTAACAGTAGCCCAGACTAGCCTGAAACTTGAGATAGTCTTTCTGCTTTGACCTCTGAATGCTGAGGTGACAGGTGTGAGCCTCCTGTCCATGACTATAGCAACTGTTATAAAAGCAAACGTTTTACTGGGTGGCTTTCATTGTCAGAGGTTTCATCCATTGTCATCATAGTGGGACATGTCAGAATACAGGCAGCCATGGTGCTGGAGCAGGAGCTGAGAGTTAATACATCTTGACATGGAGGCAACAGGATGTGTCTTGAGCATACATGAGACTTCAGAGCCTGCCTCCACATTGACACACTTCCTCTAACAAGGCTACACCTCCTAATAGTGCCGCTTCTCAATTCCTAAAGAACTATACATCTGTATAATTGGCAACTGTATAGATGTGATTGATGTCATAACACAGACTAACAGTTGTGTCTTCTGGAAGGACATGGATGTAGATTCAAGTTTTCTCGGTCTTCATCTTTACTGTTTGCCTTTTTGTCTGTTTAGACTCTCCATAATGAATGGATCTAGTGTGACAAGTACATCACCCAGTGTAAAATGCAAAGAGGACCCAGGGTTAAATGGACATGAAGAAAAGGAAAACCCGTTTGCAGAGTACATGTGGATGGAGAACGAAGAGGATTTCAATAGACAGGTAGGCAAAGGTGGAAAGCAGTTACCATCCCTGTGAGCTACTGGAATCTTTTGCTGTACTTATAGAAGAAACAAGGTAGTTTTTCTAGTATTGATAAAGACTAACATAGAGAACCAGCAGTTCCAGGTCTTAGCAGCCAGAGGCATACAGCTCAGGCTAGATGGGTCCTAAGCCAAGAGCCTGACTGCCCAGAACTTAGTGTAGTCCTCTGCTCTAAGCAGCAACACTCAGAGCTAGCCAGGATTATAGCTGTTAATCCTCCTAAACGCTCAAAGAACTGTGGTCTCTTCCTGCCTCTCCCTTTCAACCTGTGTGGGTCTCTGCTGTTTGTGTGGAGTTCTTCTCTGCTTTCTTACCTCCACAGACATTGCTGCTCCTGTTGTCAAGGTGGTGGCTACTACAACACTTTGCTGGCATGCCCTTTCTGCTGTTTGTGTATCTCATTCTGGAAAGTCATATTAAAATTGATAAGACAAACAATAAAGATTTAACGTACAGTTTAAAAAAACTATAAGATAAGAAGATACTATATCAAGGTTTCCACAGGTAGGCCAGGTTTTGTACTATTGGACCAAGTGTGGCTCCCTGAGACACAGACAACACCTGCACCAATTTGAGGAAGAGATGGGTAGACTCCAGTGCAAGAATACAATGAAAGACCTGAACATCCCACTGTAGAAGAAGCAGAAGAAAACGACTTTAAAGATAACTTTAAAAGATGATAGAGGGAGGCTGGAGAAATGGCTCAGGGGTTTGGAGCACTGGCCACTCTTCCAGAGGACCTGGATTCAACTTCCAGCTCCCACATGGCAGCTCACAGCTGTAGTAAGTCCTGTTCATGCCAATGCACATAAAATGAAATAAAATAAATTTTATATTAAAGAAAAAGATGGTGATAGAAGCTTTCAAAGAGGAAATGAAAAATTCCTTAAATTAAGAAAAAGACAAACAAAAATTGGAATAAATCAATAGATCTCTTAAAGCCAAGGAAACCAAGGAAAAGCAATCACACAGGTGAAGGAAACAGTTCAGGATTTGAACATTGAAATAGAAGCAATAAAGAAGACACAAACGGAGGGAATTCTGGAAATGGAAAGTCTAGAATAAAGCAAACAGGAATTTAGAAATAAAAGCATAACCAATAGAATATAAGAGATGGACAAGGGAATCTTTGGCATTGAAGATACAATAGAGAAAGTAGATTTGAGAAAACAATAAAGCCAACAAAGTCATAATGCAAAGCATCCAGGAAATCTGGGACACCATGAAAAGACAAAACCAAAGAAGGAGAAGACCAGCCCAAAGGCACATGAAATATATTCAGTAAAATCATAGAGGAAAAATTTCCCAACCTAAAGAAGGAAATGCCTATGAATCTAAAAGAAGCTTACAGAACACCAAATAAATTGGACTCCCCCCCAAAAAAGTCCCCTCGCCATATAATAAACCACTAAATATACAGAATAAGGAAAGAATATTTAGAGCTGCAAAGGAAAAAGGCCAAATAATTTATAATGCAAGACCTATCATAATAACACCCAATTTCTTAATGGAAACTCTGAAAGCCAGAAGGTCTTAGACAGATGTTATACAGGCATTAAGAGACCACAGATGTCAGTCCAGACTACTATACCCAGCAAGACTTCCAATCACCATAGACGAGTATAAACAAAATATTCTATGACAAATTCAAATTTAAATAATACCTATCCACTAGAAGGAAAACTCGAACCTAAGAAAGTCAGATGTGTCCATGAAAACACAGGCAGTAGATAATCTCATACCTGCAAATTGCAAAGAAGAGAAATATACACATACTACCACCAAAAATAACAGGAATCAACAATCACATTAATATCCCTTAGTATCAATGGACTCAATTTGTCTCTAAAAAGTCATAGGCTAACAGAATGGATATGAAAACAGGATCCATCCTTCTACTGCACATAAGAAACACACCCCCACTTCAAAAACAGACATTTCAGAGTAAAGGGTTGGGAAAGACTTTCCAATCGTATGGACTTAAGAAGCAAGTTGGTGTAGCTTATCCTAATATCTAACACAAGAGATCAAGTAGGACATCACATTTGTAAAAGAAACATTATTAAAGCTTAAATTGCACACTGAGCCCCACACATTAATAGTGGGAGACTTCAACACCCAACTCTCATCGACAGACATGTCTGCCACACAGAAAATTAAAGAGAAATATGGGACGTAACAGGTTATGGCTCAAATGGACTTAATAAACAAAGAATATACTGTCCTCTCAGCACTCCATGGAACCTTCTCTAGAACTGACCACATACTCAGTCACTAAGCATATCTCAACACAGAGAAAAAAAATTGGAGTAACCTGTATCTTACCAGATCACCATGGCTTAGTTAGAATTCAACAACAGCACAAATTACAGAAAGCCTACAAACTCATGGAAATTAAATAATGCTCGGCTGAAGCACCACTGAGTCAAGGATGAAATAAAAAAAAAATTAAAGATTTCCTAAACATCAATGAAAATGAATCCACAACGTACATACTCAGGCTTATGGGATACTATGAGAGAGGTACTAAGAGGAAAATTCATAGACTAACTGCCTACATAAAGAAACTGAAGAAATCTCACACTAGTGACTTAACAGCACATTGAAAGCTCTAGAACTATAAGAAGGAAACTCACCCAGGAGGAGTAGATGCCAGGAAATAATCACATCGAGGGCCAAAATCCATAACATAAACAGAGCAGTACAGAGAGTCAATGAAACAAAGAGTTCAACAAAGTAGATAATCCCTTGTCCAAACTAACCGAAAGGCAGAGGGAGAATATTCACAAAAAGGAGACCTAACAGCAGACACTGAGGAAATCCAGACAGTCATCAGGTCATACTTTAGAGACTTGTAATCCACAAAATTGGAAAGTCTAGGTACCACATACCAAAGTTACATCAAGACAAGATAGAAGCCTCCCAACCAAAAAACAGCCCAGAGCCAGATGGTTTCGGCACAGAATTCTTTTTAAGGAAGATGAGAGAAGAAGGAAGGAAAAGAAAAAGAAAAAGCTAGCTAGATGTAAGCCAAGCTAAGGCAGGCATTTATACGTTAGTCAAGATGTATGGTATGACAAACATCTTACAGGGCCTGTGAGATGGCTCTGTTAATAAATGCTGTTGCTATCACACCTTACAACCTGAGTTAAATCCCAGGACCCACATGTTAGAACAGAAGAGCAAACTCCCACAGGTTGCCCTCTGACCTCCACATACATACCTCCCTCCCCAACAATAAATAAACCAACAATAAGAAACTTAAAGCTATAATTCCCAATACTAGTACTGATAGTCATTGGTTGGGTGGGAAGATACAGTACACATTCACATGCATCTATGCATGTGGAGGCCAGATGTCAATATTGAGTGTTTTCTTCTACCAGTCTCCACTTTATTGTTTGAAACAGAATCTCTCAGTGAATCTGAAGCTGGTGATTGGCTAGACTGGCTGGCCAGTGATTCTTAGATTTCGTCTGTGTCTGCCTCTGGACACTGGGATTACAGGTACACACCACTACACCTAGCTTTTTACTGGAATACTTCAGATCCAAATTCAGGTCCCCATGTTTGTGCCACAAGCACGTTACCTGCTGAGCCTTTTCCCCAGCCTCCTTATTGGTCTTTTGAAGAAAAACGTTCATTGAAAGATGGTCATGGTAATGCATGTCTATAGTCCCAACATTTATAAGAATAAATTTATAAGAAACAAGGGAATCAGGAGTTCAAGGCTGTGTTCAAAATAAAAGTTATACAAGTTTGAGGCTTTTAGAACCAGATTGAAATGTCATACTGGGGGGAGGAAGAACCAAGACCTAAATAAGGAAATGTCACTTGTTTGAAGTCTCAGTAAGTGGTAGCCTATATGCTTATAATCCCAGTACTGGGAAAGTAGAGCCAAGAAGAACAGTTCAAGGTCAGCTTCTGCTACCTACTCACTTGAGCCTGTCCATACATACACAGTGCCCTGACTCAGACAGATAACAATAACAGATGTGATCGTGGAAAGTATAACTCAAGGGTTAAACTTGAAGAGACAGCTCTGCAGTCTTGAGTGCTTGCTGTTCATGCAGAGGACAGGAGTTTGGTTTCTAGAACCTACATGGTAGCCTACAACCATCTGTAACTCCAGCTCCAGTGGACCTGGTGCTTTTCTTCTGGCCTTCCCATTCACTTACAGTCATGTGCACTCACCCTACACACACACACACACACACACACACACACACACACACACACACACACATTAAAAATAATAAAATATTTTTTAATGGAAGGATAACTCAGGAAAGGGAAAAATTCTTGTAAAAAGAAACACATTAGTTCTGTTTGTGAATGATTTATATTCATACACAGTTTTAATACTAAAGAGAAGAAACTTGGTTGTGCGAAATGAGGAGCAAATACCAATTCTATGCAACTTGTAGGATGTTGCCACTGGTGACACGTGACGTGGAATGTGGGACGGTGAACCCCTTAGTTGGGTTTAGGGATTACATACATGTTCTCTAACTGGAGGGCCCTTGAGTTTTTGTGAGCTCCTGTTATTTCTCCATGGGTATCTTAAGTCACAACAGGCACAGTACTCTGTCATGCCTCAGAGTGGAACTTGGAATCTGTTGTTTCTTTTTCAATGTTCTTAGTGCTAATTTTCCAACTCTTTTTATTTATCTACTATGTATACAGAGTTCTGCCTGCACGTCAGAAGAGGGCACCAGATCTCATTATAGATGGCTGTGAGCCACCATGTGGTTGCTAGGAATTGAACTCAGCACCTCTGGAAGAACATTCCGTGCTCTTAACCTCTGAGCCATCTCTCCAGCCCATAATTTCTCAACTCTTACATAAAGAAAATGGAATACTGCTATAATAAGAGAAAGATATTCACATGGCAAGATCCTAAAAGAAACAGCTGTAGTAAAATACTTGAGCAAGAGAATTTGTAAGAGAATGGAGAACAGGAGTATAGTGGCTTATACCTGTGGTCTTCAGACTTGGTAGGCTGAGACAGGGAGATTGATATGAGTTCACAGCCAGCCTGAGCTGTATACACAGTGAGTTACTCCAGCCCTGTCACAGAGAGAGAAATAGAGAAATACCAAGCATTTCAAACACAAATCTATAAATTCTTACGGCTTAGAAAATATTTGTTGTAGTTACTTAAGATCTTCATACCTATATAATTTCTGAGATTCTTAAAGTGTTTAGGCAATTACAAATTTAAGATACTCTTTGTTTTGTTTTGAGACAGTTTCTCTTGTAACAGCCCTGGCTGTCCTGAAACTTAATTGTGGACCAGGCTGGCCTCAAACTCACTGGAGATACACCTGCCTCTGCCTCCTAAGTGCTGGGATTAAAGGCATGAGCTACCACCACCCAGCCTAAGATACTTTTCTTAAGCTGGGTAATAGAACATGGCTGTGATCCCAGCACTTGGGAGGAACAGGCAGGACAGTCAGAAGTTCAAGGCCAGCCAGGGTTATATGAAACTGTCTAAAAACAACAGAAACAATCAAAAACTTGCTTTCAGTAACTTTCTCTGAATATGTGAGCCACAGCTGAGTGGTTTGTTGTTTGATTTGTCTTGGGGAGGTAATGAGCTGTGAACCTGTTAGCCAGCAGGAGATGGGAGAGTTGGCAAGTGTGGAGTGGCCAATGAAGTCAGTGAAGTCTGCGGAGTAAACAAGGTCTGCAAAGGACTGGAAAACCCTAGATTTCTTTACTTCAGCTTGTGACTGTTGAGAAAGTATGGAATAGTTTAAATATTGTGTTCTTGTTTTAAGAGACTACTGTATTATAAAATATATTTCTAGTAATGCGCCAGAAAGTGTCCTTTGAATCTCTCTAAGGTTCTAATGGTAATTTTCTGCTTTGGAATTTTTATCACTAGAAAAGTGGGTCATGAGCTAATACTGGTTTTGATTTGGTTTTCAGTGTCACAGACCAACTACTTACTTTCTTTGTCTTTTATATGTTCTTTGTAAGGTGGGATATTTAAGAATTTTGTTTTGTTTTGAATCAGGGTCTCACTGTGTGGCCCTGGCTGGCCTATAACTTATAGAGACCCATCTGTCTGTGCTTCACCACATCCTGGAAAGATCAAGGAAGAATTCAAGCTATAAAATGATTTTTCCATAACACTGTAAAAGTAGAGAATAAATAATAAAAGCAAGGGGCTGGAGAGAGGGCTCAGTGGTTAAGAGGACTGACTGCTCTTCCAGAGAACCTAGATTCAGTTCCCAGAACCCATATGGCATCTTTCAACTGTCTGTAACCCCAAGATCGGGCACCCTCACACAGACATACATGCATGTAAAACACCAATGCACATAAAATAGTAAATTATTAAAATATAATAAAAGCAAGATAAAGAATCAAAAGTAATAATAAAGTATCTCGTAAAGATTTATGAAGACCAGAGGTTTCTGCCATTTTAAATAAGTAAAACTGTGTTTTCTTTATGGTTACCAGGTCAGTTACTTTCTGTTGCTGTGATAAAATACCATGACCAAAAGCAACTTAGGGAAGAAAAGAGTTTATCTTAGCTTAGCGTTCTTGGGGAGATGCAGTCAGTTCCTTATGACTGTACTGAGCAACAAGCAAGCACTGGCAGCAGGAACAAGAAGCTGATCATATGCTATCTGTGCACTGGCAGCAGAGAAATGGAGTAGATCTGTAAATCTCAAAGCCTGCCCCCATTGATATCATAAAGGTTTGTGATGTCCCTAACAGGTAACTAGGTAACCAGGGACCAAATATTTAGAAACTTGAGCCAATTGGTAACTTTTCTCATTTAAACCATAATAGTCCTTGGAGGCACCATTAGCTCTCCTGCCCATGATTCTGAGTTGCAGAGTGACAGCTGCTGAGAGGGGGGGCTGGGGACCCCAGAGAGATTGTCCTCTGGGATAGCACCTCTAAATGTTCCCCCTGTTGGCAGGTAGAGGAAGAGCTGCAGGAGCAAGACTTCTTGGACCGCTGCTTCCAGGAGATGCTGGATGAAGAGGACCAGGACTGGTTCATCCCTGCACGAGACCTGCCTCAGGCTGTGGGACAATTACAGCAGCAGCTAAATGGACTGTCAGTCGGTGACAGTCATGAAACCGAAGACATTTTGGTAAGATCCTTCTGTAGTTCCACATGTGACATCTTGAAAAGAACATGGTATTTGGAGTTGTAGATGCCTATATGGCTCTACACCATACATCAGATCTCGGCAGCTTCACTTCTTAAATGGCCTCCAGCTCTGTGAAACTCTAGTCATCACCTTCATTTATGCTGATGCTCTGCACTGGGATAAGATTAGAAGGCTGAGTTAGTTTGATAGTTGTCTCTCTCTTTCTCTGTATATATTGAATATTCTCTCACTCTCCGAGGAAGACTGTTCCTATTAGGAGGAGCTCACTCTTGACAGGCCAGTTTGTACTTCAGTTAAATCAGAGAAGTGACTGTGGTTCCCACATAGCTTGTGAGCCAAGACTCAAAAGACCACCAGGAAGGACAGAAAGATGAGAAAACAGAGGTTCTGATATCCAAAGTAGCTTCGTGGAATATTGTTTTTGACCATGTTTCTCTGTTCAGTAGCTTTTAGTACTATTTTGTAGTAAGCATCATTCATACATTCAGGGGAGTGTCCTGAAATGGAGAGGGAAGAGGAAGGAGGAAGCTCAGAACAATTAAGTGGCAGCCTGGGTGTCACTTCTTTCCCTGAGGCTCACCAGGAGGGGTACGTGGTGCGGTTGGGGTGTGGAATACTTGCTAACATGTATCGGAACTGCAGAAACAAAGTTGACATGATTGGCATTCCCTCCTGGTCCCTGTCCCCCTTCACTTTCATCTTATCTGCAGGGCTGGGATTTGAACCTTGTACGTGCTAGGCAAGTATTCTACCATTAAGCCACATCCCTAGCCTGAGAATGGGTTTTAAAGTATAATATGACATGAAAGCAGAAAGATGACCATCGGTATGGCGAGAGATAAGAGGCAAATGTCAGCAAAGTCAGTTTAATGAATATGTATAAAAATGCTATAGTGAAACTCATTAAATTAACTTTTTTAATCATGAAAAAAAATAAAAGTACAGTTTGCTTTGAGATGTTTTCTCTTGATTCTTATTTCAGAGCAAAAGTAACCTGAATCCAGATGCCAAGGAGTTTATTCCAGGAGTGAAGTACTGAGCTGCTGGAAGCTTCCAGAAGGACTTGTTTTGTCCCCACTCCTGGGGCCAGCAATGCACAGAAAGGCAGAGCTGAAGGGGGGTGGCAAGGGTGTGCAGCCAGGGCGGGTTGGGTTGGGACGGTGGTTTAACTGGATACTGTGACTCTGAGTAACTAATGTGCGAGGTACTACTCTCTAGCCCCGACCTGGCTCTTCTGTTCTGTTGATGTTAGAGCAGTTTCCCATTTTGTTTTATTTTTGATGAGCTCTTGGAATTAAGGAACTGCAGTTGTTTTTCCCTTGTAAGGAATGTTCTGTTTGTATTCAAGCAAAATAAGCTGACCAAGGAAAACAGTATTTAAGAAATAATCTTCCCTGCTGTGTACCTACCAGGAACAGGGCATCTGGAGAGCTTAAGGAGTTTGTAGCTGCGTGATGAGGGGAAAACAGGAGATGGAAACCAGATGCAACACTCAGCTTCTCAACCCCTGACGTTTCCATGGTGAATTGGGGTACCAGTGGCCCCAAAGCCCTTGTCTCCTGGCCTGAACTCTGTGCTGTATGTTAGGTCTACAAAGATCATGTAACTTCCAATCTAACAATTCAGCATGTGGATGTGGGCAGAGACTGGAAGGAAAGAGCTGGGGTCTGGACTTTCCATTTTGTCTTGCTGCCAGGGATAGAACCCAGTGTCTCACATGTACCAGGTTAGTCCAACCCTTGAGCTGTTCACGACCCTCCCTTGTTGACTTGTAGACAACCTCAGCAATTAAACACAAACTTCCGTTTTTCCTGTTAAAAGTTTCATAGGATGGCATCTTGTGACAGTGGCCTTCCCCTTAGGTCATATCATAGTGAGTAGCTCAGGGAACTTGTATGGTCAGACACACATCGACTCCCAAAACTTCTCAACTAGTCCTCTGGGAGGGCTTGATTCCTGCTTCAGCTTTTAGCTTGGCCACTTCTAATCAGAAGGGTATGGGTAGGGCATTAAAAAAAAAAAAAGATTTTGCTGCAGTCTCCCTGAGGCTGTTGGAGTTCAGACTATCAGGATTGCAGGAAGATCCTTGAGAATCTCCTCCAGCATATAGTGCACCTTCCTCTGAGTACCTGGCTGGGAACCCTGTGCAAGCCTGAGGAGGTTTTGCTCCATCCTAAAGTTTTGTCCTTTGGAAGCCAAGCATGGTCGTAAGAGGCCTGCCTCCCCCCCCTCCCCCCCCTCCCCCCCCCTCCCCCGCTGTGCATGGGTATCAGTCTCTGTGCTGGTTTAAGGGCTGTATTTGGTTAATACTAGAGTGTTGTTGAGTGTACCTGGAAACAACTGCTGGTGTGTTGAGTCCACCTCAGAGGTAGCATGCTGACTCCAGGCTTGGGATACAGCCGGTGAAGTGTTCCTTAGTAATCCTGTGGCCCAGCTCTATCATCCAGTGTTGTGAGGTAGCATAATTATGCCCCAGACCACAGGCTCAGCCTTAGAGCTTAGGGGTTCTGTGGAGTTTTATTGGGTTTTTTTTTTCCTTCCCCTTGATAATTTATACAGCAATAGAAAATGGTAATAGTTAGCTGATCTGGCTAGCCCCAGTCTTATTAGTAACTGGGTTCTAATTATTATTTGGCTCTATAACTTTTCTTTTTGGGGGGAAGGAGAAGGGAAAAGGTGATAAGGAATGTCTCTTCAGGTATTTGGACTGCATAAGAAATTGTGGAGTTAGCCAAAGCTCAGGGTCTGGGGCCAATTTCTACCTATAGTGTAGACTTTTGGTTATCATAAAGCAAGCCAGAAAATAGTTTAAAGACTGGATCTTTTATATGGGACCCAGGACCTCACATGTGCTATGCAAGCACTACATCAAGCTGCATTCCAAGCCTATGAGGGGCTGGGTCTTGGGAACACCCCTATTTCCAAAGTCCCAAGAGCTATGATTGTTAGATTAAGATTGTAAGGCTAGCGGTGGCTTAAAAATAAATGCTTGTAGTGAACTGCAAACACCCTCCATATTGTTGTCAAGGGTTTGATTTGACTTTAGAGACTAAGATGCACATAAACAGCTCTGTGAATCAGCACTTTCATTCAGTGAATGAGCTGGGAAAGGGGGACAGCCACAATGAACCTCTTGATTGGGGCTGTGGTAGATGAGCATGTGACTTCCTGGGATTGCCTCGTTTCTAGAGGGTACAGTAAGAGTCTTGGTTTTACATGCTATTAGATTAGGTTTATAGGATGTCAAGGATAGAAACTCACAGGTCTGGTGAATTTGACTAGAAGTTGGAGGTTCTCACCTAGTGGAAAGCTTATCCCAGCCACCCTCCTCCGGAAGAGCATGGATGGAAGGCATTTGTCAAATAGGAGAGTAGAAAGGATGTTAATTTGTAAAGCAGGGACTCTGAGTGGCCTGTCCATCCAGTTGCTATGAGAGTTGTTGCCCCCAGGAATGGTCAGTCCTGGGATGGCTCAGTGCAGTGGGTGAGTGCCTTCCAATGTCTATTGCTACCTGGGATATGTCATCAGACTTAAACCCACCTTGGGTTTCTTTTTTCCCATGCTTAATCTTCCAAGAAAAAGCTGCTGGTGTTGGGAACAGAGCAAGACTCTGCCTGGGGAAACATACTACCTGCCCTCTGCCCTCAACACCCAACACACTGCTGAACCCCACAAGTTTCCATTTCTTGAGAGTTGGGACTAGGGCATAAGACATGCTGCTCTCTTCAAGATGTCAAGCCTTGGAGCCACACTCGCTCTTGGGGAATAGGAGGAAATTCAAAAGATGAGATGGTAGACCCTTTTGTTTTTAATGTAAAAACCTTCCTACATTTTTGTTACTAAAGGTATAATTTAAATAAAAAATTTGCTGAGCTTTCCTCCCCAAATTTACCTTACTATATTTTAAAATGAATAAACATTCCAGGTTACTTAATACTATAAAGTTTTTTGTTGTTTTTGTGGGTGGGTTGTTTTTGTGGTTCTAAGGATTAAATTCAGGATTTCACACAGCTAGACAGCATTCTCCCACTGAGGCTATTTCTCTCTCTCTCTGTCTCTCTCTCTGTTTGTTGAGTCATAGTCTTGCTCTGTGGTCCAGACTAGACTTGAACCTCTGCCTCAGCCTTCCCAGTGCTGAGATTATAGGTGTGGGACACCTGACTGTCCTAAATAACTTAATATTGTGCTGCTATTAAATTGTTTTTCAGTGCTGGGTGTTAAATAAAAGATTCCATGCATGGTTGAGGAAGTGTTCTAACAGACTATATCCCTTGACTATAAAATATTTTCCCTGTAAAGTAGCAACATGCTTTACCCTATAAACACAAAAAGATAATTTTGCCCTGCCAGTTGTAAGCCTTCAAAAATTTAACAGCAAATTGTGGGTAGTACTCAACTTTAATCCCAGAACTTGGGGAACGAGGCAGAGGTGGGTAGAGCGCTAGGTTGAGGCCAGCAGAGTTCAGACTAGCCAGGTGTACAAAATGAGGCTCTGTCTACAAATAAGTTAATAGAAATAAACTAGTACTTGAAAAGTGGAAACAGGGCAAAAGAGCCTTAAGCTGAGGTGGTTCACTAATGATGCATAACATACAAATCATGAAACTTACTGGGCTTAAGTATCCAAGTCACTGAGTTTAGGAACTTTCTTTAGTACTAGAGCAACAACCACCACACTCTTATCTCAGTAAGCTCTTTCATATGCTGGTCCCCAGACCCTGGAGTGGCTAATGCATCTTTTCTGGACATTTCATGTCAATGGAGTCAAACACTAATTAATTAGCACTTTTTTTGAGATGTTCTTTCAATGTTGAGCAGTCTCCTATTTCGTATATTGCTGTCAAGGAGCCCCTTAAGCTCGGGTTTCAGCCCCCTCAGCTCCACTGGCTCTCCACCTTTGCCCTCTGACCTTTGAAGCATCTGAGGCCCACTTAATAAAAAGTGTACAGGGAATGAAACTAGTGTTTCACTCAGAATCAATGTCGGAGACTAACTTTCTAGCCAGGGGAGTTAGAGTTGACTAACTCTGCTGGACTCTGAAGGTGGTGGTGGTGTACACAGGAGGAAGGCAGGCCAAAGCAGAGGGGAGGAGCCAGTGGAGGAACACAGCCTGTCTGGCACCTCCAATGAACCTAGGTCAGACCCTAGACTCTTGTTCCTGTTGCAAATGTATAAAAGCTTTTTGCTCACAGGGCTTAGCAATTAAGAGCATGGCTGTTCCTGGCTCAGTCTTCAGAACCCACAGTGAGGCTTACAGCCATATGAAACTCCAGTCCCAGACAGGATCTGATTTTTTTCTGGTTCCTGTAGATACATTGGTCTTAAGTTCTAAGGGGATAGTGAGATGGCTCAGTGGATCAGCAGCTGTACATAAATGTAGGCAGAACACCCAAACATAAAAAAGTTTTCCTAAAAACACCAAAAGTAATTATTATTTTTTGTTGTTCTACAAATCAGATGGCATCTGTTTAAGAACTCAAGAAATGAGAATAAGTGCACTTTGCTGAGGTGGTACCTTTCTGACTAGACCTGGTACGGACAGGTATTCTGGGCAGTTGGAGAGTGGGAAAACAGATCTCAGAGGTTAAACACTCCCATTGCTGCACATCCAGATCTGGCTGATCTTAGTTTCCAAATGGGACTGGAGATGATAGTGCCTCTGGGCAATTCAAGAGTATTTCCTGGAAGGATTAGCTCCAGGGGAAAGACCCTCCTCCCAGGGCTGGCAGCAGCCAAGCCATAAAGGTCTGAGAAGTGCCACACTGTAACCAGAGCAAGGCCTGTTAAGCAGTGCCTACTTGGCCTGGAATTCATTCAGACAAGAAACAATAAATGCCTTGTGTACCTACAGCTACCAAATCTAAGGTTAAATCAAAATTGAGACTAGAATTGTACTGTCCCTTAATCCTACTTGGGAGGGGTGTGATAAATCTTGGGTCTTCCCCAGGAGGTGGGCATAGATACAACTAGTTCCATCATAAGGAATTGTAATTTTGCCAAGAGGAGACTTGGATCCCAGCTCCTGGCAGCCAGAGCATGTAGTGTGGAAATGGGAAGTGCAGGGCCATTATATGCTTAAAAGCCTGGTGAGTGCATGTAAACACATGAAACAGTAAACACTTGAAGTATATCTTTAAACCCTGAACCTGCTACCCTAACGTGCTAGAAGTTAACCATGCTGAGGACATGCACAGCAATGTGTTGAGCATACCATCTGCCAGGGAGGGGAGAAAGTGCATTTATTTTCTTCCATATGTGTTTTTAACAAAGGCTCCTCCCGTCTAACACTCAGTGTCAGCTGGATGGGGGTGTAGTGCAGTCCTTAAAAGGTATAGGAATAGAAGGCAACGGCATTGATGCTGTAGTCCATAGGAAGATGGTATCCAATGTGCCTGGCTCCCAGGCTAGCACCCCCCAGGGCAGAAGAGTGCTGTAGCTTCATCAGGGTGAAGCTGGAGAAGGAGTTCTGGGCCTGCAGCTCTCGGCCTTGGGTCAGCGCCAGGAGAAAGCCTGGAGGGAAGAATAGAGATCAGCAGCTGTAGCTTCAGTGGAGATGCTTGAGATCACATGCCAAGCATTCAGCACAGAGGCACCAGGATGCTGTGGGTGCTGGAGCCAGCAGCCCAAGAAACTGGTACTCCTCAACTCCAGAGCATGCAATACCCACAGCTTCTAGGTACCAGAATTGAGTAGGGACCCTCGAGCTGTTTTAGAGAGTCTCATGGAGACCCTGCCACTGGCTGAAATGAGGCTGCCATGCCAAATTCCTTCTGGCCAGAATGGTGACTAAGGCTACCATAGGTTATCATACACTAGTCTAAGTTCTAAGGGATAGTGAGATGGCTCAGTGGTTAAAGGCATTTGCTGCTCTTCAGAGGACCTGGCTTCAGTACCCAACACCCACATGGTGACTCACAATACCTGTTATTCTTCTACCCTCCTTGGGCACTGAACACCCATGGTGCACAGACATTCATGCTGACAGAAAATAACCCACACAACTTAAAAGTAAATAAAATTTAAAAAGTGATTACTGTATCATTTGTAATAGAACATCTTTTCACCAGATCAAGAGCTAGAGCTATATAGCTCTGCAGTAGAGCACGGGTTTAGCAAGCACACACCCTAGGAGGGGGTCACAGGCTGTATGAACAGAATAAAGGGCCCCTCTTCACCCTCACCTGCCCGCCCAGACTCACCTTCTTTAAGCAGCTCCCAGCTCTTCCATACTGAGCCCACGCACACAATGGGGAGGCCAAGTTCCCGTTGGAATAAGACCTGGAAAGAAGGCAGAAGATGGGGCACTGCAGGCTGACCCTAACCCTAAACCTTGCCAGGGGATGTTTACTCTAGTGGGGAAACTGAAGGTGGACTCTAAAGCAAAAAAAAGGGGGGGAGGGATACAGACGTCATGAAAGTGAGGCAGATAAGAGGAAAGGGAGACTAGAGGGCAGCACCACATCAAAGCACATTGATGGGGCAGTCTCACCTCCCTAGGCCAAGGGACAGACCCTGTCCAACCGCCACCCACCTTTGTGTCTTGCCTCAACTCACCGGGTCAATCTCTGGCAAAACTGCCACAATGTGTTTGCCCAGCAGCTCCCCAGCCTTCCTGAAGATGTACCGGGAGAGGGGATCTCCCTGCTGTGCACCTGAACAGGGAGGAGGAAGGGGCTGGACAACACTGGAAACAGCCACTCTCCCTCAGGTAGGACAGCAAGCTCAGGCCAAGTCAATGTTAGGC
The DNA here is from genome assembly GCA_033318265.1 of Phyllotis vaccarum. Classification (NCBI taxonomy): domain Eukaryota; kingdom Metazoa; phylum Chordata; class Mammalia; order Rodentia; family Cricetidae; genus Phyllotis; species Phyllotis vaccarum. The sequence continues at coordinate 66,276,523 of JARWLC010000014.1, read as the reverse complement.
TGGATGCCCACACTGGTAAACCTCCTCCCTCCATTCCAGTTCCCTGCTGTAGAAGATCTACCCCACCAGAGCAGTAGGACTAGACTTCAGAACTACTGAAGCACATTACTGTGTCTGTCCCTGTGAGTCTATCAGCCCTGAAGACAGGGGACTCTCTCTAAGAAGATGGCTGATCCCTATTGGTGTGCTGCAGGCCAGCCCCATCCTGGCTGGTGTTTGGCCTTAGTCCTGAGATAAACACTTTGGGGCTAGGGAATCCAAGTTAAAGAGGAACAGACTTCACACTGAAAAAATAAGGTGTGACATGCAGGCTCCTTCCAAAGACACAAGCTGTGTCAACTTTCTGGGAACTGTCTAATAACCCAGGCCTGTGACTGTACCAGCCACATGGCCACCAGGAGGAAAGCACAATCCAGTGCTGTCCAGTCCCACCTTCACCCTGTCCAGCACACCACGCTGAGCCACAGACTCCAGGGTATTTGGTGAACGACCATCAGGGCACAGTCCTGCCCTAACTATGCACCATCCCCCCATTAGCCATGCTTCTGGAGAACCAAGCTACAAACAAGTGGTGCCTACAGTACCTTCTGCAATCTTCTGACAAAACCCAGCAAACTTGGATTTATCAAAGTCCCTATACAGGTGGGTGAGGATTCCTAGCCGATCTGGCACCTGAGGAGACACAAGCAGTCAACAGATAGAAAACCCCTAGTTTGTCACCGAGAGTGGCCTTCTCAGTGTGTCCATTGGACTCACCTAAACATTTTGAGACTTTTTTTAAGCTTAAAAAATTATGGGAGTTTGAGGTTTATCACTTGAGTAGGTTTGTTTTGTTTTTTCCCTCAAGAACAAATTTACTGAAGAACTCTTGAAGATTGCTTCAGTTCAAAGCAGTCCCCTACAATCCCTACTTAAAGTAGCAAACCAAAGGTTCTGAGAATTGCTACAACTGAGAAACAGATTCATATCTCCCAAACTCTCTTCCTCCACCACCACCACCAATATAACACTGCACCCTTCTTTGTACCCCAAAGCACAAAGGTTCTCCAGAGTACATTAGTGGGGGTGGAGTAAATGTGAACCTCGACAGAAACATGACGAGGTGTTTTATGTACTTACTTCATTTGACTTTTCTTAGATGTTTGAAAAATGCTAAAATCCTAAGAGCAAGTGGCAGCCACACTGGTCTGAACACTACCACACCATTCTGAATCCTGTCCTTAATCCCACTTCTCCACCTTGCTATTCTGACTCACCTGCGGCTTCTCCCTCAGATTCCCAGGGTCCTAAGCTAGGTGTACATGACTGGGTAGTGGGCAGTACCTGGAAATAGTTGAACATGGCCTGTTTGACATAGCCAATATCATGAGGAGCTGCCTCCAGGTTGTCGATGGAGTCAAACACGATTTTCACGGCTTTGTATGCAATCCAGTAGGCTGCCGGGAACAGAGGGCAAAGCAAACCACTAATCACAGAGGCCATCTCCTCACCAAGAAGGCCTCTCAAGCCCAAGACCAGTTAGAAGTCAGTGATCAGTCAATCAGTGGCTTCCAGTGTGGGGCAGGGGGAGGCTTTTTACCAAACGATCTGACAGACACCGACAATGGAAAGCTAGTGGGAAGACCTGAGTAGGGAAACTTGTCACACTGGCTCCCATTCAAAGACAAGGGTGGCGAACTGTCACACACAGCTGCAGTTCAGCATGATCTGGAACCAAAGGTCACCAAAGAAAGGTATACATGCTGCCTCAAAAGTAGTGTCAGTGGAAAGTGTTTACAGACCCTTTTCCCACTGGCAAAGTCTGTGGACAGCTATGGTACTAATCTTCAGTTTGAATCTTTCCCTTAGATCTCCAAAAGTCAACAGAGGTAGGCTGCACTACCATGCTATAAACTGAACCTTGGGCACAAGAGCCTACTAAGGAACAAGAGGCAATGCTGTGATTCTCCCAACGCTACCTAGGATTCTGAAACAGTTTGGGAGTGACTTGGGGACACCTGTTTGGGATTGGGAACCAAAGTGGGCAGGGAAAGGGAAAGGGGTATCCCAGGCCTACGTGTACTCACCTGAGCCCTCATCTCCCATCATGTGGCCCCAGCCACCACAGCCACTCTCAGAGCCATCAGGGTTGACAAGTCTACAGTTGGAGCCTGTCCCAGCGATGAGCACAATCCCACCTGGGGAGAGGGCATGGGGGCTCGGTGTGGCCAAGGGCCTCCCACTGCAAAAGACAGGACAGAAACCAGCCCCACAGTGGAAGGATCACCACCCAACCTCCCAGAGAAAATAGCCCACTTGCTTCCTGTCCAGGGATGAAAGAAGAACACAAGTCTGCATCTCTTCAAGGGAACATGGCTCCCTACCAGCCAGACTTCAAATGATCTTGGCTTAACTGAATACCTAATGCCAGAAACTATGGCAGACCCTGTTCTTACAGTGACCATCAGCACCCTGAATCATATAGACAGCTGCTCCCGCTTCCACAAAAGTGAAATCAAAGATAGGAGGCCTGTCAAATCAGAGCTGAGGCCAGTTTCATTTTTGAGATGGTCTCAGAAGGTAGCCCTGGCTGACCTAGGACTTATTTATGTGGAACACGCTGGCCTTGAACTTGCAGTGATCTGCCAGCCTCTGTCTCCTGAAAGCTGGAGTAAAAGGTGTTCACTGACATGCCTGGTTAGGCTCAGTTATATGCTAGCATACTGGCATACCAGAGTCCCACACTTTCTCCTCAGTACCACCAGTTTCTGCCCCACAGATTCCACCCTCACTTTCCAGCCAGCCACTTATCCTGCCCTACTTCCTCCTCTGCCCCTGGTCCAGAACCAGTATGAATATGTCCAGGAAAGGATCTGGGAGAGAGTAACAGTGGCTGCCTTCCAGATATTTGTAAGAGAGGTTTTGCTGTTTATAGGTAAGCTCATTTTCAACCCCGCTCCCTCCCTCCCTCCCTCCCTCCCTCCCTCCCTCCCATCCTCACCATCTGGGGTAGCTGTGGCAATAGAACCTGCTGCATCGGTGGTGATTATGTAACTTTCACTCAGGTTAGGAAACCGGCCCCTCAACTCCTGTAGGAGGAGCTTCACTGCCTCCTCCTGATCCCCACCACTCAGGGACAGACCCTAGGCCACAAGGGAGAACATGTTGAGCAAAGGAGGAAGCAGCCCCAAAACATCTCTTTTCTTAACCCCTTTCTTCCTGACACCCATATGGCCATACTCTGTGCATCTACTCTAGCCTCTCCGCCCACAGTAAGCCCTTAGAAGGTCGTGCCTGCAGGGGCAGCCTGGTCTAGGGAAGGGCGCAGGGAAGGAAGACAGAGGCAAAGGAGCAAAGTGAGGGATATGGAGAAAGCAGCTTGACTTGACATCCATTGGGTCTGGCTGGGCCTGCACATCTCCCTTGAATATCTGGGAAGTAGCAAGAGTCACAGAAACCTGGCAGGAAAAAAGAGCTAACACTTAAAGAGCCCTCCAGGATATGGGGTACTGGCCATTTTGGAATATGATGCAGTACCTCCCACTTTCCCAACAACTCTTACTATATGTATTTGTAAAGCGAGGAAATGGGCTGAGAGAACGTAACTGACTTAAGGGACACTGTACTGGGTGGCAAAGCTAAATTCAAATCAAGGTACCAATGGATCTCTGGAGCCCCATGCTTTTAGAGACCATTCTCAGCTTCCAGATAACCACCGAAACCAAAGAATGGAAAGGATCAAGGGCCCCGGCCCTAGAGAACTTCTCTTATCATCTAGCTCATCTAGTCTCACTGTCACCTGCTCCAGCAGACTCACCAGACTGCGAAGGGGTACCCGAGGATCCATTCCTGCCTTCTGCTTGGCTGTGGTCACCATCTCATTGATCCTCTCCACACACTTGTCTGTGCCAATCAGCTGGCCCCAACAGGGAAGAAGGAGTTAAAAAGGTTTGCAGAAGCTGTACTGCCCCTACCAGCTGCTAAGAGGCCCAGCTACCAGCTCAACAGGAGTCACAGAACATTAAGTAAGAGCCAGGTCCTCTAGTCCCCTCGGGATGGCTTTTTACCCAGTGGTTTGTGCTCAATCCATCTGCTTCAGACAGGATCTTCCCGTCCTCAGAAAGTAAAAGGACTTTGGACTGTGTGCCTCCCCTATAAAATACAAGAGGGGACTTAGTCCTACTAAAACTGCAGGCAGAGAGCCAAGCTTGCATAGTAGTCCCTCATTAGAGTCCAGGGTAAAGACAACTTCAGTCAACCTAACCTCTACTCCCAAACCTGTTTAATGTCTGCTACACTCTTGAAAGGGAAGTGGGGCCTTGTTCATTTTTTTCTGGTAGGTCCTACTTCTGCAAGGGCCCACTTACCCATCACCTAGACCTTACAACCTGTCTGATGTGGGCTTCTCCAGTTAGCAAGCTGCTCTGAATTAAGAGTGTAGTTAATTGTTTCCTGTCTGCTGCTCATTATGAGCTCCACTAGGTGAAGCTCCTGACTGATTCCCTAACCTCCTAACTGGCACAGAGCAACTTTGGGTAAATACATCTAAGGAGAAAAGCAGATCTCTGCTCTTCTCACAACAGCTAAGAGCCACTTTTGAGACCCATCTCCTGCTACCAGGGTCTTCTGGATACCAGGCAGGGAGATATTTATACAGACTTCAGCAACTAAACCCTCTGGAGTTAAACTATGTGATATACAAAGGAAGATGCTAATGTCCCACTGATCAGCACTTCCTGGAATGTAACAGAAAGGCACTTAAGACTTCATGATCCAACTCAAAGAAGACATCAAGTTCAGTGGAGACATTAATGCAAGGGACAGCAAACTAGGAATCCAAAATCACTTCTTGACAAATTAGGGAAAATTAAGCTCTAACTTCCAGATGACTCTAACAAAGCTAAGTGCAAACTCCTACACTCTGCTAAGGGTTTTTGCTTGTTTGTTAAGGTGTCACATAGCCAGAGGACATCCACCTTAGCAATTCACGGAGAAAAGTCTTAAGGGTAAGTCAGCAGTGAACTGTGTTGATACCAGACACCCCCCCCCCACCTGTCGTGGTTTGTTTGGCTCACCCAGATCCACACCCCTGTCACGCACAGAGGACAGGGCAAATCACCATCTTGCTCACCCTTCCTCTTGCTTTACATATGTTGCAACTGAGTCCCAGAAAGGGCAGCGGTCTCACCCAAAACCATGTCCGGAAGAGCTACTTCCCAGAGTCCAACAGAGCAGTTTCTGAACTGAATGTGGGAACCAAGGGCCTTCGGGACAAGACAGTGTTCTGGTGGCAGCTGCTCAACTCCCGGGCTCCTTTGGGCATAAATCTCTGGGCTTCCGCCTCTTTCCCACGTCCACCCGCGACTGGCAACATCCCACCTGCCTCCAGCTCTGCACAACTCTCCGCAGATTGACCCAAGACCGCGCAGAAGTTGGCGGCGGAGAGGGGCGTGGTCGCGCCGTGGGGCGCAAAGGCTCAGGGCGTGGAATGGACCGCCGACCCCTGGACCCGCGGCTCCCTAACGGACGGCCTCGGACCGTGCAGCGCTCACCCTTCCACGCCGCCATAGAGTGCGGCCATGCTACCGTTGCCACAGCAGGTCCCTCTGTGGCGTCGCCCTCAATCGGCTGATACTCTCCGGTCTGCAGCGGAACCGCCCCACGTCATGTGACCACGGTGCACACGCCGCCAGGGTGGCCGTTCCAGCCAGCTCTTTTCCAGCCCCGTGCTTCCACGCGTAGGCAGAACTTCAAATGAGGAGCCTTGGCAAAGTGTGCCAGGGAACTCCGGAAGTAGTTGGCGACGACGTGGTTAATTAGGGGGCGCGCACGCGCAGACGTGTGCTGAGGCGTGCTCAGGGTCTGGCGGAAATGCCTGAGGATCAGGGCAGGAGCCGGGAGCCCAGCCTGGATCTAGCAGCTGTGAGAGTGCAGAGCCGGTAGCAGAAAAGCCCCTATCTGCTGTGAGCTCGGGCGGGGTTCTGTAGAACCCGAGGTTCTGTGGATGTCAGAAACCACTGTACAGGTGCACTGAGCCTAGCCTGTTCTTTTTTGGACAGTATCTCTTCTTTGTAACCCAGATTGGCCTGGAACACAATGCTGGCTCCACCTGCTAAAAGCTGGCATTCACCGACCTTATTTCACCTTCTGGCTACCATCTGCTCCTCTATTCTAAAATGTGCAACGGGAAAGAAGGAGCAAGATGCCGTCAGGTCTGGCAGAAAAGTGGCTCCTGTGTCCCGCCTCAGTCTCCTCCAGGTGGTTCTGAAAGGTCCAGGAATATAGAAAGGTAGAATTATAACTCTAAAGGAATGAGAGCTGACAGACACGAGCATAACAGCCAGATCTGCTTTACAGCCACATCCTCTGCCAACAGCAAGGGTTAATTTTAGCCTCTTTGCCCTTATAGAAGACAACCGCCCTGGACCCAAGTTAACTTCTAATAAAAATGTCAGGGAAGACTGCAGGGATATACAAATATCAATTAGCTGGGACCCTCTGAAACCTTGTTAGTGGGAAACTGTAAATCCTAAAAATACAATTTGTCTATAAAAGTTTAACTTTGAAATTGTAAAACTTCTTCTGTTCATGCCTGATGCGTCTATGTGACACCTAGCATACATCCCTTACCTGATGATTATGTTTGCAGGGCTTAAAACCCCTGCTGGGCCACAGTTAAAGAATGCCAAACCTGGCTGCGGTCTCAGTTAACTGATAAGCCTATTTGCTCCGTGATGATTTTTTTTTTTTTAAATAAAATTTATTTCTCATTTAGATTTGGTACTCTGTCTCTCGTTTTTTGGTGTGCCCTTGGACCCGACAGTTCTAGGCATGTTAGTGACAGCTTCAAAAGCCAGGAGGGCTGTCTGCTGCCCTTAACATTTGAGACATCAGATGGAGCCTCCATAGGGTTAGCCTGGCTCCTGTCCAACCTCTGCCCTCTGTGCCTGCTTCCTGTGAAAAAAATCTTTAACTAAGATCCTCTTTCCTGGTAGTTAATTGTCTCTGGTTGTGTTTTGTGAATAGTTGGGAAATGGGCACACAAGGTCTCCTGTATTCCAAACTAACTTCTGAGGATGACTTTAAACTCCTGCTTCTCCTGCGCCCTCCTCCCTCAGTGCTAGGATGTAAGGTTTTTGTGTGGGCTTTTAAAGGTGAATGAGTACAGTCTCAGTTTACTTCTTACCTATCTGAATCAGTAAAGAACCAAGTAAATCAAGAATAATGCCCACTTGAGACATTTCCATTCACAGTACATCAAAGCTGGAAAATATTCTAACAACTTTAGAGTCACAGCTAATTGCATTGGATTCAGACTGAACAGAGTTTTAGCAGAAATGTGAGGTCAGAGAATTCTGAAGGAAAATTCCCTTTTTGTGCCAGTGTAATGAGTGTTGGAACCCATTTGTGACAACATTCAACTATGCTTTTGTATTATTGTTTGGATTTTTACCACTTTATTTTATTTTTTTTATTTAAATAACATTTTTTCATTTACTTTACACACTGAGCCAGTTCCCCCCACCTCCTGGTCTCTCTCTCTCTCTCATACACACACACACACACACACACACACACACACACACACACACACACACACACACACACACACACTTCCCTTATACTCTTCCTCTCCACTCTGAGTAATTATGGGTTCTTTATCCACTTTGAGATCTGCAGTATATGACATTTAAAATGATTAAGTTTTCTGCAGTGAACAATGACCATGCCTAACAGTGACCTTTGAAATCTCCAAAAGGAGAATGGGGTCCTATAATGACGATTCCACCTGGATTGTAGTAATACTACTGAGCTGACAAACACCACCCAAAGATCAGCTTTGGACTACAAACTTCTCAGGACAATTTTAAGGTGGCTCACTGAGATGGTCCAGCCTTACAGACTACTCTAGCCAGGACCTGAGTTAAGCCCTGCACTTTCCCATTACACAGACACTGGACAATAAATGATAGAGCTAGCTAACTCTCCCAGGACTTGTCAATTATCCCAATTTTTTTTCAGGGTCTCCTATAGACGATGTCCACATTCCCAAGAGGTAGAATGGGTGGTTTTGGTAGTTCAGTAGGCTATAGATATTTGTCATTGTTTAGGAGTGTTGGTTACAAGTTGTTGTTGGTAATGGTCAGGAAAAAAGCTGTACAAAGAAGATGATTCAGGGATCTTGTTCTGAAAAGAAAAGGGGGAACATAGAAATGATAGGCTAAAAGGGCAGATTATTGAATCTACTTTTAAACCAAAATAGTAACTACAAGTCAAATATGTTATGTTGGTATGAATTTTTGAGGTTATTTTTGTTATATTATGTGTTTCTACTCTTGTTTAGAATATTTTTATATATTGATACAGATTTAATGTTATTTTTGTTAGCACATACTGTACATACATTTCTACTCTTGTTTAAGGTATTATACCTACATAGATCATTTAACACTGTAATGAAAATTTATAGTCCATGAAAGTTATTATTACAAATTATCCAAAATAATAAAAAATGCAGGTCAGTAGTCACCTATTACAATCAAACTTGTAGTTGTGTATGTTTTCAAGGTCAAACATATATTTTGGATACATAGGTCGTCTTCAAACACTTTGGAGGTTGGCAGAATCATTTAAGATGTTTTAATAGCAAAATTCTTTATGTTATGACAGTGAGACTTGTGCGCTGGCAACACCAATCTACTTCAGAGATGATGATGGGTCAAAGCAACTTCATATGCAATTGACTTTTTTGTTGCAAAAGTTAGCTATTAGGCAAGAAACTGCCCTTACCTCGATAGCTGACAATTGTCGTCCAAATTGGAAAAACAGGGCACAAAAGAAAAGACTGTTCAACTTTGCCAAAACAAGGCAGGACAGTCCTTCAAACATTCTGCTTCTCAGAAAAATCTGTCAGATATCCTAGTCCTATAGGTTGAAGATGGAAGCACCAACATTGCAAAGGAACATAGGGTGACTATCTAGGCAGCCAGCTGTCTCTGTCTTTCTTACTCTTGGAAGTCATTTGCTATTCATTTCCTGTTTACGTGGGTAATATTATATCCTCTCTGGTTTCTGATGGAGTTGAAGATTAGAAAGTTATAGTTTTCCTTGTTACCAAATTCAGAAAATAAACTCAAAAAATGCTGTAAAGTGTCTAAGGTTGAGAGACATAAAAGATAGTTTTAGGTTGGTAATACAAGTTAGGATAGAGAATGAACTAAGTACAACACTTTGGACTCACCAAGATAGGATAGATAATAGAGCATTTTCTCTGTATTTGTTAAATGGACTTGACATTGTAATGTAATTGTTGCCTTGTATATTTGTATATAGTTACTGTACTTACTGCATATATTTTTTTCTATGTTAGTTAAAACCTTTTTTTTGTATAGACAAAAAGAGGGAGATATGTGATATTTTGCTTGTCTTCTGACAAAGCTTGCTTGGAGTCAGAGAGAGGAACCAGCCACTAGCTAACCAAAATTAACCATAGAAGTTCGGAGGACTGTAGACAGAGAAGAGACAGAAAGTAGTAAAGTGGGGCTGAGAGAGTACTGCAACCCTTTTGGAAGGAGGAACAGTAGAGGTAGGAAGCGACTGCTGTTGCTCCCTGCTTTTCTGATCTTTCAGGTTCTTAGACCACTATTTGACTCCAGACTTTTTTTTATTGTTAAAGATTAATTAGATAAACACTTCACTTCCCCTTGTGTCAAGGCTTGGCAAGGTAATCCAGCACGGCGAACACATTCCCAAAAGCCAGCTAATCACCACCAGGGACACGTTCTCTTGATCTCACTGCTAAGATCCTAAAGAGTCCAAGCTACACAACTGTCACACATATGCAAAGGGCCTAGGTCAGTCCCGTGGAGGCTCCCTAACTGTTGGCCCAGAGACCATCAGCTGTCTCTGTGGGTTCCCCTGTCATGAACCACCTGGCTTGTACAATACCTCCCCATTCCTTGGTCCACATAACTGTTTTTATGCCAATACAAAGCTGCTTTTATTGCTATAGCTATAGTAGAACTTGATGTCAGGGGTGGTGATGCCTCCAGAAATTTCTTTATTGTACAGGATTATTTTAGCTATCCTGGATTTTTTGTTTTTCCAAATGAAGTTGAGTATTGTTCTTTCAATGTCTATAAAGAATTGTGTTGGGATTTTGATATGGATTGCATTGAATCTGGAGATTGCTTTTGGTAAGATTTCCACTTTTATTATGTTAATTCTACCTGTTCATTACAATGGGAAATCTTTCCGTTTTCTGATATTTTTTTTCGTTTTTGAAAGACTTAAAGTTCTTGTCATATAGGTCTTTTGTTTCCCCAAGGTATTTTATATTATTTGTGGCTGTTGTTAAGGGTGATGTTTACCTGATTTCTTTCTCGGCCCATTTATCATTTGTATATAGGAGGACTATGTTGCACGAGGGAAAGTTGAAGATATTAGAGAAGAAACCCCACAGTCAGATCTCACCCAGCTGTCTTCCAGCTTCCTCAGCCTCGCTCCTCCTGGCTTCTTCTGCCTGCTCTGTCTTTCTATGCCTGCCTTAAATATTCTCTTCACTCAGTTAAGGGGTGGCACCATAACTGCCTGCCTGGGAGCCTGGAAACTAAGATGACCTCAAACTTAGATTGGATTAAGGCGTAGGTTATCACTTCCAGGATATTCCCTGTGCTGGGATTAAAGGTGTGAGTCACCACTGTCTGATCTTCCTAGACTGACAGTGGGTACATCCCTTTGATATCTCCGAATGTTTTTATTATATTACAAAATATCCCCACAGGGCTACTGGGTTTTTTGAGTTCATCTTGTATCCTACCACATTACTGAAGGTGTTTATCAGCTGTATGACTTTCCTGGTAGAATTTTTGGGGTCACTTGTGCATGCTACTATATTGTCTCCAAATAGCAAAAGTTAGGCTTCTTCCTTTCCAATTTGTATGCCTTTGATCTCCTTCTGTGGTCTTAATGATCTAGCTAGAACTTCAAGTACTATATTGAATATGTATGAAGAGAGTGGGCAGCCTTGTCTTGTTCCTGATTTTAATGGAATCACTTTGAGTTTTTCTCCATTTAATTTGATGTTGGCTGTCGACTTGCTATATATTGCTTTTTATTATGTTTAGGTATATTCCTTGTATTTCTGATCTCTCCATGTCCTTTATCATGAAGGGGTGTTGGATTTTGTCAAAGGCTTTCTCAGCATATACTGAGATGATCATGTGTGGTTTTTTTTTCTGCCCAGTATGTTCATATGGTGGAGTACATTCTACAGATTTTTGCATGCTGTACTATCCCTGCATCTCTGGGGTGAAGCCTACTTGATCATGGTGGATGATTTCTTTTTAATGTGTTCTTGGGTTCAGTTTGCCAAATTTTATTGAGTATTTTTGCATCAATGTTCATGAGGAGATTGATATGCAATTCTTTTTTTGTTACATCTTTGTGTGGTTTGGGGTCAGAGTGACTGTAGTGTTATAAGAAAAGTTTGGCAATATTTCTTCTGTTTCTAGTGTGAAACACTTTGAGGAGTACTGGTCTTAGCTCTTTGAAGTTCTGGTAGAATTCTGCACTGAAACTATTTGGGGTTTTTTTGTGAGACTTTTAACGACTGCTTTTGTTTTCTTAGGGGTATTAGATCTGTTTAAATTTTTTTATCTGGTCTCGATTTAATTTTGGTATCAAGAAAATTGTCTATTTTCTTTTAGATCTTCCAATTTTGCAGAGTACAGGTTTTTGAAGTAGACCTGGTGCTTTTCTGGATTTCCTCGGTGCCTGCTGCTATGTGCCCCTTTTCATTCCTCACTTTGTTAATTTGGATGTTCTTTCTCTGCCCTTTAGTTAGTTTGGATAAGGGTTTATCTATCTTCTTGGTTTTTCTCACTGGTTTGTTTCTATTGTGTTGATTTCAGCCCTGACTTTAATTATTTCCTGTCTTCTCATCCTCCTGGGTGAGTTTGCTTATTTTTGTTCTAGAGATTTCATGTGAGCTGTTAAGTCGCTAGTGTGAGATTTCTTTACGAGGGTCTTAGTGCTGTGCACGTCCGTCCCTCTTAGTGCTGCCTTCATAGTGTCCCATAAGTTTGAGTATGTTGTGCATCCGTTTTCACTGAATTATAGGAAGGCTTTCATTTCCTGATTTCTTCCTTGACCCGGTGGTAATTCAGTTGAAAACTGTTCAGTTTCCGTGAGTTTGTAGGCTTCCTGTAATTTGTATTGTTGTTGAATTTTAACTTTATCTCTTAGGAATCTGATAAGATACATTGGTTCACTCTAATTTTTTTTGTATCTGATGAGATTTGCTTTGTGACTATGTATGTGGTCTGTTTTAGAGAAGGTTCCATGAGGTGCTGAGAGGAAGGTATATTCTTTAGTGTTTGGGTGAAATGTTCTTTAGTTATCTGTTAAGTCCAGTTGAGTCATAACATCTGTTAGTTTCCTTATTTCTCTTTAGTTTCTGTCTGGCAGACATGTTTATTGGTTAAAAGTGGGGTGTTAAAGTCTCCCACTATTAATGTGTGAAGTTTGATGTGTGATTTAAGCTTTAGTAATGTTTTTTTTTTTTCACAAATGTGGATGCCCTTGTATTTGGGACATACATTTTTAGAATTGAGACTTTTAATGGATTTTTCCTGTGATGAATCTAAAATGTCCTTCTTCATCCCTTTAGATTAATTTTAGTTTGAAGTGTATTTTGTTTAATATTAGGATAGCTATGCCAGCTTGCTTCTTAGGTTCTTTTGATTGGAAAATCTTTCACAAACTCTTTACTCTGAGGTAATGTCTGTCTTTAAAGTTGAGGTATGTTTCTTATACGTAGCAGAAGGATGGGTCCTGTTTTCATATCCATTCTGTTAGCCTCTTCTTATATGTCTTCTTATAGACAAATTGAGTCCATTGATATTAAGAGATATTAATGACCAATGATTGTTAATTCTTGGGGGCTTTTTTGTTTTGTTGGTGGACATGGTTGTGGTAGTGTGTGTGTGTGTGTGTGTGTGTTTCCTTTCTTTGGGTTTTAGTGGTATGATATTATCTACAGTGTGTGTTCTCATGGGTTCATATAACTTCCTTAGGTTGGAGTTTTTCTTCTAGTATTTTCTGAAGGGCTAGATTTGTGGATAGGTATTTTTTAAATCTGGTTGTGTGTGTCCTGGAATATCTTGTTTCCTCCATGTATGATAACTTAAAGTTTTGATAGGTAAAGTAGTCTGGGATAGCATTCATGGTCTTTTAGTGTCTGCAAAACATATATCCAGACCTTCTGACTTTTAGACTCTCCATGGAGGAGTTGGGTGTTATTCTGATAGATTTCCCTTCATATGTTACTTGGCCTATTTCTTTTGCTGCTCTTAATATTCTTTCTCCACTCTGTGTGTTTACTGTTTGGGATATTATGAGGGCTTCTTTGGTCCGGTCTATTTGGTGTTCTGTAAGCTTCCTACTCCTTCATAGGCATATCCTTCTTTAGGTTGGGAAAGTTTTCTTCAATGATTTTGTTGAATACATTTTCTGTGCTTTTGAGCTGGTCTTCTCCTTCTTTTATTCCTGTTGTTTGTAGATTTGGTCTTCTCATGTTGTCTCAGATTTTCTGGATAATTTATGTTAAGAATTTTTGGGGATTTGACATCTTCTTTGACTGATGAATTTATTTCCTCTGTTGTATCTTCAGTGGCTGGAGACTGAGATTCTCTCTTCCATTTCCTGTGTTCTATTGGTTATACTTGCATCTGCAGTTCCTGTTTGTTTACTTAGATCTTCCATTTCCAGAATTCCCTTGGTTTGTGTCTTCTTTATTGCCTCTCTTTCAGTTTTCAAGTCTTGAACTGTTTCCTTCACTTCTTGGCTTTTAAAAGGGGGACTTATTGACTTCTTCCTATTTTTTGTTTGTCTTTCCATTTATTTCTTTAAGGGAATTTTTTATTTCCTCTTTGAAGGCTGCTATCATCTTTATAAAGCTATTTTTAAGGTCGCCTTCTTCCGCTCCATCTGCATTGTGACGTTCACTTCTCGGTTGTAGGAAAACTGGGTTCTGATGGTGTCGTGTTCCTCTTTCTGTTGTTGTGCGTATCTTTACATTGCTGTTCACCCATCTGTTTTTCCAAATGGAGTAGACAGTGCTCGTGCCAATAGGGCTGTTGACATTGGATAAATGGTTGGTCAAGGGGAGGATGATGGGGTTGGTTGGTTTGGATGATGGTTTGGGTCATAGAGGTTACAGAGTTCAGTAGGTGCTGTAGGTGGCGCTGTATCCTGCCTGCAGTTTCTTCACAGGTGCTATGGACTGTTGCAGGGCTGTGAAAATCCACCAGAGTTGGGTTCAGGGCCCAGTTGCCTTGCTGGGGCTCTTGGTGGGGGAGCTCAGGATGTGCCCTGGGACTTGAGGCCTGGAGATTGAAGCAGTTTAGTTGGTGGACCAATCACTCACCTGTTCTTCTAACTGGAGTAGGTGGTGCTTGTAATAGGGGCTGCTGATACTGCAGTAGATGGTTTGGTCATGGGAAGGATGATGGGATTGGGGGGGGGGGGGGGTTGGGCAGAGGAGTGGGTTGTAGAGCTTAGAATTCAGTGAGTGTCAGGGGCTGGTGATGCAGCCTGTCTGCAGATCTCTCACATGTTGGCAAGCTGCTCGGACTCTGGATTTTTTTTTTTTTTTTTTTTTTTAATGAGGTCTCAAATCACCAAGGCTGGTCCTACACTCCTGAGGTATTTAAGGCTGTCTCTGAACCCCAATCCTCCTGCATCTACCTCCCAAATGCTAGGATTAAAGGACTGCACTTCTCAACTTTATAATGCTTATATAGAAAAGAATACAAGAGAGCAAGTTTGGTTTGAAGACAAGATTGAATTGTGAATTTGACTTTGGATGAGAATTGTATATAATAGCTGCCAGTTCTCACCTTTGGAATAAAGATGGTAAACTTGGGTGCCAAACAGATGGCTCAGAGTTTAATAGCACCTGCTGCTCTTGCAGGGGACTGGAAGTGAGTTGCCAGCACCTACCTCAGGTGGCCCACAAACCCTATAACTCCAGCTCCAGGGAATTCAACTCTGTCTTCTGGCCTGCTTGGGCTCTTCACTAATGCGTGTGTGTGCACACGCACGCACACGCACGCGCGCGCACACACACACATGATTTAAAATTCAATATAAAAATATTACAACCTCCATAAAATGGATCTCATGTAGGCCAGGCTCACCTCAAATTCCCTGTGTAGAGAAGGATGACCTTGAACTTCGTATGCTCCTGCCTAAACTTCCCAAGTGCTGGTAAGCACTATACCTGGTTTACATAGTGCTGATCCCAGGGCTTTGTGTGCTGCAGATAACTTAACTACCAACTGAATTGCATACCCAAATCAGTGGCTAATTTTATTTATATTCAAATGTACTGTTAAACATTTGAAAATACACACAGCTTTAGGTATAAAAACATAAACAAACATTAACTTTTATATGAATTCCATACTGAAAGGATAGCGTTTGTTTGGGATATAGTGAGTTAATTTTTGTGTCGTTCAAATTGACACATCAGCTCTTTTAGCTTTTGAGTTAGAAAAATATAAACGACATGTGGCTGGTGTTCATGACTTACAATCCAATTCAAATGGCTGTTCAACTTGTCATTTGTCCATCCTGGCCAGATTATTGCAGAGTGACCGAGTTGCCTGTTTTTACGAAACATACTAGCAATATTAACTTAAAACAGTACATTGAATAAAAGATGGATAAGAGTGTTGTCCACTGCACATAATTCTTCTGCGGTTTTGCTTTGTTTCTGTGGGTGGTTACTGGGGTTTGCACCTAGGGTTTTACCTATGCTAGGCAAGGGCTAGCCCATGTTCATAATTCATTAATGTTTTGTATGTACCTTTGTTTAACATTCTAAAAAAAAATACCCGAGAAATCACAAGAGATCTAATCTTGTAATATCAAGGGGGGAGTTGAGGCTGTGCCATCAAAGCAGACAGTCTCAGCTCACACAAGGATAAGGCAATAAAGACACAGTGATGCAGGGTGTTCATTTTTTTTAAAGTGGCTTTGTATAGGTCTAATGCCCTCTGCCCTCAGCTTGCAACATTCCAACAGCTATTCCCGTGATGCTCACAAGATTGGTAATGTTCTGCAAAGAATCTGAAAGCTACAGTACAGCTGCTGTCTTTTCTCCCCTGTGTGACCCCAGGGAGACCTTCACTGCAGAAGAAGCAGGAGGAGGGTGGGGAAAGCCACATGGAAAATACCACATAGGACAAGTTTACTCACAAGGAGGGAGCAGAGGCCTCCTGGCCCGAGGTCCTTCCTTAAGTTGATCTAGTCTTTGGGACACTGCCAGATGTGTTGTTACGTGGTGCTGTGTCCTGTGTTGGCCTCAGTAATGGACAAAAATAGCTTTGAAACTGCCAAGGGACTAAGATACCGCCATGACGAGGAGCTATACGGTAAACACCGAGCCAGGGAGCGAAGGTGGCTTTCATCACAGACCGATGAAAGACACAAAGCTGATCTGAGGAAGCAGAGCTGGACGCGGGGCCAGGAGGTTGCGCTAGGATCTCTCTATGAAGGTTTCCAGTATAAGTGTGGTTCCAACTCTGTTCTTTGGGAAAGTCTGGCAGGTTCCATTGAGTAGGATAAGTAGGGGGGAGGAGCTTGGAGCAGGGAGATGCTTTGATAAATATCACTATTATAAAAAAGAAACGAAGGTCACGAGCTCCTCAGCTACCCAGATACCTCACACTGAGGCCCCAGGTCAGGACCTTTCTTTTTGTTTGGTTTGGCTGAACCAACAGCTGCCAGGGAGTCATTCTGGGCTAGTAGATGATGGTTGCTGGAGACCCAAGGCCTGAGGCAAATGGACAAAGGTGGGTCTGTACAGGGGATGTGAGGAGAGCACCCTTCTTCATGTTGTGGTGACCCCCCCCAACCATAAAATTATTTTCATTGCTACTTCATAACTCCTAATTATGCTACTGTTATGAACTATAATGTAAATATCAGTATTTTATATCGATTTTAGATGACTCCTATGAAAGGGTCATTTGAGTCCCCACATACTCACAAGAAGTTGTGACCCACAGGTTGAGAACCGCTGTGTTTAGGCAAGACTTTGGCTGGCCACTGCCTGCTTTGGCCTCCATGGTGGTTTTTAGTTCTCCAGACCAAGGGTCAGAGGTGTTACTTGATACAGGGTCTTATATACCTCGTACTGTAGCTGAGGGTGATCTATTACTCCCCATCTTTCTGTCTCCCCAAGTGCTACAATTACAAAACGGCCTATACATTGTTCACAGGCTGCTAGAAACCCAGAGACTCATGCACTCAAGGCAAGCACTGAGCTACACCCTCCAGTGTTGGACTACCTCCTGTGTACTTTCCCAAAAATATAAAGGGGGGGGGGTTGTTGTTTGTGTGTGTGATTGATCTTAAAACCCACTCACCCACAGTCCCTGCCAGGATGCTAGGGAAAGAAAGGCAGGGGAGGCCTGCTTCAATCCACAACTGCCCGACTCTAGGCTCCTCCTAAGAGCAGGAGTAGCGAGGGCTGCAAGGACAGGCAAGGACAGCACAGAAGACTTCCTGGAGGAGACAGGATCTGAGGCTGTCTTGGAGACTGAGTGGTATTTATTCTAACCCAAGACAAGAAAAATATTTGGGCCCTTAAAAGGTTTGGACTCTAGTAGCCATGGCTGTATATGTGTGTGTTATTCCGGAATTCCAGGGCACATGCCTTTAGTCCTAATACTAAGGAGGCAGAGTCATGCAGATCTCCGTGAGTTCCAGGCCAGCCAGGACTACATCATGAGATCCTGCTTCAATACAAACAAATAGCAACATAAAGACACATCAGAAAACAAACCTGTATAGAGGAAAAGCATGACTGGGCTCTGGAAAACTCTTCAAGGGCACACTGAGCTCTTGAGCTTTAAAACCTGTGAGTGGAAAGACCTTCACCGTGCCTCCAAGCCTTGATATCTCCCGTGGCTCGGGCAGTGTGTGCCTGAAAACCCTTCTGGAAGGAAAGCTACTTAGTCAGTACCCACCAAGGATCATCTGAACACTGGCTGAGGAAAAGCATTTCCCTTTCCCAGGCGTCCAACAACCTCGGAGGTGGGAAGGGGTGGGACACAGTCCTTTCTACTTAGAAGTCAGTCCACTAAAAGTCTCTGGACACAGAAGCCAGCAGACGTCATAACACCAGGTTTTGAGATCTGGCTAGAATCTCAAATCTAAGCAGGGATGGACTTGCATTTCCTTTTCTGATACTCCAGATCCCTGCTCTCCCTGAGCAGGGATATGCTCTTCAGTGAAGCTCTGAAAGGAAACCAGAACTCACTAAAAACATCCTTCTAATAGTAGCTTCTCAGGTCCTGGGTCAGCTTATGCACAGGTGTTTGGGCTTGAGCCCTTCCTAGGGTAACCTCATAACCCTGAGGCAGTGGCCATCCACAGCCAGTACTGTTGCTGAGTTGGCCCCTTCCTCTCAGGATGGAGTGTGTGTGGCAGTGGTGTGTGTGGCGGGGGAGCTACCATCAAAGGAGCTGGATTGCCCAGTGGGTCCCACGCGGCCAGGCATGTGCGGTTCAGTGGCAAGCTGAGGCCTAAGCAGAAGGGACAGCAGTGCCTTTCCCGAGACAAGTGGGAAGAAAATATAAGCCATGGCTGACCGAGCTGTGACCCAGGGCCCAACACAGAGCCAATTAGCAGTCACCACCACAGTGGCGGCCTTGCCACAGTTTCCACAGGAGGCCCCATGTGCAGCTAGAATGTCAGGCCGAGTTAGCACCAAGAGGCTGACTGGAGCCCAGCTGCCTAGATAGAGGGCCGTGGGTGACAACACACCCACTGGGCTCTGGGGCCCAAGTCAGGGAGACCTGTGAACAGGCATGCCTCCACTCACAAATGCATGTGCCGGCATGTTGCTGGATGTATGTTTGTGCACATGCTTGTCACTGAGGATTTGTGTAGCCTGGACTGCTGTCTAGACATGCCTTTATGTGTCCAGTTAGCATACTCAGGGTGTGCCTGCTGAGTACCCCAAGAAACCTAGGATTAAGCAGTCTACAGTGTCCTGGTGGGGCTGAAGTCCAGGTGGGAAGTGAATTGGCATTTAGTGTGTTGTATAGCAATAGGTCCTGTGAGGGAAGGTAGATCCGGAGGCAGGGTGAAGTTTGCTCTTTAGCTGGTGTCCTCAGGGTGGGCCTTTCTGAGGCGGCAGCCAGTTGATTTGGAAGAAGAAAGCAGCGGGTGGAGAACAGGGCCAGAGAATGAGAGGGGAAGGATGGGAGGGGAAGGATGGGAGGGGAAGGATGGGAGGGGAAGGATGGGAGGGGAAGGATGGGAGCCATTGCTGGAGCAGCAGGGGGACAGTCTTACTAAGAACCTACTTTCCCAGTCCCGATCCAAGAACCAGCTCTGGCCCTTGCCCTGAGCCAAGCCGCACAGCTGGGTACACAGGGCCCTCTTTGCTTACACAGATAGCACCTGGGACTGTCTGTGGTGGGTATGCTCAGCTATACAGATTCGGCTAGGTGCTCTGGAAACCCATGGTTTCCCAGTCAAAGGAATCAGAGCTCTGGAAACCTGATGTGATCCTGGAACCCCACCCAGCCTGAGGCTGGTCCTGAAGTTGCCTCCCTGTAGCCGGAGGCAAGGATGCCCCTGGGGCCTGAGATGCACAGTACCCACTGGCAGAAGGTGGGGAAGAGGGAAGGCTCTCTCAGCCCAGGCTTTCACTACCCACCACCCTCTGTGTGCTAGGTCTCTGATCTCCAGCAGAGTCATGGAAACTTAAACTCCTTCACCCAAGACCCATAGTCCCAGACAGAGCCTGAGAGAGAGAGAGAGAGAGAGAGAGAGAGAGAGAGAGAGAGAGAGAGAGAGAGCTGGGCTGGCCCATCCCAGATGGCCTCAAGGAAAGTTGGGTGCCTACAAAGAAAGGGAAGTGGCATTGTTGTGGCACTTGTGACCTTGTCAGACCACCTGAGTGCTCTCCTCTCTTCACTGAAGAAGTGTGTGACACTATTTCTGGGGAGGTGTGACCAAACATCTACTCAGCCCAGACAGGAACTGACAGCTGACCAAAGTTATGAGGTCTTAGTGGGGTTAAGGGTGTATGGGTGAAAGGTTAATTCAGGGATCTGGTTCACTCAAGGCAAATGAGTTGATTAAAAGTTACCCCAGTGTGGTTGTCAACTCACAAAAACTGTAAGCTTAGAACTCTGCATGCCTTGCAGGCAGCTCTACAGGTCAAGGAGTCAAGTCAGGAGTCTTACTGCTTTATACAACCTTGCAGAGGAAGAGACCCATGCGTCTGGTCAGTTTCACGGACTCCCTAAGAGTCGTGATTTGCTTAGTTGCTGAGCCTCCTGTTAGAGGTTCTTATGGCCCGGAGCTTCCATCCATGGTAGAATGTTTCAGCTCAGAGGATATTGTGTCAACAAAAAGGATGACTTGGGTGTCTCTGGATGTTAGGTGGGAGGCCCACAGCTGTGGAACTGCCTGGACCCTTTGTATGGGTGGGCCCATAATGCCTGATTCATGCCAAACTGGAACCATCCTGCCAGCCTCTGAACATACCTCATGTACCTCTGCCCTGTGTGCCTACCCAGGTCCATTGCTGGGCCCCTGCCCTGCCCACCATGGGGGCCTTTTTGTGTCTGGGTGTCTCCAGGTCTGTCAGCCTCTGGAATCTGTAATACCCTCTCCCCAGCTGCCCCGGAGGCTCTCAAAGAATACGGTGGTCTTCACCCTCATCTGGGCGACAGATGGCTACAGTAAGTAGACAGAAAGTGCTGGGAGCTTTCCCAAGATGCTGCTCTGCTGCTCTGTGCTGTCAGTCAGCAGGTTTGCACCTCCCCCCTCCCTCCCTCCCTCCCTCCCTCCCTCCCTCCCCCTTCCTCTCCCACCTCCCTCTTTTTTCCCCACCTTTGTCTGTCTGTCTGTTTCTCTTGTGCACACGTAGTGATGTAGGCAGCCAGTTGGGGGTTCTGGCCTCTTTCTGACCTTTGGCTTTGCTCTAGATTCGCATCCCTTTGGTCCCCCACCCTGAGGGTGCAGGGTGGGTGGTGATGAGGGAGGTGAGAAGAGGGTAGTGACACCTTCCAGTGCAGTGTAAACTGAATTTGCGGGTGGTGGGGGGGGGGAACAGGACAAAAACCAAACAAAGAAGACTGGATAAGGCTGGTTGAGTGGAGAGTCAGAATGTTGCAGATCCGGAGCCAGATTATCTTGGACTATCTTTAACCTCCTTAGTAGCCATATATTGGCCACCTCTGTGTGTGACCTAACAGTCTGTGACTATCAGGTGAAGTCCTTTCTAGAACACAGAACAGACACCCAAAGGCTAAGAATGCCGTTAGACAGCATCTGTTTGTAACAGATTTTGCTGTTTCTTTGTGACCTACCATTCTAATGTTCCCATCAATGTTTTTATAGTTTCTCAGTTTATAGTTTTTTATTCTGCTACTGTAAAAACTCCATGAAACTGACTCCACATTGGAATATGGCATTTTGGGGAAAACTGAACCTGTGTTACTGAGCTGTGGTCACTCATATTTGGCTCAAAATAAAATCCGTTATTCCCTTTGAAGTGAAAGCTATATTTTTGCATCAACAGTACAGACATGAGGCCTCCCACATGGTGTAGAAACTCCTAGAAAGTTGCTTCAGAACAAGGAGCCAAGGAGGTTCAGTGAGGACAGTGGGTTGTGATGCAAACTGGGCTGGAAGTGTAGGCAGGGTAGGTGGGTTATGGCTTATGTGAGTGGGGCTGAAAAAGCTCCGGGGGGGGGGGTGCTGAGAGAGGGTGGGCTGTTAAGAACAGGGCTGGCTATGCTCCAGCACTAACAGGGGTGGGGGGTGGCGGCACAGCACTCCAGTCACTAGAGCCATGGGGTGTCTTTGTTCCTAAGGCAGTGGCTCCCTCCTGGTGCTGCGTGGGAACTGTGAAGATCAGGACCTGAAAATCTGTATCTGATGGATGTGTCTGGGAGGCTCAGGTACAAGAAAGAGTATGTGCAGCATGTGGACCCAAGTTCCCCCGCAGCAGCAACCGGGCCGTGGAGGACCTAGTTCTAAGGTGGTGTAGGATAGACAAAAAACATAGCCCTTCTTGGAAGAGTCAAGTGTGGGGGCAGCTGGAACAGGAAGGCCTGGAACTGTAACCTGAGGGCCAACCAGACCACACCCAAGAAGATCTTTCCAATAATGTTTTCCCAGTACAGACAGTCTGCACTGGATAAGGGGGTTACCACAGACCTGGAAGGCTGCGATCATGGTAGCTCACTATATAGAGGCCAGTCTGGCTTCTCTCAGAACCCTTATCCTACTGTGGGAAAGAGAATATGCTTGTTTGGTAATCTTAGTCAAGGTTCCACCCCTCCAAAGGGATGACATAATCTGGCAGAAATATGGCTTCCAGAGGTAGCCCCATAGGCAGAATGGCTCATGCCCCACCCCCTTAGGAACCTTTATGCCAGGCCCTGTATGGGCATTCAGGTAACAGCCAAGAGATTACTCCCATAACCTCCTCAGGAAATATTTGAACTGAGTATTGAAGAGCAAATAGCAAATTTCCAGATGTAGAGGCAGGCAAATGGTACCGGGAAAGGCCAAGGAGCCTGCAACGGAGAGAATGCCCTGTAGAAAGAGAACACGAGAATACCTCCCAACTCCCTCTCCCCTGTCTGGATGGGAAGGACGTAGCAAGACAAGACGAGACGGGTGTCCTGGCTAGTCCTATGTCAACTTGACACACGCTAGAGTCACATGAAAGGAAGAGACTTCAGTTGAGAAAATCCCTCCATAAGATCTAAGACATTTTCTTAATTAGTGATTGATGAGGGAAGGTCCAGCCCACTGTGAGTGGTGCCTGGTCTGAGTTGGTGGTCCTGGGTTCTATAAGAAAGGAAGCTGAGCAAGCCATTGGGAGGGAGACTGGGAGGGAGCAAGCCAGTAAGCAGCACCCCTGTATGGCCTCTGTGTCAGCTCCTGTCTTCAGATTCGTGCCTGGTTTGAATTGCTCTCCTGACTTCCTTCAATGATGAACTATAACATAAGCCAAATAGATCCTTTGCTCTCCAAATTGCTTTTGGTCATGGTGTTTGTCTAAGCAACAGAACCCCTAAGACAAAGGGAATCCAATGTGGGGACATCCTGACTGTGCTCTGGATTCAATGAACATCGTGCTTCCTCCTGACAAGCCAGCTACCCTGTGATCAAGTTTCCATATGTCAGTGACTAAGCTGAGGCCAGCAATGGAAAAGCCATTTGTGTGCATTGTGTTCTGTTTTGTTTTTAATTTTTTAAAAAATGGAAATGGGGACTGGAGAGATGTCTCTGTGGTTAAGAACACTGGCTGCTCTTCCAGGGACCTTGATTTGGTTCCCAGGTGGCTCACAATGGTCTGTAACTCCAGTTCCAGGCTATCTAATGCCCTTTTCTGACCTTTTTGTGTCCTGTATGTCTATGGAAAACCAACATACATTCAGGCAAACACTCATACATATAAAATAAAAAACAAATAAATAAAAATGGAGGCTGACAGATTGGATCAGTGGCTCAGAGGTTAAGAACACTGGCTGTTCTTCCAGAGGTGTTGAGTTCAATTCAGCAGGGTGCACTTGTGTGTGATACATGTGGCTCAAAACCATCTGTAACGAGACCTGGTGCCCTGTTCTGGAATGCAAGGAATACATGCAGGCAGAACACTATACAAAATAAATAAGTGAATAAATAAAAATCTTTAAAAAAAAAAAAAAAATGGAGGCCAGGGCTGTGTGGTAGTGGTGCAGGCCTTTAATCCCAGCACTTAGCAGAGGCAGGTGAATCCCTTCGAGTTCGTGGCCAACCTGATCTACAGAGTGAGTTTCAGGACCGCTGGGGCTACACAGAGACAGCCTGTCTCAAAAAACCTCCTTCCTCCTTTGCTCCCCCCCCCCCCCCGAAAAAAAAAACTGGAGATGTCTCAGTCAGTAAAACACTGGCTTTGCAAGCATGAGAACTTGAATTAGACCCCTAGAATCCACATAAAAGGGGGCTTGCATGGCGGTTTCTGCTTGTAATAATAGAGCTTTGGAGGCAGAGACAGGTGAGTTCTGGGACTTACTGGCCAGATCCCCACATCAGTGAGAAACTTCATATCAAACACAAACGCAAACAAACAAACAAAACAGTACCATTTACTTTTGGCCTCCACATTCATATGCATACATGTGCACATACACCTGTATACATGCATACATGCCAGCACACACAACGGAAACAAGGCCTTTCTGTGTGCCTCTATGTGGCCGAGCTGACTGCACACTTGTAGCAGAGCTCTGGACTCAATTTCCCAAATGCTGGGGTTACGGGTTTACACTGCATGGCCTGGCCTTGCATTTTGTTTTAAGGGAGGCCACACTGCTGGTGCCAAGAGGTATTTAATCAGAAAGAAGGGAAGGGGGCACCCAGGCCTAACACCCGGGGGGACAAGCCTACTCTCTTTATGGTGAGTACCTGACTCCAATGCCTCTTATCACACACAAGTGCACCCTGCTGAATGACATGCAGGCAAGATGTGCTGCGCTGACCCAGCAAATGCAAGTGAAAGAGAGGGGTGCAGAGCAAGGGAGGGAGATGTCTCCTTTGAGGAAACGCAGAGAGACGGTACTATGTGTGTGCTGCATCTGTTTAACTATGTAAAGATGTGTCGCTCTTTTACCTTGCCTGCTTAAGGCACCCGATTGGTCTAATAAAAAGCTAAATCACCAGTAATGAGGGGAAGTATAGGCGGGACTTCTAGGCAAGGAGAGTAAGGAGGAGGAAGAAGAAAGAGACACTGGAGAGACACTAGGGGCCAGACAGACAGACAGACAGACAGACAGACAGACAGGAAGCAGGAAAATAGGACATGCAGAATGAGGAAAAAGGAAAAAGTTCCAAAGGCAAAACATAGATGAATAGAGACAGGTCAAATGAAATGAAAGAGCTATTGGGACCAGCCTAAGCTAAGGCCAAGCTTTCATAATCAATAAGTCTGTGAGTTGTTTGGGAGCTGGTTGGTGGCCCAAAGAAATTCCAAGTGTGTGTGTGTGTGTGTGTGTGTGTGTGTGTGTGTGTGTGTGTGTGTGTGTGTGTGTGAAGAGATGAAATCCCAAGGTCCTGTATTTATTTCAGTAGTTAAGAATGTAACTGGACCCAGGCAGGGTGGCACAGCCCTCTCATCCCGGTACTCAGGAAGCAGAGGCAGGTGAATCTCTGTAAATTTAAGGCCAGCCACGGCTACGTAGTGAGACCCTGTCTTTTCTTCAAAAAGAAGAAAGCAGTGCTAGAGAAATGACTCAGCTGCCTGATTCACTTGTTCTTTCAGAGGACCTGGGTTCAGTTCTCAGTATCCAAGTGGTCGCTCCCACCTCTCTGTGGCTCCAGTTCCATGGAACTCGGCAGTGTCTTCTGACCTCCACAGGCCTGGTCAAGTGACACACGAATATACATGTAAGCAGAACACTCACAACTATTGAATAAAATAAATGTCTAAAATTATTTTTTAAAAAAGAAAATAACCGTGCCTGGTGATGCACACCTGTGACCTCAGCACACAGGATCAAGAGTTCAAGGCCACATCTAGTTATATAGTGAATTTGAGGCCAGGCTGGGATACAAAAGTTTCTATATCAAAGAAACAAAATGCAAATAAGAGGAAGGAGGAAGGAGGAAGGGAAGGGGGGGAGAAGGAAGAGGAAAAACAGTGTGAGGGCAATGCAAGGAAGTCTGGGGGTAGGGGGCGGGATAACTATCTTGTCCCAGTTTTCTATTGGCTGAGAGAGAGAGAGAGAGCTTGTGTTGTTAATAAAAATGTGTGCAATGTCTTAAAGTTAGTTACAGGCCAGGGGGTGAAAGAAGCAAGAGAAACCAGGTAACAATGTTGGTCAAGAGGATGGCCGCCAGGGTACCATCTCCTTATGTGACACCTTCCTTGTCCCTTGACCTATTCTCTAGCCCCTAAAATTTTGTGCAATTTCATCTTGTCCCTCTCCCCTTATTTACAGATTGATTTAGCCTTTCTGTGTGAATTTGTTCCTTCCACCACGGGGGTCCCGGGGATCAAACTCAGGTCATTGGTCTCGGTGGCAAGTTCCTTTACCCACTGAATCAGCTCGCCAGCCCCCGGATTTTCATGATCAAATATCTGAGGTAGTCAGGACAGATCTCAAGGCATACTTCTGCCCCTCACTTTGGCCATCGAGTCCAAAAACAACAGTGCCAAGAAAACTGGCTTTCCTGTGGGAATCTCAGAAGTGGGAGAAGGGCATCTTGCAGGAGAGACTGAGCTGAGACATGGAAGAGTCAATGATGGGCACACCACACCTTTGCCAGGGCTGCTTAGCCATCGCCCTCCACCGAAAGGGAAACTTCACGTCCATTCCCTGAAAGGCAGACTTGGGCTTGTTGGGCTGCATTCTTTTCTTCCTCTTCCACCGAGTCAGTTTCTGCCCCTTCTTGTCTCCGTAGTGGCATCTCGAGGACAGTGGTCAGTTCTGGCTTGTCAGGGAAGCCAGGGCCCAGGCTGTGACTCTAACCGTGCCAGAAGACAGATGTGTTTCCAACTGCCACCTGGTTCTGCCCCTGGAGGAAGCATGTTCCAAGACTGGTCCTGTCTTCCTGGCTTGTGGCTGTGAAGATCACATAAACCCTTTCACTTCAGAGATCTCTCAGGCTCTAGATCTTTGCTTTAACAATATGCTAGGGTCTGACCCCCCCCCACCGCCATCTTGTCACCCACCTCAAACCCTGTGCACCTGTTTTAGGCAGCTGTTTTTTGCTGTGATAAGACACCACGAGGCAAGCTATAAGTGAAGAGTTTATTGGGGGCTTCCAGTTTCAGAAGGGGAGTCCATGACATCATGCAGGAGCCTGGCAGAAGTCAATCAAAATGTGGCTCTGAGGCAGAAAAAACTAACTGGACATGGCATGGGCCCACCCCTAGTGCCGTCCTCTAACAAAGCCACACCTGCTAATCCTTCCCAAATAATCCCACCAGCTGGGGACCACACATTCAAATGTACACGCCTGTGGGGCCATTCTTGCCCAAACCATCACAACACTCCTGCACATGGTTTTGTTGGTCCTGGCATATTAGAAGATAGCGCTTGAACAAGGATCAGAACCTTTGAGGACATTTCACTAGCAAGCCCTTCAGTTCACAACCCCAACATGTGACAAACATGGGGGTGGCCCTGCTACACCAGGTAACTTGGACAAATGGATCACAGATCATTTCTGTAAGTTATGCAGTGGTTAGAGGTTTTATAGCTTGCTCTTCATCACCCCCCCCCCCCCCTTTCTGGGATTGTGCTCTGGTTAACTTGCCACAGGATACCATATTTGCTTGCTCACTTCACAGGCTATCACAAAAAAAAAAAACCCCAAAATAACAAAAACAAAACTGCCCCCCTAGGAGGTGAGCACCCTATAGAAGACATCTATTAGAGGTCTGCTATGTGTTTGTGATGGAGAAGAGTGGATCGGAACACATCTGCTAAGGCTCCCACCACCCTATACTGTTTCTGGGAGACCCTGTGAGCTTAGAGGGGAAATGAGGTCAAACATGGGAGGGAAGAAGAGCCTGATTCTCCAGGTCTGCTGGGTTCTGATCTCTGAATGTCTCTCAATACCATTTCTGCAGCCTGGGAAGGCAGGGCAGAAGAAAACCACTGCTAAAGTGGACACTGTCCACCAGCGCATGCAATGTGTGTGTGGTGGGTGCTATCAGGCCTCCCTGGCTGGCCCTCACTGCAAGACTGGCAGAAAATCTAAAAGCCCTTTCAAGAGGTCATGGAACCACACACAGCTGGTTGAGTTTCTCTGCTACTCCTCGGATTGCCGCTAGAGGGCAGACGTCAACAGCTCTAACTAAAGGATTTTTATTTATTAATTTTATTTTTATTTTTTGCCATCACTGCGATCCAACACAACCCCAGCTTTCTTATCAAAGCTGAATCTAGTTCCAAGTAGGGACCACAGCTCAACGTCAATGTCCCTTGTCTTAGATCGAGTGAATGTCTGAGTCTATAACAACTTTACAAGGTGAGTTACTAAAGGCATGCTGTAGGGTAACAAAGGTGGTCAAAGAAAGAATTGAGCTAGAGAGGAAACAGAAAGCCTGGAGCCGAGGCAGGACCCAGGCCCTGGACCGAAAGGCTGTAAGTAGACAGGCAGAGCCAGCTGACCAGGGCAAACCTGTTCATAGTTTCTGGAGCTGGGTTGCCCAGATTCAAACCCCATTTCCTTCTGGCATTAGCCATGTGGATTTGGATAGAAATCAAAGCTGTATTCCTTGTCTGTGAGACAGAGATGGTAATAGCAGCATCTCCTGCTTGAGATGTGGTGCTAACTGGGTCAGTTCATCCAAATCACTTAGGACCATGTCTGGCACAGAGCAATAGAGTGGGAATTGCCAGCACTTTAGCATCTTCTGACCTTGATTTTAGCAAAAAATCCAAGAAGTGATTCAGTCATTGATTTTCAAGGAAGAGATCTATACTGGGTTGAGCTAGTAGCTACCTTATTCTCTCCGTGCATCCAGGCACAAAGGGGTGATGAGTAACGGTGAATGGATTCTCTGCAACCTCCAAATGAGAACTTATGCCAAGCTGGTTCTGCTCATGATTAAGTCAGCCATCTGCTCAAATACCTTGAGTCTCTAGGTCTTTTACTCTTGAAGTGAGTCCTCAGAATGTAATGCCCCCCTTCCTTACTCCCTAAAATTGAGACTTGGGTTTGGCCCACCTCACCCTGACTCCTGCTCATCTTGGTCCCTAGGGTTCCAGAGCCCTGTGGTGTGGAGTTGGACCGGATGGGAACTGAGAAGACATTGCTTTTCACTTCTGCTTGTCTCTTGGCTCCCAGAAAACAGAAGTTTTCCCTCTTTACTGTCAAAGGAATTTCAGATTTTCAGTCCTGGCTTTCCAGGCCAGTTTGGGCTCTAAAAGGAGGACAGTGTGGTAGCACCCTGCTGGTGAGCCAGTACTAGCTGGCACAGTGAAACATGGGTGCTCTCAGCTTTCAGGGCTTCAAGTTCCTTTATTTGCAATTCTGGAAAGGGATCAGGAACACATTTACATTTCCCCCCTCCGTAGAGCACTTTAATTTTTTTGCTGTTTTATTTTTATTATTTAAGATAGGGTTTAATTATGTAGCCCTGGCTAGCCTGGAACTTTGTATGTAAACCATACTGGCCTCAAATAATAGCTGCCTCATTCTCTCAAGTGCTGGTACTAACAACATACACTGCCATGTGTGGCCTATTTATTTTGAATTATGCACTTGTGTGTCTGTCTGTGAAGGGGTATATGTGCTTGAGTACAAGTGTCCAATGAAGCCAGAAGCATCAGGTCCTTCTGGACCTGGATTTACAGGTGGTTGTGAGCTACCTGATGTGTGTGCTGGGAACTGAACCAGGGTCCTCTGCAAAAGCACCATGGGTTCTTAACCACTGAACCATCTCTCCAGCCCAATTCCTTTGCTTTTTGTTTGTTTTTGTTTAGACATGTGTCCTTACTTTATGAATCAAGAAACACGATTCAGTGTGCGATATGGTGGCACACAACCACAATCGTGGCACTCAGTCGGTAGAGACAATAGCATCAGTGCTCAAGGCCAGCCTGGTCACATATGACTGTTTCAAAAAAGAAAAGCCCCGGATGTGATAATCCACATCTCTAATCCCAGGGTTTGGAAAACAGAGGCAGGACCTCTGTGAGTTCGAAGTTAACCCGATTTACACAGCGGATTCCAAGACTATATAGAAACCCTGTCTTTCAAAGCAAAGCAAAGGTTGCAGTTTGCTCTTGCATGGTAGCACACGTCTGAAATCCTACCAGGTGAGAGGTGGAGGTGGGAGAATTGCTCGCTCAAGGTTACTGTGAGGTAAGAGGCATACCAGTTTGCTCTCTCAGATAACAGCCTGCGGTGTCGCAAGTGCAGTCGGTAAGTGCTTAATGGTATAGCCTTACTTAGTCCCGATGTAAAGGTGCGGAAAAAACCGTGGGGGGGGGGGGAGCTGCGCCTAGAGGGGGAGTTAGCATTGAAGGTTACCATTTAAAGGCACCGGGATTCCGGATTGTGTGGCTTCCTAGTGTGTGACCTAAGATACGGTAACTTCCCTCTCCGGGAGAAGTCAGATCCACGGCCTTGCGAAGCAGGATTGACCCACTGGGTCAGGTTTGGTCCCCGTAGCCTGGGTTCTCTGGTTGGTGCAGCGCGAGCTCGATCCTCCGCGCCGGTTGGCGGCGCTCGCGGGCTTGGCGGGGGGGTGCACGGGTGACGGTGCTCGGCCCGGCTCCTCTCGGCGTTCGTGGGGCGGGGACAGTACGGCGGCCGCCGCTCGGTGTCGCGGGAGCCAGACCGCGCAGGCCCGTCCCGGCGCCCGGGGGGCGCCATGTGGTTCATGTACGTGCTGAGCTGGCTGTCGCTCTTCATCCAGGTGGCATTCATCACTCTGGCCGTAGGTGAGAGCGCTGACCCGATCCGTGGACGCCTTGGCACCCCGAGCAGCCAACCGCTGCTGCGCTTTGCAGGCTGGGTGCGGGCGATCCCGAGCTGGTCCCGTTGGACCTCGGCTGAACGTTCCGGAGCGATGCATGGTCTCTGAGACGCAGCCTTGCTCTTGGGGACATCGGCTGCCCCCTCTGCCTGTCCCTTCCAGCTGGGACAGGGAAAGGCCCCTGTCTGTCTCACCCGGCCGTGCGTTAGCACCCGGCCTGTAAGCGAAGTGTTGGTATCCAGTGACTGAGTGTGAGGTTAAGGTTCTAGGGGCAGAGGTTAACCTTAATGTTGTGCAGTCAAATCCAGCCTTTCTGCGGTTGTCCTGGCAAAGTTCTGCTTGTACAGATGGGAAGGGCATCACTGGGGAGCTCTGGCTTCTTCTGATGATTTACCGAAGTCTGGGGAGGGTTGGTGGGGACTATGGGATGAGCAGACTGGTGGGAGTGGCCATGGTTGAACTCTTCCTGTTTGTCCCTTCCTGTGACTCCCCCCCCCCCCCCCCCCCCCGACAACCCAGCGGCTGGACTGTACTACCTAGCAGAGCTGATAGAAGAGTATACAGTGGCCACCAGCAGAATCATCAAATACATGATCTGGGTAAGTGGCAGCTTTCGCCTGGAGTCACCCTGGGCTTTCTTGTCCTGCCTCGGAAGCAGGAAGTGGGGACTGTTTGGTTTGGAAAGGCTGTGGTGCTGAGAGCCCCCTCCCTTACCCTACACTCTCCCTTTGGGGTCTGCACTCCTGGGTCCTCCATCCGCATGTGGCGTTGTTTCAGAGCCTGCTGCCATTCTTTAAGGTGACAGTGGAGCTACTACAATGACAGGTATTGGTGGCTTTGCCTTCCCGTGGCTATCTACCACTGTGTCCACTGTCTCCAGCCCTATATCTCCAACTCCAGTTCAGGCTTAGAACTTACAGCAACATTAAGGACTATTTATAATGCTTATTGCCCTCTTTCTAATCAGAGTGATTTTCCTAAGGGAACATGCCTGGCCTTTCTCTTGCCTCATGGGAGGCGTCTTTTCCTAACAACGTGGGCCCTGCTACTGCTGGGCAGGCTGTAGAAGACTGAGAGGTTGCTGTGGGAATGTGTACGGACGGGAAAGTTCACCACCTTTCACTCACCTCCATCTGCAGCTGCTTTCATTCTGAACATAGCCTGGGGTGGCAGTTTGTGTAAAGACAGGACCGCAGCCCATCCATTGGCTCAGCCTGTGGGTGTGGTTATAGAGCAATTAGACCTTTCAGCACTGAAGACTGAAGCCTTTCTCAGGCTGCTGGCTGGATTCATAACCGAGTTAATGCAGTTGATTCAGTAGATCATGCTCAGCATTGACGGAAATTATGAAATAGGTGGTGAAGGGTAGTGGGTATTCATGTGGCCTTTGGTTAGATTCCCAGCTCCAAAAATATGGTAATAACTATAAAGACCAGGACAACAAATTGAGTTTGAGCTCTGTTATGCATATGGATGGATGTGTGGCAGAATGCTGTGTAAATGTTTTCTCTTACTGATTTTGGATCACTGTCAAAAATCTTTTGGAAGTGACCTTCAGAGATGCCACCTTTGACAGCTGAGTGTGGCTGTAGAAGTGACTGAACCAAGAAAGCCCAAGTCTATTTGTAGTGCAGCCCAGAGCAGGATGGGACTGGAAGTGCAGCAAATGTCTCTGCCCGTTTCAGTTCTCCACAGCTGTCCTGATTGGCCTCTACGTCTTTGAGCACTTTCCTACCAGCATGATTGGTGTGGGCCTTTTCACCAACCTCGTCTACTTTGGCCTTCTCCAGACCTTCCCCTTCATCATGCTGACATCACCTAACTTCATCCTGTCATGCGGTGAGAGGGGACTTGTGATTGGATATGGGCACTCCATCCCAGACACTACAGGGATACTGGGGAGGGGAGCTGCTGAGGTCCTTCAGGAGGCCAGGCTGCTTGGGGAAAGTGGCTTTTTATTCTTGAGGACCCTAGAGCCTGTCTCTACCCAGGGCCTAGCCCTCCTCAGGGGAGGATCTTGTCGAAAAGGCAAGTCAGAGGGATGCTTGGGAAAGAGAAGACACATTCCAGGCTGAGAGATTCTCACCCTCAAGAAACTACTTGGTCCCTTTGAGAAGCATGGAGCCAGCTTAGCAGGGAGACTGCTCCCGAAGTCACAGAGATGACTGACATCTTGGAGCTAGCTGCCTTTTCTCACTAAACCTCAGAGGTTTCCACTGCCTCAGACTTGGGTTCTGCCTTCATGCCTTGGCCCCATCACTGCTTCATGTCCCTGGAAAGTCATGTCCCATCCCTGGGTCTTAGCTGTTTTGTTAGACCTAGTTGGTTTGTGTGATGGTCACAGATGTGCACAAATGTTCACGAGAAAAGGTTTTAGAAAGCGGTCCCAGCCATGGCAGTTTGTCCTCACTGTAGCCTGGGTCAGATGGCAGGTGGTGTGGGATGAGCTTTATAGTTACATTTCTGTGCCTAGAGAAAATCCTGAATGTTCACAGATGGGCGAATTATTAGAATTGGGCATCTCTCAATGCCAGGTGTGGTTTTACCTCAAAATTTTTTCAGCACTAGGTCCCTTTTGTGTCCCACGGAGGAGCTCTGGTCACCAGAAGGCTCCTCTGGCTTCCTTACTTTGCCCCTCCTTTGGCCTGCCATTTGGATGCCTGAGTTAGTTTTTCTGAGGGACTTTGTGGACACCAGGTGTCTCTTAGCCTTGTGCATGATATTGCAGGATACTATCTTCATGGTAAAGGGGGAAACTGGGACATGAAGTTGTGAGGAGGATGGGGGTGTGCGGTCTTTCTGGTGCCTGTCGTTTACCCTGCCATGGAAGTGGGTAGGTGACACTTGTTCTTTCTTATGAACTTGAACACACTAGGGAAGAATGTTTGCGGCCAGAGCATACCGGTATAGTCTGTGTGCCTTGCTCATTCTATCTTTCCAAGGCTCCCTGACTGCATTATGTCTCTGAGGTTGCCTCCTCCCCGCTGTGCAGTGTGGAATGGAATCTGCCATGGTGTATGTTCTGTCTACCCATGGCCTCCACTTACCTACTGCTCTTGAGCAACGGCATGATCACGGATTATGTAACACCAGAAACTTGTTTTTATAACATGCCAGAATGTTCCAGTCTACTTTCTGATTCTATTCCTGCTACCCTCCACAGTGAGAAAATTGGGGCTAAGCACCTGTTCTTAACAGATGAGGACTGGGTTCTAGACAGAACCATGCTGTGAGTTGATACAGAGTCAAGATTGAGGCCTGGGACTCCAGTTTTGGGGCCTTCTAGATCTGGTGAATACACAGTAATCAGACTCTTTATCCCCACAGGGCTAGTGGTGGTGAACCATTACCTGGCATTTCAGTTTTTTGCAGAAGAATATTATCCTTTCTCTGAGGTAAGAGGTGCCCAGTGTCTAGCACATATATGTGCAGTGGCGGAGCTGGGGAGTGAAAGAATCTACATTATCTGCTCTGTGAATATAGCTGTGATCCAAAACCAGCTCCACTCATGAACCATAGCTTTTAAAACAGAAAACATAATTTTGGAAGGCAGGGTATCTGAGGGACACCCTTTGGCTGAGTGGAAGGGCACTGTCCCTCACATGAGTCTTTGGGTACCCCAATAAGCTCTTCCTCAAGTCCAGGAAGGACATCAGACCTCACACAGCAGGACAGGGTGGCAACCCCCTACCCCCCAGCTCCATCAGTTTCTGCTCAGGGTTCCTCCTGCTTGAAACCCCAGAGAAGAGTAATGCCACTCTGGAGAGGGCTTGCATTCATTCACAGAGGTACTTTCCCTCCCACGAAAGTCAGTGTCAGTGTGTGTGGTGAGGGAAGTACCCGTGCAGGGGTGGGGCGGCCCTTGGGGCTCCCCTGGGGCTCTCCCTTCTCAGTCTCTGCTGTCACCAGGTCCTGGCCTACTTCACATTCTGCCTGTGGATAATCCCGTTTGCTTTCTTTGTATCACTTTCGGCTGGGGAGAATGTCCTGCCTTCCACGGTGCAGCCAGGAGGTGAGAGGGGCACTGACACCAGCCCTGAGAGAACCCTGGGGCTTTGGGTGGTGAGAACTGCATTCCTATACACATGCATGCACATGCCTACTCATCTCCCTGTCTGTTTTTCTACAGATGATGTGGTCTCCAATTACTTCACCAAAGGCAAACGAGGCAACCGCTTAGGCATCCTGGTTGTCTTCTCCTTCATCAAAGAGGCCATCCTGCCCAGTCGGCAGAAGATATACTGAGCCTTTGGGAAGGACATGTGGGGGGCAAGACCAGTAGAGCCAGGCCCCTGGGCTCCTGGGCTAATAGTACCTGGGAGCCTGGAGGCTGTCTTTGCCAGCCCCAGTTTTCCTTCCCTCTGTTCTGAAGCCCCATCCCCACCCTCAGGGGGCTTGAATGTTGCCAGGGGCACCAGAGAGGGTTAGCAGAGCCTGCTTTGCCAGGAGGCTATGTCTCCAGCCCTCGCCTTCCCAGAGTCGGGTCTGGCTCAGATAGGGCAGGCAGAGAAGGGTCTGGGAAGCTGGGGAACAGACAGCAAGTCCTCAGGCAGGTGACCACAGGGAAGAGCCAAGGTTGGCACTTCCAGGAAAAGTGCATTGTGCTGTAGAACTGGGTCTTGTCCAGTGTTGATTCCCCTTTGAATAAAGATTCCAGGTGGCACTGTTTGCCTTAACACCCCAAGAGTTCATTCTTCTCTCTGCCCACTAACCCTCTGCCTAGACTGGGCTAGCCTTCTACTCCAGGGCCTCTTCTTCTGACCCTTGCCCTTCTGAAGAAATTCTTGTGGCCCTAAGTGGGAAGGGAACAGTGAAAAGAATGTGTGGATAAAGGCAGTTTTTCTGAGACTCCTCTCTTTTCCCATGTCTTCCTTCCCCAGACTGATGGTCTAGTTGGGAGGAAGCAGAAACATTTTGTGACTGGGTTAGAGATTCAGAAGACCATCTACAATATCCTGTTTATGTCTTCCTTTGAGAAAAGGAAGAGGTTTCTCGGTGAATTCTATCTCAGGCTCAATGAAAAAAAATTAAAAATTGGCTTCTAGGCAGCCTAGGCTGTGGCCTGTTTCTTGAGAAATGGGGTTGGGAGAGGCTGCCGTTCAGAGCACACAGGTCACACGCGTGTGCTCTGGAGGGATGTGGGCTCTGCCTTCTAAGAAGGTGGGCCCCATCCTGGGCACAGACCAGCATCTGTTGACCTTTTACTCAACTACAGTGCCTTGCAAGGGCTCAGCAGTACATGGAATGAAGGCCTCACAAGAGCCGCCACTGGCCGAATCCCGTACCTCACAGTGGGTCTGGCAGGTGCCCAGACAGACAGGCACAGGAAAGATCCCTGTTGGTGAACATCTTCTGTCTCATGTATCCTTCATCTCATTAGCTCTTGCGTTTCTATTGAGTCTCAGTCTGCCATTCCCTGAGTTTCGTATTGCAGCTGTAGTTGGCCTCGCCAGACCTATTTCTGCCACTCTGGTGGGTGTGGGAATATGACCCAAAGCTGCTGCTCATCGGCCGTCTGAGACTGGCCCCACTTGGCCTTGCTGTCTTGCTTTATCTTTGTTCACCCTACTGCTGGTCAGGGCTTGTATGAGGGCTTTCCCAGGCTAACCCTGGTGCAGTCATCATATTACCTATTGGATCTTGGGGTAACTGTTATCTTGGTCTGCTTTCCTGACTCACACTTCCCTGGCACTTCTGTGGCTGCCTGTCCCTTTACCTCTCTGTCCTTTCAGACTCTGTATAGGCTTCTCTCTTACCCTGTGCACACAGCTGCTCTTTGGCTGTGTTGTGAATTGCCTAAGGAAGCCCGCCATGCTAGTGGCTTTAGGGACACTGTGGAAGAAGCCAGAGCCACCCTTCGGCCCCAGTTCCCCCATAACTTCTCAGCCACAGGTTCTGCTGCCTTCTGGATACAGATAATTTGACCTCAAAATCTGCTCTGCTCTCCTGCTTTTTCTAGTATCTGCCCTGGTCCCACGATGGTTCAGGAGCCGGGAAGGATCTTGCTCTCTCTTTCTGCCCTACATCCAGTCTATTCTTAGCATCTTCAATTCTGTGTCTTTCACCTGGTTTATTTGGACACTGCTGTGTTTCTCTAGCCTATGGCCAGCTGGAGGAGTTTTCTAAAATGCACAGTTGGCCAAGTCTCTCCTGGCCCCTCACTTTTCCCCAGCTCTCCACTGCCCTCGGGATAAAGTCCAGACTCTTTAGCATGTGTGTGAGGCTCCCGGTATCCTGGTCCTTTCTGGCCTCTTCACTTGACCTGTACTCTGGCCCCAGCCTCCTGTGCAGAGGCCGTGGCTCTCTTACCGCTTTGGTGACCTTCCCTCCCCTCACTCTTCAGTGTGCCACTTTGCCACTTAGATTTGATTTAGGCGCCCTGAATGTCCCCTCTCGTCCCCTCTGCCATACAGATCCCTCTAGGCTCACTGGCCTGTGATATGGTCTGTCTCCCCACTAGACTGGAAGCTCCTTGAGGGCAGGGAAAGCCCTGGGATTTTTGTATTATCAACTACCTGATTTTTGGCGCCTGGTCCATGGAAAGCACTCAATAAATGTTTTGTTTAAAGAGTGAGTTACAGTGTGTGACAAGGGAATATTGGGGTCTAGGGTGGCTCCCTAGATAGGTCTCACATCAAAGCCACGGTGTGGTGATATATTGTATATTTAATAAAAAGTTTGCCTGGAAATCAGAAGACAGAGCCAAACCACATTTAGCCATGAAGGTCAGGAGTGGTGCCCCATGCCTTTAGTCCCATGCAGAGATCCTCTGGATTTCTGAGTTCAAGGTCAAACGGAGCCAGCCCGTAGTGGTTAATACTCTCTATCCCAGGACTTAGGAAACACACACATGCCTTTAATCTTAGCACTAGGGAAATTGAGACAAGAAATGAGATGGCTGGGCAGAGAAAAGGAAGGGACGAGTCCAGCTTTACCTGTAGCTGGGTGAGAACTGGCTGTGGCTGGTTCCCCTGACTCTGATATTCCAGCTTTTCCCCAATATCTGGCTCCGGGTTTTTACTATCATACCAGATAGAATTGAACTTCCTCATCATCAGTCAGGGTCTGCAGGACTGTGCAGAAAGGTGGCAGAATTCCTAGGGGTGCCCTGTCCTGGAAGCCGCCTTTGTCTCATGTGCTAGGGGTAGGTTAAGGTGAGGACCAGAGGATTACTTTTACATTGCTGTGTCCCAGGACATTACCAACCTGCTCTGTCCAGATGACAGATCCCAGGGAGCCAGGAAATTTCTCTATAGGGAAAAGATAAGCCTAGGGTGTGTGGGGAAAGGAATGAGGGGTGGCTCCTGCCCTTGGACTTGGCATGAGAACTCCATAAGTACTTCCTCAGTCCTACCGCAATATGAATCTTAACACTTGCCTTTACCAGGTTTGCAAAACAACTTTATGTGAGAACTGCCTTGGAAGGAGAGGCCACTTGATTCCCACAAGCTTCCAGGGTAGCCAGGAAGGGTTCATCAAATGTGTCACGCAGGGTCATAGCGGATACATTGGTACAGGTATCTCCCAGATGCCGTTTCTGGGGAATTTTGAGGATGTCAAGTGCATGTAAGCCCTGGGGCACTTTCATCCTGTAGGGTTGAGTCCCTGGATACAGCTCCCGGACCATCATCTCAAAAGGCAGTTTGGGTACAGGTGTCACCAAGTGATTGTCCACTGTGCGCAGGCATGTACCTCCAAGGGAATTCCGAGTCACCTTCAGGAATCTACAGAAGTCATGCTCTTTATAGGGGTCTGGGTGCACACCCAGGCGTATACCCTGAGGGTAGCCAATCTTTGTGGTCGGGGACCTGGCAGGGTTAGTGCTAATATTCCACAACTTGGGCCGACTGATGGTGGGCTGCTGCTTGTAGATGGGCTTGGGTGGCACCACAGGTGAAGGCAAGTTTTTCAGTTGCGCTTCCACTGAAGGATAAGCTGAAAAGCTTTTAGCAAACTGGGGTCTTAGAGTCTCGGAGAGAGCCAGTGACCAAAGTTGGGCTCTATCCTCTTGCTTGGGGTCAGCGAAGCTCTGAGGCCGGCCCAGCAGCTTGCCTTGGAGCCATGTTCTAAAACGAGCCTCTCTCAAAATTTGCTGTTCTTTCTGCAACAATGAAGGGCACAGAGCAGAGGCACTTGTAAACAGGAGACCCTGTGGCTAGTGCCTTGGGAACCCACAGGTCTAGTGGGCAAGTTGCTGCTTTAGGTGAGCCTTGTACTGATGGAGGAGGTTTGTATCCCTTGCTCTGACTGAGCTCCCAGGCTGTGAAGGAGACAAAGAGGAGACCTCCAGCTTGAGGGCGAAGACGTAGTTCTTCCCTAGGGACAACCTCACGGTTGCAGGTCCCACTTCCCCCAGAGGTAGTCCCAGCCTTAAGGAGACGGTTCCACCCCCAGACAGCTCTGGTTTGTCCCCAGAAGGAGAAAGAAAGGAAATGCCGGCTGGGAGGCCTGGCATTAGCTGGAAGTAATGAAGTTGGACCGGTTTCTGGGCAGTGACATTGAGGACAGAGTGGGTGGTGAGGACTCGGCCAGAGTTCTGTCTTTACCACCACTGGCACTGAAACTTTTATGTGCAGAAATGTCCCCACCCCGTTGTCTTGGTCTCACTCCGCACAGTTGCTAAGTAATCGGGGCGCTTTGGAGATTGACCCAGTCCAGAGGCAGATTCTGATTAGGCTAAGCCAGCAGCCCTAATTCCGGCAGCCTGTCCATTCCTAAATCAGGCAGCATCTGGCTTTCCTTTTGTTCTAGTCACTGGAAGAACAGTGGTCATGTGATCCATTGAGGTCAACAAGAAGTTTCTGAGGGGAGGTCTGCTGGGAGCTGCTGAGTAGGGCTGGAAGGGCTGGGTGACACAGACAAGGACACGGTGAAGAGAGGCACAGCTGGGACAACCAGAAGAGGGACAGCAGCGGCAGGACCCTCAAGCCATTGGAGGATTCACATAAGAACCCTTGTTCTCGAGTCTACAGAACAAGGGGGTGAGGGAAGAACGAGTCCAAGCTCCAAGTCTCCGGTTCTGCCGGAATGTTTCAGGCTCCATGATTATGTCTGCGCTTCACTCGTCTGTCAGTCTCAACCCAGCTCATACCTGATCCCCAAATCCGCTGTTTTCTGTCTCCGTAGTGCTCCCGTGTGCCCCATGATTCTGCACAGTGGTTCCCTACTCCATATGGATAATAGATGCCTATCCATCTTCAAAGACACTTTGGCATCCCCTCAGACACCCTTCTGGACTCTTCCCCAGGAACATAACCTATCTCTCCTTAGCACCTAAGCTCCTTGAGTAAAGACCACACCTTGCTGGACTTCCAGGGCCTAGTGGGAGTCCAGAGTACAGTAAGGGTAAAGTATCTGAATGCTCCATAATTCTGGCTGCATTTGCGTTCTGGCACAGGACAAGACCTTGGCCCTAAGGGAGTGGTTTATAAGGGAGGGTTGGTGGGGGCAGGGGTTCCTCCTGAAAGGGAATATTTCAGCTACTCCTGTCATCTGGCAGCAGCAGAGCCCGCCCCCCTCCCCGAGGATTGGGGGGGGGGGTCCCCCTTTACTTGATGGTCAGTCAGGTATCGGTATTCCAAAATGGCCAGCTTTCCCTTCAAGGTTTGTAATTTCCCCATCTCTCCAGCAAAGACCTTCTTGTCATGTTTCCACATGGCATCCTTCAAGAACCTGGCACCAAGGTGAGGGTGTTGGCATATTCGAGTAACTGGGCTTCCCTTGGGGCTGGGGTGCTGAGGGCCAGGGTGGATGGCATGGGAGGAATTGCCAGAGCAGAGAAGAGCTAGGCTCCCAGCCCTTTGAGGGAGAAGAAGTTGGGGTAGGGGAAAGTCAAAGAAGGAAGGCAATGTCCAATCTAAAGGGGTGAGGTTAGGCCTCTTTCCCAGACTTACCTGCTGACTGCCACCCACCCCCCTAGAGGCTCAGCCCGAAACAGCAGCAGTTGGTGTGGGTGTCATAGGCTTACCGGGCACAGCTGCGGTGGTTCCATAGTTTACAGTAGTCAATGGGCTTGTAACCCATTGCATCTTGGGCATGCACATTGGCTCCACTTTGCACCAGGATCTTCACACATCCCAGCAGGCCATTTCGGGCAGCCAGGTGCAGGGGTGTGGAGCCATGGCATGTCTGGCTATGAGGTATACCACAGGATAAAAGGCAAAAAAGGAAGGGTAAGGGCATCAGATGGGCAGGTAAGCCAGCTTCCAGTGCCCACTCTGCCACCACCATGAGGGATCCTGTGTATAACTCTGCTCCTTTTCAGGCCTCAGAGTTCTCTTCTCTACAAAGAGGGATGGGCTAATATGAGTGTGCAAATATAATATAGGATGTGTTTGAATATGACAGCTAGGAACTGCCTGGAGCCTCTCTGGGTTGCTTCAGGGCCACCAATCTCATCCACTTTTGCCTGATTTTTGAGACAAGGTCTCTCATTGTATAAACTGATCTCAAATTTGTTATGTAGCCAGGATGATCTAGAATCCTTCATCATCCTGTCTCCATCTCCCGAGTGCCGAGTGCACAGATAAATACATACCACCAAATCTGACTTCTCCCTGGCTTTTGGCAAGGTTGGCTCACTTGGTCCTCATATTGAAGTTAATTTTAATGTGTGTGCGTGTGTGTGTGTGTGTGTGTGTGTGTGTGTGTGTGTGTGTGTGTGTGTGTGTGTA
Organism: Phyllotis vaccarum; assembly: GCA_033318265.1. Lineage (NCBI taxonomy): Eukaryota > Metazoa > Chordata > Mammalia > Rodentia > Cricetidae > Phyllotis > Phyllotis vaccarum. Next base: position 66,235,348 of record JARWLC010000014.1, on the reverse strand, counting down.
TACATGCATATATCTGTGTGTGGAGGTCAGAAGTTGACACTGGTTTTCCTTCTCTATCATCCTCCACCTTATATGTAGAGGCATGATCTCTCTCTCTCTCTCTCTCTCTCTCTCTCTCTCTCTCTCTCTCTCTCTCTCTCTCTTGAACTTGAACTTGAACTTGAACTTGAACTCAGAGCACACTGAATCAGCTAGTCCAGCTATCCATCTTGCTTGGGATTTCCTGCCTCTGTCTCCCATGGTCTGGAATTATAGGAGGGCCACCATGCCCAACTGGCATTTACATATGCTGAGAATTTGAACTTAGGTCCTCACACTTGTACACTGAGCTAGCCAGTTACCTCCTGAGGCTGGAGATGCATTTCCTTTGGTAGAATGCTTGTTTAGCATGCATGAAGTCTTGGGTTCAATTCCAGCACTGTATCAAACCAGGTGTGGTGACACGTGCCTGTGATCCTAGCACTTGGGAAGTGGAGGCATGAGAATCAGAAGTTCAAGGTCCTCCTTGGCTATCATAGCCAACTTGAGGGTAGCCTGGACTATATGAGACATTCCAAAAGAATTAATGAAGAAAGGAACTGCCACCTTCTTAGAGATTATTGCTTCTTTTAGATAGACCCCCTTTGCTTCCACGCCATCGTCACCCTTTTGTTCTCTTCGTGGTTATCAGAATTTTGTCCGTTGCTCATTTATTATTGTCCATTTGCTAGAAAGTTAGCTCTGTGAGAGCAGGGATGGATTCCCCTAGTTGCGGGGTTCCTGGTGTGGGTGTGGCGAGATGACTCAGCAGTTAGGAGAATGCACCGATTTTGCAGAGGCCATAAGATTGGTTCTCAGCACACCACCACCTACAACTCTTTTATCCAAAAAGCTCATTGGCATGGGCCCGTTCAGCTTCCCACTCTCAACCAAAGACAGCCAGTTCCCAAACTAAGCTACAAACTAGAAATACTTGAGTCTTCCAAAGCCCACAGTAGTCTGTGAGTCCCCACTGTGTACACCTAGGTTTGGGGACTAGGACCCTGAAGTTCACAGCTTGAGTGCCTTGCCTGCCCACCCAGTTTGTCTGAGCCAAGATTCTGGGAATTGGATCTGCCCTCTCTGGATGCCCAATGTCTAATAGACCAAGACGATAAGTGGGCTCCCTCATTGCTCTCTCCAGGCAGAACCCTTCAGTGGTCCCAAGTGTCTCTCCTACCAGAGGCTGGACTTACGAGTTGATGGCTGCCCCTTTCTTAAGTAGGTAGTCAATGCAGGGGAGGATGTCCGATTTTTTGTCCTTATGAATGACTAGGTGCAGAGGCGTCTGACCTTTATTGGTAGGCAGATCCACAGGAAAGTTGTACTCCTCCACCAGGACCTGAAGGCAGGAAAGCTTGCTTCGCAGGGCAGCGAAGTGGATGGCTGTGAAGCCCTGAGGAGTGGATAGCACAGAAGCCTCAGAAGGGTTGGGGCGGGGGCCCCGAAGGTGCTCACAGCCCTTCATCCCCTACCTCTCTGCTTCCAAATGGACCTTCTGTGAATGGGTAATTAGAACCAAGGCATAGAAAAGGTCACCTCGGAGCTCCCCCGCTGGCAGTTCATCTGGTGGCCTCTCTCGGGTATTGGGGAGTTTCAGTCCCTACCCTGGCGCTGCAAGCTTTACCTTGTCGTCGACTACGATCTCCCTGTGATCCCGATTCAGACAGAACCGAAGCCAGTCCACATTACCCACCGAGGCCGCGAACAACTCGGAGTAGTTTGGAATCACTTTGTGCTCCAACGACTCCGCAGAGCTAGAATTGGCCGGCGTGGGTAAGGCCGGGGGGGGGGGGGCTGAGACCCTCCCCCGGGCACTCCACCTGCCTGTGCCCCTGCCTACCTGAGCTGCGAGGACTCGAGATCGCTGCTCGCAGTCTTGAGCAAGGCGTGTTCCGTCTGCCGCGCGCTGCCCGGTGCAGTGGGGCAGGTCTGCTCTTCTCCTCCGGAGCGCAAGGCCAGTGTCCTGCGCCGCCGCGGAGTGGAGACGCTCGGGCGGGCATTGGAACTACAGCGGCGGTGGATGTAAGGCTGCGAGGAGAGTCGCACGCGAGCCGCCCCCGTCCCCCGGGCGGTGCCTCTGGTCCCAGCCAGGACTCGCAGGAGGGATGGAGCCCCGTAACCCTGGAAACTGCAACCCGGGCTCACCACACGTTTAGCCTATATTGGAATCACATAGGGATGAAACGGAAATGGAGTGTAGACATCTTTGCCCATAGTAAGCAGAGCCCGGTGCCACACGCGCATGCAGTGTGTTTGTATTTAAAACTACATTGTGAACTAGCTGCTCTTGCCATTCCATCTGCAAATTATTATGTCCTCACAGCAGCAGAATGGACAGCTGCTACGTCACAGGGCTGTTCAGAGCAGAATCACTCCTCTCAGATTCTTTTCTTGGGAACCAGGAGGATAGAGAGTTCCAGGGTAGCCTGGGCTGCAGATTTTATCTTTGTGTGTGTGTGTGTGTGTGTGTGTGTGTGTGTGTGTGTGTGTGTGTGTGTGTGTGTGCGTGCCAAACATGTCGGTATAAGCTTGCAACTCAGCTTCCCAGTATTAGCATTTTTAGAACATAGCAGACACTAGGAGGCAAGGTCCAGTTGGGGGAAGTGGGATCCTGTGATGTGCCTTTGGAATATATGTGTGCCCCAGGAAAACTGAAGGAGGAAGTGTTCCCTAAGATGTGCAGAGGTACAAAATAGAGATTCTTGGTGCTGGGGGTTATGGTTCGGGAGTTAAGAGCACTTGCTGGTCTTTCAGAGGGGCTAGGTTCTGTTGATGACTCAACCATGTGGAACTCCAGTTCTGGGATCTCCAATGGATACCATCTTCTGATCCCTAAAGGCATCAGGTATGTAAGTGTGCACATGTATACGTGCAGGCAAAATTCTCATACACATAAAGTAAATCTAGTTTTTTAAAATGAATACAGATTCTCCACCCAGAAACACTTTTCTCTAGAGTTTCCTGCAATGTATATTATATTGCTAAGTCATGTGATGTTTAAGCTGTCAAAAGTGGACTCTGGGAGGGAAGAGGGCCCTCCTGTCCCAACTCTAGTTTGTTTATTTTAAATTTGGGGGCACCTGGAGAGATGTTTCAGTAGTTAAGAGCAGTTGTTAGCTTTCTAGAGGATCTAGATTTGGCTCCCAGCACCAACATGGCAGCTTACAACTGTCTGTAACTCCAGTTCCAGAGGATCTGATGCCCCCTGCTGGTCTCCCCCCAAACACCAGGCACACATATGGTGCACATACACACATGCAGGCAAGACATCCATCCATATAAAAATTAAAAATAAATCTAAAAAAAATAAGAATAAATGTTCTCCAAAACAGCTTTTTCTGGAGCAGTATGGACCCCTAACTCTGTGTTAAGGTTGGGAGAAGCAGCAAAGTAGCCCAGGAGTAAAATGTGTCTTAGCTGGAGGACAATCTGTTTCCAACAGATGTTACAGTTATTTACCCCATGATGTAAAAATGCCAACAATGGAAAGGAGAATCAGAAGTACACCCATGGGGAGCTCATGCAGGGAGGGGAAGTTCAATGGGAACCCCTGCTGATTACCTCAATAGTCCGTTTCTGCTGGATTTGAAAGCTTTCAGTCATGCTCATTAACCCAGTTGTTCCAGACAGATGTTTTGATTTGATGGCTGTTGTCTATCTGCTGCTTTTGTCTACCTGCCAATTGCTACTTATTCTTTGCTTCTGCTTGTTATATTCCAAATAAACTCACACACCGGGAACTGAAAGCCTGGCTACTAAACCTCATTTTCTGGACTATGAAGATGGCCACCTCTGGGCACCACAGTGATGAGGAATTGGCACCCCTTCCTGACACCTCAAAACTAGCGAACCACAGCTTTTCCTGTTGCAAGTGGAGTTTACCCACTGACTTTACGTTAGGGTAAAGAAAGGTCAAATACTAAGGTTGCCTGGCTCCTGACATGGGTCTGGGGCACCTGCTGCTTCTGAGGGTATTTGGGTGTGTGATGACCATGAGTATTTGCAGGTGTTATTTACACATGGAGCACTTTGCGTCTTTTTTTAAAAAATTTGTTTCTTTTATTTAGACTTTTTTTTGGAGTGGAGTCTTGTACAGCCCATGCTGACCTTGAACTTGCTTTGTAGCCAGCTGGTTTTAAACTCCTGATCCCCCTGCTCATTTTATAGTCCTCACGCCATATCATGATCACCCCGGGTGATGAGACCGACACAGAATACTTATACCGACAGATTTGGATTAATTGGTGTGGTGTGGGGCCCAGATATGGGTATCTGACAAATCTCCTAGGTGATTTTCCCATACAGCCAGGGTTAGGGACTGCCTTAAGGTAGTCTTGCCTTTATATTTTTTTTCTGAGAGGAAAGAGGATTCCTGAGGAAGGAGAGTCACAGGCAGAGGCCTCAGAAAGGAAGGATGCTCGTATTGAGGACTCTTCAGCCATATCCAAGCAGCTGGGCAGAGGGTCTGGTAAAATAACAGACAATTGACCAAGAGAAATATCAGAATTCCACTTGGAGAGTGGGGAAAAGCATGTCTCCAGAGTAATTAATTATCAAGGGAGGTAAAAGGCTGGGTGAGGAGGCAGTGCTGTAGAAGGCTCAAAACCCAGAGGGATACTGTTCCCGGCATGCAAGGCTTGCTGTCCCACGCCAGCCTATAATCTCCTCATAGTCCTTCTGAAGCCTAAGCTCCGTTGAATTGGTTCCTGTCACTTTGAGGAAAGCCTAACTAGTGAAAAGCTCTAGAAAGTCTGGGACGTTGGCAGCATTGAGGAGAGTTCTGACCCGAGTTGAACAATGGAGAGAGGACATGTATAGAAGTCTCTGTGGCCTCCTCTCCCCATCTGCCTTCCTTAGCATTCCATTACCATGCCCATTCTGAACAGGTCCCTCATGTGAGCCTCAGAGAAGTTCTCCAGGACTGAGAGGCCTGCTGGGCAGATATCTAGTCCCTTCCACTGGTGTTCTAGATGGCAAGTTTCCTTGTGGCTGGCAGATCCAGGAGTTACTAATCATCCACCATGTAGGTACCACAACAGTCTAAAATGATCCCAAGAGGTATCCAGAATGAAATGCTGTAGGGCCTGGGGAGCTGCTTCAGAGCCCCAGAACCCATGTAAAAAGTCAGGAGTGATAACATGCTTGCAAACCCAGCACTAAGATCTCTCTCTCTCTCTCTCTCTCTCTCTCTCTCTCTCTCTCTCTCTCTCTCTTTCACACACACACACACACACACACACACACACACACATACATGCAGAGACAGAGAGACAGAGAGATACAGAGACATACACAAAGAGATACAGAGCACAGAGAGGCTTATTCTGACATGTTCTGGCTGTCTGACATGTAGAGTAAGCATGTTTCAAATTGCTGTGCTTCTAAAGGGATCACAGGAGCTCTGCAGACATGGTCCTCAGAAACAACCAGGATAGATGGAAATTATTTGAGAAAATAATGGGTGAGTCAGGCATGGCCATAAACACCTGCAGCCCCAGGATTCCAGAGGCAGAGGCAGAAGATTGCCACAAGTTCAAGGCCAGCCTGGCCTATACAATGAGTTCCCAGTTATCCAGAGCCACATAGTGAAACTCTTTCAAAGCTAAAAATTAAAAGGAAATGAAAAGAGCCTTCCCTTAAGGCATATAAAAATGAGGAAAAAGTTACAGAAATCAAAATCTTAGTAAAAAGAGGGCTCAGGGCCATGATGCAATCCTAGCTCCCACCCTTCTTCTTTAGAGTAGGCTCTAACGTGGGTGTGTATGGCTGAGAAAATGGGGCTTCCCTCTCTCCTCAGCTCTGAAGATATGTGACATTTTACTGGGAAGAGCAAAATGCCATTTTACCTGCTCCCTCCTGTTCCGAGCTCCAAGACACAGACTGGGAAACTAAGAGAGAGGCTAAGGGCCCATTGTCTATCAAGTCTCAGGGATAGAGCAGCTATTCTCAAAAGTGGGGCAGGTGGGGACCCTTGTGTCTGATTGCTAAAAATCTTTTTAAAAATACATTTTTTTAAAAAGCAGGATGTTAGTTACTGAGAAAAGTAGTCCACTCATCCACAGAGGGACTTGGAGTTATACCCAGTCAGCCTGTGGGGATTGAGAGTTCTAAAGATCCCTATTACAGAAACCTGTTGTTTTTTAGTGTGGAGAAGTTCAAATCTTGGAGATCTGGGTGATAAGCAATAAAAAATGTTAGTAGGCCAGCTGGTTTACCAGAGGAATACCAGGAGAGACAGCTCCCAGGAGCCCTTCTAGATCAGAATACAAGTCAGCCAGGTCTTTGATAAAAGTGATCTCTGCAGTTTACTTCCCAAAGGCATCATGGGAAATAAATAGAACAAGAGGCTGGGAATTAGTGAGGGCTCAAAGTAAGATGTTAGATCAGCAAAGACAGAAAGTAAAACAGAGAGATCAGACAGTCAACAGGATCCTACTTAAAACATCACCCATCCACCTTCCACCCAGGCTGTGTCTGCAGGGCTGTTTCCAGAAGTAGTTACATCCAAGGCCCAAGGCTTCAAGAGAGGGGAAAGACATCACTAAAATTGTCCATCCTGGGCACCAAGACATCATCAACAAAACAGAGTCCCAGAGAGGGGGATGGGCAGAACAGAGTCGCTAACATACATTACTGGAAATAGCAGTTTTCAGAAGAAAAAGTAGAGCAAGGGCCCGGAGGCAGATGTGAAAGTGCACAGGAAAGAATTAGCAAACTACTGAGCTGGAGAGATGGCTCAGCAGTTAAAGGCATTGGCTGCTCCTGCTGAGGACACAGATTTGGCTCCCAGAGCCGGCACAGTGGCTCACAACCTGTAACTGCTGTTCTGGGAGATCTGGTGGGGATGACATTGAAGAGGAGCAGGCAGCCTAGACATCTGGGATTTAGAACACTCATCATCTCCTTTCTCCTTCCTCCCTCCCTCCCTCCTTCCTTCCTTTTTTCCTTCCTCCCTCCCAGCCTCTCCCTTCCCTCCTGAATTTTCTTTCCTTGAGACAGGGTCTCACCATACAGCCTAGGCTGGCCTGGAACTCACAGAGATCCACATTCCTCTGCTTCCTAGTGATAGGATTGAAAGTGTGTGCCACCACACAGCTCCCTCCCCTCTCCCTTAACATATATTTATTGGTGTGTGTGTGTGTGTGTGTGTGTGTGTGTGTGTGTGTGCGTGTGTGTACATGAAAGTCAGAAGATAGCTTGGGAGCTGGTATTCTTGTTCCAATTTGTCAGTCTTGGGGACCAAACTCAAGTCACCACGCAACCAGGCTTGGTTACAAGTGCTTTTAACAGCTCAGCCATGTTATTTACCTTTTTCAGGGCTAGGAAGCCATCCCTAGACTTTGTGTGTAGTAGGCAGGTACATTACTAGTAGTCTATAGCTGCAAACACTTTTATATTTTATTTTAATTTTTGAAATAGGGTCTCATGTAGCCCAGGGTGGCCTTGAGCTTGCTATGTAGTAGAAGATAACCTTGAACTTCTGATCCTCTTGCCTCCACTTCCGAAGTATTGGGATTACAGGTGCATGCCATCACTCCTGGTTTATGTGGGGCAGGGGCTGGGAGCCAGGGCTCCCTGAAATCTGCAAACTCTTTAACATTCAAACACTCAGCCACACCAGCTCAGTTTTCATTTTAACTGTAAATACTTCCCCTAAGGAATTCTGTTTTCACCTAAGTTTCCTCTTTCTTTTTTTGGACCAGGGTAACTCTGTAGACCTGGCTGGCTTCCAACTCAAAGAAATCTGCCTGTTTCTGCCTCCCCGAGTCTTGAGATTGAAAGCATGCACCGCGATGCCCAACTAGATTTTTCTCTTTAAATACTTTTACGAACCGAATGGTATCATGTGAACCTTCAACAACTAGCAATTTTTTTCCAGTCTCGTTTTAACTGGAGACAAACTCGTTTCAGTTCCTGTTTTTGTTTTCTATTTCAGTTGTATCTTTGGAGGCGGGAACTTCTAAAATAAAAGTACAGGACTGAGGTGGAGTTCCGTAGTAGAGTAACCCTTAATAGTCTGAAGCCCCCCCCCCCGCGTCCCCCCAACATCTGCTTCCATTCTCAGCATCACTCTAAAAAGAGCTTCCACCCTCACCAAAAGACACTCCTATCAATCATAAGAGAGAAGGCGGCAGCCCTGGTCTTTCCTAGAGCGCCGTGTCGGACGCGGGGTCCTGCTGCGCCCCCTGGCGGGAGTAGAACTCATCCGTCACGCTCTGCGGGATGCGCTTCAGCATCTCTTTGGGGAAGATGCGCAGCAGTTTCCAGCCCAGGTCCAGAGACTCGAACACCGTGCGGTTCTCATAGGGACCTGGGGACCACGCAGGAGCGTGAAGGCCTCGTGTCCAGGAGAGGAAGGCCAGGCGGTCCCACCCCCGGCCCCCGCCCCTGCCCCCCCACCGCGTCCCACCTTGCGTGATGAAGTTCTTCTCGAACTTCTGCAGAAACTCCAGGTAGAGCAGGTCCTCCGAGGTGAGTGCCTCCTCCCCCACCACCGCTTTCATGGCCTGCACGTCCTTCCCGATGGCATAGCAGGCATACTGCGAAAGGGCGGCGTGGGCTCACCACTCGGGCAGGCTGAGCACTCCCTGCTGGGGATGAGCTTTGCCCAGACTTTTTGTTCCGGTGGGACTCAGAACTCCAGCTTCTAAATCGGGGTTACCGCTTCCACTTGCCCTTCTCCTTACCAGCTGGTTGGAGACATCTCCATGGTCCTTTCTGGTCATGCCCTCCCCGATGGCCGACTTCATCAGTCGTGACAGGGAAGGGAGCACGTTGATGGGGGGATAGACCTGGGGAGCAGAAGAGTGGCAGGTGGCCCCACCCCGGCTCTTCTCTCATTCACTACTCCACACCCTTTTCAGAAGACTCCTATTTCTCCTACATGAGCTGCTACACTCCACGGCTTTATTCCCCACAGCTGATTCTAGGCCTGGTTACTAAGTGGAGCGGGGGTTGTCTACATAGGTGAATCCATACAGGAAGGAAGCTGGAGCCAGGAGCAAAGAGGTGAAATTAGTTAATGAAACATTCACTATTTCAAAACAGTGTGATTATTTATACAAGCAAGTTGACACTTAATTGTGTGTGTGCACTGTGTGCATACATGTTTGAAACAGGGCTTCTTCCAGCCCAGGTTCTCTAGACTCAAACTTGCTTTGTAACTAAAGATGGCCTTGAACTTCTGACCTTCCTACCTCCATCTCCCTAGCACTAGGATCACAGGCTAAGTTGTTGCCTGTATTATGAGTGCAGAGAATGGAACCTAGGGCTTCCTACATGCTGGCAGGCTCTTAACCAAATGAGCTACAGCACCAGCCCCCTTTACTATTGTCCCCAAAGCTAATAACTGTAAGTGGAAGGAAAGTGCTTTATACTGAGTGCCTTCCTTATCTTCATATATGCTAATGTACCACCCCTCAGCTCCCCACTCCCCACCCCCAACCCCCACCCCCGTACATTGGTGTGATACATAAACATGGACCCAGAGATTAGGATCGGTTTTTCTTAAGGTCCTATGGCCAAGTGGGCTAGCCTGTGGCTAGCTGTGAAGCATAGGCGCCACCAGTACCTAGCTCCTGATGGTGTGACTTTGGGCAGGCCTCTCCTCTGTCTTTCAAAGGAGCAATTGGATGTCTTGGTGGTAGGGAGCAGACGTGGGGAGAAGGAAGCTATCAGGAGGGTACAGTACCTGTCGGTTGTGTAGCTGTCTGTCCACATAAATTTGTCCCTCTGTGATGAAGCCAGTCAAGTCTGGGATGGGGTGGGTGATATCTGTAAGCAAACACATTATCCTCGGGGTGGGGTTCTCACCTACTTGGGGACCTATGAGTTCTTCTTTCAGCGTGGGGATAATGGGGTGGCTGGTGAAAATGGAGGGTGGGTTCTGGAGAGCAGAGAGCTCTGGAGACTACCATCATTGGGCATGGTGAGAATGGGGATCTGCGTGATAGAGCCACCCCGGCCTTCCACACGGCCAGCTCGCTCATAGATGGTAGCCAAGTCTGTGTACATATATCCAGGGAAGCCACGGCGTCCTGGCACTTCCTCTCTGGCAGCTGAGACCTGCAATATCCATAAGAGCAGGTATGTTACAAGATGGAAGGTTAGACTCAGGAAGGGAGATTAGGAAGTTGGATTGAGGGGACAAGAGGAGAGTCCAGCCTGTTGAGCCCTAAAACTTACTGAAAGGAGCAGGCCCAGATGAGTGAATTATTATGTCAGGGTGGATGTGAGGCCAAAGGAGAAACAGAAAAGGGGGTGGTTTGAATCAGCCAGCATACCTCCCGCAAAGCCTCTGCATAGGAGCTCATGTCAGTCAGAATGACCAGCACATGCTTCTCACACTGGTAGGCAAGGAACTCAGCTGTGGTCAGTGCCAGACGAGGGGTGATGATCCGTTCAATCCTGGAAACCAAGCATGACAGGGCTCGTGGACACTTTGTGGCAATACTTACCCACCCTTGCCCACTGTCCAAGGTGAGCCAAAATGTCCCTTTCCTGCTGAAGCTCCCCTGAGCATGCTTCCTCCAGATGGCCCAGTTCTGGGCTCTGGGCCTGTGGACCTTCCCTTAGCAATGTCATCTCAGCCTCCAGAATTCAGGTATTTAGTTTGGAGGTTCCCTTAATACTAGGGATAGGTTATTAGATTTTTAATTTCCATGTGAACTCCAGATTTAAACTTCCACCTTCAAAACTTTCAAAATAGAGCATTTTCTAAATAAGTGCCACACACAGTGGTCTCTCCAGTCATCACCTTGTGGGGGTGACACAGGGATGAGAGGTTTCTGACTAGGGCAGCTGCTGTGGTACGGGTGTGAGGAAATTGGAGGGACAGGTGCGGTCCTGGTCTGGCTCCCTAGCATGCCCCAGGCCTCAGTTTCCCTATCTAAACAACCAAGAGTTGTTTTCACAGCTCTATCCCATGTCTGTAGTTCTGAGATAATCTAAACCTTGCTATCCCAGGCCTAGGAAAGGGGAAGGCCCCAAGGGAGGTTTGAGCATAGGAAGGACTCACGTAGGGTCATTGGCCAAGTTCAGGAAAAGGCAGACGTTTCCCATGGTCCCATTCTGCTCGAAATCTGACTTGAAGAATCTGGCTGTCTCCATGTTCACCTAGACACATTGCCGGGGAGCTATAGACAGGCCACGTGGCCAAGGTTGGGGCTTACTCAATCTCTGCTCCCTTTAGTCATGCTGTGGTCTCTGCCTCCAGACTGACCTGAACTTTAAGGGCTTCTCAGGATGCAGGACTCAGTGTTCCCCATCAGAATGGGCTGTGCTAAAGCCAGGGCAGGCAAGGCTGTTTCTCATGGTTTCTGGACTTACCTCCAGTTCTCCTTACCCCCATAGCTGCAAAGACAATGGCGAAGTTGTCTTCATGGTAATCCAGCACAGCCTTGGATTTCTTCACCAGCCCAGCTTGGCGACAGATCTGGGCAGCAATCTGAGACAGGGTAGGCCAGGAGGGATGCTATCAGGGCAGAGCACCACTGAGCGGGGTGGATGGCTAGAAACTTTGAGTGGGCAGAGTCCAAGCCCAAGAGAGTGAGGGACTGCCCTGGATCCTGTAGTTTGTCTCAGGGCTGGGGGTGGTCTGTTCTTTGGCTATTAAGGAGTTAAAGGCACCTGCACTTCCTGCAGCCCACAGGAGCTGGAGCCATATGAGACTATAATGTGTGTGACCATGAGAGCCTTCTGTCCCAAACCAAGATGAACTGGGAGGGAGACTCTTGATAGAGAGTTGGCACAGTCAGGAGTGGGGAAGAAGGGACATCTGTCACACCAGTGGCTCTGAGAGGGCCACATGGTTCTTGTCCGGTGGTGGCAGTCAGGCAAACATTAGTACAAGGACTTCCTAACACAAGCTGCCACTCAGCTGAGCAGGGCTTCTATACCTGGGCTCTCTGAAGCCAGTGAGCACTCCACTCCCAAGGGGCAGCATGCAGCCCTTCCCAGAGGCAGTGTGTATTGGGGGTGTCTCTTATGCAATCCTGACCCTGAGCTGCCAGGAAACACCAGCCAGGGTGGATGCTGGTCATTCCCACTCTTTGCTTGGCACAGAAGTACTCTGGTGACTCTGTCCCTGGTCCTTAATTGTGCATCCCTCACCTCATTGTGGGGGAGTCCTGCTGCAGAGAAGATAGGAATCTTCTGGCCTCGGGCGATGCTGTTCATGACATCAATCGGGGAGATTCCTGTCTGGATCATCTCCTCAGGGTAGATTCGGTCATGGGGATTAATGGGCTGGCCTGGGAGGGGTGATCATGGAGCCAGGTTCAGGCTTCAGCCTTCCATGCTTCACCAACCACCACGATCTCTCTCTGCCAACCCCTTCCGCAACAATGGAACTGTGTGCCCAGTGTCACCCAGGCACCTGTGGCTCTTGTGAATATGAGATGCAATTTAAAAACAAAATTTTCTTTCATTTGAATTTGTTCAAGTGTAAAGAACTGTGGCTATATGCTATTTTAGATAGCATTGCCCTGGCACCTTGACGGTAGCTCAAAGACTATATGTGAACAGATGTTTGCTTTGAGGCCTTGATCAAATGGGGGGAGGGGGCGCTCCACAGGCCTCCATTTCTGCCTCTGAAAACTGATGGGTTGGGGAGTCAGGAAGGTCTCCTGAAGAATAACTGGAGTCCTGGAAAGGGCTTCTTTGGGATCCCCAGGAGTCTCCTCCGCCCTAACTTCCAGGATAGAGCCTGTAGAGCTGAAGGCCACAGGGGATGACTGGAAGTGCTGTGCAATGACAGAATAGAGTGTTAGGGGTGGTTTGGGGTTCTGTGGTGGATCTGGGGACAGAGGACTTTGCTGATCTGTCTGTTCATCTGGCCAGATGTGAGTCTTGTACTGCTTGGCCTAGGTCTGTACAAGACTTCCAAGGGTAGGCCACATAAATGGCAGCTTAGATGGGAAGGTGCTGGGACTGTGTCCTCAAAGCCATGCAAAGCTTCCCACAATCTCACCATTGATGTCCAGAAAATCCTCTGCCATGACAACAGGCCCTTTGTCAATAGGTTTGCCAGAGCCATTGAAAATCCGACCTGGGAGGGACAGGGGTTCAGAAAGGTGTCAGGGCTCCCAGCCTCTGCAGGGCCACAGCTCCACATATTCCTCCAGAATTCCATCATTTATTCCCCCACCTCCTCGGTCCCCAATCATCACATATGGCCAATATCCATGACTGTTCCTGCAGAAGGTGTGGGTGTCTTTCTTCCTCTGCTGGGAATTTTGACAGGCAAGGCATTTTAGAGTCACCCCAGTCACTGGCCTGGGCCCAGGTTGATCACTAATCAGAGGATCAGGCCAGGTAAGGAAGGGCTTAGTCATCCTTTTATCCCAGCCCTCAGTAAGGAGGCTTCCAGCTGTATTTGCAATGACTCAACCTCACTCACCCAACATGTCCTCAGACACAGGAGTCCGGAGGATGTCCCCTGTGAATTCACAGGTGGTCTTCTGGGAATCAATCCCTGAGGTCCCTTCAAACACCTATGAGTTAGAGATTGTTCTGGAGGGCGAGCTGGAAAGAGTGTGGTCTCCCACTGTAGATACTCAGTACATAGATTTGAGCAGAGTATCTCTGGGAAATAGGCCATTCTTCCCTCCAAGGCTTGTGAGGTAGAATGGGAACTGGGAGTTCACTCCTTGATGACACACTTACCTGAACAATGGCTTTGGTCCCAGCCACTTCAAGCACTTGGCCACTCCTCTGAGTCCCATCCGGGAGGGTAAAGTTGACAATCTCCGCATACTGGGCAAACTGTTAGGGAGAAGAGTCACCCAGGAGCCCCTGTTACTTCCCATTTCTTCTGGTCTGAAGCTACTGTCTGTCTTCTGGTGCCCCATTTGGGGAAGGGGCTTTGTTTGGGAGGGGACACCCTGGAGAAAACTGGGACTTTAATCAGAAGCACATGGTAGATTCAAATCTCCTTCCCAGTGCATGTGGCAGCCCTTTAATTACTTACAAGTTTTACTGAACCCTTAAGTCATTAACAAAAGCTTTAGCTTTCTCCTCTTCAAAACAGGTATGCTAAGAATACCCCCCCCCCATGATGCTGTGACCAGGATGGGAGCCATTTAGGCAAGCTGTTAGCATAGTGCCAGTTGGGATGGGGCTCAGGAGCACAAAGTGGCCATTGTGGCCACCCAGGTTTCCTGAGCACCAAGGAAGAGCACACTTGTCACCAGAAGAAAGACTCCCTGTTTTCCAGGTGTCACCGTGAACCAGTGACAACTTATTCCTAGCTATGGAGCTGGAGTTGACATCTGTGTAATAGTTGGGAATTTAAATAAAATCAGCTTAATTAAAAATATATATATAAGGGACCCCGATGATGAAAAGGAGTTGACTAAAGCATTTGAATAGGCATTTCTCTAAAGGTGCATGTATGACCAGTAAGCAGGTGGCAACATATTTGTGGCTATTCTCCTGTGTCAGCAAGAAAATCAAAATCACAGCCATGATGAGGTACTGCTGCACACTTGATAGGATGGCTGAAAACAGAGGTGACTGCTAACACACACTCCTAGGATTTGGAGAAATTGAGTCTTTATTCTTCTGGGTGGAGTATAGACAATGTACTTGGTTTATACTAATAACATGCAGTTTCTCAGAAGGTTATAATAGAGTCACTTCCAACCTAAGCAGTTTTACTCTTAGATACCTACCTGAGATATAAGCACATATATAGCCACATAAAATATTGTATGTGAATGCTCATGGAAGGATTATTATTCAGAATAGAAATAAGAGAGGTGAGGAATGAAGGAGGGAGAGAGGGAGGGAGGGAGGGAGGGAGGGAGGGAGGGAGGGAGGGAGGGAGGGACGGGGAACAGAAAGAAAAGAAAGCATGGCCAGAGGATCTAGTACTAGAAGATTTGATATCTGGTCTCTGGGCATTGTGTGCGCATAAACACACGCACGCACGCATGCACACACACACACACACACAAAATAAATCTTTAAAAGAGAAAGAAAAGGGAACAAGTATCAGGAAAAGAACCCAGAACAAGCTCTATAATCATATTCATAAAACAATAAAATAAATATATGTAAGAATTTAGAAGAAATGAATGAATTCTTAGGAGATTTTGGTATCAAACCAAAACCAGTTATTAAACATGAATAGAAAGAACAGTCTTAAAATTTCCTTTTGAGACAAGATCCCTGGCTGTGCTGGAACTTGTTATGTAGACCAGGCTGTACTTGAACTCATGGAGATCTGCCTCCCTGTCTCCTGAGTGCTGGAATTAAAGACTTGTACTGTTTCAGCTGATTCTATTTTTTTAGCCTTTTCACATTTTTTTTTCATGTGCTTTTACTCAACTTAGATCACAAATTTGTTTTATTTTTTACAGGTAAAGATGAACTTATATAATCAAATTAGTAACATTATTAGGTATTAAATTATGCTAATGACCTTATCAAATCCTTTCACCCATATCGTTTTTATTCCTTTTAAACTTGTGGAATAAGATTCTGTAATTTTAAAGATATTAAATAATTTTAAGCATCAGACAGAGGTGTGCCAGAAAATTCTAGCAAGCAAGAACAAATAATTTGAAATTTGCTTATGTTCTTCAAAAGCCTGGAGGTGGAGGAAGATAATGAGTTTAATTCATTTTATGAGTCAAGTGTGACCTTGAGACCAAAATAAAACTCTTATGGGCAAATTGTAGGCTGCCTGCTCATGGACAGAGAAAGAAAAATCCTAACTGAACAATCAAAAACTGCATCCAGTGGTATATAAAAAAGACCAAATCACAAAGCCTAACTAAAGGAAAAACAAAACAACCCCCCAAATTAAATTTAAATGGAGATAAACACCCAGCACTGATTTCAGGAATACAAGATTTATGCCAGCAGGGAGCCTACCAGTGATGTTCATTTTATTAATAGATTAAAAGATGATAAAATCAGTACCCCAAAAGTTGGAAGAGAAAGTTAACAAACTGTCTGTGAAGGCCTGGAGATGGCACAGCGGTTAAAGTTCACAATAGCCTCGAACTCCGGTTGGCTTCTGAGGGCACCTGAGCACACCTGGCAGATGTGTGCACAGACATTTACACATACATGAGATAAAAGCGGGGCAGTGGTGGATCAGCGAAGCAGGCAGGTGGATCTCTGTGGGTCTAAGTCCAGCCTGGTCTACAGAGTGAGTTTCAGAACAGCCAAGGCTGTCTCAAACAAACAAACAAGCAAACAAACAAAACAAAACAAAAGATAAACAAACAAAACCAAAACAACAAAAAGAAAGGAAGGAAAGCTTTAAAATAAAACTTTGTATGGTTACAGGAAAAACAAAACAAAACAAAAAAGAATGAAACCACTGTTTAAAAATAAGGAATATGGAGCCAGAGAAAAGCATCACTTAAGCGGAGGTAAGTGCTCCAGAGTTCAAGGTTATTCTTCAGACATAGTGATTGTGGCCAGCCTGGGCTAGAAGAGTTCCTGTTTCAAAAAACAAACAAACAAATCCAGAAGAGCAAGAAAGAGGGAAGAAGAGAGAAAGGGTCCTGGGCCCAGTAAAGGTCTTGGTTACAGCAACATCACAGATGCCAACACTCTGGGTCTCGGGTATATGAGATGGTGTATACTCCCATCGACCCTCCCGGGGATCCAATCACTGCGCCTTTCAGAGCAAGCGGTCTTGTCTGGATACAGTATCTATCTGTGTATTTATTTGCTTGTGCATCCAAGGCAGTGAGCACTCACTCACTCTGCTCTTGAAACACACCTCCTGCCAATGTCTATTTTTAAATACAATTACCCTTTGAACATACAATTCTATCTCTGTAGCTCTTATATAGCAATGAGAGAAGTGTATTCATGAACTATTTGTAACAGCAGAACTGGTAAACAGTATGGGATTGCGGAATAAATCCATATTAGGTTTTTTTTTCTTCTTCTTTGATGTTACAAAATGCCTGGCAAGAGCAGCTAAGGAGATTTTGTTTTGGCTCTGGGTCTGAGAGGATACAGTCCAGAGGGTGGGAAAGGCGTGGGGCAGAGCTTGAGGTACAGGAGGGGTGAATTCTGGTGCTTGGCTTCCCATCTCCCTTTCCCCTTTTTATTCAGCACGGGACTCCCTCACGGGATGGTGCCATTCACCTTCCAGGTAAGTCTTCTGTTCTCAATAACACCTCTCGGGGGAAATGCCCTCATCCGGGTGATTCTAGATGCTTCTAGAACCCAGTGCAGTTGGCATTGAAGATTAAGCACCACAAATATCAAGTATACCCAGAAACACAAGGTCACCACCCCAGCAGGGGTACACGTCTCTCTGCACATGCGCTGTTCACCTGAATGTGAGCATAGCCCGTAGGTCTCATACAGCTGTCCCACCGGGCAGGAGGGAGGCCAAGGGTCAAATGGCTTAACTGCCTTTCCTTTGTTTCTCTGGGTACAAGGAACATGTATTATTTTGTTATTAATATGTAATAACGTTTGGTGACGTGTTATAGTGCCACAAGTTATTGTGTGTCTGCCATTCTGTCCCTTGATGGCCACACACTACTAGGAAAAGTGGTGGATGAGCTAGTGACTAGGGTGGGCCACTCCCCTAGGGCTTCCCTGCTTAGATTTGCAGCGATGGCGGTTTTTTTTGTACTTGTGAAAAGAAAGACCCAAAGGCAAGGCGACCCTTCTCCGAGCACTTTCTAGGCCCTGCCGGATGCTCTAGAAGAGGCCCTCCCCGACCCGAATCCCAGGAGATTGGGGTGCGGGTGCGGAAGTCCTGTCGTTTGCATGTGGCATCTCAACCACAAGAGGGCGTGCAAGAGCAGAGACTGACACCAGCCCAAGCCCTGCTTTCTCTGCTCCCTGTGAGCCTCTCAAACCACCGCTGTCCCCAGCGTTCGTCCTCTCTCACTGGAGAGTAAGGGCGGTCAGCCCGAAGAGGAAAATTCCAGGCCAGAGAATGCTAACTTGGGCCTAGAAGAAACAAGGCAATAAATAAACCTGCCCAACAAAATCACGCAGGGAAAGATATACAGCTCAGAGCACTTGCCCAGCATGCATTAGACAGGGAGGAGGAGGGGCGCACTGGCTGATGAAGGTGGGTCATTATGGGTAGAACAGGATTTCCAGGGCCAGCCCCAGTGGGGCCTTGGAGTACTGTGGTTTTTACGGGCCAACCGGGCCAACCGCAGACAAAGTGTGAAGAAGAAACTCTGTAGGTGACTTGAGAGATGACATCGTTAAAAAGAATAAAGCATTCCCAGGATGGGCATCTTAAAAGAAACCCTGGATATGGCCTAGTGGCCAGGAAGCAAACTGAAGAGTCTTACCTTGACCTGGTCCAGCACCACCAGAGGCCCATTGACACTGCACACGGTCCTGTAGGCTGGGGGAGGGAAGGAGAGGGTGAGGTCTGGCCTCAAAGTCCTCCAAGGAAAACGTGCATATGGGCTCACGTGAGTACACACACATTCACTGAGACACAGACACATACACACACACAGGGGAGAGAGAAAGAGAGGGAGGGAGGGAGGGAGGGAGGGAGAGAGAGAGAGAGAGGCATCCTGTCTCCTGCCCTCTGTGCACCCCCACCTCCTCCTCAGTCTGGGCCATCAGGGTCATTAGCTGTGACAGCACCAGCCACCATTGCTGTAAGGGTCAAGCCCCTGCCACAGACCCCCCATGGCTTCGACACCTGCAGGATGCTGGAGGAGGCCGTGAGGGCAGAGGCCTCCTCAGAGTCCTTCGCAGGCCTGCTGAGCTCTCCACCTCATGTGCTTCCCCTCTGGCCTCAACCCCCACCTCACCTACTCACTCTTCCCAATTCCACTTGGATTTTCCAAAAGTGTCTGGGGCACAGATGTGGCCTCCTGGGCCCTTCTCCAGGCCCCCATTGCTCTCCCTTCACCCTGCACTGATGAGCTCTGTAGGGCAGGGATGCTGCATCCCTCTGCTTCCTCTACCAAGCCATGGCCAGGTCCCACCAGCTCGCTGGGCATCGTGTTAGGTAGAGGAGGGTGATACCAGGAAGAAACACACACACACACACACACACACACACACACACACACACACACACACAGAGAGAGAGAGAGAGAGAGAGAGAGAGGGAGAGAGAGAGAGAGAGAGAGAGAGAGAGAGAGAGAGAGAGAGAGAGAGAGAGAGAGAGAGGAGCTCAGCTCCCAGGGTAAGATTCAGGGACTGTTAGCTAGGAAGCTACCTTTGGTCCTGCTGGGGCTAGCTCAGGGGCTCTGAGGAGGCTATGGTCTCTTGACTGTGGCATTGGAGAACCATAGCTAGTCCCTCCCAAGGGTTCTGTGGGGGCACCAGTAATACAGTGGAGACAAATAATTTGGCCAGACCAGATGAGTGGGGTGTTGGGAAGGAACTGGGTCACTCACAGGCCAAAGAGCTCAGGGGAGGTGGGCACAACGGGCCTGGGACTAAGAAAAGCTGGCTCAAAGTCACTGGCATGCTTGTGGCACATCTCGGGAAGGGCTTGCCCACACTAGCCCACAGCATGCCTGGCCCCAGAGGAGGCCAGTGTCCTTGTCCATGCCTTCCCAGTCTTCTAAGCTTCTTCATGGCACACGCACCAGAAAGATCACACGCTGCTGGTCTTTGCAAGGACTCTCCTAGTATAAAGACTATCTGTAACAGAACTGCCAGAGTAGGAGGCTCCATTCCCTACCAGAGCTACCTGCTTTCTTCCCTCTGCCCCTGAAGGAGGTCCACCTTTATCTGAGGCCGGATCCAGGAGAAGTCCCTCCTGGGGTGAAGGGCCAGCCTTGCACCCTCACACAATGGCCCCCCTCAGCCACTCCCACCCCCACTCTCACAAGAGAGCTGTTACACCATCAGGCACATTCCCCTGGACACTCCTTGACCTCACCCTCCTCCTCCATTTCTAGAATCCTTGGAAGAAACCCGCAGTGTCCCCTCTGAAGGGCTTTTCACAGATCAGCCCCGGCTCTGCTCCTTCTCTCTCACTCCCTGCTTCCTGGAAATCTTTTCTCTCTCTTCTTTCTCCCTCTTTCTTTCTTTCTTTCTTCTTCCTTTTAAATTCTAGCTGTTGAAGGCCATCAAGCTGCCACTAGGTGATGCAAATAAATGACAACTCAAATGTAGAGTCTAATATCTAAAGGATGGGACCAAAGGAGCATGACAGGGCTGAAGGATGAGAAACTCCAGGAGCGTTAAGGCAGGGAAGATCAGGAAGAAGGCCAGGATGGATGGCCGCAGGGAGGGCAAGATGGGCAGGTGAGGTAGGTGCCAAGCCAGTAGGCAGAAGAGATAAAGGATGGGACGGGCCAGGGACCAGAGTTGATGCTCAGGAAGAAGTTAGAGGAAGCCCCAGGGAGTTGAGGAAAGTGGCCATGGCAGAGTTGGAAGAACCCCTGATTGCTGACTGTTCAGTGCCTTAGGGGACAGAGAGGAGGGAGCTGACTCTGCTCTAGGCTAGCTTCAAGTGTGGGGAGAGCTGTCAGAGATGGTCTCTGCCTGCTCAGCACAGGCTGACCCTCCTCGGGTAGGGCTGGCTGACCTCTGGAAGGATCCGGGTGTTTCTGTCAGTTCACCATTCTCTTATGTCCCACATCAGGACACGGGACAGGATTTTTGGACTGGCAGTTGAGTGTTGCAAGCCTGGGGAGAGCTGGCATTTGCTAGATCTACAGAGTTAGAGAGAGAAAGTGGTTCATCTGGATTGTGTCGGTTGGTGCCTTGCCTCAGGAGAGAAGAGAGCCACAAAGCCGAAAGGGATCACTTTTGGTTATATAACCTTGGGAGACAGGCCTTTCTGTTTTCTTCCATAGCCTGCTCCTGGGCTTCATGAACCCTGAGGTCCAGCAATTTCATCTGGAGAGAGTGTACCTGGAGATGGAGATTAGTGATTGGAGGCGGGGTACCCTACCTCATGTGTAGGGGAAGAGGGCAATGCTGGATGGCCTACCTGGCCTCTGGGAGTCAAGCTGGGAGATCTTTGTTTCCCTCAGGCCAGATCACATGGTGACCATTGTGGGGTCTCTCCATTCAGCACCCCAGTCTTCTTTCCAGACTATAGGATCCATCCCCTAGCTCGAGGCAGGAATTGCAGAGTGGCTGGAGGAAGGTACAGCTCTCTGCATTGAGGGCCCTCACTGTAGAAAACTACTTAAGTACCATTTTCTAGTCAACACAACTGCAAGTTCTCCTGGCCTTGCCCTTGCCTACCTCCTGCAGTGTTTCTCCCAACCTCTCCCCTGGAGATCCCCAGGACCACAGACTGGCACCCTGAGGGACTGTAGACCCCAACACAAGGCCAGAGCTTTCCTCAGAGTCGTCTAGCTATTGCGTTGGCTTTTGGGTTTCTTGGCGGTGGTGGTGTGTGTGTATTTATGTGTGTATATGTGTGTGTATGTGTTTGCATTTGTGTGTATGTGTGTGCATGTGTGTGTGAGAGAGAGTATGTGTTTGTGTGTGTGAGAATGAGAATGAGAGAAAGAGAGAGGAAGAGAGAGAGAGAGAGAGAGAGAGAGAGAGAGAGAGAGAGAGAGAGAGAGAGAGAGGGTTTCACTTAGCAGTCCAGGCTTCCCTTCAAACTTACTCATACACTAGGCTGGCCTCAAACTCATGGCAATCCTCCTGCCTTGTCCTTCCAAGTGCTGGGATCATAGGTGTGCCAGCACACTCACCTTTGGGTTGTCCAGTTAGGACTCAGGCAAAGGGAATCCTGACTGTATCCCTTGCACGGAGAGGATACTAAAGTGGAGAAGTTCAGCTGGTTCTGGAGCACTCGGGGATTAAGGCACAGCCCACCCAGGGATGTCCCACTTGACCCTGAAGAAAGACACAGGGTGATGGGCTGCCAAGAGAGGCTGGCTCCACTGACCTCAGGGCATTCCCTCAATGGGCTTTCCCCAGATTTAGGAGACACTCTCCGCCTTCTGCTCACCCCTCTCTTTGTCTCTGACACTGGAGTTGTGTTGAGGGCTGCAGTGTGGTCCCTACCCCCACCGCCCCACAGCCTTCCAGTCAAAGGCTCAGCAGGGCTCCTACAAGGCTCTAATTAGTGCCTGACCAGCCACACCTGCAATGTCCTGTCCCCCTCCCCCAGCAGGCTGGAGGCCAGGGTTGGGGCAAGCTTAGGGCAGGAGGTCCTGCTCCCCCACCCCCACCTCAGCTGTGGGGGTGGGGACTAAGGGAGGGGACCACCATGGGAAGATGGGGGTCTTATAAGCAGAACCTGCTCGTTAGCCCTCCCCTGTAACTGTCTCCTCTACTCTCAAGCCCTGGATAAATGAGTTGGCCTCCTCCGTCCCTCCAACCAGGCTGTCACTTGGCCTTATGCACCTTTGCACAGGCTGCACACACCCCATATTCAATGCTTCACCGTGTACCCTGGGAGCCCATGAAGCTACACTGCCTCTTCAAGCTGAGGCCCTTGGGGAGTACTAAGTAGCTCCACTGAATGAAGGCCCTGCTTCCCAAGGTGGATAGTGCCAGACCTCATGTCCAATCTCTCCCTCCTTTCTGGCTAATGCTGTCCCTCAGCCCAGTATTAAGTCACCCCTCCAACCACTGTGGTGCCCTGGGATGGCCAGACTACCTCTATGCAAGGCTACAAGAGCCCTGGGACCCCAGACACTGGGCTGACTCATCTCGGCTCCCTCTCTAGTTCTTCGGGCCAGCTAGGGCCTAGCTGAAGGAGGAGGGCAGAGATGGGACAGCATACTTGTCCTGAGGGTGGGGCAAAAGTACTGGAGAGGGGGCTCCAAACTCTTTTCATTCCTACCCTTGGCCACACATTTCCCAGGAAAAACTCCACCCAGGTACCCAAGATGTGATCTTATTGTCTTGGGTGGGGAGTGGGTGTCAGAACCTGCAGGGTGTTGACAATAAAATTAGTTGCCTGAAGGAGGAAATCAGTGTGTGCGTGCAAGACTGAACCCTCCCACACGGTAGAACAGCTGGGGTAAATGGAGGCCACACAAAGGTTGTACCAGGAGATCCTCATAGATCCCTGCAAGGCCACATTCCAGAAGGAAAGCTGAGCCTGGAGATCCAGGCTCCTGCCCCACCCAACCTGGCAGCTCTCTTTTTCCCACAGGTGGTTGGGCCTGCAGGGGCAGGGTATCACATGGCCCAAACCCTGGGCATAATGAGGCCCCTCTGTCTACTGATTTCTGGGCCTGGTGACAGGGGCAGGGGGTGGATATCTCTAGACTCTGTATGTTCATGAGGCATAGATTGAGAAACCTGGTGCCCACTGTACCTGTCTTGACCTCAGCTGGTCAAGGCATCAAGAGCTCTGCTCCCTGAAGGCTGAAAGGCCTCGCTCTGAGCTTTGGATGCCTGTGTCTGCATCTCCTCAAGTGGGACTGGGTAGCTTTGGAGTCAGGATGAAGAAGGGCTGGCTGTGCCTAGCTCCTTCCCTCATCCAGCACACCCTGTTAGGAGCCTCAGGCTCTGCTTGGCTCAGGCCACTCAGGCTGGTTTATTCCAGTGAGTTGGGCTGCCTGAGACTTTACTAGGCCAGGGAGGGCGACCTTGAACAAAAACATGGGGGATGGCTTTAGCCCTGTGGACCTTGCCTGGTTTTCTTTCCCTGACCTTGACTTGGCTCACTTTTACAGGTCAGGCATAGAGTCATCTAGTGACGAGATAAGAAAGGTACATCATGCATAAATAAGTACGTGCTCTTACTCCAATTACCACACTTACATGTATTCTCATACATCGTGTAAGCATAAATCCACATGTGTTCTCTCCCCTTGAACACACATGGGCATTATATCCAAGTGCACACACGCATATGCATACACCTCACCTCCACCTGGTGTGTATAAGCATGCACGCACACACTGTTGCATATACCCCGCAGCCCACACTCCCCATGGAGAATGCCCTTCTAGTACATGCTTCTATATACAGATTCTCTCCCCTAGGAAGTGGTGCAGACACAACACAGTGCTTCCTGAATTCCTCAAGCCCGGTGCCCACTGACTATACAGCTACACACGTCAAAGCAGAATCATTTGCACACTCATCCATGCCCATATGTGCTGTAGTTCCCTCCCTCCTTCTCTCTCTACTCTCTCTGTCTCTCTCAAGCTCTCTCTGGACCTTGGATCTTAGATAGGATCCTGATGATAACAGTTGTTCCTCAGCCTGAGTGGGGATGACGACCCCCACGGTGTACCACTACACAGCTCCACTGGACCGAGAGTCCTCTGATCTCCCTAGGCCTTGGTCCTCCTTTTCAGAGGCAAAAACATGATCCTGGCAGCCCACTCCCTTCCCCAGCTGGACACGGATACTCACTGACACGAGGGTGGGTGATGTAGTTTCGGGTCACAACCTGTACATGCTCTCGAGCTGCGTCTGGGTTGCAGCTATTGCTAGTGAATCCCTCAGACCTGCTCTCTACTTTCATGGCCATGGCGTGTGGAGAGCTGGGAGTCAGTGCCTGAGAAGACTTGTGGTCACTCTTAAGACTCCAGTTCCAGCTGGGGCTGGAGCAGGCTGCTTAGCCTGTGCCAACGGCCACCCCTCCCTTCCTTCTGTCGGTGCTCACCCCCCTTCTCTGCCAGGTTGACTGTAAACAGGGAAGCTGGCACACACCAGCTCCAAAGAAGGTTTCTCATGCACAGCCTGAGCCGATCTTGCAGTGACTGGCCCCTGGGTGCCGAAAGCTTGCAATGAAGGACAGAGCAAGGTGCACAGCATTTTTTCTAACCCTGTGCCCAGATGAGTGTGGCTTCAGCTGTACCTACTTTCTACAGGTTCTTGTTCCTCACCGTATCACTCCTTCTCATTGTCCTCACAGCACGCACCCTTGTCCTGAGCCATAATGGGTGCCCCTCCCTCTCCAATCCATCACCTTATTATTAAAGGCTCATCTACTGGCCAGCTACAGGCCACCTCCTGCAGGAAGCTACCATGTTCCTTGGATGAGTCTGAGCTGTCTTCCCTGCTTACTTGCTCAGCACTGGTTCATTTGAGGTCTCCATTCCCTCTCTCACGCATCCCATTATGTCAAAGAACTCTACTGTTGGGGGCTGAGTGTGGCTACAAAGTATGTCCTGATTACATGCTTCTCTGCATCTACACAGCCGGTGAAACGGTGTGAGCTTTCCCCCATGGTCCCAGTGTTGCTTTTCTGTGTGATATATGTGGGAAGTTAGGTGTGATGGTTAGCGTTGACTGCCAGCTTGACAGGACTTAGAAACATCTTGGAAATATACACAGTCCTGCCACCACCCTGCCTTTCCTACCATACTTCAATCTCAAATCATGAACCCAGATAAACTCTCCTCTGCAGGTACCTTGTCATAGCAATGAAAAAGTAACAAAATTTGGCACCAAGAGCAGAGTTGTTACTGCAAACCTGGCCGTGTGGCCCTTAGGCCTCTGCAGACTGGTTTGTGAGAGGAACGTCGAAGAGTTTTTCACTTACGGTCAAGAGAAGCCCGAATGTGATGTAAGAGTGAAATAAGCCATTCTGGTGGAAGACTGGAATGTAGAGAGACCTATGGACACATGAAGTTTAGGAGGGGAATGAGGACTTTATGATGAGATGGGCCAGAAGTGATTCATATTATATTCTAGGAAAGAATCTGAATTTATTCTGCCCCTGTGCTGAGAATTTGAGTGAAGACTGAATTTAGAAGTGAGGGACTGATCTGTTTGGCAGAGGAAATCTCATGGCAGGTGTGGTAGTTTGGATGAGGATGGCACCTGTCGCCTTATATGTTTAAATACTGGGTCCTTAGTTGGCGGAACTGTTTGGGAAGGATTGGGAGGTGTGGCCTAGTGGGAGAAGATGTGTCACTGGGGCTGGGCTTTGAGGGTTCAAAAGACTTGCGCCATTCCCAGTGCTCTCTTTTTCTGCTTTGTCCTGTTTGTGGATCTCTGTATGAGCTTTCTGCTGCTGCTCCAGCACCATGCCTACCTGCCTGCCTGCTGCCACGCACCCACCATGATGGTCATGACTCTCTACCTTTGCAGCTCTGAGCCCCAAATAAACTCCTCTATAAACTGCCTTAGCTGTGGTGTCTTACTGCAGAAATCGAAAAGTAATTAAAACAGCAGGGCAGCATTCAGGCTGTGGCTTGGCTACTGCTCACCAATCTTACGCAATGAGAGTGAGCAGCGTACATTCAGAGTGAAGATATGAAAGGTGTGCAGCTTGTCAAGGAGAGGGAGTTTCATGTTACAGTCAGAGCAGGGTTGGAAGCAGCTGGGGCTGTTAGAGAGGTGAGAGCCCTTAGAGGGAAGCATGGTGCTCTGCACTGGGACAGTAGGAAGTGGGCTCTGAAGGGAGGACTACCCATCAACTCTCCAACTTCATTTGGGAGAAGAGAGCCTGAACTGAGGAACCCCTAAGCGTCTTCTGAGATTTAACTGCTGAAGAGCATTCAGGCCACTACAGATGCAGCAGAAAGGGCCAGACCACATCTCAAGCTGAGAGCAGAGCTTGGCAGCAGCATCCACATGCTGCCGGATTTAAGGGCATGCAAAATACAAGAGTTACAAGGTCATGGAGGTTGGCACCAAGGTTCTAGGAAGCTGTTGAGACCAGAGCATGTATGGCAGGTTTGAATCTCCTTCAAGGAGGCCCTGAGAAGCTATTGCGCAGAACGCTGAGGGTAAAGCTTAAGTTGTAATGAAGATTCTGGGGCCAATAATTATCTGTGGAGGAAAGCTGTAAGCACAGCCTGGGGTTAGCTCAAGACAGGTGCTTACACGTGCTGCCAGTGGCAGAAAAAAAGAGACACCTTCCAAAGCCCATTGGCACCTCCATATGCCTGCTTGGATACCTGGTCCCTGATGCCAGAACTCCTGGATTTGTATTTACCCTGCTGAGTTTTGGTCTTGCTTTGGCTCATGATTTGTTATGTGCCATTCATCCCTTTTGGAATGGAAACACATATTCTGTGCCATTGTGTATTCAAAGTGTATAATTTTTAACAATAGGCTCTTTCAAGAGTTTGTCTGATCTCCACACTTTTGAACAACTGTGGAATTGTGAAGACTTTAGGAACTTGTGGAGATAGATTAAACACATTTTATGCTGTGAGATGATCATAAGCATTTAGAAGCCAGGGGTAGAATAGTGTTGGTTAAAAGTGACATGTTTATATGCCATGTTAGCAGAGGGGGATGTTTCTGGATAACCTTGATTCTCACCTTGATGGGGTTTAGACTCACCCCTACTATATGCATACCTCTGGGTATAGGTATCAGGGCATCTCCAGAGTTTTAATTAAGGAAGAAAGATCCATCCTGAATATGGGTGACAACAGTCCTTGGGCTGGAGTCTCAGACTGAAGAAAAATGAGAATGCATTTATCTCAGCTTCCTGACTGAGGCTGCAGAGTGACCAGCAGCCTTGCTTCTGCGGCCTTCAAACAATAAGGTAGAATAAACCTTTCCTCCCTCCCTGCTTCTACTATATGCTTTGCCAGGAACTAGAAAAGTCAATGGTATAGTAGGCACGCAGCCTCCTGAGAATCTATAATCATTACAATATTATGAAAGTAATATGAGAAAAATGAGATTTTTCTGAGAGCTTCACATTGCCTCTCTTCCAGTTCAGCCTCGCCCTGGCATACTTGTGATGCCCCCTCAGATCTCCTTCCACCTTGCACCATTCACCCCATGAAGCACTTACTGCCCACCTGAACAAGTATTTTGACGTTTGAAAGGAAAGTTTACATGGGTGGATGCTTAACCAAAGAAAGCACAGACGTGTAGGCCTGTGAGCCCGGATGAAAGCCGTTGATGGTGGACCCACACCTGTGGACACCAGCCCGAGTGCCTACCCTTTTCATTTGTGGTTCCCATTTTGCTGCACATTAAGGACAAGAAAAGAGGGGAGTGAGCTGGTGCTGCTGGGACCAGTTCCCTTCTTTATTTCAGTGAGACACACACGCATGCACGCACGCACACACACGGGCACGCACACATGACACACATCAGAGAGTACGTTGGGACCATAGTCATTTGGTTCAGTCTCTGAGCTGAGGGCAAGTGGAGAGGTGCATGCTGTGCCCACCCCTTTCTCTTCCAGGCCTGCTCAGTACAGTTCACAGGGGCCAGGAGGGAGGGTAGTGCTGTGCTGGGAACTCATTGTTACTCGGGGATGGGACTTTTAAGTATCAGGTTTCTTGCTACTCTGGCCAGGGCTACCTACTTCCTGTTGTTCTAGCCTGATATAGGGCTCAAAGGCCGAGGACCCCAGTTTGTAGCTGGCAGGCAAGTCCAGGAGCGGAGCTGTGGAAAAGCAGATGGCTGGTAGAGGGGACGATGCTGAGGCCGAGGGCATTGGATTGAGGCTTGGGCAGGAGTTCCTGGGGTCACCCAAGGAGGCGCCCCTGTGGCTGGCAGGAAGGCCTGGAAGGCCAGGGGTCAGTGCCAGGAGGTTGGGGACCCTGGGCACGGAGAGCAGCCGACCCTGTTCCAGAAGCCGCAGAACGCTGGAGGTGGCAAAGGCCTCGGAGACAGAGGAGGATGCCCGCTTCTCCAGGTCTCTGCTCTGGTCCTTCTTCTGCTTGGTGCGGCGATTCTGGAACCAGACCTTCACCTTGGGGCAGAGGGCACACAGGATTTCGGGAGGGGAGGGGAGGAGCAGGAGGGGGAGCCAAGAGAAAAGGAAAGGGGTTCGGAGGTGGGGTGGGGTCAAAGGGCATGGGGGAGACAGGAGAAAGAAGGGCAGATAGTTAGTGTCCATCTCACAATAGCATTCTAAGGAACTGACTGGAGACCTCAGGGCTTCACTGCCTCTCTGGCTCTGGCCTACAGGAGCAGTTTGTCAGACAGGAGGTGGAGTTTGGGAGTTCATTGGAAAGTCAAATTTATGGTCAACACACGTTTCTCTTAGCCAGGTGTTTGGTCTTAGACCTCATTTTGTGTAGGTAATTCCCAACACTGCCTTCCTCCCAGATCTCTAAACTGAGACCCAAGCCAATCAACCAACTGTCATTTATTTATTTGTATTTTTTTAGACAGGGTCTCTTGATTCCAGGTTGGCCTTGAATTGTAGTTGAGGGTGACCGTGAGCTTCTGAACTTCCTGCTGGGATTACAGTGCTGAATTCTAGGCCACCCATCCAGTTGTATACCTTGCCGGGGATGCAACCCAGGGCATTGTGTATGCTAGACAAATACTCTGTCAACAGAGTCTGCATCACATACATGAGCAGGGATCATATGTGGCAGAGGGACAGTGGCCCAGAGGCCCTGAAGGGAAAGCTGAATGGCTCACAGGGAAAGGTCCTAACCCATTCTGGAAGGAACGGGGTGACAATGACAAGGGGTATGGCAAATTCAGAATGACAAAATCTGGGGACTGTGCTTCCCACTACACCCTGCCTTGGCACAGTTCTATGAGCAGAGGAAGACATGGGAAGGGAGACCCGCAGGAGGCAGGTCCCAGAAGTGGAGAGAGGGTCAGGGGGAGCTTGGGCTGGGGCTAGGACCTGCCATTCCATTTGTTGTCATGTGTGGATTCTTAAGCCTGGGTGCACACAAACTTTAGTGTGCATTGTAAATCCAAGTGCCCAGGGCTCATTCCGAATTCTCTTAGAGTTGAATCAAGATGGAGGGATCAAGATTTCTTTTGTCTTTTTTTTCCCCTTTATTTTCTGTGCACTGGTGTGAAGGTGTCAGATCCCCTGGAGCTGCAGTTACAGTTGTGAGGGGCCACCTGGGTGCTGGGAACTGAACCTGGGTCCCCTGAAAGAACAGCTCTTAACCACTGAGTGAGCCCTGGCGTCGGGATTTCTAGAAAACCTTGTGGGAGATTCTAGTGTGTTGCAGGTAGAGCCTCTGTGGTTTCTCACCATCAAGCCCAGGGTTTCCAGAGGCTGCTTCATGAGGCACAGTGAATTTGAGACAGGCTCCTCCAAGAAGCTTTCGGTTCCTCTCATCTCTTACTGATTCTTTCAGGCTCTGCTCTGTCTCTCTTCCAGGAAGCCATTGCTGGCAGATTCTTAAAGGGCCAAGACATTATCCTGTGAGGTGTTTCCTGGGCACTAACAACTGCCTTGCTGGGCTTCTTAGAGTTCTGGAGAGATTCTCTGCCGGTTGTCATTTTGGATCCCTGGATCTCAAGGAATGCTTGGTGGTTTCATGTCCTGGTATTTTGCTGGGCCGCAAAAGCCCACAGCAGGATTGTGGTTTCCATGGCTGAGAGACTTTTATTTTATTTTTTTCCTGTGAGAATATTTCCTTGGGCCTGAGATTAGTGTTCTATTCTAAGGCTTGTTCATTTGAAAATGAAGATGCCATTAATAATTTAGAAATCAGACAAGGTCTCCCAATGAAGCTCAGGCTGGCTTTAAATTCTGCATCCTCCTGCACCAGCCTCCTGAACACAGGGATGACAGGCATGCACTAGACATTCATCCTTCAAAGGCCACTTCCTGGGACCATGTGTTCATACAGAATCCAGGTGTCTGTGGCTTGGTGTTTTCACTGTGCTAGGGAGGTCCCTCTAGCCAGCTGTTTTAAACTTCTAGAGCAGGGTCAGCGTACTGGGACTAAAGGCAATTGCCAAAGAGCCAAAGTAGCATTTATTTAAACTAATTGGTGACTCTGTCAGCACTGGGGTTTGGCAGCTTCTCCCTTAGCCTGTCTCTTGGGGAGTTGAGGGGAAGAAAGCAGTCTCTCACCTTTCCTTCCATCTAAACCTTATCTCTTCTCATTTCCAGCTCTAGACATGTTTGTTTGCTGTTTGAGACAGAGTCTTATGTAGCCCATACTGGCCTCAAACTCACTTTGTGGCCAAGGATGACTTTGTACTTCTGACCCTTTTCTTCCTCCTCAAGAGCTTCATGCATGCTCAGTAAGCCCTCTATCAAATGAGCCACATCCACAGCCTGCATACTATTGTTAAAATGCCAGTCCTTCTAGGGGAAGCCAGGAGGGAGGAATGGCCCTTCCTTTACACAGGGGGAACTTAGTCACCTTGAGATGAAGGGAAGGTGAGAGGGGGTGAGAAAAGGCTGGGAGGAAGAAAGAGGTACCCAGACCAGTCTGTCATGGCCCATCATGTCCCAGAATCCTTTGTTGTTTTTATTTGGACTCTTCCTGGGCTGCTCGTGCTTGTCTTAAACTCCTGGGCTATGATCCTCCTACCTCAGCCCCCTAAGATCCTGGGATTGCAGGCTCCTGCCATTATGCCTAGTACTCCCTGGATTCTTTGCTTCCTGGAAGCCAAGTGATCACCATCCAGGAGCACCTCTTACCCGCCAATATCCGCCATGATGGTTTAAGTGAGAATGACCCCACAGACTTATGCATTTGAATGCTTAGTCGTTAGGGAGAGGCACTATTTGAAAGGATTAGAAGAATTAGGAAGCGGAACAGTTGGAGGAAGTGTGTCACTAGGGGTGGGCTTTGAAGTTTCAAAAGCCCAAGCCAGACCCAGTGTCACTCTCACTCAGCCTGCAGAGCAGGGTGTAGATCTCGGCTACTGCTCCAGCGCCACCCTGTGTGTTGCCAAGTTCCCTGGCATGGTGATAATGGACTAAGCCTCTGAAACTGTAAGCAAGCCCCTATTAAATGCTTTCTTTCATAAGAGTTGTCTTGGTCATGGTGTCTCTTCACAGCAATGGAACAGTGACATAAAGAATAGACATTTCCTAAACCGTTCATTCTCTGCACTGTGAATGCTCCCAATCTCTCTAGCCTTTTACATTTTCCTTACGCATGAATGACCCCTTCTGCTGAAATTTGACTCTCCCCTCATCTTTTTCTTCCTTTCCTGTGTGTATGTATGTGTTGTGAACATTCATATGTATGGGCATGCATGTGCCACGGCCTACATGTGGAAGTCGGAGGACATTCTTAGATGTTGGTCCTTGCCATCCACCATGTTTGAGACAGGGTCTCCTAGCTTCTTCACTGTACTGCAAATATCTGTGGTAAGAAGGTGTAAGAGGCTCTCCTCCGCCTCCCATTTCCACACAGGGGCATTGGGACTGCTGGTGCTCACATTCAGGTTTCCAGTGTATTTTCTGGGGATTCAAACTCAGGTCCTTATGTTTTCCCAGCAAGTGCTTTATTCAATGAACTTCCCATTTTTCCTCCCTTCCTCTTTATTCCAAAGTTATGTCCCCCTATATGTCAGTTCTTGGCCTCTTACACTGATACATTTCCTAGATACCAGGAGCAAATGGTGGAAGCCTGGCCCGACTCTCACCTGGGTCTCAGAGAGGTTCAGCTGGCGGGCCAGCTCTGTGCGCTCTCGGCCCACCACGTACTGGCAGCGTTGGAACTCCATCTCCAGGCGATACAGCTGCTCTGCTGTGAAGGAAGTGCGGGTCCGTTTGGGTCGGTCAAGGTCCAGGCCCTTGGGCAGGACGATTTCTCTAATGGTCCCCTTGGCATCTGCAAAGGGCCACGAAGGGAGCCAGGTTAATTCGGGGCTGTATTGTCATCTCTGTGGTCTTTTTTCCCTCCTTCCTATCAGGAATCCTCAGATCCCTGCCCAAACACTTGATCTCAGAGAACTTACTGGGCCTCTGTGAGCTTAGCTTCCTCAGTAACCCATGCACGGAATCACATGTCATGGAGATGGATGGATGGATGGATGGATGATGGATGGATGGATGGGTTGGTGGATGGATGGATGGGTGGGTGGATGGATGGATGGATGGATGGGTGGGTGGGTGGATGGATGGGTGGATGGGTGGATGGATGGATGGATGGGTGGATGGGTGGATGGGTGGATGGATGGATGGATGGATGGATGGGTGGGTGGATGGGTGGATGGGTGGATGGGTGGATGGGTGGATGGGTGGATGGATGGATGGGTGGGTGGGTGGGTGGATGGATGGATGGATGGGTAGATGGGTGGATGGATGGATGGATGATGGATGGATGGGTTGGTGGATGGATGGATGGATGGGTGGGTGGATGGATGGATGATGGATGGATGGATGGATGGGTTGGTGGATGGATGATGGATGGATGGATGGATGGATGATGGATGGATGGATGGGTTGGTGGATGGATGGATGGATGGGTGGATGGATGGGTGGGTGGGTGGATGGATGGATGGATGGGTGGATGGATGGGTGGATGGATGGGTGGATGGATGGATGGATGGATGGGTGGATGGGTGGATGGATGAATGGATGGGTGGGTGGATGGATGGATGGATGGATGGATGATGGATGGATGGGTGGATGGATGGGTGGATGGATGGATGGATGGGTGGATGGGTGGATGGATGGATGGATGGGTGGATGGGTGGATGGATGGATGGGTGGGTGGGTGGGTGGATGGATGGATGGATGGATGGACGGGTTGGTGGATAGATGGATAGATGTAGAGGGAAGTCAGGAAGGAGAGAAGAAGGAGAAGTGGGAGGGAGAGAAGAAGAGAGAAGTGGGAGGGAGAGGGAGGGAGAGGGAAAAGAGAGACAGGTGAGGAGTGTGCCTCAGTTAAATGTCAGGCTGGCTATTATGGCCTGGGCAGAAAGGTTTCACTGTGGCTCGTCCAGGATTCTGTCTCTCTGAAGAGTGAGGAATAATGGGGACAAAACAGACCGACAAAACAAGTCCAGAGAAGATGGATTAGAACTGGATGTTGTCACAGAAGGCTTTCTGGAGACACGGAGCCCTGGTCTCTCCTGGGGTCCATAAGGAGGTTAGCTGATGTGATACAGAGGGCAGAAGAGGAGCGGGAAACCCCAGGAGGAGCCCAAGGGCTGATACCACCCTGCTAGGCTGCTGGGTTGTCTTCCAGCCAGGGACCTAACTCCCTTGCTATGTCCCAGTATGGCTGAGCCACCCCAGGCTTTAGACCAATATCTTTCAGACACAACTTCCTTAGTGCTTTGAAGACCACGGTCACCATAGAGCACTAGAAAGCACCCCGGAAGGAACAAGGCTTTAATCTAAGCTCCCTACCACTGATATGAAATCTGTTAGCACAGGTAATAATGAGGTGGTGGTATAAGGCAGCACTGTACCCATGGGATCCACTGTCACACAAGGGGCAGCTGATCCCCACAGTGAGGGAGCAGCAGCCTGGAATGCTTACTACCAGCTCAGCAGGGCATGGTGCTGCATGCCTGCAAGCCCAGCACTTGGGAAGTGGAAACAGGAGGATCAGGAGTTCAGGGCAAGCCTGGGATACGAGAGACCCTGTCTCCAAACAAAACCAACACCACCGGTAACAACTCAAGGCAGCTCTTGCTCAGGAAGCCCCTGAAACATGGAACCTCCTGCAGTTGCAAGGATCCTCACTTCCACCAGGGGGCGCAGAAACGGCTTTTGCTATGTGCTGGGAAACTTGTAGCTAACTGGTTTACACGGTATTTCTAAAAAGGGTGAAATGGGTCTGGGGATACTGCTCAGAAGTAAAAAAAGACTTGCTTTTGCAAAGAACCTGGGTTCTGTTCCTAGCATCTACATCAGGACACTCACAACACCTATACTCCAGCTATGGGGGAATCCTACACCTTTTTTTGGTCTCATGGGTCCTTATACACATGTGCACATATGCCCCCATAGATATATACACATAACTAAAATGCTTTCTTAAGATATGAAAGCAGGAGGCTAGTGAGGAGGCGGGTATGCGGATGAGGCTCACAGAGGTAGTGGATTTAGTCAGAACACATTATATACAAGTGAACAACAGTAGCAACAAAGGGTCTAGGTGCTTCTTCAGCCACTGCCCTGAGCCTGGTGTTGGTCTTGAGTCTGAACCTTCCCAGTGTCTCCCTGGAGAGGGAACTATCATTTCCCCACTTTATAGATGAGGAGCAAGCTTTAAGTAACTTCTTGAATGTTCCACTGTCAGTGTTCAATAAACTCTAGAAACACCCTGATTATGCCAAACGTGGTAGCGTATTCCTGTAATCCCACCACTAGGGAGATGTTAGCAGAAAGACTGCAAGCAAGGCTAGCCTAGGCTACATACTTTCTCAATAACAGCAACAAGCAGGTCTGGAGATGTGGCTCAGTAGAGCACTTGCCCAGTGGTCACAGGGCCCTGCGTTCAATCCCCAACATGCAAACAACAGCTTCCACACACCCTTGTCTTATTCATGAGCATGCTGTGGGCCATCCTAATTGTAGCTGAAAAGTTTCAGCAAAGACTTTAGCAGGGGCAAAAAGGAATCTTCTGGAAAAACCCAGTGCTCTCTTGCAGAACATGAGACAGGATATCTATTTGGGGGTGCTGCCTGCTTTGCGGCCCTGAAGCACTGTAGCCTCCTTTGAGAACCTCTGCTCCAGATAGGTAACCCCAGCCCCTCCTTCTCACACCGGTAGCATGACCTGACCCCATGTCTCCTGTTGGCCCAGTGTATGTTCAACCTTCAGAGTATGTTCTGGCTCTGATCACATCTTCATGTGCAGTCAGCCCTGGAAGCAGGTGAGTGGGGGTGGAGATGGGATAGTGTGGGGAAAGAAGGACATAGCTGCTCAGAGGGGACTGAACCCTGCCAGCCCAGGTCCCACCCATGTCCCACCCAGACTCAGAGCCAAGATGAGGGTCTTGCTATTTGCATGTTGCAGGAACCATGGACTTCTTGGGACTGCTTAGTGTCCTACGTCTAATATTTTGCATATTCCAGAAGAATATGAAAACCTTATAAAGGGGCTGGTTCTCTCTGCTCAGCTTCTATTATTACCACTGTGAGATAAGACCAAAGGCTTCCTTCCAAGGACAGGCAGGAAGGAGAGTGCTTATGCTTGGTAATGAAGGCTTCACACCTTTCCCTGGCAGATCCCTGAGCCTGAATAAGAGGTCAGGCCACACCTGGGCACATCTTCTCTTCCTACAAGAGCTAGGAGGGACATCACCACCTCTGTGGGTGAATAAGGTCAGCTCTCTATCTCGGGGCCACTGCACCAGAAAGACAACCACCAGCCCACCACCAGGCAGCAGGACACACACAGGAACACAGGGAAATGTGTTCTGCATCACTAGTGTTGGGAAGCAAGTTACAACCACTGTGAGGTGTGCCCCTTAGAACAGAAGAAATTACTAATACTGAGGGGGAGGGCAACAAAGTGGAAGAGAAAAGAACGTTGAGCATGCCAAAGGCTGCTGAGGGTGCAGACACTGGACTTCTGGTTTTAAAAAAAAATGATCCAGCCACTCTTGTAGCTAGCCTGGGGTTAAATAAACCACTAACAACAACCCAGTGACTGTGTTCCTGAGTGTTTGTCCTGGAGAAATGAAATCTCATGTCCACATAAAGACCTGTACACAGCAGATTTTTTTTTGCCTTTCTTAAAATTAAGATTTATTCATTTTTATTTCATACATAGGAGTGTTCTGTTCATACATGCGTGCCTTGGAGGCCAGAAGAAGGTGTTTGATCTCTGGGAATCAGAGATGTGAGCTGCCATGTGGGTGCTGGGAATTGAACCTGGGTCCTCTGGAAGAGCAGCCAGTGCTCTTAACCATTGAGCCATCTCTCCAGGCTCTGTTTGTTTTCTACATGGGGGTCTCATGATTCTAGGCTGTCCACAAGCTCTCTATATAGCTGAAGATGACCTTGAAGTCCTGATTTTCCTGCTGGAGTTACAGGCATATTCCAGCAGCCTGGTTAGTTTGGTGCTCTGAATTGAGCCCAGGGCTTCACGCATGATAGGCAAGCACTTTGGCCCCAAGTTTTCTTATAATGGCCTCCAAAGGGAAATAAACATCTGTTTTTGTTTGCTTGTTTGCTGTTTTTAGCAGCAGGCTGGTTGAAAGAACTGTGCTGAAACCGTACAATGAGAAACTGTCAACAGTGAAGAAGAGTTGACAACGTTTATGTGCTCATAGCACAGTGTAGAAGCCGGGACTGGGGAGACAGCTTAGAACTTAAGAGCACTGGCTGCTCTTACAGAAGACCTGGGTTCAATTCTCAGTACACTCAGAGCAGATCACAATCATTTGAAATCCAGTTCCAGGGGGGTCTGATGCCCTTTTCTGGCCTTCCAGGTACTATGTTCGTGCAACACATAGGCATACCTGCAGGCAAAACACCCATACATTAAAAAAAAAAAAAAATAGAAGCCAGTTCTCAGATGTCATGTCTACAAGCTTCTGTTTATATAATATCAAAATGACGAAATTATGAAGGGTAGAGCCGTGACTACCAGGGACTGGGGTAGATGGATGATTCGATCACACAAGGGAAATATTGCAAAGCCCTTTATAGGCCAGGTGTAGTGGTTCATGACTTTAATTCCAGCATTTGGGTGGCAGCCGTAGGCGGTTTCTGTGAGTTCAAAGACAGCCTAGAATACATAGTACAATTCCAGGACATTTGGGGCTTTAAAACAAACCAAAAAGACTGGAGAGATGGCTCAGCAGTTAACCCAGGCTATTCTTACAGAGGACTTGGGCTCGGTTGCCAGCAGCCAGTTCGCAGCTCACAATGGCCTTTAACTCCAGCTGCAAGGAAACGGACACCTCTGGCCGCTGAGGGCATCTGCATTTCTGTGCCCATACCCACACATAGATACATAATTAAAAATAAAATAAGTCTTTGTTTTGTTTTGTTTTTAAAGAAGCCCTTTGTGGCAGGGCAGTGGTTCTGCATTCCAGCCATTTTATGAACCTGTGAATGTGACAAGGCGTCACAGGACTGAGGGAGACAGAGGTGAGTGACAGCCCAGATGGACTCAGGGAAGGCCTATGACTCAGTTTCTCAGACTATCCCCCTGGAAATTTTCTATGTGGTTTTCTTGTTTGTTTTTGTTTTGTTTTGAGTTTTTGAGACAAAAACTCCCGAAGTCCAGGAACTGGAACTCTATGTAACCCGACATTAGACCTCCTTGATTCTGCCTTTTCTATGCTGGGAACGCATATGTGCAACACCACACCTGTCTTCTGGAATTGATGATACACCCTGGGCATTTGTGAGATGCTCCTGAGCAGGGAAGCCAGGCTGGCTGGCGGTGATTGAGATCCTTCTGCACTAGTTACAACTTACTCTGTTGTGGATTTCAACAAAAGCAAATGACAAAGCCAGGGTGCAGCGTTGTCATCAAACACAGTCATCACCCGAGAGAGAACAGCAATGGCTCCCTGTGTCTCTGTAGGCCCTGTGAGCTGTACGATGATTTCAAACAGCACACGAGAAACGCCATTTTAAAACTTATTTTTTTTTAAAAATTAACCCACGTGTAGGTTAAATTTGATGAGAACATCTTCCGTTGGCTCAGATGTTCGACCACTTAGTCCTAGTTGGCGGCTCTTTTTAGGTAAGTTACGAGCTGTGACTTTGCTGGAGGAAGTGGGTAACTGGGGGTGGGCTTTGAGGTTTCAAAAGCTGCTGAGAATTCCTAGAACACCCTTTCTGCCCAATGGGTGCAGTTCAAGGTGTGAGATCTCGGTTTGCTAGCCCTGCCAGGATGGTAATGAACTCTAATTCCTTTGAATTAGCCAAATAAACCCTTACTTTTATAAGTGGCCTCAGCCATGGTGTTTTATCACAGCAACAGAAAGGGAACCAGTAGGCCACGACTTTACATGGCTAGGATGAGGCTAAAGTGAGTGTTTAGAGTTGTAGAGATGGCTCAACATGGAAGCTGCTTGCTGCCAAGCCTGACGACCAGAGTTCAGTTCCTGAACGCATACACATATTGGAAGAGAATAGACTCCTCAAAATTATCCTCTGCCCTTCACATATGCCTCTCCCAAGCAATACGTAAATGTCAAAAGTGCACTATAATAAAATACTAGGTAAACGTGACAGAATGGATTGGTGATCTAATGGCAGTACCAGAACCGGCAATGGGATGGAGGGTACACTCTCTATCAGACATGTATGTACAGCAACGGAGTGATGCTTAGGGACATTCTAAAACTGTCCACTACCACCCTGCCCTGTATGTGTGTACAATGCCCACAGAAGCCAGAAGAGGTTGTTGGATCCCCTGAAGCTTGAGTTAGACTCAATTGATTGTGAGTCACTCAAAATGGGTTCTAGGAACTGGCGTTAGGTCTTCTACGAGAGTGGTAAGTGCTGTTAGCTGCTGAGGCATTCCAAATGAGAACAAGTCATGCTTATAAGCAAGCTTAAATATACCGGTGACCACAAATCATCTACTTGGGATAAAATTAAGTGAAAACATTTTCTCACACCATAAATATCAAGTTTCAAGTAAATCTCAGAGCAAATCATCAATTATAAAATTGTGAATTAAAATAGTAAAAAATTAATATGGTAGGGTTGGAGAGATGGCTCAGAAGTTAGGAACACTGACTGCTCTTGCAGAGGTCCTGAGTTCAATTCCCAGCAACCACATGGTGACTCACAGCCATCTATAATGAGATCTGAGATCTGGTGTCCTCTTCTGTCATGCAGGCAGAACACTGTATACATAATAAATAAATATGTTTTAAAAATTAATATGGTAAAAATATTACAAATATATGGTATGGTACTTTTTTTCTTTCTGATTTATTTTATTTCCTGTGTATGAGGGTTTGCCTGCATGTCTGTCTATGTGCTGTGTGTGGCCTGAAGACCTAGCAGGGCAGAAGAGGGCATCAGAGTTTCTAGAACTGGAGTTACATGGAATTGTGAGCTGCTGAGTGGGTGCTGGGAATTGAACTCAGGTTTCTGTTCTTAACTGCTGAGCCATCTCTCCATCTCCAGGACACATTCTTATGGTCTTGCTTGTTAGGAGCTTGCCTTTTTTCCACACAGGGTATCTTAGCCCTGACTGTCTAGGAACTTGCTCCATAGATGAGGCTGTCCTCCATCCAACTCACAGAGATCTGCCTGCCTCTGCCTCCAGAGTGCTGGAGCTAAAGGCCTCCGACACCATGCCCAATTCTATGGAGCTGTCTAAGCAGATACAACACAGGAGATTTGCAGGAAGACAATGGATGCATCTGACTCCCACAAAGCAGAAAGCTTGTCTTTTTTGTACCAAAGTGTACCAAAGACCAAAACATTCAATAACCAGTTTGATAGAAACAGCTCAGTGGGAAGAGGAATTGCCACAGACAAGTGAAGCTCAAATTCCAAGCACCCAGGTAAAGTTGAGATGGTGGATGTTTGTAATCCCAGCAAGAGTGGGAACAGAGACAGGGGCTTCCTGGAGCTCATTGGCCAGCCAGCTATGTGACTGGATGAGTTCCAGGTTTAGTGACAGACCCCATCTCAAAATACAAGGCAAAGTGGCTGGAGAGATGGCTTATCAGTTAAGAGCACTTACTGCTTTTGCAGAGGAGCCAGGTTTAGTCCCAGAACCCACAGGGTGGCTCACAATCACCTGTAACTTTAATCCAAAGCCCTCTCGGGCCTCTACGGGTTCTCTGCCTGTGTGGTGTGTATTCATGTATGCAGGCAAATACATAAATACATAAATAATAACATGGAGAATGACTGTGGAAGATACCTAGTGTTGACTTCCGGTCTCTACCTATGCACTATGACATCCTCATACCCACACATATACAAACTAAAACCTCAAAGCATAGTCTTGGCATAGTGGAGCCCTCCTTTAATATCAGCACTCAAAAGGCAGAGGCAGGAGGATCTCTGTGAGTTCCAGACAAGCCTGCCCTAAAGTGAGACACAGTCTCAAAGCAATAATAACAATAAAAAGTTTCTTTCAAAGCATCCTCAACGTTACCCACAGAGAAATGGCTGGACACACTGTGACCCATACTATAAAATATCATCTAGTAGAAACAAAAGTGAGATAATGACCATGTGAGCTGACACCAAGTACAAGAAGGTAACTTGTAAAGTAACACATTTAGGGGCTGGACAGATGGCTTGGCACTCGCTGCTCTTCCAGAGAACCTGGGTCCAGTTTCCAGCATCTACATAGTGTCTCACAACTGTCTGTAACTCCTGTTCCTGGGAACCCGAAGCCCTCTTCTGACCTCCACAGGGATTCCATGTATGTGGCACACATACATATATGCATGGTGCAGATATATATACACATAGAATAAAATACTATTGGAAAATATGTTTAAAATAATGTACAGTATTATCTCACCTATGCAAATAAGAAAATCATATCTATTTAACTGTTCAACAGATATTTATCAGTGTGCCAAATACTGTTCTAGAACCTGCGGACATAGGTTCTGTTTCCAGGCAGCCTGTGTGGGGGAAGGGGAAAAATAATAAGCTTAAATTATTTTTAAACATAACTAATTTATTTTAAATAAAAATAAGTTTAAACAAAACAAGAATAAGAATGGGAGCAGAGAAGATAATAAACAAACATCCAAGTTACAAACCCAATCTCCAGGCTAAAGAGGCACCCCTGGCCCTCTCCCACAGGACCCTGACCGTGGCTCTCCCTGGCTTCACTTCTTACCTCACCCCAGGAAGGCCATTTCTGCAATTTTGTTTTTTATGAGACAAGGCGCTACTATGTAGCCCAGCCCGGCCTTGAACACAGCAATCTTCCTGCTCCAGCCTCTGGAATGCTGGGATTACTGGCCCATACCACCATGCCTTACTTTAATGTGTTGGCTTCTAATTGAGACAAGATTCATCCTACCTTGACCCAGAAATGTAATATTGCCACTATAAAATTTCCCTGTGAAAAATTCACACTCTCGAGTTTACTATGGAAATCTAAATAGTAAAGGAAAAGTCTTTCAAAAAGAGCCAGCAGGTGGTGGAAGCGATACACCTTTAACCCCAGCAGAGACAGAGACAGGTGGGTCTCAGAGTTAGAGATCAGCCTGGTCTACAGAGTGAGTTCTGGGATAGCCAGGGCTACACAGAGAAACCCTGTCACAGAGGGGAAAAGAAGAAGCAAATTTTAACATGTTGGAGATCTCATCCATCCAATTTTATTGCAACCTAGTTGGCCATCACCGGAGGAACGGACAGAAGAAATGTAGTGCATGTCCACAATCGAGTTTTGTGCAGTTAGAAATAAAGAATCAGCTTAGGAAGTTTGCATGGAAACGGATGCAAGCAGAAATCATTGTGATAACTGAAATAAGCCAAATTCAGAATACAAATACCACGCTTCCTTCATCGCTGAATATATAGTATATAGATATGTATACATACAAGTGTATAGAATATTAAAAGCAGAAGCAAGGCTCAGGGAACAGATGGGAATA
The DNA here is from genome assembly GCA_033318265.1 of Phyllotis vaccarum. NCBI lineage: Eukaryota > Metazoa > Chordata > Mammalia > Rodentia > Cricetidae > Phyllotis > Phyllotis vaccarum. The sequence continues at coordinate 66,193,310 of JARWLC010000014.1, read as the reverse complement.
ATTAAAGGGGAAGAACAGAAAAGGAGGGAGGAATCAGTTGAAGTACATGATACACGTGTTTGGAGATGTGTGCATACGTGTGTGTGTGTGTGTGTGTGTGTGTGTGTGTGTGTGTGTGTGTGTATTCAACAGCGTGACAGCCAGGGGTCCAGCTGTTTTCCACCTTACTTTTTCAGATAGAATCTCACAGTGAACACGGCTCATGGATTGGTTAGACTGTTGGCAAACTCCAGGAATCCTCCTGTCTCAGCTTCCCAGTGCCTGACTAACAGCCCTATACAGCCCCACACATCACTCTTCCCTATGGGTGTTTTACTGAGAATCATCTTCCAGCCTCAAAAAAAAATTTAAAATCTCTGTGAACATCATCATGTACAGTGGCTATATGACAAAAACCAAAACAACAAAACAAAACAAAAAACCCATCAAACTAGAGCTGGGTGTGGTGCCCCACTTGAGAGGCAACTCAGAAAGATTTCCGTGAATTTGAGGCCAGCCTTGTCTACATAACAAATTCCAGGACAGCCAAGGCTATACAAAGAGAGACCCTATGTTAAACAAATAAACGAACATATGTATTTATATTTACAAAGTTTTACATATACACACACACACCAGAAACAGAAAAAAGAGACAGTGTGTACATAGTCACACAGCAGTCTATTATACACTAAAGTGGTGTGACAGAGAAGGGCCTCCCCAGTAGCTGGGACTACAGACATGCATCACAGGCCCTTAAGGATCCTGACTGTTCTACAAAGATGCATTTCAAATTAGTTGGAGGCAAGACAGGCCTGTTAAAGACAGTGGGTTTATTGTTTGGAGTAAGGTGACCTATCTGACATTGCATGTGGTACCAAATTAACACTTAAATATGAAAAAAGGAACTTAAAAAAATCAAAGAAAAACACAAAAAAAAAAAACCATTCAGAGGAAAGCAATGGCCAATAGAGTAATCAGAAGTGCTTCTGCAGGGAGAGAGTTAAACACAGACCAAGAGAAGAGACTCATAGCATGCAAAACAGACTCAGGGTCAGACCACAGCCAGCAGCTCAAGGCCAGGGCCAAAGCTGGCCAGTACCGTGGAAAACCCAACGAATTCTCCAGAGAAGAAACATAGATGATTCATTAAAATGAAAGGTGTCAAGTGGAGAGATGGTTGCTGCTCTTTCAGAGGAGAGGGGTTTGAGTCTCAGCACCACATGGAAGCTCACGGCTGTCTGGAATGCTGGTTCCAGGTTATCTGACACCTTCTTCTGACCTCCATGGACGCTGCACATGGAGCACAGACATACATGCGGGCACAACACTCATACACGTAAAGTAAAAGCAAACAGATCTTTAAAAATAAAGTAAAGTAAGTAGAAAGGGCTCAGGCTCACGGTAAGTCAGAGGAGGGACCAGGAGGGTGGTTTGAGAGTCCTTGTGATTTTTGAAACATCATGTGTCTCAGACTTGGAAAACTGCTGACCAGTTGGAGTAATTAGGTTCTCTGAGGCTGCTGGTAGAAACATACATAGATAGAATATGAAAAGTCCTGGGGGGTGGGGAGCAACTGCAGCCCTATTCACAATAGCCAAGATATGGGGTCTGCCGAGGTGTCCATCAACGATGAACAGATAAATAGAATGTGGTGACACAATGGAGTTTTATTCAGCCATAAAGAAGAATTAAATTGGGGGCTGGTGGGAGCTCAGTGGGTTAAGGCATTTGCCACTGAGTCTGGTGACCTGGTTTCCGTCTCCTGATTCACATAGTGGAAGGAGAGAGCAGACTCACAGAAAGTTATCCTGACTGCCATACAAGTGCTGTGGCTTACCACACGTGTACACAGAGATTTAAAAAGTAGATTCTGTTAATTGAAGAAGCCGTTTGCTGGAAAATAGATGCAACTGGAGGTTCTTGTATTAACTGAAGTTAAATAAAATAAAGCAGAGTCAGAAAGATAAAATAACCATCTTCTCTCACACTTTAGGATCCTAGAATTACTCAAAGACACTGAAAATCACATATGTGTGGGGTTCACATTTGCACACACACACATACATACATATACAAACACACACACACACCACACACACAGACACACACACATATACACACACAGACACACACACCATACACACATACACACACAGACACACACATACACACACAGACACACACACACCACACACACAGACACACACAGACACACACACATACACACAGACACACACAGACACACACAGACACACACACACATACACACACAGAGACACACACACAGACACACACACATACATACACAAACACACACACAGACACACCACACACACACCACACAGACACACAGACACACACACATACATACACAAACACACACAGACACACACACCACACACACAGACACACATAATACACACACATACACACAGACACACACACAGACACACACAGACACACACAGACACACACACCACACACACAGACACACATAATACACACATATACACACAGACACACACACAGACACACACAGACACACACATACACACACATACACACACATACACACACACACACACACACACACACACACACACACACACTCCAAAAACACTGGAAAGAAACAAGAGGAAGTAGAATGGCGGGGAGGGACACATGGCTTATTGGAGAGCCATTGTCTGTGTGTAACCAATAACACATCAAATCAATACAATCAATAAACAACAACAATAAATGCCAGGCCCTACTCCACAGGAACCCTTAAAGAGCTTTCTCTTCTAAAGAAATACTGGAATTTGATGCAGCCAAATCCTCAGCAATGTAGTTTCATTAAAAAATCAAACAAAAAACATGTCAAAAGAAGCTAGTGAGCCTTCAGCTGTGGGGAGCCATCAGTAAGAGTGAGGAGTGTGTGTGTGTATATCTCTCTGTGTGTGTCTGTGTGAAACTAGTGAGTCTTTAGCTATGGGGAGACATCAGTAAGAGTGAGGGGTGTGTGTGTGTGTGTGTGTAGAGTAAACTCCTGTGTGTACCCACACAGTAACAAGTCTGGTGGAGAAACCACCACTATCTGATCCCTGTGGGGACCAGAAATTAATCAGAGAAGGAAAATTTGTTCCACCATCTTTGTATAAATTTATTAAAGCATTTAGTTTGCTTTGAAGGCAAAATAATTTCCCCCAGTACCAAGGGTGACACCCAGAGCCTTGAACAAACGGACACATGCTCTCCCACTGTCCTTCCAACCTTCCTCCTGACCTGTCAGATGTGACTCTTAGATGTTTGTGTGCATATTCAAGGATTCAAGCAAATGCAGATCAAAATATTTAGTTAAGAATTTCTTAAACAATGCAGTTTAATGGCTATTAACATAGCATTTGCATGGCACTGAGTGTTACAGGTAAGGGGGAAAAAAAACCTCCCGCCAGGAGAGTGTGTAGGGTAACAAGTGTGCCTAGAATTCTTATTTTCTCCTTCCTTCCTTTTATATGGAATGCTTCACATATTTGTATGTCACCCTCCCACAGGGACCATGCTAATCTCTGTATACTTCCAATTTTAGTATGTGTGCTGCTAAAGTGACGCCCAGCACCATTTCCAGTGACTTGAGTGTCTGCATGGGGTCCTGTGAAATGAATTCATCGTCCACAAATTCGGCATTTCCACATTCAGATTCCCTCCCTCCTTCCCTCTCTTTATTTCTAATCAGGAACTGAATTCTAGAATCCTCAAAGGAGACAGTCATTAGATGTGATGACAGTTTCAATTTCCACTCACAAGCAAAATAAATCTCAGAATGATTTAAAAAAAGAAAAAGTCCTGAGGGCTGTCTGTTACACAAGCCGCAGGAAGAGGGTTTGTTTCCTTGGTGTATAAATAGCCCTTTCTGGGTGGGAGAGATGCTCAGCCATGGGAAGTGCTTCTGTTCTGCGAGGCGCTTAGGGCATATGCACCCACATTCTCATGAATATCACACACACACCAGAGAGAGAGAGAGAGAGAGAGAGAGAGAGAGAGAGACAGAGAGAGAGAGAGAGAGAGAGAGAGAGAGAGAGAGAGAGAGAGAGAGAGAGAGAGAGAGAGAGAGAGAGAGATTGGAATTATGGAAAAGAACCAACCTAAATTAGTTAAATAAATAACAAGCTAGTTACACAACTGCACGCTGCGTAGTTTATTCCAAAAAAGGAATAAAGGTGTTCCAGATGTATTTCTACACAATATTTGCGAGATGGGAAAAGAAGTAACATTGCCTGATTTTGCAATCCACAATTCACATGCTTATGTCCTTCAGTTACGAGGGACATCCTTGGAGTAAACATAGATGATGCAGGGAAATAGGGAGGCTTCTCTCTCATCTATCTATCTATCTATCTATCTATCTATCTATCTATCTATCTATCTATCTATAATATATATATGTTATGGCGAGGCAGACCAGCCTGATGTACTTTATGACTGAAATGACATCGTAATCAAAGAAATCAAAGGCCATTGCAAAACTGAAAAGGAAGCTCTAAGCTAGAACAATGACAATAATATTGAAAGCAATAGTGTGACTGTGACAGGGTTTCCATGGGCTAATGAGAGGATGAGGAGGCTGCAGAGAAGATGCTCCTGGGCTCCTGGGTGTGGGAAGACACTTAGCTTCAGTCACAAAGAAGTGAAATTAAACACCTGTTTCTCCAGCTACTTGACACTGACAGTGTCTAAATGATCCCCAATGTTTAGGGATGAGGCAAAGGCAGGAGTGTGGATTACTAGACCCCCTTTTCAGAATAATTTGACAATATCTATCAATATGTAAGCAGGCCAGGCAGGTGATTCTCTTACACAGCAGGGACGTATAGACGAAGATTCCAGAGTTCAAGATCAACTTTGGCTCCATAGTGACTTCTAGGCCAGCCTGGGCTACTTGTACACACTGTCTCAAAACACCAAAACCAGGGTCAAGCCAGATGGTTAGCTAGTCAAAGGGCTATGCTGCTAAGCTCAAGGACCCGAGTTCCATTCCCTGGTTCCACATGGTAGAGAGAGCTGACACCTCCCTCTGACCTCCAAGCACTTAATGCTCACAATACAATAAGTTAATAAAAATGTAAAAAACAAAACAATACAAACAAAAAACCTAAACCAGAGGGTGGAGAGATGCTTCACAGTTAAGAGTGCATACTACTCTCTTATAGAAAGACATACACTCTTGCAAAGGATCAGAGCATGATCCAGTTCACAACTGTCTGTAGCTCTTGTGGTCTCCTGTATACACAGTACTCTCTGTGTGGTCTCCTGTATACACAGTTCTCTCTCTCTCTCTCTCTCTCTCTCTCTCTCTCTCTCTCTCTCTCTCTCTCTCTCTCTCTCTCACACACACACACACACACACACACACACACACACACAACTGCAAAATATTTAACAACAACAAACCAACCCTAAGTCAACCAACCAACAACAACAAAAAATAGGCCTAGAGAAGGCGCTTCTAGTTGGAAAGTAGAGGGCTTACCCAGCACCTGAGGTGAAGAGGGGGGTTGGTAAAAGTAACTGTCTGGCATTCTAGATAGCAATGTAAATTGTCAACACCAAAGCAATTAAACAAAGACACCCTTTGACCCAGTAACCCATGTTGAGGAACTCCCTCACAGATACACCCACCAAATGAAAATAACCAGCCCCTAAGTTTATTCACTGCAGCGTGTATGCAATAGTAACAGAAAATAGCCCAATGCCCATTCATAGGGCACCAGCTACGTGACAAGGGTCCATACAAAGAAACGCCATATATTTGTTAAATACAAGCAAGGATTCTTTAAAATACAGTGGAAGGAAAATAAATAAAGAGCTGTACAGATGTGCAAAAGACACGCAAATGGCCTAAAAGAGTGGATTACAAGGCAGTAAAAACTGGTTGCCTTCCATCCAGTTGAAGGCTGAGTCATGGGTTACTGCTAAGAGGTTTTACCTTAGACTTTTGAAAGGGGAGGGGATTTGGGGCTAGTGAGGTTCCCCAGGCCCTAGGCAGAGATCTGGGGAAGAGAGCCTGAGTTCCTTCCCCAGGACCCAGATGGTACTAAAGAACCAGCTCCTGCAAACTGTCCTCTGTCCCCAATACATGAATGAACACACACAGACATAAATATTTATCATATATAAAATAAATTTAATATACATTAAAATTTAAAAGGGGTTATTATGGGAAATTTTGGTGAATTCCCACTTGAGAAGTGAAATACCTTTAAAATCGTATAAGTCTTTCAAATCAGCAGTTTCGCTGCTAGGAATTTATTTCGCTGAAACATTAAAATTCTGCACAAAGCCTGGGGCCTTGGGAGTTCACTTCACTGTATTTATATTAAATTAGACCAAGTGCAGGCCTATCCCTGGCTATCCAATTAACTTACTGCATCAAAGGACACAGGACGGATGGAACTGCATTCTAAGATTTTTTTTAAAAAGGTGAATTTCAAAATAGCATAAGGAAATCATCACCGGGAAGGGAAGCGGCATCTGGCAGCCTTTCACTGCCTTTGGATCTGTTTTCCTGTGATGCTTGTATTCTGAAACCAAAGCTCTCCATGGGCTAATCGATGGGGTTGAAGGAGGCCTAAGCTGGACCTTGAAGGTGTGGGATCCTCGGTCAGTGAAGTCACACCTTCAGCGAAAAAGAGTACAGCTCCATTTTTCTTGTGGGTTGGCAGGGTGCAGATTTATCTTATGGTTTTAGCTAGTTCGTTGTTAGATTTTTGTTGTTATTTTGGTTGGTTTTCGTTTTACCTTTGGCTTTCGATAGACCCGGGGGCTGACTTTGAACCAGAGACAATCTTCCTGTCTCTGCCTCCTGCCTGGAGTGTGCGGACATTTCTAACTCTTGGCCACCACTCTGGCCAATCAGTTTAGGCTAGTTCTGCTGGTAGAACCTTAGAGGAGCACCCATGACCTTGCAAGAGACTCCCAGATGCCTTTCCAGCCCTATGATCAGAAAACACACACACACACACACAAACACACACACACACACACACACACACACACACACGAAAATAAATTAAGGTTGTTCGATCTTAGTTTTTTAGCGATTCCCAAAGTTATGAATTTTAAAAATAAGGCTCTATCGACCTCATACTTTAACAGTTACATTGTATGCTCCTGTCCACATGGATGTGTACCACCAAAATAGAAAGGAATTTGGAAACTAGTGAAGTCACTAGTCGCTTGTGCCTAGGAAAGGGGTAATAGTGACAAATAGTCTTCTTTCATGTATTTGGCAGATATTTGAGTGCTTTCTGTTCGCCGAGAACGGAAAAATGGCGTGGGCTTGGCGGACGTGGCGCCCACCTTCCAGGGGCGCCGAAGGACTGGGACCCGCTCCCTGCTCTCCTGACTCTCCCCCTCCCACCCTGCGCACCTTGGAGCCCAGTGCAGGTGGAGGGGGCCCGGTTGGCAGTCTCCACAGCAAATCTCCAGGTTGAGAAGCACCCTAAGCTTCAATCTTTGAGGCATATAGGAGTGCACGTTGGTGTCAAGAAGAGTACAGCTCTGAGAGCTAACGGTTAGAGAAGACACCGCCTCTGCAGACTGAAACCAGGTTTCAGGTCACAGCAACGAAGCCCGGACTTAATCGCATCCACCCGTGGCCTTCCAGGCCGGATCCCTGCCAGTCGCTGCCCCTTCTCCGCAGTGTCTAGGCCGCTGGAAAACCCAGAGGTCTGCGGGTGGTGAAAAGCCCTAGCCTCCCTTCAGTTTTCTGCACAAGCCCGGCTCCTAGGCTACTCCGGGTCTCCGGGGGAGGGCTTCCTGTCCTCGGTGCCATTTCGCAGACCAGTGCGGTGCAGAGCAGGGGCTTACACAACCTCCGAATCCCGGGAGAACCAGGCCAGTTTCTCTCATATTAAACAAGCAGACAAGAGAAGGCAACAAAACAACCCTCCCTCCAAAAAAACCCAAACCTCGTAGGCTCCCCCTGTCGCCCCTGATGACAATGGTATGAAAGAAATGTATCCAACCGGGAAAGAAACAGGAGGCAGGGGAAGAGGCAAATGAGCAATGGCGTTGAGGCCTACGTGATGCACAGATGCCCTTTCTAGCGGATGGTTTTGGAATCTTGAAGGTGAATTTGGAGCGGAGGCACTGTGGCGATTTTCTCCAGCCCCAGCGATCCACACTCCCAGCATCAGCTTTCCAAGGGTTTGTCCCCGGCGGACGAGGGGACCCACAGTCACTAAGCAAGGGAAGAAAGCTGGAGAGAGCAGAGCCGTGTAACTAACTGGTCCCACCGTTCGTGAAAATGAGGTTTGACCATCAACAAGGTCACGTTCTGCTTCGGCCTGCTTCGGTTTCCTGTGGGGTGGGGGTGGGAGATGATTAATACATAAAAAGGAAAACACAGATCCAAAGCCAAATGACCAGCGGCAAGAATGCAGGTCTTCTGCTGACAACACACAAAACAACGGAGAAAATACAGAAGGAAAAACCGCTGAAAAAAAAAATTTAAAGTACTCTCCGCAAACACTAAAATAAAAAAAACAAAAAACAAAAAACAAAAAACTCCAAACGTCCCCAAAGTGCAGCTTTCTGGAGTCTTCTAAAGCTCTCAACTTCTGCCTCACGTGTGCTGGGCCAGATTTCCGAATGTATCCAAAGACTGAGATGTACAGCCGCCCTCAGAGGCTCCAGATTGGGGCTTGACCCAGCTCCCCGCAGTTCAACGCTGCCCTGGCTTTGCCGCCCCGCACCTGCTCAGCAAGGCCAGGCCTGCAGTCTGGAGGTCTCCCCAGGCTCAGTGGTCGATTCAGCCCAGCCTTCCATGTTGGAGAAGACCGACCCCGCAGTTAGCAGTTAGAAGCCAGTGTCCTCTGAGTGGCTTTTCAGGTGCAGCTGAAAAAGGCAGACTAGCTCCATTGTGGTGGGTGCTCCGACTGGCTGCAGGTTTTGAAGGGCCAGATCATGCTCAAGTCGTTTCAAGCCATTTCAAGACAAAGACGCAGTGTTCTCTGGGACTCCCCTGGACCCCAAAGCACTGGTGCATCTGTCCAGCTTCCTTTCTCGGGCTTTTAGCCGGCTGGATGGCTACCCTGGAAGATGACTGGTACATCACTCCTCCGAAGGATTTGCCATGTTAGGAAATGGTTCTTGCAAAGGCTGGGGTGCAGATGGTGAATCTTGGCTACTGTTTGGAGACCTGCAGCAGGGCTCCAAGGGACACATCTGTCAGAGTAGATTATTGGCACCTCCTGGAATTAACTATAAAACGGTGGAGCATCCTCAGATCTATCAAGATCAGTTGGATTCTCATCTGGATTGATACAGAAAACACCACTGAACCAAAGGTGTTGGCAGGCTTGGATTACCAATTGCAGAGATCTCTGAATAACAGGGTCTCTCTTCTGCTTGTCCCAATCCCTCTCAACTAAAAGAGTCAGCACAGGGTTGGCCAACTCCAGGGTGAGGTTAGCGGCTTTGAGGCCCCATTCCTTCTGATGGCCTCTCCCTCATTGGAGAGTCCCTACTAAGATAAAAACAAAAGGTTCCTTTCACATTACCCGTCCTTGGCCAAAGGCCCTACACAAGGGATAGATGTCTGAGAGGCCTTAGAGGCTGTAGAATCCTAGAGGAAGCCTCCCTGTGTGGAAGTCTATGGTGTACTCCTGACTGTGATTTTGGTGGCATAAATGCCAGACGCTGGAGAGAATGCCTCCATTTTGAAGGCAGGGTGAGCAAAAGAGGCGGCCTCCTAGGCTCCTCCGCTTTGTATTCTCAGGAAATCGGAAACACAGGCCAAGCGGGGTTACCCAGAGGACGGAGGAAAACCCCATGGCTTTTCTGCAAGATGGTTTGTTTCTAAACTGCTGGCTTTCTACAACAATTCAGTGGCAGGGTCCAGAGAAAGAGAGAGAGAGAGAGAGAGAGAGAGAGAGAGAGAGAGAGAGAGAGAGAGAGAGAGAGAGAGAGAGAGAACACAGTTCACAGGGACTTCTGACTACCAACTCACACCACCCCATCCATTAGACAGAATTTGTAGGTCACTACATGGCTACCCACTCATTCCTTCAACAGATATTTACAGAGACCCTGCAGAGTGCTTTCTGTGTTCCTGGCAGTACTCTGGGTCCGCAGCACATTTCCGTGATATAAAATCACTTTGGCTGGAGTGCAGCAAGGCCAGAGAAAAGACATCAATTCTATTCACCTCTAGCCCCAGCCGTCCTTGGATTTTGCAGAGCTAAAGATCTCTCTCTACCAGTTCCACAGCCAGGAGAGGGAGGGTGAAAGATTGGAAGGAAAGGCATCATTTCTTCACAACAGCCAGGGCAGACAATCCTCTCCCTAGCACCTTTTAATGGCTTCCTTGAAATATATGAGAGGAATGTCTTCAGAGGACAAGGGTAGTAAAATGTCTTAGGGCTTATGGAGGGCTGTTTATTTTGGACAAGAAAGGCTTCCCTTCTCCAGTGTTGGGTTGGTGTCACTTATGGAAGCCTCCACCCTAAGCTGTGGTGGGGCTTCAGGTAATGGAGCAGTGACTAACACTAGTGACCCTGACTAGGAGGGATTAACAGTAAATGACGTCCTGGGCATTTCAAGGCCTGTAATAACATCCTTGTCATCAAATGGGGGAGGGGCAGGGGATTTGTGAGGGCTGTGTTTGCTTTCCATTTCAGTCAGGTGGATAACTGAACTTCATATTTAATATTTCAATTATACTTTACAAATGTAAGAGAATTGCCTTGTGCGAGTACATTACAAAAGTGTATCCCTGACGATGCACCAGGGAAACCCCACATATGTGTGTCTGCCTGACTTGGGCAGTTTTATTCCAGAGGAGAGAGGGTCACTTTTTACTCTCATTTTCTAAGAGTCTGCACCAGAGACAACCCCACTGATGCCCATAAACAAGATTTATTTGTTCTACATAAAGGTTGGTAGAATGGAGCCATGTTTAGGCTCAGAACTTAGTCAACCTGATCAGAGGAAACACCTGGTTTTGGTGGCTGTGACACATGGCATTGGCGAGGACTGATTTACCCTGGGAGCTGGAAATACTAGACTGTGCCTTCAATCTCTGGCAGCCTTACAGATTCCCTTAGTGAAATTCCGCCAGTGGTTTACTTCTTGCACTCAGAATCCCTCAGATGACAGAATGGCATTCTAATTTTAACTCCAAATGACCAACAAGTCCTCACATCCTGGTGGTGTGACTGCCTTAACTCCATGCAGGTCCCTAGAGTGGCAGTGGCCACCCAAACTTCTAGTGACCACACCTATTCCCAGGAGTGTTTCTTTATGTAAGTTCCTTTCCTGCAAGAGGATTCAAGACAGCTTCCTATGCCTTCAGGCAGGTTGTCCCCATGCCCTGCCCTAGCTGGGTCTCAGATCCTCAGGGCCACTTTCTCTGCTCCAAGTATTCAGGTGAGAGAAACCTAGGTTCTCTAGGCAGAAGAGAGAAAACTAGCTATGTGGTCTCCTGAAGACTGCCGGGGTTTCAGGATGGGCACATAGGGTGAAGAGGCTTGAAAGGGGCAGCTAGGGGAAGCCAAGTGAGCCAATCCTGGAAAACCCAGGATGGGGAGAGCAGGCCCCAGGCCCTGGATCCAGCTGAGGGCAGGATCCAAGACTTCTACCCTGGAGAGGCTCAGACCCAGAAGGCTGACATTGGGGGCCTAGGTCTGGATGGACGATGGCAGGAGAGTATTAAGAGGAGTTCGCTCTGGGGAAAGGACTGGGAAACGGGGTGAGAGCGGGTGGAGCAGAGTAAGTATGCCACAGCCAGGCTAGGCTAAGAGGTCCCCCGGAGTAGGCATCCAAGGTAGTGGGACTTGAGCAGCCTACCTCAGCCCACCGAACTCTCTCTGGACACCAACTCATGCAAGGCCGTGCTGGGAAATAGGGCTGGGCTGAGGCTGGGAAGCACTCAGCCCGCCTGCCAGGAGGGCCTTCTTCAACAGCTGCCCATTCCCTATCCTGTCCTTGCGGAGCGAGCGCGCGTGATACTTACTCCTCCCTTGCTCTAAGAACCGCTACACGAGGGCCCTGGCTCCCCGGGTCCTGCTTCCCCAGCTGCTTTGCACCCTTATTACAGCAACTAGCCGGGATGGGCCTAGGAAGAAAGAGGACCAGGCCAGAAAGGACGAACAGAACTGCAGGGCGGAGAAAGAAGGACTCCTTCCAGCCCCTGCTTTGTCCCCTGAGCTCAGCTCAGTGTCCCGCACACAATAGGCACTCGGAATATTTGCTGGATGTATTGCCGAATGAATGAACCAGTACACAAACTGAGAGATGGACCTTGTAGGGAAGTCAGAGGCCCTAGGAAGGGCAGCGTAGTGACCCAAGGAACCAGAGCTGCGGCTGTCCCCTTACCTCGTACCAGGATGCGGCGGCAGTGGTCCGTCTCACTGAGCATGGGTTGTCCGTCGCTGTCTCCGCCGCTCTCCCTGGAGCCCGCCGGGCTGGAGGTGGAAGTCTCCACAACCTCCCTCGGACTCCTGCTACCCGTGTCAGCACGCAGGTCTTCTGCTCCGCGGTGGTCTCCGTGACGTCCGCTTCGGCCACCGGGCTCCTCCCGGCGCTTGGGGCCACGGTCCCTCTCCGCGCCCCCATCGCCCATGCCCGCCACTAGTGCTGCCAGGGGCCGAGGCCGGAGCTACCCCAAGCTCCGGGTAGCAGGTCTTTCCCCGCCCCTCCCGGCCCCTTCCTCCCTCGGCTCCGCCCCTTACAGGGTCCCGCCCCCCGTTGGCGATTGGGCAAGAGCTAGGGTTCAGGGACTCTGGGTGGATCCCGTTGGCAAAGCGCAGCGGGAGATGGAGGGGGGTAGGTGAAGAGGGAAAAGGGGAGGGAGGGAAGAGAAGGAGGAGGGATGGGAAGAGAGAAAGGAGAGAAAGGGAGGAGGCGGTGTCCTCGCACCTCCTCGCACAGGGCGTTGTTTAGAGCCCAACCCTGGGAGACTGGACCGCCCAGACGTACGGAAGACCGCTCCACACCCTCTCCTAAAATTTATTGCTCCCCACCCGTGCTTCTAGCTGCCTCTCCTCTCGGTCCTCAGTATTCTCAGGAAAATGCACCAGAGGTCAGGCTGGCTCTGCTTGAAGGATAACCAAGTGCGCTGGAAAGGCGACCCCGGCGCAACCTTGCCGAAAACCGGAGGTTTGCTGGGCTCCAGAACTTGGTGGGTTAGGGGGTGGGTTAGGGTCCCGGGTGCGGGCCTGGGGCTCAGAGCGCCGGTCCCGCACACGCTCACGCTCCTTGCAGAGCTCCCACAAGTTTGGCCCCACAAACTCTGGGGGTCGATGCACTTCCCCTGGCCACGGTGAGCTGGACCAGCAGACCAGCAGCCAAGTCCTAAGGCCAGGAGTCGACGCCTGGCTCTCCCGCACTTGTGAGGTTGTTACTCCTGGGACTGACACCTAGAGAATGAGACAGCTCGGGCCTTACCCCGAACTTTCTGTCTGGGAACAGTCCCTTATTCGACGCTGCCTAGGGCTATGAGAACCGGAATCTGAGCAGAGTCCTAAGTGCTTTCACATTCGCTCCAGTCTACACTTTCTGCAGTGTTCAGTTTCTCCATAGACAGCGTCAGGAGGCGTGGGCACCAGTTTCAATTTATTTGGCTCAGGTTTAAAGAGACATGGGGACAAGGTTGAGAGAAAAGGTGGATGGGTGACCCAGGGTCCTGCTCTAAAGGCCAGGGACCCCCGTCCCCCCAGCCCCTTCCCCTCATCCACCTGCAGAACCAGGTACTAGGGATGAGCCAAAAGCTTGGTTTGAGTTCAAGCCAAGGAGGTCCCAAGATCTCTGGTTGAGGGTATCCGACCACCAAGGGTAGGTAGGTTTCTTGGGTTTCTGTCTCTCTGACAGGGTCAGTATCCTTCATGGCCCCTCTGAGGGTGAATAGGTCTGTAAGTGTGAGGAGTCAGTCAGTACCTTGGCCTATGTTTTCTGTATGTACTGCCCAATCCTGGGTGTCCTTAGCTAAAGGGGAAGCTGGCAGAGAAACACCGGGGACTAGATGACCCCCACTGATCCTTGAACTGTGTTGAAAGGGAGAGGGAACCGGGAAGGGAAGAGAAGGGCAGGGAAGGGAAAAGCGGAGGGAAGGGGTAAAGAGAGAATGCCTTCTGGCTCTTACTAGGAAAGGAAGAAGACACTACCAGAATGCTTTGGGCCAGTGACTACAGAGGAGGAAAGGCCCCCATGATATGTGGTAGAGCCTGCAAAGGGGAGCAGTGTGGACTAACTGTAGGCACCTGGAGTTCACAGAGTGATGTGGGGCGGGGGTGGGGGTGGGGTAGAAGGAGCATCAGCTTTGAGTAATTAAGGCAGGCTCTGTGCCCCAGCTGATACCAGGGCAATGTGGGAGTCCTGCCTCGGATTTCTCCAGCTTGGCCTGTGGACTTCTCAGCAGCCCCCACGGGGGTATGCCCCCATTGGCCGCCTTATCTGCACTGTCTGCATTTGTCTCATCTCTGGCTCTCTCAATTTTTAAAAATGATGTTTTACAGCCAGTATAGAAAGATACAACAAAAGAACTCACACTCTGAGCCCAGGCGGCTCCCTCCTTTCTGTGAGCTGTTTCTGTGCCTATACAAGTGGAGAGGCACTTTTTTTTTTTTTTTTTCAGGGACCTTTCAGTGAGCTCTGTTTCTTTTTGAGATTTTAACTCTTCGTTTTACCAATGGCAGGAAGTCAATCTTATTCCGTGAGCCTCTTCCGGGGTCAGTCCCCCAGTGAGCTAGACCACTCTTCCTACAGAGGCTGAGAGTTTTTCCAGAGTGCTTTGGAAGCAGAGCCTGGAGGTTTTGGCTGTTCTGGGTCCTCTGGTCATGTCTGATGATTGGTCCTTCGATGCCTCTGGTCTCTTGCCAGTGTACGGTGTATCCCATTTCTGCCTGAGGAGAATTCAGGAGATTGAAGGTTTTTCTCACACAGGTTACGAAGTGAGGAGGCCTGGGTTTTATTCCTACTGTATTCTCCTGGCCACTCCTGCTGCTCCGCTCACATGCATCCCAACTGGACCACAATCCTGAGAAGCTCACTCCTTTTCCCCTCCTTCCTCCTCCGGTTCTCCCCTCTCCCTCCTTTTCAGAGTCTCAAGTAGCACAAACCTGGTCACAAACTCACAACTATGTAGCTGTGATCAACTTCTGATCCTTCTGTTCCACTGAAATGCTGGAATTATGCGTGTATGTCATCACCCTGGGGTTATGCAGGGCCGGGGATCAAACTCGGAGCTTCTTGCATTGTAGGCAAGCACTCTATTGAGTTACATCAACCTTCGCTCTGAAATGTATTGAAGAACCTGAGTGGGCTAGCTGAAATTTCGACACAAAGATGGTGGGGACCGGAGCACACATTAACAGCCCAGCTCAGCCCAGTTTTTTCTTTCTGCTTCCCTCTTACTGAGGGTGAGGTGTGCCATCTTCATCCTCCACCATTGTGTGCTGAGCTTGCCTGCTGACTCACTGCCAGCCCCTTGGCCAATTTGGGAGTCCTCCCAAAGACTCCTGAGGAGGTCCTAAGCAGCATTTTTTTTTTTTTTTTTTGCATCATCCCCAGAGAATCCAGTGATTATATCTGTCACCATGGGAGTTTGGATTTTGAAACGAACAAGGAAAACTGCTTCTAAACCCAGTCCTGGCTCAGAGCAAGCAGAGCTCACAAAAAGGGTCTACCCTATTCACTTCCTTTCCCGGTCTCCCCTCTGGGAGACGGACTGACATGCTTAGCAGGACCCACTATCCTATCCCCATTGGAAGATGATGGCATCTAAGCAGACTAACCATGCTGAACAAGTAGGGGGCAGGTGTGACAATAAGCTCTTTGGCAGGTCCTTGTGGTGGCAGAGAGGTGATGCTGCCTAGCCTATTCTGAGTTGAACCCCACAGGCTCACCAACATATTTTTAAAAAGTTAAACACAGCACTGTTAGTCATGTGTAGTGACAAACACCTTTTTAAAGAAGATTTAGTTATATCTATGGGTGCTTTGTGTGCATATATGTCTACGTGCATATCTGTCACATCCAAAGAAGGAGTTGCATTCCCTGGAGCTGGAGTCACTAGTTATGGATGATTGTAAATAACCATGTGGGTGATGGAAGTTGAACCTAGGTCCTCTACACCAGCAGAAAGTGCTCTTAACCCCGAACTATCCCCTCCAATACCTACTGATACATTTTAAGCAACACAAGATGATGAAGGTTTATCTGTGAACTGAATTCTGCGAGGAGTTGGATCCTTGCGCTGTAGGACAATGAGGATGGGTACAGAACGTGAGAGGTCATTGCCAAGGCCAGGGCAGAAACTACACTAGGGTACTGATCTCAGCTGGGGATACCAACTATTCCAGACAAGCACCAGAGGTGGTGCTTCCCAGTGCTCTGCTTTTGCCCGACTTTGTCTACAGGAGTCCCCAGTTGGCTAAAGTCCTCTAGTTCACAGGGCAAGTAATTATCAGTCCATTGTTGCCAGATTCTCCCCCCCAATACTCTGGGTTCCAAGATGTGGTTCTGACCTGTCTAAGCTGTCTCTTATGGGTTATCCAGGCACTCTCTCCTACTTTATTCTACCCACTCAGCTCTTGCAGGAAGCTTAGCTAGGCTATCAGAGTTCTAAAGTGAGCCCATGTGCCAGGCTCTAGCAAGGAACTTGCAATTTTCCAGGGCTATTGAGTCCCAGGGGCTTTGCCAGGAAAGACTACCTTGGGGAGATTGTGGGTCTGCAAGAAAGACACACTGGTGGGACACAAAGTGACAGATAAGGTTTGATAACTGCCTACAGGTGCCAAATAGGCAGATGCGGAGCAGGTGCCATTCATTTTGGCTCTGGCTTTGACAGTAGGGTCAGAGAATTTTAAGGAAGGGAGAAAGGGATGCTCTTCAATAGAAACCCACCCCAGCACCTAGAATAAAACCTCTGGTGCTCAGCTGCAGCTGCATGATTGCCCAGAAGCTCCTCACAGACATAGATAGACAACCTCCAGGTGATATGTACCTGAGGGCCACAGAACTGAGGCAAGAGTGGTAGGTGGTATGTGCG
This sequence comes from Phyllotis vaccarum, assembly GCA_033318265.1. Lineage (NCBI taxonomy): Eukaryota > Metazoa > Chordata > Mammalia > Rodentia > Cricetidae > Phyllotis > Phyllotis vaccarum. The sequence goes on along the minus strand of JARWLC010000014.1, from coordinate 66,176,299 downwards.
ATGGTGGCATTTTATTGACATATAACTCAAATATCACATAGCTCACCGTTTTATAGTGTATGGTTTGGTAAATTTGAGAGTATCACAGCCATCACCACAAATACAGCATTTCATGGGCTAGAGATGCAGCCCAGACATAGTGCTTGGGTAGCAAATGGAAAGCCCTGAGTTCAATTCGCAGACACCTTAAACAAGCTGTGGTGACCACACCTGTCATCTCAAATCTTGAATGTTAGGGATGAGAGAATCAGAAACTCAAAATCATCTTTGGCTCCATAGCAAGGTTAAGGTCAGCCTAGGCTACCAGAGACCTTGAGGAGAAACTCACTCCCTCAGAACTCCTATTGCCTCTCAGCCCTGAATTGTGACTGGATTTGCCTGTTTGGGCTGCTTCATATGAGTGCAACCCCTGGGGTTGGCTTCTTTCTCTCAGTATGTTTCAAGGTTCATTTGTATGTAGCATGTACCAACACTCCACTGCTTTCCATTCCAACTGGTGTCCACTGTGTGATGCTGGTGCTTTTGTGTGTTTATGTTGTATTTGAATTTCTTTTGCATCCTAGGTGAGCCCTACTGATTAAAGGTGTCCAGCCAACAGCTGTACTGGGAGTGCATTCCTGGGCAGTATTGCTGGTCACCTAGCTGTATGTATGCCTTCAGTCACCTTCTGGAAGTGTCCTTTCCGATTCTGCCCAATGAGGACGGATGAGTGGGGCTGCTGAACTTGCAGGGGTTGATGGTGTCTGGACAGACGTCTTTGGAGCTGTGGAGCTTGGCTAGACCTTGCTGTCACTAACTGATGATGAGTTACTTAGTTTCTGTGCCACAGTGTCCCCATCTATCTAATGGGAACATTAGTCCCATCCCCTGGAATTGTTGTCACAAGTACATTAATTAATTAGTAGATCACTTATTCCCATGCCCACAGTTACTGGAGCCAGTGAAAAACAGATGCATGAGTCATTTAAGCCTAGAGTACACTGCACACCATAGCTCCTGATGGTCCCACCCTCCTCCATCAGAGGAAGCTGTGGTAGCCAAGGAAGATGGGAGAAGTTTCACCCACCTCAGCTGCCCCTGTGTCTGTCCTGGGGGGAGGTACAGGAGGAGCTCAGCTGGCCATCATGGCCTGAAGACAGCACATCAGTCAGCATGGTTTAAGCTTCTTCCCTACAGGCTCATTAGATATGAAGCCCAAACTAGAACCTCTCGTTCATGGGCATCCAACCTGGGGACCTGGCGCAACCACAGCCCTAGTCTTGTGTCCACCTGGAAGCCAGAGTTGAGACATTTTCAAGCCAGAGATGCCCCAGCTGTACTCCAACCCCTTAGCCTTTCCCTGGCCCAGGGAAGAGCACTGTGGAAGATGGCTAGACATCAGTCTTCCCTACTGGGAGAAGCAGGGGTGGGGTGTGCAGGGGAAGGTGTCCCGCAGCAGGTAACAGTCCCTAAGGCTAGACAGAATTTCCAGGTGTCTCCTGGAGCCCAGCATAAACTACCCCTACCTCCCCATCCCAGTCTACCTTTGAGGAGGATCCTTGGAGATGGCACCAATAGCACTGGTTAAATAAATTCAGCAAAAAAGCATCCTAAAAGTGCTTGATTCCAGTGGGTTTGCAGAGACATTTTGCTTTCTAGGGTTTATCAAGAGTAACATCAAATTTCCTCTCTGGCTGCTGTTTACTCCACATGGGCAGGCCACCAACCATTCTCTTCCTTGGCTCCTCTCCAGCACTGAAGATCCAGAGCCCTGTTGCTTTAGGAGAACCTGAGGTCTCCCTGCTACCTGGCCCCATGGCTGGGGAATTTCTAAAGAATCCTAGCCTGGGATTATGGAGTCCCCACTGTACCCCACCCGGTTGGGGACTGAACTCTTTTGCATGAGTTACATGCTGAGTTCTAGTCCTGACTCTGAAAAATGGCTTCTAAGATGTGATGTTGAAGAAGAGTGTGGCAGCTTCATCAGGTGCTGCTGAGCCTCCTCGGAACTTCTGAAGAGGCCAGCCTTTGACTGAGCCCCTCGCTGCAAGTTACAGACAGCTTAAGGACTTCCTAAGAAGTTCCCAAGGATTTTCCCAGTTCACCGCGAACAGCTGCAAGCTCCCAAATACCCTTCATCTGTTGGCACCTTTGGGAGCTAAATAGACCCAAATCCCTCTACAGAGAGCAGATCTCTGGAGATCGCCAGCCAGCTTTGCCCTCAGACATTCAGAGAACCAAGGTTGGGGATCTCAGAGGTCTTGGTTGGGTCACCCTACCAGGTGGTTCACAGAGGCAGGCCTAAGGTGAGAAGGAAGCTCAGGTTTTCAGCCTAACAGCATCTGAAGATACATGTACTCAGTTCTCTGAATACCAGGAAGGAAGCTCCTCACCTCAGCACCCTTCACCTACAAAACAAAAATAACAACTTCCAGCAAATCCACAAACCCACAGCCTGGGCAGGTGTGCAGGAGTAGACTAATTTCACCAACGTTTTATTTTACAATTTTGATTTTTGCTGATGGAAACACACATCTACAAAAAGACTTTTGGTGGGAAAAAATTATAAGAGGGCAAATTAAGAGTCCCTGTAGACTCAGGCTTCATCTCTAGGACTTGCCCCATCTCAGACATTATGCTCCCTCAAAGCTGGAGTGAGGTCTGCCTGGGTTTGCGGCTCTTCAGCCTTTCTGGCTTTGGCGGGAAACCAGCTTCCAGCTTACCCTTCCCAGGCTCTCGGCACCAGCTAGCTACGATGAACACTTCCTCCACCGCACTGACAGTTTGCCCTTACAGAAGACTGATATTTGTGCAGCTGTTGCTTTAAAAAACGAATTAGCTGAAGGGGAGCCGAGAAGAGAGACCTTTGTGGCGGAGGCTGTTTGCTTTGGTAGGGAGCTCAGTTGGGAACTCGGTGTGTAGCCCTTGAGAGATTCTTGGACCAAGAGGGAGTGGGGGTTGCGGGCCAGCGGGAATTAGCGCTTGAAGCAACGTTGGGGAAAGAGTTGGGGTGGGATTAGCGAGTTCAAAAGCAGGTCAGGGGGAGCTAAGCATGGCTACCAAGTCCCTGCTAGGTCAAGGTCCTTGGCAGAGGCAGGCTCCGGGATCTGCCGGGAACCGCACAAGCCTGGCTGCTGCCTACCCAGGGACCAGAGGGCGGCCGGACCCCATTCGAGCTCTCGAGTTGAGCATGTGCCAATCTGAAGGGCAGAATATCCCGATTCTTTTACTTTTTAACTTTCTCTCTCCTCTCCTCTCGGTTTGAAACACTCTATAGCCCAGGTTGGCCTCTAGCTCTTGGCCATCCTCCTGCCCCAGCCTGTCAAATGCTGGATCACTGGCGTGACTTACCACATCCCGCTTCTTCTTTTTAATAGCATCTTTTTTTTTTCTTTCTGGCCAGATAAATATGTCGATCCACGCGGGTAAAATTTCCTTCTCAAAAATCTCTTTCTACTCCCGGAATCAATGCTTTTGTGGATCCAAGGGGGTGGGGTGGGAGGGAGTCTCTGAGACATAAAATAATCGCATCCCTCTCTCCGGTGCATCTTGTGGTACCGAGGGAGAGCTGGGAGAAGCTGAGACTCAAGCGTCTTCTCTTTCGTGGATTCCTCTTTTACCCTCTAAAGCTCCCTACGTTCTCATAGGGTACAAACGCGGTGCTACCGTGGAGTTCGAAATCCTGGCCTACTGGCGATCTAAGAAAAACTTACAAAGCAGCCAGGATAGGAGACGTCGTCCCTGCTTCCCGGTGGAGGTGGCCCAGCCCGGGATGCCGCAGCACTCACTGCGGACCTGGCCTCCGCCTTTACTGCTTTCTCTTTCGCTCTGGGCCGCCTGGGGAATGGGGTGCGCAGGTGGACTTGGTCTTGCTGAAATTCTGCGGGTCTGGACCTTGTCCCGGCTCGATTTTTGCTTGTCCCGGCTCGATTTTTGGAGAAAGACAAAGTGGACTCCCGCGGGGGAGAAACTTCACGTTTCCTGCTATCTGGGGACCTAGCCCGAGGTGGCAGGGAGCGGTGGGGAGCCGAGGTGGCTTGGGGAGGGCCTGGGTTGTGGCGCCGAGGGGACCTGGGGTTCCCGCACGTGGAGCACGGGGCCCTAGTTCCACAACGGGGCGACTCGGGTGATCTCTCCGAAATACTTCCCCATTGAGGGCTTTGAGTGCTGGCGCGGACGTGAGGTCTGCAGGCTCGAAATCGGTGTAGAGAGGCACATCCGGATAGTCCCGCAGTTGGCAAGGGGCTCCGGTCCTAGTTCGTGGATGTAGCTTGGCTCCGAGAAACAATGCGAACGCCCTTCAAGGTTCTCAGTTCTAAGGGAACTGGGAGAGCGCCTGGGGCTGGAGACACTGCCTCTCCATTCTTTAGCGGTGTGAAGAGGCTGGCTTCCTCTCAACGCTGCTTGCAACAGGCCCACAGCGTCGCTGTGGCCCCAGAAATAATAGGACCGAAGGCAGGAAAACCTCCTACCCGCTCTCCCCTGCTCTTCTCCCCACCCCCATCCTTGCATCCCCCCATCCTTGGTTTTGAATATATTTACCGTGTGAAAGTGCCGTTTTGTATGTAACCCTTTCTTTTAAACGAACTAGATATTTTAAAGAATTCAGTGTGTGTGTGTGTGTGTGTGTGTGTGTGTGTGTGTGTGTTTGCACACAGGCGCACTCTCATGCAGATGGATGACAGAAGAGGGCATCGGATCCCTTGTAGCTGGGGCCAAAAAGACTCTTCACCTCTGAACCATCCCTCTAGCTCTCTTAACTAACATTTCTTAAACTCCACCTGTTTATGACATTTATGCGCGCCTCTGCAAGCCTGGGAGAGAACAACTTTCAGGAATGGCTTCTTTCTTACCTCGTGGGTCCTGGGGACGGATCCAGCCATTAGAGTGGCTGACTGCAGCAGCAGCCTTTACCCACGGAGCCATTCTCGGCCTCTTCTTTATGTTTTGGAGGCAATGTTTTTGGGGCCTAAGTTGGCTTCCAGTTCATTTTGACCTTGAATTTCCGACCCTTATTACGGTTTATAGACCGGTGCCCCAAGTCAGGTGTCTGTTGGGGGGTTTTCCTAAGGTTAGCTCTCAGTAAGTGGCCTCTAAAGTCTCAGTTTCAACGAGGGTTAATATCCTGTTTTGGTTTGCTTACCTGTTCAATTGTAGACATCCGAGGCATTCAGTAAGCCAGTGCTGCAATAGCTCACTACCAAAGCCATCCTCCCACCCAGAGCCTTGGGATCATTATTTTACAGGCTGAACATCTCGGAGTCATCTCAACTGTGAGGGACCCACCACCGACCTGCTTTCTAAGGGGCCAGCAGAAGCGTTTGCTTTGGAATTCGTTTGGCAAAAGTTGGGATTCCAGACGCTAACATTGTGTCCCCTTTCTAAGACATTCTTTACACACTCTGAACCTGTGCAGGGCTGTCCCCGGACAGAGCGCAGGTGATGAGGCTTCTAGAGATGGGGGAAGAGGCATCCATGAACCTTCGCTTGGAAATTCAGGAGGAGTTAGTCTCCCATCTGGAGGTGAATGCTGCTTCTCCCCAGAAAGCCCAGAACAGGTGGTTGAAGGGGAGAAACCCCAGACTCGACCTGGATCTTGGCTCTGGGGTTTGCAGAGGGAACTCTGGTGCTGTGGATGCATCTCAGAGCACAGGAGAGAAAGTCAGAGAAGGCCACCTTTGACTATCCTAGTCAAGAAACTAGGAAATAGACCCTCCTTTCTCTGGACGTTTGTAGGATTTGAGAATACTGGAGTATCATTAGATTACTTAATTATTGTAGTTTGGGTTTTGTTGAGACATTTCCTTCTTGGAAATTGTCTTCTAAGAAACAGTTCCTTCCCTGGGTCACCCCGAACAGACACATAGTCTAGTTCTTTCTTGAGACACAAACTAGCCTGGAAGTCTTGATTCTCTTGCTGCTTCCATCTAATGCTGGGGCGAAACATGTGCACCCCGCTTTTGGCCACAGTGTAAACAATGTAAGCATTGAATACAGTATCTGAATTTTGCCATAATGAGATTATGTATGTGTTGTAAGATTAATTTTAAAACCAGACCTTAGCAGAGACTCATACCCTAACTAGACAGAGTGTGTAGAAGGTTCTCTGTCTTTGCTCCAGGATCTGCCTAGCTGCAGGAACAGGATCTGCAGCTGCATGGCTGCAGGAATACTGTGTGTGTGTCTAAGCCATTCTGTTTTTGCAACAAGGTTTCCTGCTACTCGAGATGCCCCCTCTAGTTAATAATAATAATAATAATAATAATAATAATAATAATAATAATATAGTCTCTTTAGCAGAAGAATTGCTCCTCTGTCTCCCCATCTCTGTTCTCACAAAAGATGTGTTGTTTTGTGTGTCTGTATCTAAACTTATGATTGTGGCAGTGAGTTTTCTCATTTAACTTTAATTTTGATTTTAAGAAAATAAAAATTTCAAATTTATGGACGTTACCAGAATAGTAGACAGGTCACAGCACACCAGGCTTCGCTGCATCTGGCTTGTCTGATTCTCTTTCCAGTCACCTGTCCGCAGTGTTGTGGGCGTTTGAGAGTAACCACAGACACCCACCCAGCCCTTGCTCTTCAGTGTCACAGTGTATCTCCCTATATGAGCTCACCCACCTCAGTGCTGGGAGCAAACCCAGGACAATTTAACACTGAGACACTCTTCACATCTTATCAACTATCCCAATAATTTCCTTTCCATTCTTTTTCTTTGTCCCAGATTTTAATTCAGTGTTATCTATTGCAATAGATAATACATGTAGTCTGTTTTAAAACCCTTTTAGTTTCTCTTAGCTAGAAACAGTCCCTTTAATTTTTTTGGGGGGGGGGTTGTCTTTGTAACATCATTTTGAAGGTCACACCTGTTTTTTACACACATTTTAATTTTCTAATTAATTAACTGATTGATTTCGAGATTACATAGCCCATACCAGCCTGAAAACTCCCAATTTTCCTGCCTCAGCTGCCTCCTATTTAGTTTAAGTAACCTGACATGGAAAATGGCTTACAAAGACCCCTTGTCCTGACCTATTTGCCTATTAGTTGCTGTCACAATGCTTTATTTTACATCTTAATAAACAAAGATGCTCTCTTGGGGTCACAGCGCAGTAACTAAAATCAGGAAATGTACACTGTCCCTGAGCCCTCGGTCCTGTGTAGCCTCTGCAGTATCCTGGAAGTGTTTCTCATTTATGGAGCCAGGTTCCTAGGTTCTGTATTTTGGTTGTAGTTTCTCTCTCGTCCCTTTCTGTTTGGGGACACTTAAAGACAGTCTTCCACTGACCTTCAAGGCCAGTTGTCTTGTAGAATGTCCCTCAGTATGGATTTCACCCATGTGTTCTTGTGACTGACCTCAAATTGTGAAGCTACTCTGGGGTCTCAGCACACCCTCTCAAGTGATGCTGGTGATTTATCCCTTTTTGAAGAAACTTCCTGATCCTTAGAGAGAGATGCATTTGCTGAGGGCGGTGGTTGGTTTTGATTGGCAGCTTGACCCAACCTAGAATCACCTGGAGAGAGTTAGATCAGGTTAGCCATAGGCTTGTGGGTGGGGGACTGTTTTGATTATGACAGCTGATATGGAAAGACCCAGCCTAATGTGACTGACACCATTCCATGGGCTTAGGTCTGAAATCTACAAGATGGAGAAAGTGAACAGAGCAGGTGCATGCTTCATGTAGATATGATGTGACTGGCTCCTCCCAGTTCCTGCCAGAAAGATGAACTGTGACCTGGAACTGTTAACTGAATAAACCCTTGTCCCCTACGCTGTCCCCCCACCCCCTCAGGGTGCTTCATCACAGAAACAGAATGAAATGGGACACAGACTTTCTCCCTAATTTGTAATTAATTATAATCTTACAAGGAAGAGTTTTGAGACTTCAGATCAGATGGATTTCTGTTGTCATAAATGAATTACCTAGTTATTATCACTATTTATTTAATTCTCTCCAATGCTGGAGCCCCATAAATTTCTTTCTTCACCTTTCTTTAGGTGACAGCTTTATCAAGGTCTGAGTTACTTGCTAAATAATTGGCTTGGGTAAAGTGCATCATTCAGTGGACTTCAGCAAGCTCTCAGAATCACATAACCACCCTCTGATAAGTTTTAGAATGTTATCATCCCCAAGAAAAGGAACCCTGGGGCCAGACTGTGGTGCACTGGTAACCACCTGTCTCGGGTTTCCCTAGGTTTCTTCCCCAGCACCAAAAGAAAAAGAAATTCTGTTTCCTTCCATCCAGTCTTCAGTATTCTCCGAGTATTCTTTTCTAGCACAGCATTCACATATCTTACATGGCTTTCTGTGCTACAGTTTTGACTTAGCCAATTCTTTCCTCTGGAAGAATCATGATTCTCTGATGTAGTGTGATTTAGAAGGCAGGGTCTGGGTCCTGGTTCTGGCCACACTGCTGGGGAATTCAGGTACAAACCTCCAAGGACAAAGTCTATGCACACACCCACAGTTTTCATTTGTTGAGATCCCCAAATTGACGTCCAGTACTCACTAGAGGACCTGCTAGCCTACCCTGCTCTGTTTTCTCTTCCTTTCCCCTTTTCTGGCCCCCTCCCCACTTCCCAAGCCCTAACTGCACCGGAACTTACTGGTAGATCTACCTCCCTCTGCCTGAATGCGGAGACTGAAGGCATTTGACATCCTCCTTATTTTTTAAAGACAGATTTTCATGTAGTCCAGGATAACTTGCTTCCTGCTTCCACCTCCCAAGTACTGGGATTACAGGCATGAACCCCCACACCCAGTTCATACAGGGCTGAGGCTGAAGCCCTCTTACTGTCCCCCTGCCTACCTCTGTCACTCGCCCTTCTTGCCGGCCTTGGCAGTTGACTTAATCAGTCCCCTGGGGGGTGAGGTTTAGACACCCTCTCCAGACACTATGCAGGTGGCTCTCTCTGTAATTGGTTGCTCTGGCGCACACCCTTCCTAGCTGGGAGCCTAACATAGTTTGGCTCTACACACTGGCTTTTGAAGAAACTTTTTAGGAGGGAAGAAAAGGAACCATTGTATTTTAAAGATCACTCCCTTGCCCTCAGACTGCAGCAAAACGCTCTCTCCGGGAACAGAGACTCGGGTGACTCCACTCATCCACCATGACCACCTCACAATTCACCACTATGATCCTCCTTCTGCAGATTTCTCTAATCACCCGCAGAAAAGAATCTCTGAGGTGTCCAAAGGAGCAGAGTATCCAGGTCCGAGACATTCCTGTGTCTGCCTGACTCAGCACTCCATGAAGGCTCTTCTGTCACATATTCCTATGTTGACCAGGCTGGCTTCAAACTCACAAAGATCCACTTGCTGAAGCCTCCCGAGTGCGTCATGTGCTGCCACAACCAGCCCGGTATGTTTTCAAGCATGTATACAATGTATTTTGTTTCTGTTTACTCCCTCTTGTCTCTTTCTGAATCACCCCCCCCCTCTTTTCAATTTCGTGCTACTGCCTCCTCCTCCCTCTCTCCCCCTTCTCAGAGCCCACAGGGTCCAATTACTGCATCCTTAGTGTGAAGCCATCTGGTGGAGCACGGTCAACTTACCACTGGGCGATGCCCTTAAAGAAACCGGACTCTCCCTCCTTAACAGCCATCTTCAGCTAGAGCTGGCAGCTTGTGAGCCCCTTCTCCCCACTGGGATGCTGACTGGCTTGGTTTTGTCAGCCAGAGCTGCTGTGAGTTTGAGGTCCTGATACGCCCAGAAGATCCTGTTTCACTCTGGTTCTCTCTAGATGTGTATTGTCTTTCTGCTTCTTTTTCCAAAATGTCCCTGAACCTTGGGTGGAGGTTTATGTGTGGCTACTATTCTAAACTTTTTGACAAGCCAAAATTGAAGAAACTCTTATTGTTGCTTTGATTTTTCTGCTTCCGGTTTCAGGTAAGCTTGCTTTCTGGTGAACATGTATGGTAGCCTTTGGCTTTCCAAGGTTTGGACACTTTGCCACAAAGGGTCTAGAGTTGCTTAAAACCTATACAGAATCAGATTGTTTGTTTTGTCTTCCAGCTCTCCACATTAAAATGGCTCCAAAAGCTTTTTATCAGCAGTTTAGAAATCCATAGCTTGGGTGGTCCTTAAAACATTAAATTATTTTTCTGTAAACGGAATCTTGAAAGTTTTCCACTAACACATGTATACATAGCACATGCACACAAACACACACACACACACACACACACACACACACACACACACACACACGATGTTCCCATAACCACCCTTAGTTTTATATATTTGTTCTTGTGCCAGAATTTCTTTGAGTAAATCCACACAAATGGTGTCTATAGTATGAGACACACATTAGAAGCCACTGTATTTGGCCATGATTGAGTATTTGCATTCACATCTGTAGTGGACATCAGGGATGGAAGGCTGGAAAGAAAGGCTGCAACATGGAGAAGAATGCTCTACTTCAGAGATGGAAGGAGTTCTTACAGCTGGAATCAGGTGGTGAGGGCATCTCCAGAAGAAACCTGAGTACTTGGGTTAGCCAATGGTGTTGGTCATGATGTGGAGACAGTGGCACAGGAAGCCCCAGCTTTTGGGAACTGTTCCCTCAGATTCACTGAAGGGAGCCTTTATTGACAGGAACATTGCCAGCCCCTGTGGCCAGCACATAGAGTATGCAAGTGGACATTCACCTGATGAGAAGATTCTTGGCCCATGAGACTGGTAGGCTTCACTCATTTGCAAGCTGTGCAGAGGCAAGGTGACCACATTCAGATAGTGGGCAAAGGCTGAGCTGCCTCTCCAGAGCAGATGTGGCCCTACTTCTGAGCCACAGTGAGAAGACAGTGCCCAAGGCTCCTTGACCCCAGCCACATGAAGCCACCTAGTAGATATTGTCAAGATCTTTGTCTCCTGAACTATCTCCTGAACTATCCTGAAGGGGATACGCCCCTTCCCAGAAGTCCCCAGGGCCCTGCCTCCTGGAGCAGGTCTCTCCCCACTCTCTTGGCTTTAGGTGCACTCTTGGGGGTCCAGAAGAGTAGGGAAAGAAACAATATGTGTTAGTTAAATAGTGATAAACCCCGAGACACCAACAGAAGTCAGTGTCTCATCTGTCCATTACATTAGTTTGAATCTGTGTCCCTGAGCCTGTATAATGTCAACTGTCTCATCTGTTCCTAATAAAGGGCTTTTCTCTCTCGTTTATTGGACAGGCTAGAGGGAATGAGGGACACTGTACAGAAATCTTTAACAGAGTTTTACAAGAGATTGAACTTTTCCAACTCCAGCTGGTCCAGAAGCAAAAATTCAGATACCAGATAATATCTGTATGCTGTTTCCAACATTTATGGCAGATATTTGTTAAATGAGGCTTATTTCAACTGATTTGCTGTTCCTAGCATTTATTACCTTAACATGCATACACACATACATTTCTCATGGGTCAGGGGCATAGGAGAGCATATAACAAGATTAGAGCTTAGGTTGTAAAAGCTGATTACAGGAGAAATTCAAGGCAAGTAATGTTGGTTGTTACATTGTTCTCTTAAAGGCAAGTGAAACAAACAGGCACAGTACACAGTAGGAGAACAGCTTTAAGTCCTAAGTGACCTCAAGGTGTGTTGTTAACTGGGCTGTCAGCTCCAGCCATAGTTCCAGTATTTTAGAAGGTAGGCGATATTTGCATAATAATGTGTTGCTATAATGATGTCCTCTGTCTCAGACTGAACCTCAGATGCATGAGACAAATGGATGGAGACCCGGACAGGTGTTTCTTGGGTACTAAGGACTCTGAGGAGGTGGGCTGCCAAGTAGCCACATGTGCGCCTTGAAAGCAGCTTTTCCTTTCTCTGAGCAAAGATCAAGTTCAAGGATGCTCTAGAATCTGGAGCCCGAGGAAATACGAGAGGATTCAGGGAGCTAATTCTGCTTGAAATTTGAGCCAGGGACAGGTCTTCGAGGGCCTGCCAGCTGTGCCCTTGTCTTGGTTATTTTCTGTTGCTCTGACTAAACACCATGACCTAGACGGTGTACAAATGAGTTTTTATTTTGGTTTACAGTTCCAGAGGGATAAGAGTCCACCATGGGGCTGAAGCAGTAGGCACTGGGAGCTGAGAATGCACAGACTTTATCATAAGCATGAAGCAGAAAAGAATCAACTGGAAGTGGGTAAGGTCTTTTTACTTTTAAAGCCTATCCCCCTTCAGCAAGGCTGCACCACCTAGATTTCCCCAAATGATGCCACCAACTGGAGACCAAGTTCTCAAATGCCAAAGACTACAGGGGACATTTCTCATTCAAATCACCATAACTGTGCTTAGCTTTTTGGCTGAATATCAGCTCTTTGAGGCTATCTCCATCTGGGACAATGCTGAGTCCTGGCAGGGCCACGATGGCTGACAAGAGTCATCTACCCAAGAAGCATCTCCTCTCGGATAGAGAGATCCCAGGAAGTTTTCCCAAACACCTAAGACAACTGTGAAAGGAGAGACTCTAGCTCCCCCTAGTGGAAATATTCTCTCCCGCACGGAGGAAGGTGCAGCGGATCCAGGAGGCTCAGCATGCCTGGCTTGCTCCCCGGGTATGTATAAACGGTACCAATTGCTGGGGAGAGGAGACTCTTCTATGGAGCTGGCTATAAGCTGGGCAGGGAGAGACATGTCTGCAGCTTTTCTGAGTTGTCACTCATGCTGGGGTGACCTTTCAGTAATGACAACTTCCCTTAAGGCACCTATGTGGGTGTTGGTACAGTTCAGATGGAAAGAGATCCTGGCAGTCAGGAGCCCAGGGAAACTGAGCGCTGCATCACGATGGATAGTATTCAGGCGCTAGGGAGCCAATGAACACCACGGGCCGCAGCAAGTGTAGGTAGAGGCTTACAATTCTGCCTCAGAGAAAGGCTTCCCCAATGTTTACAGCTCTGCTCTGGCAGGGGAGGGCCTCCCTTTCCAGTGAAGCTGTTACAGTCCTGCCCCAGCTTCCCAGAATGTAACAACTCCGCTCCTCTAGGAAGGTCCCCTGGGCAGTGAGAATGTTACAACTTCGGTTTGCTCAGCTGATCTCCAGGCTCTGTCACTGCTCCAAACCTCATTCAAGAGATTTATTGGGAGAGATGGGTTCAGGAGAGTGGCTGTCTCAGCCTGGGGTGGGAGAGGGCAGCAGGAGCAGGGTTTATACAGGACTTCTTGGGGGTGGAGCTTTCTATGGAGGAGACTTCGAGGATGAGGATTGGTCAGATTTTCAATCCCTGATTTGGTTTTGGTTTCAGGCTCAAAATGTTTCTTTTACTGGCTCTTTTGGGCTTTTTGGCTCCAATATCAGGGTTAGGGAATACTTCTTTTACTGGTTCTGATTCTAGGGCCAAAGTATGTTTCTTTGGCGTTGGTTTCAGAGCATATTTCCTGGTTCTGGGTTCAGGGATAAAGTGCTTTTTTTTCACTGGCTCTGAGTTCAGAGCCAGTGTAGGTTTCTTTGGCTGGACCCTTTCCCTGAAGTATGTGCTCCCATAAATAATCTCAATAAATTTCTTGGTTCACCAAGGTAGATTTGGGTGGATTGGTCTCTTTGATTGTGGTTGGTGCCCATTCAGGAGTTAATGGCCATTCATGTCTTCCCATAAGAAGTCATAAAACACATGTTTACTCAGGCAAGTGTGGAGTGTTTAGAGAAGTGCTTGGGGCTAGAGAGATGGTTCGGTGCTTAAGAGTTCTTACAGAACTGTTCAAGAAGACTTGGTTCAAGTCCCAGCCCATAACCGCTTGCAGCTGCAGTTACGGGGGGGGGGGGGGGGGATTAAATGCCCTCTTCTAGCCAACAAACGCACCAGGGATGTATATGGTGCACAGATGTACATGCAAGCAAAGCACTCATACTCAATAAAGAAAAGAAAAGAAAAATTCAAAGCTTTCCCCTATTCAAACCTTTTTGTCTTTGGTTCTTGAGTTCCCTAACTACCCGGTGAGTCCCACTGGCCCACTTAATAGATGGGGGAAGCTGAGACTCAGATAGTGCAGGGCACTTGTCCAGAGTCACACAGCTATGGCAAAGCCAGCTTCCTCCATCACTGGGCCAGATGCCTAGTGTGCTAACTATACTGGTCGAGAATGGAGTTGGTAATGTCTCTCTCCTGAGGACCAGGGGGGTGTTCCAGGCCCAGATAATTAGGAGTAATTTCCTCTGACATTGGCTTCCGGGGTGTGTCGGCAGCAATCCTGGAGGCAAGAAGGCAGTTTGGTTTAACACGGAGTAAGTAGCCAGTGCTGGTTGAAACCTCAGGAGTCTGAGTTTGAGTAGATTATTTTAGGCATATTTGAGCACAGAACAATTTGATGAAACATTTCCTGGTGATAATTAACTTAATCCATGCTCAAGACATGACTACACCAAAAATCTTTGCCAAGTATGTGTGGCATCTTTCATAAAGATGGGTTCTATATTGAACACATGTGACACCTTCCATGAAGATAGCTTTTATAGATTGACAAACTCATGATGGGTCGGGGGAGGATCCAGTGTGGTCTTGTCCACACAGATAGTGCAAAGGTTAACCATATCTGCTCCCAGCCTTCTGGGAAGATATACATCCGTCCCTTGGAAGAGACAACCTTGTGTGTTTAACATTCCTAGTTCCCCTAATGTTTATCTGTGGGCACAAGGACATCTTTACTTCCCCCAACCAGCACTGGTTTCCCTCTCCTTGATATCCTGACTGGTACCTGTGAGCTCCCATGCCTGGTGGGCCACCTCCTGGAATGTGGCCACCTGCTCACTGCTGATCACTAGCACACATCACAGGCTCTCTGGGTGGTTCTGGAAAACTGGTGGCTACATCTGTTGTGTGTTCCAGGCACACTCTTTCCAATTCCAGATCATCTCAATGGGTTGGTGGAGCGTGAGACCAAATCATACTAAGAACATCTTGTTTATTCCAGAAATGTTTTCTGAGTGGTGAGAGATTGCTAGGGTGATTAAAAACAAAAAACAAAAAACCTTGGTCCAGGCCTCCTGGTTTGACTTCCCTGTTTTCACAGAGGCCATGGAAGTGTTTGTAGAGGAGACAGGGACAGGTGACAAGAGGTAGTACAAAACGGCACACACAGCTAGGTACAATGCTTGAGTCACACTCAGGAGAGGGAAGTCACAGAGGCAGCCCCTGAGCCAAGCTGGGTGGAAGGGACAGCATCTGGAGGAAGTTTTGGGGGTGAATGAGTCATCCAGGCTCCAGACTAGCTGGTTCCTTCCCCAGCCTTCAGTCTCACATCTTTGTAGGCTGACAAAGAACAAGCCTTTCTAGCCCACCAATAACATTAAAAAAATTAACTTATATTTATTTACTTATTTGTGTATGTGTGTATGGAGGGGTGGTCATGTCAGAGGGCAACCTGTACAAGTTGGTTTTTGCTTCACATTCAGATCCTGGGGCTACATTTCATATCAGCCTTGATATTTGCTAAAATATCTTTGGTCCTGCTCTAGGGCGTGAAGGATGTCACACAACCACTGGCACCGCTAGTTCTCTCTCTCTCTCTCTCTCTCTCTCTCTCTCTCTCTCTCTCTCTCTCCCTTGTCCTCCCCTCCCCTTTTCCCTGAGAGGTTTTCTCATAGCCCATCCTTGTTCTTAGCCTTGCTGTGTGGCAGAGGTTGACCTTGAACTCCTGACCTTTCTGCTTTTGACTCCTAAGTGCTGGAGTTACAGAGGAGTACCATCATGATGCTGCTGGAGACTGAATCTAGGGCTTCATATGTGGTAGGCAAACACTCTACCAACCCACCTCGAGCCCAGCCCCGCCTGTTCATATTTCCAGCCTCATGGTCTACTCTCTTGTTCCCCTTTAACTGGGTGGAAGTGGGTTCTGCCACTAATTGGCTCCTGGCTCACAACACTCCCAGAAACCTGTGGGATTATCTGCAGATATTCCCCTCCACTCCTTCCTGGTTGTATAGATAAAGTATGAGGAAAGACTATCTGCCAAAGTTTCAGGGAGGGGCCAGTAAGAAAAGAGAAGATTTAAGAGTAGAGGTGAAGCCAGGTGATGTACGCCTTTAATCCCACAGAGAAACTATCTCAAAAAACCAAACCAACCAACCAACCAACCAGCCAACCAAAGAATAGAGGTGAAGGTCATTAGAGACAAGGAATAGCCACTCATCTCTGATCCTACATGCTCACCATGGCCCTGTCATTCACAGTGGACCCACCAATGCCCAGGGCCCTCCAAAAAATTTTCAGAAGAAACCTAGCCTCATAGAGGAGACCCAAAACTACTCTTCTGAGGCAACTTAACAACTTAAGTTTTAACCTGGGGGAAAATACATATTTCAATGTAAGTATTTTTTCAAGGCATCAAAACATTGAACAATAATTGTTTGAAATTATTTGAAAGTTAGAGTTTTATACTTAAAAATAGAAATCCAGCCTGGAGAACTGGCTGCTTTTGCTGAGGATCTGGACCCAGGTTTAGGTTTTAGTACTCACATGGCAGCTCACAATGATCTATAACTCCAGAAAGTGGGATCTGACACCCACTTTCTTTTGGCTCCCACTGGCAACAGATATGCATGTGGTGGAATATACATATTCAAAGAAAACATCCACATGCATAAAATAGAATAGTTATTTTTAAAAATTTATTTATTAAAAAGTCTTTTCCCCTATGTATCCCCCTGCTCACTCTCCCTTTCATTCTCCCAATTCCCCCAGTCTACCTTCAGTCCCCTCATTCTATCCCCCCATTCTATTCCCTTCCCAAAAAGGGCTAGCGGTCCCAAGGTAGGTCAGCTCAGCATGGCACATCCACTCCAGGCAAGTCTGATTTCTTCATCCCAGTATCAAGACTGGGTGAGGTGTTCCTCTTCAGGGAATAGGCTCCAAGGTGCCAGCCCATGCACTGGAACACAGTCTGATCCCACCCCTGAAGCCTGCACATACTGTTCATGCCAATCAATAGTGACCTACCCCAGTGGCTGTTCTAGATTCAGTGAGCTCCCCAGCCATCCATCTCTTCTCATAATTCCTATCTCCTTGCTCATACAGACACCCTCCACCTCCCGCTCTCCATGGACTGGGAGCTTGGCCCGGTGCTCAGCCATGGATCTCGGCCTCCATGTCTCTTCATTGTCGGATGTAGGTTTTGTGATGACTCTTAGGGTGGTTATTCATTTGATTACAGGGGAAGTCCTGTTTAAGTACCCCCTAGTTATTTTAAATATGATCCAGCAATGTTACTCCTGGGCACATAGCCAGAATGCCACACCCTACCATAGAGAGACTTGCATATCCATGTCTACTGATGCTGCATTCACTATAAGAAGGAAATGGAACCAGCATCCATGTTTATCCGTAGATCAGAGGATAATGAAAATCTAGTGCATATATAAAATGGAATGCCATTCAGCTCTAAAGAAAAACTAAATCACAAAATTTCAAGAAAGCGGGTTTACTTGGAATACTAAGCAAGGTCACCCAATCTCAGAAACAAAAGCCACGTGTTCTCCCTCATATGTGATCCTTGAAACAAATGTGCATGTGGGTACAACATGTAGAAGAACAAAAAAGGGCAGTGCTAGGAGAAGAGGAAGGACAGAATGCAGGGAGGGGACACGTGGGTCCTGAAATAGGAAATCGGGCTAATCATTTTTCTAGTTTTGACTCTGTCATAGAATTTTCAGCTTTTTGTGGTATATAATGCATACCATGGAATTTATGGGGCTACAGGCATGCCTTTCACAAATAAGCCATTAGACAATATGGATATTGAGCCAGAGAGATGGCTCAATGGGTAAGAGTGCTTGCTTCTAAGCCTGATGACCCTGGCACACACGTGGTGTGTGTGTGTGTGTCCCAAGTTGTCTTCTAACCTCCAAATGAACACACACACGCACACACAAATAAATGTAATTAAAGAAAAAAGAAAATACGGTGGTTGGTGAGGTGGTTCAGCTGTTAAGAGCATGGGCTGCTCTTCCAGAGGATCAGGTTCAATTCCCAGCACCCACATGGCAGCTCACAACTGTCTGAAACTCCAGTTCTAGGAGACCCAACACTCATATGAAGGCAAAACACCAATGCACATAAAATAAAAAGAAATAAATTATATAGAAAAGAAAATAGGAGCCAGACAGTGATGGTGCATGCCTTTAATCTAACCACTGGGCAGGCAAAGGCAGGTGGATCTCTGAGTTGAAGGCTAGCCTGGTCTACAGAGTGAGTTCCAGGACAGCCAAGGCTACACAGAAAAACCCTCTCTCATAAAACAAAATAAATACATAAATAAATATTTAAAAAGAAAATATGGATTTACAGATAAATCATGTGGGAGGGCTGAGCTGAGGACCTGGGCTGGAGCTCTGCCTGGCTTCCCTTCATCCACTGTCACACAGCTCAGTCCGGTCCTACTCTGGGCTCTGGGCAACTCAATCAGTGAACAAACTTCTCATGAGGTTTGAGAAAGTATGTCATTTGTGACTCATAGGCACAATGTAATTTACACACTGACCACCAGCTCTCATTCCATCACCCCCCCCCCCCAAGCAGGGGACTCTGGTCAGAGTAGTGTGACATCTGAATGGGTGGATGGTGGGACCCTGGCCATGGCTCTTGCTGTCGTCAGAGTTGGTTTCTCTGTGCTAACTCCTGACCAGTGTGGGCAGGTGGACAGGTTCCCTCCTGTGGTTTCCTCTGGGTGTTCTATGACACCTTCCCTGTACTGAGTTTCCTCATAGCTCATTCTGTGTGGTCCTAAGGACAAAGACTGGGGTTGCAGAGTGAAGGGCTGGACCTGGGGTCCCCAACTTTACTAGTCTGCACCTAGACAGGGAGGGAACTGCCCTGGTTAGATTCCCTGTCTCCTGCCACTTCTCCTTCAAAGCTGTCTCCTTGCTTCTTTCTCCTCACTGATGGGCAGAGTCTCAGGCAGAGTAAACCTTCCCTGACTATATTAATACACATGCAAGTCCAGTCAAGAATCAGAAAAGCTCCTGCTCCCATGCACCTCTCTGAGTTTCTGTGACAGGCTGTTTGGTTCCGAGATGATGGCCCCACTGTCTTCCCACTGTGCTGCCTTCCTCCAGCCCTGCCTCCAGATGACAGATGGGGTTTCCTTGTTTGGAAACGCAGGGATAAGATCTTTGCAACTTCTAGGTGGAGAAAATTCTAAATGATAATCTGGCTGATTTGTGGATGCCAAAGTGATGTTTATACAGGAGCCAAGGTGCAGAAGAGCTGATATGTGGTGGTATGGTGAGTCAACTGTGCATGATGACTGGGGTGCCAGGTGTAGATGTGCACACCTTTAATCCCAGCAGGGGCAGGAGGATCTCTGGGTTTGAGGCTAGGCTGGTCTACAGAGAAAATTCCAGACAGTCAGGGCTACACAGAGAGGCCCTGTCTCAGAAGAATAAAAAGAAGCTAAAGGAAAGAGCTTGGGATATTTTCACTTCACACGGGCTTTTAGAAGTCTTGAAGCATTGTGTGGTTTTTCCATAAGCACATACACTTAAAGAACACTGACTCGGGAGGCTGGAGAGATCGCTTTGTCCACCAGGAAAGTGCTGCGTACAGGAGGTAGATACCCAGCATCCCTGTTAAAGCAGGCATAGCTGCAGTCCAGCAAAACGGAGGCAGATACAGAAGGACCCGAGCCAGCTGAGCTATCAGTGAGTCTCAGAGGCAGACCCTGTTTTAAAATGTAAACTTGTAAGGTGGAGAAACATGGATCTCTGGTCTATATGCAGACACATGCACACTCACACACACATACATACACACCACACACACACATGCACACACACACATACATACATACCACACACATGCACATACACATGCACACACATGCACACACACATGCACACACACACACATACATACACACCACACACACATGCACACACACATGCACACACACACATACATACACACCACACACACATGCACACACATGCACACACACATGCACACACACATGCACACACACATGCACACACACATACATACACACCACACACACATGCACACACATGCACACACACACACACACACACACACACACGCACATTCTCATTCTCCTCCCTCCTCCCTACCTTGCTCTCTACAAGGTCTCATGCAGTCCAGGCTGGCCTTGAACTTGATGTCTTCCTGCTTCTACCTCCCAGGTGCTGGGATCACATACCAGGTATATGCAGTGCTGGGGCTTGAACCCAGAGCTCTGTGTGTGCTAGGTTAGCACTCTACTGACTGAGCCTTGTACCCACATCTTGGAGTCTTGGCTCCATTCTTGTCAATCCTGCCCACACTTCATCTCCAAACATAAGGTCATCTGAGAAGGGAAGATGTGGCCAAGCTGTCTAGAGGAAGTCTGGGAACCCCAAGAACATGGCAAGGGGAACAGAAAAATGGGCACCGTATTTTTTTTTTTTTTTTTTTTTTTTTTTGCCAGAGTGATTTTTGGTCTCTTGAGGTTAAGGTGGAGTTCCTCTTTTGTCAGGAAGAGCTGGTTTGCTCCTGAGAGCTGTAGAGAATTGGCTCCTTGATTGAAACCCCACAGCAGACACTTTGTTTTGCCTGTCACCTCTCAGAGAGGAGGCCAGGGGCCAGCATGTAGGGGCCAGCATGTAGGGACACTCTGTGAATTCTATAAGAAGAGGGGCTTGCATTCACTCCTTCCCAGGGACAAAGTTGGAGAAGAAATTTTCTGTGGCCTGGAATGTTTTTTCCTGAAGCCCCAAGAAGCCAAGATTCCCTGCTTCCTTCCCTGATCAGCTCTGGTTCAGAGATCAGGAGAACAGCACCTGGAACCTGTGTCCATTTGGAATAAATGTCTCCACCTTGCCCTTCCCATTAAGGAATTCCTAGCCAAGTAGGACTCTCTGATGCCTGCTGGGACCTCTGAGACCAACTCTAATGCAGCATTCAGCTCCCATTTTGGAAAAGTCAACTATTTCTTTTTAATTTTTATATTTTGAGATATATTTGGCTTTTACTGTGTAACCTTGGCTGTTCTGGTACTCAGTATGTAGACCTGACTAACCTTGAACTCATAAAGATCCTCTTATCTCTGTCTCCTGAGTTTGGGGATTAAAGGCCTATGCCACCATGACCAACAGAAGTCATTTTAAAGAAATTAAATTTCATCCTGGAGAGATGGTTCCATAGTTAAGAGTACTAATTGCTCTTCCGGAGGACCCGGTTCAATCCTAGCTAACAATGTCTGTGACTTCAAGATCTGACACCCTCACACAGGCATACATGTGTAGTACGAGGTTTCTGGCCCGGACTTTCGGGCCTAGCCTC
Organism: Phyllotis vaccarum; assembly: GCA_033318265.1. NCBI lineage: Eukaryota > Metazoa > Chordata > Mammalia > Rodentia > Cricetidae > Phyllotis > Phyllotis vaccarum. The sequence goes on along the minus strand of JARWLC010000014.1, from coordinate 66,155,068 downwards.
AAGGTTTAGGCCCACAGACCCACACAGATGCTTACAATAGTTTTAGGCTGATCAGCCTCAGGCCCAGGCATATAACTTGCTAACTCTACCCTTAATCTAACCCATGACTCTTAACCTGTTCAGCCATGGGGCTTGGCACCTTTTCTCAGAGCAGCATGGTTGTCCTCTGTATCTTCTGGCTTCTCTCTGGTGTTCTGCTCTGTTCTGCCTGTTCCTAGAGTCTTCTAGTCTGTTAGCCCCGCCCACACTTCCTGTCTGCCTTTGGCCAATCAGCACTTTTTATTAAGCTCATAGGTGGGGACAATTATTTACAATGGAACAACATAATCTCCCTACATACATGCAGGCAAAACACCAATACATATGAAATAAAGTAAATTTAAGAAGAAATTAAGTTACTTAGCTTGTGTGTGTATCATGTTTGGCATATTCCCCTCCAATCCCTTGGTCTCTCTTTTCTTGTTCTTCTCATTTCCACTGGTCCCTTTGCTGGGAGCCAGACTGAGCCAAGACTTTCCCAGAGGCCTTGATGAAGGGACCAGAGAAGTGTCAGCTCTGTGTCCTTGTCCAGGAGTGGACTTGGCAGGGTCCATTGAGCCTCTAAGGAGTTACGGTTATAGTTTCTGGAGATTCAGCGTTTCCCCCTGGACTGTGGTTACCAGTTGAGGAAAGTTGTGTTTGAGGTATCTGTGTTATCTTTGCCAATGTCGTCTGAGTTAGCTCTCTGCTAGAGAAGGAAGCAAGCAGTTGTCGCACATGTTGGTTAGCAGCTCTTTTCCTCAACTGCCTTGGATACCTGGGCCCGTCTGCCGGGATCTCTTCCACCTCTTGCCCCAGACTCAGGTTTTTGATGTGGGGCTGGGAGCAGAGGACTGGAGTGGCTTAGACAGGGCTCTGGGTTGTTATTTTTCTCACTGCTGACAGGAAGAGACTCATGGGAGGAAGGGCTTATCATGGCTCCCGGCTCAGGGGTACAGTCCACCAGACATATCAGGACAACTGGCTCCTGTACGGCAGCAGGAGGCTGCTTGCTCACATCTTGGTGGGAAGGGAAGCAGAGAATGGGGTGCCATTTCTGCAGGCTTTCTCCTTTCCCCTTTTACTCCAAGTCTGTTCCCCAGTCCTTGGGATGGTGCCATTCACATCCAGGGAGCATCTTCTCTTCTCAGTTAATCCTCTCAGGAAACTTCCTCACAAACACACCCAAAGGAGTGCCTCATTAACACCTTAGGTGTTAGTCCAACAGTATTGGCAATTAAATTCAACCATAACTGGTATCAGGCAAGAAGGTCCAGAAAAGACATTATCATCCTTAGACACTTGCTTACCTCTAGTCAAGGTAAGCAGCAGGAAGCGGCAGCTCCATTCTTGAGAGTTCAGAGCAGCATGGACTCAGTTCAACAACTGGCTTATAGAGGGACACTACCACCAATGACTATCGCAGACTAGATGCTGGCAGCTGTAGACAGGGTGTAGGCTGGAGAACCTGAGAGAGAACTGGTGGAGCTCCATCTTGGCTTCCTAGCTTCCTTTCTAGGGCTGGAAGGTGAGTGGTGGGATTCTATCTGGATTTCCCACCCAAAGACTCAGCTCTAATGTAAGCTCAGCAAAGTCAGCAAGAACTGTGAGTACCAAGGGATGCTAGATGGGGCAATGCTGAGAAGGGAGGCAGGAGGCTTCCAATCAGGAATCCTCTGCAATGGTAGGCAGCTATTTCCTGATTAGCCACCCTGGGTCTTGATATCACCTGTTACTGAGTCTCAAATGAAAGGTTAGGCCAGCTTTACAGCCCTGTGATAAGAGATTTTATTAACTTCTAGGTAAGATATTATCCACACCTCTTTATATCTTTTCCTTGCAAATGAGAAATGGATTCAATGGTAAGAAGTAGAATCTTCTAGAAAACAGATCCTGACTATAGACTGTGGAGCAGCCATCAAATCACCCACTCACTTATTATCCACCTATTCATCCATTTTTCTCTCCTCCTGTTCTCCATTGTTCCTCTATCCATATTATTCATCCCCCAATCTTCTATCACCTAGTCATCCATTATCCTACAATTCATTCATCTAGTGATCTTCCATTCATCTTTCCACCCATTGTCCATCCATCCATTGATCATCTGTCCAACCATTAATCCATTTACACATTTCCATTCATTATCTCATCTTCTATTCACACATCCAGCTGCCTATCTTCATCTATCCATTCATCCATCCACCCACCCACCCACCCACCCATCCACCCACCCACCCATCTACCCATCCACCCACCCATCCACCCATCTACCCACCCACCCACCCATCCATCCATCCTTCTATCCTTCCATCCATCCATCCACTCACCCACCCACTCATCTACCCACCCACCCTTCCATCCATCCTTCTATCCTTCCATCCATCCATCCATCCACCCACCCACCCATCTACCCACCCACCCTTCCATCCATCCTTCTATCCTTCCATCCATCCATCCTTTCATCCATACACCCACCCACCCATCCATCCTTCTATCCTTCCATCCATTCATTTATCCTTCCACCCACCCACCCATCCACCCACCCATCCACCCATCTACCCATCCATCCACCCACCCACCCACCCACCCACCCACCCATCCATCCTTCTATCCTTCCATCCATTCATTTATACATCCACCCACCCTCCCACCCATCCATTCACCCATCCAACATCCACCCATCCATCCACTTACCCACTCACCCATACATCCACCCACCCATCCATCCATCCATCCATCATCCATCCATCCACCCACCCATCCACCCACCCACCCATTCATCCTTCTATCCTTCCATCCATTCATTTATCCATCCACCCGCCCACCCACCCACCCATCCATCCATCCATCCATCCACCCACCCACCCATCCACCCACCCACCCATCTACCCATCCACCCACCCATCCACCCATCTACCCACCCATCCACCCATCCATCCATCCATCCATCCATCCACCTACCCACCCATCCATCCATCCATCCACCTACCCACCCATCCATCCATCCATCCACCTACCCACCCATCCATCCATCCATCCGTCCGTCCGTCCGTCCATCCGTCCATCCATCCATCCATCCATCCAATAATCTGTGCCAAATCCTTCACTTTCATCTTGTCCTTTTTCTTCTTTGTCTTCACCATTCTCTATTTCCTACCACCTGAGAAATATTTGTCTAGACTCTACTATGTACCATGGTTCTTAGATTTGGCAGGCTCCTTCAAAGCATGAGGAGCTTCCCAGAAGAGAAGTTACTCTTTTTACTGAAACCCAGATCAACTCCTCTGCACCCCAAGAATAACCTCCCTACACTCTGTTCATGATTCCAGGGGAAGAGAGAGAAACGGTGTAGAGAGGGAAGGAGAGAGAAAAGAGCAGGCTGAGTCTGCTGCTGTGCCATCCTACTTTATGTGAGATGCCCAAGCTGCAGGAAGCATGGAGAAGAACCCACGCCTCACACTTGACAATGTGATTGTCTATGTTGCATTTTATTAAATTATATAATCTTATATGAGGACATTTCATTGCAGAGGTCTCCTAATCAGTTTCCCTGCTTCCAGACTCCAGTACCCAGATCTACACTCCTAACCATGCCATGGTCAGGGAGATCTTTGGGATCTTTCTTCTCTCTCATTCTCCTCTCTCTCTCTCTCTCTCTCTCTCTCTCTCTCTCTCTCTCTCTCTCTCTCTCTCTCTCTCTCTCTCTGTATGTGTGCGCATGATTTTGAGGCCAGGATTCAATGTCCAGTGACTTCTTCAATCACTCTTCACCTTAGTTTTGAAGGAAGGTTTCTCGGTGACCTAGAGCTCTCTCTTTGCCAGACTGGCTAGTCAGGGATCTCCATGGATCCCCTTGTCTCTGCCTCCTCAGCCTGGGGATATAGGTGCCTGCTGGTGCACCATCATTTACATGGGCACTGGAGATATCAGCTCCTCATGGGTACATGGCCATCACTAATCCCACTTGTCCCTCGAGTGCTCTTTCTAGCCCCCTTCCTGAACCCACAGGAAGGAGGTAAAATCCTTAAAATGACCTGAAAGGACCCTCATCATCTGACTAGGTGCCCTTTAGACCCATGCCCACCTCCTGCCACATAGGTCACATGTACATAGGCTCAGGGCTGTCTACAGCTCCCCTAGCATCTTATCAGTTTTATTTCTCAGACACAGTGTGCCCAGCTGTCAGTCACTGCTCCAATCACTCTGCTCCCTGTGCATTCTTTACAGTGCATATCCATCCTCTCCCAGGCTCTCCACCTCGTATTTTACTTTACATGTGCAGGATATCTTTCCTGAGTTAGAAAACTGAGTAGTTCATCTCTGGGGTCCTGGGTTGGCCTCTTAGAAGCCTCTCAGTGTGTGTTTGAAGGGAGAGTGAATAGATTTTGAATGGATGAGAGATAAGGAGCACTTTACAAGAGACATTGAAGAGCCTCAGATTACATGATTAAAATGTTTGTGTCCCAGGGTACATCCCCTAAAACCTCCGATCTTTGGGCTGTGGTCTCAGCCTTGGAAACATGTCTAAGCCAAAAACAGAGAACTTGGGTATGACACAGTTATCTGCTTTGGGGCTCATTTCCTGTTTCTTTCTGAATAAAAGACCTTTGGGGAGACAGGCACCCAGAAGAGCCTGAACCAGCGGTGAGATGAAGGAGAAGGAGGTCCCTGATGCCCATTTCACAGTGGACAAGCAGAACATCTCCCTCTGGCCTCAAGGTAAGTGCTGTCCATTGTTCCATGCTCGCTTGGTGCTTATGCCCATCACCACTCTTCACTGAACCTTAACAAACCTCTGTGTCTCCTTCCAGAGCCTCCCCCGAAGTCGGATCTGTCTGCAGACCTAAGGAAAGCTCTTAGCCTCCGGGTGGCCTTCATCTGTCTGTCATTGGTGCTGGTCACCTCCATTGTGCTTCAGGCTGTTTTCTGTAAGTCACCAGGTCCCTGGAGACTTAAACCTTTTTGCTGCTTGCTGTCTTTGGTGCCTTCAGTCTATGATGTTTCAGGAGGTTTCCTGATGTTTCTGGAAGCTGACCCGAAGCTCCTTCTATCCCAGGGTTCTTGGAGGACTTTCTGACCAGCATTAGGAAATGTCTGTCCTCAGGGGTACTCTTTAGTGTTGAGGGAAACAGTCACCAAGCTTTTCATCTCAGCTTTTGCTTCCCTTCGCTTCCCGTCCCTCGAAGCTCTGAGATTCAAAGCCCTGTGCATAGCCCCCAACAGTGAGAATGATGTCTCCTTACCCAGCTAGGGCCCAAGTTCAGAACAGATTGAGAACTTGGCCAAGCCAGTGACCCTCCCACATGGTCTCCACACTCTTGAGGTTCTTACCTGAACTTCTTATTCCTGTTCTAGAAGCTTCTTGGTCTCTGCTGTGGTCATACACCTTTCTCCAATCTACCATGTCTTTAGAAATTATAGGGAGGGAATGATTTCTCTTTTCATAGCCTACTTGTGTGGTCTCAGATTCTCAGGCCACTCTTCCAGGTTCCCAACACCTTATCTTAGACTTATCTTAGACTCCTGGTGTTTTCTTTTTTCTTTCCCCCATTTCTCTCTTCTCTTCTCCCTCCCTCCCTCCCTCCCTCCCTCCCTCCCTCCCTCCCTCCCTCCCTCCCCCCCTCTCTCCAGGGTCTCACTATGTAGCCCAGGCTGGCCTGCCTGAAATTCACTGAGATCTGTGATTAAAGGTGTGTGATACCATGCCTGGCCGTTTTGGCTTCTAGTACAGCATTTTCATAGAACTTTTTTTTTTTTTTTGAAAAGGTCTCATTTTTATTTTATGTGCCAGCATTTTGCTTGCATGTTTGCACATCACATGCCCTGGGATTCGAAGAGCCAAGGGAGCACTGGATCTCCCTAGAAGTGAAGGTATAGATGGTTCTGAGCTGCCCTACTGTGCTGGGAAATTAGCCCAGGATTTCCACAAGAGTAAGCATTCTTCCTGCTGAATCATTAGCAGTCCCACAGGACAGTTTTGAAGTTATTGGTTAGTTCTGTTTGCCATGCCTATGATCTTGGTGGAGAATGAAAGACAGGGCCAGGGGAGGGCAGAAATAGCTTAATGCCCCTCCCATGTGTTCTTGAGTCTACATGGATATGGCCCTGCCCATGGCGTGGAGCAGCCTGTGGGCAGACAAGGGAGGGGTGTTCCGCCCTAGCTGGTGGCTGTGTCTTTGACAGGAGATGGCTGGGGGTCTATCTCATAGGCTCAGAGGGGACTCAGTGATGGAGTACCCTTTTCCAAGTTCACCCTGACCATAGTAAGGAATTTCAGTGCTGAGTCCCCTCCACTTGTTCATGAGGCCTCTTGGTCTCCCCCCGCCTGTGCCAACCAGTGTTCCTGACACATGGTGGCACATGATTATTAGCAAATGAATGTAGAATAAGGGGCAGTTCCATGGACTGTCCCGGTCCTTTGGGAAGCCTGATCCTGCATTTTCCCCTTCCATCACACAACACCCACTTCCATGACTTAGGAACCTTTCAATTGACCGACCTCTTTACTTTCTCAAATCTAGATCCCAGGTTGATGGGCAAAATACTGGATATGAAGAGTGACGCTCAGATGTTGAAAGGTCGTGTGGACAACATCAGCACCCTGGGTTCTGTTCTTGAGAAGGACAGAGGCCGTGTGGAGGAGGCTGAAATTCAGATGCAGATACTGAACATGAGCCTCACCCGTGTGCATTCTCAGATCCTGTCTTTGAGAACCAGCATGATGCAAACCGGTGTTCAAATCAGCATGTTAATTAGAAACTGGGAGGAGGTTGGTAATCTTAATGTCAAAATCCCAGAGCTGCAAAGAGATCTGGATAAAGCCAGCACCTTGAATGCAAAGGTCCGAGGACTACAGAACAGCCTGGAGAATGTCAACAAGATGTTCCAAGAACAGCGTAAGGGAGAGGGTCTTCCTGCAGGTTGACCAGTGGCCACAAATCCTCCGTGTCTTGGACAGGAGACCCGCTGGCTTGTGGGTGGGCAGGGAAGTTAACAAGGGAGGTGTCTTAGTTAGGGTTTACTATTGATGTGAAGAGACACCATGAGCATGGTAACGCTCATAAAAAACATTTAATTAAGGGTGGCTTGCTTACAGTTACAGAGATTCAGTCCATCATCATTATAATGTGGAGCATGGCAGCATGCAGGCAGACAAGGTGCTGGAGCTGAGAGGCCTTCCATCTTGATAGGCAGGCAGCAGAAAGCTGATTGGTTTTCACACTGAGGGAAGCTTTAGAAAGAGACCTCAAACCTACCTCCACAGTGACACACTTCCTCCAAGGCCACATCTCCTAATAGTGCCATTTTAGCAGCCATTTTCTTTCAAACCACCACAGAAGACCTTAACTATTGGTCTGAGAGGGCTTGGGGCAGTGAGGAGAGCTAACAACAGCCTAGCTTGGGTCTCTACACTGAGGTGCAGAGTGTGGAAGCGTTAGGGAGTCTGTCCTGGTCTTCTGTATGGATAATAGTTGTACTTTGCTTTTGAGAGAGTGAGTTTATTAAGTGTAGAGTAAACTAAAAATAAAAGAATAAACAAAAAATGATAAATGGATAGATGATTAATAGACAGATACGTAGGTGAGAGAGAGACTAATATAGCAAAAACATCAAACCGGCTACTCAAAATATCCAGCAGAAATCAACTGAAGAAGCCTACTGAGGTCCTCTGCTGGAGCTTCTCCAGAAGCAGAGGGTCCCCTTGGGTCAAGATTTCAAGAAAAAAACCTAGTAAAGTCTGGGAAGCAACACAGTCAAATTCATCAAATCCAGAGCTCCAGACATCCAGCAGAACCTGACTGGGGAAGCTGAAGTAGACAGCTGGAGTTCCAAGCTCAGCTTTCTCTCCTTGGGGGGGGGGCACTTTGAGACAAACATGATTGGCTCTGAAATTGGGAGGGGTAGGCACCCCACTTCCATATCCAGCTTCTCATCGAGCTCACATAGTGACATTTACAAATATAATATGTTACATGTGGTCTGTATCCTGTCTTTTCCCGTGAAAAGGATTACTGTGAGCCAGGGCCCAGGGTAATGGTCCTCATATATTGTCTCCTTCCTGCCTCTGTACATTTTCCTGAGACTCTGACTGTAGTCTGAGACTTTTAGGGTTCTAGTGTCTCAACTGCAGTTACCTCGGCCCCTGTTTTCCAGGTGACATTCTGGAGATGCTGTCCAGAGGCTGGAAGTATTTCAGGGGAAACTTCTATTACTTTTCACACACACCAAAGACCTGGTACAGTGCAGAACAGTTCTGCATTTCTAGGGATGCTCATCTGACCTCAGTGACCTCAGAATCAGAACATGTGAGTACAGTCATCACAAGCTCTGTGAAGGGCATGTCAAGAGGCTGGACAGGAGTTTGCAGCAGTAACAAATGTGTGTGTGTGTGTGTGTGTGTGTGTGTGTGTGTGTAGGAGCATGTAGCCATGCATATGTCAAAGCCACAGGAGGGCATCACATGTCCTGTTCTATCTCTCTGTCTCATTCCCAGAGCATTGACTGGTAGCCAGCAACTAAGTGATCCTTTGCCTCTGCCTTCCACTGGGCTGGGGATTTGAACTCAGAGCCTCATGTTTGTATATCAAGTTCTCCTACCCACTGGGCCATCTCCCTTGTAACCCCACCCCAGGTTTATTTCTCATGTGTACTGCAGGTCTTGTGTGGGACAGCAGGGATTCTGTTTGTTGTGGGTGGGTATCAAGGACCTAAGCCACAGGAGGCTTTAGTTCAACACACACCGCAGTTGCTGAAGCAGCAAAGAGACACTGCATACAGCTTCACTGGCTGTTAAAGCTCCTGTCCTCAACCAACATGCCATTTCTGATTGATCACTTGTCCCTGGGAGAGCCAGTCACACAACCTTGCTAACTTCAAAGAGGGCACCAGGGGGCGCTCATTCCACATGGCAGAAAAGTATTTGGGAATAGCGTTAATGATACCCCAGGCCCCAGGAAGCCTCCTTCCTGGTGACAGAGTGTAGACTGGGCTCTGGGAGGTGGACAAGTGAAGCCGAGTGATGCAGTCTGTTTATCAACTAGTCCTGGAGCCTTGGGGAGATGACTTAACTTTCCCAGGTCTCACCTTAAGTGAACTGATAAAACAGTGTCTGCCCGAGGGGAGAGGAGGGAGGGAGGCATAGGAGCTCTTTCAGTGTTTGGCACAATTTAGGTATGGCCATCAGGCCATTCCCCTGATGCCCCAATGTCTCTTTGCAGTTTGCTGAGCTAGCTTGCTTGCTCGCTTGCTTGCTTTCTCTCTCTCTTTCTCCCTTCCTTCCTTTCTGATTTTTATTTGGGTCAGGATCACAGTATGACTCAGGATGGCCTTGAACTCTAGTCCCTTGGCCTCATACTGAAAAATTCAGGGATTGCAGGCATCTGATGCCATGTTTGGTAGGCCGTGTCTTCCTTGTTCTCCAGCATCTCACTAGAAGCACAAATTCCAGGTTTCTTAGCTGGTAAGCATTGTGCAGCTAGGACATGGAAGTGGGCTCTGGGCTCCAGGCACGGGCATGGAGGTGCTGAGAAATGATGCCATGTGTGTGCGTCTGTGAATCTTATGGGGACGATGTCAAGTTCAGGGGCTGCCATTGTGCATAGGAGAAGAGTGCCTAACAGGTGGTGGTGGCTGGGCCGCGGTCCACTTACTCTGTTCCCCACAGGAATTTCTCTACAAGGCAACAGATGAACTTCCGCACTGGATTGGTCTCACCAAGAAAGGGAGTGAAGGGGACTGGTACTGGGTGGATGAGACCTCATTTAACAAGCAGCAAAGCAGCAGGTGAGTGAGTCTGCTGTGGCCTCCTCCCCAGTCTGGCTTGCTGGGTGCTGAGTTTCCATGAACACAGGGCTGTGATTGTCCTTAACCCACCACAGTGGCTGCACTGGAGCAGACATCCAGCTGACTGCTGCTGCTCATTGAGTGGAACGTGGGGCCAGTTAGCAATCTGCATGTTCTATGGGCTTGTCAGCAAGACCTCTGCCCAGCTGGGGTGAGGATCTCACACAAGCCCAGACCTGTACAGTATGGGGTTGTGAAAGCCTTGTGTGAAGGGGCAGGGCACAGCAAAGGGCTTAGAGTTGAAGGATTTACTCCTCTTCTTAGGTTTGGGAGCAAAGCCTGACAATGTTGTCACCAATGATGAAAACTGGGATTGAAACAATCCATCGAAATTATTTATTTATTTGACTTTATTGTGTGTGCACATGATGTTTGTGGGAGAGCATGTGTCACATGTGTGTAGAGGCCAGAGGACTACTTGTCTGGCTCTGTTCTTTCCCTGACACATGGAATCTGGAGATTAGACTCAGGCCATCAGGTTTGGATGTAGGTACCACTGAGGCATCTTTTTGGCCTCTGGAATAGCTAATCTTTAAGACCACATCTCCTGTATTCCAAGCTGGCACGGAACTTTGCCATGTAGCCTAGGCTGACCTTGAACTTCTGATCCTCCTGCCTCTACCTCCTGATGCTGGAATAAAGAATATATCAACATACCCAGTCTATTTGATGCTGTGGATCCAATGAAGGACTTCCCACATGCTAGGCAAGCATTCTGCTAAGTGCAAAATGTGTCTTTGTTTTCTCACTTGGTAGGTTCTGGATTCCAGGTGAACCCAACAATACAGGAAACAATGAACACTGTGTCAACATCAGGCTGTCCTCCTTCCGGTCTTGGAATGATGCCTCCTGTGACAACAAGTTCCCTTTCATCTGTAAGCGGCCCCACATACAGACAATCCCACGACAGGCCTGGTCCTGAGCGCAGCATTTGTTTTCCCACAGTGATCCAGCCTGAGAAGACGCCTTTCTCCCTGACACTCCAAGATTGCTCTGCGCCTTGAGTTTTTCTTGTTTGAAAATTGCCCCAGCCACATCCTGGGAACTCTCTACTTCTGGAGGGTCCTGGAGGGGGTTGGGTTAAATGGGCAAGGACATGGAGAAGATGTAGAAACCCCTGCTGCCTAGGTGAGGCAGGTTAGGACCCTGACGTCTACATAACACTTTGTTTGGATTTTCCTTACCCTTCTAAGAAGTCTTGAATGACTATATATAAAATCTACATTCACATATGATCAGTGCTGTAGGAGGCAGACATGGTTAGCCAAAGTTAAACACCACGCAAATAGAACACCACATAGTGTTCTCAAAATGCATAAATAGCTAATGTTTTTATGTGTCCATTGCAAGTAAAATAAAAGACTTCCTTTATTGACATGTGTGTGTAGATGCTCACAGTTTTCAGAAGAGGGTGTCCAATCCCCTATAGCTGGAGTTATAGATTTTTATGAACAATCTGATATGGGTTCTGATTCAAACTCAGGCCTTCCTTCTGACACAGTAGTAGTGTTTTTTAACTGACAAGCCATCTCTTCAGTCCTGTAAATTTAAATTATGAAATAAAAGAATAAACCAGAAGGCTGGATGTGTGGCTCAGGAGGTAAATTTCTCATCTGGCATTAGTGACGCTGAGTCTTAATGACAGCAACACACAAACAGGTGTGGTGGTGCTTAGCTGGGACCCCAGCAGTGAGGAGGTGGAGATTCCAGGAGAATCAGAAGCTCAGGGTCATCCTCAGCTACATAGTGAGTTTGAGGTCAGCCTGGTACACAAGATCCTGTTTTGGGGGGGGGCAGTTTGCTTCAGGATAAGTAAAAGATTCCTCCCATACTGCTAAGGGGCTCTCTCTAGTTGAGGCCAGGATGCCCATATGTCTGTTTAGAGGCACTGGCAGGGACCTCTGGCTATTTTCCATGGGAATAGCTCTTCATGGTCACCCCATCCACACCATGTTCCATCGCCTCTCTATCTACTTTCTCTGAGGTTCGAATCCCCATTTCTCTTGAGTGAGCTAACCCAGTGCAGGTCGGGGCTGGCAGGTCCTGTTTCCTTGTGAGCTGTTTGCTCAGCGCTCTCTCTCACCCACCAGGAAGGAGATGCTCACAGGCCATCACACGCTTGGGGCCCCTCCAGCACAGCAGTCTGGCTCTCCCACCCCCGCTCTCCTTGTGTTCTCTCTCTTGCTATACCTGTGAAGACAAACCTCCTGGCTCATAGCTTTCTCTGGATTGCATGTTTTCATTCCCAGTGGCCTCTGTGAACAGAAAAGAACATGCAACCTTGGGGTGCATTTAGATAGAGGGTAAAAATAAAGAATAAGGATTGTCTGGCCCTTAAAATGCCAGTAGCTATAGGCAGGGCTTATCTTTAGTTTTTACGTGAATTAAGTTTGGTCTCTTCTTGTAGTTCCTGGGTAGTCAGTCTTCAATTCTGTAGCTCTGTTCCCAGGGGAACCTTGCTAGGTCCTCACGCTTCACAGAGGCTGGGTTTTCAGACAGACATAAACTGGAATCCTGAGACCAAAGCCTGAAAACAGAATCCACCAACAGGGGGCAGCCGAGAGAATGCAGGAGGTGTGAGCTGGCTTCCACTGAGGATTCTCAAGAGACATTCCCTTCTTAAGAGTGCACTTGACAGGGTATTGCTGAGGGAGGAGGAGGGAGAGCAGAGGGTGCGGGTGTTTTTGTTTTGTGACGGGGTTTCTCTATGGAGTCCTGTGTTGGAGAATGAGGACTTGGTCCTTTTCATAAGCCTTGTGAAACCCAAGACCATAAGTTTCCTGATGATAAGGTGTTTTCTCTGATTGCTAGAATAGCTCTTAGTAACTGATTGCCAGAATAGCCCTTAGCAAAACCACAGAATATTCCTTTGTCTGCCTTCCTGCCTTTCCAGAGTGGGTGGGGCGGTGCTGAGCCCAGGGACATGCCATTTACTCTTCCCCCACAGCTGCTATTTGCCATCCACTATCCCCCTCCTCACTCCCCTCCCCTGAAGAGTGTATATGTTACAGCTTGCAGCTCAATAAACGGAGACCTTGACACGATTCAGACTGACTCTGTCATTCTTTGAGCGCTTGGTCTTCGTCCCTCTCTCACCCCCCCCCCACTGATATTTCAGGTGGAACCCCCTCGAGACCCACAAAATTAAGAGTCCCATGGGTCAGGGCAAGTGGCGCCGCAACGTGGGGCTCGAGGTACGGCCAACCACCGGACGACGGATAAGGAAGGGGACCCCGAAGCTTTGGTACGGATGCCTGACTGCATCGCTCGTGCTACTAGGAGAGTCCGGAGGTAAGTCGTCCAAGTCATCATGGGGAAGACTTTGTCAAAAGAAGTAATGTTTATAAAAGAGATGAAGGCCGATCTCAGGGAGAGGGGGATAAGAGTTAAAAAGACTTAGTGAAATTTTTTTTTTTTGTTTTATTGAAGAGAAATGTCCCTGGCTCGTTTTAACGGGACCTAACATACATCCCTTAACTTGGATGAAAGTTGGCAAAGATATTAATGTGCTTTTAAAAACCGGGAAAGAGATCCCTGACACCTTCTTTAGCTATGATGGCATTGTTAGAGATATTCATAGAGAAGCTGACAGTGATCAGGCCTTCTCACGTTTGCTGGCTCTCACAGAGGATTTTCTTTCGGGCTCCCGCTGCCCGACACCCAAAAGTGAGACTGAGGTTAAGCCTCCCCATCTGGCGCCACGTCTCTTATCGGCGAACCCATTCCTTCCACTAAGACCCTTGGATTGCCATTACAACCTGAGAAATCAGAACCTAAAGTTTACAAAGCAATCTACCCAGTCATTCCCCGCGAGGAACCTCCTGATGAGGGGCTCGATCAGACCTCCAAGGCCGATCTAGACAAAGAGGCAGACAAGGCAGAAAGATACGATCCTCCACGCCCCGACCCCTGGCTTACCCGTCAGGTGACCTTGGGGCCATTCTCATGGAATTTTCCACCTCCCTATCCTACTGTACTTCCTCCTGTAACGGGGACCCAGAGAGACCCTGGTCCCGCTCTGCCAGGAGCCCAGGAAATGCTACAGACCAAAGCCAAGCTTTTAAAGCAAGTTTCTGAGCTCAGAGAAGTTTTAACCATCAAAAAAGAAATGAGTGATTTAGTCTCCCAGATACAAGCTTTACACACAGATTTGATTAAAGGAGTTTCGGGCCACACCCGGTGGTCGGGTTACCTCCCACTCCTCTTGAAGGCCGGGGACGCTCGAGACACCGTATCCCCAGAGCTGAGCCCTGATATACCTTCCGGGTTGTAACCCGCGCCCAATCAACAGAGAGCCCAGGCGATCACAGGAGTGGCAGCTTGAGGAGAGGCCAGGAGAGCCAGCTGTCTGATTCTGGCTCAGATTCAAAGCAAGAGAGTAGTGATTCTGAGGGAGGGGAGGAGCTAGATGATACTCCAGGACAATGTATTTACAGGAAACTAAGACTTAAACATGTCAAAGAATTACATTCTGCTGTTAAGAATTACAGCATGACAGCCCCTTTTACCGTATCTATTCTTGAGGGGCTTGGAGAAGAGGAACACTTGTTGCCCCATGAATGGAACAATATAGTACAGTCTGTCCTAACCCGGGGACAATACTTAACTTGGAAGGCTGAGTTTATAGATAAGGCGGAAATGCTGGCTAGTGCCAATAGGAGAAACCGCCCAACCGCCACCTGGACAGCAGATAAGATTACTGGCCGAGGAGCTCATAGGAATGAAAAGAAACAGCTAAAACTCCCCCCCCCCATTGCTTATGCAAACCGCTCAAGCTGCCATGGCAGCATGGAGGGCAGTTCCAGCTGCAGGAACGATTACTACCCCCTGACTAAGGTGATTCAAGGGCCCAATGAGCAGTATTCCCAGTTTGTGGCACGGCTTTTAGAAACTGCTGAGCGAGTCCTGGGAGAAACAAATGGTGATAGCCCCATGATTAAGCAGTTGGCAGTAGAAAATGCCAACTCAGCCTGCTGTGCAGCTCTGAGAGGAAAAATCAGAGATCTAGACCTAAATGGCATGATTAGACTTTGTAATGAAGTCGACTCCTTTGACCATAAATTAACCAAGTCTATTAATCTGGCAATTGGAGCTGCCTTCCAGGGGTCAGTTAGAACAGCCAATCAGGGTTTAAAAAATTATTTCCGCTGTGGGCAATCTGGACATTTTGCTAGAGAGTGCCATCAAAATCAAAGAGATGGCCAAAGCTTACCGACTGGGGCCCCCCAGCCCCCGCCAGGAATTTGCCCAAAGTGTAAAAGAGGGTGTCACTGGGTCCGAGATTGTAAGTCTAAAACTGACATTAATGGGCAACCCCTGACCCCTGTCTCCCCTCCTGCGGTCTGGGAAATGGGCAGGTGCTGAGGCAGGGCCCGGCTTTTGTCAAGGCCTGTTCCGAGCCTCTCCCGGAAGTGCAGGGTTGGACCTCTGTTCCACCTCCACCCGGATTATAACACCTGAAGAAGGCCCAATTGTTATTGCCACTGGAGTGTTTGGTCCCCCTCCACCTGGGACGTTTTTTCTTATCCTGGGCCGAGCTTCAAGCTCCTTACAGGGTCTGTCAGTCATCCCTTCAATTGTTGATGGTGATTATGAGGGAGAGTTAAAATTCCTATTACAGCCCCCCCCCCAGGGCCTGTTACTTTACATGCTAGACAAAGGATAGCCCAGGCCTTGCCCCTCCCATTAATGGGAGACTATCCCCATCTGGGCCGCCGCCCAGAAAAATCAGAAGCTGGGTCTAGTGACATCTGCTGGATACGGCAGCTCACAGAGACTCGACCTACCTTAAAACTACTGCTAGATGGTAAAGCTTTCCTGGGATTGTTAGATTCTGGAGCCGATGCTATGGTCCTAGCAAAACAACATTGGCCTGGTTCCTGGCCATTAGAACCTACTGCTACCCATCTCCAAGGTATAGGACAGGTCCAACACACCCTACACAGCTCAAAGTTTTTAAAATGGGAGGACCCAGAGGGAAATACAGGAGAAATACGCCCCTATGTGGTAGAAGGGTTGCCTGTTAACCTGTGGGGAAGAGATATCATGACTCAAATGGGAGTCATTATGATGAGTCCTAATGATAAGATTACTCAAATGATGCTGAAAACCGGCTTCTTACCTGGCAAGGGGCTAGGAAAAAATGAACAGGGAATTATACAGCCTATTGCCCCTACCCCTAAGACTGATAGACAGGGATTAGGAACAGAGACAAACCTTTTTTCCTAAAGACCACTGCTCTCCCTGCACGCCAGGCAGATAAGATCACTTGGGGGTCTGACACTCCTGTCTGGATAGACCAGTGGTCCATGCCCCGAGAAAAAGTCCAGGCTGCCCTTCAGCTGGTGCAGGAGCAGTTGGAGCAAGGGCACCTAGAGCCCTCTACCTCACCTTGGAACACCCCCATTTTTGTGATTAAAAAGAAAAGTGGACAATGGAGGCTGCTCCAAGACCTCAGAGAAGTTAATAAGACCATGATACCTATGGGGGCTCTTCAGCCTGGACTTCCTTCCCCCGTAGCCATTCCTAAAGGGTTTGAAAAAATAGTGATAGACATTAAAGACTGCTTTTTCTCCATTCCCCTCCACCCAGAAGATTGCAAGCGCTTTGCCTTTTCTGTCCCCATTGTTAATCATGCTGGCCCGAACCCTCGGTTTCAGTGGCGAGTACTTCCCCAGGGCATGGCCAACTCGCCCACACTGTGCCAAAGGTTTGTGGCCCAGACTATTGACCCTATACGCCTGAAATTCCCTGACGTATATATAATACATTATATGGATGATCTTTTGATTGCTGCACCCCACCCAACTCAGGCCCAAAAGACGGCTCAAGAAATTGTGCTGGCTCTCCAACAGCGAGGCTTTTGTGTAGCCCCAGAGAAGATACAGACCAGTTATCCTTTCCTGTTTTTGGGCTTTCAGCTAGATCCTGATTTGTTATATACCCAAAAGATCCAAATTAGGCGAGATAAATTAAAAACTTTAAACGACTTTCAAAAACTGTTGGGAGATATCAATTGGTTGCGCCCTTATTTAAAGTGAACAAAGGGCGAGTTGCGACCTCCTGATGACATTCTTCGGGGAGACGCCAATCCCTCCTCCCCCAGGCAGCTTCCTCCCACAGCTGAAGCAGCCCTACAGAAAGTAGAATTGGCCCTAATCAATCAAAAGATAGGATACTTTGACTCTGTGCTGCCATTGTTCTTGATCACCTTCTCCACTGAGTTTGCCCCGACAGGCTTGTTATGGCAGGCAGCAACTCCCTTCATGTGGGTTCATCTCCCCATGACTGGCAGAAAAGTGCTCCCAAGTTACCCCAGCCTGGTATGCCAGTTAGTGCTCATAGGACTCAAAACTTCCACTAGGTATTTTGGGAGAGACCCGGATACGGTAGTTGTCCCTTACTCCCGGGACCAAATAGACTGGTTGCAGAATAGACACTCTGAGTGGGCTGTTCTGTGCACCAGCTTTCAAGGACAGTTTGACAACCATTTCCCAGCTGATAAATTCCTACAGTTCTTTTCATATACTCCTTTCGTGTTTCTTAATAATACCCAATTACATCCCATCCCAGAGGCCCTTTTAGTGTTTATAGATGGGTCAAAAGGTGGCAGAGCGGCCTATGTGATAAATGGACAGCCCTTTAGTATACAAACCCCTCTTGAGTCTGCGCAGCTTGTAGAATTGTATGCTGCCCTCTGTGTTTTTGAAAGATTGAATAATGTTTCCTTTAATTTATATTCAGATAGCCATTACGTTGCCAATGCCTTACGGGTGCTTGAGGTGGTCCCAGTCATCCAACCTAATACACCCACCTTTCAAATGTTTTTTGATATTCAAAAATGCAGTAGGCAACGACTATACCCCTCCTTTATTGGGCACATTTGTGCACATTCTGGGCTGCCCGGACCCTTGGCGCAAGGCAATGAAACAGCAGACTCGGCCACTCGTTCCTTAATGGTGGCCCAAAGTATTGATCCTCTAGAGGCTGCCCGAGAGGCTCACCACCTACACCATCTTAATGCTCAGACATTGAGACTAAGGTTCCACATGACCCAAGACCAAGCTAGAGAGATAGTCAAAAATTGTAAAAATTGCCTAACCTCGATGCCTGAACCTCATCTGGGAGTCAATCCCCGAAGCCTCATTCCTGGGCAACTTTGGCAGATGGATGTTACCCATGTTCCCTCTTTTGGAAAAATAAAGTTTATACATGTTTCCATTGACACCTTTAGTGGTTTTATCTTTGCCTCTGCCCATTCTGGGGAGGCGACAGAAGATGTGATTAGTCACGTCTTGCAAGCCCTTTCAGTTCTGGGTCAGCCCAAATGTATAAAAACAGACAATGGCCCAGGCTATACCAGCCACAAGTTTAAATATTTTTGTGCTCAGCTTGGTATTAGACATATCACAGGAATCCCCTACAACCCATAAGGACAAGGCATCATTGAAAGGGCCCATCAGACTCTAAAGAATACCCTAATTAAACTTGCATCTCATGAGACATTGTATTCCCCCAAAGGCAATCAAAAGACATTGCTGACCCATGCCCTCTTTGTTCTTAACTTCCTGACCCTCGACCATTTTGGAAAATCTGCCGCAGAACACCACTGGCACCCACAAACAAGAGATGGTTTTGCTACTGTCCTCTGGAGAGATCCTCTGACCAATGAATGGAATGGTCCAGACCCCATCATTATCTGGGGCAAAGGATCAGCTTGCGTTTTTAATACCAAAGAAGGAGGAGCACGGTGGCTCCCAGAGAGACTTATTAAACCATATATAGATAAAAATAATGAAAAATAAATTGATCCAGGGATATTAGCCCCGAGATAGGATTGTGTTCTTCCTTTCAGGAAAAGGTCAAACAATGCCTCGGAGCAGCTTCCTTGAGATCCTCTTCTGGCTGATCGTTCGCTGTGCTGCCAACCCTCATCAGGTCAGGCGTCTGACATGGCAGATCTACTCCCAGACTGGAGAGGTGGTATGGGAGACTTCAGCTAATCATGCGGCCCAAACCTGGTGGCCTGACCTTATGCCTGACTTTTGCCTACTGGCCGTAGGACTTGATACCTGGGACATACCTGACATTGATAAGTCCAACTTAAATTTGACTAAGCAGGAGGTTGGATTTTCCTCCCCTGTAGTGGCTGTTCAAGGTGCCCCAGTAGTTGTGAACTCTGCACTGGGATGCCAGACCACCCTGGGTTGCTGTGGACTGGCAAAGACTGCCCAAAAGATGGAAGAGACCCCGGAACAGCTTATAGATGTGGGGGATATGAAGAATATTTTTGTGCTGCCTGGGGTTGTGAAACCGCTGGAGATGTGTATTGGAGACCCAGCTCCTCTTGGGACCTTATTACGGTCACATGCTCTCCTACACCTAAGCCCAATGGGTGGTATGTTTATGGTGCTTGCCACACACATAATATTCCAGAACCCCTAAAATGGGGACTGTCCTTGCCCTTAAAGATTTCTTTTACTACTAGAGGAAAACAGTTTTCTGATTGGACTACTGGGAGGACCTGGGGCCTAAGGTGGTATATGGAAGGGAGAAATAGGGGAGTTATTTTTAAGATCAGACTCAAAATAGAAAATACTCTCTCTCTCCCCCATAGGGCCTAACCCCGTCCTCCCTAATCTAAAGGGTTCGAACACTCCCATCGAACCTACCACTATACCTAGCTTGCCCTCGACCTCTGGTACCCAAGGGATGGCCTTTGTAAGCTTCTCACAATATTTGTTGTCAGGGGAAGGGACTGTTGACTGCCTATACAGCCTGGTCGAAGGGACATTCTTGGCCCTCTATGCCACCTACCCAAATAAGACTCAGGACTGTTGGCTCTGCCTTACCTCTAATCCACCCTACTATGAAGGGCTAGCCCTAGACATAAGATATGTTAATTCCACGATCCCTAGTACGAAGTGTTCAACTTCCTTACACCGGTTGACACTCTCTGAGGTCACAGGGAAAGGGCTTTGCTTAGGTTCACCAAAGGGCCCCTATTCCCTGCTTTGTAATACCACCATCAAACCCACAGGAAATAGCTATCTAGAGGCCCCAAATGGGACCATTTGGGCTTGCAATACTGGCCTGACACCATGCATTTCCACCAATATTTTTAATGCTTCCCATGAATTCTGTGTCCTCGTACAACTTTGGCCAAGGATTATATACCATGAGGGAAACACCCTGATTGATTTGTATGAGCAGAGGCACAGATTTATTAGAGAACCCGTGTCCCTAACCTTGGCCATACTGCTAGGGGTTGGCGGTTTAGTTGCCAGTATTGGTACCGGGACCGCTGGCTTGCTCAAAGCAAATCATCTGACCCATCTACATATGGCCATGACCTCTGATTTAGAGGCTCTAGAGAACTCTGTTAGCGCCCTTGAGAAATCCCTAACCTCCCTTTCTGAGGTAGTTTTGCAGAATCGTAGAGGATTAGACCTCTTATTTTTAAAAGAGGGAGGGCTTTGTGCAGCTTTAAAAGAAGAATGTTGTTTTTATGCTGATAATACAGGGGTGATTAGAGAGTCTATGGAAAAGTTGAGAAAAAGACTAGCTCAGCGCAAGAAAGAATATGAAGACCAGCAAAGATGGTTTGATGAGTTTTTTACAAAAACCTCTTGGCTCTCCACCCTAATTCCCACACTGCAGGACCCCTGATTATGTTTCTGTTACTTCTTACCTTTGGCCCTTGGGCTCTTCAGCGCCTCACCCATTTCATAAAAGGCCAGATTGATTCGGCTTTTTCAAAAAAATCACTTTCTGTCCATTATCACTGAATAGATTCATTAGAAAGCAATCAGGAGACATCTGTCTCAGGCCGGTTTCAGCAAACAAAGCCTACCGAAAGGCTTCATTTCAATGCACTCTAACCCCGAGACGATTCCGATGGCTAGAGGGCACCCAATGACGGGAATAGTATGGAGCCTGCTCTGGATGCACAACATACAGAGGTCGTCAAGACCGGCTCAACAAGGCATGTTGCCAGAGAACAGGATGCACTCCATATAGCCTAAGACAGGGGCCCTCTCCATCCCCTCTCTCTTTAAAGAGAAAGGGAGGAATTGTTGGAGAGTGAGGACTTGGTCCTTTTCATAAGCCTTGTGAAACCCAAGACCATAAGTTTCCTGATGATAAGGTGTTTTCTCTGATTGCTAGAATAGCTCTTAGTAACTGATTGCCAGAATAGCCCTTAGTAAAACCACAGAATATTCCTTTGTCTGCCTTCCCACCTTTCCACAGTGGGTGGGACGGTGCTGAGCCCACAGACATGCCATTTGCCCTTCCCCCACAGCTGCTATTTGCCATCCACTATCCCCCTCCTCACTCCCCTTCCCTGAAGAGTGTCTATGTTACAGCTTGCAGCTCAATAAACGGAGACCTTGACACAATTCAGACTGACTCTGTCATTCTTTGAGCGCTTGGTCTTCGTCTCTCTCTCACCCCCCCCATTGATATTTCAGGTGGAACCCCCTCGAGACCCACAAAATTACGAGTCCCACGGGACGGGGCACTCCTGCTTGGCCTGGAACTCATAGAGATCTGCCTGTCTCTGCTTCTGCCTCTGGAGTGGAGGGACTAAAAGTGTGAGCCACCACACCAGTGCAGGCTGTGTTTGGGTTAGGACATCTTTGAGCCTCCAAGGACCCCAAAGACCTCAGCTTGAGGACCCTCCCTTTTAAGAGCAGTCCCCACCTATTGAAAGGCTCCTTGTCTGTGTAGCACCCCACCACGAGACCATCTGCCTTCCACTCAGTATTCAATGTGGTGGCTAAAGAAACCGAATTTTGTGTTAGGTGTCCATTTTGGTACCTAATGGTCATTTTGTCCCAGACTCAAACTCCTGATGGATACACTCCCTGTAGCCTTGACCTCTGAACCTCCACCCAGAAAAGTGCAGCAGTGATGTGACCATCTGTTTGTGGCTTCTGTAACCAGCTTAGGCAGATATTCAAGGACTGTTTTAAGGTTACCCTGACCACTTAATCTTGACCAAGCAGAACAGCTCTTTGTCTTCTATAACTTTCTATACAGATACTCAAGGACTTATTGTGTTTTTGCTTTTAAAAGCTTCTCTTTTTATCTGTTTCTGGGTGACTTCTCTACTTTGGGTTAAAGACTGCAGCCCTGCTAGCAGTTTTAATAAATTTGGATAATTATAATCTGAATTGAGTCTAGTGGTCTTTGAACTCCATAACATTAACTTCATGGGTTTTCCTTCCTTGCTAGCCTGGGAAATCCTTCAGGAGACCAAGCTCATCTTGCTTGGGTGGGGTGTCATTCTCTCCTCCCCTGATGTGGGAATGCCTTTCTGTATACTGTGAATATCAATCTTTAAACAAAGGGGCTGTTTTGGCCCATGACAGGCACCATAGAAAAAGTAGGAGGAGAAATCAGAGCATAGGTAGGAGAAGCAGGGCAGAGTCAGACAGATTGAGCCAGCCGCCCAAGAAGAAGCATGGAAGGAACACAGGTGAGCCACAGGCCATGTGGCAGACAGATTAGTAGAAATGGGTTGATTTAAGATGTAAGAGCTAGCTAGCAATGTGCCTGAGCCATAAACCAAACAGCATGAAGTTAATATAAGCGTCTGAATCATTTTTGGGGCCTGAGCAGTGGCGGGTGGCTAAGGGGTCTGGGCCTTTGGCTGCCCGGGACCAAAAAACCCCACTACAACAGATGGCATCCAACGTAGGTCGAATATCAACTTAAAGCCTGAGAAAGATTAGAAAGGGTTCTAAATCAGAAGCTGAGCCAAAGGAGCTTTCAAATTGTGTATCTGAAGTGGGTCATTGTACAGAGAAAGTGTGGTATTTGGGCCGCATTCAAAATGGCGCTGGCGGATTGGCAGCAGGCAGCGTAAGATGCAACCAGGCTGGTTCCTGAAGTCTCACAGAAGACTTAGTAGCATGTGATTGATTTTAGATTTCTGTTTATTTTGAACAAATAAGAAACAAAGACAGTTACTTAGTAGCAGCATTTTCTTGGGTCTGTTCTGTTTGCTGGCCACGAACAGAGATGTGGTCCCTTTAAGAGAACTTACTGGTTCAGCTTTACCTGCAAAACTATGTGACTCTTTAAGAGAGTGGGAGTATTTTAAAAGCCAATATGATGGATGTTCCTATGGTGCACAAAACCAGAGGTGATTGTCCAGGTAGCTGTGTTGCTGTCCTCTCCCAAATTTTGGAAGCCACTACGTTCATGTACTTCTGACTTTCAGGTGATACATTTTCCTTCTCAGGTCTTGAGAGGGTTGAAGAATAGGTATTTAAGGTTACTACCCTATTATCCCTTAGCAAGGAACATTCAGGTGTTACACTTTCACTTTCCCAGATGAACCTTTTGAAGTAATTTATACACCCTACCATCTACCAATATTCTAGAAATATAAGATGTACTTTATATGTGTTAGGTTTTGGTTGTAATTTGTGCCTTATCCTCTCCTAGATACTACTTCATAGTAGTTCCTATTGTATATAGTCTTAGTTTAGAACCTTCTTAGTTAGACAAAAGGGGGAGATGTGGTGGGATTCAGGTGTCAGCTGATAAGATCCCAGGATGCTTATCCAGGGTCCTGGGTTCCTGAAGGGGGAGTGGCCAACCCATTGATAAGGGGCAACTGGGACCCTGGGCCCCGTTGACTGGTTCCTGACTGCTGGAGAGACTGGTTTGGCATCCATTGTCCATCGCTCAGATACTCCAGTCCCTGTTCAGGTGCCACTATAAGCTGTTACCTGTATCATGAGTATTGGTTTATATTTTAATAAATATTAATCTTGGATTGGTGCATTTTAAGAGAAACTCCGCCTACACTCCCCGTGATACCTCCTCTCACTCCCCAAGCCTTGGTGATGGCTGTGCTCCTAGACATCCCTCTGCGGGACTCTGCAGACTCTGCAGAGATGTGTCCTTCTCCCCTAGACTGTGAGTAGATGTGTCTGGTAAGCCTGTTCTGTGTCAGGTGTGGTTCACCAAGTGAACATGGCTACATTGGCCATTGCGACAAAGGGGAGTCTGAAAGGACTGGTTTCTCCTAATGAGAAGAGATGAGCTGAGGGAATCAAAGAAACGAAACTGAATCAGAAAATACCAAGGGGATGAATGAGATAACCAATGGGGGAAGCTATGTTGGAGAGTCTTGAGTTAGAGCAAAGTTGGGGCATCATGGAGACCCAACTACAGAGCCTCACTGCCCTGAGCCCTCAAAGCTCTGATCCTTCACATTCCTGAAGGATCAGAGGGAAGAATTTCTCTTTTCTAATAGTTCTAACAAAAATGGGCTGGGTCACATGCTGATCTCTGAAGCCATGAGGAAGTGCTGAGCCATCAGCCAAACATTTGTAAGTAATATTAAGCCTATGTGTTGGTTATTGAAGAGCAGATAGTTGGGACAGGAAAACTCCCCCTACTATGGATTGGCTGATGGATCAGGCTTATTACTAACCAACTCTTACACTTATTAACCCATACTTCTTATCTATGTTACCTCGTTTTCTATACGTCCTGGTTCCTCTGCAACTGCCTGGTGTCTCTCTGACTCCATCCTTGCTCCTCGCAGAGTCCTCTGTGTCTGGCTGTCCTGCCTATAATTCCTTCCTGCCTACCTGCCTATCAGCTTTTTATTAACCAATGTGAGCAATGCATATTCTCAGTGTACAGAAGGATTGCTCCACAACGATGGGCCAATCCAGGCATCACTCCTGGTGCTGGGTCCTGGTCCCTCCTTGGTCATGTGGGCTAGGCTCATGGTAAGAAAAGCTTAAGATTTGCCTTGCAACATCCTTTTCTTACCACAAGCCTAGCCCATGGCTAGAATACTTGCTTCCTATACACAGGTCCTGGATTCAGTCTCCAACATTGCTAACCAACAGACAGGTGAATAAACAAATACACGAATAAACAATAAACACTCGAGTAAGCCCCTGGGAAGGTCAGTGGGAGCACTGAAGCAAATGTGTGGATGATGCTTCTTAGGCTTTTCTTTATCCAAGAGAAGGAAAACATCAAAGCAAGGACAGAACAGCATCCTTGCCTACACATCCTTGTGTTCCTGGAGGGACACAAGAGCTGAGACACTGGAGTAAGGAGAGAATACAGGGAAGGTACACAAGCCCAAGACACCTGATGGTCCCTGCCTGTGAGATAATGTCCCTCTTCTGCCTTCACTCTGCCCTTCTGCTGAGCAAGGAATCCCCAAAGTTCTGCTTTCCAGGTCTTCCCAGCCTCTCAGGATGTCAGGGGAAATAGTTACTGAATTGGGTCCATCTTGACCCTTCTTGTGTATAGGGAAATAGAAACCAAGACCAGCCCTTTCCTCTCTGTGATGTCTGGGAGGTATTGCCTGTGGCTCTCAACCCCACAGAGAGAGGGGCTTTGGCAGACCCTGCTGGAGTTCAAGTAGGGCTTCCAACTGATTTAGAATGGGTACACTTCCTCACATAGCAGGCCAGCATTCAGTAGACAATAGATACAAGATCAACAGTCAGGGGTTTTGAGATCCTATGTGCTCCATTCTTCCCTGCATTGTTACACACACACACACACACACACACACACACACACACACACACACACGAGTTGGATGAAGGTCACCTATCTTCTCTTTACCCAGAAGACTCACCTCTGCAGGTCTGTTTCCCACTGAGTAGACAGAAGCCATGACACAGGCTTCTCCTTCCCCAGCAGAGACATTGCTGGTCCCTGTCAGAATGGCTTCTCTGATAGTGGACTTGAGAGTTCTCAGTCACTGCCCATTGGGCTATGGGAGGGTGGTTCAAAGATTTGGGGGAAAGATATGAGAATGAGATATAAAAACTAAGTATGAAAACAAGAAACACCATATGGTCTGCATGGGACACGGCCTCTGGAAGTCTGTAATTGACAACTGTTTGAGAGTGTTTATGATGTAGCCTACCACTATCAACAGGACTGTAAGCTCCCTGAGACAGAGGCAGGGCAGCAGAGGATTAGAATCTGCCAGGATCCCTTGACTTTGAAGGGGTGTCTTGGCTAGCAAGTCACAATATTGGCTCTACCCCTGGTTCACCCCTCAGTGGGATGGGGACTCCACCCTGAAGAATGCCATGCACTGTCCCTGGAAACTTCTATTCTTATCCTGTGCCCAATGAGCAGCAGGAAGCCCTAAAGCAGTATTTGTTTTAATTTTTTGTTGTGAGTTTTTGGGACAACATCTTTCGGTGTTGTCCAGGTTAGCCTCAAACTCACTATGTAGTCCAGGTTAACCTCAAACTTATTATGTAGACTAGGTTAGCTTCAAACTCACTATGTAGTCCAGGTTAGCCTCAAACTCAAGCTCACTATGTAATTCAGGCTGGTCTCAGCCTGGTGATTGTTCTGCTTCAGCCTTCTGAATTCTGGAATTATGGACAGGCATTATCACATCGTTAGTTACTTTTTATATTGCTGTGAAAAGACACCATGGCCAAAAAGAAAACATTTTATCTGGGGCTCATGGTTGCAGAGGGTGACAATCCAAGGCCCATCATGGTCCGGAGCACAGTAACAGACAGGCAGGCATGGTGTTGGAGCAGCACCTGAGAGCTTGATCCACAAGCATAAGGCAGGGAGAGAGAGCTAATTAGGAACAGAATGGGCTTTTGGAACCTCAAAGTCCACTGCCTGTGACACACCTCTTCCAATAAGGCTACACATCCTTCCTTCTTAAACCGTTTTACTAACTTGAAACCAAATGTTCAAATATACGAGCCCATGGGAGCTGTTCTTATTCAAACTGCTGCACCATGCCAGATCTAAAGCATTGCTTATCTTCCTGCAAGAAGTGTTACAGGTCTCATTTACAAGGAGTACTTTGGGCCCAGTCTTCTCCGTTTCCTTTAAATGAATCCTGAGAATCCGGAGATATCACCAACATGGATCTGATTGCTAACGAAGGCTTTATTAGTGGTTCTCAACATGTGGATTGACACCCCTTCGACAAACCTCTATCTGTGAAAATATTTATGATTCATAACAGTAGCAAAATTACAGTTATAAAATAATAACAAAAAAATTTCATGATTGGGGCTACCACAGCATGAAGAACTGTATAAAAGTGTTGCGGAATTAGGAAGGGTGAGAGCCAGTGGCTTAGATGAAGGTAGATCCTTCTTCCTAATCTCTGTCAGCTCTTCCGATACCAAGCTGTGCTTTTCCTGCCATCAGCCCCTTTCCAACACTGATGGTGTGCCCAGTGTTTGATTGCTCTGATGCAGCTTCTTTCATTGTTTTATCAATAGAAATGATTATGAGTCAGATATTAGGGTAAAACCTAATATCTTAGTCTGAGCTACAGATGGAGAAAATGATCAGCAACCTTTATGCTCACTGCCAAAGGATCTGGAGCATCTCCTTAGGCCCCTCCTTATTTCTATTATGTGTCCGTCTATCTCCTTTGAGTCCTCCAGAAAACTCTATGGTGCACTCCGACCAACTGAGCATGGACCCCTCCCCCCCACCAATCAAGGCCTGACTCCATTGGTGGTCTGGAAGAAATAGCACAAATCTCCTGCAATACTAACTCCCCAGATAGCAGAAACCCCACAGCTTGAGAGCTCTATCCACAAGACTCCCCCTTCAGAAACCTGTAGTCACTGTTAGGTTGCCAAGAGACCCATTTCTCTGCCTGTCTTTTAGCCAATGTCATGACATCCTCTCAGTTTTGATGGTTCCCTAGAATAAGTCATAGAACTATATAAACACTAGGTAGACCATTGCAGTCCTCTGGAAGGGATAGCCTGAGCCAAAGGAATGGCACGGGACAAGGTTTCACAGGTCCGGAGCACTGAACTTGTGTGTCTGATGAGTTGGCAGAGTTGATCCCTCCTGGATTTTCTTGTTCAAGTTTTCTGTTTCTTTGAGACAGGGTCTCATGTGTCCCAGGCTGGCCTCAAACTCACTTATGCAGCTGAGAATACTCTGAGCTTCTGGTCCTTTCCTGTGGCTGACTCCTGAGCTGTGTGATTCCCCCACACCTTGTTTAAAAGCTGCTTGGGATGAAAGTCATGGCCTTATGACAAGTGCTTTGGAGCCACAGCCTGAGCCTTACCTTGTGTTAGGGTATTCTTGTGACTCCCTTTGAAGGGCCTCTCACAGGAATGTCTGAGAGTAGGAGAGGGGATGGAGGCTTCTAACCACATATGGACTTTCTGGGACCAATGACTATCTAGAGAGATACTAATCACCTCACCAACATGAACTTGGGTGTGCTCAGAGGAAGCTCATTATGAATAACCAGGGGCACGCCTGTCACTCAAGAATCAGGGTTGCAGGAACTCTGGACCAGACCAGCCACACACCAAATCTGAAACAGCTCGAGTCCTTCCTATGATTAGCCTGCAAAGTTCTGAAAGGGCAAGTCACCCACCCTCTGCCCGCCCCCCCGCAAACGCTCCCCACCTCATGCCCTGTTTTTATTTGTTTGTTTGTTTTTGAGACAGGGTCTAGCTATGTCGCCCTGGCTGCCCTGGAACTCACTTATGTAGACCAGGCTGACCTCAAACTCACAGAGATCCACCTGCCTTTGCCTCCCATATACTACCTCAAGCCTCACAGAAATCAGAAGTCAATATTACATGTCTTCCTTATTCTCTTTCCACTTTTATGAAAAAGAATTTCTCCCTGAACCCAGCGCTCACGGATTCAGCTAGGCAGGCTGACTAGCAAGTTCTGAGGATCTTCCGGCCTCTACCTCCCTGCACTGTAACTATAGGCACATACCGCCATGCCCAGTTTTTGATGTGCGTGCTGGGGATCCAAACTCTGGTCTTCTTGCTTGTGTGGTAAGTGCTTTACTGACTGAGCCATATCCCCAGCCCTACAAGGATGTTTCCTCCATAAGGTCAGTGCTCCCTCTGGAAGGGGACTGGAGAGCTTGTGACTCTGAGGCAGAGGCTGGTGTGTAGGGTGCTGAGGGAGGAGGGGCAGAGAGGAAGAGGGCTGTTGGGTTCTTGGCCTCTGGTACTCCAAGAGGAGGGGCCAGTGGTGACATGGGTTTCTGCAGAGTCATGAGGGAGGAGGCAGGATTTGGGGGTGGTGGTCATGACCTCTTCAGGAGAACATAAATCAGTTGTCTCAGCTTCTACTGCTGCTGGCTCACAGGACAGACCTTTGGGAATCCGTGGCAGGAGGAGTGAAAGATAATGGAGAAGGTGGAATGGACCAGAGACATGGCTAGATTCTGCAAAGACAACCAGTGTGTCTCCCTACAACCCCAAGGTGAGGACACTTAGGGTTCCTGCATGTACCCTGCCCTCTGAACCCATCCTTGCCAGTTCAGAGACTCACCTCATCCTTACCTTGGTCTAGTAAATGGATTAACTCTCCCAGAACTCTGAGAGCCCCAGCCTCTATATAGAACCCTCAAGAGTCCCTTCACTGGGTACAGTAACCCCGTGGGAGAAAAAGAACGCATTTTGAGTTCAGATGGGTTTTGAACCCCAACTTTGCATACTTCCTAGTCACCGTGTCTTCTAGGGCTGGTGGCTTCTGAGGTCAAGAGTGGGTACACCCTTGGCCTTTCACAGTTCAAGTTCCATGAACCCAACTATCTACCCCAGGGGGCTCTGATGCTTAATTTGGTCAGGTTTATTAACAAGACTGTTTTATCTCCTTTTCTCCTCCACTTTCCTCTTCCTGACCACACGTTATAGCCCTGCCCTCTGGGGCCGGTGTTGTATCTAGGACATCACTCCAGCTTCCATGGAGGGTGTTAGTAGGACATCACTCCAGCCTCCATGGAGGGTGTTAGTAGGACATCACTCCAGCCTCCAATGGAGAGTGTTAGTAGGACATCACTCCAGCCTCCAATGGAGAGTGTTAGTAGGACATCACTCCAGCCTCCATGGAGGGTGTTAGTAGGACATCACTCCAGCCTCCATGGAGGGTGTTAGTAGGACATCACTCCAGCCTCCATGGAGGGTGTTAGTAGGACATCACTCCAGCCTCCATGGAGGGTGTTAGTAGGACATCACTCCAGCCTCATCTCTGGCAGTTGCCTTGTCTACAGAGTGTTTACCTTTCCTGCTTGTAGCTCCCCTGTGAGAAAGACAGGGGTCTGTGTCAGAGAGTGATAGTCCTAGCCCTCTAGCACTCCCCCACAGGCCGTGCCTCCTCCCTTGCAGGTCTGCACGCTGTACCAGCTGTTTCCATGGCTTCCAGGATGCTGAAGCATATCCAGGCTATCTTGTCTCTCATGGCTGTGTTCTTCTCCCTTCTGGCTGTTTTTATGGTGGGTAAGTTCTCAGGTGGCCTGAGCCACCACCGATTCTCCTTTCTGTATAAATATCCCAAGGAATCCAAAGGGCAATCCTCTGGACGTTTATGCTTCTGGAAGCAGCAATTTGTCACCACTCTAGGCCCAGACCCGGAGCCCACTGTGTTAAGATGACTCACAGGAATGGATGTTTTCCAGGGAAACTGTGTGGGGTGGTCCTTGGTGCCTCTCTCTCTTTCTGGGTCCTAGCTGGTGTGGGGCAGTCTGTTGTGTCAGGGCTACTGATTGAGCTGACTCAGGAATGACTGTCTCAGTTTTACAGATGTGGAGACCCCAGCAGAATGAAGATTATTTCTCCAAAGCCTTGTCTCTGAGAAACAGCTCTAGTAAAGAGGTGCTCAAAAGTGAGTAGTCACAGTGAGGACAGGGATGGGGAGCCGGGCATTGGGTTCAGTTTCTATTGCCACACACTAGTTGTACCTCCCACCTTCCTCCTTAAAAGAAAATCTTTTAAACTTATTTTTTTAATATAGGGTCTTATGCACTCCAGGTTTGCTTCAAATAAAGCTAAGGATGACTTTAAGCTTCCGATCCTCTGCCTTTACCTTTCTAGTGCTGGGATTACAGGTGTCTGACACCATGCCCAGATTATGTGGTGCTGGGCATTGAACCCATAACCTTGTGAAAACTGAGCAAGTATTCTATCAAATGAGCATATTCCCAAGTCCCGAATTGTTCTGTTTTAGGCACAGATTTAATGAGGTGTAGCAGGTGTA
The DNA here is from genome assembly GCA_033318265.1 of Phyllotis vaccarum. Taxonomy (NCBI): domain Eukaryota; kingdom Metazoa; phylum Chordata; class Mammalia; order Rodentia; family Cricetidae; genus Phyllotis; species Phyllotis vaccarum. The sequence continues at coordinate 66,124,189 of JARWLC010000014.1, read as the reverse complement.
AATATTGGGCACATACTCAAAAACTACAATCTGATAAATTCTGGTGAAGGAGTATGTTCCTGAAACCATCTCTGTGGTCAAGAAGAAGAGCCAATCCACCATCACCATTCCCACCCCGAGCCCCCCCCCCCAGTTTACCTCAGCCTTGGTAATCCCTCTCATTCCCTTCTAACTTCAGTCTCAGAGAGCCATGGCTTGTCATGACTAATGAGCAGTTTTGTTATAGAATTTCATACAAAAAGGGGATAAAAAAATGTTATCTTCTTCGTCCTTTTTCAGTTATGTGACTTGAGAAAAATGTTCTGGGCAGTTCAGGGAATCAAACCCAGGCCAAAGCTTCATATCCCCCCCCCCCCCCTCCTTACATGTGTGTAGCAGCCAGCTAGCTCTCCGTCCACCTTTTTTTAGGCCTGCACCCTTGGGTTGTTCATCCTCAGAATATAGGAAGCTGCAGGGGCTGCCCTGCGATCACCCAGGGCTGTGTGGAGGTTTCACACTGATGCCAAAAGAGTTATAAAAGACAGTTTGAAGACACAGTTTGTCATGATGGGAAGGCAAGTCCCTCAGTCTAGGAGCCCCCAGCCCATGGTGTGAATGGTACAGCCCACATTCCACCCCCCCCAGCCCATGGTATGAATGGTACAGCCCATATCTAAGGTGTGTCTTGCCATCCCAGTTAAACCTTTCTGAAAACTATCTTATCCTGGTGAAGACACACCAGGAGCTTTGTCTTGTGGGTAATCTTAGATCCTTCCAGGTCGATAGCATTAACTGTCATAAACAAAATGTCAGAACATTAAAGAACATTCTAATTTGCCATCTGAACTTCCTTACGTAATGGGCTTCTATGGGCACCTCCTATTTCTTTTCAGGTCACTCCGCCTCTGGCACGTTGCCAGAAAAGCCGGAGTCTATCCAGGGGTCTAGGGACTATGAGGAGAATTCTAACACTTGGCATGAGGAGATACAGATGCTGAAGTACCGAATGGACAATGTTAGTTCTCAGGTCCAGTTGCTCGGGGACCACCTGGAGAATACCAGTGCCAACATCCAGCAGGCAAAAGGTGTGCTGAAGGACTCTGGTTCTTGGGCTTTGGAAACCCAGGCACTGAGAATCTCCTTGGAGCTGGCCAGTGCTGATATCCATACTCTGAAGGGAGATTTGGAAAAGGCAAACACTGTGACTGGTCTTTTAAAGAGCAGCACAGAAAACACCAGTACTGAACTCCGCATGCTGGGCAAAGGCCTGGAGGAAGCCCAGACTGAGATCCAGGCTTTGAGGGGAAGTCTTCAGAGTTCAAATGACCTCAGCTCCCAGACCCAGAGACTTCTCCAGCGCAGTGTGGACAACACTAGTGCTGCGATCCAGGCCATGAGAGATCATCTGGGAAGGGCCAGTGATCAAATGAGCTCGTTAAAGAAAGATCTGGAAACAGTCACTGCTCAGACTCAAAAGGCAAACGGCCACTTGGAGCAGACAGATGCCCAGATCCAGGTGTTAAAAGCTGAGCTGACAAGCACCAGCTCCTTAAACACCCATATTGAGGAGGTCAGTGGTCAACTGAAAGACGCTAGCAGAGAGTTACAGACCCTGAGAGGCGACCTGGGGGATGTTACAGCTCTGAAGTCCAACATGCAGGTGCTACAGAGCAATCTGCAGAAGGCCAAGGCAGAGATGCAGAGTTTGAAAACAGACCTGGAGGCTACTAAAACTCTCACTGCCAAGATTCAGGAGGAACAGAGTCGCCTGAGGACCCTGCAGGAAGCTGTGGCGTCACAGGAGCAGGTGCAGAGGAATCAGAGTAAGTGTGTGTGTGTGTGTGTGTGTGTGTGTGTGTGTGTGTGTGTGTGTGTGTGTGTGTGTGTGTGTAAATCTGTGGAGGGACAGCCTCTGGAGAGGATTAGAGCCTCTGACCTTTTAGCCTCTTTGCTTACCTAAACATCTGGACACGAAGATTAGGATTTTAGGAAAAGCTAATAGGTGACCCTAGTGGCAGGCAGGCTGACAGCCATGCTTTGAACTTTCCCTTTACTTCAGTGTGTGCTATGTATGTGCACATTACATATGAGTTTAGAGGCCAGATTGTCCTCCCTCAGTCTCTCCCCACTCCATCTGTGCTATCATCTAGCTATTATCTCTCTCTCTCTACCTACCACCTACCTACCTATCTATCCATCCATCTTTCTTTAAGACATCTAGCTATTGTATCTATCTATCTATCTATCTATCTATCTATCTATCTATCTATCTGTCTGTCTGTCTGTCTGTCTGTCTGTCTGTCTGTCTATCCATCCATCCTTCTTTGAGACAGTCTCTTATTCCCAAGGCTATCTTTAAACTTGCTATCAACAAAGGATGACTTTGAACTTCTTACCCTCCTGTCTTCATGTCCATTAGTTCTGGCACTGCAGGAATGCCCTACTGTGCCTGGTTTGTGAAGTACTGTGGCCAGAACTCTTCCCTCTTTGTACAATAGGCTAGCACTCTACCCATTGAGATAATCCACAGGGATCCTACCTTATTTTTTGGAGATAATGTTTCTCAGTAATTCCATTAAGCTGACTGGCCATTGAGCTTAAGAGACCTGCCTATCTCCATCTCCCAACAGGGAGATGACAGGCACACCATGTATCACACTGGACTTTTACTTTGGGAGGTGAACTAGGTCCTTGAGCCTTCTTCCAAGTCTTTGAATTTTTCTTTAAGGACAAAATAGAGAGTATTTTAGGCTGCTGTGTTGTAGAGTTTCTGTCAGAACTGCTTCCTGCTGCCATATCCAGGAAGCATCCACAAATACTACAGGGCTGTGCCCTAGTAAGACTTTGGAAGAAGAGGCTTCTGGGGTACAGTTTGCCCATCTCCATTTCAATCTCAGACCTCAGATAATCCCAGAACCACCCACAGGACAGGTAGGACCATGCATGATGTGTGTCAAAGGGCATTTGGGAGTTGAGAAGAGAAAGGAACGTGTCTGAGTGAGTTTCCTGAGGATTCTGGCTCTGCCAGGTTGGGACCACATGTTGGGAACCCTTCTTTCCCTCACTCACCATCTTTCACTGAGACCTCAGTTCTTGGGTTGTCATTGATGCTTCTGCCTGATTCAAAGTACCTTCTTCCTGGGTGGACCAGATGGCTCAGCAGGTAAATTGCTTGTCATCAAGATTGAAAACCAGAGAACGTGGTTGTGTGTTGGAGTCTGTGGGTGGAGGTGAACTCAGGAAGTGAAAGAGGTTACAAGTTTAATGGTTGGAAGTTGACTGAAAGAGCTGATGATGGTTATGAGTGGGAGAGTATTGTAACCAGAAAGCAGGCATCTGCAGAGAGTGTTGATGGGTGACCGAGCTGAGACTCCCCAGGACTGAAAGAGATACCTAGGCATCTTGGAAGACTGCATCTAGGATGGGATGACAGGATTGGGGTGTGATGTCCCAGCCCTGCTCCAGAAGCATTGATCATTGGGAATTTCCAGGGCTTGTGATCATTCAAGGTCAAACATGGTACAGTAGAGACTGGTTTGGGACATCACTGCCTGCTTCTGATTCTTTCTCCCCGACCTTTGGTCTAGATCAGCTTCTCCAGCTGATCCTTCAGGGCTGGAAGGTCTTCCGTGGAAGCTTGTATTACTTTTCTCATGAGAAGAAGTCGTGGCACGAGGCTGAGAATTTCTGCGTGTCTCAGGGAGCACACCTGGCATCGGTGACCTCTCCGGAAGAGCAGGTCAGAGCTGCAGGCCTGGGGCAGGATGAGGGACAGTGTCTGGCTAGCGACACACAAACTTAACCTTTTATTTTCCTAATGGGTGGTGGAGCTCCTCATGTCCCCAACAGGCAAGGAACAAATATTTACTGAGTTCCCAAGAGAAGCCTGTGCAGAGGTGGAGGCACTGCCAGCTACTGCCACCTGCTCAGGGAAGGAGACTTTCCACAAAGGACCAGGGCCCGGCAGATGCCAGCAGGAAGGAGAGCAAAGATCCATGTCCCTTTCTTCAATCTAGGAGATGTGCATCCCTTTCTTTCTCTCATTTCCTGCCAGCGGTCCTTTCTGGGCATCATTATGGATCAAAATATCCAATGGCTGTGCAAGGCTGATGGAAGGAGACTCTGGCCTTTTGAGCTTGACTCACTCCTAAACATCCGGAAATACTGTCCCTCCAGGCCTTCTGATCAGGGCCTGGAAGGACCTCCCTTGGCTAACAGAGGACGATGCATGGTTCAGTTCGGCTCAGGACTTGTTACAGCACAGCTAATAATAAGCTAGGAAGAGAATTCTGTCCCAGGAAAGCCACACCCCTTCTCAAGGGTGAGGGCCATTTAAGGCAGTCATTATGGAGGAAGAGAGGGACCTACCTGCTGCTCTAGATATAGGATAAGCCATGTGGAAAGTTCTGGAAACTTCTACACTGAGAAGGGCATCCTGCACAGGGGTCAGGAAGGGATGGTCCAGAGAGTCAGGAGTTAAAGAAGTTCAAAGGTCAAAGGAATCATAGCCCTGCCTCCTTTGCACAGGCATTCCTGGTGAAGTCCACAAGTACTGCATACCATTGGATTGGACTCACTGATCAGGGAATGAATGGCAACTGGCGCTGGGCAGATGGGACACCATTCAATCATGATCAGAGCAAAGAGTGAGTCTAGCCTCTGCTTAGCACTGTATGGGTACTATTTTGGGAAGGCTTTACTGTCCTGTGTATATGGCCCTGTCCAGTTAGTTGTGTGTGCATGACATGTAGACTGTATGTGTGATGTGTGCATGTAACATATATGTGTTTATATATTGATATATGTGGTGTGATGTGAGGAGTGTGACATGTGCGATGTGCAATGTTTGTGGTGTGTGATATGACATGTAGTATGTGGACCCGTGAGGCCAACAGAACAGCACCAGGAAAGGACAGGCCATGGAGCTGGCAGGCCGTCTGTCTTTCTGCCTGCCTGATTTCATCTGTCTGTTTGTTTTCTGCCCTTTGATGAAGAGCCTCTGGGTGGGAGCTCTGTGGAGGATCCTGGAACAGAGGGAAGGCAGCCTACCAGGGCCACTCTGAAGGCTCCTCTGGCTCCAGTCCTAACTCTGTCCTGAACCCTCTCTTTGTGCATGGGAAGGGAATTCTGCTTTCTCTAGCAGAGTGAAGCCATGTTGTTTCAGGTTTTGGGCAAAGTATCAGCCGGACAACTGGAAACATCCGAACGGAGAGTTTGAAGACTGTGTGCACATGCAGCAGCTGTGGAATGACATGCTTTGTGGGGCCAACTATCCCTGGGTGTGCAAGAAGTCCATAGGCCAGGCTGTGGTCTGAATGGGTCAGCGCTGAGTCTTCTTCTTGAGACTCCCAGAGCCTTGAACTCACTGCAGGGTTTCTTATGTCCTCATTGCCTCATTATTTAACCATTGAAAACGTGTGCTTCCTGTAGCCCCTCCCCCAAGATGGCTTCTTAAAGATAAGCTCTATATACTTGTGTTCCCTCAGCATCCCAAGGTGCCTTCCCAGTCAGGTTTTCAATAAACACGCACTGAATGGACAGAAACGTGCTGCTTGTTGGTCTCTGTGGCTGCCTTCACTCTGCGGCCTCCCTGGATTGGCCTTCCTTCCCTCAGGGTCTTTCTGTTCTTACAGGTACACTTTCCCACAGGCTTTGCAAGAGGATTTCCACAGAACTGCGGGGCCTTCCTAAGTCACCCCAGGTGTTCCATGGGTTTCTTTTGGGTGCAGATGGGGTCCTGTTCCTCTTCCTTGTCCTCTGGGTGGGTAGGGTCTCTTCCCCATCCTCTCAATCATCTTGAGGATCTCGCAGGGATTCTATGTTCTGTCAGTTCAGGATAAGGACCTCAGTCCCTTTTTGTTGGTGTCTGTGGGACACTCTACACATGCACAAGAATGCCAATGCAGGTTTCTGGATTTCTGTCTGTCTGTCTGTCTGTCCCTCTCTCCTCTGGTTCCTTTATACTCTGCCTACAGGCTGCAATAAGCTCAGTGTGGGTAGAATGCTATACCTTGGTTAATACTATCTCCCCTGCTCCGTGGAAGAACCTCCAGAAAGTCATGGGGGCCACAGGCTCCCCATCTGCTTCCCAGCTCCCTAATTTGGCCCTAAGTTTTATGCCTATTGTCCAGTATCTGGAAATAGTGGTTTCCTGTATGTTAGTAGGATGAGTGTTTTTTAATTGTTTGCAGAAGGTCCCCTCCAGCTGTGTCCAGAAGTGGGAATCTGGGGGCTGGAGAAATTGTTCTGTGGTTAAGAGTGACTACTGCTTTTGTAGAGGACACTCGTTCAGTTCCCAGCACTCTTGTGGGATGCTAACAACTGCCTGCAACTACAGCTCCAGAGAGTCTGATGCCCTCTTCTGGCTTCTGTGGGCATCTGCACTCATGTGCACATACCCTTCCACAGATGCACGCACATACACATAATTAAAATAAATGTTACAAGAGAAGTGGAATATGATAGATCTATTATATTTTTTGACTTTATCTTTATTATATTTAGCATCTATTTTATTTCTTCTTCCTCTTCCTTCTTCTTGTGAGTGTGTGTGTTGTGTGTGGCCGTAGGAGCCAAGTGACCCCATGTTTTTATCTTATTGTATTATTATCGAAACTTCATACAACATATCTGATCATGGCTCCCTGACCCCATTTTCTCTCAGATCGTCTCCATCTTTCCACCTTCAATTCCACGTCTCCTTTCTTGCTCTTTAGAAAAAAACCAAGCAAATAAAAAGAATAAAATGGATTTAAATAACAATGAACAAACACAAGAAACACACACACACACACAATGAATAAAACAGATAAAGATGCAAAACTGAAACTATAATACATAAGCAAAAGCCAGTAAAGTAAAAAATGCCCAGACAAAGCAACATCCTCATGTTCCATTGAGTTTTTTTTTTTTTTTTTTTTTTTTATTGCCACCTAAAACACGCAGCCTTCACCTAACTGTAGTTTATTTACCCGGTGAAACTCCATTGGAGAAAAATGTTTTTTTCTTTGTAAGCATTGTCAATTGAAGATAGCTTATTGGTCAGGCTGGGAGCTTGTGTCCACTTCTCTCTCTAAGTGTTGAGACCCCATCTGGCTTGAGCCTGTGCGTGCTGCCACTGTCTCTGTGTTCATATGCGTGCCAGTCCTGTTGTGTCAGGGAGACAGTTTCTGTGGTGTGGCCCATCCCCTCTGCCCCTTACAATCTGTCTTCCTTCTCTCCAAACTGTTCCCTGAGCTCCAAGGGGAGAGACTTGATGGAGCCATTCAATTTAGGACTGAATGTTCCAAGATCTCTCCACTCTCTGCGTAATGTCATTAGGAGTCATTTTATTGCTTTCTCTCCCCCGCCCTTCCTACCCTCTCTCTAGCAGAACAATAGTATTTGTCCCTCCCTTCACCTATGACCTATGTAGTCTCAGTTTCTTGGTCACTGGAGCAGTGTCAGGCATGGGTTTCATCTCATGGAGTGGGACTTAAATCCATTGAGGGTTGGTTACTCCTAAAACGTCTGTGCCACTATTGCACCAATGTATAATTTAGGCAAATCACCATTGTAGATCAAAGGATTTGTAGCTGGGTTGATGGTTACCTTTGCCCTCTGATGGCATGCAGAGTACCTTTTAGTACTGTGAACACTAGTCAGTAGCAACTGAGACTAGTTAGGCACAATCTCAACTTCTCTGTGTTCAAGGAGATAACTTAAGTGTCTTCAGCAATAGGGCTTTATCACCTGTTTGTAGAGTTCAACCTGTAGCCTTGGCAACAGCCTGAGATGTTGGGGTTTTCCGTGGGACCCCTTTGGTCAGTGACTGGAATAGATGTAACTCATTCCTGGCACGGCAAGTTTCACTTGGTGGGAAGATATCTAGTTGGAACGTTGTCTCCTTGTTATTTGGTGACTCTATTTATATGCATACATTTTAAGCAGTTTCTACTGTAGTAGGTTCTCATATGACCCCTCAAGCTACCCTTAGTTTTTGCTGTCCCTCCCTGCATTGCCTCCTTTACTCCTGTCTTTGGTCCCCTCTTGTTTAACCCTCTTGTTCCAATCTCCTAGATCTCTCCATAACTACACATTCCGTTTCTCCTTCCTTGAGCAACCCCCCCCCCCTCTGGTTTCTTACTCTATCCCTAACCCCTGTGATTTTATGGATTGTAGCATGCTTATGGAAGGCTCCAAAGCTAGCATCCACATATAAGAATTGCATACCTACATACCACATTTGCCCGGGTTACCTCACTTCAGTTCGGTTTTTCTAACTCCTTCCATTAACCTGCAAATTTACAAGCTTTCAAAAACTTTCCATCGTGTAGATGTCCCACGTTTTCATGATTCATCCATCTGTTATTAGACATCTAGGCTGCTTCCAGTTTCTGGCTATTATGACGAGGACAGCAAAGAGCCTGGATAAGCAAGTGTCTTTGCAGTAGGATGCTGAGTCCTCTGGCTATCTGCCTAGGAGTGGTGTCGCTTGATGTTGAGGTGGGTCTATTCTCAACCTCTTGAGGACTGCCACACGGATTTCCAACGTGGCTGTACCAGCAACAGGTAAGTGTTTCTTTTTCCTCACAGCCTTGTCAGCATGAGCTGTCACTTGTTTTATTGAGCTTGAGTATTTGACTGTTTTAATGTGAAACCCGAGAGTAGTTTTGAATTGCGTCTACTTGATGACTAAGGATGTTGAAAATTCCTGTTTCTCATTCATGTGTGTCTCATCTTTGGAGAACTCTGTTTAGTTCTGTACCACTTTAAGTGGGTTATTGTTTTCCTGATGTTGTTTTATTGTTACTTTATGTATTTTAGATATTAACCCTTTATTGGATGTGTAGTTGGTAAAGATCTCTTCTCATTCTGTAGTCTCCCATTTTTCCTGAATCATGGTGTCCCTTGCTGTATAGAAACTTTTCATTTACCTGAGATCTGTTTATTGTTATTCTTAGCGCCTGTGTTATCAGAGTCCTGTTCAGAGTCTTTTCTTGTGATGATGAGTTCAAGACTATTTTTCATTTTCTTTTCTATTAGGTTAAAAGTATTTGGTACTATGTTGAGGTACCTGATCCATTTGCATTTGAGTTTTATGCATGGTGATGAATACAAATCTATTTGCTTAGATTCTACATGCAGCCATCCAGTTTGGCCAGCACCGCTTGTTGAAGATGCTGCCTCTCCCCCATTGTATACTTTTAGCTCCTTTGTCAAAAACCACGAGTCTGTAAGTGTGTAGACTTAAGTGCCAGTGACCAGTGCATCTGTTTTCATGCCTGTATTGTGCTTTTTATCACTACATCTCTGTAGTTCAACTTGAAATCAGGGATGATTTCCCCAGCATCCTTTTATTATTTAGAATTATTTTAGCTATCCTGAAGTTTTTGCGAGTGTGTATGTGTTTCTAAATAAATCTGAATGCTGTCCTTTCTGTTTGTATGAAGAATTTTGCTGGAGATTGTGTCCAATTTTTAGATTGGTTTGGTTGTTTTTCACTGTATTAATCCTACTGGTTCAGGAGCATGGGGAATCTTTTCATTTTCTCATGTCTTCTTTTTCTTAAACTTTTTACCATACAAGTTCTTCACTTGCTTCATTAGAGTTATCCCAAGGTATTTTCCTTTCTTTCCTCGAGGCTATTGTAAAATATTGCTTACCCAATTTCTTTCTTGGTCTGTTTGTCATGTGCACGTAGGAAGAAGGCTGACTTTTGTGTGTTAATATTGTATCCATCTACTTCGCCGAAAGCGGTTATTAGCTGTAGGAATTCCTTGGTGTATTTTTTGGGGTTTTCTATGTACAAAATAATTATATCTGCAAATAAAGATACGTTGACTTCTTCCCTTCCGATTTGCATCCCCTTGACCTCCTTTAGCTGTCTTATTGTTCTAGCTAAAACTTTAAGGACTATGTTGAATAGGTACGGAGAGAGTGGGCAACCCTGTCTTGTTCCTGATTTCAGTGGAATTGTTTTGAGGTTGATGCTGGTTGTGGGCGTGCTGTAAACTGCCTTTAGTATGTTGAGGTATGTCTCTCGTACTCCTAATCACTCTAGGACTTTCTTTTTTTAATCATGAAGAGGTGTCGGATTTTTGTCAACAGAGTTTTCTTCATTTAATGAGCTGATCATGTGGTTTTGTCTTTCAGTTTATGTGATGGATCACATTTACCGATTTATGTATGTGGAACCATCTCTGCTTCTCTGAGATAAAGCCTATTTGATCATGATGGATAATCTTTTTTGATATGTTTTTGGGTTTAGTTTGCAAGTATTTTATTCATAAAAGAGACTGTTCTGCAATTTTCTTTGTTGCGTTTCGTGTGGCATAAGTATCAAGGTAACCGTGGCCTTATAAAAATAAGTAGGCAGGGTTCCTTCTGTTTCTATTTTGTAGAATAATTTGAGGAGTATTGATGCTAATTTGTCTTTGAAGGTCTGATAGAATTCTTCCCTGAATCCATCTGGCCCTGGGCTTTTATGTCCTTGTTTTGGGAGACTTTTAATTACTGTTTTAATCTCTTAGGAGTTATGAGTCTGTTAAAATTGATTTAACTGTGGTAGGTCATATATATAAAGACATTTATTGGCTTCTTTACTGTTTCTCAGTTTTTCTTCAGTAGCACTACGCTTCTTTTAGCACGTCTCCAGAGAAGTCCTAACCCATTTGTTTCTGCTCCTTTAAAGAGCCAACCCCCAGTACCGCTTTCCCAAGGCTGTTTCTGCACTTCTGATTTCATTCCAATGGGCTCCTCCCGTACTGGAGTCACAGTGTTTTAATTACTGTAATTTTAGTTTTATAACATGTTTTGTTGTCTGTTAGGGAACATGACACTTAAAAGGCTATTTGTGTGTTTGTAGGAGGCGTGGCCTATAGAGAGTGTGTGCACGTTGTCCCCAAGAGTATCCCAGGCATCCTCTTCTCTCCCTCCTTCCTCAAGACCAGCTTATCACTAAAGCTGGGACTTACAAATTACTCGTAAGTGGGTTTCAGAATCTATCAAGAACTCAAAGTTCTTATTATTTTGAGATATGATAGAAAGAGATGATTAGAGGGACCTTGGCAGGGACAGGAGCCTCTCACGCAGGAGTCTGGCAAGAAATGGAGCATTATTATTTGCTTGAGACCTTTCCTGTGCTCTGCAGTTCTCTAGAAATCCCATCAGATTCCCCTCGTGGAAGCTGAGGAGTCCTGGAATCCCATCCCAGTCACCCTGTAATCTCTCTTACCAAAAAGGGGAAAAGGAAAAATATCATCTTAGCTGTCCTCTGAGATGTGACTTGAGCCACCACTATTTGTGACCCTCTCTTGAGGAGTTCATATCCACAGTTGGGTAGGTTTCACACACCCCCATCTCCACCCCCGACATCTCTTGTGCTTACCAATCTGTGTTGAAAACATCTTTTAATAGATCTCAACTTCTTCTTTGAGATGCCCATGCCATGTGTTTAATAACCCCCAATTTTGCTTCCCACCAGCTCACTCTGACATGACTTTCTGTGTTGAAGCCAGAAATCCGACCTGAGACAAATCCCTAAAAGATGAAAAGAACTCTCCAGGTTTCTGTGGGTGACTGTGGCATTGTACATCTGTCAATGTACATTGACATTATTAACACAACAGGCAGAACTGGTCATTGTAGTTTTGAGTAGTCATATTTTTCTTTTGAGGTAGGTCTCACTGGATAGTCCAAGAATAGCCTTAAGCTGTTCCTGCTTCAGCTTCCTGAGTACTGGGTTAGACATGGGTTAGCACAGCTGGCTATGGTATGCTTTTAATATTTTGCTAGATTTAATTTCCAATAGTTCATCTGTCTGTATTTCCCATCAGCAGCCATAGTAAAATGGCTTGTTTTTCTGTCTCTGTGCACATAATGGTTTACAACAACATTTTTAATGAGGTGATTTTCACAATGTCACGCATATGTATATATAATATACTTTGATCGTATTTCCCTCACCCATTATTCTTTTTTTACCCCTTTCTTACTCTTTTATCTTATCCACAGCCACTTCTCTTATCCCAATTTTGTGTTTTTAATTTAGGGTTGCTTGCATGTACACAGGTGTGTATTCTTTCTTGGATCATGAACAACTTACCAGTAGCTACACCCCCGAATAAAAATAGCCTCCCATTCTCCACACCCATTAGCTACCAAGAGCTCCTCAGCAATGGGTAGGGCATCATGGACCCCTCTCCCATCTATGCTAGAATGCCGAATGGCTTGATCCTGAGTAGATCTTGTGCAGACAACCACAGCTGCCGTCAGCTCATGAGCACAATGGTCTTGAGGGCTCCGGAAGACAGAATTTCCCAGCACCCCTTCCTATTCTCTGACTTGGATTCTCTCCAGCCCCTCCCCTGTGTCCCCCGAGCCTTGGTGGTTTGGGGATGGTGGTGATGACACAGATGTATTGTTGAGGCCTGAACACTCAACAGTCTCTTTCTTAGTAGCTATTACATTTTCTTTGTGTGTACTTCTAGTCTTTGCTTAGGGCTCTCCTAGCCTTGTAGCTTCAGAAGCCAGCATTAAATAATGTCCTGCTTTGGGGACATTTTCTGAGCTTATGAACAATTTTTACAGATATTCCATGAATACATTGTTTAGGTTAAGTTTAGTGTTTATTTTGCAAATACCTTAATATCTTATTTATGCTTCCGCTACTCAAACTAGAAATTTATGTGAATTAAAAAGATTTGTTTATTTTTCAATATACGTATATGTGTTTGTGTGTGGTCGTGTGCCCATTTGAGGAATATTCACTGTGTCTTACATTGGCCAAGTATTTTTCTAAGTTTCAGGGATGCACCAGTGAGCCAGTATTACAATCCAAGACCTCACAGGGCCAGTCCTCTGGTAGGGAGGAGAGGCAAGGGAGTTATACATAAGCTCACAGGAAAGACCCTGTGAGCTAGAAATCTGGAGTGCTGATATTCTGAAGTATGAGGAGCTGTGTATCATTCTAGTCACTCACTGTCAAAAGACAGCAGGGTGATCTGGCTTTATTCCCAGGTCTCAGGAGGCAGAGGCAGCAGATCTGTAGGAGTCTGAAATTAGCCTGGTCTACATAGTGACAGTCCAGGGCACACAGGGCTATGTAGACAGACTCTGTCAAAAAGACAACGTGACCAAGGGAGGTCAGGATTGCTGCTGGGTAAGTGCTCAAGTCCACACTGGCTGGCTACTTCTCCTCCAGAAGTTGACAGAGGCAGAGGAGTGAAGTTCTCCACAGACTGACTGGAGCCATCTGAGGAGACAGAGATCCTCAGCGGATTTGGGGGAAGTGGCCAGCCTGTCACCCTGGAGAGCCTGTAAGGAACTCCATACAGATGCTGTCTGAACCGTGGATTGTTTGGGTCACTATCAGGCTGTGGCAATGTCAAGCACATATGCTGTACTGTTGCTATCCCAGGGTTCCAGTCTGGAGCCTACCGTTGACAGAAGTTGGGGTTCTACAAATTGCAGAGTGGGCATGACTCTAAAAGAGAGAAGCAATATATTTCACAGTTGGTTAGTCAAGAGAGTGAACATTCTGAAGGAAAATTTCACAGCATTAAACAAAAAATTATTTGTGTATGTATTGCTGTGCTTGTGGAGGTCAAAGAGCAACAGTATGAAGTGGGTTCTCACTTTTACTTTACATGGGTTCCAGGAACTGAACTCAGGTCAAGACTGCACAGTAAGTGCCTTTCCTTTGCCTACTGAGCCACTTCACCAGCTTTGTGACATACGATAAGGAAGACCAGAAAAATAAAGTATGAAGTAACTTGGTCCTCCAGCAAGTCATCCCCACACTTGGTGTAACAAATTTGTATACTTCATGTCCAATCCTGAAATTTAGGTCCAGAACTGCTGCTGCCTGAGTGCCTGGGTGGACAGCAACACACCGTTAGAGGTGTCTTCCCCTTCACAGTACTAGGGACTCTCCAACAGGTCAAAGGCAGCTCCTCATGCAGTTCAAATGCCACCAACCCCAGCAACTACAATCCAAGCTCTAAGCCTCAGTGACGATCAGAGAAGAGGGGGATGGTGAGGTCCATGAACTTTAGGAGAGGGAGGTCCCATGGCTCTCCAGCTGTGGGACTAGGCTGTGATCTGCAGGGTCCCTCATAGCTCTGTCTTCCCCATTATGCCCCTGTCCCCAGTAAGCATTTGTGTGGGCATGGAGTGCAGACGTGGCAGTCGTGAGATAACCATGGGTATCAGTCTTCAGGCATCTTCTACCTATTGTTTGAGGCAATCTCTCAATGCCATAACTGCCATGTGCGCCATGCTAGCTGTAACCTCTGGGTACCCTTCTGTCTCTGCCCTCATACTCCCATCCTTAGGATTGAGACATGGAACTCATGAATTCTGTGGATTTTAGGGATCCAAACGGATGTCTCCAGGCTCCTGAGGTTGAGCACTTTGCTGACTGAGCCTTCTCCTCAGCTTGCTATTGCCTTCTGAGCCTCCCCAAAGTCCCGCCTTTCTTGCCATCCCCTGTCTTAGATCTCCTCCAGATACCAGCCCTCAGCAGATGGGGAGACGATGCCTCGGAGACTTAGAATGTGCACAAAGTTTAGTCCAGGCTTCTCTGGCCCTGTTCTTGGCTGTGGCTCCAGTCCTGCCTGAGTGGGCGCTCCTCTGTGGCCAAAGCACATCGGGGCTCTGCACTGGCATTGTCTTGTGACTCCTGGCTCTGAAGGCCCTTGTGGAGAACAGGAAGAGTCTGTCCCAAGGGTACTCGTAACGAAATAACCTCCGGCTGTTCCCTTGAGAGGGACAGGAGCTAGCGCCTGTGTGTCTGCTCCCCTTCTCTGACTCTGCTGGAGATGCACTTTTGAGCACTGTGAAGCCTGCTGCTGGTGTGGCCAAGACAGTCACCCAGCTTGCATGTGGTGAAGGTGCAGGAAAGGAGCCAGGGAGAGAAGGGTGACTCTTGACTGCATTCCTTATAAGTCCCTCCGAGTGAATAAATAGCTTTTCTAACTTTATTTTTTATTTCTTTCTCCAGAGGTGTGAACTGACCTGCCTGTGATTCTAGTACACTAGAACCTGAGGCAGGAAGATGACTTTTGCCCAGAAATTCAGACCTTCTCTAAGCAGTAGATAATGAGCTCTCAAATAAAAAAAATTAAAAAATAGTTTGGAAAAAGTAATGGAGGTGGTAATTCAGGAAGAGAAAGAGAAAGTCAGAAGTAGCAAGCTTGAGAGCCGAATGAGGGGACCTCACGCCAGGGAGCACAGGGGTGCTGGGAAATTTGCAGCCTGGTGGTTTTGTCTGGGGATAGAACCCTGGGCTTCATCAGTGCTAGGCAAGTGGCTACTTCTGAGCATTTCTGGCAGCTTTATTTGAAATGTTCACGAAGTGTGTAAATGTGAATTTGTACCTAAGTCCATACATTCAAATGCATCTAGGAACTCAGTCAAGCCCATGACATCAGAACCTTGGCCACAGGCACTTCTGAATGCGTGTGTGAAAGAAAACAAAGCTCTCTACTGATTCTGGCTTGTGGACCAACCTGAGATCTGGTGTTGTGACCTAGTGTTCACGATCAGTACCTGGGGGGGCTTTTAGAAGATGCCCACAGGAAACACAGGTCTGCAGCACTGAGGTGGTAGATTCTCCTGGGTCCTGCCTACCTCCTTATCCCTTTGTCTCCCTTCTGCCTTTAACAGCTGAAGTGAGACAGGTGTACCGTCCTTTGGTTGCACAGTCTGACCCTCCATACATCCTGTTTCTTCACGGGACCCTGCCTAGGCTGCCTGCAAGTGTAAGGCAGGTATGAGGCCTTAGACCACTCTTGTTTTTCTAGCTGGAACCTAGCTCTCCCTCTTCCCCATACAACGAGCCTCTCCCTGCCTTCTGAACTCAAGGAGAAGGTCTTAGACCCTCTGACCCCGGATTTATATAAGGCACTGAATTAATGATGGCATTAGCTTTGCTGTGTCCAGAAGACACATCTCACAGCATCCTCACCCTCCAGCTCTTATTTTTTTTAGCACCTCTTCACCAATGCACCGAGTGATGTCATTGTTGACAAAGATGTCCCTTTGATGTAGTGCTGTCACGTATTCTCTGAGATTTGACAAGTTGGATTATTTATGAGAGGATTTTGATACAGGTCTTCACTGAACACTCAGGCTGGCTTGCAACTGAGAATCCTCCCACCCCTTCCTCCCAGGACTGGGGTTGCAACCTTGATAACTGATTTAACTAGAGCTTTTAAAAACTGCAAAGGGGTGGTGGGTGGAGAGATGGCTCAGCAGTTGAGAACACTGGCTTCTCTTCCAGAGGACCTGGGTTCAATTCCCAGTGCCCACGTGGCAGCTCACAACTGTCCACAACTCCAGTTCCAGGATCGGATACCCTCACACAGACAAATGTGTACATTAAAAAAAGCTGCAAAGAAACAGAAGAATATTGAAAAGATGCCACAAACTATGTCATTTCATATTGCTAGAGTTATGTTTGATTGTGTGATAAACATTTGTATTCATATTTATGATTAAAATCTAGATAGTACCAACACTGGCTGAAAACAAAATTCAGGAGCAGTGAAAAACACTAAAGAGAGAAGCAACTGTGAAATGACAGAAGGCCCTGACAACATTCAAAGTCCAGTTATGCCAGTGAACTAAAAAGAACAAGAGGCGAAGCATCCAGAGGCCCAGGAAGAAGCCCCGCTGCTTTAGGCCAGCCCATGGTTGGCAGAGAGACCCTGTCTCAAAAAAGACCCCACACAATAGAATGCACACAGAACGATGGAACCCATGATCACCCTGGTTATATTAAGACATGTAGCGAAGGCGCACAGGCAGCGTATGGGAACATAGTCACCTTTATTTAACAGTGAGGCTAGATAGATTACATTGTCCTTTCTTTAAAAAGTACTTTGTTGTTATGAACTTCCTGCTGTTAACAACAAACACCAGGACTAACAATATGGGGAAATGGCGTTTGTGTTGACTAGCGCCAGGAGAGAGAATCCACAGACACCATCAGTGCTTACTTGGTGGGATCCATTCACTCAGCACAGAAAGTCATTAGGGTCGGGGCCAGGGCTGGGGAGGGGTGGGCATAGAGAGAACAATGTCTCATGATTACAAGATGTACTTGAGGAGGAGAATGAGTAGACGTTACAGTTCCATTCCTGCCTCCAACGTGTCTTGTCTGTGTCTGCATGATCCTGTGGGTACATGCATGTAAACTGTGTCTGCATGATCCTGTGGGCACATGCATGTAAACTGTGTCTGCATGATCCTGCGGGCACATGCATGTAAACTGTGTCTGCATGATCCTATGGGCACATGCATGTAAACTGTGTCTGCATGATCCTGCGGGCACATGCATGTAAACTGTGTCTGCATGATCCTGTGGGCACATGCATGTAAATGTGCTGGAGTTCCTTCAGGAGCCATCCAGCTTGCTTTTTGAGACAAATGTCTCTGACTGACTGGAAGCTCCCTGAACTGGGTAAGAACTTTATTGACTCAGCTATCTCCCCAGTACCTTTTTTTCCTTTTCTCCCAAAAGAGTTTATTATATAGCCTAGGCTGGCTTTGAACTCATGATCCTCCTGCCTCAGTCTCAAAATTCCAAACTCCATTTGAGACAGCAAGTAAACAAACATGTAACTAGGAAACCATTAGTTTCCATGAAAGAAGACCAGATTTTAAACCAACAAATTCCCAAAGAAAACAAGCATTTTAAATATTAAAACAGAGTTCTGAGGATGTAAGGTTTTGATGCTCTAGAGCATTTTCTATGCAAGCATGTGGACCAGAGTTCAGATATCAGTACCAACTTATCAATCTCAGTGTCCTATGGTCACCTGCAAATCCAGCCCCCACCAGGATGGAGA
Source organism: Phyllotis vaccarum (assembly GCA_033318265.1). Taxonomy (NCBI): domain Eukaryota; kingdom Metazoa; phylum Chordata; class Mammalia; order Rodentia; family Cricetidae; genus Phyllotis; species Phyllotis vaccarum. The sequence continues at coordinate 66,106,376 of JARWLC010000014.1, read as the reverse complement.
CAGAAGGGCTGTGAGGCTTGTTGACTTCCAGCCTAGCAGAAAGACCCATGAACTCCGAGATTCAGGAGAGATCCTGCCTCAAAGGAGGTTTCTCCAAGGAGGGGAAAGAGTAATAGAGAAGGACACACACAGACATGTGCACCAAAACACCTACCAAAATTCTTAGAAAATAAGTGTTCCACTTAACTCTGCATCATGACAATATTTCATATATGTCAAATCTATTCCCAGATTTTGTTTAAAATATCAAAAAGAGAAAGGCATTCTTCAGGAGCAAGCGTCACTTCAAATTTCTGTTCGAAAATAAAGATAATAAGCATGTGCGTACAGTCCCTCACCACGTGATGTAGTTCTTCCAGCCCCAATGACATGCAGAGAAGGACAGACTCCACTTTTCTGGAAGATCTATTACATTTTTCTTCCATGCTGGGAAGAAAGAAAACTCACTTTCAGATATGTGTGAATGTCTGGTGTAGCTTGGGGGAGGTTGTGTGTGTGCTACCTACACGTGTGGATGCACGCAGCTGTCCACTTACTCTACTGTTCTCCATCTATGGCCTCTCCCACAGAAAGGGAAGCTCATCATTTAGGCTAGGCTGGCTGGCCAGCAAGCTCTCAGAATCTGCCCAGCTTCCCCCTCATCCTCTTTACTGGGTTACGGCAACATGGAGCCATGTCTGACTGTTTGGCCAGGTGCTGGATATTCCAACCAAGCTCCTCACACTCGCATAGAAAGAATTCTTACTTTGTGCTGTCCCATGTCCTAAATTTGGATTCTATGAAACAGATATAACTTGCTTTGAGAGCCAGGCTGGCTTAGATGTTGTGATCTTCCTCTGACCTGCCTTCAAAGTGCTGGAATTACACACATGTACCACAATACCTGCCATAATACATGTGCACACATGGAAATATATTCATCTGTATATGTCTGGGCTCACTTGTATCCCACTCTTGTATGACTTTAAAATATGAACATTAATACAGGAAATGTTCCTATTTATCAGTAGTGAGGACAGAACCTATTTCACAAGTGTTCATAATATTTTCTTCCTCACAATTTGATTTTGCACTGAATTTACAGCAGTAACCACCATATTGACATAGGGAACACTTTGCTATTTATGTTTCTAGGGTAGTAAAGCTAATACATTCACATGCTGAAACACATTATAATAAATGTAGTTGACTGGTTACAGTTAGGGCATTATCCTGAAGTCTTTTTCTAAAATTATATGAAAATGAATCACACTGATCTAGGTCTCACTTCTGACTAGCAAAGTGATACCACAAAGTCACTTTAAAAATTGTAAACGGAGAGTAACCTGTTTGGGAACCAGTGTCCTACACAGAGAATTCAGATTTCTGAAAGAATCCTGAATTTTTACTTGCCCTTTGCAAAGAAACTTTGAAAGCAGCAAAGTGAGTCACAGGATCCTCTGTCCATGGGACATAGTCATTCCTGCTCTTACAAAGGATCATAGCTTGCCAAATTGCATGTTGCCTGTGCCCTTTCAGAGAATGAAGGCATCTTTATAGATGGACAGCCAAGTACACATGGTGTGGGGATATAATAAAAGATTCAAAGGTTCTGAGATATCAGAGGGATCTGCCCATAGTCTAGGAGGATCAGAGAGTGGTGACTCACACCTTTAATCCCAGCACAGGTTGTCCCGGGAGTGGTGACCTATACCCTTAATCCAAACTGAGTTCAAGATCATTTTAGTTTACAGGAGTTCCAGGCTCCCAGGCAGGCAGTGGTGGGGCCACACCTTAACTGAGCAAAGAAAGTATTTAAGGCAGGAGTAGAAAGACAGAGGGTCAGAAGAAGCCAGAAGAAGCCAGGCTGAGGAAGCTGGAAGACAGCTGGGTAAGATCTGACTGTGGTGTTTACTCTCTCTAATATCTCCGACTTTCACAGAGATCTGTCCCTGAGATTCCTTGATTTGTGCAACAACATGGCATGTCCTTTCTGCTCCTAAAGCCACCTATGAACTCTGCTTTTAATATTCCTCTGTTATTGTGTTTCTCGAACTGATTAAATAGTCCTAAATATTGATTTTTTTCTTCCTACTCTACTCATATTGACGGTTGAGCTCCTCTGCCTTCTTAGGGATCAGGGGAGGGGGGAAACAGAGAGGGGGAGACAGAGAGGGGGGAGACAACAACAAAGAAATGAGAAGAGAAAGAGAAGCTAGAGGAAGTGATGGTCTAGGAATGAAATCACCGCCTCCGCCAGCGTCGCTTGCTCTCCATAGCTTCACAGTGTTGAGGCCAAGAGCAGGGCTGATCTACGGCCCCAAGCACACATTTAGAAGGCAGTTGGACAGGCATCTCACCTAGTGAAACATAAAAGCAGCATCCCCACTAAGGCCCATGACTTCCCTCACCATGGGCTCTCTCTTGTGGAGCAGCCTGACATCTAATGGCTGATGCTGACCTTATCAGTGATGGCTCAGCCTCTAGCAGGAATTATGGTGGCGGTTCTCCACCAGCAGCCTAAGGGACCCCCTCATGCAATCTGAAAGCCAGCCAGTAAGATGGGAGCATCTATTTCAGCCCCAGCTTAATCCCTATGTCCTGCTGTCAGAGCGTCTCAGTCTTAAGCAATAGTTTTGCAGTCTAGTTCTGGCATTCGACAAGCAGCAGAAACAGACTATGGTTTGTGTAGCCTCCGGGGCTTCCATGGGCCAGAGCTCCTGAGGAGGAGGAAGCCCACCTTTGTGTGCTTCGTCCAATGACCTTATAACTATGGGAGTAGCCTTTCCACCCACACAGGGGACTCTTTTTGGATGTGGACCCTTGAGTTTTACAGCCCCCTCTTTAATCCAGCCCTTTGTGGGGTGAGCTGTTTTTATAGTCACGGACGTGGAACCAGTTAAGGCCTCTGCCTGTGGCAATGCTTTAATAACCTCTCACAGTTGCTTTCCACTGCTGTGGAACGAGCTTCTGCTCTTTCCATGACAGAGAACAAATCCCTACAGAAGTAACTATTCAGGTCGCTTATAGCAGACAGCTGTAGCCTTCTGTACTTTTGGTGACTTCTAACAGAAAGGGACACTGGGTAATGGGGCACACAGTTGTTTAAGCTGGCCTACACAAATCTTGGCCTGATCAAAAAAAATCTTCACATTTCTATGCTAACATCATATAACACCCTTCTTCAAGTGACACAGAGGATATGCAGCTTTGTAAAGATGGAGTATGAAAATCTGCCAGTATCCCAAGTGCCCCCAAATGATTCTGACTTATTTATGTTTACAGGTACGGATTTTCACAATATTGTCATATCCTATCTTACCAGACCATAATACCCCACTAATTTTGCATCTGTGTCTGGACCTTGCAACTTGTGTGGAGCTCACATTCTTCTTCCTTTAGATGTGCCTGTATGTCTCTCCCAGGGCTTTCCCAAATCTGAAAAACACTCAGAGGTTAGCATCATGCCAAAGAAAGCCACCTCCAGAAGATGGGCATGTCAAGGCAATATCCTGAACCACCATCCCACAACCAATAGTGTAGATACAAAGATAACCTTGGCAAAGCACTCTGAAAGTCCAGGGATTCTGAGCAACTGTTAGATGATCCCAGAAATTTACATCTCAGAAGATACTAAAGTCCAAAATAAGGTCTAAGCAGTGTAGAAAGTTTCCACCCATTTCTACCAGTTGCTTCCTCCACAGACCAAGGGCATGGAAAGGAGGTGCTAACATGGTAGCTCTCTGTAATCCCCAGTCATTCTCTCTGGGCCTTCCCATGTCTGCATCCTGGAGATCTTCCCTGGCATCTCCCTTCATTTCTCCACCCCTGATTTACTCAGTATGACCTCCCCAGGGACAAGGGGGAACAAGGTCCTGCTACCCCCTACTACACCTACGGGATGCCTGGGTCTAAAAGGCCCTGGATTCGCACTGTGCCCGTAACCACAGCTGTTGACTCTCATTCTCCAGTGCATAGCTGGATACATTGTCCCCAACCCAAGCATTGCCTGTTATGGGAAAGAAACAAGCCCTCCTCAGTCTGTGGGGAACCAACTGAAGCAAGTACTAAATGCTCCAGCAAACAAAGGACAGCTTACATAATTTGTATATAGGTTGCCAATTTTCTTGCAATGCCAATACCAATACCTGTTCGACAAAACTTCTGCTACCTCACTCCTGCCCAATCAGGAGTTCAACCCCCACCTGAATCTGGAATTCCCCTACTCCCCATCTTTTATACCTTAAAAACCTGTCTCAACTGAGCTTGGGCTGGATGGGATGGAGAGCCCCAGCTTGAGCTTGCAATGAAGACTCTTTGCTTTTGCATATGAACTCAGACAGGTTTACGGGAACTCCACTTCATCATTCTCTCACAGCCGGCATGGCTCCCAGTAGCTCCTTAGCCTAGGATTTAGTTATCATTTGTTTTTCCAGAGAAACTCTGGATCCAAACAGAAATAGCCACATTTGAATCCAGGTAAGCAATTCAGACCTCTTCCTCTGGTTTGCCTTCTTTAACACAGACTGAGAGAGCAGCTCCCACTGGCAGGCTAGTGGAAAGAGCGCCTCAGAACAGCGAAGGGAAAGGTCTAGGTAAAAACGGAAGGCGAGCTCACATGCTCTTAAGGGAACTTCATTACCACATCTTCTCCTTTTCTCTCCCTCTCTCCTTTCTGTTCTCTTTTTCACACAAAACTTTAGCCATTTGAGCTGATATTGAAGGTCGTTTTGCATTTCTTAAATAAGCAATAGAGATACAACCACACCATAAACACACACACACAAAAAATGACAAGGTTTTTCTCTCTCAGACATGAAAAGGCCACGCTGACCGTAGCCAGGGCCAGGCTTCAGTGTCAGCCAGGCTCCCTGATGTACAGTCTATGAAGCAGGCAGAGGCACATAGCAGGGCAAGAAACAGAGACCTAGGAATCGCCCAGATACTTAAGACGTATACTTTTACCCTGCGTAGACAGTAGCTGGACCTTGAATTTTATAACACAAATATTAGGATAGTAATACATGCAGAAAGTAAATTATTAAGATTGTGAGTTTTATTTATAAATGTTACGTATTAGACCTTTTCTGCCAGGGAAAAACTGGTGCTGAAGTTGTTATGTGCCTGACCTTGCTGAACTCCTGGGAACTTGTCCTTGAGCACTCCATCTCCAGGGCAGCTAGCCTTATTTTGAATTTGCTGAAATCTTAGCTAAAGGCCTGGCTCTTACTTGAAAACATATTTTATTCAACAAAATTACACGGAATAAGAAAAAGTCATCCTTCTGACAAGTCACTGACAACTGTGCCCCCAAAGTATAAAACACACCACCAAGTGTCTAAGGAAAGAATCCCACAGCTGTTCTTTTAGGGAGATCAGGGGGTGGCACCTGAGAAAGTTACAGCTGGAAAGCAACCGGTACCCACAGTGAGTCATCCCACAGGCTTTGCCTAAGGCCAGTCGGCAGATGTCCCCATGGGCTTTGCCTAATGGGGCCATGTCATGACTGTCGTTTTAATGGGAGTCCTCCATGGATTCCATCTAGTGTGGTTCCTCAACACAGAGTCAGTCAAGTGGTAGGTAGATGTGGAAATACCGGCTGTCATCCGCTGTAGGTTCTTGAGTGGCCTGTGACACTTTTTCTTTTCTTCCTTGGTTTCTCTTTACAGACACTTCAGATGCTGTAAAGTCACCTAGATCTGAGAAAAACGTTCCCATTTTATAAAGATCCCGCCCTTGCTAAAGCACCGTATCAGCCTTGAGGTCCTTGCTGAATCAAACATTTCTTTAAATCTGTGAACATAGTTTTATCTGCGCTGTGAAATGGGGTTCAAACACATATGCCCAGGTTGCTCAATAGCACCAGCCCGTCCTCTATGGTCCTCTGGCTGCTGATGTTTACTCAGACCTCTGATGGATGCCACCAAGTGTTCCTAAAGGCTCTAATAAGCCAGTCCATTAGGCCATTTCCTCATGCTGTCTCAGTCTATGTAGCCTCTGCCTTCAGGATACATGGGTCGTTACATCTCCCAGTTCTTCTGTTTCCACAGCAGTCACACTGACACCATGTTCCAGAGCCTCACAGGCCAAGCTACGTCAAGTCTTTTATTGTTGTTTAAAGATGTTATAATTCCAGCAGGTCTGGCCCTAGCTTCTCTCTCAGAGCTATTGTTAAGGGTTCCATCTGTATCAGAACATACCTTTCCCCTCGTTTTCTATTAGAGGCCTGAAGGGGTCTGCTGTCACTTACCACCACTATCTCAACCTCTTGTTTATTACCTTGCCCTATTGGAGGCTAACGCTGAGGATGCTAGCCATATCCCCCTCTCTTTTAATTCTTCCTTTGCACGATGTCCTTCTGTGTGTCCACCATATCAGCCTCAGATGCATTTCTTACTACACACAAGAGTACTCCACTTTACTGCATAGATCTCAGAGACCCCAGAATGGCTAAGTCCTTGACATTTCCTGAGCATCCCCATATGCACATAATGGACTCTCCTTATCAAGCAGTCACAATGCCTCATAGCACACAGATGAAGAGTGGTACCCTGTGAGTCCTACAGACACTGCTCATCATGACAGCTCAGCCTCACTACACATATCCAGAAACATGCCACTGCTGCTGTAGAGGGACCACTAAAGATCATATTGGCATTTCCTCCTCAGATGCTCACCCTGGCAGGCTTCTCAGCATCATTTGTTTCCTTGATAACCAGAGCCAGGGTAGGGTCATAGGCTGGTGGAAAATTATCCCGCCCCTGGCCTGTCGACTTGGAAACCTTCACCCTCATTACTCAGTGTTAATTGTCAAACAATACTTGTGGCTGTGCTGTGTTTCTCCACTAGGTCACTGCCCATGCTCTGAGGACCCCATAAAAGCTCTCCCCTCTGCCAACCTCACTGTCTTGTTCCCACTCATAGGCAGCTGCCATTCTAGATTTCTCCTCAATAAATATCTTGTGTGAGGTTAGCTGTGTAGTGTGATTTGTGGGTATTTTTTGGCTCTGGATTGCCAAGATACCCTTATGGTGAAATCCTTTCATTGGCGACAGGGACGAGCTCACTGGTGCCTATGCTCCCTCTCAGCGGTCAGGGCTCCACTTGGACCCTGTCCTTCTAAAATCCACCTGCAGTAGGCTTGCCACTTGGGGCTTATAAACTCTTTCAGGTGGAGCTGGTTTTGCTATCCTTTCTCTCTTCCTCCATGGATTCAGATTTTATTAAAGCCTCGCTCTGTTACCACAAACAATTTGACCTCAGTACTGTGGGGATACATATGAAACATATCCCCACACAGTGCAGCCCAATGATCAAAACTGCCATGCTCAATTTTCAGGTTTTTTTTGCATATTGTGACATCTGCAGCTGCACAAATAATCTGAAAATCCTTTTATCTAAGCTTGTTCTCTAGTTCCTCCCACCCACATGTGTCTGGGGCAGCTCTAACATATGGACATTTAATGTCCAAGAGACTCACCACCTCTAACCAACAGCCCATCCTAATAGGGTTGGAAAATTGTTTGAGAGCAGACTTTCAAAGGCCCATCCATTTTCCTATAACTCCTTTATCTCTCTCTCCTTCATGTGGCTGTTTTCTCCATGATCAAAGGGAAGATTACTGTAAGAAGTGGCCAGAAACGTATGGAAATTGCCCATATTGGTCCTGCCACTACCATGCAAATTCAGGTTGTCCTAATATCCCCTTTCATCTTTACATAGAGGGGGATTCTTCTATCTCTACATTCAAGACCCATGGGACACCATATGGGAGGAGGGTGTCATTGACAAACTTAATTATGACCTGTTCAGCAGGTGCTCAGGTGGGCATGGTCAAAATACAGAGAGTATACACTCCACTCTCCCAACATCTAGGTATAGGAAAAATAGAAGATGTGATCCAACATTCATCAAAGGTTCTCACCTCCCTAACGACTCCCCTATAAGATGACACTGGTTCCAACTCTCTGTCCTCATGGTCATCCCATTTTGCTTCAGACCTTGATTTATGACTATCAGCTACTAAGGCTCCACAGCTGTTGGTCTAAAGTTTGTGAGTTCCCAAGAGCTTGGTTCAATTGTCTCTGTAGATTTTCCCATCATGGTCTTGACCCCCCCCCCATCCTCATATTATCCCTCTTTCCTCTCTTCGACTGGACTTCCAGAGCTCAGCCTGGTGCTTGATCTCTGTATCTGCTTCCATCAGTTACTGGATGAAGGCTCTATAATGGCAGGGTTGTTCACCGATCTGATAACTGGGGTAGGCCAGCTCAGGCATCCTCTCCACTGGGGACTTCCTTAGCACCAGCTCTCTCCCTGACCCCATGATGCCTCCCTCTATCAAGGTATCTCTATCATTTCTCTCCCACGCCATCTCTCCTCACCCCCTTATGTTCTCACTCCCCATCCCCCCTCTCACCCCCAGTTTACTCACATCTCATCTATTTCCTCTTCCCTGGGTGATCCATGTGTCCCTCTTAAATTCCTCGTTAGCTAGCTTCTCTGGAGCTGAGGGTTGCAGTCTGGTTATCCTTTGCTTTACATCTAGTATCATCCATTTACGAGTGAGTACATACCATGTTTGCCTTTCGGAGTCTGGGTTACCTCGCTCAGGATGATATTTTCTAGTTCCATCCATATGCCTGCAAATTTCATGATATCATTGCTTTTTACAGCCGAGTAATAAATACTCCACGGTGTTTATGTATTACATTTTCTTTGTTCATGCAAAGTTCAAAGTCTCTTCTGAGATTGATGCAATCTCTTAACTATAATCCCCTGTAAAATCAAATAAACTATCAGATCACACACTTCCAATGTATAGTGGCACAGGATATACATTACTATTCCAACATGCAGGAAAAGAAGCACGGCAAGGAAATGCTGTATGGAAGAAAGACCCAAAACCAGCTGGGCAAACTCCAAACTCTGCATCTCCACGCCTGATGTCAGAGCGTCCTTCAGATCTCCAACTCCTTCACCGTTGCTGACTTCAACACTTTTTTTCTTTTGGGCTGGTTCCACTCTGCTAGCAGCTCTCCTCTGCAAGTACCCCACGATGCAGGCTTCTCTAACATCTTGGCTAATTACCAAATTCCAGCTGTCCAATATCTGGGATCCACCCACCATTTTCTGGACTCCACCAAAGGGCTTGGGTCACACACAGCTCGTCTTCTAGGCTGTGACTGGCTCCACTCCAAAGCTGCTACTGTTCTTGGTGGTCCTCCTGTGGTACAGGTGTCTCCAAAATACTGGAGTCCTCAAGCTGTAACTGGGCTACTCTTTCCCCAACAGCCTCTCATAGGCTCTCCTCATGGTGCCAAAACCTCAACTTCATTGTGTGATTCCTTCAGTCCTGGGCCTTCAACTGTCAGTGAGGCAGTACCTTCGGCCTTTCCTGACCTCTCACAGTGCCAAGCCTCAGCTGCTCTCCATGACCCCTCATGCCTTCACAACCAATACCACCTGGGTGATACTTACACATTACCAAGTTCAGCTGCCAGAATGAGGAACAACCTTGGCTGCCTCTGAAACACAGCTTCTCTTCACTCTCAGGAAACACTTCCTAGAAGATTTCACTTCACTGATGCTGGTCTCAATCACGGATAATTTCTTAGCTCTAGCTGACCAGCATCAAGCATCCCAGCTTGCCGGGACTGAACATGGCCCCCATGTTTAATTACAAGGATTCTATGGTGGCAAATCAGACCTCACAAAACTATACTTTGGACATCTCCATACCAAAAAGAGAATTTTCTGAGATGTGATCTATGAGCCTAATTATTTTTCTTTCTCCCTGCCGAAGAAAAGGCAGCAAAATGCCATCCTCTGGTATAAATTGTCAAAATAACATAAAAAATAGTCTAGAATTTCATTAATGTGGACTCCGGTCCAAGTGGGCCACTAGTTGCTGATGCAGAAAATTCCTATGAGGAGATGGATTTGACCACATTATGGTCATCAGCTAAGCCTGACGCTCCCTATTTAGCAAACATCCCCCAACAAATCACTGGCATAGAAGATACCTGTGAATATGTAACTCAGGCTAGAGAAAGTATTATTTAGATGATGTGGGCCCAACACATACGTATCATCCTTTCAGGCTGAAGAATTAATGTAAACACGCAGTCCCAGGCTTATCAGCAACAGCCTCTCAGACTAGAGAGAATCCATGTTAACAAGCCTGTATGTGAAGGCGTTTCGCATTTCATCTGAGAGCCTGATTTGTCAACAATCCACATGCTTCCAGATACTAGGAGAGAGCCAGCGTTCCCCAGCCATGAACCTGCACACTGGTCAATCTACACACTGCAAAATACAGTGGAGGTTCAGGAGAAAGATGCTCAGCCCCATTTCAGAAGGAAGAAACAAGCAAGCAAGGAGTGACCAGTCCCCACTAACTCCAAAACTCTGTCTACTATGACTACTATGACTTTGGTGGGTCAACCCACCAGATACTCTCACAGTTGGCATCTCAGGACTGCAGCTTTTCCAGGCTACAAATGCACATTGATTAACCTGTAGTTTCAGGCTCCCAAGGGTTACTACACTCCTACAACTTTGTTTTAGAGGAGACTCTTTGTGGAGATCTGCTATTGAGACAGGTATGTTGGCTCACAGGCTGACAACAGTATCCTTTGAAATCTAACTGAAGTTCCTTAGGGGCCCACAGTTCTTAGAATTGGCCTACATGGTTGAGCATTCCTCCAACATATTTTCTGCAAGGTGGAAGCTTTGGAATACTGGTAACTTGGCTCAGTCGATGTTAGAGGGGCACAGAGTGTAAAAGCACTTGTATGAACCTCAGTCCAAGGCCAGAGCCCCAAGGATACAGGGGAACACAAATCCACAACCCAGAGTCCAAAGCCTAGAAGACTTGGAGTTCTGATGTCTAAGGACAGAGGAAGAGCATGCATGTCCCAAGAAAGACACCTCGAGAGAGGACATCTCTTATTCTCCTCCCTCCCTCCCTCCCTCCCTCCCTCCCTCCCTCCCTCCCTCCCTCCCTCCTTCCCTCCTCCTCCTCCTCCTCCTCCTCCTCCTCCTCCTCCTCCTCCTCCTTCTTCTTCTTCTTCTTCTCTCTCTCTCTCTCTCTCTCTCTCTCTCTCTCTCTCTCTCTCTCTCTCTCATTGTCCTTATAGCTCCTGGCTAGCTGCATGCTGTCCATCTGTGTTGAGATCTCTGTTGCCCACAGAGCCCAGGCACCCACATACATATCAGTTTCCTTAGAAATTTTTCTAAGGATCCAGAAATAATGCTTCAGGCAGGTGAACACTAAATTTTATGACTATAGAGTCAGAAGAGACTGTAGGGGATTGTGTTGTTTCATGGTAAATAATTGTCCCACCCACTGGTTTAATAAAAAGCGCTGATTGGCCAAAGGCAGGCAGGAAGTGTGGGCGGGGCTACCAAACTAAGAAAACTCTGAGAACAGGAAGCACAGAGCAGAATACTAGAGAGAAGCCAGAAGAAGCAGAGGACAACCACGCTGCTCTAAGAAAAGGTACCGAGCCCCATGGCTGAACAGGGTAAGAGTCATGGGTTAGATGAAGGGTAGAGAGCTAGCAAGTGATATGCCTGGGCCTGAGGCCGATCAGCCTAAAACTATGGTATACATCTGTGTGTCTCTGTCTCTGCGAGTCTGTGAGTCTGAGGGTCTGCAGGTCTATGGGTCTTTGGGCCTAAACCTTGAGGCTGGGCCCAAAAGTCTGGGCCAGAAACCACCTACTACAAGAGACCTTATGTCTCCGTGGTGACAACGGGAATAAGGGGCATCATGGGAGGAATCCCAACGACTTTACATTTTTATCTTGTTCTCTTTCCTAATTGAACTTTTTAAACTAACAATTTATGGGTTTAGGAAATACTGTTTTACCCACATAAAGGGTTCTGTCCACATAACCGAGATACCACTCTGTTCTATGTACACATCAAAGAAGAGACAAAGGCTATGTCGGCAGTTAGGACGTAGAGATGATGAGATTTATGGTCTTTTCTGAGCCACTTGGAAGTTAAGCCTTGCCCACTCACCTTCCTACAAATTCATAATGACCATGTATCTAGGAAAGGTGGTGGAATGGGTTTTCTCAGCTTTGCCACTTGGAAGTCAAGGGTTTACCAGCACCTGTGAGTAAAACTGTAAAATGACCCCCCTCCCCGAGTCCTGGAAGTGACAGACCGTCTCCAGCTGGTACAGAGGGCGGGGTACTACAGCTCAGACTGAATCCCTCCTCACACTGTGTGCAACTAAATAGCTACCTAAGGGCTGCGGGTCCCTGTGATCAAGGGGCGATCCAGCCGCTCCCCTTGCTCTTCCGCGAGCTCCACCGGCAGAAGACCGATCCGGTCCGGACAGACCTGAGACCCCAGAAGGCAGAGCTCTGCGAGGCGGAAAGGACCGAGATCGCGAGACCACTGAGACCCAGACTCTCCGGGATGTGGTCTCTGCCCCTCTTCCTCGGCGTGGCACGGCCAGCTATGTCCAGCCACTCACCCTGGCCACAGTGGCCACGAGGCCACTGCTTACGTGGGCGCCCAGATGCCGCCGCCCACCCCATGCAGGACGGTCCCCAACCACCAGCACGTCGACCTGGAGCAACGATAGAGCTAGAAACTCCCTGTCCTGTCCTCACTAGTGTACACGTTAGTGGCTGACTGTGATGACATAAAGGAGGCAGCGAAAGAGCTTGATTTGTCAGCCTGGCTTTGGCCCCACAGCGCTCTCTGTAGCTCAAGACAAGCAGTGCATTTATGTTTGGCAGTGCTCCCTCTGGAGGTAGTGCTCCCTCTGGAGGTAGTGCTCCCTCTGGAGGTAGTGCTCCCTCTGGAGGTAGTGCTCCCTCTGGAGGTAGTGCTCCCTCCTGCAGTGCTCCAGTTCCCCAGGACAAGAACAAAAGTTCAATCCTCCTCCTACCCCTCCCTCCTCAGATGCCGGTGTGTTCTTTACAGTGTAGTCAAATGTAGACATTTGTTCATGCTATTGACTTTCACACATGTATATGATCATTTTGTACAAAGGCAAACACTACATTTTCATTTCCCCCAAATGTGCACACACACACATATATTTATATCTACATTAGTTTTAAAAGCTTCAGAGCATTTCATTAATTAGTCTGGGTATAAGTCAGTGTACCCCAATTCATTTAACCTATCCAATACTGACAGACATCTGCTATGGGTTTGATTTTCTGCAACAGAAAATGCTGTGACATGCGCATTCTTACATGCGTATACAGGAAAGAAAGAAACACATGCTAATATTTTTAAAGTCCTGTCAAACTGCCAGAAACTATGTCAGCCCACCCATCCACTGACAGCCAATTTCACTGGTATCACGCAGCAGCGCCATACAGCTGTGCACAGCATGGCTTCATGCTCTTGTGAACACCAGAGAGAACAGGGGAAGGATGAGCTCAAGGGCAAGAGTCCCACAGCACTCAGGCAGAGGCTCCTGTGTCTCCCAGGAAATCTCTGATTCACTGCAAGGGGAAGCCAAGGACAGGACATCTGATGTCAGGGCAGTGGGACCAAGTCCCAGAGTAGACTGTAGAAACTCGTGGTAGCCACTAATAAAAATATTTTACCTTAGTTTGTATTCTGGATGTTCCTTACAGCAACTCGTGGTAATATGCACAGCACCTTAGATCTGTGTAAGCTGACAGATCAGAGTTATTTTTGAAAATGAACAGTAATGTGTAATAAGAGGTTTCTGGCCTGGACTTGCAGACCTAGCCTCATGGTTTAGGCCCACAGACCCACAGACCCACAGAGACACACAGATGCTTACAATAGTTTTAGGCTAATTGGCCTAAGGGCCAGGTATGTAACTTGCTACTTTTTACCCCTAATCTAACCCATAACTCTTATCCTGTTCAGCCATGAGGCTCGGTACCTTTTCTCAAGAAGCATAGTTGTCCTCTGCATCTTCTGGCTTCTCTCTGGTATTCTGTTCTGTACCACCTGTTCCTAGAGTCTTCTTAGTCTGGTAGCCCCACTCACCCTTCCTGTCTGCCTTTGGCCAATCAGCACTTTTTATTAAACTCATAGGTTGGGACAATTATTTACAATGGAACAACATAATCTCCCTACACATCTCCTTTTCTCTTTTTAAAACAAAAAGAACTAATATCTTTCCCCCTTATCTATAACAACTTATAAACAACACTGTAAATAAACACAAACATCCATAATCCATGTTTTGGGAATGTGGCATTGTGTTCTAGGCTACTTCCTGCTGAATGGGGACGCTGGCAATCTCATGGGAATCCAAAGAAAAATGTAGGATTATGCACAAATCTTTAGTGGAGTAGTCTGTAAAGCTGGGTCATCTCAGCCAGTCTCCTTGAAATTGTTCTGGATACAGAGACCTGGAAACTTCAACAGAGGTGCTCTGAAATACTGAATCACCTAGGCCATCCATTTCCATTGGAGATTTTTTCAGGGGGTCTTCCTCTATCAAACTTTATGTTCTTTATCCAGGAATAACTCCACAGCCTCTCATTTTCTGTGGAAATAAAAAAGAAAATCTCTTCTCCAAAGTAGCATATCTTTGGATTTCAGTTTTAAAGTCAACTCATTTACAAAATATATAGGTTGAATTAATCCAACAGCATTTATAATCAACTGTCCTTTAGCAGCTTTTACTACGTCATTTTCAGTCAAGAAGTTAAAGATAAGACAATAACATACAGTATCCAGATATTCTTTGTATTTTTCATCTTTATGTGGTTTATTTTTTTTTATTTTTTTTTACTCTTTCTTTTTTAAGGGCTTTCTATATCTTTTCTTTTCTTTCTCTAAGCCTATTTTCAACACACTCTAAACAACTTAGACATTTTACAAAAAACTGTCTTTACTGTATATTTATTTCTTAACTTTTTCTGTCTCTGACCACACCTTTGCTTGGCCAGGGTGATTGACTCCACCCAGATTCTTCTATTTCTTTCAATTTCTAAACACATCTTTAATCTGCTAGGATTCAAGGTTGGTAGGATGGATGGATGGCTCCACCCAGCTCCTAGTCTAATTTCATAGAATTTATCTTTTTAGCCCAGGTACTCTGGGGAATTTTAGGGTCCATGTAATCTCCAAGTAAAGCTTTGTCATCTGCTGCTCATTAACTCTATTTAAGTATTAGGCAGCAGGGCCTCTTAAAAGACTCACAAGTATTTTGCCTCAAAGGCTGAATCAGGAAGTTTCTCTTTAAAAAGCCAAGCAGAGTTTACCTGGCATATATTAGAACCTGCTACCCCCTACCTTAAAGAAGAAAAAGAAAATGTAGAATTGATGTGCCTCTGGCAAACAGAGCTGATCCAAGGAAACACCCCCACTAGAAAGCCATCTTTTGATTCTGTTCCCTTTTTGTCCTTATGAACAGAAACCTTAAATACATCATTTATAACTTTTTGCTTATATTGAGGGTCCTGTGAGACTTCAGGAACAAGCCATTTTGAATGTGGTCTGGACACCATGCTATCTGTACAATGACCCACTTCAGATACACAATTTTGAAGCTGCTTTGGCTCAGTGTGCAAAAACCCTTTTTAAACTTTCTTAGGCTTTAAGTGGATATTTGCCCCACATTGGGCGCCATATGTTACATTTAGGTTTCTTGGTCCTGGGCGGCCAGAGGTCCAGAACCACAGACCTGCTGCCCCAGACCGCTTAGCTGCCCGCTGCTGCTTAGGCCCCCTCAAAATGACTCAGATGCTTATATTAACTTCATGCTGTTTGTCCTATGGCTTAGGCACATTGCTATCTGGCTCTTGCATCTTAACCCAACACATTCTCATTAATCTGTCTGCCATGTGGCCCGTGGCTCAGCTGTGTTCCTCACATGTTTCTTCTTTGGCATCTGGCTTGATCTGACCGACTCTGCCTTGCTTCTCCTACATATGTTGTGATCCCCCCCTACTTTTTCTATGGTGCCTGTCATGGGCCAAAACAGCTCCTTTAGTTAAAGATTGATATTCACAGCATACAGAAAGACATTCCCACATCAGCAATGAAGTCATTCCCTGAATAAATGGGCTGATGACTATTAGTTAAAACTTCTGGCTGATGTCACATTTTAGTCAATTTTAAAACCATATGTAATTTCAACTATGAAAATTCTATAATTAAAAGGTCAATATTAATAAATTGCTAATTGGAAATAGAAACCATGTGTTACCAGATAAAGTCTGTTTACCTTTTAAAAATTTGTAAACATAAATTAGGTACATTCCAAATTGACATACCAGAATAAATAGTCCTTTAGAAATTATAGAAAATTGTTGGTGTGTTACCCTAACTAAGAACAAATAGTACAGATGCCAATAGGCAGGAAAATGCCCAAATGTGGCATAAATCTCTCAGGAACTACAAAATCCAAATTGATCTGAAGTACCAAATAACTTGAGAACAAACTTACTATAAATTGATCTAAGTAAATTTAAACTTATTGATGAACAGAGACATAAAAATTGTTAACAAAATACTTGCAAGTGTAACTCAGGAAAACAGCAAAGAGTGGTGAACATGGCTTCATTTCAGAGATGCAGGAATGGGTCACCGTATGAAAGTCAATAACATAGCACTCTCATCCAGTCTTCCGTGTGAAATGTAATCTAGACACAAGAGAATGGAAAGAAAGGAGAAGGATAGTAGTAAGAAAGGAAGAGATCAAAGTGTCTATGTCTGTAGAAGATAGGAGCTTATGTGTGATGTCTAGCGACACTTCCAGGACAATTTCAGCATGGCTACAGAACACAAAACTCACATAAACAGAGTAGACTTGGAGAGCGCAGGGTGGAATTCAGTGCTTGAGCTATGGACAGAAAGTTGTCAGAGAAGCTGAGGACCAGAACGGGGAGCCTAGCATCTGTTTAAAAGGAAGAGATGGTAGGAACTGCATACTGATGTGTGTAAGCACCACGTCTCCATGACATGACCCTTCCACGGGCAGTATTCGGATTGGAGATGCTCCCAAAGTCCATGTGTTTCTGGTTTAATATCCACCTGAGTTCTGAGGGGATAGAAATTTTAAGAGTGGACCTAGGCTTCTGATCATTGGGAGCTTGTCCTTGAAAGGTACCCAACTTATCTTCTTCAATTTCTCTCTCCCCACTGCTCTCTCTCCTCTACCTACCCACCCACCCACCCATCCATCCATCCATCCACCCACCCACCCACCCACCCACCCACCCATCCATCCATCCATCCATCCATCCATCCATCTATCCATCCATCCAACCATCCATCCATCCACCCACCCACCCACCCATCCATCCATCCATCCATCCATCCATCCATCCATCCATCCATCCATCCATCCATCCATCCATCCAACCATCCATCCATCCACCCACCTATCCACCCATCCATCCATCCATCCATCCATCCACCCACCCACCCACCCACCCACCCACCCACCCACCCACCCATCCATCCATCCATCCATCCATCCATCCATCCATCCATCCATCCGTCTGTCTATAAGCAAGATCACTTGTACTTGCTCTGTACACAAGATATCTCTGATCCTTCGGCCTCTTGGAGCACACATCATCACACAAAGTATTTTTAGTAGCAAGAGAAAGAACCAAGGGTTTTGTACATATGTATATATGAGACAAGCATACCACCAACTGAACTACATACCCAGGCCCCCTTTCTTTTTTATTTCCAAGATATGGAGAGGTGACGAGCTCCACTGAGTGTCCCTCACATTTGACATTCCTCCTTGCCATACAACAATAATGCACAAGACCAAATGGCTGTGAGGCAAAACAGAACTTAATAGTCTAAGATAGATCCAATGTCAGAGACCCACACTAAGTTGGGTCTTACTATACCACCCACCTTGACCTAGGCAGCTGTGCATTCTCCTGATATCCATGAGAGCATGGGAGATAGAGATCTCCCTGATTTACAGAAACATTGCATGAAAGAGTGTGTGCTGTCATGTGCCTTTATTCCCAGCACTCAGAAGACAGGAACAGGGAAGAGATCCGTATGAGTTCAAAGACAACTGGGCACATAGAAATGTTTTAGCCATGTTTTTCGCTGCAGGTATCTGGAGTACGGTGCTGAGCTAAACCAAACCAAAGTTTAAAAATATTAAGGCGCTTTAGGTCTTGTACTGTACTGTCAGCTCTTCCTCATATAAACACATGAAGAGTATGAAAAGATGCAAAGTCAAGTCTTATCCGTGGAACAATTCCTACAGTTAGGCAGAAAGATAGAAATGATATGCAGCAGATCTGAGGATGACCTGACTCTGACAAGCTCAAGTAAAGCAGAGCTCAAGAAGAACTAAGAGGTCTGCAGACAGGAGGCTTGGACCTAGATGGCTACACTCAGGGAACTTCACTCGCCTCAACTGAGCTCCCAAAGGAGCCCCTCCCCCATCCTCTCATGTTTACAGATGGGTTTTTGCGTACATATGGAAGTGTAATGGGATTCTGTGTTGTTACATTGTAAATAATTGTCCCACTTACTAGTTTAATAATAATAACAATAATAAAACCACTGATTGGCCAAGGCAGACAGAAAGTAGTGGTAGGGCTACCAAACTAAGAAAACTGTGGGAACAGGAAGAACAGAGCAGAAATGCCACAGAGATGCCAGAGATGTCACAGATGCAGAGGACACCTATGCTGTTCTGAGAAAAGGTACCGAGCCGCATGGCTGAACAGGGTAAGGATCATGGGTTAGATTAAGAGCAAGAGCATGCAAGTTATATGCCTGGGCCCCAGTTCAATCAGCGTACAATTAATATAAGTGTTTATGTGTTCCAGTGGGACTATGGAACTGTGGGTCTGAAAGTATGGGCCAGAAACCTCATACTACATGGATGTGTATCATGAAGGGGACATTGGATCCTTTGGAACAGGAGTCACATGTGGATGTGTACTAATAAATGGTGGCTGGGAAAGGAGCCTGGGTGTCATGGAAGAGCAGTTCATGCTTTTAACTGCCGAGCTACTACTTGGGCCATGAAAGAAGCTTTTCAAACGTGTCCTGTGGTCCATGAAAGCGCTGTCAGTTTGCAAATCAGATTGGCCCAACATATTCCCCCAATGCCCTTCCTCTCCTTGTCACCTTTTCCTGGCCCACACCTCTAGTGCAAGCTTCCTACTCCACCAGAGGCCAGACCAGCCTCTGGAACCCCAGGTAAGACTGGCCCCACCCTGCCTGTGCTAGCCCTGCATAACTCCAACTGCCCTCCTCATCACCATATCCCAACCACACCTGGAGTAGGTCCTACCCCACCAGACCCAGGAGAGCATCCTGAACCCCAGAGGACCCCTGGCCAGATCAGAGACCAAGAACATAGCCAGAAACTTTAGCCCAATAGCCCAAATTTGGAGAGCTGGTTCCTGCTGGACCAGAGGCTATCCAGGCCATCAGAAGTCCCTTCCCCACAACCTGGTCTAGCAACTAGTGGGAACAGATACAGACCCACAGATGGAGCTTGGGTAATCCCAAGGGAAAAGTGCAAAGATTTTAGGAGCCAGAGGGGTCAAGATCAACACAAAACCCCCACAGAATCAACTAACCTGGCTCATAGGGGCTCACAGAGTCTGAGACAAGAGCCAGGGAGGAGGGAGGGGAAATTGTGGTCAGGGTGTGAAATAAAAACATTAAATATAACATGGGCCTTTATAAATGCAAAAACAAACATTAAATATTTTGTTATAAATTTATTTCTTCTAAATGGCTGCATACCAACCAATTGAATACAATGTTGTAGAAGGAATTCTCATTTTAAACATAAAATCTTATTAAAATAAAATTTACTTATAAAAAAATCAGACTGAATGAGAAGCTTTCAGAACGACTGTCACCAGATCTTCTTCTGCTCAATGCTGGGGATCTGGGGATTCTGTCTGAGCATCTCTGTGCTGTTCTGGGGATTTTAGGTTGGCCACTGAGAGAAAGAAGACCCACCTTCCCCATCATCCCAGTGCCAAGAGTGTTTCTACATTCTTTGTTCAGTTTCTCCACACAGCATCTCATGGAAGGGACGGGACCGAGCATGCACCAGTGCTGACACCCTGTTTACCCACCATCTCTTGTCTAACAGCTGGGCCATGTGGGCACAGGCTTAAGAACCAAGTCTCCTACTCCTAAAATTCCCAGGCCATGACAACACCAACTTTGGTCCCCCATGTGTTTGAATAAGAAGGACAGGCATGCACATGAGCGTCCAGAAATCTGAGTAAAAGATGATATTGTTGAGCTCTGTACTGTCCACAAATGTGAGAAGCATGAACAGGAGGGCAGGATGAGTGAGCGATCATTCACAGGAAAGGAGATGGAAACTTGTGACTTACGATGAACACTTCTTATATAGGCCTGCTTTGGTAATATGCTGATGCAATACCCAGGATATACTTTCATATATACCTCCTCCCTGAAGTAGGAGGGACAGGAACATTTTGAGTTTATTTCGACAGTTTAGCCAACATCACTTGCAATCCCGAGTCACTCTGGCAGTGGGAGACTGATGTCTTGATGATGAGATAGAAAAGACAGGTGACATCAAACCTGGTCCCCTGGTATTCCAGTAGTGTTTCCCTCCTTCCCCTCCCCCCTCTCTGCGTGTGTGTGTGTGTGTGTGTGTGTGTGTGTGTGTGTGTGTGTGTGTGTGTGTGTGTGTGTGTGTGTGTGTGTGTGTGTGTTTGGGGCCTCATTTGTGTCCCACACCTGAATACGTTAAGAATGTCAGCACTAAAATAGGAACAAAAGCTGCTATACTTATGTCTACCTTAGAACCTAAACCAATTTCATAAATATTCTTAAAGTTTTCTTTCTCACATTTTAATTTTCAATGAATTTCCAGTAGTTAACACCCTTCTGACTTAGGGAGTATTATCACTTTATGTTTGCAATGTAGTCAAGCCTATGCATTCACACCCTGGAAGATATAGCATATATATAGTTTACTCCTTATGTAAAGTTAGGGCATTACATTAATGCATTGATTGAGTTTCATTTCTGCTTAGTAAAGTATTATCACAAATCCCTTTGCTATAAGAGAGGAAAATGGAGAGTTGCCTGGTTGAGAACTGGTATTCTACAAAGAAAATTTAGATTTCTGAAAGAATCCTGAATTCATTTTCATGTACCTTTCCCAAAGGAATTCCAAACTAGCAAAAAAAGGAGCCCCAGGCACCCGCTGCTTACTGGACATAGTCTTTCTGCCTGTTACAAAAGATTTTAGTTAGTGTTTTGCATGCTACCTGTGTCATCTCCAGGGATTGAAGGCGTCTTTATGATGGGCAGCCAAGCGCACATGGATGTCCCTTCTCTCTGATCTGCATTTTGCTGCTCAATCTATACATCCTCCTTCTAATAACCACCTCTACTTCCTTCTTCCTGATTCTGTATCTTGAAATGGATAAAGGCAGCGGTCTCTACTAATAAGCAATACCCCAAGCTAGGGATGGACAGAACTTCTGTATCCCTGATAAAACTCAGCCTGGCTCCAAATACTGAAGTGATGTAAAGGACATGAGTTGAGAAGGGGCTATGTAGGAAGAAGAAGAGCCTAGAAGTAGGGGAGAGAGCAACAGGAGATGCTGCTGGGGATGCAAGCAAGGTAGGTAGCATTTTCTCACATGTGGAATCTAAATTTAAATATATATATAATGTACACACATACACATATACAAATATACACATACACAACCTGAATGTATAAGGAGGATGAGCTGGGGGAAGGAAATCAGTGGAATGAGTGGCAGGTGCCAAAGTCAAAGGACAGAGTAGTGGGAGAGTGAATATGTGCAAAGCACAATGATCATGTCCATGAAAATATAAGGAAACCCTGTGTTTTGGACACAATTGAAAACATTATGTCACAATGAATACATACACCCTTCTATAGGGGTATTGTGTTGTTTCATTGTAAATAATTGTCCCACCCACTGGTTTAATAAAAAGCGCTGATTGGCCAAAGGCAGGCAGGAAGTGTGGGCGGGGCTACCAGACTAAGAAAAACTCTGAGAACAGGAAGCACAGCACAGAATGCCAGAGAGAAGCTGGAAGAAGCAGAGGACAACTATGCTGCTCTAAGGAAAGGTACCCAGCCGCATGGCTGAGCAGAATAAGTCATGGGTTAGATGAAGGGGAAAGAGCTAGCAAGTTGTATGCCTGGGCCTTAGACCAAACAGCCTAAAACTATAGTAAGCCTCTGTGTGTCTCTGCAGGTCTGTGGGTCTGCGAGTCTAAACCTTGAGGCTAGGCCAGAAAGTCTGGGCCAGAAACCTCTTATTACACCCTTCCACACAGTGGTCTTAGCATTCACACTACTGACATCAGTTCCATCAGTAGAAAGCCCCAAGTGTTATAGAAATAGACAGCCTGAACTTCCGTCATGCTGGGGTCAGTGTGGAAAGTCAGAGCTGAGCTGGTTTTCACTTGAGTATACCCGAGTCACAGAAAGTGAGCACTGGGCAGCAAGGACCAGGCTGAAGTCTCAGAGGAGCCTGGATCAGTAGAACCTACTGTCACTGGACATGATAAGGAGTTGACTTTTTATTAAAAATATTTTAAGGTCTTTGGGCTGCCTCCTGACTCTATGTCAGCTTTCAAGAATTCACTATATTTAGGGGTTTCTGTGAGAAAATGCCGTGGAGGGAAATGAGTGGATAATGAGACCCATGCGGGCCTCTTCTGCACTAGGCTAGTCCTGCGCTGGGACGCTCCAGGGAAGGTGCCAGACCCGGGAAATACAGTGCAGGACTTGACTGAAGCCTGGGGAGGGGGTAGGACAGTCGTATTGTGTCTGTCCCTCAGGTATTGCTCATCGGTGAAGCTAAAGGAAGTGCTAACTGAAGTCCGGGAAAACAGCTTTTAGGTATTGATTGCTTGTGGACAGAAAACTAAGGACTTGATGAATTCTAAGATGGGGAGAGTCAAGTCTGGCCATGCCTGGCTTCAGCGACTTCTTATTTGTGGAGTTAGAACTACAGACCTTTGAAATTAGGGAAAGGGGGCAGACAGTTGCAAGAAATTGCAAAACCATCCAGAGGCAATGACAGCGCAAACCCCCTCTGCTTCCAGAGCCCTTGAAATGACAGAACATCTCCAGCTGGTACCAAGAGCTTGGTGTCTTCGACTTAGTCCGGCTCCCTCACGCCTTCAGCCCCCAAATAAACGACCTGCGGACCGCTGGGCTGGAGCCTTCTTGGTGCGCATGCGCACCAGCTTGCCGTGAAGCAATTGAAAAGCAGAGCTTCTCTTTCCCACGGGCTTTTGGCTCCGCAGCGCCCTCTGCAGCTCAAGGCAGGTGGTGCAGATATGCAGGCGCTCCCACCTGCAGAACTCCAATTCTTCAGGCCAGGAAGAAAAAGGTCAATGCTCCTCCCACATTACTCCATACACCTCTGTGTTCTTAATGTATATTGTGTACATTGTCCATAGTATTTAGCTTTACACACGTATATTCTCTTCTGAACAAAATAAACACTATACATTTACAACATGTCCCCAAGTGACATACACACATATATTCATATCTATTCTCCTTATAAAAGCCTTAGAGAAGTTCACTAAAAGTGATATAATTTATTTAACTGTCCAATATTGACAGACATATTTCTGTCTGGGACGTGTTTGTGTTGGGTTTGGCAGGGTTTTTCATCATCTCTTACAGAAAAGTGTCTTGCCTTGAACATCATGAGAAGTGAAGATATTAATGTTTTTAACAGTCCCACCGAATTGCCAAAAATGATTTTAACCCACCTTTCTGTTGAGAGCTAGTTTTACCGTTCTCACAGATCAGGTGTCATGACAGCTGTGCACAGCATGGTTTTATGTTCTAGTAAACACCAGAACCCAAGGACGAGATTTTCACAGCATTGAGCAGAGGGTCCTGTGTCTCCCAGGAAATCTCTGATTCACCTACTCATAGAACTGAAGGGCAGGACATCTGATATCAGAGCAGTGGGCTAAGTCCCAGAGTAGACTGTAGAAACTCATGGTAGTCACTAATAAAAATGTTTTATCTCAGACTGTAATTTCTGAAAGTTCTTTCATGACAATATTCACTATATAAATTGAAGAAAAATTCAGAATTATTTTTTAAAATGAGTGAATAAATGGGCTGCTTGTTAAACTTTTGGATGACAGTCAGATTTTAGTTAAATTTAAATCTACATGTGTTTTTTCCCATCATAAAAAAATAGATCAGTATCAGTACATTGCTAATTAAAAAGGTAGAATCCATAAGTGAACAGAAGAAAGTTTGTTTACAATTGAAAAATATCACAAACATAAATTAGGCACATTCCAAAATGACATTAACTTATGAAATAATCCTTTAGAAATGATAGAAAATAGTATGTGGCCTCAAGAAGAAATGGTACAAATGCCAATAGGCACAATAATATGCAAATGTGGCATAAATCTATCAGAAATCACAAAACCCAAATGCAACTTTGACCTTAAATCTTCCAGAACACCACAAAGTTAATCTGAGAAGATGTTCACACTAAATTGAACAAGAACATGCAGGGTTTTCAATGGGCTGAGATGCAAAAATTGATAAGAAACTTTCAAATGGATTTGAAGGAAGCATCAAAAGAGTAATTCCATATGATGAAGACAGCTTCATCCCAGAAATGCAATATCAGTATACCCAAGTCAATGAACATAATAACCAAAGAAATAAGTTCAAGAACAGAAATTACATCTCAGTTCAGGCACCAAAACTTTTGATAAAATTCAGTGTCCCTTTCTTATGGACCACTGGGAAAAGACCACAAATTCAATCCAACTATAATTAAAGGATCATTGATTGGCTGCTAGCAGGGTGACCATCTCTCAGCCAAATGAGAGGGAGGGTGAGGAATTTTAAAGGCAAAAATCACAAGAAGACCTTCAGCACCCACACAAACAAGTCTAAACAACAGCTCTGCTCTGCCATGCTAAGTGGTCAAGGCAACCCAAAACAGTCCTTGGGTTTCTGCCTTTGCAAGCCACAGAAGCCAAAAAAAGAAGTTGGCCATGTCATAACAAGTAGATGGTCAAAGCTGTTCATTTCTGGATGGGGTGTCACCGAGTCCGTGTTACCAGGAACTTACCTTCCAGGGACGGTCAGAGACAAATGGCTAGTGGGAACCAACATGGATGCCAAGCATAAAATGGGGTTTCTTTAGCCATTACACTTTCATGAGAAAAGCCTGGAGGATGCTTTGAATAAAAAGAACATATTCAATATGTAACAGTTTTATAAGATAAACCAATAACCAATGTTACACTGAATGGGGAAAAAAAATCAAACGGTTATCACTAAACTCTGGAGTAAAACAATTTTAATTCCCACTGATGCCCACTTTCTCTGCTCTCTTCCAATATTCTGCATGAAGTCTTAGTTCCGGCAATATTTGCACGATGTATGATTCTATGTGTGACATTGACTGTACCAGAAAATTGCTGAGAGTGATCAATACTTTAAATACATCACCAGAAGAAAAATTAACATAAAAATTAGATAAAGAGAGTGAAAGCCAGAATTTAGTGCTTGAACTTTGGGCACAACATACTTATCAAAGCCCATGGCAGAAGCTGAAGACCAGGGTAGGTCACACAGCATTTGCTTAAACAGAACCAAGCATAGGGACTATGTGTAGAAATAAAGACAAACAGGAAAAAGACCCATCCATATGTTGTATTTGGACCGGGAATGCTCGTATAGCTCCATTTTCCAGGTTCAGTCCTCAGCTGAGCTCTGTTACAAGGTTATGGGCCCTTTAAGAAAGTGCCTGGTCTTTGGGTCACTGGGAGCATATCCTCGAGGGCCCAAGCCTATTTTCTCTTCCCTTTCTTACTCTGTCTTTAGATAGGCAAGATCTCTTGCCCACCAACCCTGTAGCTAAGGATGTCTCCTACCTTCCGACCCTTCAGCCTCCACCTCGTAAACCTGGGGGTTATGGGCCCAAAGCAACACACAGGTGATGAGGCACTGGAGAGAGAGCCAAAGGCTTGTGCCTGCAAGGTAAGCATCTTGCCCCCTGAGCTGCATTCCATCTCTCTTGTTTGTCCAGGCCATGCCGAATGAATGACTCCACTCAGTGTTCCTTGGGTTTGATACCCTCTCTAACCATGGGACAAGAATCCACGGGACCAAGTCACTGTGGGCTGAAGCCTCCAGCACTGTGAGACAAAGTAGACCCTTTTTCTTTATAAGCTAACTGTCTCAGATGCTTTCCTAGAAGAAAGCTGACTGCTGTGTGGCTTCTGCTCAGGCTCATTAATAAGGGAGCTGTGGATTCTCTGGACACCCATGAGCACAAAGAGAGAGGAGAGACTGGTCTGACAGAACTTTGTAGAGCACGTAGGTGGCACATGCTTTAAAGCCAGAATTCAAAATGTAAAAGCAGGTTGAATCTATCTCTGTGGGTTTGGATCCAGCTTGGTTTACAAAGATACTTTATGTTTTTAGACTCACGAACCTGAAATAGGGCCTAAAAAATAAAAACAAAAATAATCTTGAAAATTTCCCAATACATTAGGCCCTGTCTTTATACTGCCAAATTTTCCACAAACAAATAAATACACATATCGTGATAAGTCCTGGACTTTAATGGCAAGCTGATTAGTGGTCTATTCATGCAGTAATTGTCTATAGAAACTCTTCCACAAGTATTCCAAGAATGCAAAGTCAAGACATATGTCTGTGGAATAATTTGCACAGTTAAGAAGAAGAAATGTAACATAGACAGCATAGTAATTATTGGTTTCACACGTAAGAACAGACACACACTACCAGCTGCCACACTAGAGTTTATTCAGGAAAATTGCCGGGTGAGCACAAGGGAAGAGAAGTGGAAGAGAAAAGAGATGACCTTCCAGTAGCTTCTCCTTATAAGAGAATGGGTGGGCACAGATTTACATAGCCACACCTAGGGACGTGCTCGTGCTCTCTGTAGGCAGTGTCTTCTGCTGGTCCCATGTTGGGTTATTGGACTAGCACGTTAACCCCATGGCTGCTATATGCCAGGAATCCTTATAGCAATGATTGCTGCTTGACATATTTTTCCACATGGCAGATCACAATTCTCCAGCACCCCTGCCTTCATTGTCAATGAGTCCACTATCATTATAGGAGTTCTCTTGTGCCCTTTCCTTTGGAAAATTTTGTGTGGACCTTGAAGGATAAAAATGTATAAAATGGCAGTCTCTTTAACAAAATAATTCTTTGGAAAAAAAAAATCTTGCCACCGTAGAACCATAGTGTGTTGACTCTGCACACACCTGACCCCAAGTAGGAAACCTGAACAGTCCAGATCCAGAGCCTAGGGCCATTAGGTCAGGAGTTCAGTTAGTAAGCCCATAGAAACCTGAAGAATATGGTGTAATGGAAAAGGAGTAAGACACTAGGACCTTCCATATAGTGAGGTTAAGACAAAGGGACACTGTTGGAGAACAGCTCAGTGCTTACACTTGAGGAATGAAAATTACTCTTAAATTGTAGTGGGGTGTCTGGACCCCTGGGAAATCCTTTTCCCAAGGTCAGGCATTTGGACAGGGGCCTCCACTCTCTCAGGACCTTGAGGAAAGTTCCTGCTTCCTAAAAGCAGTCATTCTCTTTATCTTTAGCAGGAGGAACTTGTGGCCCTTACAGTTAGGTAAGAGAGCTCCAGATAGAGTTACTGAACCTTTGAGAACAGTAGGCATTTAGATACTTATTGAACTTTATTTTGTCTACGGGAAAATGCTGTAATGAAGTTAACAGCTGTTTTTGTTCCTGAATCATGCTTCATTCTTGCCTGTGCCTAAACTATAAACTACCTATAAAAAAGTATAGCCTTTTTTCAACAAATGTGAGGGCAACCATCCTGACTCACCCTCAGATTATTCCCCCACCTCCTCTCCTGACTTCTCCCCTCTGAAGCTGAATCTCACCAGAGCAGGTCTCCAGCAAACAATTTTCCTTACCCTAGAGCACCATTATGGGATGGGACAGTTGGTATGTCAGAAGAAAGTGTACAGTATTCTGTCCTCTGACCAGTCTTCCCATCAATTCTCCATGCTCTAACTCTGTGCTATATTTCTTGACCCATCCTGATATTCAGTCCCAGGACCAGCTTTCCTTGCCTCTGTACCCTACCCCACCCACCCTCCTATAGAGTCCTGTGCACAGTCTGGTGTCAATGGCTCTACTGCTGCCCTGGGAAACTCTCACCAAAGTCAAAGGGCACTAGTGCCCGAGAAAGGAATGAGAAGGCTGTGCTGCACCTGGGAGGTGGGAAGGCCCATGAGCTTTAGAAGAGGGATGCTTCTGTGGATTTCTACTGCAGGATGACACTTTGAGCTGCAGTGTCTACTCCTCAGCTGCTTCTTAGCTCATGCCTCGCATGTCCAAAGCAGCTGTACCCCGTTACCACTTTAGAGGTGTGCATTGCTATGGGTGTAGGTGCAAGTGTTCATAACATGCAGGTGTGGAGGTCAGAGGACAAACTTGGTGTTGGTTTTTAGGCACCTTCCACATTCTGAGACAAGGTTCTCTCGGCAGCCTGAAACTTTGCCACATGAACAAGGCTTAGGGTGGTGCCTGGCTTTTCTGTGGATTTTAGGGATCCAAACTGATGTCTCCAGGCTCCTGAGGTTGAACACTTTGCTGACTGAGCCTTCTCCTCAGCTTGCTATTGCCTTCTGAGCCTCCCCAAAGTCCCGCCTTTCTTACCATCCTCTGTCTTAGATCTCCTCCAGATCCCTTGACTGGCAGTCTAGACCCTCCTCAGGTTGCTCATATACACCTTTCATCAGACCTCTGAAAAGGTCACCCGAACTGAGTCATGTCCCTCAGCAATAGCCTTATTAGCCCTGAGCCTTCTGCATACGTGCTCTGGCTATCTTCTGCATGGGTCCTCTTCACCTGTCTGCGCTATAACAGAGCGCCTACCTGAGGTGGAGAAAATGTTGGACCTGTTAGTCAAAAACTTTGAAGGACGCACTAGCCCTTCATGGCCCCTCCCCTCCACTCTCCCTGCCCGGGAGTTCAGTGCTTAGGTGTTAAGTGTAGAAGATCTCTTAATGGTAGAGTTCTATGTGAGCTCTCTGCCACTACGTCCTTGCCTGGTCCTCGGGCAAACCAGGTGAGGCCGGTTAAGGTTCTTCACCACTATCTCCTTGAGGCTGACACCCCTCCATCTGGTCCCAGATGCCCGATCCTGCTGCCACACAGGTGTACGACTTTGGAATCAGAAATCTCTGCAGGACCCACCCAGGACCGACCCTTCATGGGCCCCGCCCCTCCTGGTGTCCTCCAGGAATTCACTCCTCCTGTGTCCCCTAGTGACCCAGACACAAGCATGTAGACCATGGCCCTCCATGTGCTCTGTTGCCCCTGCTCTTCCACACATGACCCTTGAGCAGGTATAAGGCCTTTTTTTCTTTCATTATTTATTTTGCCTGTGTGTATACGTGTGGGTGCATGTCCACAACACATGAGTGGAAATCAGAGGATTCTTGGGAGTCGATACTCGTGGGCTTCCGGGAAGGAATTCAGAGCCATCTTCCCAGGCTCAGGTGTAGAAGGCCCTTTCACCCTTTCATGGTTTCTCAAGGGGCTCTTCCCCTCTCACATGGTCCCTGCAGCTCCACTCTGACCCCCATGTGCAGCTCAAGGAGGCGCGACGACGGGTGTAGAAGCCTTTTGACCATAACCTGAGCATGCCGCTGACCCTCCCTCCTCCTCATGCTCTCCCTCTGAGGCGGGACCCTCTACAAGCCCCTCCCACCCAAGGCCCCGCCCCCTCCGCGACCCGCCTCCCACACCCAGGTGCGAAGTGTGCCAGGGGAAAGGCCTATTTGCCCATGGGCCTCTGCGCGCCCGCCCCACCCTCACCTCGTGCCCTCCGCGTGCCCCGCCCTCCGACGCTAGGAGTACTTGAGGCAGAGCAGGTGCAAGGCCTTCGCCAGCCCATGGCTTTAATGTGCCACCATGGACACGTCGCCTGGGTCCCCAGAGCCCTTGCTGGCCACCCCACAGGCCGAGGTGCTGGAAGAGCTACTGCAGGCACAGCTGGGACCCCTGCCCCGGCTCGCTGCCATCTGTAGGCTCAAGCGGCTGCCCTTGGGTGGCTACTCCACCACGGACGACCTGCATCTGGTGCTGGAGCGCAGGCGCATGGCCAATGCCAAAGAGCGAGAGCGGGTGAGAGTCCAGGGCTACCTTCCTCCCACCGCCATGCTAGCGGGTGCTCAACACCCAGCATCCGTGTGTTCCCTTGCGGTCCTCCTGGGTGACTTCGCCTTGGCGAGGCTTGGCCTGGGTCCCCAGTGGCCTGGCCTGGTTACACTGTTCCTGCATGCAGCTGCAGCTGTTAAGGGCCGTGAGTGGTTGCCTCACCTGCTGACCCTCCTGGTCGGTGCTGGGACAGCAGGAGCAGAAAGAAGGCCTTGCCAATTTTTCACCCTGCATCAGGGAGGTTCTTTACAAAGAGTCAGGAGCCTTGGCCTCGCATCTGTAGAAACAGCTTGAGTGCCAGAAGGATCCTCTGAGTCCTTTTCACTGCCCGGTGCATCCTGACCTCAAATAAAGGGTGGTGTTGGGACCTGTCGTGGAAGTTACTGTTACTTATTAATTTTTAAAAAATTTAAAGATTCATTTGTTTATGTCTTATGTGAGTGTTTTGCCTGCATATATGTATGTGCATCTTATGTGTACCGGATACTCAAGGAAGTCAGAAAGGAGGGGGTCAGATACCCTGATACTAGACAGACATTTGTGAGTTGCCATATGGCTGTTGGGAATTGAACCCAGGTCGTCTGCAAGAACAAGTGCTCTTAACTGCTGAGCTACTTTTAAAAAATTAAATTACTTGTATGTGTATGCGAGAACAGGGACCAGGAGAAGCCTGGAGCTGGAATAATAAACAGTTGTGAGCCAACTGATGTCTGGGCTGAAAACTGAACTCAGAGCTTTTTAAAAAGCAACAAATGTTCGTAATCTCCAATTGTCTTTCCAGCTTTCATAGAAGCCACTTCAAAGTTGTGTTTGTTGTTATGGGGTAGTACCTGTGTGGAATGTGTGGGTCAGAGGACAATTTTAAGGAGTGGGTTCTCTTCTTCAATCTTTATATCGAATTTGGAGATCAGATTCAGGCTGCCAGGTTTTGTGGCAAATGCTTTTACCCACGGAGCCATCTCTCTGCACACCCTGCCCCCAAGAAGTAAAAAAAAAAAAAAGGTAACATCTCTTAAGCTTCCCAAGGCTAAATTTATGGCAGGCTGTGTTTAGAGCGGCATCTGCTGGTAGATTTTAGTATCTCAAGCAAAACTTGACCCCAAAGAAAACAAGGGGAAAGCTTGGGCTCTTTTGAGGGCTCTGGGGAATCTTTGGATTGGCAGTAGTAGCAAAGGTGACCCTGGAGCAGGAACTGAAGAGGGGAAGAATGGATAGCATCTCTAGGCCTACTTACTCCTAAACTTCTCAGACAAGCCCTTCAGAAATGAACGTCTGGAAATGCAGTAGGGAAAGGACCATGTAAGGCAGAAGACTTCATAGAAGTAGGGGGAGGCTAAGAACGGAGAAGGGTGCTTTTGCCAATAAACCCTAGAAATGTAACCTTGTTTGATTTCAAGGCTATTAAATATATGTATATATTTTACCTTTCATTTAGCAAGTGTAGTGGGTGGTCACACAACCCTCTTCTGTGGTTTGGAGAAATGTCTGTGCAAGGAAAGGTATCAGTGTATCACTGTGACGTTTTGCTTTCTAGATAAAAAATCTCAACCGCGGCTTTGCCAAGCTGAAGGCGCTGGTGCCATTTCTGCCACAGAGCAGGAAACCCAGTAAACTTGACATCCTGAAAGGTGCAACAGAATACATACGAGTACTTGCCTGTGTTCTGGAGGAAGCAAAGGCCTCAGAGGTATAAGTGTTTAAAAATTGTACATAAAGCGGGGTGGGGGGTGTTTCACACCCAGGAGATTGAGGCAGAAGAACTGGTATGAATTCAAAGCCTTTTTACGCAGTGGGAGACCTTGTCTCAAAAAAAAGTTAGTAATTTAGAACAGTAGTGGCCACCATTCTTTGAGCCATTTCTTCCTGCCAGGTGCCATGCTAGGCAGTTTTCAGAAAACAGTTAACATTTGTTTTACTTGAAGCCCATTTGGAGGAAGTCAACATATAGATCGATCATGGCCCTTTAGAGAAGTGTCAGACCTGGCTTTGAACAGAGGTGTGATCATCTACCTGTAGCCTTCCTGGCACTGTCTAGGACACCTGCCAGCCGGCTGTTGGATCTTCAGGGCTCTGAAACCTGGAGCCAGCAGGAGAGGCTCCCATCAAAGCTCTTTGTGGTGGCTGTTTCCTGCTAGAATAGTCACTAGGCAGGACAGAAAGGTGCTATGTGACTATCTGCTGACCATGCTTTAGTGTCACTAATATTAGAAGGGTCAGTCAGCCCAGAAGCACCCGTAAGCAGGAGGTGGTTCTGGCTGGTTCGTTATCACTAGGGACAACCTGTCACTAGGGATGGTGAGATACATTGAGGCCTAAAGTGATGCCATTGGCAAGAGGAAAGTCACCAGTGAGGAAAAGGACCCAGGAGCACAAAACAGAGTCATAAAACCGAGGAGAGAATCTTGGAAAATGAAGGTAGAGGGCAGTGAAGATACTATAGAGACTGGGAAGCAAAGTGGGGGAAGCAGACCCAGTTCTTGGAAAGGGGAAAGGAAGTGGGCTGCAAGTCAGTTCAGGCACGGGTTGGGTTCGTGCAAACTTCCAAGTCCACCCATCCTGGTAGTCTAAGGATAGGAAGAAGGGGTCATAGAAATAAAGGAAGCAACAGATTAAGTGGAAGCCTCTTCTACTTGTAGAAGAAGAGAGGCTTAGAGGTGGGAGGAACATTCTAGAAACTTAAATGGAGTAGCGTTAGGTTTTTTGTGGGGAGTGTTTTTTAGTGTCCACACATCCTACTCGGGCATCTTCTTGGAAGGAAGATCCTTTGACACCACTCGTTATTCTGTTGGTCACAACAGGCAAAAGCACAGCGATAGTGTTTGTGCACTGCAGTGGGTTTTTTTGTTTGTTTATTATTTTTTGTCAATGAAGCAAGCTGGAGTCATGTGAGAGAAGGGGCTCTCACTTAAGAAAATGCTTCCATAAGATCAGACTATATTTCTTGTTTGATGATTGATGTGGTAGAGCTCAGCCCACTGTGGGCAGTATCCCCCCCCCCCCCAGGCAAGTCTTTTCAAGGATATATAAGAAAGCAGGCCAAGGAGTCAGTTAAGCAATGATCCTTCATGGCTCCTGCTTCAGTTCCTGACCTGACTTGCTTCAGTGATTGAGTGTGGCCTGAGATTTATAGATTCTCTTCCTTCCCCAGTTGCCTTTGATTGCCATGTTTATTTGTATAGCAATAGAAACCCCAAGACAGGCACACACAGGTGGCTATCTTAATTTTTACGGGTGTGTTTTGATTTATGGGTTTTTGCTTTATTTTTTTGAGATAGGCTAACCTCAAAACTCATGATTGTCCTGCCTCAGCCTCTGGCATGCTAGGATATCAGGCAGAGGCCACAATGACCAATTGTCCTTTGAGTGTTAACTACATAACTGAAGGGACACATTTCTTACAAACTATGGGCTTTGTACATACACAGTGCTAAGTGCACTTTGCCGTTGCATGGCATGAGAGGCTTGAGAGCAGCGCAGCCTGCTGGGCTTCTTCTGTCTTCATCCATAAGATGAAACCTTCAGATTTGGGAGTTTAGAATGTGTTGGTTTAAATCTTAAAACATCTGACTGGCATGTTATACTGTTTGACAATCATTATGGTCTCTAGAAACAAGGCCCTGAGGAGCAGACCCACAGTAGCAGACCCTCTGAACCGCATGTATCTTCAGCTAGAGAGCTCTTGGGAAATGCTACCCGGCCTGCTAGCTGTGCAAGTGGCTTGAAGGAAGAAGAGGGGCCTTGGGCATATGGTGGCCATAGTGAGCCATCATATACCTGTCATCGGAACATGGCACCTGTGACTAGGAGTTACTTTATCCATCAAGAGCCCAATGAAAGATTCCTTCAAAAATAGTCATGGATAACCTACAAAGCTCCAAAAGCTTTACTGAGACGGTTATTTTCCATGTAAAACATGATTAAAATGAGATGATCTAAAAAAGGAGTTTGCTTGTCTGGAGATGATTGTGTTCTCACATTAATCAGCAGGCACACAGGGAAAGAAGCTTCCTCCAGAGCCGCGCAGCCCACGCGGAAGGTTTGATCATTCTTTTGTTAAAGGTGTGTGTGTGTGTGTGTGTGTGTGTGTGTGTGTGTGTGTGTGTGTGTGTGTGTGTGTGTGTGTGTGTGTGTGTGTGTGTGTGTGTGTGTGTGTGTGTGTGTGTGTGTGTGTATACAGTACCCACAGAGACCAGAGGGTGCCAGATATCCTTGAGCTAGGAATGCTGCTGGTGGTTGGCTGCACAAAGTGAAATCTGAATTTGGATCCTCTGGAAGAGCAGCAAATAGTTTTAACTGCTTGGCCACCTCTCCAGCCCCTGTAACTTATTTCTTTCATGCCCTTATTTAACACAGCAAAAGGCTCTCTGGACTCTTCTGATCTTCAGAAAAAGAAATATATAGTTTGCCATACACCTTTAGGTGATATTCTTTGGTTTGTTTGGGGCAGGGATATAGGTCACATTTTCTAAGTAATAAGTAATCTGGGTTCAAGGGCCCAGCTCTGCCTCTGCTATAGACCATTTAACCCATGTTGTGTAGCAAATATTGTTGACAATGACTGAGCCAAGCCTACTGTCACCAACATGCTGCTCACTGACATTCAGTGGCGTAGAGGTGGAGGGGGTATCATGGGAAGCAGTTAAATGGCAGTTGAAAGCCTTGAGGCAGACTGCAGAGGTCCAAACACTTGCTTTACCATTTGCTACCTTGTGACCTTGCACAAGCTGCTGAACCTCGGATCCGTAGCTGCTATGCATGTAGAACAGGAATAACAGTTGTTATCTATCTTGTATGTAGACTAGCAGAGAGAGCCAGGTGATGTAGAGGATCTGGCACAGTACTTGGAAGGCCAGTATTCACTTAGATGTTCTTTGCTCCACCAAGCCACAGGAAGTTCAACTGTATAGGAAGAGCCAGTGCACTGCTCTAAGGGTGTCCTAGGTCATCTGTCTACCCAGCTGGCCTTTTCTTCCCATTCTGATTGGCTTTATAAAGACTTCCTTAGTCCGTGCCTAGCCTAGATGTTCCTAGTATGGCCACTTGAAATAAAAACTTATTCTTGGAGCTAGAGAGGTTGTCCAGTGGTTAGAACACTGGCTACTCTTCCAGAGGTCTGTCCCCAGCACCCACAGGGTGATTCACAACCACATGTAATTCTGGTTTCGGGGTATCCAATGCCTTCTTATGGTCTCCACAGGCACTGAATGCACACAATACGTATGCATAACACGCAGGCAAACACTTATACACAGACAATAAGAATAAAACCTTGTATGACAGGATGGGGTTAACTGAACCTGAAAGAAGGGACAGAGCTCCCCCTGCAAAGATTTCTCCATCTACCTCAGCTAACAAGCATAATGCTCCATTGAGCTCATGTTCAGTCCTCAGCGGCCTTTGTTAGATGGGGGTCATTCTGACATTATGATGCCAGCTCTTCTCGTCCTTTGAGCCTGGGTCAGACAGGAGTACCAGGAGGGTCATCTCAGTAGCATCACAGCAAATGCATATGAGTGAGGTCCTTATTTTCTACAGGTAACAGGTTCTGATTTGTTTCAGAAAAAGGAAAGAATTATTTTTTGGGGGGGAGGTTTTCATTTTATGTTTTATTTTTGTTGTTGGTTGTTTTTGTTTTGAGATAAGGTCTTGCAGTGTAGCTCAGGCTAGCCTCGGACTCGTTATCTTCCTGTCTCAGCCTCCTGAGTTCTGTGATTCCAGACACATGCCAACATGCCTACCGCTGTTGGTCTTTTTAGCTAACGAAGTGCACGCCACTTCTGTGAACAAAGAACATACTGCATATTGGAGATTTTGATTCACTGGGCCTGTGGCTTCTGTCAGGGATGACTTCTGAGTCAGTTTTAAATAGCACCATTTTTTGCAGATACATTCTAAGATCCCCTTCATCTAAGGATTTCTTGACCACTGAAATTTAAAAAGAGTGGTTTGTTTTTAGACAGGATCTCCTGTAGCCCAGGCTGGCCTTGAATTTCTGATAGTTTTCCTTCACTGTCTCA
Source organism: Phyllotis vaccarum (assembly GCA_033318265.1). NCBI lineage: Eukaryota > Metazoa > Chordata > Mammalia > Rodentia > Cricetidae > Phyllotis > Phyllotis vaccarum. The sequence continues at coordinate 66,070,193 of JARWLC010000014.1, read as the reverse complement.
GTACTGGCACTACAGATATGTACAGTCTCTTCTGGCTTATGTGATGCTGGAGATCAAACTAAGGCTTTGTGCAAGGCAGGCAGGCACTGGACTGTGACCCCTCAACAGCCTGCCTGTCTCCACCCACTAATGCTGGGTGCTAAGGTCTAAATCAAGTCCTCATATTTGTAAAAACAAGCACTCTTACTCACTGGGTCACCTCTCCAGCCCCTTTGAGCTTTCATTTGACCGCAGGACTCTTAGGTCTCAGCCTCAGTTACCTAAAAGGGCGATTATATTGAGTTCCAGAGTACTCCCTGGGTACCCTGTCTAAATACACATCTGGCAGCTATTAAGGATCTCTAGACTGAAGTATTCTCCCAGGGGGCTCGGGATGTAGGTTGTGGTCTTGCCATCTTGGCTTTGCACAGGTAGCACTCCTCTTCAGAGAGGATCTGGAGAATGGAACTCCTGGGGCTGACAGAGCTGGCATTTGAGAGGATTCAGAGATGGGGTCAGAATGGGCTGCGCATGATCAGCAACATTCCTGGGAGGCAGGTTCAGAATGAAGCTCATGAGCATCTGCTGAGGCAGGGGTGGGGATGCATTGTTGGCACATTTAACTCCTCACAGTTTCTGAGAGTCGGAAGTTGAGTGTGGATGTGGTATTATTACCTGGCCCTCTGGCTCCAGGTCTCATGTGAAGGATCTACTGGGGAATGATCTGCCCTTATACACACATGATGGTTGGCAGAATTAATTTCCTCTGGGGCTTTCAGACCAAGGGCTTCTGCTCCTAGCTGGTGAAGATGGTGTTACCCTTAGCTTTCTGCCACACAGGCCTTCCCAACATGTTTACGTAACAAAAACACACGTGCTAGGAAGGCAACCAAGAGCTACCACAGGAGAAGACTCATAACTGGAACCACAGATGGTGTCTGGACTGATTGTTATTTTGACAAGCCCTCAGTTGTGAAAATGCTCCCATCAGATTGGCCCATTGGCCATTTTCTTAATTAATGAGTGATGTGGGAGGGCCCAGCTCACTGGCGGTGGTGCCACTTCTGGGCAGGTGGTCCTGGGTGGTAGAAGAAAGGCTGAGCAGTACTCCTCCATGGTCTTTGCACTGGTTCTTGCCTTGACTTCCTTGGATGATGGACTATAAGCTGTAAGATGAAACAAACCATTTTCCTCCCCCTTATTTTTGTTCAAGGTATTTTATTACAGCAATAGAACCCCTAAAATAGCATCCCACTACCTTAGCTGAAGAGGTCTGTTAGAGGCAAATCAGTCCCACCAGCAACTCTGGTAGAATCCCAGGAGGACAGAGATCCTTGAGGCCATCTTAGAAGTTGTTGCATTAGGGTTTTCTTGGACCCGGGCAGCCAGAGGTCCAGACCCACAGGCATGCGGTCCCAGACCGCTTAGCTGCCCATAGCTGCTCAGGCCCCCAGAAATGACTCAGACGCTTATATTAACTTCATGCTGTTTGGCCTATGGCTCAGGCACATTGCTAGCTAGCTCTTACATCTTAACTCAACCCTTTCTCATTAATCTGTCTGCCACGTGGCCTGTGGCTCACCTGTGTTCCTTACATGTTTCTTCTTGGGCAACTGGCTCAGTCTGTTCTGACTCTGCCCTTCCTTTCCTACCTATTCTGACTCCCTGCCTGCTTTTTCTGTGGTGCCTGTCAGGGGCCAAAACAGCTCCTTTACTTAAAGATTGATATTCACAGCATACAGAAAGACATTCCCATGTCAATGAGCTATATAACTAAGTGTTGTGTGCTTGCTGCACTGCCATCTCCTCTTCCTACAGCTACTGTTGACAGACATTTGAAAAAACCTGGAGCTGAGGAATCAGCTTATTGAAAATCTGTCAGAAAATCAAGCTTTAAAGTGCATGTGGCCTCTGGTCATCACCTTGCTGTGGTGGTCAGGTCTGATCTAGGGTGTCCAGAGCTCTTCTGTCCCTGGTCAAAGAGAACCAGGTATGTTGGGCTTTCAGAATGCTTCTGTGACAAATGGCACCAATAACATTTCTATGTGATTGAGTTTCAACGTGATTTTGGAATTCCTGCAACATCAGTGGAGAGGTAACAGGCTGCTGATGAAACATGAAGCAGTTCCTGCCTCCTGTCAGACCTCTGAATGAGTCCTGAAGCCTTAGCAGAAGAGGAACACATTTGACTTTTTTCTGCTTTGCAAATGCTGTGATAGCATAGGAGGAGGGTCACTTTCTGAGTGAGTGGAGGAGAGCCAGTCACCACTTTATTTCAGGTCAGTCTTTGGGAGAGTGTACAAACTCTGTGTGGCCTCAAACTCGATCTGTTGCTCAGGCTGGTCTAAAATTTGTGGTTTAAAACTTTCAAGGAATCTTCCTGCCTCTGCCTCTTAGGTGCTTGGGTTATAGACATTATCTACCACAGCCAGCTTCTAGTTCGGATTCAGAAAACTTGTCCTTATTGGGAAGTAGAGGTTATCACAAGCTCTGGGCTAGAGTGCTTGCTTTAAAGTTTTGGTTTTGCTGTGTTCTAGCTATGTGGTCTTGGATAAGTTGTCTATCTACTCTGCCTTGGTCTCTTCAGTGAAGAGGGAATACAAATACAGCCCACCTCCTGGAGTTCTTCTGAGGACTGAATGAGGAAGATGGTGTATAAAGTCTTTCGGCAGTGCTGGGAACCAAAGAGGGTCTGCTGTTAGAGAAAACCAGTGTCCTAAAAAGAGAGATTCAGTGTAACAGAGATGGTTGGGAAGGTTTAGGAAATAGTCTCTGAACCCTGTTGAGGTTTCTGTTCATGAAGAGAGCCTGCTTTACCTATAAATTCATGGGATTCTGAAAAGGGGCTCCCAGATTCCTTGGAGTCCTGATAGGGCATGCTACTTCATTCTTCCTTGGTGTGAAGCTTCTGGACACGGGTACCGGAGAGGAGAGAGTTCACCCTGTGGCTTGCTCTGTTGTCAAATTTTTCACAGAGTGAGGGACTAGTATGGAAATATGTGAGAAGCTGTGGAGGTGGAAGAGGTATGGGGACCAGGAGCATGGTGTGTGATTTTGGAGAGAACCGCAGAGAAACCGTTGTCCTGACATCTGAGCTGTATGCCTGTGGCTGTTCTGAGATTGTTGTGGGCCTTTACACTTCTGCCCCACTTCTGTAGTACTGAGTGCTAGAACTTTGGACCTTGTGTGTATTGAGCAAGCACTCTACCTGGCCCTGGGATTCCCATTCTCATAGTATACCAGGGGATCATCAGAACACTTGTTTAAAATATTGGTGGGTGAGGGGGATGGCTTGGTTATATTGCACGGCCAAAGCACTTGGGGAGGAAAGGGTTTATTTGACCTACACTTTCAGGCCACAGTCTATCAAGAAAAGTCAGGAAAGGAGCTCCATCAGGAACTTGAAGGAGAGACCGTGGAGAAATGTTGCTGACTGCTTCATTCATCCAGGGAACTGTGTTGCCTACAGTGGCCTGAGCTTTCCTATACTAACAAGGAAATCACTCCACAGATACGCCTACAGGCCAATCTGCTCTTGACAATCCTTCAACTGAGACTTCCCTCTCCGATGACTAGAACAGCATATCCCCCACGGGGTTGCATAGCCGATATTTATATTATGATTCATAGCAGGAACAAAATTAGTTATGAAGTAGCAATGAAATAATTTTATGGTTGGGGGGGTCACCACAACATGAGGAGCTGTATTAAAAGGTCACAGTGTTAGGAAGGATGAGAACCGCTGCCTTAGACCACATCAGCCTAACAAAGCTCACTAGGACGGTGGGTAGGTGAGGTGCTTACTGACCATGAGGAGATAGATCCCCAACACCAAAGTAAAAGCCAAACATGGCACCATGTGAATCCATATTTGCGCTATTGGCTGACCAGTCAGCCTAGCCAAGACAACACCAAATTCGGTGGAAGATGCTGTAAAATAAGGTGGAATGTGATAGAAAACACCTGAGATCACTTCCAGCCTTTATACATGTATGTGCATATGCACACCCCCCATGAACATGTGCAGAAATGTCAATCTCTGGGGCATTTCCAGAGATTTGGGCACTGCCTGGCTATGCTGGGATCCTGAGAGAGCTGCTCTTAGGAACTTCAGAAGAGCAGAGCTGCCCCAGGCTGGTTTGGCATCAGAGGTCGGAGGCTTTTCTGGAAGCTGATTATTTTGATAGGCATATTTCTAAAAGTTTTGGGAGTGAATAGCATTTAGGGGGTTTTGGAGGAAGCAGGGTGGAGGTGTAAGGCCCTGATTGCCTGTGACTTCCAACTTTCCAATCCTGCCACAGGCATTAGAAAAGGCCCAGGTGACAAATACTTTAGATTTCGGTGACTTTCTAGCATCAGATAGGCTCACAGAGTTAGGTCTTCAAGGTCACACTGCTGGGTAGTGGCAGGTCTAAAGGTGGTTCCCCACTCAGCCGATGGGGTCTCTCCAGGGAGGGGATTAGGGGGTGTGCAAGGGCCAGAGGAGCCAGGGGCAGTGCATGTGGCAGGAGTGAGCGCCCCCCCCCACCTACTTGAAGATAGGGTCATAGTTATAACTGGGGTCAGTCTGGTTAGGAATTCAGTCATCCTGCGGACACTGTCTAGCCACACTGAAAGTTACTTTCCAAAGGCAAGATGTCCTTCTGAGACCCTAAATAAAAATAAACCCTGAATGTGAGACAAGCATGGCTTGCTCAGGGCTTTTTCAGAGGGGGCAGGTTCTGCCTTGGGCCCAGGCTGCTGCAGGGCGCGGGCGGGCGGGGACGCTGCAGTGAGCCAGGCTCTGGAGGGGGCGCTGCGCATTCGGTCCGGCCCTTTGTCAGCGCGCACTGCCGGGAGCTCGCACTTCTTCCAGTCTCCTGCGGGCTCTGGACTTGACTCTGACTGCAGCACTGGCCGCGGAGACAGGGATCTAGGGCCTTTGTCCCGAGCTGCGGGATGCGCGGGAAGCGCCTAGAAGCGGAGTAGCTGCGACCCAGGGAAGCCAGTCCCAGAGCCGAGGAACGCCGCCCAGCAGTGCTGGGGGCAGCTGGGAATGGATGCGAGGCCGCCGCGTGAGAGGTAAGGCACCAAAGAAGGAGCAGGGTGGGCACCACGGCGGGCGGATCCCCAGGATGCTGGAGCCACAGAATGATGGCGAGCTGCAGCCAGGGAGTGGCTGCGCCCGCGCAGGAGCAGGCGCCCGAGGTACACCTGCGGCTCTGCGGATCTGTCATACTGAGCTCTGGAGATGGGCCTGCATGCGGGTGTAGGGGTATTCCTGGGTCCGTGATGCCTGTTGGTGTATCCTTCTTGGAGGGCCTCCCAGGCCGCCGCCCTGCCAGATCCAGCCAGGATGCGTGCCTGCTCTGCTGAGTGCACTGGGGTCCAGATCCACAAGATGTGCCTCCCTGGCTGCATGCGATGCGGCTGGCAGCGCAGATGCAGAGGATGGGAGACTAATACCTGGGCGCCTAGGGACTGGGTTTTTATGTTGTCCCAAAGCTATGGGGGGTGAAGTCGGGAGGCTACTGGAGTCTACTACTACCAGCTAGTTCATCTTGGGTGCCCACCATTTCTTGTTCTCCTGTTTCCTCTCCTCCTCCTCTGCACCCCAGGAAGAAACAGCGAAGGCTGCTCTGGGTCCATGGTCCAGCAGTTACTTGTTTTGAAATCACAACCACAGCCTGCCAGGTGTTGGGGCGGGGGCAGGGTAGGGCAGGGCTACTGCTTAAGGATGCCAGTCAGGCCTGCAACTGGTCTATTGTCTGGCTTTCCAGGCTACTTCCCTTTCTACCCATCCTCTCCATCCCTGTCGAAAGTGAATAGATAAACATATAAAAAGCAAGTCTCGGCCCACACTCTGTCAAATTCTTTTAAACATTGTCTTTATGACACACAAATCATTACCGCCCTTCTCTTCATGCCCACTTCTCCTTTGGCAGCTTGTCATCAAGAGCTAAGGGTCTCAAAGGAGCTTATAAATAACAAAAATCAAATCTTAGGTTCTTGTGTGAAGATTTCCGACTACAGGCAAGGCAGGGCTGGTTCTCCACCCTTGCTAGAGCAGAGGGGCAAGGAGAGGGTGGTTCAGCTCCTTTCACTGCATTGGAACTGGTTGGGGCTGTCATGTGCTTAACTTGTGCTTCGAGCAGTATTTGCATGAACAGTATTTAAAAGTTATGTTTCACTTACAGAAGAATACCTGGTCAACATTCAGAGTAAGGGTGCTTTAAATATCCATGGCTACAGGAAGCAACCAACATGTCAGATTTGCAACATCCCTTCCTGTAGGACAATATGTCAGAAATTATAGCTGGGGCCAAGGGGTTGGACTACTAAATATTTCTTTGCTCTTTTCAAAACACTACTTTATGGTTCTGGGGATGGAACCCTTGAGCACAGTAAGGGGTGCTCTACCACTGAGCTGCGCCCCCAGCCCAGTGTGTTTGTCTTCTGTCCTTCATTATGTAAAGTGGACAGATGTCAGTGCTTGTGAACCAGGATCTTGCCTAGCATCCTCTCTCTTCCCTGCCTAAGGTACAAGTAATGACCAACTCTTCACTGTGAAGATAGATGGCACAGTATGCTTTGAAAACCCACAGATTAATCCTTCTTTGATCCAAAATCTGCAACAGTTTCACTGCAAGCCCCGTGTTCTTTCTTGTCCATCAAATCACCCAGTCTGATTAGAAGTGGGCTTGATCCATCATATTACCAATCCATGATGGATGCCATTGTGTTCATGGGTAGAATTCACTTTAAACATTTCTATATTGTTGGAGATAGCAAAACTCAGAATCTTAAATTTATTTTTTGGACAAATTCTCAATATGTATCTAGGCTGGCCTTAAACTCACCACCCTCCTGCCTCAGTTTTTCGAGTGATGGGATGACAGGCTTGCACCAGCAGGCTCAGATAAACCACAGCTATTTTTAAACTATACAGATGGCCATGTGTATTTGTGTTGGCAAAGAATTTATGTTAAGGTTTAAAATATATATATATATATATATGTGGCATTGAAAAATATTTATTTAGCTCCTACCTTCTTTCACAAGGGATTTGAGACAGTTTACAAGAATTTATTAAATATAACAAGGTGGCCTAATATAGTAAAAAGGAATCAACAGAGAGTTAATGGCAGCTGAAGAACCCTCTAGGAACTCGGGGAAGGTAGCTGACCAGAGCACATGTCTGTGTTTTATTTGTAAACATATTCATTCATTGCTTATTCAGTAAACATTTGTAAGAACCTACTAGAACCCTGGTTTGGTAAGAAGTTCTGGAAACAAAGAGGTGACATAGATGGCCGTGGACCCCACCCTGATAGCATTTCAGGACACATGCAAGAAGGCACAGTCACAAAGGATCTCTCAAACGCATCATTCATTGTTATAAGCACTGTCCTGGGTAAACACAAAACATTGCTCCCCAGAGTATAAAACAGAAGAACTTCTTAAGAGAAGCAGGGGAGCAGAGCCGTCCTGTATTCCAGGACCAAGATGGTCCCATTCCCAGGCACTGCATGTGGAACGAGGTGCTCCATTCTCTCCTTGTCCGGCACAGGGCAAGTTTCATAGGCTTGGTCTGATCTCTGGTCTCTCACACTCCTGGCGTTCTGAGGTTATATACATTTCCAGGGACCTATGTAGCCTCCAAAATAACCCACTTTATCCTAGCGATAAACTTAGCTGATTCATAAGGAGAAATGTGTCCCAGATTGTCTTGGGATCAGGCTTTGGTTGTAATGCTGTCCTGATGAATCAGTCACAGTATGGGCAAAGGGAGGGGCATTTGAATAGAACACACAGGAGAGAAGAGGCTGGTCTTCACAGGGCATGGGTTGGCCAGTCTCAGAGGAACAGTTCCCAGTGATTATTGCCATTGGTAAGCAATGAGAAGGTCACGCCTAATGCACCTTCCCACGGACCCACTTGGAGCCATTTATTGGTAGCGGCTGGGGTAGGGAAAATGTGATGATGTAGAAGTTTCAAACAACTGGACTGGACTTCTATTACTGCCTATGGATTGACTCTCATAAGTACCTTACACCCAGGCAAGTGGGTCCCATGGTGAAGTGGAGCTCAACTGCCTGGTGGCTGTACTTACTAGCTGTGAGAGTCTGGGTGAGTTAATTTGCTTCTCTGTTCTCCGGAACCCTCTGTGAAAACAGCAGACTAAGTGTGGATGTTGCTGTCCTAAGGACTGATGAGTTTTACACATGGGATCTCAGGATACAGACTAATACTCTGTAGACATTAGCAGTGACTATTTTGATTATTGTAAAATGAAATGGCAACCCGTTTATGTAGGCACTCCAGGGTGGCTTGGTGGCAGAATTTTAAATTATATCTGATTATCTCCAAGTGGCAGTATGTTCAGGGGGGGCTATTAGCATTGTTTTGTAGGCATGCTGTGAGCCATATCTGTATGGCCATTGTCAAAGTCAAGTGTGGAAAAAATGACAATGAGGAGGGAGATGACCTGAGGTATCATTTTTCCATTGTTTTTCTGTTGAGACAGAATCCCTGCTGCTGGCCTAGAACAACTATGTGGCCCAGGCTGGCCTCAGACAGTCCTTCTGAAGTATGGGATTACAGGCTTGAGCCACCACACCCACTGTTGTTGAAATCAGAATGGTGTTTTCCACTAAGACTATAATTCATTTCAGTAAATCAGATTGTGTGAGACAATTTAAAATTTGTTGTATCATTTAAATTTTTGTTTTGTTTTGGGGGGTGTTTTGTTTTGAGGCACAGTTCCCCACATTGTATCCTAGGCTGTTCTGACTCACTGACATGGGGAGCACCAGGATGATCCCCAGCTTCAGCTTTGCAAATGCAGGGATTTAAAGACATGAACATCACACCTGGCTTGTTTTGGCGTTAACATTTTCTTACATGTATTTAGTGTGTTCATGTATTTATGCGTGTGTCTGTGTACATAGGTGCCACAGTCCACGTGTGTAGGTCAGAGAACAGCTATTGGCACAGCATGTGGGCACAGGACGGAATTCAGGCCCTCACACTTGTTGCTAGATAAGTGCCCTTAGCTGCTGAGCCATCTTGCTGGCCCCATGGGCATTTTAGTTGCTTAAGGATTATGAGAATATGCATGTTCTCTGAGAAGCATGGCTTCCCTTCAGGAGATGTTTCTGTCTCACTGAAGCCTTCCATACTGTGTTCCAGGGCATGGCCAGGATTGTTGAGGTACAATTTTGAATCTTTAAGAGAAATTGCAATGCCAAGATCAGCCTCGGGCTGTAGCCCCAAAATAACTGTTCTTTTTCAACCACACCCAAGTCCCTCACATTCAAATGGTACCCATGGAATGGTAAGAAAGACCAAGGTTACCCTGCCCTTGAATCTCGGATGAAGCCCATGGGAACAGTTTGCAGATGATATGGAGTACAGTGAGAAAAAAAAATGACACAAAGTTCTACAGTACCAATTAAAACTCATTCTTAACTGTCTAGTTTTCAAAGTCATTATTTTAATTACATTAAGTTATTGGCTACAGTGCAGTGAGTTGCTCTCTATATAGAGTTAATAGTTATGGATTCAAGGTGATTGACATATTCAGCTCCTGGGAGGCCTTTTGGTTCTGGCCACCATGTACTAGCATGCTCCTTTGTTGGTTCATTGTGGTGTTCCCATACATGTCTACAATCTGTTCTGACAAAAGGAATTAATACCCCACCCTCTCATGACTTCACATTTGCACCCTTCTAGCTCCTGTCTTAGCTACTCATGAGATTTGGAATAGATTGTAGCAATCTGTTATCCCTCATGGTGCCATGGAAACCAGAACTTATTTCTTTTTATCCTGAGTACCTGTTTCCAAACCTCCTAATTCTCTCTAATTCACACATTCCAGCCTCTGGAAGTCACTATTATGTATTCTAATTGTTTTATTTTTAAAAAGACACCGAGGGCTGGGTAAGTGGCTCAGTTGGCAGAGTCCTTGCCTAATATACACGAAACAGTGTTTGACCATCAGCTCCGCAAAGACGAGGTATTGGACGGTACACACCTGTAATCCCAGTCCTGGGAAGATAGAGGCAGAAGGATCAGTAGTTCAAGGTCATCTCAACTATATAGGCTGAGTCTGGACTACATGAGGCACTGTCTCAAAATAACAAAAACAAAAGAGAAAAATGAAAATACCCTCATGAGACACAAGAGAAAACACGCAGGGCTTTGAGTCCTGCTTATTTCACTCAACATAAAGCCTCTAGTTCTATTTAGCAGTAAATGACATCGTTTTTTATGACTGACTAATAACCCACAGTGTGTTCATGTAGCGTTTTCTTTAACCATTCATCTGTGCTTGAGAACATATGGAATTGGCTCCATATGTTGGCCATTGTGAATAGTGCTGTGGCAGATGTGGATGTAAAGTGTCTTTTTGATATGAAGGATGCTATGATGCTATTTTCTTTGGATCTGTACACAGAACAAGACAACTGGGTTGCGTGGTAGAGGCACAATTTTTTACACAATTACTTATTATATGTGTGTGTGAATGAGTTTATGTGCACCACCTGTACGCAAGTGCCCTGGAATGCCAAAATAGTGTATTGAATCTCCTAGAGTTGGAGTTAAGGCAGGTGTTCTAGGTTCTGATGGTTCTAGGAACCAAACCTGGGTCTTCCATAAGATCAACAAGCACTCCTAACTGCAGCCGACTGTAGCCCCAGTTCCTTAAAGAAATGTTTCAGTGTGAGGCTGGTTGAATTTGTACGCAGAACTTACAGATACAGTGAGCTTGTGGGTTATCTTGGACAATAAACACTATATCAACTATACCAACAAACACTGCTAGTACTGTGCTATGTGGGACA